>OY998251.1:44719953-47119953 GCA_963922045.1 Persicaria maculosa | reverse complement strand
ATACATATCAACACATACCAAGATCTTTTACCCGGCTATTTCACCCGTTTTGCTAGATATTTTCTTTAATTTATACTTTAATCTTAAAATAAATGTGGGACTTAAATTATTTTTTAAATTTAAATTTCAACCTGAGGTAACTTTTATATAAGTTTAAAACAGGTGGATTTTATATACTAGAAATTGTATTATTTTTTAGTTTGTGATTTTTTTTAAAAGGAGACTTATTTGTTGTAGGAAAGCTAGTTGAATTTTAAATATAAAGGTCAGCTGCATTAAGTTTTAAATATGATGCAAGTTTACAATGGCTAACATATGGTTTTATAAATCTTATGATACTAATATAACAAATTAATAATATACATTATTATTATTATGATTTAGGATAAAAATCACAAAGATCGTTTATTAATTATAACAATTTATTACGGTTTAAATTAAAAGAAGCCACTTCCTTGTAAAGATCACGGCGGCCTGCTTATATGACTGCGGTCATATGAAACCCTAAGTTATTTTGGTAAAACCAAGTTGCCCTGATATGCCTGCGGCCTGCTTATCTGAAGGCGGCCTGCTTATATCCCTGTTGGCATATGTTTGGTAAGAATAAAATTATGGTGGTAATTATAAGTATATATGTTGGGCTTAACACCAATATCACATCTTGACCGTTCGTTTACATCCATCTAACGGCCCACAATACGGATCCATGTGAAGTATTTTCGACCAATACTAGAAATTGATTTAATTTTAAATTTTTAACTAGGAGACTTCTTACTTTAGGGAAAGCCTATGTCGCTGTCTGCGCGTAGGCCTGCTACTCCCTTCTCCAACTTCCAATAACATTACTTTTTTTTTCTATACACATCAAACGTACGTGATAAGTTTCAATATACACATTAACTTTGTAATTCAATATATACGTTGTATGTAATTATAATTACATCCAATAATATCCGGGTTATATTTTATTAAAAAATTTCATTAAACAAGTTAGAAATATAATTATAACTACTCTCCAATAATCTTTTGTTCGCATTAATTTTTGGTGATACATGATAGTTATTATTACTGTAAGCCATTTTTCCAAAATGTGTGTATACATATCAACACATACCAAGATCTTTTACCCGGCTATTTCACCCGTTTTGCTAGATATTTTCTTTAATTTATACTTTAATCTTAAAATAAATGTGGGACTTAAATTATTTTTTAAATTTAAATTTCAACCTGAGGTAACTTTTATATAAGTTTAAAACAGGTGGATTTTATATACTAGAAATTGTATTATTTTTTAGTTTGTGATTTTTTTTAAAAGGAGACTTATTTGTTGTAGGAAAGCTAGTTGAATTTTAAATATAAAGGTCAGCTGCATTAAGTTTTAAATATGATGCAAGTTTACAATGGCTAACATATGGTTTTATAAATCTTATGATACTAATATAACAAATTAATAATATACATTATTATTATTATGATTTAGGATAAAAATCACAAAGATCGTTTATTAATTATAACAATTTATTACGGTTTAAATTAAAAGAAGCCACTTCCTTGTAAAGATCACGGCGGCCTGCTTATATGACTGCGGTCATATGAAACCCTAAGTTATTTTGGTAAAACCAAGTTGCCCTGATATGCCTGCGGCCTGCTTATCTGAAGGCGGCCTGCTTATATCCCTGTTGGCATATGTTTGGTAAGAATAAAATTATGGTGGTAATTATAAGTATATATGTTGGGCTTAACACCAATATCACATCTTGACCGTCCGTTTACTTCAATCTAACGGCCCACAATACGGATCCATGTGAAGTATTTTCCACCAATACTAGAAATTGTTTTAATTTTAAAAAATTTTAACTAGGAGACTTCTTACTTGGGGGAAAGCCTATGTCGCTGTCTGCGCGTAGGCCTGCTACTCCCTTCTCCAACTTCCAATAACATTACTTTTTTTTGTCTATACACATCAAACATACGTGATAAGTTTCAATATACACATTAACTTTGCAATTCAATACGTTATATGTAATTATAATTACATCCAATAATATCCGGGTTATATTTTATTAAAAAATTTCATTAAACAAGTTAGAAATATAATTAAAACTACTCTCCAATAATCTTTTGTTCGTATTAATTTTTGGTGATACATGATAGTTATTATTACTTTAAGCCATTTTTCCAAAATGTGTGTATACATATCAACACATACCAAGATCTTTTACCCGGCTATTTCACCCGTTTTGCTAGATATTTTCTTTACTTTTTACTTTAATGTTCAAATAAATTGTAATTTAAATTATTTTTTAAATTTAAATTTCAACCTGAGGTAATTTTTATATAAGTTTAAACCAGTTGGATTTTATATACTAGAAATTATTTTATTTTTTAGTTTGTGATTTTTTTCTAAAAGGAGACTTCTTTGTTGTAGGAAAGCCAGTTGAATTTTAAATATAAAGGTCAGCTGAATTAAGTTTTAAATATGATGCGAGTTTACAAACATAATCATATGTTTTTATAAATCTTATGATACTAATATAACAAATTAATAGTATACATTATAATTATTATGATTTAGGATAAAAATCACAAAGATCGTATATATATTAATTATAACAATTTACGGTTTAAAATAAAAGAAGCCACTTCGTTGTAAAGCTCCCGGCGGCCTGCTTATATGACTGCGTGCATATGAAACCCTAAGTTTATTTGGTAATACCAAGTTCAGCTCATATGCCTGCGGCCTGCTTATATGAAGGCGGCCTGCTGATATGCATATGGGCATATGAAACCCTAATTTCTTTTGGTAAATATCAAGTGCTTCTGATATGCCTGCGATTAACATTCCAACCATTCTAAAATGGTCATTATGTACATAATATTTCAAACTTAAAGACAACCACTCTTTACATAATATGTAAACCTTCAAATATCATAGAATTCCTTAGCCAAACATTCATATTTTAAGTTTTTGTATATCATAGAAAAACTTAGCCAAACATTCATATATGCATGAAACCCTAAGTTCCATGTGTATTTAGTAGTCACTCATCTGAACCAAGTTAAATATTTTATATTAAGGTACAAACATTGATTTCCCACATAACTTCTATCAAAATTGGAGATCTCAAACAACATAGTATATAAGAGGGTTGACATCAAACCAACTGACCAACATCCATGCATTAATATATATATATATATATATATATATATATATATATATATATATATATATATATATATATATATATATATATATATATATATATCCCGATAGGTACATTGATGATTTGGAAAACAATGTACGACGTACTTAATTAAGCATAGAGGAAGGATGTCTCTCCCTCGGAAAAGGAAAATAAGTTAAATAACAATATAGCAAGGGGCTGTCTCCCTCGCGAATTCAAATTAACATAAACCCTAAAAATACTTAGTAGACGTACGTACTGCATGGCTGGACTCCAACGCGAATTCAAACAAACCGATCAATCATCGTCTAGGTCGATGACCACCGTCTTGGCTGGACTCGGCGGCGCCGATGGTAAATAAATCACAGGCGGAGGACTCTCAGCAGTAGCAGGCATCTTGCTTTGGGTGGGTGCAGCCGTCGGAGAGCTTTCCAGCATGAGTCTCCTCTGCAAGGCCACCTTCGACGAAGGGGTAGCGCTACTTTCGTCAGCGTTGAGAGCGGGACCATTAATGGTCGAATGTGCGGCATCGAACATCCACAATAAGTCAACCAGGGGCACGTCCCCGGCCAGTAAGGTCTTCAGCAGTGGCCCATGGCCTGTGTTGATGGCCCTTTGGAACAACAACTTGGTCATCATCTCCATGGTTGATAGTCTCGCAGCGAGACTCTCGTTGTAGTACTCCATACCTTGGGCGGATATGGGTGTTACTGGCTTCTGTGATGAGGACAATGAAACTGGTGTTTTCGGAGAGGGTTTGGCCTTGGGAGTGACTTTTGCTTTCTTCACCATCTTAGCTTGCTAACAAGTTTGGAAATGGGGAAGAGAAATGGGTGAAGAAGATTGAAGTGTGAAGAAGTTTGAAGTGTGAAGAAGATTGAATAGGATGCCCTAATTTATACACCATTGTAAATGGAATGGGATGGGAATAGTCAGCATGAGGCGCCGTGTACATGCATGATAATAATCATTACTTCTATTCAAAGCATTTCATTGGGCGGTTTTTAATACCAATGGGTTTTGTTCATTTGCAATCAAGATGAGCCTAGCTAGGGTGATACCGTGATAGAGTGGGATTAATATCATATCATATCCGGAATTAATATACATAATAGTTATGTAGTTTAATTATCCAAAATGCTCCATAATCTTGTTGGAAGAGAGGAGCGTTTAAACAATTCTTCTCAATGTCATTTATCTGATGAACAAAGTAAACAAACTTACAAATCCTAAAGAAACCCTATAACTACAACTAAACGGTTTTATCATGCCACTAGGGCTGATCGGGTCGGATTCGGTCAAAATGTAATTCATATTGGGCGGGTTTTGGTCAGAATCGGGTCAAGATCGTTTGGGTTTCGGCCTTTCGGGTCGGTCTCATTCAGGTTTCAAGTAGAAGTGGGTCTACATTTGTTACTATTATGTTATATATACTAAAACTAATACATAACATCTTATAATGTATCACACATAATAGTTTTACAAAAATAAAATAGGAAAAATGACTCAAAATAATACCAACTATCACATATGAACCAAAAATAATAAGAACTAAAAAAAGTCTCAAAATAATACAAACTATCAATCTATGAACCAAAAATAATACAAACTTTAAAATCAACCAAAAATAATACAATCAATGAAATTTTGACTTTAAATAACACAAACTTTTGAACTTAAATTAGGATAAGATTCAAAATAAAATTTTATTTATTAAAATTATAAAAAAATCTATATTTATTTATACTTTGCACAAATCCACCTTTTATATTTTAAATACATCAAACCCACTATTCGGTTGTCCAATTTTGCATAATACAACCCCAATTTTTATAAATTACACAAAACTACATGAATTCTAGGATATGATTTTTAAAAAAAAAAAAATTATGGATAAAGTGGATGTGATAGTATTTAGTTTCAAAATAAAAAGTGATTTTTTGTAAAGTTCGATAAATAAATAGTGATTTTGGTGTATTTAAAAATAAAAGGGGTGCATTTTTGCAAAATGTGACTATATACACATATTTTTGTAATTTTGGTAAATAATATTTTGTTTTGATTCTTCTCCTAGTCCAACTTCAAAAGTTTGTATTATTTTGAGTTAAAAGTTCATAGTTTGTATTATTTTGAGTTGATTTTAAAGTTTGTATTATTTTTGGTTCATAGGTGGATAGTTTGTATTATTTTGAGACTTTTTTTAGTTCGTATTATTTTTGGTTCATAGGTGATAGTTGGTATTATTTTGAGTCATTTTTCCAATAAAATAAAGTAGATAAATAATTAATTATTTTGAGTAATTATATTCAAATATTAAATGAGTAATTACATTCAAATATTATTAAATGAGTAAATGCTAAAATTATTATATTATATTTTTAAAGGAGTAGATTGTATATACTTGTTATACTTATTTTTGGATGGTGGCCCACAATTAGACCTGCCAAAACACAACCCGACCCGACCCAAACGCCCGGAAAAATTTCGACCCGGAAATTTTTTTGGACCCGAACCAGAAATACCCGGAAATTTTCTGGGTAATCTGGGTTTCGACCCGGTGACCCGGTAATTTTGACCCGATTTACCCATTAGACCCGGTGACCCGATTGATCCGATTGATTTATAATTATATATGATTAATTTTTTTTATCGAGATTCTAATTTATTACATTTTATAATTACAATCACTTGATTTTGCATTTTCAAATCAACTTTTATATTTATTTGTATTGTGTAATACTCCGTCCGATCGATAGTATTTGATTTTTTATTTTTCAACGAACTTTTTTAAGAAGATAAAATTCTAAAAAATATTAAAATATTAAAACAATTCTATGCTTATTACTAATTGCATGAAATTATTTTTAAAAAATTTGAAAATTTGATATTTGATATATTATTAGATTTTAGTAAAAATTACGAGAAATAATAAAAATCAAATATTTTAGATCAAATATATTATATAATTACAAGCACCAGAACTTATGAACAACGTTTTTAACTTTGGAATTTTAAATTTATCGCAAAATTATCAAATCATGATTTTTTTTAATGTAAAAAAGAAAAAATTGACCAACCCGAAATCGACCCGAAATGACCCGGAAACCCGGCCGAAACCCGTATTACCCGGGAGCCGAAGTGACCCGACCCGAATGACCCGTTTGACAGGTCTACCCACCATCCAAATGAAATTTCATAAAATCATATGAAAGTTCATAAAATACAAGGGAATGAAAATATAAAGCTCATGGTGTAATGACACTTCATATACTTTAATGTAAAAATAATATGAAAGTTTAAAAAAAAAAATTATGTATTGTGTACCCTGGTTAACCTTCAAAACTTTCAAAATTCGAGTCATTGATATTATTACGGAGTAGTATAATTTAATTAGGATATAAATCACAAAAATCGTATAACAATTACTTGTTTTAAAAGCATACTTTCTTGGAAATCAGCAGTCTGCTAATATGTCTGCAACAAGATCTGTAATTATGTTGGATTTGTCATTTTCAACCTTGGTTAACTTTCATCCTTGGTTAACATCCAAATTTCGGTACTTTTGACCGTTGCATTTTTGTAAATATTTAAACCAGTTTTTGCATATTTTTTTAAGTACATTTGGGGTTTAGAGTATATATTTACGCCTTAACTCGGTGGAAAATATGGTATTACACATGCATGTAAATCTATCATAGGTAGCTGCTTATATATATATATATATATATATATATATATATATATATATATATATATATATATATATATAATTAGTTACGTATTAAAAATATATATCTTTAATTATATATATAGAAATGATGTCTATCTGATGATAACCATGTTAATATTTTTTTATTTTGCTTTTATCATAAATCCAAATACGGATTATATAGGTTGTTGAACATCGATTCAAGATCTTAATCCGATAGGACATGCAGGCTGCAGCTTTATAGGAAATTGTTATGTAGAAGTCTACGGTCTGCGCTTCGGCCTGTGGTGGATTAGACAATTGAGAGTCCTTTATAGGAAATTGTTACTCCGTTTCGGAAGTGGGCGTTTTAAAGCAATCCATATTTTTAAAATTTTTGATAAAGTGATGTTTCAACAACAAAAACTTACTACTCCGTACTGTATAAAATATTATAATTGAGGTTTAAAATATGTATGTACAAATGACTACGAGAGTAAGACCATGGACGTTTATAATATGTACTCCGTAATATGTAATATGGAGGTGTCACTTTACACTTTTTTATTTATTACATTTAATTTTTGATTTATTTTACTTCAAAATTTTTGATAAGGTGATTATTAATATTAATATTAATATTAATACATATAATGAAAAACCAAAACGGAACACAATTACATGTAGAAATATATTATGAAATTGATAAACCGGATCAACATGAAATCTTATTTTTTGTTTCAAAGTCAAAATTCGTTGATTAATTAAAATGACATTACATTACACCAACGGCAACACATAAAATAAAACTCAAACTTGAAAACCATATGCCAAAATAAAATAACAACACGTCAAATACGATGTGAAATGAAAGATACTCGGAACATAACAACTGACCAATAACAAACATATTAGTCGATGCTCCCGTCAATGATCTTCCCTATCTTCGCTATCTTCAATCGCAACTTGTGGTTCTCCGTCTCTAGCTCCGATAGTTTTTCCGTAAGCTCTTTAATATGGTTGTCCCTAGCAACAACTTGATCTTCGAGTTGTGGATTCTCCCTCCGCAAGGTGTTTTTTATCACGCAAATTTGAGATCCTACGACGAAGAATGTCCATGGCTTCGTGGCTTCCATCATATAAAATCTCTTCAAACTGCTCTTTGTGACATCGCTTGAGTTGATACTTGTCCTCTGCATCGAACCATGGCTCGGTATATCTACGAGCCATTTGAGTGATGATAGTATTTGGAAGTGAAGAGTGAACAAATTCGTTTGTAGAAGTAGAATTTGGAAGAAAGGATGAGTTCTGTCATACAATATGATGTGTATTTATAGGCAGACAAATTACAAGACAACTCTTCTTTTTTTTGTTCAAATTTCAAATTTCAAAGTTCAAATTTGATGTACTCAAAGTTCGAAATTTATTAAGCTAATGAAATGGTGATAATAATAAGAAAAAATGAAATAAACATATAATAAAATAGATAATATGATAATAATAAGATAATAATAATAATAATAATAATAATAATAATAATAATAATAATAATAATAATAATAATAATAATAATAATAATAATAATAATAATAATAATTTTAATATGTGTGTGTGTACATGTATATAATTGAATTTGTAATCGAAGTATTGGAGTCATTCGGTTAACATCAATATAGTACCATATATCTAAGATGTAAATCTTTTCCTTCGATAAGATATGTATATATATATATATATATATATATATATATATATATGTATGTATATATATATATGTATGTATATATGTATATGTATGTATATATATATATGTATGTATATATATATGTATATGTATGTATATATATATATGTATATATATATATATATATATATATATATATATATATATATATATATATATATATATATATATATATATATATATATATATATATATATATATATATATATATATATATATATATATATATCGAGATACGATGGTGTCATTTTGTTATATTGGATATTTTATTTTATAGAAAAATGATAAGTTTTCTACCAAATTAAGATATAAGGTTGGATGTACATTAGTATTGGGTTGATTATTAAAATGGTTTAGGGTGCCGATTTGGTAAAACTTAAAAAGTTGGGTCAGCTTCAGTAATCCAGGGTGGCGATTTGGTAAGAATAAACTTCTGGTGGGCATTATAAGTATTGGGTTGATTATTATAACGGTCCACACTCGGAATGGATGCTAACTACTCCCCAACGGCGGCTGCTTGCCGGGCGGCCTGCTTCTCCCCTAATATTTTTCACTACGTGATTAATAATCACATCGAACTTACATATTATCATGCATGATTGTCGGTTATTGTGGATAGATTATGGCTAACAAATAGTTCCAATGAAAGATGAGATCCATGGCGTCCCAACACAATTAAAACATCGATTGGCAACGTCACTAACTTTAACACGTACACTGATAGAATAAAACACAAAGACATAAAACAACCAACAAACACGGGGATCACTCAAACACCCACTCAGAATTCATCCACTCTCCATGGCGTCGGATGTGAGAAGTTTTTGACCATGTTCCTCTTTGGTAGAGTTCGTATTGAACGAGATACATTGAACCGTCTCGCTTGCGCTTAGTCGCGTAGCCGTGCCACCACATGTCCCGCGTCCAAACATCTACCTCGCCGAACTGGAAGACGGCTGCATCCACAGGCATATGGGGTGGCACGAACCTGAGCTTGGAATGATGCACGACCTCCCGTAGGGCCGATCTCCCGTCCTCGGCCAACAAAGACGCGTACTCCACCCTAGCATATGTTGACGCTAACACGTCCAACACCACGGCCGGAGAGTATGTGCCTACAATGCTGTGACCCGAGCCCATGACCTCCACCATTGTACCTACTGTATAGTGCTCCATAATGGGATATGGGGGATCTGCATATATTACCACATATATATTGAAAATACGCGGTCTGCATGATAAAAGACGTAAGGGATCATGATATATAAATATAATACAACGTCTATACCTTCTAGATAAGGGAAATACACCCGGTTGACGCTCCATCGATTATCAACCCACTCGTTGTGGGCTCGCAAGGACGTCGCGGTTGCCCAAGTTGCTAAACCATTCACCGGGGAGACAACACGATACTCATCCCCTAGTACAACCTCAACACGGGTGTGCCACCACACACCCTCGACGTAAATATCTACCTCGTCACCCACAACGAACCCTAGGTATATGAACTCGGGCCTAGTCGAGATCGGTCGTACAAGACATGCGTGGATATCCTCTCGCTGAAGCGCACCCTCCCGAGTAGTCCGGTGAGTGTACTCCACCTCCACATACAATTCGCCTATTACACGGTGTACGGTCCCCTCCTCGAACGATCCTATCATGTTGTCCGTGCCAACGACCTCGATCGGTTGGCTAGGATATATGTCATATCTAGACATCCTTCGTAACAACGGGATAAAGATCTGCAAAAAAAAAAATTGCAAACATGCTAGTCAGTTGTGGATGTTAAGAAGGTAACATACTAGCATAAAAAGTGATTTAAGAATTGAAGAAGGTACATTGGTCTATATATGGAGTTCCCTAGCTTGTTGAATGGATTTCAAGCTAGTTTTAGTAAGTTGTGGATGTGATCTTCACTCGTGATGGGTATAAATAGGGAATTGGGGGGGGGGGGGGGGGGTGGTTGGGGGTTGAGTTGGGGGATTAATACAAACCACCCACATTCATTTTTTTATTGAGTTTTGACTGTTGCAGATATTTACCGGATTTATTGACCCGCATGCATGCAAGTTCTACATATATATTACATACACATTCTCTTATGAAATAAATATATATACCCACACATACATAGGGTCCGTATGGGTCGGGGTTGAAAAAATGACTAAAAATTATAAACAGATTAAAGTTAAAAATTTAACCTCAAATAAGGGGTACAATTGCATTTTCAAATAAAATAAACCCCAAAAACATAAAATAAGCTATCAAATGTGACTTATTTTTAAACCCCTAATTTTAACTAAAACCCCACAAATAAACACCCCATACACAACTACTAATTTAAGCTCTTTATTTTAGTAGTTTATAAACTACTAAAATAATCACCCATACACACCCATACTCCGTATTAACTACTTATAGACTATTGCATTAGGTAATATATCAAGAGTAGATATATCCTACAACACCTAATTAGTGTGCCATTCAGGCACGGAACCAGGATTTCAATCTTGGGTGGGCTGAATTTACATATAATTTTAATTTTCGCATTTTAAAAAAATAAATACCCATCAAATGATAAATTAATTCATATTTTTTTTTATCTATATTTAAATAAAGTGGCTTCAAAAAATAAATACCCATCAAACGATAAATTAATTCATATTTTTTTTATCTATATTTAAAGTAAAGTGGCTTCAAAAAATAAATACCCATCAAATGATAAATTAATTCTTTTTTTTTAATCTGTGTTTAAAGTAAAGGGGATTTTAATCTGTGTTAGTAAAGGGGATTTTGGTGGGCCACCAGCTTTTGCAAAAAGGCGTACAGAAGTAAAAATTGAAGCTGTGGCAGGATTCGAACACGGCCCCCCACGCTCTACTCTAATCTCCCCACCAATTGAGCCACCTAAACAATATGATGCATCTCTACCTATATTATATCTATTCTAATAAAATGGGGTGGGCTGTAGCATTACATGTCAAACAACATATATGTGTATAACTGTTAAATATAATATCATGATTTAAAAATAATAAAATTAGACATGTACAATATAAATATAATTTTTTAATACTTAAAAAATACCACAAATAATAGACAGTATGATTTCTGTAAATTTCCCTTTCCTTTTTTATAAGTTTATACACATATTGTAAAAAAATACTATTGATGGAGAAAGGATGATTATACAAATATAGACAGTATGATTTTCTTTTTTATAAGTAAGTCACATGAAGATAATTTTATAATTTGGAAAATAAGGATGATGGGGAAGAATCTTTCCTTTTTCAAACACTACAGCCGAGGACATCCCAATCAGCTTTAAAGTAAGTTGTCATTTGGAGTTGACAGCAACCTGCGTCTCGGGCTGTGGTGATATAGACAATTGAGGGAAACATAGACTCCGTTTTGAAGCAATGCATAACGGGTGATTTATGTCCGCATTTATTCAATCTCAAAAAAATTATAAAAATTATTTACGTATTCAATATATGTTGATAAATTGTATTTTTGAAAATTCATGTTTTAAAATTTATTATAATTATATTTCATAAATAATAACTTGGTAAGTTTTAACTTTACACATTTATATTTATTAAAGGGAAATGTTGATTTAGTTAACTTAAAATTTTTTGTGGATGATATAGATTATTAATATTAATATTCATACATATATTTACAAAAAATAACACAATTAAATGCAGAAATATATGCCAAAATCTCTTCCAAGTCGAACTTCATTGATTAATTAAAATGACATTACACCAAAGACAACACCTAAAAAAAAACTCCAACTTCAAAACCATATGCCAAAATAGAACAACAACTCGTAAAATACGATGTGAAATTAAAGATACTCGGAACATAACAATCGAACAATAACAAACATATTAGTCCATGATCCCATCAATGATCTTCCCTATCTGCGATATCTTCACACGCAACTTGTGGTTCTCCATCGCCAGATCCGAGATTTTTTCCGTAAGCTCTTTCACATGGTCGTCCCTAACATCAACTTTATCCCATAGTTCTGGATACTCCTTCTGCAATCGGTGTTTTTTATCACGCAGAGTTGAGATCCTACGACGAAGAATGTCCATGGCTTCGCGGCTTCCATCATATAAAATCTCTTCCAAGTCCTCTTTGCGAAATCGCTTGAGTTGATACTTGTCCTCTGCATCGAACCATGGCTCATTATATATACGTGCCATTTGTCGTGAGGATAGTATTTGAAAGTGGAGGGTGAAGCAATCCGTTTGTAGAAGTAGAATTTGGAAAGAAAGGATGCATTCTGCCGTACAATACAATGTGTATTTATAGACAAACAAACTACAAGACAACTATCCTTATTTTTGTTCAAAATATATGGATAGTTTAATATAATTTTGATCCTTATATACAAACAAACTCCTCGTACAATGCAATTAAAAAGAATTGACATCCAAGTGAACAACTCTTCACCAAATTTCAAATCTTACTCTCTATTCTAAAATATAAAATATCAATATCAAAAGTCGATCTTGATCGTAATCTTGATTTCATATCTCAATGACAAACCTAAAAAATATTGATCTTAATCTTCAATTTAAATCTTTATGACAAATCTCAAAACTATTGATCTTAATCCCGATATCAAATCTTAATGACAAATCTCAATTAAAACTATGTTGGTCAAATTAAAGAATCGTATTTTATACTTCGATCGATCAATTTAATAATTACGAAAGTCGAATATATATTATAAAAATTTCACATTTTAGTTTTGAAAATGAAATATATGATGGATAACAATATGTGAACTCTTACCCTTGGATAAATAATATATTTATGAAAACAATATGCAGATACGGTCGTGTTATTTTCAATATTGGATATATTAGTTTATATAAAACAATAAGTATTCTACCTAATGAAGATAAGGTTTGATGTAAATAAGTATTAATTGATTATGATAATGGTATAGGGTGCCGATTTGGCAAAGATTAAAAAGTTGGGTAAGGTTTAGTAATCTAGGGTGGTGAATTGGGAAGAATAAAATTGTATATTCACATTCTATAAACAGCCCAAATTTCAATTATATATTCACATCCTGATCGTCGGTTTACATCAATCTAACGGCTCACAATCCGGATCCGTGTGAAGTATTTTTCACCAATACCAGAAATTATATGGTTTTATGTATTTTTTAAAATATACCTATTTAGTGGGAAAAGGCTACCGTGCGCAGGTAGGCGGTAGGCCTGCTACTCCCTTCTCCAATTTCCAATAACATGATTACTTTTTCTTTTTTTTTTTCCAGAAATTGTATTGTTCTTGGTCGAAATAACGACCATAAACATGAAACTTCAATATATAATTGTAGGTTCTAGTTGTCATATTTAAATGGGCGATTACGAAATTCGTCGATTATAGTAGTTTTTAAAAAAAAAAGCTTTCCAGATTTTTACTTTCTAAAATTTTATTTAAATGTTTTATACATAATGTAATTACAAAAACTTTCAAATATAATAAATGCAACTATATATAAATTTCAAATTAAAATTATTTAGATAAAATCAATAAAGTAATTAAATTCGTATAAATATCCTAAAAAGGTAAAATTTGAGATTATATGAAATAGTGAGTATAAAAAAATACATTCGAAATCCATATTTAGTAATGTTACAATTTAAATACGTCGTTGTAAACGAAGGCCAAAAAATAAACAGAGGTCGAAAAATGGAGATCTCACTCTCAACTCTCAATTTGATTTAATACGTATATATAAACATAAAATGTTATTTATTTGTACATTTATTTGAATGCTATATTTTTAATTTCTAGACCACTTATTGAATAAACAGTTTTTATTTATTGGGCAAATCGATTATCTATAAAATTAGAACAATATATATTGTTCTCAATCTCAAATCTCGATTTTTGATCTCGATCTCAATCCCAGTCTCAAATCACGATCTCAAACTAAAATCTTGATCTCGAGCATTAACTCAGTCTCAAATATCAAATCTTACTCTCTATTCTCAAATATAAAATATCAATATCAAAAGTCGATCTTGATCTTAATCTTGATTTCATATCTCAGTGACAAATCGCAAATATGAAATCGTGATATCAATCTCAAATATAGATCTGAAACTTAATCTCAATCTCATATAGCAACTCTCGCTCTCAATTCTCTAATATAAAATCTCAATATGAAAAGTCGATCTTGATCTTAATCCTTATTTCAAATATCAGAGACATATCTCATAACTATTGATCTTAAGCTTGAAACTATGTTGATCAATTTAAAGAATCGTATTTTATACTTCGATCGATCAATTTAATAATTACGAAAGTCGAATATATATTATACAAATTTTACATTTTAGTTTTGAAAATGAAATATATGATGGATAACAATATATGAACTCTTATCCTTGGATAAATAATATATTTATGAAAACAATATGGAGATACGGTCGTGTTATTTTCAATATTGGATATATTAGTTTATATAAAACAATAAGTTTTCTACCTAATGAAGACAAGGTTGGATGTAAATAAGTATTAATTGATTATGATAAGGGTATAGGGTGCCGATTTGGCAAAGATTAAAAAGTTGGGTAAGGTTTAGTAATCTAGGGTGGTGAATTGCGAAGAATAAAATTGTATATTCACATTCTATAAACAGCCCAAATTTCAATTATATATTCACATCCTGAACGTCGGTTTAAATAAATCTAACGGCTCACAATCCGGATCCGTGTGAAGTATTGTTCACCAATACCGTTCGCAGGTAGGCGGTAGGCCTGGGAATGCTACTCCCTTCTCCAATTTCCAATAACGTGATTACTTCTTTTTTTGTTATAGAAATTGTATTGTTCTTGAAACTTCAAAATTTCCAATAACGTGAAACTTCAAAATCTAATTGTAGGTTGTAGTTATCATATTTACATGGGCGATTACAAAATTCGTCGATTATATTAGTAAAAAAAAAAAGCTTTCCAGATTATTACTTTCTAAAATTTTATTTACATGTGTTATACATAATGTAATTGCAAAAACTTTCAAAAATAATAAATGCAACTATATATAAATTTCAAATTAAAATTATTTAGATAAAATCAATAAAGTAATTAAATTCGTATAAATATCCTAAAGAGTTAAAATTTTAGATTATATGAAATAGTGAGTATAAAAATATACATTCGAAATCCATATTTAGTAATGTTACAGAGTAAATACGTCGTTGTAAACAAAGGCCAAAAAATAAACTACGGACAAAAAATGTAGATCTCACTCTCAACTCTCAATTTGATTTAATATATATAAACATAAAATTTTATTTACTTGGACCTTTATTTGCATGCTATATTTTAAATTTCTATACCACTTATTGAATAAACAGTTGACATGCTTATTTTGCATATCGATTATCTATAAAATTAGAACAATATATATTGTTCTCAAGCTCAAATCTCGATTTTTGATCTCGATCTCAATCTCAGTCTCAAATCACGATCTCAAACTTAAATCTTGATCTCAAGCATTAACTCAGCCTCAAATATCAAATCTTACTCTCTATCCTCAAATATAAAATATCAATATGAAAAGTCGATCTTGATCTTAATCTTGATTTCATATCTCAGTGACAAATCGCAAATCTCAAATCGCGATATCAATCTCAAATATAAACTCTCAATATGAAAAGTCGATCTTGATCTTAATCCTTATTTCAAATCTCAGAGACATATCTCAAAACTATTGATCTTAAGCTTGATTTCGAATGTCAATGACAAACCTCAAAACTATTGATCTTAATCTTCATTCTAAATCTCAGAGACATATCTCAAAACTATTGATCTTAAGCTTGATTTCGAATCTCAATGACAAACCTCAAAACTATTGATCTTAATCTTCATTTTATATCGTAATGACAAATCTCAAAACTATTGATCTTAAGCTTGATTTCGAATCTCAATAACAAACCTCAAAACTATTGATCTTAATCTTCATTTTAAATCGTAATGACAAACCTCAAAACTATTGATCTTAATCTTCATTTTATATCGTAATGACAAATCTCAAAACTATTGATCATAAGCTTGATTTCGAATCTCAATGACAAACCTCAAAACTATTGATCTTAATCTTCATTTTAAATCGTAATGACAAATCTCAAAACTATTGATCTTAATCCCGATTTCAAATCTTAATGACAACTCTCAATAAAAACTATGTTGATCAAATAAAAGAATCGGATTTTATACCCTAAACCCTAAACCCTAAACCAATATACCATACAGTTTGGAAGGTGTTTTGCAAAGTGAGCTTCTGCTCCCTTCCAACAGTAGCTTGAGGGAGTTTTAAATTCGGGATGATTTGGTGAAATTTTTGGGAATGGGATTGTGAATAGAGGTGTTTAGAGCCTAAAATAGTAGGTTAGAAGCTTGGATTTTGGCTAACACTTGTGGGATATACTTCGAAACGATCCGACATCCCTTCTTATAAATCCGGATTACATGTGAATGAAGCCGAGTATTGAAGGGGTCATTGAACCGCCATTGACAAGAGGATTGAATGTCCGTAATCAATTTGGGGCGAAAGGCATCATCCTCCACGCCAATTTGACGAATTACAAATCCTAGGTTTTTTGAATTTAGACGTAATTGGGGTCAATTCCTCCTTTAAAACAACAATTGATTGTATATTGATGAATAAAAGTAAATTTAGGATAGAATTTGTGCTTAAAACGTGTTGAATGAAAGCCGAAAATAACAACGCCTCCATGGGAGGGTTGTAGTTCAAGTTGTACGCAGAAGAGAAGGGGGATGAGGAAGAAGGGTTCACCCGATCCGGTTTTCTACTTTATTTTGGTTTGGTTCGGTTTAGTCGGTTCAACAAAATCAAATTTTTGGTTTTTTACGTGCACTCATATTTTCACATAGTATATAGAAAAAAATGCATCTACCCGGAATCATATATACACTATATGTGCATTTGTTTAAAAAATTATTTGAAAGTTAATTTTATAAAATAATATGTAGCGGTCTTTCTTGGGGAAATCATATGTAGCAGTCTGCGGGTAGATACGCTGGCTGCTTCTGCTTTCTCCATTTCCGTAAATAATGTCAATAAAAAATATCTGGTGATCAAAATAAGCAACAAGAATAGTTGGCGCAGCGGTAAAATGTGTACTAGACATCCTATTTCATATACGGTTCGAATCTCGGTAGGTGCAATTATTTATTTGTCTAATGAATGACATATTTTTTTATTTAAAAAGAGACCAATGTTGCAACCTGCGGGTAGGTCCGCAGGCTGCTGCTAGTTGCTCTGCCGTTCGATTCCGGGTAGATGCAGATTTTTGTACACGTCCACATCGTCTAACTTAACAGATTCAACAGTGTCCTCTGTAATAAACCAACAGCATACTACATACTAATAGTCAAATTTCACCTACATAAGTTCAAACATAAATAGACGCATAAACCAACAGCAGTCACAAACACTACAAGTAGTCATTTTTTATGAATTTAACCATACTACAAACACAAACCAACATCAGATATAAACACTAGGGCCGAGGAGTCCTACGAAGAGGTCGTTGAAAGTTGAAACAACTCTCTCTCGTTTCGCCTCGTGTGGTGATCTGTGTGATCATAGCTTCAGATGGGGAATATGAGATAGAACCGGGCAAATTGTCACGTGCGTAATTGATGAATCCATGAACATGTAAAGCAGCCACCTCTTGAATATCCCGGCCTGTCTCGACCTCATCGGCAAGTCGATCAAACCTGGCGTCGATTGAGCGTGATAGGTCCTGAATTTCACTCACATTACCTTCCTGTCTGTGTTCGATACGAGCGATCATATCGAACATTGTCTGGTGGTTGGCTGATAACTCCCGAAGTGTCATCTCCAGATCAATCTGTCTTGTAGCCATCTCCCTCTGGCTTGCGACAATTTCTTCCAATAGTTTCTGCACTGTACCAGATGAACTTGAACTACCAGGCTCAGTTTGGCTTTTCTCTAATTGTCTTTCGTCAGTGTCCATCGGGGCAGCATCCTCCACAACCTGAGCCTGAGTAGTATTCTGTGGCAGCATACGGAAGTCAGCAGGGCTTTTTCCACAAGGCAGTTTACAGGGTAAATATAAGTTATGAGGAAAGTATGAGGGTGTTTTCCAATGCAAAGGCCCGGCATTTGGATGACTCAGTACAGTGGCTGTGTTCAGACTCTTGACATCAAACAAACACGAACCATTATGGGGACAAAACCATTCGGGCGGTTCATTTTCGAAATGCCTGGCAATCAATGTGATCATACCCCCTAAAGCTAACTTCCCCTTAGCGTTTGGCTTCCCTTGTTCTCGAACACAACTTGTAAGAAATATTGAAGCCCAGTTAGCCACCGCATTACTACTTTCGAACAAGGTCCAGAACCATCCCAAATCTGCGACAGTGAACTTGTTGACCTCACTTAAGCCATCTTAATCACTTTGTGCACCAGAATCAAGCATGGATGAATCAAACTGCTGTTCGTTTCCCCCTTCCGACTGTCAAAAGCCGAACCTGTTATCGCACACCAAACTTTTCCAGGCTGATCACCGGGCGCCAACGTATTCTTTGTAGGTGCACGTGTAACACCTATGATCTCCCGCAACTGAAGTTGGGTCAGGCTCCGCTCCACATCGTTCAGTTTAAAGGTAATCGTTTTGTCCTCGTCCTCATGGACCTCAAGTGTTGATAGAAATTCCAGCAGATATCTGTCATATATTGGGGCATTTTTCTCCAAAAAAGCACCCAACCCGCACTGATCCAACAACATCTTCGTAATATCAAAAAAGCCAAGGCGTTTGAGGGTAGGCACATCAAAGAATTTGGTGGGCACGATATCCAATTGGGCTAACGAATCCCACCTCTTCTTTTGCACTTTAGTAAGAGTAACCAACTTCATATAATCCGGGGCCATTTCAGACAGTATGGAATGATGTCTAAATCCCTGTAAAAACCGAAAGCATTTTGAATCACAAAGAACATCTTAAGAGCAGCACAATTTTCCCCAATCGAAAATAACTGTCTGACAGTATGAAAGTGCAAAATTTAACCAAAACAAAACGAACGCCACAAACCCACATGACAAACAAATCGATTCCCCAGTTCGAATCAACATCCAAAGCAACACAAACCGAGAAGTCTCAGAAAACCTAAACGCCAAAACCCCCAGAGAAACACCCCCGAAACACATGAAATCCGATTGAACCTAGACAACTAATTGCCAATAACTCGTCTAATTTAGGGCACAATTGCATTACAATAACGGTTAATATATTAAGTTCGGCAGAGGAATGGACAAACAACACAAATTGAAAAGATATCATGAAATCGATTTGTGTAAATCAGCGAGAGAGATGGGCGATTTACTTCGTTTGAATGCTATCTGAGTACATAAACTACTCCTACCAACAACAATGCAAAATATAACGATTTCACTTACCAATTTGGTGAACAAACCAGCGAGACAGGGGCGAGACGACGAGAGTTTGTCAGTTACTTCGTTGTCGGAAAGTTTATGAGTTTATTTGTTTGGCGCTCGGAATGGCAGGTTGGGGATGAAGGTGCCGATTGTGTGGAGCACTAGGGTGGTTTTGGGCTTTTTTCCTTGGGCTATAGGGTTGGGATTGGGCCTTCTCACAATGGGCCACCAGTTGATCTCACCTTGATGCCGAATACATAACATTTTGTACACACAATTATAATGGTAATAAAATCATAAACTTATGTCTTATGTGGATAGGAACTTTAATGGAAATCATAAATTGTTGCTTTGTAGATGCATAACATGTCCTTCTAAACAAAATCACAAAGACAACAGCAATGGTGATGTAATTCAAAATGAAAAAGAAAATCATAAACCGTTTGCTTAATTTGTAGATGCAGTACATGTCCTTCTACACAAAATCACGAAGTTCGATAACAACGGTGTATTAATGAAGCTGATCTGCAACATTGACCTTCCGTTCGGGTTGATACGAGATTGACTGCATCGATGATGATCCCGAATGTTGTGTTTGGGCAACCTGCATAAGAACCATTAGTTAAGAAATTCTGATAATCGTCTGCCCACGATGATAAACTATTCGACTAACCTGCGTAATGCGCAAAGGAATATGGCGTCCGGTGTGAGCTCCACCACTTTGTTGGAAGGCTTGTGTATGCATCATCTAGCAATCAAATCGAGAAAGTTGTAGTATGAGCTACCGAACAATCATGCAATCGCTAGTATGTTAAATGCGAAACGGTTCTTCCATGTACCTGATTGTACATGAGGGTCGGATGGTGCGTGGGCAAGGAGATCCTGTTGTACTGGCTTTGAACATAGCTTGCTCCTGCATGACTCGAGGCGGGACTGCCTGCCATGCTTCTCTACCGCTGACGCTCCCGAGCCTTTTCTCGTTCATACCCTAACCTCCTAAGTCTTTCGGCTCCTCTACCCCTTTTGTCAACAGGATCTGCCACAGGGGCTGGTGCAGTATCTCTCGCATCGTCCTCCTCGTTCGCCAGGTTTTCACGCGGGTGAATCGATCGCCGTCCATACACCCTCCCAATGCCGTCGATATCGTGAAAATGCAGGCCATGCGTCCCCCTTGCAGCCTCCTTTACCATATCTTCGACTTCTGTAAGCTTAGCCATAACTTCCGTGTACAATTCCTGATTGATCATCGCGTACCCAGCCATGGCATCGACCTTCCTATGAATATTATCATACCGCTGGATTGCGTCAGGCTTCTTTTTAAGCAAGGCGTAGTAAGGTACCGCAACAGTTACGTGTTCCCGGGGTAGATCCTTCCGCCACCGGTTTAGAATATATCTCTCCGGTACATAATCCATCTGCTCTTCACTCATCACACGCAAAATGTGTGTGCACAATATCCCCTTAAACTCAAACCACTTGCACTCGCATTTTATGTCCGTCGTGGCTTTATGCATTGTCACCTTAAACGTTTTGCACCATGTACCACTGTATGTAGGTTGCTTTACGACGATGTCGTAAGCGCACACATCTCCGGAGTCGAGAACCTTAACCGCATTGTTGTACACGAGCTTTTGCACCTCCTTTTGTAACTCGGCAAACTTCGCAGAAGTGTACAACCGCTGGAATACGTACTCAAACACATGCTCGGTCATACACCGAATTGGACTATTGATGGATGCAAATGTAGCAGTCTCCTCCTCCCAAACCCTCTTCGATAATGCAAGACCGTATTGCTCTACAAATAGCTTCAAAGTAGTATTGATGTTGACAAACTGTTTGAAGAAATGATTCATACCTTCACTCCTTTGTGTGCTCGACATTCCGGCCCAAAATGTGTCCTTGAAGTAGATAGGAACCCAACGGCTTCGCTTCTCATACATAGTACATAACCACTTGTTGTTATGCAGATCGAACTTGTCTAGCATCTCCGACCATGCATTTTCGAATTCTGCAATACTTAGTGAATCGTTTAGAGCCGCTTGGAGTGCACTGCGTATGCCCTTCTCCCCCTCCCACTGGGGATTGCTGTTAAGATGTTTTTTTGCATTTTGCATCACATGCCATATGCACCATCAATGTGGAGTGTTCGGAAACACCTGCCCCACTGCGTTTCCTGCACACAAACGCCACAGATGAAAGTTGTAAGGTTGCTACAAGCCTACAATAGCTAAAAGCCTACATTACATTAACTACTGACATGCTACAATGTATTGATATAACAAAGAACACGCCTACGTTGATATTTATAAATAACTGGATGGAGGAACGTACAACATACCGATGGCTTGACATTGGTCTGTTAAGATTGTGGTTGGCATCTTTTCGGACATACACCTGAGCCAAGTACGAAACAACCACACGAAGTTCTCTATTTCTTCTCCAATAAGTAAAGCACATCCTAGCAACAAACTCTGGCCGTGGTGGTTAACCCCAATGAACGGTGCAAAGGGCATCCTATATCTATTCGATACGTATGTCGTATCGAATGATACGACGTCACCAAACTCCGCATACGCTGCTCGACTCCTTCCGTCTGCCCAAAACACATTCTTCAATGTGTTTTTGTCATCGACATCGTATGCGTAGAAAAAATTCGAGTTGCTTGAACACATATCTTCAAAATGTTTCCTCATCGCATTGAAGTCGCCATTATCCATGTCTTTTCTTCGGGCCTTGCCAACGAGGTTTCTAAGGTCCCGCTCATTGAAAGCAACATTCTCGTGGTTCCCGCTTGCAATTACAAACGATGTGTAGTTCTTAGCTATAGGCACACCCGCCCTATCCATCTCTAAGATCCGTCTCTTGTTCCCTTTGGTGATGATCCTATAATTTGGAAGGAATCTTGAATTCGTCGGGACGCAATCGTGGTTATGCTCAAGCGAAACTCTAGTTATCTTCCACACCCCCGCTTTCTCACGGACAACCTTAACACCGAACTTACACCCTGTAACAGCCGACGTGGGCCCCCTCCTCGGGTCCCTTGACCTCGTTTTAAACCTACCCCCTTTAGAACATATTATCCTCAACATATTGTGCCTATCATTCATACCTGGCCCAGTGCCTCTTTCATCATCCTTTAACAAGGTGGAACTCCGAATTCTTGTTTGAAATCCTTGTCGTTTAGTATAACCATTGATGAATGTGAACACATCATGTTCGTGTTCCAAAATCAGCCCGACCTTTGGACAATTAACATCAGCTTCAACACCATGATCTGACGTTGGCACATTGACACCCTCTCCTTCATTTGCAGCAATGTCAACGTGATGTCCACTCATTGACGTACCTTCTAAGGCGTCATCATCCGAAATCACGACAATGGTGTCTTGCGATTCCAATCCAACTGTACGTATTATTCGCAAATGCATGCAACAAATGGTATGTCATGGAATTGATTCATATGCACCCGATGTTAATGGAATATTAATTGATAGAGTAAGCAACCTGAGTCGTTGTCGGACCCACTGTCCTCGTATCCGACGTTAAGATCAAATCCTCGTTCTTGACTCATCGGTGATGATATGATCAAACAATCGTCCCAGTTGGGACGAACCCGGCTGTTATTGAAAGATGAAACCAAGTTATACCCATAATACTATAGCGAGACAGACAGAAAACTTAATGAATGTATGATTAAATGTGTTTTTATCCAATGCCCGCAGGCCTATCGGCAAGCCGCGTCCAGTGCCCGCAGGCCTGCCGGCAAGCCGCGGGCAGTGCCCGCAGGCCTATCGGCAAGCCGCGGGCAGTTATACTATTTTTTCTTCTGAGAATATAAAATAAAGTTTTGTTGAATAATCTCAGTTAAAATAAATACATCCATAATCCTAAACCCTCATCAAACATAAAGATGATTTAGCCCCTCATTGTCCAATGAATCCAGCAATTCCCACAATTAGTTTCGAAACAAAATAAGGTAATACCTTATTGCCACAAATCAACTTATAAACAGCTCTTCTTACCTATATTGGCACAAATCAGATGCAAGATTACATCTTAGAACCCTAGCTACTCACTACAAATATACTTCTGAGGACCCTAATCGATCACTAATCTTCAATCCCTAATCCCAGGTATTCGATTTTCGAAAATAAGAGGCTAATCGGTTTGTTCATTCCCTAATCTTCAATCAACTTGTCACATCCGTGAACCCTAATAGACGATCAAGGTTAATCAAGTGAAACACACCTCCTTCAAGATTCAAAAGCAGCATGCAGACTTCGTTGAAGATTCAAATAAATGAAAACGCCTCAATTGCAGATTCAAAAACAATACATGCAGACTTGAAACTGATAAATAATAGTATGTCTAACCTTAACTATTCAGCGACTTCGGCGATCGGAAACCTTGAATCCGACGATCCACCACAAATTCCGGCGAGTTAACTCTTCATTCCGGCAAAACGTGTGAGGAGAACTTGGAGATTGAGAGTTTGAATAAATTGAGAGCTTGTAATTCAAATATTGATAGGTAAAGGAAAATAAAAAACATCATTATTAACCTAGGCTAGAAGTAGGGTACTCATTACCTACTTTTCAGATTTTAATTTACTTTTATCCATTTGATTTATTTTATGGAAGTTACATAAATACCCCTTGGGTCACCCAAAAATGGGTCATCCAAGTATTTTCCCAAAACTACCCCTCTCGTACATATAACGCGCCTCATTTTTGGAGAGTGAGGTCGGTTACTCCACAAAGTGGGTGGGTCCCACTTGTTTTTAATTAAAAAAAAAGAAAAATCCTTTTTAATCGCACCCATCCATCACAATCAAATTAATGGTCCACATTTGTGTACAATGTACATCATAAGAGTTGTGAACAAAAGATACATTGGTGTAAGGTTTGACCAAAATTCATGAATTTTTAGTGCGAAAACTAAATAACATAAGTAGTTCAATTTCCCATGCATGGGCATCTGCTCTGTTTCTTTAAGTGTGTTGGAATGTGGTTGTCCCACATCGGTTATATAAAGAATGCTTGAACAACATATAAGGTTAAAGGGTTACTCCTCTCATTGCCAATTGGTTTTGAGATGGAACCCCGTTGGGTTTATGTGTTGTTCGAGTCTCCCGTATGTGGGTCCGCACACACGACCTCCCTCCAACTTGTCTTTGACCCAACCGGGCCCAGCCGACTTTAACATGGTATCAGAGTCGGGTTCGGCTAGCTTGGGTTTGGGTTTTGGATTTAGTGGGGTTTGCTGGCCTTGTTGACAGGTCGCGGGCATTGGTTTCCATTTAAGTGCATGTGGCAAATGCAACTTGTTGGCTAAAAATGACGTTGCACTTGAGGGAGCGTGTTGAAATGTGGTTGTCCCACATCGGTTATATACAGAATGCTTGAACAACATATAAGGTTGAAGTGTTACTCCTCTCATTGCCAATTGGTTTTGAGATGGAACCCCTTCGGGTTTATGTGTTGTTCGAGTCTCCCGTATGTGGGTCCGCACACACAACCTCCCTCCAACTTGTCTTTGACCCCACCAGGCCCAGCCGACTTTAACATGGTATCAGAGTCGGGTTCGGCTAGCTTGGGTTTGGGCTTTGGATTTAGTGGGGTTTGCTGGCCTTGTTGACAGGTCGCATGCATTGGTTCTCATTTAAGTGCATGCGGCAAGTGCAACTTGTTGGCTAAAAATGATGTTGCCCTTGAGGGAGCGTGTTGGAATGTGGTTGTCCCACATCGGTTATATACAGAATGCTTGAACAACATATAAGGTTGAAGGGCTACTCCTCACATTGCCAATTGGTTTTGAGATGGAACCCCTTTAGGTTTATGTGTTGTTCGAGTCTCCCGTATGTGGGTTCGCACACACAACCTCCCTCCAGCTCGTCTTTGACCCCATCAGGCCCACCCGACTTTTATGAGTATGAGGGAGTCCCCTTCAATTTGCAGCTTCTTAATATTCAATTGAATAGCTTGACAAATACCTAGTTTCAATGCCAAGGCTTTCGCCATTAGTGGCGTTCGTTTTCCAATTCTGCTATAGCCAATATGCATAGGTCGGTCATCCCAGTCTCGTATAATTCCAATTGTACTGTCGCAATTAGTCTTTGAAGATCTGTCGAAATTAAGTTAAAATGTATTAGTGAGTTTTTTTCCATGCAGCTAGTTTATTTTAATTCCACTGTTTTTTTTCCTATAGTTGAGTCCTTAGTGATAGACTCAGAGTGATGTGACACTCGACGGAGCTAGCTTGTCCGACGATCGGGTTGGAGGTTTAGATACTAGTGATGGAGCTCCGACGGATGATATTGAAGATGCTACTGAGGAGGAGATTGAAGAGGAACCGCTTTTGCCTCGAGCTACCCCACCTTTGACAAGAGCTCGAGCTCGTCTACTTGGTCAGTTGGTTCTTGCACTTGAGAATTCACCATCGCACATGATCACCTTATTACAAGTGACCTCCGACTTGATAACCGTTTGAGACTAGCTTGGAGTTGAACTCGATCGGCTTTGCGTGAAGATTGCTATATGCTTTTCCCACCAATTTTATAGGCATTTCTACATGCTTTTCCCACCCATATTTTTTTTCCCACCTATGCCATCTCACAAGTCCGGCTTTTATGAGGCTTGCTTTTTTTTTTTAAAATTTATTTTCCTTATGTTATTTTATTTTGTTGCTTTTAATTGTGGGATTTTGAACATCTATATATTTGTATGCTAATATTTGTAAAAGGCAAGTTGAATTTTGAGAAAAAGTGAGCATTTTAACTTCCAGTGATTCGAGTCAAGAATCTCGTTCTTAGGTGAGAGGCCGTGATGTAGGGGAGAATTGGATATGAAAATATGTAAATAGAATCAAATCGCAACTCCTAGCCTATCAAATGAATTCAATACTCACCCGCTGTAGTGGAAGGGAATCAGGTTCGATCCACGAGGAAGCGTGTCAGCGGAATCCTAAAGTAGCTCGAAAACAGCGTTCTGTAATCGACCAGAAGGCACTTGACGTCGACTGGGATGCAGTCGATGTCCACTGTGGCTGTCGATCTCTAGTCAAGAACCTGCAAAACAAAAGCAGCAGTCGATGCCGACTAGAAGGAGTCGATGTCGAGTGATTAGTAGCAGAAATCGACGGGCTCAGAAAACTACCAATCGATACAAGGGTACTCGATGTCGACTGAAGATCAGCTGATATCGAGTCAATTATCAGTAACCAAGGTTGTCGGCAAAGACGGCCAAAGAAATAAGAATGAAAACAATGATCAGAAATAACAAAGGGTTGTCGAGTTTTTTGAGGACTCAACAACGGCAATATAACGATGTAAACAATATAAGAAAAGTCTTCCAACGCCAGGGTTTACCACAATGATAACCATGCAAGTAAAATCAATAAATCGTAAAAGACAAATACTTTATCAATAAAGGACAAGGTTTTCACCAAATCCAGCAAGTAGGCATATAAGCGCGTGTTTGGAAAATGGGGGGTTTTTTAGGAGTTGATTTTTTTAGGAGGTGAAGTTTATTTGGTGTATTATGAAGGGTGTTTGGTAGTAGTAAGGTTTATAAATGGTTATTGTAGTAAAAAACTCCGAAATACCCTTCATAAATAAACTCCACTTAACCTCCCAAAGAAAGTGGAGGGCAAAAGTGACCTTCCAAACCTCTACAAAAAAATAAACTCCACCTTAACCTCCCAAAGCTAGGGAGGGGCAGCTTCCATTTTCAACAAAAATAAACTCCACCTTAACCTCCCAAACCTCCACACAAAGACGCAGCCAGACACCATGCTCCAGAGCTACCATTTTTTTTAACCTCCGAAACCTCTTCACACCTGCTATCAAACACACCCTTAGAGTTTATAAACTTTCGAATTATAAATCTAATTGCATCTATCCTTTTAATAAATAGAGTTTATAAACTTTCGAATTATAAATCTAATTGCATCTATCCTTTTAATAAATAGAGTTTATAAACATTCGAATAGAAACCCTAATTACTATCCAAGTTTCGCAACATGAGTTCCTTTAACTTTCATTTAAAGACAAAGCACAAGATAGAGTGAGATAAAATACATTTCTTTCGCAACATACCAATCCACCAACATGGCTATCGTCGGGCTCACCCCAACACTAGAAGAAGAGGGACTACTTGCTCATGGTAACAAAAGACATGATTGAAATAAAGGAAATAACTTGCATAAAACTAAACTTGGAGTCTTCATAATTACAACGCTCAAACTCTCGCAAGAACACCAAAACTCTAATGCTCCAAACCCTAACTCTCTATTGCTATTGTTCTTTGTGAATTGAATGAATAAAATGTAGCACCAAGGGCTTTATTTATAGCTACTAATCCTTATTAGCCAAGGAGAGTAATTCTAATCCTACTAAAACTTGAATTAATAAAAATAATATAAAACTAGGAAAGTTCCCTAGGGTAAAGATACTTTAACCCATAAGGATAGAAGTAGATAAAAGATCTTGACTTCGTGCATAAGTAAAGTCTTCTCCTACTTGGATTCGTCAAAACGCATCTCGGTCCAACAAGATTTTCAGTCGACGTCGACTAGGTCCAGTCGACGTCGACTAGGTCCAGTCGACGTCGAGTTAGTTCACTCGATCTCGGGTCAGCTCCAGTAGATCTTGAGTGGCAACTTCTCTTATCTCTTAAGTGTTGATTTCTTCACTAGACATCGAGTGACTCCAGTAGATGTCGAGTGGCTTCAGTAGACATCGAGTCATCTCCAATAGATCTCAAGTGAAATTACAGTAGCTCCCTTGTCCAACACTTAGACAATTTCTTTCTCAACTTCAGTTGATGTCGAGTAGAGTCACTAGACATCGAGTGGACTTCTGCAACCGATTCTTATTCTTGGTTTTGTTCCGGAATGGCTCCAAATTCTACAAAATTAAACCAAAACTTGTGTAGACCTCTATTTCTTGTAAATAAGTATAAATGATGTGCACCTAAATTGCCATGTTTTATGCTTACTTTTATTCCGTTTTCTGTCTATATTTTATACTTTTGGGTTAGAAAAGTATGAGATTTGTGTAGTTTGTGGTTATTTGCAATATATGAAGATCTACACAAGTTTCTGTTTAATTTCGTAGAAATCAGAAGCATTTTGGAGCAATTGGAGAAGAAGGAATGAAGCTGGATTTTCACTCAATGTCTACTGATCCACTCGACATCTACTGGAGTAAAGCTAGAATTTGACTAAGTGTTAGAGCAAGGAAAGTCTACTGAAAGTTCACTCGACGTCTATCGAAATGACTGGACGTCTAGTGAAGTTATGCAACACTTGAAGCCAGAAGGAAAGGAATTGACTCGATATCTACCAAGACCACTTGATATCTATACATGACTCGATATCTAGTGGAACATCACTCGATATCTACACATGCATCTATATCTAGTGGAACATCACTTGATATTTAGTTAGTCACTCAATATCTGGTGAAAGCACACTCGAGAGAGCACAACATGACTCGATATCGAGTCTACCACTCGATATCAAGTCAACCTGCAGAGAGTTTTGAGGCGATGATCAGTCCGGATCCGAGGAGGGTTTCTTAATTGCGAAGCAAAGATCTTTTATCTCCTCTTTGAAGACTTATCCTCATGGGTTAAACTCATATTTACCCAGGGAATTTTTATTTCTTTTATTTATTTAATTTAGGAATGTTTTATCTTTTGGAATTAGATAGATTTCTCTTTCCTTGGGTAGCAAGAATTGAGCACTATAAATAAAGCCCTAGGGGCTGCGTTTTAGACACAAAAGCGAAGTCGTCTTCGGACGCAATTAGGTAGGAAGCAAAAAGAATGTGGAACGGTTGTAAGTTTAGGATTTTATTTTATGATAAAGTTATTTTCTTTTATTATGTATTGTTTCTAATTTCCTTCTTCTAGGGTTGAGAAGATCTCAACATAGATATGTGTGTTTGATTTATGAATTTATGAATTTGTATGTCTTTATCATCTTCTATCCTATATGCATAATTTTTCTACGAGAGTAGTAGGTAATCCTTATTTATGATATTGAAGCGAAAGTGATCTTAGTATTAATTTGGATTAATTATGAAAAAGGGATAGTACGTAACACATATGGTTTATGTGAGAGCCTCTATATTCCTATTTGTTAATAACGAAAGTTATTTGATATAAAGAAATCTCTTTTGTGCGATTCATGATCTACACATGTGTTTATTGTTGTGGTGATCTTTGTTGTAAGGAGGAAATCGAGTATGAAATATAACGAAATAGATCAAACCAGATTTAGGCCCACGCAAATAATTACAAGACTCCATCCAATGTAGTAAGAGCAAGTCAGGATCGAATCCACGAGGAAGCGTGTCAGCGGATCCTAGGTAGCTGTAAATCTAACAGAAAAGCAAGCAGAAAACAGAAACAAAGAAACAAAGAAAGAAAGACAGAAATAACAAGCGAAGACAAGAAATAAAAGCAAACACAGAAGCTAACTCGATCTCGACGACAGCTACTCGTGATCGACAAAACTCAGCAGAAACAACAGAAACTGAGAATCGACGACAAAAACTCGACTCAGACAACACAGTACTCGATCTCGACAAGAGGCTACTCGAGATCGAACAGAAATAGTAAAAACAGAAATTGCAGAATCGAAAGCCGAAACAGAAACTCAACTCGACGTAGACAAAAGCCAACTCGAGATCGACTAAGGTCTACTCGATCTCGACAAGCCCCTCCTCTGTATCGACTAAAAATGCAGAAAATATAAATTCCAAATTCGAACACAGATTTCAAAATTTCGACAGAAATAAACTCAATTTATGAAAGACTTCCAAAGCCAGGGTATCAACACCACAACGATAACCATGCAAAGTAACACATAAAGGCATAAAAGATTATGTTTTCCATCAAAATAACATTCGTTACTAACAAATAGGCATATAGAGGCTTTCACATAAACCCTAATTGTTACTAACCCTTTTCACATAATTAATCCAAGTTGCATTAAGATCACTTTCGCTTCAATAATACAAACAAGGATCACCTTCAACTCTCGCAAAAGAATCATGCTTATAGGGATGGAAGACGACTTGCATAACAAGATCTAACCTTTACCGCATCACCTCACATGGCCACCGTCGGGCTCACCCCAGCCCCAGAAGTGGGTGGACTACTCGCTCTTCATCATCAAGAAAGACATCAAATAACAAAAGAAACTAACTTGCATTAATTTAAATAAAGAAAGCTTACAACCAACAAGACAAATCCGCTTTCGCCTTTCCACTTGCTTGCCACAAACTCTCTCTCTACTCCTACTTACTTGAATGGAATTGTGTGTGTTTCTGAATGAATGAAAAACCAGCCCCTAGGGCTTTATTTATAGCCTTCTATTCCTTGCTATTCAAGGATAGAATATATCTATCTATATCTAAAAAGCTTAAAAGATAAATAAATGTAATTTAGGAATTAAATCTAAAAAGGGGAAATAATATATCTAAATAGGTAAGTCTTCTCATGTTGATAGATCTTGTCTTCCATGGATAGAACTTGATGTATCTCGGCAATCTCGGATTCCTTCGGCTCCAAGGACTCCCAACTCGACACGGACAGCTCAAACCGCGTAACGCGGCTTCGGGACGCGGCTCCTCGATCTCGACCAAGGCTCCTCGAGATCGAGTAGAGATGACGTCGACCATGGCTGGCTGGGCTTCTCGGGTATCTCTGCTCGACATGGCTCGGACCGGTGCTCCTGGCTTGGTCGATCTCGAGGACCTTACTTGATCTCGAGTAAAGTGGCTCGTCGACTAGGTCTTCTGGTGTTGTCGAGTAACCTCTCTTCGACATGGCTCGGGTGCCGGCTTCCGGGTTCCTCGATCTCGAGTAGATTTACTCGATCTCGAGTAGAGTGTAACCCAACATGTCTTCGTCTTCGGCTTCTCGATCAGCTCCTCCTCGACCAGGCACTCCTTGGACATTTTTGGTCGATCTCGAGTAGAAGTACTCGATATCGAGTAAATCTCTCAGCTTTCTGCTCTGTTCTTAAAACGCAGTTTCCCGAGTCCTCGTTTGTTGGATTGACGCATATGACCATGCGTTGGAAAGCTCTTTCCGAGGGCTACAACTCTCATGAAGACATCAAAGATTTATTCAGAATGAAGAATGGTGAAAAATGGCCTTTTCTCCAGCTACACCATTCTCAGCTTCTCCATGAGTTTCCTTTAAGCTCCAAAGTGCGTCCGATTTCTGCGAAATATAACCTAAACTTGTGTAGACCTCCATATATTGCAAATAAGTGTAAACTACACAGATTCTGTATTATTCTAACCCAAATGCATGCAATGTATGCAAAAATCGATATAAAAGTAAGTGTAAAACATGGCAAATTAGGCTCACAACAAACACCCCATACTTAAGCTTGCTTGTCCTCAAGCAATACCTTTAATTGTCATTCAGGGGAAGAAATCAAAACTCTCAACATATTGGATTCATTCTCATATGTCCCCTGCAATCAATTACCATCCTCGAAAGGTACTAGTGTCACAGATCCATGCATGTGCAATTATACAAAAGCAACATCTACTCACAAAAGGAGGGTTATGCAAAAACACTTCATGTGACAAAGCATTAATAATCAAGAGGACTTTAATTTAAGCTCAAATAAGGAGTAGATTGGTAAAAGGCTAAAGGTGGGCAGTTTTTGGCAATGTGGTGCTAATGATCCGGGGAAATGGAGTATTTTCCAATCTTTTCATACCACACTCCTTTTTCATATGATTCATCACTTTTCATAATGCTTTTTTTTTTCTCAATAATAATGCTTTTACCTCTCTAACCTCAGCACTGCCTTCTCGCGAGTCGCAAACATGGGTGTCATGAATGGCCCCGGATACTTAGTGCTTTGGACTCCTCACAATGTGTCCCATCTCTCCAAACTATTATCTCAGAGAGCAGGGTCGATCTTTGATCGGATTTTCTTTCACTCATTAAATTTTCCATATATTTCAAACAATTCCGCCAAACTCCAGTAATGATAACAACAACACAATCACCATATAACAATCTCCATAATGTGACATCATTCTCAACATAATCCCCGGATAGGAAATAAGGTAAAAAATGGCAATATTTGGATTATGTGGAGCAATATATGAAATAAGGCATAATATGGCTTTTGTGATGCATAAACATAGGTATGGCTAGGATATAAACATATGAGCATTATATGGAAATATAAAGTCCTCCATCCTCTTATCATGCAACATGTCAAAAGCAACATCAAATTTTATCTCCTTTCATGGTTTTCATAAAATATGCACTTCATTGTGACTTCCCTTTACTAGGCAATTTCATGCTATATCTCTAATGAATCCAATTTTGCATCGTCGAGTTCAATATAAGCTTCAATGAAACTAATTCAAAAATTTTGATGGGGGTCATTTTTCAAACTTTTTGGAAAACATGCATATAAGCCCATAAATCAATAATGAATTCCAAAATAGCCATGTATAAGCAATTCAAGAATTAAACTTCAAACATGCACACATAATGTCAAATATGTCAAATATGAATGAAGTAAGCCCTTCCCCCGCCCCATACTTAAACATTACAGTGTCCTCACTGTATAAAAACAAGGGTAAAGAAAGAAACTCACTAGACAGATGTGCAGGGCTTCATAATGTCGAGTGCTATGCTCTGGGCCGAGTCCGATTTTAGCTTGCTTCTATCTCCATGGACCTGAAAAATGTAGAAGAGAAATACCCACAATAGAAAATAATGTCCAAAACCAAAAACAAACAAAAGCAACAATGTCCACATGTCCCAAAAATAAATGTCTATTTACAAGCTCTAGATTTTATAGTCGCTAGGCCGACTTCTTCATTAAGCATTAGCCTGGCTCATCTTTGTCCGGAGGTATAGGTGGATCTGGTGGTTCCTCCAGTGGTGGGAAGTGTGGGATGTCATCCGGGGGCATCATATGAAGAAGCTTAAACCTCCCCGAGTGGACGCTCCATGGCTCCACCCATTCATCTTCCCTAGCTCGAGCTAGCATGTATAAAGGAAGATATAAAGAAAATATACATACCTCATCATCATACCTCTTCTGCTTCATTGGTTGATTTGTTTGCGCGTCTCCACCACAGCAAAACGGTGGAGTGGGAAGAGATATTTCCACCTCATCATGCGGAGCTTCATGCCACTTTGCTAGGACCCCATACTTGAATATGAACATCGGTTGCTCAAAATCATCGGGGATAGCCTTCACCTTGTAAGGTAAAAGCGATCTTGGAATGCCCCGGTCAACAATGTCCAACTTCTTCTCTTCTAGTGCTATTTCGCCTTGGAATCCTTCATATGATTCATCAACAATAGGTAGCAAAGTAGGAATGAAATTCAAGGAAGGACATACCTGGTTGTCGACATCGAGTGGGTCAATTGGCTCGTTGAGAGGAGGGCATGGTCCTTTAGACTGAATGGAAGCCTCAAGCCTTCGGATTTCGTCTTCCAACCGAGCTATTTCCCTTAATCGTGACTCCTCCACTGCGATCCTATTTCTCCGTCTCAAATCTTGATACCATTCTTCCCATGCAGGATTCCCTTCGACAAAGTCTTCCATCTTTGTACCTAAGCTTTTAAATCACAATCAAGAACACAAATTAGTGGCAAAAGCTAGGCACCCAGTTGGTACCGGTGAGGTAGGTGGTGGTAGGGGATGTGATAGGGTAAGAAAAAGGGATGGGCTTTTCTGAATCTTAAACACAATTAAACTAGGCGCGATTGATATCTCCCCGGCAACGACGCTAATTTGTTGTAAGGAGGAAATCGAGTATGAAATATAACGAAATAGATCAAACCAGATTTAGGCCCACGCAAATAATTACAAGACTCCCTCCAATGTAGTAAGATCAAGTCAGGATCGAATCCACGAGGAAGCGTGTCAGCGGATCCTAGGCAGCTGTAAATCTCACAGAAAAGCAAGCAGAAAACAGAAACAAAGAAACAAAGAAAGAAAGACAGAAATAAAAAGCGAAGACAAGAAATAAAAGCAAACACAGAAGCTAACTCGATCTCGACGACAACTACTCGAGATCGACAAAACTCAGCAGAAACAACAGAAACTGAGAATCGACGACAGAAACTCGACTCAGACAACACAGTACTCGATCTCGACAAGAGGCTACTCGAGATCGACAAGAAATAGTAAAAACAGAAATTGCAGAATCGAAAGCCGAAACAGAAACTCAACTCGACGTAGACAAAAGCCAACTCGAGATCGACTAAGGTCTACTCGATCTCGACAAGCCCCTCCTCTGTATCGACTAAAAATGCAGAAAATATAAATTCCAGATTCGAACACAGATTTCAGAATTTTGACAGAAATAAACTCAATTTATGAAAGACTTCCAAAGCCAGGGTATCAACACCACAACGATAACCATGCAAAGTAACACATAAAGGCATAAAAGATCATGCTTTCCATCAAAATAACTTTCGTTACTAACAAATAGGCATATAGAGGCTTTCGCATAAACCCTAATTGTTACTAACCCTTTTCACATAATTAATCCAAGTTGCATTAAGATCACTTTCGCTTCAATAATACAAACAAGGATCACCTTCAACTCTCGCAAAAGAATCATGCTTATAGGGATAGAAGATGACTTGCATAACAAGATCTAACCTTTACCGCATCACCTCACATGGCCACCGTCGGGCTCACCCCAGCCCCAGAAGTGGGTGGACTACTCGCTCTTCATCATCAAGAAAGACATCAAATAACAAAAGAAACTAACTTGCATTAATTTAAATAAAGAAAGCATACAACCAACAAGACAAATCCGCTTTCGCCTTTCCACTTGCTTGCCACAAACTTTCTCTCTCTACTCCTACTTACTTGAATGGAATTGTTTGTGTTTCTGAATGAATGAAAAACCAGCCCCTAGGGCTTTATTTATAGCCTTCTATTCCTTGCTATTCAAGGATAGAATATATCTATCTATATCCAAAAAGCTTAAAAGATAAATAAATGTAATTTAGGAATTAAATCTAAAAAGGGAAAATAATATCTAAATAGGTAAGTCTTCTCATGTTGATAGATCTTGTCTTCCATTGATAGAACTTGATGTATCTCGGCAATCTCGGATTCCTTCGGCTCCAAGGACTCCCAACTCGACACGGACAACTCAAACCGCGTAACGCGGCTTCGGGATGCGGCTCCTCGATCTCGACCAAGGCTCCTCGAGATCGAGTAGAGATGACGTCGACCATGGCTGGCTGGGCTTCTCGGGTATCTCTGCTCGACATGGCTCGGACCGGTGCTCCTGGCTTGGTCGATCTCGAGGACCTTATTCGATCTCTAGTAAAGGTGGCTCGTCGACTAGGTCTTCTGGTGTTGTCGAGCAACCTCTCTTCGACATGGCTCGGGTGCCGGCTTCCGGGTTCCTCGATCTCGAGTAGATTTACTCGATCTCGAGTAGACTGTAACCCGGCATGTCTTCGTCTTCGGCTTCTTGATCAGCTCCTCCTCGACCAGGCACTCCTTGGACATTTTTGGTCGATCTCGAGTAGAAGTACTCGATATCGAGTAAATCTCTCAGCTTTCTGCTCTGTTCTTAAAATGCAGTTTTCCGAGTCCTCGTTCGTTGGATTGACGCATATGACCATGCGTTGGAAAGCTCTTTCTGAGGGATACAACTCTCATGAAGACATCAAAGCTTGATTCAGAATGAAGAATGGTGAAAAACGGCCTTTTCTCCAGCTGCACCATTCTCAGCTTCTCCATGAGTTTCCTTTAAGCTCCAAAGTGCGTCCGATTTTTGCGAAATATAACCAAAACTTGTGTAGACCTCCATATATTGCAAATAAGTGTAAACTACACAGATTCTGTATTATTCTAACCCAAATGCATGCAATGTATGTAGAAATCGATATAAAAGTAAGTGTAAAACATGGCAAATTAGGCTCACAACAATCTCTAACCTTTGAAATTTGCATCTTTCTTGTTTTCGTTATTTTATACATTATGCACAAGAGACCACTCGACATCGACCCCTCAGTTCTTTGTCGATAGGCACTTTTTTCCGCTATTCCCGAACCCCGAAACCAACTAAACCAAGAACCGCCGACTTCTCTCATGAGGACGAACCTGACTCCACTATCCTATAGCGGGGTCTTGACTACAAATTTATTTGGTCGAGAAACCCTCTCGTCAAATTGGCGCCGTTGCCGGGGAGATATCAATCGCGCCTAGCTTAGTTGTGTTTAAGGTTTAGGATAGCCCATCCCTTTTTCTTACTATCACATACCCTACCACCACCCGCCTCACCGGTACCAACTAGGTGCCAATCTTTTGCTACTAACTCGTGCATTCTTGATTTTGTTTTCAAATCTTAGGTACAAAGATGCAAGGAGCATATGACTATTTCGAAGAGGATCTCGAATGGGAAGGATGACTCCAAGAATTGAGACGGAAAAATAAGCTCGCACAGGAGGAGGCACGATTAAGGGAAATAGCCCGGCTAGAAAATTTAATCCGAAGGCTTGAGGCTTCCAATCATTCTCCCCCTACGAGCCAATTGCACCCCGAGAGCTGACAATTACAAGTTTGGTTCGACAACGTCACCTTCTATGAGCCAGTCGACGTCGACTACATGGACTCGACATATACACATTCTAGAGGAATTGATCCAGAAATATCAGTCGATATCGAGTCACCAGTCGACATCGAGTGCACACCAGTCGAAGTCGACTGTACAACAAAAATCCAAGTATGTCCTCCCTTGGCCTCGTTTACATCTTTACTATCTATCTTTGATGAACCAGTTGAAGGATCCCTAGAAGAGCTACCAAGGAAAAAGCTGTATGTTGTTGCTCATGGTGTTTCAAGGTCGCTTTTACCCTACAAGGTGAAGGCCATCCCCAATGATTTTGAGCAACCGATGTTCGTGTTCAAGTATGGGGTCCTCACGAAGTGGCACAAGGCTCCGCAAGATGAGGTGGAAGTCTCTCTTCCCACTCCACCGCTCCGCTATGGTGGAGACGCACAACCAAATCAACACATGAAGCGGAAGAGGGACGAGTATGAGGTATGCGAAGTTTCTTTATGTCTTCCCTTATGCAGGCCAACTGGGGCTCGGGAAGATGAATGGGTGAAGCCATGGAGCGTTCACTCGGGGAGGTTTAAGTTTCTTCATACGATTCCCCGGATGACATCCCATGCTTGCCACCCCCAGAGGAACCATCAAATCCACCTATACCTTCGGAAAAAGATGAGCCATGCTAATGCTTGAAGGGAAGTAGGTCGAGCTAGCGACTTAAACCCTAGCGCTTACGGGAGGGAACCCACTATTATTTCTTTTTACCTTTTCTTCACCATATGGATAAAAGTCCTCTTGATTATTAATGCTATGTTACTCATAATTTTTTTTTTGCATAATCATCCTTTTGTGCGCGATGTTGCTTTTATTCACAGGCATGGATCTGGTGACATTAGTACCTTCGTGAGGATGGTAATTGATTGCAGATTTATATAGGAATGGATCTATGATGTTGAGAATTTAGTTTCTTCCCCTGTATGAACATTAAAAGTATTTCTTGAGGACAAGTGGTGCGGGACGAACGTCGTTGACACGTTCGCCCTTTACCAAATAGTAATAAAATCCTAACTCAAAGCTCAAAACCAATAGGTTAGTAAATCAATGAATTAATAAACCAAAAAACTACTAGTATAGCGATGAAGTCCCGAGCGAACCCATAGAGAGAAGCGGATTACTATCAATATCCCTAACAAAGACTTTTATGACAAAAACAATGACTTGTGACAAATTGATGAGGAAGTAAAGTAACCGACTTTATGATTGCAAAGTAATCAATAATAAAGTAGAGAATATATTTCACCTATAATTCTCTGACAATGGTTGAGATTCATGGTCCTAGGATTGATCCATTAATTATTCATAAACATATGTCTACTTGACTAAAGTTGAAGGATCCGCAGGGATACAATCACCTTATTCAATATCACTAAAGAATAGCATTAAGGACTCAACTAATTAGACCAATTGGCATATCGATTCAATTCAATTAGAGACAAATAGGCGCAAACAAACATCAGCCCTAATTGAAACCTATCAATATAGATTAATCGAAATCATCCATTACAAAGACAAAGAAATATCACTACTTCAATACCCTCATTTGCTATTAAGAATACAACAATGAATTCATAGCTAAGATGCAATTCCTAACATGGTGATCAATCATAGAAAGGAACACAAATATAGTCAATAAGCACAAGATGACAAATATAAATATGAATAACTAAATAGAATCAAATCCTCACAATCTAAACAAGCATGTCTTTGAATCACAGGCAAACTATGAGTTTAGCAACTCATAGTCCAAAAACCTCTCTCTCTAATTGTGTTCGTTGTCTCACAACCTTATGCCACACACGGCCGGAACAACCAAATAAAACCTAATAAAGAGACGTGCAAACCCTAGAAATATAATAATATTATAATAGGAAATAGAATCTTCGGATCCAAATCGCAATCGCTGGAAACGACATCACGACGGGTGCCGCCTAAAGCATGGCGGGCGCCGCCCTTCGTAGTGACGAATTTCTTTTTTTTTCTTCGATGTTGTGCTTCCTTGCTCCTCTCTAGCCTCTTCCTCGGCCTTCATGTGCTCCAAAACATGTCTCTTAAGCTCTTTCAAGATCCCTTCCAACGTCGGAATGTAACTCTGTAGAATAAACACTAAAAAGGCGTAGATTCCGAACTCGAATACTTCACAAGCAATATATGAAACTAGATTAAAACATATGCAAAGCTCCTATATAAATGCAATAAGAAATACCTATAATGTCTATATGAAATATGCATTATCAAATCCCTCCACACTTAACTCTTGCTTGTCCTCAAGCAACCATAAGACAAAAACATCATCTATGCATCCCATAGGAGATTCTTTCACAATTTTACTCATCAAAAGCAACATCATCAATAGTGCAAATATAATCAAGGCATATAAACGTCATAACATGTATATATGGGATCAAGTTGATGGCATGCTCAAAAATCCAACCTCACCAAGGATAATGTGTATCTCTCACTCTCATGTGTTTAGGCTTTAAGCATATACTCACCTCAATTCCATATTCAAGCATCAAATCAAATATTGACATTTATATCACAAAATCTCCACCGGATACGTCAATGCAAGAGTAAGAACATCAAGAGGACTTTCGCTCAATGGAAACCTTTATAGAAGATTCCATTCAGCAGGGTTGTAATAGGGCTTGGTAAGTAACATAAGGGCAAGGAATTGTATTTAGTCATGTGGTGCTATAAATTTCGGGAAAATAAGATTCCAACAGCTTCCAACATAACACAAACCAACTCAATAGTACTCAAGCTCACATAAGCACAACATCTCAAAATATATCAATAATCTAAAAAGTCCTCATAAATCACAACTCTCAAAATATATCAATAAACTCATAACTCTCCAAAAATCATCAATCTCATCATCATCTATTCATCTCACACTCATATATCTACAACACCCAACCAATCTAACTTTTAACAAACATAATTCCAATTCTTCCTCATTATGCAAAAATAAATAAACTTGGCTCTTATTCACTTTTTTTTTCTTTTCTTGTTTTTTTTTTCGAACTATTTTTTTTTATTGAGCCAAAATACATAAGGAATAAAATGCATAAAAATGAGGGAACTAATAAGCACATATCATTACATCTTCTCAAAATCATAAACCATAAAACTCACACTTTAGCTTCTTTCCTCCTCAACTCCAAAATAGATTCCATAACCCACTCAAAATCTCAATTTCCCCGGAAAAAGGGTAAGGCTCATCATAGGCTAGGAATAATATAATTTTGTGGAGCTACAAATAAAATAGGCTACAGGCTCAAATTGGATTCAAAGCAAGATATAACATAAGGTAGACATGGATAAAATGTGGCTAAAAAGTTGCCTCTATCATTTGAACTCATTGAGCAATGGTCATGTATATAATCGGCCTTGAAAATAGATAACCATGTCAATACTCAAAGATAAATGCATAGGAAGAGTAAATCACACAAGAAAATCAAAAGGAATATAGATGTATCCCTTATAAGGCAAAAAATATCTCACAAGGACAAGTTTTTGATGAATATCAAGCATGCTCACAAACTTAGATCACACATGCTCAATTTCCTATGCCTAATCATATTTCACATAAAAACCAATTTTAGAGACAAGGTCAAATCATTCCAGAATTCCATGGGATTTATAAGATCATGCCCGTATAAAGTCAATAGGACAAACTCAAATTCGATGGGTATCTTTGATAACACAAATATGCAATGCATGAGACTAAACATTTTTTTTTTTGGAGTTTTCAAAATTTTCTTTTTTTTTTCCATTTTTTTCCATTTTATAAATCAAATAACATAAACATGATGCATGAAATACATGAATTTTGAATATAAATAAATAAAAGAACTAGAAATTGAAACATGAAACGAAAAAAATTAAAACATGAACTAATCTAACTAACTAGTTTACTTCACTTCTCCCCCCCACACTTACATGTTGTAATGTCCTCAATGCATAAACATACACAAAAAGGACCAATGAAAAATAAAATAAAGGGTTGAAGGAAGCAAATGAACTAACCAATTACTGTGAATGTGGGGTATGGGATCCAGACCGCTAGTGGATCATATCCATCAATCGGAGACAAATATCTTGTAGTTGATCAATCTTCCCAGCCAAGATCGCATGAGATTTGACTGACTTCATCAATTCAGCCGCCTGCTGCGCCTCAAAATCAGTAAACTTCTTCTCCAGGCAGGCGATGCGCGAGGTATCCCGAACCATAGGCGGTGTCATCTCAATCTTCATATCCTTAATGTCGCTCGCAAGGGTCTTAGGATCATAAGATTTTCGCGAATCAGCATCAACAGGAACATGGCTTCGGCAGAAGTCTGCCAATCTAGGGTTCATAGGTAAAATAGTCGACATATACTGATGGTGAGACTGCTGGGGTCCAAAAAACCAACGAAATCTCTCAATAGAATAAGGTATCTGCAGCTTCTCAATCATTCGTGCAGACACAAGAGTGTCAATGCCCCACGTATAAGAAGTACTAACAGGTTGTAGTGAACTCACATCAACACCATAATACAATGCCAAAAGTGTGATCATGCCTCCAAAAAGGGTAATGATAGTATGACTCTCGCTGCGCTGGTCACGAGCCTTCACACACATCCTCAAAAACATGAGTGCCTAGTTTGGCACTATAGTAGACTCAGGAGTCAGGCAATACATAAAATCAACCAAACCAGGATCAACAATAGCGGCGTCCTCAGAATCATAGAAACTTGAGCTCAAAATCCGCAGACAGAGACGAAGAGCAAGGTGTGTAATCATATCGTTAGGCCGATAGCTCTTGAAAGTCTCAGACATCCCTATCAAACTCCTCCAATTATCTGCTAAATCAAGAACAAGCATGGCCTGCTGCAACTTCCTAGAGCACTTCTTCAAAACAACAAAAGCATCCCCAATCGCAGCATATGAAGAATGACAAATTCTTCCCCTTAACTTAAATCGAACATCCTTGGGCTAGGTTACCTCCAAAGTAGTAAGGAACTCCTTGACCAAGCAAGGATAGGTTGGAGCCCTTCTACAAACAAAATCACACAGCCCTCCATGTGCCATCCAGGTCATCAACGAATCAAGCAAACCCAACATTTTCAATGTATCCTCATCAAATAACTTGGTCGACGTGTAGACACGCTTCCCAAGCGCATTCCAACATTGCACCTTAGTGTCATCGAAGTAGGCTAGCACATCTTTCTTACCGTACACACTCATGATTAACAAAGAGCAAGGAGAACACAAAAGAACTCCGCAAAACAACAAAAAATGACCTCTCTGCAGGTGACAGCGGGTGCCGTGTATGGGGCGGCGGGCGCCGTGGACCACAAAACATGAATCTGAGCACGAACATCAAGGACTCAATGTCCAAACTCCTCCAAACTCAATATTTGACGACCAACTTGGTTTCAAAAGGCTTATTTGGTGGTAGGTATAGGAATGGTATGGAAAAAGATTGAATTTGATGGGTGAAGGGTAGTTATGAAAAGTATTTGATGGGCAAGAATCAATTGAAACACAAGGCTTTAGGCTTTTGGAATGGATTCAAGTAGAATCTCTTGGGGTTTATGGGGGTTTCTTGGAGAAAAGCTTTGAATGATCAACAAAGGAATGGGAATTTATGGTGAGTTGAAAGGGATTCCATCTATCAAAAAAGAAAAGTAGATAAATTAGAAATAGATAGAAATAATAATAGAAAATAAAATAGATAAAAGATAAAATCTACTCCTAAGATAAATGGAAACTAATCCTAGATAGAACAATCTAGTCCTAAGATAGATAAAATGGATAAAAGATAGATAAAACTAACCTAAGATAGAAAATAATCTATTCCTAACGATAGATAAAATAAATCTAATCCGAAAAATAAAAAGATGGAATGAAACTAATCCTATAAATGTAGAAAGTCACATCTAACCTAAAATAACCGAAAATAATAAAATAAAATAGGATAGAAATTCTCCCTTTAAATGTTACCAAAAATCCCCTGAGTTATCCATTCTGTCAGTCCCCTGATCTTGAGTACTATTGAGTTGGTTTGTGTTATGTTGGAAGTTGTTGGAATCTTATTTTTCCGAAATTTATAGCACCACATGACTAAATACAATTCCATGCCCTTATGTTACTTACCAAGCCCCATTACAGCCCTGCCAAATGGAATCTTCTACGAAGGTTTCCATTGAGCGAAAATCCTCTTGATGTTCTTACTCTTGCATTGACGTATCCGGTGGAGATTTTGTGATCTAAATGTCAATATTTGATTTGATGCTTGAATATGGAATTGATGTGAGTGTATGCTTAAATCCTAAACACATGAGAGTGAGAGATACACATTATCCTTGGTGAGGTTGGATTTTTGAGCATGCAATCAACTTGATAAAATAAATGAGTGTGACAACCTTAACATAATAAATCTATCCATTCTGTCAGTCCCCTGAGTTATCCATTCTGTTAGAAATTCTCAGCAGGCTCATCCTTAGATGCCTCATCCACAACTTCAGGCCATCGCCTCTCAAGACTATGTTTGTCTGGATCCAAGGGAAATATATTGTGACGGATATGAAAATTTTATATCCTATAGCAACGTGGTAGCTCCGCAGGGAGATAAATGTGACGCTCAGAAGTCTCTCCAGACATTCATTTGAAACACCATGTTCCGTTCGGACGCTGGACATACTCGGTAATGCCCCACCAATTCAGGTTGGCAAGATTGTAAACCTTTTCACCATCAAAGGAGTGCAGATCATCAAGACAGACACCCACTCAGCGATCTATCAACGATACCATACCTACGAAAACAATAAGACGCTCAGGCCTCACATGAGTAGCTCTATTAACCTCCATACAGTTCCCCAAAAATAGCTGAACCCAGTCAGGAATATGCACTCCCTTAGGAATCAAGAACCAAATATAGCTCCAAGCTCTCATAGTAACCAAGGAAGAATTCTCCACACCCAAAAAGAACTACAAAGCACCAAATAGCACAGCCTCAACGCATGATGAGTAATCGTGGATTCGTAGTGGTTTCGACTCCACTCAAAGAATTGTTCTGTAGCTTCCTTCCAAGTGTCATGAGGATTTGGAGCAGCCATCTCATACCCATAGGCATCAGCAGACGTCTTGGTAACACCAAAAGCTTGTGTAATGAGATCCATAGTCACCACGAACTTCCGGTTCCTCAATTGAAAATGAATCTCCATATTAGAATGATAATCCAGAGTAGCCAAGAATTCTCTCACTAATGTCGGATAGGTAAAATCAGCCAAATCCAAGAAACCACCCAAACCTCTTTTCTCAAGGAGTCGAGAGACCTCCTCAAATAGTCCCAAACGCTTTAACGTCGGGGGATGAAAGAATAGTGTGAAAACATACTCCCTCTTCTCAAGATTAAGTCGGCGATTCTGTTCCTCCCATGACAAAAGACCAGACTTCTTCATAGCAGGGATTGAAGACATAATGTTCAACTCGAGAGGGAAAATCGAAAAATACCGCAAAAACGACCAAAAATCGAGCTCTGTGCAGTGACGACGGGCGTCAGGTATGGGGCGGCGGGCTCTGTGTATCAATGAGCATGAATCTGAGTGAATACGTTGAAGAACGACGTCCAAGCTCCTCCAAAACTTGCAAATTTGACGAATAACTTGGTTTCAATAGCCTTCTTTGGTGATAGGTAGGGAAATGGTATGAGAAAGGATTGTGTTTGATGGATGTAGGGTAATGGTGGAAAGTGTTTTGATGGGTAAAAACTTATTTAAAGTAAACTAATCTTTCCTAGCCAAGGAAAGAAATATTTATCCTAATAAAACTTGAATTAAAATAATATCTAAATTAGAAAATCCCTTAGAGTAAAAAGACATTAACCCATAAGGACAGAAGTTCATAAGGAAATTTAAAGATCTTCTCTTCATGGTTAAGCAAGTTTCCTCCAAGTCGGATTCCTTCAAAATGCGTCTCAGCCCACTAGGGTTTGACGCGACATCGACTAAGGTCCATTCGATATTGAGTCAACCTACTTGATCTCGGGTGCTCAGGTGGATCTCGATTGCTTTCTTCTTCTTCTCGTCTTCTAAATGTTGATTGTCTTCACTAGACATCGAGTGACTTTAGTAGACATCGAGTGGAATCTCAGTAGCTTGCCTTGTCAAACACTTGGCCAAATTCAGCTTCACTCTAGTAGATGTCGAGTGACTCTCACTAAACATCGAGCGCTTCTTTAGATTGCTCCGAAATGTTTCCAATTCCTGCGAAATCAAACCAAAACTTGTGTAGACCTATATATTTTGCAAATAACACAAACTACACAAATTCCATACTTTCCCAACCCAAAAGTATAAAATATAAACAAGAATCGAAATAAAATTAAGCGCAAAATATGGAAAAATTAGGCATTCAGCTAGAATTTTTGAAATAATTTTGTATACTGTTGAGCAAATTAAGGCTAATAGGTCTGTAGTGTGCTGTTTTTGTAGGATCATCACATTTCAGAAGGAGTGTAATGAAAGTATGATTAACTTGTTTCAGGACTTTGCCATAGTGGAAAAATATTTTCACTGCTCGAGTAACAGATGGCCCAATAATATCCCAAAATGCCTTGTAAAATTCAGCCGTTATGCCATCTGGACCCGGGGCTTTGTTCATGCCAAGGCTAAAGACCGCCTGTTTAATTTCCCCAATAGACGGGATAGCAATTAACATGTTATTTTCATCTATAGTTATCTCTGCATTGATCAGTTGCAATATTCATTCAATTTGTCCTTATCTATGGGTTGTCGGTGGAAGTGACCTTGAAAGTCATTCCTTATTTCATTACTAACATTAGTTTCTCTCATAATAAGAGTACCTTCTGCAGTTGTAATGTGCCTAATCAGTTTTCTATTCCTTTTACCGGAGGCGACTCTATGAAAATAGGTCGTGTTTGAATGTATAAATTTAATGTGTTTTATTTTGGCCCGTTGATTCCATAACGACTTTTGGAATAATAGTAACTTTTCTTTTTTCTTAATAAGATTTATTTTTTTCAGCTGGGACCTAGGGTTTTGGCATTGGGATAAGTCTTTTTGAATATGAAAAAGGAAAGTCAAGCAATATTGCCGATTAACATGCCCTGGATCTGCTATGTTTCAATATCTATCAGCATATCATAGCTTGTTTCCTTAAGCAAGCACACTAGTAATCGAGCACAGTGTACTCAAGTCTTAACTTGTATCATGTGAACAAATCTGGGTCATTGATTGAATGAAATGGATGAATGAGATTAATAAGCAATTTTAACTTTTTTTAAATTAAAAATCAGTGGGGCCTACATCTTTTTTTCCCACTTGCTGAATTAGGGGCATGTGTAGTGCACTCTCTTTAAATTATTCAGTGATATATCTGGATTATTCGATCGTATCGACGAATTGTGCAATGGTATATCAGGATTATTCGATAGTATCACTTGATTATTCGATGGTATCGTTTGATTATTCGATGGTATAGCTTGATTATTCGATAGCATCACTTGATTATTTGATGGTATAGCTTGTTTATTCGATGGTGTTACAGTAGTATAAATAAAATTATTCGATGGTATCAAGGGATTATTTGATGGTATCATATGATTATTCGATGGTATCGTTTGATTATTCGATGGTATAACTTGATTATTCGATGGTGTTACAGTAGTATAACTAAAATTATTTGATGGTATCACATGATTATTCGATGATATCCATGCATTTTTAATTCATATGACTGTCGAATAAAAAAAACACATCATGAAGCACAAAATCGATCCATACATATCCCTGAATATCTCTTTCAATCGAGCAATTAAATCAAGCAATTGCAAACAAAAATGATTTCAATTAATCACAAACCTAGACTCCAAATCCACCAGGGAAACCTCTCAACCGCAAATCCACACCCACCGGAATGTGCATACTCAGTAGGTACACTCAGTAGGTACAATCTAATTGTTGAGCGAATTCAATTATATTACCATCTCTATCCCCTTTCTCTGTCTGTTTTAAAAATTTCCAACCAAATGTGCACACTCGGTAGTTACAATCTAATTGTTGAGCGATTTCAATGGACTTTTACCCTGCCATGAAAAATATATATAAGAAGCAAGTGCTTGAGAGTGGAGTAAGTGTTGTAGGAGGAAATCGAGTATGCAAAATTAAATATAAATAATCACAGCAAACCAGATTTCGTCCCTTGCAAATAATTACAAGACCTCCTCCTGATGCAGCAGTGGGAAGTCAGGATCGATCCACGAGGAAGCGTGTCAGCGGATCCTAGGCAGCGTAGAAATCTCAAAAAAGTCGACAACAGGTGCTAGATCTCGACTAGGGTAAGTCGACAGGAGATCAGGCAAGTCGAACAGCGCAGCAGTCACATGTACTGGGTGTAGTCGATCTCGACCAGAGGCTACTCGAGATCGGTAGGTCCCTTGTCGACGTTGGCTTGGCTTGTCGAGTACCTGCACACAGAAGCTACAGCGATGCTAGATCGAATATCAGTAACTCGAGGTCGACCAGTGTTGATCGAGATCGAGTAAGGGCAGAAAACGAAACAAAAGAAATAAAGTAAAGGCAAATGCTTTGGGATTAGAAAATAAACTGTATGTAAAAAGACTTCCAATATTGGGGTTTGCAACAACGATAACCAAGCATGCATAAGGCAGAGATAAAACAGATAATCATGTGAATTGCATCAAAGGACAAGCTTTCGCCTTTTCCAACAATTAGACAACTCTTTCAAGAAACCCTAATTGTCTCTACTGATTTTATGTTTACAATCCAAGTTGTTATCATGGACCTCCATTAGATGGGTAATAAACACATAAACAAGTAGTAGATGCTCAAAACATGATAAAAGTCGGATCTTTACCTCAATTATGCATGGCTATCGTCGGGCTCGCCCCAACCCCAGAAGTGGGTTGACTACTCGCGCTTCATTGCAACCTCAGACATTGATTGATGAAAAGAAACTAATTGCATTAAACCAAACTCAAGAAAGTACAAACCAAACAAAGCTGGATCACTCTCGCTCTCCTGCTCCACTCGCCCTCTCTCTCTCTCTACTCTTCTCCTAATTGTTGTGTGATGGAATGAATGAAAAACCAGCCCCATGGGCTTTATTTATAGGCTTCTAAACCTTGCTAGTCAAGGATAGAAACATCTATCTATATCTAAAAGTATATCTAAAAGGTTTAAAGATAAATAAAAGCAATAACATAATTAAATCTAAATAAGGGAAATATCTAAAGTATCTTCAAGTGGATAGATGATGTATCTTGATAGAATCGGCAATCTTCGGGCCCAAGTAATCCCAATCCGAGTAGGATAGAGCAAAACGCGTTACGCGGCTTCTGGAGGCTTCCTCGATCTCGAGTAAGGCTACTCGATCTCGAGTAGAATTGTGGTCGACTGGTGTGGCTCGGCGTCTCGGCTAGCTGGTGCTCGATAGGCTCGGACTCTGGCTCACAGGTTTGGTCGATCTCGAGTGCCCTTGTCGACATCGACTAAGGATGGCTCGTCGACTAGTGTTGCTTGGGCTGGTCGGACAAGTCTTCTCGATATGCTCGGACACAGGCCCCCCGGCTTCGTCGATCTCGAGGACAATTCCTTGATCTCGAGTTGGGTGTCCGGGCATGGTCGGGTTGTTTCTCATCGGCATCCTCGGGTGGCCTTCTCGACTCTGGTTGTCTTTGAAGCTTTGTCGACATCGAGTAATGGTACTCGATCTCGAGGAGGGTGTGGAGTCGGGTTCTTCGTCTTCAGCTTCTCGACATAGGCTCCTCGATCCTGGCAGGTGTCTAGGCATGGCTTGTCGAGATCGACTAAGGCTTGTCGATGTCGAGTAGCTTTGTGCTCCGGTTGTCGCTTCTTGATTTTCTCCCGAAATGGTTCCATATTCTGCGATATTAAACAGAAACTTATGTAGATCTCCATTTCTGACAAATAAGCCTATACTACATAAATCTGACATATTCCTAACCCAAAATATGCAAAATGTAAAGAATATGAACTAAAATATGCATAAAGACATGGCTACTTTGGAGACATCAGTAAGCAAATTAAGCCTTGATGTCCATGTTTTATATTGACTTTTATATCGATTTCTATATGCATTTCATGCATTTGGGTTAGAATAGTACATAATCTATGTAGTTTATGCTTATTTGCCAAATTATGGAGTCTACACTAGTTTCTGTTTAATTTCGCAGAAATCGGACGCACTTTGGAGCTTAAAGGAAAGTCATGAAGAAGCCAAGGATGGTGCAGCTGGAGAAAAGGCCATTTTTCGCCATTCATCATTCTGAGTCAAGTTCTGGTGTCTTCATGAGAGTTGTAGCCCTAAAAAAAATCTTTCCAACGCATGGTCATATGCGTCAATCCGACGAACGAGGACTCAGGAAAGTGCGTTTCAAGAATAGAGCAGAAAGCTGAGAGATTTACTCGATATCGAGGAATTTTAGACAATATCGAGGAAGCCCAAATCGAGTTGAGCACCAGACATCGACAAGTGAAGCTGGGAGCTGAAGATGTTCGTCGACGTCGAGGAATTTACTCGATGTCGAGGACAAGTCACGTCGATGTGCTGTCCTGGAGCCGAGGTTGACGAAGGAGACTGAAGACGAAGAACAGGTTACTCGATATCGAGGAATTTGTTCGATGTCGAGGAAATACCCAAATTCGACTTTGCGTCCAGAAGCCGGAATCGAGTTGCTGAGCGGAGAACGAAGAAAATGCTACTCGATATCGAGGAATTCTACTCGATATCGAGGAAATCCCAGAAGCCGACGAGGAGTAGTCCGAGTTCTTGTTAAGTTTCTATCCCGAAGCCAATGGTGATATTTTCGAGATTAAATTCTATCAAGATCTATCAAGTGCCATCAAGTCAAGGGAGAAGATATTTTATCCACATTAGATATAGTCCTAGTTGATTTAATTATTTATTTCCATTATTTAATCTTTAGATAAAAGATAGATAAAATTAGATATAGATATATTATTCTTTCCTAATTAGAGAGGGAATGAATACTATAAATAAGACATTAGGGGGTTGGATTTTATTCATTCAATCATCCAAGCTACAAGCCAATAGAGAGAGATAGCAAGTTAGGAGAGAGAGAGAGAGAGGCCAAGAGGAGAGAAGGTGTTGAGAGACAGTTTGTCTTCGATCGGTTGTAAGTTCTCTTTGGTTTATTTAATGCAATTTATTTTCCTGAAATCTTGTATGAGCTTCTTGACGATGAAGAGCGAGTAGTCCACCCACTTCTAGGGTCGGGGTGAGCCCGACGGTGGCCATGTGAGGTGATGCGGTAAAGGTTTGATCTTTTTATGCAAGTCATCTTCTATCCCTACGAGCATGATTCTTTTGCGAAAGTTGAAGGTTATCCTTGTTTGTGTTATTGAAGAGAAAGTGATCTTAATACAACTTGGGTTAATTATGTGAAAAGGGTTAGTAACAATTAGGGTTTATGCGAAAGTTATTTGATGAAAAGCATGATCTTTTATGCCTTTATGTGTTATTTTACATGGTTATCGTTGTGGTGTTGAAACCCTGATCTTGAAAGTCTTTAGTTTATTGATTTCTTTCATCGAAATCCATGTTCTGCGTTCGAAAGGTTGCAATTTAAAGTTTTTGTCTTTACTCGACGTCGGGAAGTTTTTGTCGATATCGAGCAAGTTTTGTCGATATCGAGGAAGGGTTGTCGACATCGAGTTGTCTGCTTTGATTTCTGTTTCTGTTCGTCGATTTTGACATACTGTTAGTCGATCTTGTTACTCGATATCGAGGAACTTTAGTCGATATCGACTAGTTTCTGCTTTTGCTTTATTTTCCGCTTTTCTTTGTTATTTCTGTCTTTTTGTCTAATTCTCTGTCTGTGAGATTTGCCGCTACTTGAGATCCGCTGACGTGCTTCCTCGAGGATCGATCCTGACTTCCCGCTGCTACATCAGGAGGAGGTCTTGTAATTATTTGCGTGGGCACGAATCTGGTTTGATTTATATTTTATATTTTGAACTCGATTTCCTCCCTAACAACAAATTGGCGCCGTTGCCGGGGAAGCAACCATTCGCGCCTTGGGTAGTTAGATCTCACGTTTGCCTTGAGTTAATTTGCAGGTGTATGCGTCGTTCTGGTCAACCACCTGAGTTTGATGGCTTAGACGATCCAGAACGCCTTATACACGTACACGCTAAATTGAAAAGAGCCATGGCGGCCGCAGAAACACAAGAACAGCTGAGTTAGAAGCCAAGGATACTGCTCTCACAATTGAGAGAGCACACACTACACATGAAGCTGCGCGAAGGAGGCAGGTGGAAGCTGAGCTTGCCCAATACCCTACCACTGCAGAGGATTACATGCACCCGACTCTCATCATGCCTGAATCGGCCATTTTAATCCATGACAACAATTTTGAAATTCGCACTCCTTTCCTGATTGAAATTAAAAATAATGCTTTCTTTGGTAGGTTTAATGAATGTCCTCTTCAACATATTACCAACTTTACTGATATGTGCCGTACTCTTGCTGAAGGTACCACTTTGGAATATGTCATGATGAAGGCCTTTCGATGGTCTCTGGCCGGCCCAGCATTGAAGTGGCTTGAAGGTCTCCGTCCACGATCCCTCACAACATGGGTTGAAGTGAGGCAGGAATTTCTCAACAAATTCTTTCCTCCTGCCAAGACAGCGCTCTTTCGCCAAAAGATTACAGCTTTCAAACAGAAGCCTGGGGAGCCGCTAGCAAAAGCATGGGAACGATATAAGGATCTACTGCGATCCTGCCCTACACATGGACATCAACCCTGCATCGTTCAGAAGATCTTCTTCAATTCTCTTGACCTGGCCGCCAAAGATAGGATCAACACGTATACTCATTATGAGTATCTAACAATGCCGCCAGCTGACGCATGGGCTGCCCTCGACAAGCTGACCAACTACGACAACAAATATGGGACTCCAATAAACTATGATGAGAATGCTTATGCCAGGCCAGCCCCATCCATGCCCCTCTATGAGCCTTCTAAGGAGATTGACCCAGATGTCAAGGAGCAATACCACAGAGATCAGAATCTCAAGCTCCTCAAGCAAGTCAAGTATCTTTCTGCCAACCAGCCCTGCATCGAATGCGGATCACAGCGGCACACCACTACTGAGTGCCCACACACAGAGCAAGTCAGGCTAGCAGAATACCACGAAGAGGTAGCTTACGTAGGGGGTCCCAATCGCTATATGGGGGACCAAAGGTTTCAGCAACCACAATGGAACCAAGGTGCCCCTAGGAACCCCCCGCCATACAGAGCTCCAGGACATCAGGAAAGGGACCAGATGAGGGATGACCTACAGACCATCCTAGAGGAAATGTGGAGGAACCATTCAGACACAAAGCAGTCCTTCAACTCAGTCTACACTCAGATACAAGGTGTCAACTCTAGGCTTGAGGAGATTGATATATGACGGAAATCAATGGAGACATAGATTGGCCAGCTAGCAGCAAACGTCCCCAGACAGTTAGGTACGCTCCCTGGATCTTTAGAACCAAATCCCAAGGGGAAGACGGGACACATCACAGCCGTAAAACTCAGAAGCGGGCACCAACTACGCGAGCCAGAGGTAGGAAAGCAGCAGGACAGAGCTGAACAGCAACTCGATATCGACGAACAACAAGTCGATGTCGACCGAACCTTAGTCAATATCGAGGAAAGTCAACTCGATGTCGAGGAAAAACTTGTCCACGATTCGTCTACACAGCACACCAACTCGACATCGAGGAAACTGGTCGATATCGAGAAGAATCTTGTCGATGTCGAGGAAAACCAAGTCGATGTCGAGAAAGCTGCAACACCTCCGACATTTGTTCTGGCCCCGAACCAGAAAAATAAGCTTCCTTTCCCAATAAAATCTCCAAAGGATCCAGTAGAGAAGAAATTTCAGCGCTTCATCAAGATGCTTCAGAGGCTCAATGTCACCATACCCTTCACAGAAGCTCTTAATGAAATGCCATCATATGTCAAGTTCCTCAAGGAGATCCTAAGAAAAAGCGGTCAATGGCTGAGTTCACAGAGAAGTGCAGCCAGATGGACGTTCTTGAGAAAAGGCCAGATCCAGGTAAGTTTGCTATAACTATTGGATTTGATCAATATAAATTCAATGCTTTATGTGATCTTGGAGACAGTGTGAGTATAATGCCTTTAACAATATGGTCCAAGATTAAGATAGGTGCCCTAGAGCCTGTAGATGCTAAGCTTTATATGGCAAACAACACAGTGGTCATCCCAACAGGCATGGTAGACAATGTGCCAGTACAAGTAGGTAAGTTCTTTGTCCCTGCTGATTTTCTAGTTATTGATATGGCGGAGGACCCTGCTTGTCCAATTATTCTAGGAAGGCCCTTCTTGGCGACGGTGGATGCCAACATAAGCGTAAGGAAGGGAGTACTCATTTTCAACATCAGCGATGAGGTAATTGAGTATTCTTTTAATAAAAATGGAAGGCACACAGCTCCCATGGAAGAGGTAAAATCTATATCAGTTGGTTACATTACTTGCGGGGAGCCTACGGTAAGAAATATGACTCCTGAGGAGTTGAAAAAGAGGGATATGGAAGCCCAGGTGGAAAAGATCATGGCCATCCTGAATGACGACACAGATGATCTGCTCGACATCGACCAAGGTAAGTCGACGTCGACTAATTATTTCGCGGACGCCTTGACAGGATGCAAGTATGGGGTCACAGTCGACCAGAATTCCTCGACATCGACAAATTTGGTCGACATCGACCTAAATCGGAGCCCTCTACCAGCAGCAGCTTCGTCGAGCAATCCAGTGGAGGACAAGGACTCCTCGACATCGAGGAAATTGGTCGACATCGACCAAAATCCTTCTGCCTCGACTTCGCCTTCATCGTCGAGCAGTACACTGGAAGCCAGGAATACCTCGATATCAACCAAATTGGTCGACATCGACCAAAATTGTTCTTCCTCGATTTCGCTTTCCCCGACCAGTAGCCCACCAGAAGCAGGAAGCTCCTCGATGTCGAGTAAATCCGCTCGATGTCGAGTAGAATCTGAGGTCCCCGAATCCGATTATGCGAAGGTAAGCCAAGGTATGGATCTTTCTTCTCCTATTTCAATTAAAGATCTATCTATACATGGGAGAGGTTTTCCTTGGTATGTGCGCTTATGTAGGATTTCCAATGATGAGCCCAAGGAGTATGAAGTTGGAGACAAGCTCTATGTCTCCAAATCAAAGGATCATTGGTTTCCTAACAAATTCAACAAGAAGAAGATGGGGCCTTTCGTGGTGAACAAGATCCAATCAGGTAGACTGCAGCTGATGGACAAGAATGGAGTTCTATTTGAAGCTCAAGCTACATGGGCCTTGCAAATGCCACCTTGAGCTTCATGGAGAAAGTCGGCCTAGCGTCTATAAAATCTAGAGCTTGTAAATAAGACATTTATTTTTGGGACTTTTGGACATTATTGCTTTTGTTTGTTTTTGGTTTTGAACTTTTAGTTTTTCTATTGTGGGTATTTCTCTTCTACATTTTTCAGGTCCATGGGGATAGAAGCAAGCTAAAACCGGACAGGGCCCAGCAGCATAGCACTCGATTCTGATGATTAGCACACATGTCTAGTGAGTTTCTTTCTTTACCCTTATTTTTTATACAGTGAGGACACTGTAATGTTTAAGTATGGGGTGGGGGAAGGGCTTACTTTATGCATATTTGATTTATTTGACCATATTTGTGCATTATTTCTTGAAATTGCTTATACATGGCTATTTTGGAATTCATTATTAATTTATGTGCTTATATGCATGTTTTCCAAAAGTTTGAAAAAATGAGCCCCATCAAATTTTTTGAATAAGTGTCATGGAAGCTATATTGAACTCGACGATGCAAAATTAGATTCATTAGAGATATAGCATGAAATTGCCTAGTAAAGGGAAGTCACAATGAAATGCATATTTTTTATTGAAAACCATGAAAGGAGGTAAAATTTGATATTGCTTTTGACATGTTGCATGATAAAAGGATGGAGGACTTTATATTTCCATATAATGCTCATATGTTTATAATCCTAGCCTTACCTATGCTTATGCATCACAAAAGCCATATTATGCCTTATTTCATATTATTGCTCCACATTATCCAAATATTGCCATTCTTTACCTTATTTCCTATCCGGGGATTATGTTGAGAATGTGGTGTAGGAGGAAATCGAGAATGCAAATTTAAAATATAAATAAATCACAGCAAACCAGATTCCGTCCCTTGCAAATGATTACAAGACCTCCTCCTGATGTAGCAGTGGGAAGTCAGGATCGATCCACGAGGAAGCGTGTCAGCGGATCCTAGGCAGCGGAGAAATCTCACGGACAGAAGTCAACCACAGATGTCCTCGATCTCGACTAGGTTTAGTCGACAGAAGATCGGACAAGTCGAGCACAGCGCAGCAGCAGCTCCCGGCGGTGTTGGTCGAGATCAAGTAAGCCTTACTCGAGATTGAGTAGACTCGTCGACGTCGGGTTGGCTTTGTCGATCACCTGCACACAGAAGCTACAACGATCTGGATCGAGAATCAGTACTCGATATCGAGAAGTGCTAGTCGATATCGAGGAAGACAGAGTAAAACGAAAGAAAGTAAAAACAAAAGCTTTGGGTTTCGAAAATAAACTTAATGTAAAAGACTTCCAAGATTGGGGTTTGCAACAACGATAACCAAGCATGCATAAGGCAGAAATAAAATGGATAATCATATAATTTGCATCGAAGGACTAAGATTTCTCCTTTTCCAACAATTAGACAACTCTTTCAAGAAACCCTAATTGTATCTACCGATTTTATGTTTACAATCCAAGTTGTTAGCATGGACCTCCATTAGATGGGTAATAAACACATAACAAGTAGTAAATGCTCAAAATATGATAAAAGTCGGATCTTTACCTCAAATACGTATGGCTATCGTCGGGCTCGCCCCAACCCTAGAAGTGGGTGGACTACTCGCGCCTCATTGCAACCTCAGACATTGATGTATGAAAAGAAACTTGCATTAAACTAAATTCAAAGCCTTTACAATCCCGGCAATCCAACTCTCGTTGAATGCCAAAACATTAAAACCTTCGAACTCCTAAAACTTCTCTGTGAACTACTTCTCTAGCTTCTGAATTGGATGATTCCTAAAATCAGCCCCATGGGCTTTATTTATAGCCTTCTACTCCTTGCTATTCAAGGATAGAATATCTCTATCTTTATCTAAATCTATATCTAAAAGCTTAATGATAAATAAATGCAATAAAGGAATTAAATCTAAAAAGGAAATTATATCTAAAAGTCTTCAAGTGGATAAATCTTCTTTTCCATGATGGATCTTGATAGAATCGGATAGACTCGGCAATCTTCAGCTCCAAGGAATCCCAATCCAAGTAGGACAGCTCAAAACGCGTTACGCGGCTTCTGGAAGGTTTCCTCTATCTTGAAGAATTTCCTCGATCTCGAGTAAAATCGTGTCGTCGATTTCAGTGGCTCGGCATCTCGGGTTGCTCTTCCTCGACATGCTCGGATGCTGGCTTCTGGTGTTTGTCGATCTCGAGGAGCTTCCTCGATCTCGAGTAGGGTGACTTCGTCAACTTTGCTGGCTCGGTCATGTCGGGTAGCTCCTTCTCGATGTTCTCGATCAGGCTCTCTTCGACTCCGGCCTAGTCTTCACTTCTTGTCGATCTCAAGTAGAAAACTCGATCTCGAGGAACTTCTTGGAGTCGGGTTGGCTCGTCTTCAGCTTCTCGACATGGTTCTCCTCGATCATGCTATGCCCGGAGATTTCTTGTCAATATCGAGGAAATAAAGTCGATATCGAGTAAAGTGTGGCCTCCGTCTTTGCTTCTTGGTTTTCTCCCGAAATGGCTCCATATTCTGCAATATTAAACAGAAACTTATGTAGATCTCCATTTCTGGCAAATAAGCATATACTACATAAATTCGACATATTCCCAACCCGAAATATGCAAAGTGTATAGAATATGGAACTAAAATGTGCATAAAAACATGGCTACTTTAGAGACATCAGAATGATGTTACATTATGGAGATTATTGTATGGTTGTTGTGTTGTTGTTATCATATATGGAGTTTGGAAGGAAATTGTTTGAAAAATATGGAAAATTTAATGAGTGGGAAAAAATCCGATCACCTCAGGAGATAAAGGTAGATCGACCCTGCTCGATGAGATAATAGTTTGGCGAGATGGGACACACAGGTGAGGAGTCCAAAGCACTAAGTATCCGGGGCCATTCATGACACCCATATTTGCGACTCGCGAGAAGGCAGTGCCGAGGTTAGAGAGGTAAAAGCATAATATTGCAAAAAGCAGAATCGCGGACCCAATCGCCTGTCCAGTATCTGAATCACTGAATGGCCTCTTTGCCTCCTCGCCTTCGCCTCTCCTCATCGCCGAATCGCCGCTCATCCTCGCCGCCGCCGTGGCTGATGTTTATCCCGACCTGGTTTGGGAGATGAAGCAAATGCAAGACACCCAAATACCCGTAAGTGGTCTAGGAGAGGAGATTTCCCAAACAATTTCTGATGGGGGGGAAATGCCAATCTAACACAGAAGTGGGATATCTATTGATCAAGTATGTTGCAAGGAGTAAACAATCACCCAAAAATGAAGTAGAGAGTGAGATTGAAATAACAGAGCACGATAAACCTCCAACAAATGACGATGTTTTCTCTCAGCAACGCCGTTCTGTTGAGGGTATGAACACATGATGTTTGATGAATGATACCTTTAGACTCAAAGTATTCCTTAGCAATAGAATTCAACCCCAATTCTAAGGCATTATCACTTCTCACAATCTTGACAGCAGCTTGAATTTGAGTAAGAAAAAGCTGAATAAAAGCTTTCAAATAGCTGAATGCAGTATCCTTTGTTTTTAGAAGTTGAGTCCAAGTAGTACGAGTGAAATCCCCAACAGTTGTAAGAAAAAATCTGCAGCCATCATAGGTCTCAGTATGATAGGGTCCCCAAGTGTCAATATGTAACAACTCTAATGGCTTAGTTGAAGAAATTGAACTTGTACCAAGTGGTAAACGTGTCTGTCGTGCTTTAGCACATATAATGAAAGAAGAAATGTCTGATTTTACGGATAAAGGAACAAACTATTGGAGCTTATTACAAGGAAAATGCCCAAGACGAGAATGCCACAACAAAGCAGAAGAACTTGACATAACAGAGCCTGTGACTGAGAAGGAGGGCTTATTCAGAGAAGGGCCATGCAAGAAACATGTATGGGTTGTAAAACACATCATGCAATTCAACTGGCAAACCAATTTCCTTGCTGAAAGGAGATTAAACTGAAATTTGGGTATGAGCAAGACATTAGTGAGAACAATGTCATCAGAAAACCAAACTTTTCGTTTTGATTGAACTAAAACTGTATCACCAGTAGGAAATCTCACACGAAATGGTCTATCCAAATCAACCAAATCAGAGAAAATAGACACATCATAACACATATAATCACTAGCTCCGGAGTCTATAATCCAAACACGAGAGGAAATAGAGCCATCTACTAAAAATGAAGATGATACATAGCCAAGAACAGAAGATGAAGATATACCAGCAAAGTTGCTGAAAGCTTGCACCTCTGAAGATGAATTAATGTCAGATTTTTGAAGAAGAGCCATCAGATTTGCATACTGATCAGGAGTAGTAAGGGGAGCAGTAACGGCAACCGATGAATCAGGTCGATCAGAAGAAGCTTGAGAAGCAATTTTTGAAGAGGATGGCTTGAATTTTCCATCTACTGGAACCCCATGAAGCTTATAACAACGATCAATCAAATGGCCTTGTTTCTTGCAATAGGTGCACACAAAAAGAGGATTTTTGTATTTGGAAGGTGCTGAAGACTGGCTTTGAGTAGACGAAGACGAAGGTTGATTAACAGTAGATCCCCGAACAGCAACATATGAATCATTAAGGCCCATTAGGAATTGCATCAGACGTTGCCTCTATTTGGAATCTTTAACTGAACGAGCGTGGCCACAAGTGCAGGGATTACACGAGAAAGGTGAAATCATCTGCAACGAATCTTTCTCGTCCCATAGTTTCTCCAACGGAGTAAAATATCCTGAAATTCCATCCGGATCTTGAGAAATTCTTGCAATTGCTTGCTCAATTGTAAAACACTGCGCACCATTGGATTTCAAAAATCTGGAAATCAAACTCGACAAGATATCTTTCGCAGAATTAGCAAGCAAGAAACTATAAGAGATTTCAGGAGACATGGCATTTAGCAACCAAGAAGTAACCATGTCGTTGCATCGCTACCATTTGCGTAAATCCGGAGAATCAGGAGGTGGACGAGGCATGGATCCATCGATGAATCCAATTTTGTTCTTCGCCGACAAGGCGATAGACACAGTGCGCCTCCAAGAATAGAAGCTCGAACCATTGGAAGGTTTCGAAACAAGATTCATACCTGGTGAATCAGAGGCATGAATGTAATAGGGATCAGCGGGATCCTGAGAGCCAGAAAACCATGGATTTGAAACTGGATTCAGAGGCATGATTTGAGAGAAAACGAAGCTGAAGAAGAAACAATCGGAAGCACAAACAAATCGAAGAGGATCGATAATGGCGACTGATACCATGTTTGAATGTGGAAGAGAAGAGAGAAATGAACAACCAAAATTCTGTTATTGCAAAACTGAGTTTCTTACAACTGAAGAAGATGCTCTTATAGCAACTAAAACGAGAGGGGAAATTACAGAAATGCCCTTGTATCTATATTACACTCTATCAGGGTCACCATTGATTATGACGATGGCAATCCAGCTTAAAATTTTCCATCGGCTACGCTTGGGGAAAAAGACCCAACTCCTACCGAAAGTAAATCCAATTTTAGCGCTCTCAATGCAGATCGGACTTGTCAAGACATTATTATAGAACTAAGGTATGATTAATTTCCAATGGCATGTATTGTAGTCCTTGATGCCGTGCAAATCTGAGTGTTAATTGAATAAACCTTGAAAGGATTCCTAGGTGTGGTTATTTTTGCTCCATATTTGAATAAAAATTGTGCGTTGGATTTATATCAAAAAGGAAAAGAAAATGTGTTAATTTAGGTAGGGGAGTGCAAGAATTTGAAGAGGAACATGACATGTCCCCTTCAAGTGGGTGTCAAATGGAATTGTTGGCTCCCCAACTTTGGCTGCATTTGATCGATCGAGGTCTGTAAATTGAGCTTGCTGCTTTTTATCTATGGGAGAGATGACTCCTTGTCCAGTTTAGATTATAATCTCGTGATCACCCCTTTGCAGGCTATGATGTTTTCCTTGGCAACTTTCGTGGTCTGGTCTCCAAGGAACATGTTGACCAGAATATTTCTTCTAAGTGGTCAGCTCTCTGATAGCACGAATTCCTGTTTGATTTGTTGCTTATAGCTGGTTTTTTTTTTTAGTATTTTGTTTTTATATTTCTTGGATTACATATGTTCTTCAGCACTTCATTCTGATGATCCTCTTTATTCAACAAACTGGTTCAAATACAAATTTAAATAAAAAATTAATAATCAATTTACAGAAGATGATGTTTCATCTACATCTACCGATTCATTTTCTGTCACATTTCCTGATTATTACTTTCAATTTGACAAATAAATAGGCTGGGATTAATGTCAGAATTAATGGGAATGAGTTTTTCTTTATACGGTATGTATTGAAGGAAAGAAAACACATTGTCTTTTCAAGTTTTCTTGGTAGCAAATTCACCTTTGTTTTTCACTTGTGCAGGTGGTTCTTAATTAGCATATAATTGTTGTGATGCTTGCGAAAGATTGTTCACTTAAGGGAACCACTGCCCTTGTTGCATGTTCACCAAAGTTTTGCTAAGGTTGCATCCCATTTTGCTTATGAGTTATGACAATTTCCAACTAGTTGGGTTCTTTTAGAACTTATATACAACTCTTTTATGGATGATTTTGGTTGTAACCTAATTGTTATAATTTAATCTTAATTCATTTTGTGTACACATGGTAATCATTGGGTTTGATTTATGAATGTGTACGTTTCAAAAGTGCATTTGCTGGAACACATGCACATCTATAAAATATGTCAAGTGGATTATTGCGCAGAACAAATCTGTAATTTCTATAAAATGGGGGCACTATATAGCCCGGATCTCATAATTCCTGGGCTATATATAACCTAGCTCGATCCATGATTGTTTTGGAGGACCAAATAGGAGATCATAACTCCATGTTATATATAACCTAATTTTTTTTGTGTGTGTTTTTTAATGGACCAAATAGCCCGGATCTCAAAATCCTCGGGCTACATAATCTATTTCTATATGTTTTTTTTGACAGGCTAAATAGCCCGAATTTACAATATCTGGACTATATCATGGACCAAATAACGTGTTTTTTTTAGATCTGGGCTATATACATATGATCACACTACTTTTGATGCCCGGACCCTATATATTTTTGAGAAAATTTATGCCGAAGGAACAAATTTTCCCTCTAATTTGAGGAGTGTCCTAGTTTTTGTGAAAATTGGTGAAATGTCCACTTTTTTAATTTCGGAAGTTTATATTACGAAGTTACCCTTCCTTCTATTATACCGTTTATTCGTCGTTGTTCAACCCCGTTTCTCTTCTCTGTGCTCTTCCTTGCAATTTTTGACTCAATCATCGTTAAAGGAGTGTTTTTTGTGGTCGATTATTGCAATTTGTTATCATAATTGCTTATATGGCGGAAATCGTCGTTAGTTCAGGTACTGATTTTGCTTTTACCGTTTTTCTTGTTGGTTAGGGTTTGTTTTGGTGCGGTTTATGTAGGTTTTTGATCTACTTTGCCGAATTTGTGTTGGTTTAGTGTTGGTTGTTTTTGTACTAGCAAATGCGTCAGTGTTGTTCGTGTTTATATAAGCAAATGTGCGATTTTTACTGATGATTTGTATGTGCTGACATCGTTCGTCCTCTTTTGATTATTTTATCAAGTTCACCTACTGATTTAGTCAGATACAGAAGGAAATTTGATGTGAGTTTTTTAGATATTGAATTTTTTTTCCGTCTGTTATCAAGTGTTGTTTACTCATGCTGACATGTATTTCTGTTTGATATTTTTGCTTGTGTTGAAACAGAACATTGCTTATTGTATTCCTGAAAATGAGTGGTTCCGTTCTAGATCAAACAGATATTCTTATCCTGTTGTTTGTGATCTCATCAAAAGTCATATGTCTTATGAACATTACGAGATATTGCGCAAGAGTTGTGTGGGGTGGGTGTTGACACAGGGAACCAATATGGTTTCTAATTTTCAGCTCATGCATCAGATGATGTTTCGTCAAGTTTCCACCAAAAAGAAGATGGAGTTGTGGTTTAAGGTTGATGGATTTATGGCTCAGTTTTCTCTTGCTGAATTCCATGTTATTACTGGGCTTCCTTGTGAAGCTCATGGTTGCAAACCACTAAAACATGTGTCTGCAATTGATTTCTTTGGGAAGAAGAAATGCTCTTATAAAGACTTAGTTCAGTGTTTTAAATCTGAGAGAAAATCCTCTAAGAAGAAGTTGATTCTGGCAAAGTTGCTTATTATTGAAAAGGTGATATTATTCAGGCAATCAAAGTTTGTAAGTAAAGAAAACTTATCTCTTGCTTGTGATGAGAATGAATTTGAAATTTATCCTTGGGGGAGAGTTTCATACACGCGGTTGGTGACGTCATTAAAGAATGTGGCTCTGGCTGATCCTAACGATAATAGGGGTTGTTATGACATATATGGGTATAATCTTACTTTTCAGGTAGTGTTTTTATTGTTTTTTTTTTATGTTTGTCAGCAGCTTTATTGTTTGTTATCATATATTACTCTTCTGGCTCATTAATTTAAATATTTTATTTGAATTTGTACCAGTCATGGATTTTAGAAGCCTTTCCATCAGTGGCTGCGAAATTTGACTGTAATTTCAAAAAAGATGTTGGAGATCCATACTCTTTGCGCTGGGAATGTCGCATTAAACACATCTATGATAGTGCTTCGACACTTTTTGATGGTGATTTGGTAAGTTTATTATGTTTTGTAGTTTTCAACCAATTTGTTAATTCTATGTTTTAGGCACCATTGTCCACTACTTATGGTGAATTTGTAAAAACACCAGAGATGTCAGCAGAAACTTGCAAAAACACCAGACATGTCAGCAGAACCAAATTTTTGCATAAGTTTTAATTTTTTGCAGCACAAATGATTTTTGTTTTACATTGATCACTTTTGATTTCTTTTTAGATTGATTTGAACGAGTAGGAACGAAAATTTTGCATAAGTGTTAAGATCTGTTTATTTAAATCACATGTCAGCAGAGTAATAGATTGCTATATTAATTCAATTCATTCTAAAAGTGAAAGGAAGGTTTGGATGTGCATAATCATTAAAAGCTAGTCGCATAACATCTCTGTGTATTTTATCATTAAAAGCCAGTAACCAAATATCTTATATTTGGCTTAGTCATTCTATGTCAGCAGTACCAAAGTTTTGCATAAGTATTACAGGTTAATAGCATAGTTGTTGTTTGTTGTAAATATATGTGCTGTTAATCATATATTTACTCTATTTCTTTAGGCACCATTGTTCCTTACTTATGGTGAATTTGCAAAAACACCAGGGATGGTGTATAGTGAAGAAGTTGCTGATGAAAGAGTTGATGACATTGCTCAACCTGTTTTCCCCAAGTTGGCTGGTGGTCTGTATGAAAGTCTTCGATTGCGTACAAAGGCATATAATAATAGGTTCAGACGTAATGATGATTTAGCTGTTGTTGTTGGGAATGATGAAGGCAATTTGGGGGAGAAACAGGATGTTGTAAATAATGATGATTTAGCTGTTGTTGTTGGGAATGATGAAGTCAATTTGGGGGAGAAACAGGAGGTTGTAAATAAGGCAAAGAACATGAAATCTTTGAGAACATGCATGCCTATTGTAAAGAGAGGTAAAATGTCATGTAATGATATTGCTTTGAGGAGGGGTTGTTCTGCAGGTACCTTTCAGTCCTCCCCTGTTGCGTATTTAGAGGATAAGAAATCAAATAAGAGGAAAGCCAATAATATGAGAAAGAAGAAAGAGTCAGGTGAAAAGGTTTGGGTTTCGGGCGCTGACACAAATGTGCTAGTCAAGGAGCCTTTTATGCCTGTTGTTGATGTTGATAAGGTTGATCAAATGATTGAGTGCAAGAAGATTGTACCTTTAAAATTTGTCTATCACAGTGTGAAGAAGAGGAAGACTGGTGATAAAGAGACTAGGAATATATTCTATATAGAATGTGCTGATAAGTCTTTATCTTTGCACGTGGTGTCTACTGTAGATGCGTTGGTCCCTGGTGGATTGTCTAAGGAAAAAGGTGATGTGTTTGCATCTTCTAGTGATACTGGTGGGTTACATGACGATGTTGTTGATCCCCATATGCATGAAACTGGGGACCCCCTTGATGATGACTTGGGTGGCACCCATTCTGTTGACTGTACTGGGTCAACTGTGTCTCCTATTGGTTCTCCTTATGCACCAGTTAACTCATCGTGTCTAGAAATTCAAGATATATATTTGGGAGTTGATTTTGATGCAAAAAAACCTGGTGGTTGTGTTGATGATTTTATTGCTGATTCAATTCATGAAGCCGAGACATATGGACATGTACCCGAAAAAGGTTGTGGTATGGGGGTGTTTCCTCCCAAGAAGGATGAAAAAAGTGATGAAATGGGTGATATTCCTTCTAAATTTGATGATAATGCGTCTGTCCCTGTTATTGATAGTTCATCTCAGTCTGTGAATGAAATTTTTAGGCGTCTTGATAAGCTAGAAGAGTTGCCTGAATGTATAAAGGAGTTTGCTGCTAGTGTAGGTGAAATTAAGACATGTATGGGAAAGTTAGATGGGATTATTACCATGTTTTATATTATTGGGGAGAAGTTCACTTCACTTGAGAACAAGGTTACAATGCACGCATGTATGGGTGATGTGTCTCAGCCATTGCATTCCATTCCTAATGATGTTGCTGGTACAACAGTTAATAATGAAGTTGTTCCTGATATACCGACGGATTTGCTTGGTGTTCACGGAGTTGATTTGGATTTCGATAAAGGAGATAAAGCAGTTATCTCAACTATTGATCTAAATTTACCTTCCAATGAAATGTCATCTGAGTTTGTTGTAATATCTGAGGCTGAAATTGATGGCAAGTGTAGTGTTGAAGTTGGTGATTTGAATGATGCTCAGCCTGAAGTTGATGGGAAAGGTTCTGATGTGAAGGAACCGAAGGGAGTTATTGTAGGATGTAGGTGGGATGGATGTTGATGGCAAGCCAACGGAAGGTGAAATTGGTGATTCACAGTGCCCTCAAAGTGATGCACAGTGCTTAAAAATTGCATGTGTTGAAACTGAATATGAGGGTGGAGGTTTTGATATGGAGGATTCAGTTAAGTCTTGTGGGGGAGGTGATAAAAATGATGATGTTATCACACTAATGGGATCGGAAGGTGCTGCTATGAAGCTTCATCCAGATGAGTCTGATGCTCTACGTCCTCCATGTAATATTGTTGCTCTTGAAATGGGTCCCTCCTCAAAAAATGTTGCTGGTGATGTAGATAAAAATGATGCTGACATCTCCTTAATGGTGGTGGGAGTTGGAGATGCAAAGGGTATGCCTGATGTTTGTGAAGTTCTGTCTAAAGGGATTGACGCTGACATTTCTTCGGGGGAGGTGGTAGGTACTGAGTATGATAGTGGAGGTTTTAAAATTTATTCCAAAGAGCAGGAACTTCATAAAGTTCAGACTTACATTGATGGCAAGCGTAGTGTTGAAGTTGGTGATTTGAATGATGCTCAGACTGAAGTTGATGGCGAAGATTCCGATGTCAAGGAACTGAAGGGATTTATTGAGGATGTAGGTGGGATGGATGTTGATGGGAAGCCAATGGAAGGTGGAATCGGTGATGCACAACGCCCTCAAGGGGATGCACGGTACTTAAAAATTGCGTGTGCTGACACTGAAATGTCATCAGATTTTGGTGTACTATCTGAGGGTAAACATTGATGGCAAGCGTAGTGTTGAAGTTGGTGATTTGAATGCTACTCAGCCTGAAGTTGATGGTGAAATTTCTGATGTGAAGGAACCGAATGAAGTTATTGAGAATGTAGGTGGGATTGATGTTGATGTCAAGTCACTGGAAGGTGATTTTGGTGATGCACAGTGTTAAAAATTGCTTTTCCTGGCACTGAATATAAGGGTGGAGGTTCTGATATGCAGGATTCAATTACTGCTTGCATGGGAGGTGATGACAATGATGATGTTATCACACTAATGGGCTTGGAAGGTGCTGATATAAAGCTTCATCTAGATGATTCTGATGTTCTGTGTCCTCCATGTAATGTCGTTGCTCTTGAAATGGATTCCTTCTCAAAAAATGTTGGAGTTGGTGTTGTGAATGTTGATGACATGAGATTTGGGGGTGGATCTTCTTATACAAATTAATCAAATGTTGCCGGTGATGTGAAGGATTTAATGGATGGCGATGTAAATGCAGTGAGGAAGGATGCTAATTGTAGTGACAATGTTTGTGAGATGTCATCATCTCCATCTAACGTCATCAGTGAGGTTCTTTTGTCATTAAAAAATGTTGTTGAGAGTGGAGGGTGTGATGTGAAGGATACAATCGATGGCGATGCAGATGTTGTTGGAAAGGATGCTGCCATCTCATCCATGAAGGTCGGGGATGCTTTTGTAAAGGCTTTTGAAATTGATCATGAGATCATATCATCTACATATAAAGTTCATGCTTCTGATATTCCTTCTGTATCAAACAATCATGTTCTGGTTCCAGATGATGATGTTGGCATATGCTTGGATGATTGGGCTATATATGCCAAGGATCCTACTATCTTAAGTGAAATTGAAGAATTAAAGCGATCCAATTGCATTTCTATAGACAATAGCTTTTTGTTCAACCCATCTGTAGATGAAAAGGAAAAGAAATTGGCACAGTACAATGCCAAGAAGTCACTGATCAGCAGCAAGAATCATCAGTTTATATATTCTATTATAAAGAGCAAACGATATTTTTTTTTATTATGTTATTCAATTATCTATACATTACTCTGATTTTATTAATTTTTAATCTTTCTATGATTGTTGTAAATTTATGTGTATTGTATAATCTTTTTCATGAATTTTTCAGTTGCTACTCATTTTGGAAGGTTCGGCAAATCATTTTTCATGAATATTTTAAGTAGGAGCAAGTGGTTGGATTTAGAGGTAAAAAATGCTGACATCAACCAAATATGGGGAGATTTTCCTTTTTCTTTGTTGTGTGGCTTTTTATTTTTTGTTGCTTGACAATAGTTTGTTTTTAAATAATGTTGAAGCAGGGTTATATCATATGAGAAAGCAAATTTCTGTAGAAGCTGACAAGTACAAGGATTGTGTTCTTTTGGATTAGCTTTTTTACCTCAAGTACTGGCCTCCATGTGCTTCAACTTTTGGGGAAAATGTTAATGTTGAAAAAGCTATTGAGGATATTTTTATGGTATTTGTCCTGATGGGTATCCTAAACCCTGGGTGTCAGCAAAGAAGATTTATACACCTTTCAATATCAACAACATGCATTGGGTAGCCTTGGAGATACTAATTGATAAAAAGGTGATAAATGTGTATGATTGCAATGTTACTGCTATTCCTGCTGGGTTACTTGAAGAATATTTGCAACCAATTACTAAGTGGCTTCTAATCCATTTGGTGAAGGCTGGTGTATATGAAAACTTCACCTCTTCCCCCTTCAAGTTATTCATGGTGGCTAATTTAGTTCACGATCATACTACGTATGTGTTCTTTCTATGCTGACATACTTTTTTTTATTTTTATCATATATTACACTTTTTTTTCCTTTTTATTTTTTCGTTTGTTGCATATTTTTTTGTGCTGACAATTCCTCCCCCCCCCCCCTCCTGTGTTTGTGTGTTTGAATTGAAGGTGTCCTTGTGGGGTGTTTGTATTAAAAGCAATTGAAGCGCTTATATTTGGAGGAAATGTGAAGGCAATCACAAATGAGAAGCTCTTTCGATACCGAGAACTTATCTTCTTAGATTTGATCAAGGAGAGATGGAGCTTTATAATGTAAATATGTACTGTCATCAAACATATATTAGCCGAATCGGCAACTTTGTATTTTTTATTGAAGATATATATGGTTTATTTTTACTGTATTATGCAATCAACTATATTTTTATTTGTCTACAATTTTTTAAATATCCTTGGTCAAAAAGAGATAAAACACATGGATGATTAGTAGCATAACTGTGGTTTGTTTTAGATTGATCTCTTTTAATTTCTTTTAAGATTGCTTTCAAAGAGCAGTCACTTTATTAATTTCAATATAAATTTGTGCATGTAGCACAAATTCTGTTTATTTAAATCACATGTCAACAGAGTAACATATTGTTATATTAATTCAATTCATTCAAAGAGGGAAATCAAGTTTTGGATGTGCCTAATCGTTACAAGCTAGTAGCACAACATCTCATTGCATTTTAGCATTAAAATTAAGTAACCCAATATCTTAGATTTAGCTTAGTCTCTATATGTCAGCAGCATCTACTTATGCATATTTTAATCTTAAATTTGCATATCAGTCAATTATAGTTGCATATCATACTTTTACATTTGCACAACATTAATTTTATATTGGCATATTATAATCATACATTTTCACGACATCAATTTGTATTTTCACAACTTATTTTTATTTACTAAAAACTAAAATCTAAGTATTACATATCAATAATCTTATATTTGCACATCGTGAATTAACTTTTGCATATTTTCGCCTTATATTTGCATATCATCAATTTATAGTTGCATATCATACTTTTACATTTGCCCAACATCGATTTATATTTGCATATTATAATCATACATTTTAACAACATCAAATTACATTTGCATATTATAATCATACATTTTCACAACATCAATTTGTATTTTCCCAACTTATTTTTATTTACTAAAAATTAAAATCTAAGTATTAGATATCAATAATCTTATATTTGCACATCATGGATTAATTTATGCATAGTTTAACCTTATATTTGCATATCATCAATTTATAGTTGCATATCATACTTTTACAATTTGTACAACATCAATTTATATTTGGATATTATAATCATACATTTTCCCAACATCAAATGTCAGCAGGGTAATGGTTATATTAATTCAATTCATTCTAAGAGAGGAAGCAAGGTTTGGATGTGCATAATCATTGCAAGCTAGCATCACAATATCTCAGTGCATTTTAGCATTAAAATTCACTAACCCAATACCTTAGATTTGAGTTAGTCTTTATATGTCAGCAGCATCAATGTTATACATAAGTGCTACAGGTTTTAGTAGCACAACTATTGTTTGTTTTAGATTGATCTCTTTTAAGATTGGTTTCAAAGAGTAGTAAATTTATTAAACTGGATCTAAATTCGTGCCTTTGGCACAAATTCTGTTTTTTTAAGTCAAATGTCAGCAGGGTAACAGATTGTTATACTAATTCAATTCATTATAAGAGAGAAAGCAAGGCTTGGATGTCCATAATCATTACAAGCTAGCAGCACAACATCTCAGTGCATTTTAGCATTAAAATTCACTAACCTAATACCTTAGATGTAGCGCAGTCTTTATATGTCAGCAACATCAAAGTTTTGCATAAGTGATACAGGTTTTCGTAGCATAACTATTGTTTGTTTTAGATTGATCTCTTTTAATTTCTTTTAAGATTGGTTTCAAAGAAAAGTAACTTTATTAATTTGAATCTAAATTCGTGCCTTTGGCACAAATTCTGTTTTTTAAGTCAAATATCAGCAGTGTAACAGATTGTTATGTTAATTCAATTCATTCTAAGAGAGAAAGCAAGGCTTGGATATCCATAATCATTACAAGCTAGTAGCACAACATCTCAGTGCATTTTAGCATTAAAATTGACTAACCTAATACCTTAGATGTAGCGCAGTCTTTATAAGTCAGCAGCATCAAAGTTTTGCATAAGTGATACAGGTTTTAGTAGCATAACTATTGTTTGTTTTAGATTGATCTCTTTTAATTTCTTTTAAGATTGGTTTCAAAGAGAAGTAACTTTATTAATTTGAATCTAAATTCGTGCCTTTGGCACAAATTCTGTTTTTTTCAATCAAATGTCAGCAGGGTAACAGATTGTTATATTAATTCAATTTATTCTAAGGGAGAAAGCAAGGCTTGGATGTGCATAATCATTACAAGCTAGCAGCACAATATCTCAGTACATTCTAGCATTAAAATTCACTAACCCATCACCTTAGATTTAGCTCAGTCTTTATATGTCAGCAGCATCAAACTTTTGCATAAGTGCTACAAGTTTTAGTAGCATAACTATTGTTTGTTTTAGACTGATCTCTTTTAATTTCTTTTAAGATTGGTTTCAAAGAGCAGCAACTTTATTAATTTTAATCTAAATTCGTGCCTTTGGCACAAATTCTCTTTTTTTAAGTCAAGTGTCAGCAGAGTAACAAATTGTTATATTAATTCAATTCATTCTAAGAGAGAGAAACAAGGCTTGGATGTGCATAATCATTACAAGCTAGCAGCACAACATCTTAGTGCATTCTAGCATTACAATTCACTAAACCAATACCTTAGATGTAGCTCAGTCTCTATATGTCAGCAGCATCAAAGTTTTGCATAAGTGATACAGGTTTTAGTAGCATAACTATTGTTGGTTATCAATTTAATCAAACCATAGTTGTCTTGGTATTTAAATCAAAACAAAAATAAAAAAAAGAGAGAAAAAAAGATAAAAAAAAAGGCCATCATTAGGGGGGGCGGATTTGGTGCTGTTTGATGTGAATAGTGACAGGCATTTATTATTAATGTTAAAATAAGTAGGGGGTAGGGAGGGTTATATTGATATTTTTTACCTAACTGTGCAAGTACAAAGTACTTATTATCTTATCTGTTACTCCGCACTTAATAGAAGAGAAATTTTTTTTACTAAAATCTGAAGTAATTATTACAGAGACGGGGAAGGGGAGAGGTTAAACTACATTGGGAAACCGCCCTTTTAAAAAAGAGACAACTAGTTGATGGGGAAGTTGAATAACCGCTACTCTCTATATAAGGACACACTCATCCATCAATTCGTATCCATCATAAATCGCCTGAACATATTTTCTTCTCTCTCACAATCAAACAAACCTCAACCCTCTTCTACCAAAAAAAATGGACTACTGCTTTTACCCACTGGCTTTGATCGAGGAATACTACAATATGTGCTCAGAGGTTGTGATGCAGGTCAAGATGGCCTTCTGTGGGTCAAACAACTATCTTGATCCAGGTGACGACTCAAGGACGAGTCGATTTCAAATGGAGGAGAATGATGTCATCCTCAAGCGGAAGAAGAAGGCTCCACCTTGGGAGTCGTTAAAGAAACGTCGTTAATTATTTTATTATTTATATTTCTGATTTTTTATATATATTCTATTTTTAGTAACTCCTATGTTAGTTGGAGTCTAATTATAGAATTGCTTATTTTAGTATTTCTTAGTTTGGTCAAATAAGATGGTTAGGAGAGTTTATCCTTTAGGCTTTCTTAATTATCATATTTTATTATTTTCTATATTAGGATTTTAGATTAAGTTTTATTTAGTTAGGATATAGTTTGGTAAAGCAATCCTTAACCTCTAAGGAAGCCAACCAAACCCTAGTTATTTACCTATTTAAACATTGTATTTCCTTCTGAATTAAGCAGATTGAATATAGAATTGAAGAACCCCTTTATGGATTAAAGGGTTCTTCGATTAATCAATCCACACCGTTTCCGATATAATTCTTCTACCTTCATTACTTTACAATTAATCTTTGTTTGTGAGTTGCCGATCATCATTGTTAATTCAATCCTTGTGGCCGCAATTGTTGACTTTGGTTGCCAATTCATTTCCAATCGGCAAATTCAAGTACATCGGCGATGGGGGCTCATAGGAGTTGACCATTAATTAACAAATCGTTAATTAATTCACAATTCCATTCGTGTCGGTGTTTGATCGGACTTATACGAAGCCGATTTAGTTACAAATTTGGCATCAATTCGAAGAGCAACACGCAAGATCGCTTTAAGTTTAGTAATTGGCCGGCCTAGCCAATTGCTATATATCAATTGGTATTCAGAGACAGGTTATGCTACGCTCTTTGTTTCTTTGATGTTACTGATGTTTTGATTTGATATGGCTTGGGAAGTTTGGGGCGACTGGGAGGATGATCCTGATCCATTGGATGGATTTTTTGCTTTGGAACGTGCTAAACAACAACGACGCCAACAAGAGTTACGTCGAAGAGCTTGGCTACAACAACAAACCCTAGAGCGTCAACGCGAAGTCAAAAGACGCCAACTTTGGCTTCAACGTCAAGAGGAAGAACAACGTCAATTGGAGATCAAAGATAAGAGGTGTCGACAACGCTATCAGATTCGGCTTCTCCAACAAAGAGAGGCTGAGGAGGCATGACGACAAGAGGAGGAGGAACGACGCCGAGAGGAGGAACGACGCCGAGAGTTGAAAGCTTTAATTGCGGATATGGTGGACACATTCTTTGCCCAGCTGAAAACAGCACAGCGCGCCGAACTTGTTTCGCAGATTCCCGTTGACTCCGACCTTGAAATTGAGTCAACTAAGTCTTGTTGCGAAGCTGACTTGACGAAATTTCCAATGGTGGGTCACACACTGCAAGATTCCCTCGGAATGGTCTCCGAATTTATGTTGAAAGCAGACTACGATAGTGTTCTGCAGGACGAGCATGTTGATTCCATTGACGAGGAGGAGGTACTTGATGACGTGTCTCAAGAGTTAGCGATTGTACCTCTTGGGCATGTTCATGAAGTTCCCGTTGCTGAGATTTGTGTGGTCATGGATCCTATTCTTATTGAAGATCAAGTCCGTTCAACGATCGCGCATGAAGGTGTTGTTTTTGGGGTTCCTATACCTCGAATTCTCCTGGCACCTATTCCACCCATTCCTCCATCATCTTCTTTGAAGGTTGCTGCTCCTTCCTCGCCGATCATCTCCGACTCGATTCGAGGATGAATCGAAGATAAGAGGGGGAGAATGATGCAGGTCAAGATGGCCTTCTGTGGGTCAAACAACGATCTTGATCCAGGTGATGAGTCGAGGACGAGTCGATTTCAAATGGAGGAGAATGATGTCATCCTCAAGCGGAAGAAGAAGGCTCCACCTTGGGAGTCGTTAAACAAACGGCATTAATTATTTTATTATTTATATTTCTTATTTTTTATATATATTCTATTTTTAGTAACTCCTATGTTAGTTGGAGTCTAATTATAGAATTGCTTATTTTAGTATTTCTTAGTTTGGTCAAATAAGATGGTTAGGAGAGTCTATCCTTTAGGCTTTCTTAATTATCATATTTTATTATTTTCTATATTAGGATTTTAGATTAAGTTTTATTTAGTTAGGATATAGTTTTGTAAAGCAATCCTTAACCTCTAAGGAAGCCAACCAAACCCTAGTTATTTACCTATTTAAACATTGTATTTCGTTTTGAATTAAGCAGATTGAATATAGAATTGAAGAACCCCTTTATGGATTAAAGTGTTCTTCGATTAATCAATCCACACCGTTTCCGATATAATTCTTCTACCTTCATTACTTTACAATTAATCTTTGTTTGTGAGTTGTCGATCATCATTGTTAATTCAATCCTTGTGGCCGCAATTGTTGACTTTGGTTGCCAATTCATTTCCAATCGGCAAATTCAAGTACATCGGCGATGGGGGCTCATAGGAGTTGACTATTAATTAACAAATCGTTAATTAATTCACAATTCCATTCGTGTCGGTGTTTGATCGGACTTATACGAAGCCGATTCAGTTACAAATTTGGCATCAATTCGAAGAGCAACACGCAAGATCGCTTTTAGTTTAGCAATTGGCCGGCCTAGCCAATTGCTATATATCAGGTTGACAAGGAAATGTACCTAGGGTATCACCTGTCTCTGTTGGAGGAGGCTGCAAAAGCGAACACTGCCACCAAGAGGAAGGATCTTTTGTCTGTTATTGAAGTTTTTCATGTTTTCTATTTCTCATCCTACCAGGAGAGAAGTAGAACCGCTTACAAGATAAAGCGGGCAATTGAAGATGATGATGAGAAGATGCTGGAGGAGGTAAGTCAATTTTGTTTTATAGGATGTGATTTAAATAAGTATTTAAATATTTAACTTTTGCATTTAAAAATGATTGTAGATGTAAGCAAAACAAGAAGAGGTGGAGGGAGAACTGCAGCAGTACATGCTCAACATCTTTGAGACTATCGAGGAGGTCTACGAGGAAGAAAAGAAGAGGAGGCAGAAGATTGCAACCTTCCTCGGAAAGTAGACCATCAACAGAAGGAAGAGGAAGGAAGTGAAGAATACAGACCTACTTTTGATTATTAAAACTTTTGGTTAAAATGTCATTACTTTCTCTCTGTTGATTATCTGTGTTTTTATGTAATGAACAATATAACTGTTTTAATTTATATTTTAAGTTTTAATGGCATTGAAACTTTTCTGTTGATTATGAGTGTTTTTCTATACATTATTAAAGTTAGATGGCATAATATAAAGTTATATTATGAGCACAAAATAAACATACAAGTTAAAACAGAAATTATTCTACCATCCATAATTATAAAATGCAATGATTATTGAAATGAAATGTCTTTGTTTTATTTCAATATTGTACTGTTCGGAGTATTTGAGAAGACTATTTGGTTTCTTCAAGAAAGATTAGATATTTACTTTATCACAATCAATATTTTGCGGGGTACTTTTATATGTGCATATAATCAAATTATATTTGCAAATGATGATATTAAATTTGCATTATATTATTTTTTTATACAACTATTTATATGTTCATTTTAGTCATCTCGTTTTTAGAGAGTCATATTCAAAAATACTTGTTTTATGTTATATTTAAGTTTAAAATGCATTATTTAAACAAAAGTTTTGTTAGTACACCATAATGTTATACATGCACAATAAAAATACAAAGATTTTTTTATTTAAACAATGCAATGATTATGGGGGATGCGAAAATCTTGCTTTTCCTTCAATACCTATTTAGTAGACTGTTGGTTTGTTCAAGAAGGATGGGGCATTTACTTTTATCACAATCAATTACTTGCTTTGAAAATTAAGTTTGACATTATATTATTATTTTTGCACAAGTTGTATTTGGGTGTGCATATTGGAACATAATATATGCATATTTCATAGATAGTTTTTGGTTTCAATGACATGTTAAATAATTTATTTAATTTTCCAAAAGGAACTACAAGATAACTATAAAAACTATAAAATAACTACTCCATTTCTTAAAATGGGCCAATTTAAAATATCAGGGAATGGTGGTTGAGGGAAGTTGAAGAATTAGGATCAGTTGTGGCTATAAATACAGGACTTCCTCCCGTTGTAGTAGAAGGCAGTCAGGATCGTATCCACGAGGAAGCGTGTCAACGCTCGCCTTTTCAGTTCTAGAAAACCTCTCGATTTCGACCAGAAGAGTCCTCGACTTCGACCTGTCTAGTCGATATCGACCACTACGCCGATAGAAACTGTAAAACAGAGAAACAAGCAAAAACGAACAGAAAACGAAAACCCGGTCGATATCGACCTACCTACTCGACATCGACCACTTACCCGAAATCGATTGCTTACCTGGTCGAATACTCTACAGTGTAAAAACGCAATCTTTGCAATGACGGGAAACCGAAATAGAACAGAATATGTGGGAATTAATTCAATAAACTAAAATACTTCCAAGATCAGGGTTTCAACACCACAACGATAACCATGTAAAATAACACATAAAGGCATAAAAGATCATGCTTTTCATCAAATAACTTTCGTTATTAACAAATAGGAATATAGACGCTTTCGCATAAACCCTAATTGTTACTAACCCTTTTTCACATAATCAATCCAAGTTGCATTAAGATCACTTTCGCTTCAATAACACAAACAAGGATCACCTTCAACTTTCGCAAAAGAATCATGCTCATAGGGATAGAAGACGAAATCACATCAAAAGATTGTACCTTTTCGCATCACCTTACATGGCTACCGTCGGGCTCCCCCCGACCCTAGAAGTTGGGTGACTACTCGCTCTTCATCATCAAGAAACTCATCAATAACAAAAAGGAACTAAATTACATTAAATGAAATAAAAGAAAGCTTACAACCAATCGAAGCCAAAACGTCACTCAACACTTCACCTTGCACTCGGCTCCAAGCTCTCTACTCTCTCTCTATGACTAATTGTAACTGAAATTGAATTACTAAAACTCAGCCCCTAAGGCCTTATTTATAGTGTTCATTCCCCGCTAATCTAGGAAAGAACAACTATATCTATATCTAAACTTTCTATCTAAAACATTAAGATAAAATCTAGGAAATAAAACAATTAAATCTAAAAGGAAACTATATCTAAAGTGGATAGATCCTCCTCTGGACTTGATAAATCTTCTCTTGAATTGATATAATATCTCTTGCTTTATGTGGAAGAAAGCCAGCTCAGCACTCGGACTCAAAATCGACTCGGAATCGTCTCTGGGGGTTGGTCGATATCGAGCTGATTTCTCGGATTCGGATTCTGACAACTCGATTTCGGCTCTGGCAGAAATTTCGACTTGGTATTCGGTTGATATCGACCAGTATAGGTCAAAATCGACCTATCTTCATTTCTTCACTCGATCTTGGCCTCTGGGTGGAAATCGACTAGCTTGACTCGATATCGACCTCTTCTGTTCCGCTCCCATTCTTTGGTTGATTTCTGGCATTCCCGCTCGGTTTGATCCACTCGATATCGACTGAAGGTGGTCGATATCGACCTCTACATGGTTCTCTTTCCTTTCTCCGAATTCCTGTAAATTGCTTCGATTTCTGCGAAATTAAACATAAACTAGTGTATGAAATGCATGCAGAAATTGATATAAAAGTAAGTGTAAAACATGGCAAATTAGGCTCACAATAAACGCCCCATACATATGCTTGCTTGTCCTCAAGCAATACTTTTAATGGTCATATAGGGGAAGAAATCACAACTCTCAACATATTAGATTAATTGCCATATGTCCCTGTAATCAATTACCATCCTCAAAAAGGTACTAATGTCACAAATCCATGCATGTGCAATTAAAAAGCAACATCTACTCACAAAAGGAGGGTTATGCAAAACATTCATTCGTGACAAAACATTAATAATCAAGAGGACTTTAATTTAAGCTCAATAAGGAGTAGATTGGTAAAAGGCTAAAGGTGGATAATTTTTGGCCATGTGGTGCTAATGATCTGGGGAAATGGAGTACTTTCCAAACTTTCATACCACATTCCTTCTTCCTTTGATTTTTCACCTTTCGCTCATTCGCTCCATGCTTTTTTCAATATATGCTTTTACCTCTCTAGCCTCAGCATTGCCTTCTCGCGAGTCGCAAACATGGGTGTCATGAATGGCCCCGGATACTTAGTACTTCGGACTTCTCACCTTGGTGTCGCATCCTGCGGAACTATTATCTCGACGCAGGCAGGGTCGATCTACCTTTATCTCATGAGGTGACCGGATTTTCTTTCACTCATTAAATTTTCCATAATATTTTCAATTTCCTACCAAACTCCAATAATGATATATAACAAAAAAAAATGCAATATAAAAATCTCCATAATGTACTTTCATTCTCAACATAATCCCCGGATGGAAATAAGGTAAACAATAGGCAATATTTAGATCATGTGGAGCATATATGAAATAAGGCATAATATGGCTTTTGTGATGCATAAGCATAGGTATGGGTAGGAATATAATCATATGAGCATATATGGAAAATATAAAGTCATCCATCCTCTTATCATGCAACATGTCAAAAGCAACTTCAAATTTTACCTCTTTTCATGGTTTTCAATAAAATATATACTTCATTGTGACTTCCCTTTACTAGGCAATTTCATGCTATATCTCTAATGAATCCAATTTTGCATCGTCGAGTTCAATTTAAAGCTTCCATGACACTTATAAAAAAATTTGATGGGGGTGATTTTTCAAACTTTGGAAAACATGTATATAAGCACATAAATCAAATATGAAATCCAATGTAGCCATAAGCAATTCAAGAATTAAGCTTTAAATATGCACAAATAATGTCAAATAAAGCCAAATATGCATAAGTAAGCCCTTCCCCCACCCCATACTTAAACATTACCGTGTCCTCACTGTATAAAACAAGGGGTAAAGAAAGAAACTCACTAGACAGGTGTGCTAATCGTCGGAAATCGAGTGGCATAGCTTCTGCAAACCTTTGGTCGATTTTGAGAGGTCCGGTCGATATCGACCTTATTTACTCGATATCGAGTGAAGTTGATGCTTCCTTCTTTGTACCTGCAAAAATTGTTAGAAAAGAAATATCCACAATAGAAAAACTTAAAAATAATGTTAAAAACCAAAAACCAAAAGCAACAATGTCCAAAAATCCCAAAAACTAATTGTCTATTTACAAGCTCTAGACTTTATAGTCGCTAGGCCGACTTTCTCCATTAAGCTCAAGGCGGCATCTGCAGGGCCCATATAGCTTGGGCTTCAAACAGGACTCCATTCTTGTCCATCAGCTGTAATCCTTCGGAATGGATCTTGTTCACCGTGAAAGATCCCATCTTCTTCTTTTTGAACTTGTTAGGGAACCAATGACCATTTGATTTGGAGACATAGACTTTGTCTCCTACTTCGTATTCCTTAGGCTCGTCATTGGAAACCCTGCATAAGCGCATATAACAAGGCAAACCTCTCCCATGTATAGACAGATCTTTAATTGAAATAGAAGAAGAGATGTAAGTACCTTGGCTTACCTTTGCAGACTCGGTGTCATTCAGCTTTTGAGGGTCTGGTCGATATCGAACAATATCAGTCGATATCGACTGCTGTTGTTCTGGTGGAGATTCAGTCGATGTAGACGAAGACGGGTCAATTTGGGTTGGTCGATATCGACCAAAAGTGGTCGATATCGATATATACCGCTCGATTTCGGCTGGCTTCGTCGGGGGAGGAGAAATCGACTCGTCATGAAGTGGTCGATATCGACTAAGAGTGGTCGATATCGAGTTGTGTTGTGGCTCAGTCGATTTGTCTTGGTCGATTTTGACCCCATACTTAAGACCTGGCAAAGCATCAGGGACAAAGACCTTACCTTGGTCAATGTCGAGTGGATCTTCTGTTTCTTTGTTCAGGATGGCCATGATCTCTTCCACCTGGGCTTCCATATCCCTCTTTTCCAGCTCTTCGGGGGTCATATTTCTTACCTTAGGCTCCCCGCAAGTGATGTACTTGGCTGATATGGACTTGACCTCTTCCATGGGACCTGTATGCCTTTCAGTTTTATTAAAGGAATACTCAATTACCTCATTGCTGATGTTGAAAGTTAGCACTCCCTTACGTACGCTTATGTTGGCATCCACCGTCGCCAAGAAGGGCCTTCCTAGAATAATTGGACAAGCAGGGTCCTCTGCCATATCAATAACTAAGCAATCAGCATGGACAAAGAACTTACCTACTTGTACTGGTACATCGTCCACCATGCCTGTAGGGATGACTACAGTGTTGTTCGCCACTCCATCATTTAACATCATTTAACATTCCCTCTATTCCACTCCCTCATTTAACATCTTATTTTCCTTCTGAAACAAACGTAGCTTCTCCAAAAAAAAAACCGTGTCTGTTTAAAACCCACTTCATGAATAATATTTTAATTTAATATTATTTATAATTTGATATTATTAAATTTAGTTATATTAAATTTAATTATAATAAATTTAATATTATTAAATTTAACAATTGAAATTACAATTTTAATTGGAAAATCAACTATTAAAAGGGCATTAACTATTGGGTGGTGGGAAGGGGTGGGGGGAAGTAGAAGAGTTAAATGTGAATCATTATAGGCTATAAATACATACCTTTGCCAACCTATTACACACTCCCTTATTTCAACTTTCTAATCAGTTTATTATCCTTCTCAAACAAACCTCTACTCTCCAAAAAAAAATGGCTTCATACGATTTCAAACCTTTTGATGTCCTCCAGACCTTCTATCAAAATATGGATGATGTGGATGAAAAACTCTATCCAAGATATCATATGAATCTTTTAGAAGAGGCTGTTGGAACCACCAGGGCTGACAGGGCTGACATCATGAGAATTGCTGAAGTCCAACAGTTCTTCTATGAGGAGATATTGAAAGATATATCTCACCTGTCTGCTCAAATATTCTCTGCAACTAGATCAGGGAATGATGCTCTAGCTGCAAATGTAAGTTATTCATCCTTTATAAATTTGTTTGTATATTTTTTTTTGAATAACTTTAAACTTTTATATGGTTATTGTAGTTGTTGGAGAGGAAGAAGAAGAAAGAAGGCGTTCTGGCAGAGGTGAAGGACTTCATCACTGGACTTATTTCTACTGCTTTTGAGGATGAGTTTGAAAGGAGGGATAAGATTGAAGAATATATAGGAATCTAGTTTCATTTGTCATCAATCTCCCTATATAATTTATCTTTTATGAAATACTGTATTTTGGTTGTTTTGAACTTTTTTATTTAAAATATTAATGTCAAGTTTCATTTTATGCTACTATTATGAATATATATTATTATATTATTTTGCTTATAAAATTAATGTTTCAAACTTACACAACAGAAATGTACATTTGCACATCAGGCGGTTATATGTGCATATGATGTTTAAACATTTGAACTTATTGAAAAAGGAAAACATGAATTTTAACTGTCATATTAAAGAGATAAATAGAAGATTTTAATTTAAAAAGATGAATAATTTAAAAACATGTATAATCTACTTATTAATATCATTAATTTTGTACAACATAGTAGCAGGATTGAATATCATTATAATACGTTTGCATATATTGACAGTATATTTGCACATCAAAGTTTTAACGATGAGGTGAAAAAAAATGAATTAAAGGAACATAACATAGGTAAGTCAGCCAAAATACTACATAAGTTCAAAATATTCAACATAGGTAAGTCTCCCCAAATATTACATAAGTCCAAACCAAAGAAACATAATGTCTTAGAAGTTATTGATAATAGTTGTTTAAAGATACCGATCAACACTACAACCCAGCTTTAACTTTTCATTTTAACCCAACTTCAACTTTTGTGGTTTAACACCCTTCATTGTCATTTTTGCATTTGATCTGTCTGCGTTTACAACTTCATTCCGCTGTTCATTCAAGTCTGAGCAAATCAATTCAGCCAAATATTTCAAACGCGGCTTTGAAATGTTTTTGTCATTCCCTTTCTCAAAACCGCATCTGTATCCTTTTTCAATCCACAAGAAAGTTTCCATGTGGCGCATGACGCATATTCCAGAATGAAGGACCTTCTCCTCACCAGCCCATCGAAGGTTCAGCGTCTGTGTCGTTGAATTGGGGATTATATTTGCCTTTGTCTTAAACCCCTTTCTGACCAAATACTCATTGGTTAGGTCTGCCTGCATAAGCCAAGATAAGGGAAATTAACCTTAATATCAAATTAACAATGTATGATTTTTTAAATAAAAAGTAACTTTTAATACTAAATGAACAATAATATAACAACCAAATTGTCAATCAAAACTGGGGAGTTGCAATTTGGTTCATAACAGGAGGGAGATACATCCAGGATCTGTGTGATCTTGTTCTTTAAGTTGAAAACCACCATGTAGAAGTAGTCTTCAGTGTGAATACCAAATACAAACTATACACCAAAATCAAAACTATATCAGTGTAATGACCGAAATATTATTTTAATATTATTTTAATTACAAGTATATTATTTTCTTTTGAGATATAAAATTTAGGAAAAAAAAATTGTGCCCGAGCACAAGTTTCGATTTAAAGTCATTCCGGCATCGTTTGAAATGTTGAATTTTTACGGATTTTAATTTCTGCCTTTGACCTTCGAAATTGAGTATTTAAATTGATTTTGATCTTTTGTAATAAGTGTAAAATTTGATTAGAAATTTATTTATTTCGTAACGTTTAGAAATTTATTTATTTCGTAACGTCGGGATTAGCGGGTTTCGAGTTTTCGACTTCGGGATTTAAATTTGTTGTTGTGGGGCCCACTCTCTCCCTTATTTTCTTTTCCTTTTTTTCTTCTTCCCGCCTCTCTGTCTCCCCCCCCCCCCCTCTGCAGAAGCCCGGAGCCTTTGGGGGTAGACTGCTCCCTTGCCTCCTCCCCACGTTGTCTGCTACAGCTCACCACTTTAACACTCCCTACATACTGCAATTGAGATTGGTCCCCCACTCTGCTTTCTTTTGTTTGGAAATCAAGCTCCACAAGCCACACCAACACACCCTCATACCCATTCGATTCACCCCTCCATCTCTCTCTATATAAAGGACATTACAACCCTAAAATTACCTTCCACAAACCCACAGAAAACCCCTCATAGGAGCTCCCTTCTTCCTCCCTTTTGGCTCTGTAAATGAACCCTGAAAATTGCCCCTTTTATCCCAATTTCATCGCCTGATTCATCCGCCCATTCCTCTCGTCTTGTTCCATCACCCACCACCATCTAGCCGGCGCTGCATCTCACCAGTCTGAGGTGTCCAGAGAGAGCTCGGAGTCCATCGGAGCCGCCATTGTCACCGGAGGCCGCTCTCTCCCCTTCGCCGCCTCTGATTTCGTCCAAGAGAGCAGTAAAGCTTTCGATTCCTTTCCTTCACTTTAAATCACCGAAGCTGCTCGTTATTCACCTTTCTCCTTCCTTCCTAGGCCGAGGAGGATCATCCCGACCTCGACGGAGCCCCGTCGGAGCTACGAGACACCTTATTCCCGCCCCTGTTCGAAATTGAGACGGTAACTTTTGATCCTTTTATTTCTTGGCGTACATTAGTATAAAGGCGCACCTTCAATCGCACCAACAGGAAAGCTTGAATTATAAATCAGCCCATGTATCGATCCAATCCGGCCTCTTGTCTTCCAAATTGCAAAATAATCCCACAAGTTATAAACAACCTCCAAATTGATACGATCCAGCCTCAAAAATACCTGAAATATATAAAAGCACTAATGTAGACTCTGAAAACCAAATAATATAAATTAAGCTATAAATTATGTAAAAATGTTCTAAATTAATATGCAAATCTATGTTTAAAAGATGACTAAAATAGACCTTATCAGGTGTTATCTGAATGACAGATTAAGGACACAATAGCAAAAGGGAAAGGAAAAAAGGTCGCGATGCCTTCGAGCAAGAAGGTATCAGTTGTAATCTCTTATGAGCCAGCAGATTAGGGGCGTTATTTTTTTGTGTTCGTGATGTGAACATCGTTACTCTCTTATGATATTTGTGCAGACGACTCTTGCCCTTCCTCCGGCGAAATATTTTAGAGGGAGGTCCAACTAGTTCTCAAAGATGGGTGTTTTGACGGGAATGGATGATGGGCTATCTGCAGCTGATTGGCAAATGCTCAAGGACAGAAGGCTCGGCGGAATTGTCAAGATCGGATCCAATGTGCCCTATTGCTTAGCCTTGATCCATTACTTCCTGGAGAGGCAGCTCAAGACACTAAAGAAATGTGAGACATGGTATGAGATCCAGGGGCGACTCCTCCGGTTCTCCATCAAGGAATGTTGCCTCGTCACCGGCCTCAAATGTGATGGAAGGAATCGGGCATTTGAGGCGGAGGATCACAAAGACGCAATTCGGAGCTTCTTTGGAAGGGAAAGGGTAAAGGTGTTCGACCTTCCCGTCATTTGGGAGGTTGCAAAGGCGAAAGAGAGAAGTGAGAGGAAGAGGTTGAAGCTTGCACTCCTTATCATTCTAGAGAGTATCCTGCTGCCAGGGGATGTGGGCAGGGCAGTGAAAGGGTCGGTGGTCGCCCTCATGCAAGACCTCGACCGATTCTTCGACTACTCGTGGGGTAAGGTATGTTATGAATCCACCCATGAGAGTCTGGATGGGGCACTGGTGAGGAAGGTGGAGCAGGGAGTCAAAGGTGGGAATGAGAGGTCTGACTTTTCACTCAATGGATTCCCATTAGCGTTCCAGGTACGAGTTCAAACTTAATGCGATTTTAACACTTGGCAAGAAATTTTGTTTTTATGTCTGTGCCATAACCGAATATGGCTAAGGTTTTCTCAAAACTGGCTAGTAAAATTATGATATTCTGGCCGTGTAGATTTGGATCTATGAAGCGGTGCCGAGTGTGGACAACCACTTTGCCAACAGGAGTCGTGGGGTTATCTTTCCCCGATGTGTTAGGTGGAACATAACGGAGGCGCACCTCCCCTATAAGAGGGTTAAGAGGATGCTGGACATAGACAATGAGGTTGGGATCAAGTGCAACGATGCCCGGACGACCCTTGTGCCGGAAGCGGCTGAGCTGGAGAGTTTCCTCGGTGCTGGGTACCCCCACGAGGACCCCGATGACTTTTTTGACAAGGCCACCAAGGCATACGAGGAATCACTCCCACATGTTGACATTCCTCCTAACGAAAAATTGCCTTCTCCCACCCATGGAGCTCCTGAGGATACAACGATTATCACGATGCTCCACGAGGTCCTAACGGGGTTGTCGGGCCTCGAGAAAGCAGTGGAAGAAATCAAGAGCCACCTCACCGACGTCAAAAAGGCCGGACCTAAGTCGGATAAAGAGCAAGAGGTAAGGCATATCGTTAGGCCTTATTTACACCTTAGTCACACATCTGAAACTGGCTATGATGAGTTAATGAATGGCTAGTCCACCTGCGTACTTGGCAGGATAATGTCTTCATGGGGGTTGACAATGACAAGGAAGAGGATATTGGCACCGAAAACTCTGAGCCAGCTGCCACAACACAGGCCGTTGTCACACAACAAGAGAGTGTCACCCAACAGGAGCCCCCTCCTCCCCCTGCACCGGCTGAGGCGAAGGGGATGGGGAGACAGAAACGCAGAAAGAAGCAAGAGAACATTGGCACCAAAATGGCCCAACCAGCACCCACAACTAAGGAGGTTATCACGCATCAGGAGAGTGTCACGCAGGAGTCCCCAGTCCACATGCACCTACCAAGCCGAAGGCTCGAGAGAGACCTAAACGCGCCAAGAAGCAAGAGGAGATTGACACCAAAAAGTCCGAGCCCGCTACGACAAATGAAGAGTTTGTCAATCAACTGGAGCCGATTGTGACACAGGAGGCCCATCCTTCACCTGCACCTCCTGAGCCGAAGGGGACGGGTAGGCCGAAACGCAGCAAGCAAGAAGAAATAGATGTCGATGAACAGGTCGTGTTGGCTCTCAATAAGAGAGCCCGTGTCATCAAGTTCAAGCTCACTCAGGTACATCCGTCGAAAGCTGTTGTCTTTAAGGGTCTCATCACGAAGGAGGACGTCGACGCCGTCGATGGGTGGCTGTCTAGGTGTGTTGTCATAGTGGCCTCATCCTTATTCCTTTTAATTATTGGCCAAGCCGTGTATTCGTTTGTTGACTAACGGATACGTTCACAGGGGAGGACCCACACTAACCACGACACAAGGGACGGCAATCACCCAGGGATTCTTTGAGATTGTCAGGACTCCGACATTGTGGATGTCTACTGAGGTATGTCTTGTACTGTATGAGTGAATCGTGTCATCCTCTATGCACCCCTTATACTTGCATTCTCACACCTATCTCCGTTGCGTTGGATAGCAGCACATGGACCAGGCCCTGTGTATCCAACGGAAAAAAGTGAAGGGAGATGAAGCGAAGTTCAAAGAGGTCGTCGTTATAGATAGCTTTTGGCCTTTCGTGTTGGAGACAGAGCGGGCGATGCACAAGACATCGACAACCGGCTACACTGTCAGGAAGAAGATGCTAGCCTACCTCGATGAGTCGGCCCCCACGTTCATGGGGAAGAGTTGGGCGGAGGCACAATACATTCTCGCCCCTGTAAACCTCCGGAAGAAGCACTGGGTGGAAATGGAAGTATGCCTCGACGAGTGGACGGTCAAGTTGTACGATAGCGATGTCCACATCGTCCGCGACCGCCAACTTGGGAACGAGATGCGGTTCGTTGTAGACTTCCTGCCACATGTTATTGCCGCTCACCCAAAGCTGATCCGAGTGGCGGATGTCCCCCAACAGGGGCAAGCGTAAGCCCTAGCTTGTACTTTTAGTTTTCATCTTCCTTTTCGCGAATTCAAACTTCTTTTACTCATTATGGGTTATGTTCACAGCGGAAACTGTGGTCCTTACGCGCTTAGGTTCATTGAAATGCGTGTTGATGGCGTGACTAACCTATCCGACGTCGACGACGCCTTCATCGGCGCATACAGGTACGCCCTAGCTGCTAAGTTCATCGTCAGGTGTCCCCTTCCTCCTCCCAGCCCAACTCGTACTCCCTCAGTGAATGTGGGGAGTTGATGGATGTTGTGATGAAAGCTAATGTTAAAACGTAGTGAACGATATTTTGACTTCTGTTTGTTAGCACATGTTGTTTTTCGTAGTGTTTGGTTGTTGGTCGTTGTGTTTGGTTGACTAGAAAAAACGTGTAAGCATTTCCACCTTTGGAAACATGTGTTGTTGACTACATATGTATGGTTTTGGAGACTTTTTTTTATCTTTGTTGTAGATGGGTATGGTTATTGTTGCCTCATTACGCATTATCTCTGGGTGTAATTGTCGGTTTTTATAAAGGTTCACATTTTATGAGACATGTAACATGTGGTCAGGGATTCCCAGCTATCGACTTGGTAATTAATGAGAGTGGCTAGGGAAAATATTATACTGGCTAGATAGTACAAAACCTCGTACATCTGTGACACCGAACGCCAAGTTATGCACAAAAGAAACGACCAAAACCCCAAAGTTCCCCTAATTGACATGCATACTACCAAAATACTACCTTCATCAACATATCCAACAGATGCGGCATCCCACTACACAATCAAAGAATCGCCCATCCACTATCGCAATCCTTATGTCATCCGACACTTCCGGCGAATGAACTCCCCACATGATGGGTACCTGCTGGTCTTCGGTCTCCCATGCCTTCTCTTCACAGTTGGAGGTAGTAAACGGATCTGCGCTATCCGTTTGGGAGGATCCCAGGTGTCCATGGGGGGGACGGAGTACAACACTCAGTCGTAGCTCGCGTGCCACGCAGCTACCCTGTAGTAGTCATTCACTAGTGAGTACACATCGAGGCCTCGAGCCTTTGCCGCGGCTACGGCATGACAACAGGGGTACTGATCTATGTTGAAGTGTCGACATGTGCATGAACGTGCGCTGAGGTTGACAAGCCACTTCGAAGTTCCCTTTATGACCTCAAACTCGTGATCGCTCAGGGGCCTCGCGACCATGCATATGGATGCATGGTAGCTAGACATGATGGCCTTGGCAACCCAATCACTTACCACCTTCCTGGTCGTGCCACTTGCCTTCCTCCGTTTCACAAACCACTTTTGCACCGTCTCGATGATGCAATCAAAAAGCTCTACAACCGGCATATCCCAAGGGTCTTTGAAGACGTTGTTGAGGCATTCAGCGTTGTTCGTTGTGGTTATGTTGTAGCGGTTTGCCAAGTAGTGAGCCCTTGCCCAATTGCGGAATCCGACTTAACGTAGATATTGTCCGGTTGCGAGGCTTTGGGATGAGAAGTCAGCGAAGAGTTGGTTGAACTCGGCATGGGTGTAAGCCTTGGTCATATCGAAGTACAACTCCTGGAGGGGGCCGTACTTGTGGTGGTGCTTCGCATTTTGGAAGAGGTGCCATGTGCAGAAGCCCTGCTTGGCAAATGTGTAGCTGTCACGTATGCCCTTGACGATGCTCACATGCCGGTCGGAGACCCACATCAAGTCTGGGGTGCCCGAGACGACTCGAAGCATTTGCCGGAAGAAGAATGCCCATGAAGCGTTATTCTCGCCATCCACTACCGCAAAGGCGACTGGGTATATTTTGTGATCGGCATCATGTGCAGTGGCAAAGAGCAAGGTCCCCTTAAACTTGCCTTTCAGAAAGGAACCGTCGACTGAGATAACTTACGGGCATTTAGCATATAGACATCAGTGTTATACGGGCACATGGGAGGGCTGGGTAAATGTATTGACTAGCAAGGGTTAAAACTACAAGGGCTAGTCAACATACATTCCGTAAGTGGGGGATGGCTTGAATCCAGACTCCAAATCTGATGAACGCGTACTTGAACCTATGGTCAGCGTCCCACTCAAGCCAGGTGTGGGATCCTGGGTTCGCCTTCTCCAGCATGTACAAGTACGACGCCATTATCCGGTACGAATCCTCGTCCGTTCCTTATAGGGTGTCCCTCGATGTCGCCTTCGCTCGTCGAATCTTCCAATAGCTGCAAGTAACTCAAAGATCGGACTTCGATAAGGCCCGTATGTGGGCTGAAGTTACCGGCTTACGGGGACAAGTGAAACTGCATTGCATATCATCAATCGTGTCAGGTAACAAACTGGCTAGAGGTTTATTAACACTGACTAGGATATGTAATAAAGTGGCTAGTGTTTCACGGTTAGGGGTCACTAAGAATTTTTTTCACCTTGATACAAGGCTCTTCTTAATAAGCTCGGACGTTGCCTGTTGATCGTGGTTGTGTCTAACATTAAACCCGCAGGTGTGCTCCTGCACGTACTTCCTCACTTTCCACAAACTTGTTTTCAGGTATGTTGACACACGACACATCCACTTGCACTCGAGATCGATGCACACCACAGAGTAGACTTCCGACGACGACCTCTTCACATGTGTGTAAAAACATCCCTCCAACGCAGACCACCTTACCCGATTTTGCACCTTCTCCTTGGACTTCAACAACAATCCCTCATGAAGGTCGGTGTTCTTGCGTCGGGGGTCCCCTCCCTGCGGAAAAGCTTTTTCCAACATATTCTCCACATCCTCGGTCGACATCCCTGGAGCTTTCGTCCTCGAAACCCACCGTTCGGCCTTGTACATCTCATCATCGGATGATATACAACCCATTGATGAAGTTTCCTCAAGCGACTCCAATTTTATTACTCCGATATTTCCATTCTCCTCCACCGACGAGGTCGCCAAATCGACGGAAACAACACTCCCCTTATGCCCACCCACATATATATTATCCTCCTCATCACTACTCAGACATACGATCTGTTTCTCCCGGTCCACGTCCAACACTTGACCTCTCGTCTCCGGAGTGACGGTTGTCGGTTCTGCCCTAGCTTTCTGGATTACCTTGCCAGTTGTGTGATTGTCCTTGCCAGCTAAAGTGTTTTCCTTGCCATCAATAGTGTTATCCGGGCCGTTCTCCGAATTCAGATCAAGATGCGATATCGACCCATCGACGACTATATCAACCCAACCACCCTCTTCCACCACGAGTGTTGTGATGTCTCCGTCTTGTGATTTGCTGCGTTGTTCCATGTTCCCAACCATGGAGCGACTTCCATGTTGGCTTCCACCCTCGTTCACCGAAGCGTACAATGGAAGGGGCCATGGCCCATCGCCACCCCTTGAGTTGCAGTACTTGAAAGCATCCTAATCACTTTCATCATCCACTTGAATCGGATAACATCCCTCCGTCTTCATATCGAGTAGATATTTCAACTCCAACTCGTAGCACCTCGGGTCAACCGCGAGCTTCTCCATTATCTTGCGTCTAACGGACCCAAACGACATAGTCTCCTCTATGAGCATTATTTTGTGGGCGTTTTGACCTTGATACACCCATCCTCCTCCGAGATGCTCCCATCGACCATTGCAAACGAGAGTAAGTAAGACCACCCCTTTCTCCCCTGCGAAATAAAGAGGTTAAGATGGTCCTCTCAGTATCGGTTAGCGGTAAGGGAATGATGGGGAAAATCCATTACTGTGAATATAAAACAAAAACCATACTTACCCATATTCGTTGATGTATATTTTACGCAATTGGCACGTGTATCCCTGTCTATGGTATCCCTGTCTATGGCTACATATCTTCGGTTGATGACTAGGATTTCCCTTTGCCTGGCTAGTAACTGAATTTCTGGGTTTTATTCTTCCAACTTGACGTTAATGGCAGCCATGGGGAAGAATCAGATGTTTTGCACTTTTTGGTCCACTTGGCGAGCTCCCCAATCTCCTTTTATACTCCCTCTGAAAACCGATAAAATCCCCATGTGATTTCCCTCCATTTTGCCTTGGCAGAAACTTTTTTTTTGTGAAAAGTGAACCCTCTCTCTCCTAGCATTAAATGTTGGTCATTCCAAGCTTCCTCACCCTCTCTCCACTCTCTCTCCCAGCGTCACTGTCAACCCTCTTTATTCATTCCTTTTTTTTATTTTTTTTTGGCCAAAATGATTACACTCCCTCCCTCTTTCCAGTCGACACGTGTCTCATATTGTCACAACTTTTTTCGGTTTGTGCAAAGGGTAATCGGCAACCCGTTGGGCCTAATTTGCAAGAATGACAATTTGTCATGTCTTTGCCAGTTTTCTGGGTGGAGGTTATTTTTTGCAAAGTGGAGGATGAAATGGTATATTCATGCAAATCATCAAACATCTTAATTATCTTTAAAAAGTTGTGCAGTATAAAACTCCATCAAGGAGGAACATTCTTTTAATCTTAAAATAAGCCATACATATTTACCATTTAAAAAAAGTTATGCTCCAAGCATTTTATCATTTGGCTTCTTTTCCAAATAGCACGCTATTTTCAGAAATTGATGCCTTGCAAGCTGACTTGCAAGGTGCTTCTTGAACTGTCAAGATATATAAATGCATCAGATCATAGGGAAAAAAAAGCAGTAAATATTAGTTATCTGTTATTCTGTTTCTTAGTTATTTTTTAGCTTTATAAATTGTATCTTCTAATATAGCTAATCTATATATAGCTCATTTGGAAATTATTTTATCTTCTAAAATAGATATTTACTAAATTGTATCTCAGCTGCATTTTAACAGAGAATCCATTATGAATGACATAAACAACATATTTCCATATTTATTTAATTAAATTTGAGATTGAGAATGTGACAATGTCTTAGCTTTTTCCAGACAAATTGCCGTTACAAATGACAATTCACTCCATGTCACAGAGTCAAAGAGGAATAGGAAAGACAAACAAACATGAATTAATACAACCATGTTAACATTATATGAATTCTACAGTCATGTCTTACCTAACTAGTTGACCACCCTAATCAGATAAGCATCCAGGCTATGGAAAATTACCGAGAGAAGAGCTTGCAAATGAGTGATATTCAATGGAAAGTTCAATCCAAAGAACTGATACTAAGAAAATCAGAAGAATCAAACATACCTCCTCAATCATTCTAACTTGATTTGATTACTAAAAAGTACAACATTTGGAAATTGTCTCAATTCAAATATATAACCCTATAATATGTGATAAGTTCAGAAGACAAATAATTGCACACAAATTACAGTGAATCTGATTGTTCAATTTTAATGTTGAATCAATGTTTAACTATACACAATTTTCTTCAATGGATCGATGTTTAATTGTTCATCCTATTAAATATTAATGGATAGTAGTTACACATTTACAAACCAAAAGCTTCACATGTCTGAAAGTGCTGATATGCCTGGCCGTAAGCTTCCTTTTTTTCCTCCTAAGTAGTCACTCCCTCGATCGGCAGGCTACGTTTTGACCCATCTAGTGCAACACCAAGGACAATGTTTTCTTCTAACACCGGTATGGTTGGTGTTTTCATCCTTGCAGGTGGAAGTGATACAACGTATAGTTCATGAGGGAGAGGTCAATAGGGCTCGCTATATGCCTCAAAATGAATTCATAATTGCTACCAAGACTGTGAGTTCAGAAGTATACATCTTTGACTATAGCAAGCACCTTTTTTATTCCAATATTCCACCATCTAATGGTGCATGTAATCCTGGTTTGAGGTTGAGGGTTCACGACCTTGAAGGGTATGGTCTCTCTTGGAGTAAATTCAAGCATGGACATTTGCTCAGTGGCTCCGATGATGCTCAGATTTGTATGTGGGACATCCATGCAACCCCTACAAACAAATTAAACACTAAATGCTGTGAATCTATCATTGCTCACATGCTCACAATTTTTTATCATATTTTATGTTTATTTTTTTTTGGTAAGCAACAATTGAGGAAGACCTCAATTGAACATTATTTATGTTAATTGATTGAGACATAACATCTTTTCATGAGTTTGCGCTATTTGACTACCCCTCTACCCCCCCCCCCCCCCGAATATTCAACAATATATGGTGTGCGCCATATGACAACATTTTCTCTCGATATTCAACAATGGCGTATGTATGTGTGGCTTCACTTAGTTGATTAAATTTTCGACTTAGCTATAAGCATCATGGATCATCCATTATGACGTATGGTTCACCCCTTTAAAGAGAAACTAATTGTGAATCCACCAAATACTACATACCAAAGTTGTCCAAACATGTTGTATACATAGTAATTAACAATATAATGTAACCAATTATCTATCGTACCGGACTAAGGATCTCAAATCACCTTATCAAAAAAAAAAAAAAAAAAATCCTTTGACGAAAGCTCTATTTTAATTTGATAATCTCAAGATTAAAATGTAAAAAGTACATGATTCTTATACAAACAACAATGAATTAAAAATGATTGAAATGTTATAACATGAAAAAAAAAGTTATTATTTTAGTATTGTATAGGATAGAATAGGATAGATATGATGAAACTTTTCACTACAAAGTAACATGAATTGTCTTATAATACATTCATATTTATAACGTAATAACATTGCTAAAAAATATTTAAGATCGATCAAACTTATTTTTCAACTTATATAGATTTTATTTTATTTTTGTTTAAAATAAAATGATATGCAAAGATTATTAAAATAAAATGAAAAAAGATGAAAAATATAAGTGTACGTAGTTTCCTATTTAAAAGATATGCAAAGATAAATAAAATGATAAATATATGTAGTTGTCTATTTTAAAAGATTTGTATACAAATATTATTAAAATTGAGATACTTGTGTGACATAATATGTGGCATTATGACATGGCAAAATGTGATTGGCTAAAATTTTGGGCGGAAAAATTTTTCACCAGAAGCTGACATGTGGCAGTTCAGCTTCTGTTTTAGTATTGTATAGGATATAGGATATAGGATATAAGATTAGATATTAGATATTAGATATAGATATAGATATAGATATAGATATAGATAGATGCTTTAAATCAGAATCATTTGATTAATTGGCCATATCCCCTTAAAACTATAAATTTCAACTAATTAAAATTTTCCGCATGTGATATTAATATCAATTTACGATAAAATTATTTCTTAAGATATCACATACTCCGTATTTAATAATCAATGGGTTCAATTCAAAATATTTGAATCAATAAATTTTTAGCCAATCAAATTATAATAGATTATTTTTTTCTTAACATATTGTACATTTTCTAATCAATTGGCATTTGGCTTAATTAAAAAAATTCAAAACATTGAATTAAGATATTATCTATATCTTAATACGAATCTATATCTAAATATTAAATAAGAATTTTTTTTTAAGGTCTTATAATTGTTAACAAGTACAAATTTTATGCATTTACTTAATAAGTTATCTATATCTGCCTATTAATTAGGAAATTTTTTGTTAGGTGTCATAACCACCTTAATTTTATGCCCTTTTGAGTTTTCGTACATTTTTATCTTTATCATCTCCAAACTTCTTCTTTTATGTTAACATTGTTAATATTTTTTATAATGGTTATTTTTTATATTATTCATATCCAAACTAAATACACCCCAAATCCTGCACGTCAGAATTTACGTTCAGGGTTGAGGTGGGTTAATTAATTTTTTTAACGTGCTAATTAATTAAAATTACCTATACGTTAATTCCGACGTACACTCTTGATTGAGAATTTGCGGTCTTTTACCATTTCTTACCAAAACTAATTAGGTAAAGCTACCCCTGTGCACCGAATGCTCATCAGTCATCACAAACCAAGTAACACCTATTGTAAATGATAAGGGAAAAAAAATACTCCATCCGTCCTAAAATACATGAGCTTTTAGCATTTTACACAAGTTTTAATAAAACACTTTACTTTTAAAAAACATCATTGCACTAAATTTTTCATAAATTTTATTATTTTTTAACATCCACTACACATTTTAACCAATCAAATTATTTTAAAAAGTCAATAACACAAAAACCAATACAAATCATTATAATTTCTTACCTAGAAAACATAAAAGCCTATTTATTATTGGACAAAAATTTACCTCTAAAAACCCATGTATTATTGGATAGAGGGAGCAGTAAGAAAAATCCGTCGCCCATTTTTTACCATTCCTGCAAATCGCATATTCGGGTCCACGCTTTCCAACCTCTTTCTCCTCCCCAGAAAATCCTTCGAGATTCTTCCCTTCTGAGTTCCGAGTTGAACTAATCGATCCGTGTTTTCCGCTCTGAGAATCTTACGAGTAAGAAAAAGCAGAGCTGCTGTTTGATTCCCGCTGAGCCATGTGTGGAGGTGCGATTATCTCCGATTTCATTCCGGCGACGGGATCCCGCCGCCTTACCTCCCGCGATCTGTGGTCGGATCTCGTCGGAGACGGCAAGACGAAGAGGCAGAGCCTCTATGGTGGATTCTCCAAGCCGGCGAGGTCAGAAGTCACCGATGTCGTCAAGGATAGTTGCGATTTTGAGGCCGATTTCCTCGATTTCATGGACGAGTCTGACGTCGAGGAGTTTGCTGATGTCAAACCCATCGATTTGAAACGATTCAACGCTTTCAACTCCAACTCTGCCCAACGTTAGCTATTTCTCTCTCTCAACCTTCGCGTTTTCATTTGCTATTGTTTGTTCTAGGGTTACACATTTTGTTTTCTTGATTTTGACTCTGGAGGAATTGATGGTTTCTGAAATTTAGGTTTAGAAAATTATCAGCACTATTTAGGTTGGAGAATTCTTATCGTTACTGGCAAAATTTGGAGCTCTGTTGTCATTTTGAATTGTCCTTTTGAGTCTTGACCCCTTTCTTGGCCTGAAACTTTGTGTCGAACTGATTGATTTATAAGAACTCAATATTGTCCTTCCAGAGTGGATGGTGTGATTTGACTGGCTGAAGATAGAACTGCCTTTTGTTAGGAAATGAGGCAACTTTGCTCTTTTGACCTTTTAATTTCACGTCCTTAGATTATACTTTAAACATCTGCGCAAGGTGCATCTTATTCTGGGATAGCTCTGCATCCCCCCTTCTGATGAGAGCTTTTGTTGTTCTTGCATTTGTTTTCAATCTCTTATATTCTACCTATAACTGTATCTTATTATATAAGATTCATAGGTTTTTTTATGCTGTTGCTTGTAGTGTAAATCTGATTCAGAATCATAAATTTTGTATATGTGTGTTTTTAGTAGGTAATGTAGTATTATGAGGGATCTCTTGCATAGGAGATAAATGATTAAGTTGGGCAATTTTTGTATATCAGGCGGGCATAGAAGGCACCAATCAATTTCATTTTCTTTCATTTTTTATGCACGGACGGAGTTGATTTTTATTTTATCTCATCTCAATATGGATTGGTTTCCTTTTGATGGCTTAATGATGGAAAATCTATCTTAACAGGAAACTCCAAAGGGGTTGTTTTTCACTTTTCCTAGGGAAGCTAAGTAACATGGAAACATGGGTAAACATATCCTTGTGTAAAATTATGGAGGGAAGCTTAGTAACATGGAAACATGGGTAAACATATCCTTGTGTAAAATTATGGTAACTGTTGTGAATTTCCACGAGTGAATATCGTGAAAGAGAAAGAGATTGAACAATAGGACACAAAGGATTTCCGTGTTCTCGCAAGAACCGTGCAGAACATCGAGTAAAACCTCTCTGCATGTAGTTTTTTTTTTTTAAATATTGTGATGCTTTGATGGATACACGGGCACACCATAATTCAGCCCTACATCCTTTCAAACGGAATTTTCCTTTGAAACGGACTCAACCTACATCCTCTATTTATAATAGAGAAATCCATACATAGATATAGATAAAACCTATCTTATCTAGAACCTATTATATATAAAACCATCCATAAAAAACCTTCTATATATAAAACTGAAATGTTTTTGTGCTGCATCTTATTCTGGGATAACTCTACATCCCCTTCACTCAGTGTTCGTTTTTGTGGAGCATTGTTGAAAAGTGAGATGTTACATCTGCTAGAGACCCATTAAACCCTTGTAGTGATTTAATTGGGGTCTTACTGTCTTTACTTATGGTCATTTAATTTTTGGATTTGTTTTGTCTATTGTCTTGTGGAAAGTGTTTCCTTTTTATTGAACACAAGATTGATGATTTCTTTCTTCAACCATTCAGGACCGAAGCCTGTGAAATTCACAAGCCAGGCTGAGAAATCCGCCAAGAGAAAGCGGAAAAATCAGTACCGTGGTATCCGCCAGCGCCCATGGGGTAAATGGGCTGCTGAGATCCGTGATCCCAAGAAGGGTGTTAGGGTCTGGCTTGTAACCTTCGATACTGCTGAAGAAGCTGCTAAGGCTTACGATACTGAGGCCCGTAGGATCAGGGGTAGGAAAGCCAAGCTCAACTTCCCTGAGGATGCCACGGCTTCTTCCAAGCGCGCTGTTACGGTCAATCCCCAGAAGTCAATTCCAAAGACAATCCCAAAACCTGTAACTCAGAACTGGGCCATGAATTTCAGTGTTCCTATCAACTCTGAAGATGGCTCATATAACATGATTCATTTCGCAGAAGAGAAACCTGTGACTGAGCAGTATTGTTATACCAACTCCTCCCCTTCTGTAGGAGATGTAGGATTCAAAACTTACTCGCCTAAACCTTTTGACGGCAGTGCTATGCACTTTAAATCCGACGAAGGTAGCAACTCTCTTGATTGTTCTGAATTTGGCTGGGGAGAGAACGGTCAAGCACAAGATATATCTTCTTTTTTCTCTACTATACTCGAGGAGGAAGATACTAAGGCCCAAGAGGGAGGTAACCCGAAGAAGAAGCTGAAGCAGACCATGTCCTCTTCGGAGGAGGTTGCAGGATCAGCTGGCGAGACTAATGGAAAATTTTCCGGGTGTGACCTTTCGGATTTCGAGGCTGAGATGAATCTCCTTGATGATAACTGGGCAGTGGATGCTTTCCTTGGTGGAGATGCAACTCAGTATGGTCTCAATCCCGAGGATCTCTGGAGCTTTGATGACCTCTCCCCTGCTGCAGGAGGATTCTCCTAAGCCCATTTCAATGCGACGTCCATCTGGCTTTTTGTGTAAACAACACAACGAGATGGTAATTTATGTGACTGCAATAAACATGTTCCTTCCACAAAACAGTTTTTGTGGGATTGTGTATGTTCTTGAATGGTAGGCGTCTGTTGAACCCCTGTGATGATCATGGAATGCTTTACGTTGCCCATTTTATTCTGCAGGACCGCTTCCGCCCTTGTTTGTGAAAAACGATGCTTAATTTAACCTTTTAGATGAATGCTTTGTGCATCAGTCCAGGTGCCCTGTCGTGCTTTGAGAGATAGTACATAGATTTTAATTTCGGCATCTGCTGTTTACCCCGACCTTCTTGTTGAAGCTACATCACCGGTTTTCAAGTTTGGGTTTCTGTTGATTGTGTACATTTCCCCGAGTTATGCGATGATCCTTAATGGTACAGATGTTTTTGGTCAATGGTGTTGCGCCAGTCAATTCTGTGTTGGGCTTCTTCACGTGCTTTTTCATGTCCTTCTTCCTCGTCTTTGCCCTTGCTAGCACGATTTTTTACATGGGAGCTGAACGAGCTGCTGGTCTGGGCAAGACTTGTGAAGTTTGCGGCGGCGCGAGGTGTTGGTTTGTGGGTGAGCGCGTGAAGACTCTGTTGCTGGTGTGAGGCGTGAAAGCGTTCTGTTGTGGTGTTTGCCCGGCCTGCTCCACTTTCTCATTTTGCTTTTTTAAAAAAAGCTGTTAGTATGTTCACCCAAAAAAAAGCTGTGAAAGGTTTCTTATGTGATGATGTGGCATGTTGAGTGAGGGTGATGATATCTTCACCGCTAATTTTTACTATTTTCACCGTTAATCACCGCATAGGTATGTGGTGGGTTTAATGACAGTCAACGATCCCACCGCATAGGTATACGGTGGGTCACCGCAATACTTTACGGTGGGTCGAGAAGTACACATGTTCAAAACCGGCGCCATAACGGTCAAAAACCGTCGTTATAACTCATCGCATAGGTATACGATAGGTTTGAATCGTCGCCATACAGCCCAAAACCGTCGTCATAACAGTCTAAAACCGTCGTCATAACAGTCCAAAACCGTCGTCATAACCTACTGCATACCTATGCGGTGGGTTATGGCGACGGTTTTGGATAACTTCTACAAACCCTTATTAATTGCCAAAAACCCAACGCATGTATACGGTCGCCATAATCCACCGCATAGGTATGCGGTGGGTTCGTATACGGTCAACGGACCCACCGCATGTATATACGGTGGGTCTGGGAAAAAAGTGGATTAAGACCACCGCATATCTATGCGGTGATTAGCGGTGAAAATAGTAAAAATTAGCGGTGGAGTAAAAATTAGCGGTGAAAAAGTGGATTAAGACCACCGCATACCTATGCGGTGATTAGCGGTGGAAATAGTAAAAATTAGCGGTGGAGATATCGTTTCCGGTTGAGTGATTTCATGCGGTGAGATTTATGTGGGTGGTTTCGAGTGGGGCTGTTTACCAAAATATTCATTAATATTCATTAATATTAGATTCGGCAGAGAAACGCGGTTCCAGGCCGCGTCTTATCCGCAAAATCCTACATATGAAATGAAAAAAGAATTAAACGAAAGAAACGCGGTCTAAAATCGCATTTTATTCATAATTTTGAATAAAACGCGAGTTACAACCGCGTTTCTTATTTTTATTCCAAAATTTTAAAAAAAAAATAGTAAAGCGCGGGCTGTAGCCGAGTTTTATGTAAAAGAAAAAAAAAGGGGAGCCATCAGCCTCCATCTTCAACTCGATATACAATCCACCACCCACGTCTCTCCCTCGCCGCCCACCACCACCATCGCCTACTCCGCTGTCCACCACCGCCTCCGTGAGCGCATCTTCGGCTTAATCTCATCTCTCTTCATTAACACGCTCCCGATTCGCAAAATTGAATCCTCTTTACCTTGTAAGAGGAAGACAAAATCAATTAATCAAGCAATTGAATCAGCTAGCGATTAATTAGACAACCGATTCCGCTCATTCGACAACGGGATTCGTCGCTGTGAGAACAGACGGCATCGCCAGGAACATCGATTTATCGTCCCCGGCCACGATGACAACAAACTCTGGCTCTGGAAAGGATTCGCCGATGAAATCCGCTCCATCGACCGACTTCTCGCTGGATGCGCTCACGGTGGCGGAAGTGGACAGCGGCCCAGGCGCAGGCGATGGTGGTGGTGGGTGGTGGGTGGTGAGGGAGAGACGTGGGTGGTGGGCTGTAGTCTTGAACACTTGAAGATGGAGGCTGAGCAGTGCTTTCCTTTTCCTTTTCGTTTTCTTTTTCTTTTTTATTTAACGTAAAGCGCGGCTTGAAGCCGCGCTTTATTTGTCTTATTTGTTTTTTTATATTTAGAAATAAAAAAGGGAAAAATGCGGTTTCAGCCCGCGTTTTATTCAAAATTGTGATTTTAGGCCGCGTTGCTTTTGTTTATTTTTTTTTTCAAATTTAGATTTATGATTTTGCGAATAAGACGCGACCTGGAATCGCGTTTTTCTGCAAAATCTGACAATAATGAATATTTGAGTAAATAGTTTGAAAGTGTGAATATTTTATTAAATATTTATTTTTTGATGAATATTTATAAAAAAAATTCGTACTTTTGAGGGTTAGAATTGTGGTAGAATTTAATGTATGTGAATGCTTTGGATGGTTGGGGTTGGTTGTTTTGCCGTTGACATTTTGCCGCTACATTCCCACATCGACAAGCAGCTTTAGATGTTGTGTCGAATGCTACGCTTGTCCTGGTGTGGCCTGGGATGTGTGCGTTGTGTCTTTGGTTAAGCGACTCCCCAATCATCGTGGGTAGATCTATGTAGTAGGACTTTTGCGGATAGTATCATCTTTTTACGTAAGACTCTTGGTTTAGTCTTACTTCATGTTACTCCTTGACTTTATGCCACTATCTATATATTTACCGTTTCAAGGGAATGTGGCTGAGTTGTACAGATGTTTTGGGTCTTCCACCTCTAGGGAATTTGTCCTTTGAATTTCGTGCCAATATGATCCATTCAATAATTTTCCAAGTAAGATATGGAATTTTGAGTTATTTGGTTAAGGGACAAAAGGTCATGGCCAACCTACTTGTGTGTTGAAAATATCGACAAGCAACTTTAGATGTTGTGTCAAACGCTACGTTTGTCCTGGTGTGGACTGGGATATGGGTGCATTGTGTCTTCGGTTAAGCGACTCCCCAATCATCGTAGGTAGATCTATGTAGTAGGACTTTTGCGGGTAGTATCATCTTTTTACGTAAGACTCTCGGTTTAGTCATACTTCATATTACTCCTTGACTTTATGCACTATCTATATATTTACTGTTTCAAGGAAATGAGGATGAGTTGTACATATATTTTGGGTCTTCCACCTCTAGGGAATTTGTCCTTTTAATTTCGTGCCAATATGATCCATTCAATAATTTTCTAAGTAAGATATCGAATTTTGAATTATTTGGTTAAGGGACAAAAGGTCATTGCCAACCTACGTGTGTGTTGAAAATATCATTATACATAAATTGTTGGTTAATTACATTTCTCGGCTATTTGACGATAAACTAATTAATAAGGGTGCATAAATGTTTCATCAAAAAAGGATGTATAAACACGACAAAAAAAGGGGTGATTTGGGTACATAGACCCTTTTGAATGTTTAATTAGCTACTTTGACCCCAAACTCATTTAACTAGTTTTGGTAGACCCCATCCAAATTAACCATTACTCATTGATGGAATTGTAGTAAATAACCCTTTACCCGCCCAACTTTGCATGCCTAACCCACTATCCAAAACAATTGCAAAGGTTAACCCCCCCCCCCCTCACACACACAAAAAATTGCAAATATTCCGGTCAAAAAAGGTGAAAATTAACCGGGACAGAGGATTGAGAAAGTAAAGATGGAGAGAGAGAGGAAGCGGGGTGGAGAGAGAGAGGAAGCGGGGAAAGTTAATGTGGAGAGAGAGAAAGGAAGAGTGAGAGAGGAAGAGAAAACAATACAGTTTAATTTCAAAACTGTAAACTCCAACTACCACACCACTCACGGGCTTACAAAAGAGAAAGAGAGAGAGGGCAACAGTTGCTCATGCAAACCTGAGGAAAACAAGAAGAGAAGAAAGAAGAAGAGGAAGAAGACGACAGAGCAAGAGAGGTGTTGTTGGAGGAAATCGAGTTTAAAATATAGAAATATAAATCAAACCGAATTCGTGCCCACGCAAATAATTACAAGACCTCCTCCTAATGTAGCAGTGGAAAGTCAGGATCGATCCTCGAGGAAGCTGGTCAGCGGATCTCAGGTAGCAGGAAGAACTCACGTCGAAATCGACTCAGGGGAGCAACTCGATATCGACTATATCCACTCGATATTGACTGGTTCCAGTCGGTTTCTGGGATTCTGCAGACGACTGGCAAATATCGACAAGGCTGAATCGATATCGACTGTGGGCACTCGATATCGACTCTGTCTTACTCGAAATCGACCTATTTTTTGCAGAGACACAAACGAGCAGCGATCTTTCTGGATCGAAAAATAGAAGTCGATATCGACGAAGGATTGGTCAATATCGAGTAGGGGATAGTAGGAAAAATAAAGAACAACGCTTTTGAGATTTTGGAATAAACTTTATGTACAAGAAAACTTCCAAGATCGGGGTTTGAAACAACGATAACCAAACATGCATAAGGCAAGATAAATAACGATAATTATGCAAATCGCATAGAAGGATCAAGCTTTCGCCTTTTCCAACAATGAGACAACTCTTTCAAGAAACCCTAATTGTATCTACCGATTTTATGTTTACAAACCAAGTTGTTAGCATGGATCTTCATTGAATGGGTAATAAACACATAAAAGGTAGTAGATGCTCAAAACATAACAAACGTCGGATCTTTATCTCAAACACGCATGACTATCGTCGGGCTTGCCCCAACCCAAGAAGTGGGTGGACTACTCGCTCTTCATCGCAATCGCAGACATCGTTGATTGAAAAGAAATAACTTCCATTACACCAAACTGAAGAAAGTACAAACCGAACAAAGCCATATCACTTTCGCTCTCCTTCCTCCACTCGGCCTCTCTCTCTCTCTACTCTCTACTTACTTCTCCTTCTGAAATCGAATGAATAAAAACTAGCCCCATGGGCTTTATTTATAGGCTTCCCATCCTTGCTAATCAAGGTAGGAAACTCTATCTATATCTATATCTATCTATCTAATAACATAAGATAAAAGCCTGGAAATAAAGGAAATAAATCAACTAGGACTATATCTAATATAGGTAAAAATCTTCTCTTGACTTGATAGATCTTGATAGAATTTGCTCTTGCGGATATCTTCATTGGATCCGGGATAGAAACTTAACAAGAACTCGGACTAGCTCGATTTCGACTTCTGTGGGTCCAGTCGATATCGACTAGCATGACTCGATATCGACCTGGCATTTTCCGTCTTCAGCTTCAAACACTCAATATCAGCTCTCAGGGTCAAAATCGAGTCGAGTGTTACTTGATATCGAGTTAAGGTACTCGATATCGACTTGCTCCTTTCTTTGCTCAACTTCTTGACTTGATTCTGGGGTGTTGACTCGATATGGCCAACTCGATATCGACTAAGACATGTCGATATCGACTTCTGCTCTTCTTCCTTAGCCGATTCTGGCCAACTCTGGTGGAAATCGAGCGGATTACTCGATATCGACTGAAGGTGCTCGATATCGAGTTGTGATTTTCGACTCAATTTTCTTGCTTTCAGCTTGGTTTGTCCTGGTTCCGCTACTGCTTGACCTTGGACTTTCTGTAGTTGACTTCGAGCTCTTCCCCTTTCTCAGAACTGCTGTAAATTGCCTCGATTTCTGCGAAATTAAATAGAAACTAGTGTAGATTCCATAATTTGGCAAATAATCATAAACTACATAGATTATGTACTAACCTAACCCAAATGCATGAAATGTAAACAAAAATCGATATAAAAGTGAATATAAAACATGGAACAAAACATGGACATTAAATCACCCCATACTTAAGCTTGCTTGACCCCAAATAATAACTTGGATGGTCATTCAGGGGAAGAATTCAAACTCTCAACATCATAGATCCATTCTTATATGTGTCTGCAATCAATTACCATCATCGAAAAGGTACTTGTGCCACAAATCCATGCATGTGCAATAAAAAGCAACATCTACTCACAAAAGGAGGGTTATGCAAAAACAATTCATGTGACAAAGCATTAATAATTAAGAGGACTTTAATTTAAGCTCATTAAGGAGTGGATTGGTAAAAGGCTAAAGGTGGGTAATATTTGGCAATGTGATGCTAATGATCCGGGGAAATGGAGTAATTTCCAAACTTTCTTAACCACTTCCCTTCTTCATAAGATTTCTCACCTTTCATAATGCTTTTGTCAATAATAATGCTTTTACCTCTCTAACCTCTGCACTACCTTCTCGCGAGTCGCAAACATGGGTGTCATGAATGGCCCCGGATACTTAGTGCTTTGGACTCCTCAATTGTGTGTCCCATCTCACTGAACTATTATCTCAGCGAGCAGGGTCGATCTACCTTTATCTCCTGAGGTGATCGGATTTGTTCTCACTCATTCAATTTTCCATATATTTCAAACAATTTCTTCCAAACTCCAATAATGATAATAACAACACAACAACCATACAATAATTTCCATAATGTAACATCATTCTCAACATAATCCCCGGATGGAAATAAGGTAAAGAATGGCAATATTTAGATCATGTGAAGCAAAATATGAAAAAAGGTTCAATATGACTTTTGTGATGCATAAGCATAGGTAAGGCTAGGAATATCAAAATATGAGCATTATATGGAAATATAAAGTCCTCCATCCTCTTATCATGCAACATGTCAAAAGAAACCTCAAATTTTACCTCCTTTCATGGTTTTCAAGAAATTATGCACTTCATTGTGACTTTCCTTTACTAGGCAATTTCATGCTATATCACTAATGAATCCAGTTTTGCATCGTCGAGTTCTATTATAACTTCCATGACACTATTTCTTTGAACAATTCACAAGCATTGGGAGATGTCTCATAAAAATTTTGAGTTTAGCAATTAAGCACAAAAATTTAAAATTTTACTCAAAATTCACCATGTAAAAGCAAAAAGCAAGAATAAAATATATAATAATGATAATGAGCCCTTCCCTCACCCCATACTTAAAATATACAGTGTCCCCACTGTATAAATAAAATAAAACAAAGGTAGAGGAAGGAACTCACTGAATAACGCGTTGTAGGGTCGAAATTAGGCTGCAGTAGATTGCTAGAAGTCGATATCGACTAGGTGTAGGTCGATATCGGCTGCAATTCGTCAGATTCTGCTTCTGAAGGCTGGTCGAAATCGGGTGGATAGGTCGATATCGACCAATACTACTCGATATCCAGTAAGTTGGGTCGAAATCGACTGGCTTCGTCTCCTATGCTTCTGGTCGAAATCTACCTCAGGGGTCAATATCGACTAATTTAGGTCGATATCGAGCAGGTTGCCTTGACTCCGATTTTTTTTCGACCTGCAAATTTGTTAGTTTTTCCCGCAAAAAGACAAGATTCCACATGAAGTATTCAAAGCCAAAAACAAAAACAAAAACCAAAACCAAAAGTTTCAAAGTCCCAAAATTCAAAAAGTTTTATGTACACGCTCTAGATTCTAGAGTCGCTAGGCCGAGTTCTTCATTTGTGCTCAAGGACCGTCAATGTGGGGCCCCCTTGTGCTTGTCCCTTCTCCTAGATCATCTAGGTCCTGATTGTAGTATGCAAGCTCAGCTGATAGGTGGTCGCTTGCATAGTATCCCTTTTCTTTCTTCTTCTTCTTTCCAGGTTTCATCCTTTGCAGATTAGTTCGCCACGGGGCCTTACCTCCCCTTAAATACTTATTAAATTTGTTAATGGACTGAGGAGGAGTAGAAATCATACCTGAACTTACCTTTTCGGGCCCAAAACAGAAATCTTCGGGCTGGGGTCAGTCGATATCGAGAGATAGGGGTCGATATCGAGTGCAGGGACCCTATACTTAGGCTTCTGGCAGTTTCGGGGCTCAACAGAGGAGGTCGATATCGAGTTGTTGATGTCGATATCGAGCTGTGTCTTGGTGCTTTCCTCCGTTGTTGTTTGCTCGCCCCCGTGGTTGCTTATGCTCTTCACCTCCAGCCATGGTACTTCCTCCTTTATAGGGCCAAAAGAGAAATCTAAAATCTCGTCGCCTATTGTGAAGGTGAGAAATCGCTGCTTTACGCTGATTTTAGCATCTGCAGTAGCTAGGAATGGTCTACCAAGAATAATAGGGCTAGTAGGATCTTCAGCACAATCTATAATAAGGAAATCAGCGGGGATATAGAACTTACCAACCTGGACAGGGACATTCTCGACCATACCTATAGGGATGACCGCTGTATTGTTTGCCATGTATAGCTTGGCATCCATAGGCTCTATGGACCCTATCTTCACCTTTCGCCAGATTGATAAGGGCATGATACTCACGCTTGCTCCTAAATCGCACAAGGACTCATATTTATATTGTCCAAATCCCACAGTAATAGAGAACTTACCAGGGTCAGGTCTCTTCTCAGGGAAGTCCATTCTTTTGCACTCGCCGGCGATTTCTGCGATAGATCGCTTGTTGCTAAGGATTTCCTTGAGGAACTTGATATATGCAAGCATCTCTTGAAGAGCTTCTGCAAAAGGAATTGAAACATTCAGTTCTTGAAACATCTTAACAAACCTTTTAAACCTACCTGCAGTGGGATCTTTCAGCGCCTTGGAAGGAAAAGGAAGCGCCTTTTTCGGAGCCAGAACAGATGTCGGAGGTGCTGCAGATGAGTCGATATTGACTGGAGGGGACTCGATATCAAGTTCACGTGGGTCGATATCGACCTTGTGCTGCTCGATATCGACTGGGGGAGTCGAAGTCGAGGTGGCTGGTGCTGCAGAGTCAATATCGACTGGTCCATGCTCAATATCGACTATTGTTTGGTCGATATCGACCTGTTGTTCAGTAGTTTCGTCTGCTGCTTCTCCGACCTCTGGCTTGTGCAGTTCGCGACCGCTCCTCAGTTTTACAACAGCGACATGTCCGGTCTTCCCCTTGGGATTTGGTTCTGTCTGCCCAGGGAGCTGCCCGGTTGGTCGTGGAATTTGTGCCGCGAATTGACCGATTTGAGTCTCAATGTTCCTATAACAGATGTCCATCTCTCCAAATCTTGTATTGAGGTTCTGGAGCTGATTGTTGATGGCGCTTGTAGACTGCTGCTGTTGTGCCTGATTCTAGCGCATCTCATCGAGGATCATCTGTAGATCATCCTTCCGTTGACCTCTTTTTAGATGTCCTGGAGCTCTGTATGGCGGGGGGTTCCTAGGGGCACCTTGGTTCCATTGTGGTTGTTGAAACCTTTGGTCCCCCATATAGCGATTGGGACCCCTTGCGTAAGCCACCTCTTCGTGAGTTTCTGCCATCCTGACTTGCTCTGTACGTGGGCACTCTGTAGTGGTGTGCCGCTGGGAGCCACATTCGATGCAAGGCTAGTTGACAGAAAGATACTTGACTTGCTTGAGGAGCTTGCGATTCAGATCTCTGTAGTACTGCTCCTTGACATCTGGGTCAATTTCCTTAGAAGGCTCATAGAGGGGCATGGATGGGGCTGGCCTGACATAGGCATTCTCGTCATAGTTTGTCGCCACCCCATACTTATTGTCGTAGCTGGTAAGCTTGTCCATGGTTGCCATGCATCAGCTGGTGGCATTGTCAGATACTCATAATGAGTATACTGGTTGATCCTATCCTTAACGGCCAGATCAAGAGAATTGAAGAAGATCTCCTGAATCACATAGGGTGGCTGTCCATGTGTGGGACAGGATCGCAGTAGATCCTTATATCGTTCCCATGCTTTTGCTAGCGGCTCCACATGCTTCTGTTTGAAAGCTGTAATCTTTTGGCGGAGGAGCGCTGTCTTGGCAGAAGGAAAGAATTTGTTGAGCAATTCCTGCCTTACTTCAGCCCATGTTGTGAGGGATCGTGGAGGGAGACCTTCAAGCCACTTCAATGCTGGATTGGCCAAGGACCAACGAAAAGCCTTCATCATGACATATTCCAAAGTGGTACATTCAGCAAGAGTATGGCACATGTCAGAAAAGTTGGTAATATGTTGAAAAGGACATTCATTAAATATTCCATAAAAAGCATTATTTTTAATCTCAATAAGGAAGGCAGTGCGAATTTCAAAGTTATTCTCAGGGATTAGAATAGCCGATTTAGGCACGACGAGAGTCGGGTGCATGTAATCCTCTGCAGTGGTAGGGTATTGGGCAAGCTCAGCCTCTGCCTGCCTCCTGAGTTCTGCTTCCTATGTAGTGCGTGCTCTCTCAACGGAGAGAGCAGTATCCTTGCCTTCTATTTCCGCCCTAAGCCTCTATATCAGCTGTTCTTGTGTTTCTGCGGCCGCCATGGCTCTTTTCAACTTAACGTGGACGTGTATAAGGCGTTCTGGGTCGTCCAAGGCATCAAACTCAGGCTGTTGACCAGAACGGCGCATACACTGCAAAATCAAAACTTAAAGAAAAAGTGAGATCTAACTACCTAAGGCGCGAATGATTGCTTCGCCGGCAACGGCGCCAATTTGTTGTAGGAGGAAATCGAGTTTAAAATATAGAAATATAAATCAAACCAAATTCATGCCCACGCAAATAATTACAAGACCTCCTCCTGATGCAGCAGTGGGAAGTAAGGATTGATCCTGACTCAGGGGAGCAACTCGATATCGACTGGTTCCAGTCAGCTTCTAGGATTCTGCAGATGGCTGGCAAATATCGACAATGCTGACTCGATATCGACTGTGGGCACTCGATATCGACTCCGTCTTACTCGAAATCGACCTGTTTTCTGCAGAGACACAAAAGAGCAGCGATCTTTCTGGATCGAAAATTAGAAGTCGATATCGACCAAGGATTTGTCAATATCGAGTAGGGGACATTGGAAAAATAAAGAACAACGCTTTTGAGATTTTGGAATAAAATTTATGTAAAAGAAAACTTCCAAGATCGGGGTTTGCAACAACGATGACCAAACATGCATAAGCCAAGATAAATTACGATAATTATGCAAATCGCATCGAAGGATCAAGCTTTCGCCTTTTCCAACAATTAGACAACTCTATCAAGAAACCCTAATTGTATCTACCGATTTTATGTTTACAATCCAAGTTGTTAGCATGGATCTCCATTGAATGGGTAATAAACACATAAAAGGTAGTAGATGCTCAAAACATAACAAAGGTCAGATCTTTACCTCAAACACGCATGGCTATCGTCGGGCTTGCCCCAACCCTAAAAGTGGGTGGACTACTCGCTCTTCATCGCAATCGCAGACACCGTTGATTGAAAAGAAATAACTTGCATTAAACAAAACTGAAGAAAGTACAAACCGAACAAAGCCATATCACTTTCGCTCTCCATGCTCCACTCGGCCTCTGTCTCTCTCTCTCTCTCTCTACTCCTTACTTACTTCTCCTTCTGAAATCGAATGAATAAAAACTAGCCACATGGGCTTTATTTATAGGCTTCTCATCCTTGCTAATCAAGGTACAAAACTCTATCTGTATCTATATCTATCTATCTAATAAAATAAGATAAAATCTTGGAAAGAAAGGAAATAAATCAACTAGGACTATATCTAATATAGGTAAAAATCTTCTCTTGACTTGATAGATCTTGATAGAATTCGCTCTTGCGGATATCTTCCTTGGATTCGGGATATAAACTTAACAAGAACCCGGACTAGCTCGATTTCGGCTTCTGTGGGTCTAGTCGATATCGACTAGCATTACTCGATATCGACCTGGCATTTTCCGTCTTCAACTTCAGACACTCAATATCGGCTCTCAGGGTCAAAATCGAGTTGAGTGTTACTCGATATCGGGTTAAAGTACTCGATATCGACTTGCTCATTTCTTTGCTCAGCTTCTTGACTCGATTATGGGGTGTTGACTCGATATGGCCAACTCGATATCGACTAAGACATGTCGATATCGACTTCTGCTCTTCTTCCTTAGCCGATTCTGTCCAACTCTGGTGGAAATCGAGCGGATTACTCGATATCGACTGAAGGTGCTCGATATCGAGTTGTGATTTTCGACTCGATTTTCTTGCTTTCATCTTGGTTTGTCCTGGTTCCGCTACTGCTTGACCTTGGACTTTCTGTAGTTGACTTCAAGCTCTTTCCCTTTCTTAGAACTGCTGTAAATTGCCTCGATTTCTGCGAAATTAAACAGAAACTAGTGCAGATTCCATAATTTGGCAAATAATCATAAACTACATAGATTCTGTACTAATCTAACCCAAATGCATTAAATGCATAGATAAATCGATATAAAAGTGAATATAAAACATGGCACAAAAAATGGACATCAAATCACCCCATACTTCAGCTTGCTTGTCCCCCAGTAATAACTTGGATGGTCATTCAGGGGAAGAATTCAAACTCTCAACATCATAGATCCATTCTTATATGTCCCTGCAATCAATTACCATCATCGAAAAGGTACTTGTGCCACAAATCCATGCATGTGCAATAAAAAGCAACATCTACTCACAAAAGGAGGGTTATGCAAAAACAATTCATGTGACAAAGCATTAATAATCAAGATGACTTTAATTTAATCTCATTAAGGAGTAGATTGGTAAAAGGCTAAATATGGGTAATATTTGACAATGTGGTGCTAATGATCCGGGGAAATGGAGTAATTTCCAAACTTTCTTAACCACATCCCTTCTTCATAAGATTTCTCACCTTTCATAATGCTTTTGTCAATAATAATGCTTTTACCTCTCTAACCTCAGCACTGCCTTCTCGCGAGTCGCAAACATGGGTGTCATGAATGGCCCCGGATACTTAGTGCTTTCGACTCCTCACTTGTGTGTCCCATCTCACTGAACTACTATCTCAGCGAGCAATGTCGATCTACCTTTATCTCCTGAGGTGATCGGATTTTTTCTCACTCATTCAATTTTCCATATATTTCAAACAATTTCTTCCAAACTCCAATAATGATAATAACAACACAACAACCATATGATAATCTCCATAATGTAACATCATTCTCAACATAATCCTTGGATGGAAATAAGGTAAAGAATGACAATATTTAGATCATGTAAAGCAAAATATGAAATAAGGTTCAATATGGCTTTTGTGATGCATAAGCATAGGTAAGGCTAGGAATATCAAAATATGCGCATTATATGGAAATATAAAGTCCTCCATCCTCTTATCATGCAACATGTCAAAAACAACTTCAAATTTTACCTCCTTTCATGGTTTTCAAGTTTGGGAACTGGGGTGTGCGCGACTGGGAGAGAAAGGAATTTTCGGGAATGGGGAAATTGGGCAACTGTCTTGTCAAATCCAACTTATAAGGAGCAGGGTGAGTGTAGATATGTTCAGTTTAGGGGGAAATTGGCCAAAATGGGGCGAATTAGGGTTAGGGGAAAGGTTATAACGGGTGAACATTTAAGTCGAATCGAAATTATCTGGAGTAGGGTGACTCGTGTGCAATTGGAGATGTACAGATTGGATAAGTAGACTATCATGTATGAACAATTATGTTTCATGTGTACCTGTCTTTGTGTGATGTTAACAGTAAACTGATGGGCTGGATATGTGGAAGGGAAACTGTAGGGATGATTATGGAACCATTGGGTGCATTCAATATTAAGATGAATAGGTTTGACATTTAATATGCGTAGGTTCTGAATTAGTAACTGTCATGTACATATTGATTGCTGGAATGTTTGTGGCCTTGTGGGACTAATAGTGATATGAAGGGAACTGTGGGTTGAGGGACACAAATTGATTTCTAGAATATTGATTTTTGGTCTCCCAACATGCAAGATATCTGGTGAATATAAAAAATGTCTCAACATAGTATAAAGAAGATTGTCAACTTTAGAGCACAAACCTCTGGTGCGGTAAGAGGGCGTTAGTTCGAGTAATGCAAGTTGTGATTGTCATGGTGCAGTGTGGCTGACATGTTAAAGTCTTTGAAGGCTGTGTACGCCGTCGAGGAAGACAAGCACTTCAAAGCAAAAATTAACCAATACTCCCGGATGAAGCTCCTAGTAAACATTGACAACCGTTTGAGCGAGTCCAATTAGAAGCGCTTGATGGACAGCCCGTTGGTGGGCGTTGCAAGACTGGGCACAAGGGTCCAGTTCTCCGGACAGCTTGTACACCACGTTCTCCAACGACAATTGAAGATGAAGAAGAAGAATGAAACGTGGTACAAGATCCATGATGCGGTGGTTAGGTTCTCAATAGCCGAGTTGACCCTTGTCACCGCCTCAACTGTGGCTATGGAGAAGAGCCTGAGGACGACTCACCGTTCAAGAGGGCAGTGTTTGATTTCTTTGAAGTTGAGAAGTTGAAGATGTCCGAGTTCGAGGTGCAGTTCCAAGTGGTAATGGCATATGAGAAATCGTCAACAAGAAAGTTTAAATTTGTCCTACTGATGCTGGTCGAGGGCGTGTTGCTCGGGATGGAACCCAAAAACTACATTCACGGGTTGGTGGTCGACCATGTCGCCGATATTGACAGGTTCCTTGCCTTTCCGTGGGGTCGGCTTTGCTACGAGCGAACGAACGAGTTCCTGAACTGTGCAATTGAGAGGAAGCTCCAACACAATGAGAGCAGCTCCACTGAACGCCCGACCTACAACCTGATGGGATTCCCTCTTGCCTTCCAAGTTCGTACACAAATATCATTGGACGCCTTATGAACTTTTACTAGGCGTCCAATAGTTCTTTACTGGACAGAAAGTGCATTTTTACTGGACACCCTTTGTTTGCAGCTTTGGGTGTACGAAGTCCTCCTTCCAGTGGCCGTCCAATGCGCGAACATCATAGATGTGAAGTTGTACCCCAGGTGTCTGCGATACGAGTTTAGAGAAGCAAACCTCAAGTATGCCTCCATCGAAACCCGACAGAAGAAGGCTAATTAAGGATCTCGGGTACTTCAATGACCCTGAAGCCGTGAGGCCGCTTCTACTCCCCGATGAAGTGTAGGGAGCTACCCGTTTGTATCGCGATGCCCGAAACACTCACGATAAGCGGGACAACTTCTTCGACGACATTTTCCGGGCGTTCGTATTCGCAAATGTGAAACCCCCACGTTTGAAACAACTGTTGTAGGGGAGGGAGATGGAGTTTAAAATATAAAATATAAATGAAACCAGATTCGTGCCCACGCAAATAATTACAAGACCTCCTCCCGATGTAGCAGTGGGAAGTCAGGATCGATCCTCGAGGAAGCGCGTCAACGGATCTCAAGTAGCAGCAAATCTCACAGACATAAACAACAAACAGACAGAAATAAAAAAGAAAAGCAGAAAAGAAACGAAAGCACAGAAACTGGTCGATATCGACTAAAGTTACTCGATATCGAGTACGAAAATCGACTAACAGTGTTCGAAATCGACTTGTAGAAACTAAATCCAAACAAAGTAACTCGACCTCGACAAATCAACTCGACATCGACCAAAGTTCTCGATGTTGACTAAATTTCCTCGAAATCAAGTTGTGCAGAAACTTAAAATTCTCACCTTTTCGAATTGAAACGAATCCAAACACGAAATTAACTCAATAAACTAAAGACTTCCAAGATCAGGGTTTTAACACCACAACCATAACCATGTAAAATAACATAAAGGCATAAAAGATCATGCTTTTCATCAAATAACTTTCGTTATTAACAAATAGGAAGATATAGGCTTTCACATAACCCCTAATTGTTACTAACCCTTTTCACATAATTAACCCGAGATGTATTAAGATCACTTTCACTTCAGTAACACAAACAAGGATCACCTTCAACTTTCGCAAAAGAATCATGCTTGGAGGGATAGAAGACGAATTGCATAAAAAGATCAAATCTTTACCGCATCACCTCACATGGCTAACGTCGGGCTCCCCCCGACCCTAGAAGTGGGTGGATTACTCGCTCTTCATCATCAAGAAACTCATCAAAGATTTCAGGAAAATAAATTGCATTAAATAAACTAAATAAAACTTACAACCGATCGAAGCCAAAACGTCTCTCGACAACTCCAACTTGCTCTCGGCCTAAGTTCTCTACTCTCCTACTCGACTTCTCTCTCTATTGGTTTGTAGCTTGGATGATTGAATGAATAAAAACCATCCCTATAGGCTTTAATTATAGTATTCATTCCCTCTCTAATTAGGAAAGAAAACTATATCTATATCTAATTCTATCTATCTTTTATCTAAATATTAAAGCATGGAAATAAATAATTATGTCTAAAAAGTAACTAGAACTAATCGTGGATAAATCCTCCTTTGATTTGATAGATCTTGATGGAACTTGATAGAATTTGATCTCGCGGATATCTCCATTGGATTCGGGATAGAATCTTAACAAGAAGCCGGTCAAGCTCGGAATCGACCTCTGTGGGTCCAGTCGATATCGACTAGCATGACTCGATATCGACCTGGCATTTTTCGTCTTCAGCTTCAGACATTGAATATCGGATCTCAGGGTAAAAATCGAGTTGGGTGTTACTCGATATCAAGTTAGGGTACTCGATATCGACTTGCTCCTTTCATTGCTCAGCTTCTTGACTCGATCTCGGACACAGACAGCTTCTGAAATCTCCTCAACGTCGACCAATTTCCTCGATGTCGAGTAGATTTCTTCAACTCGAGTGGTCTTGTGCTCAGCTCGTGCTCGATCTCGTCTTCTGGAACAAAAGTCGAGTAGAATTTGGTGGATTTCGACCAGTTTGGTCGACTTCGAGTAACTCTGTTGCTTTCAGCATTCTGCTCCATTCTTAAAACGCACTTTTCTGAGTCCTCGTTTGTCTGATTGACGCATATGACCATGCGTTGGAAAGCTCTTTTCGAGGGCTACAACTCTCATGAAGATATCAAAGCTTGATTCAGAATGATGAATGGCGAAAAGTGGCGTTTTCTCCCGCTGCACCATCCTTAGCTTCTTCATGACTTTCATTTAAGCTCCAAAATGCGTCCGATTTCTGCAAAATATAACAAAAATTTGTGTAGACCTCCATATATTGCAAATAAACATAAACTTCACAAATTATGTATTATTCTAACCCAAATGCATGAAATGTATGTAGAAAACTATATGAAAGTAACTATAAAACATGGCGAATTAGGCTCACATCAACAACCAAAGGGAGCACCTGGGTCAACGCAAGAATCAAGGGAGGGCACGCAGACACAAGCTACCATATTAGAGATCGAGTCACGGTTACTGGGAAAGATGGACGACATGTTGAGGAGTATAACTGCGAAGTTAGGATCGAAGATGGCCACACTTGAGGAGTCGATTGAAGACATGAAGAGGGCACTGAGGTGGAAGAGGACTAGGGAGTCGGAGGAGCAAAGGGATGCTCTGAAAAAGGAGGTAAGGTTGTCTTGGTATCAGATCAGAAACATCATGTCATTTTATGTCACTTTCATGTCATTCGTATTGGATGTCATGTGCATGTCGGTACATGTATCAGTATATGTCAATTTAATTAGAGGTCATGTGGATAGGTTCATGGAGAAGTGAAGGAAAAGGACAAGGGCAAGACCAAGGAGGAGAGACAACCCACCAAATAGGATAAGGCCAATGCCATGGAGGTATGTGCACTGGACTGTCATGATAAACTCACCTTGATGTCATGTCAATTGTGTGGACTGTCATGTTAAACGCACCCTGGTGTGCAAGTTACAGAAGGAGTTGGTGGGACCCGATGCCTCCGAGGTTTAGGCTGAAGTGCCCCGACCGAGAAAGAGCATCTGTCAACATCCTGATACGTTGTTCCAGGCGGAAGTAACTCAGCCAGCGATGAAGCCGTGTGTGGGCAAGAAGCCAGTGGATGCCGCGGAGCTAGGCATGGCGACGAGGGCATATGTTGATGCGTGGATGAAGGACGGAAGTGACCCCGTCCGGTCGGTCGAAGGCAGCCTACTACAGAAGGAGTTCTTCGGGGTACTCCAATCACCGACCAACTGGGTGTCATCCGAGGTTAGGTTCCCACATCGTGGGTTGATGCATCACCTTCCCCATCATATGGTCTTCCATATAAATGGTTTTTCCTAGGGTTGCTTAGAATGTGGCCCGACCAGAAAACCTAACCAAAAAAGTCAATTTCGGGTCGGCCTGATATTTTCGGTTTGGGCTTCAGTCATTCAAATTCTAAAATTCGATTTCAGGGCCAAAACCCGTACCCGAACCGAAAAATTCGGTTTTGACTCGAAAAAATCGAATTCGTTTTTTTTAAAGTTGGCCCTAATCTGCTAGTGCTAAAAAGAACGAGTAAAAATAAGGAGAAAGTGAGTCCCAGCCCAGCCCCCAGGCGCCTCTCCACACTCCTCTTCTACTTCTATTTTCCACTCCCGACTCGAGTGTCCCAGGCACCTCTCCTCCTCGGCTCGCCCTGCCCAGTCGTAGCCCATCGCCGGCCAAACTTGTCACTGGCCGGATCTGTAGCCCCCTCCTCTCCCGCAGCAGTAGCACAGGCCGCAGTAGTCAGAAGTAGCAAGAGCGAGACTTCTTAGCCCTGTACGGCCATAGCCCATCGCCGTCGGATTTGTAGTCCCCTCCCGCAGCAGTAGCCTAGTAGCTCAAGGCGCAGCAGCCAGCAGTAGCGAGAGCGAGGCAGGGAGGTGAGCGAAAATGCAAAATCAGTGTTTTTTTCAAAATTTTCACCAATTCCTTGGGTTAATATACCTCTATGACATTAAATTGTTATATTGTAATTTTAATTTCAAATTTAGAAGCCAAATTTTGATTGTTGTGAATCTTGTGAGTTGAGAGAAATTTAGGGTTTATGATTTTAGAGAAGGGTAATTTGAAATTTTGATTGATGTGAGACTTGTGATTTGGGAGAAATTTGAAGCTTACTAATAGCTTTACTTACACTTATAGTTTTTTTTGAGACAAATAAACGCTTAGGGCAATTAGATTTTTTTCGGGCAAAAAACCGAAAAACTGTAACCGAATATTCGGTATTCGGTTCGGGCTTCGGGCCGCCCCTCCGAAAAAATCGGGCCGTCGGTTTCAGGCCCGACCCGTTTGGGTCGATTCGGTTCGGGCCCAGCCCATTATGCAACCCTAGTTTTTCCTTGTGTGCAGCATATTGAACAAGCTTGCACCCTCCTGCGGTAGGACTTCACGGTAGATGACATGTACGAAGGCGTCGCCGTTCTTGATTTCATTTGTGGGTATCTGCTGCACTAGCAATTCGCGGATGCGAAGGGTAACCTTGAAGTGGTCAAGGGGAACGACACGCTGACCCACTACTTCAACGACAAGTTACCGCAGATGTTTCCAACGGGTTGGGCCGATGTCGACCGGTTGTTGGCGCCTTGAAATCTGAAGAACGAGCACTGGGTGGCCCTTGACATCAATCTCGCGGAGTGGACATTGGACGACTACGATCCTGACATAAGTCACGTCGCTGAGCGCCATATGGCGGGCCTCCTGAAGTCGGTGACCCACCTCCTCCCCATTCTGATGAACACCCTTCCCGAACTTTGAGTGAAATGGGTCGGCGAAGTCCTGAAACCCTTGGCATACAAAAAGGTGAAGGGGATTTCCCAAAATAAACAATCATAAGTCATTATTTCCACTACAATTAAAAAACAATTGTTGCAGGTTTGGTGAACATATTTTGTTCTCGTGATGTAGGGGCGATTGTGGTCCGTACGCCATCCGTTACCTGCAGCTTCTTGCAACCTGCGACACCAAGTTCTGTGGCCTGAACGATGACTTCATTGCGGCGTACCGCCAATCCCTTTGTGTTACCATCTTTCACGGACGTCTTACACCCCCATCCGATCCTTAAAAACACGCCCCGATTGATCTTATATACATTGTTGGTTGGTTTTAGACTGTTGTCGATATGTTTAGACTTGTTGGTTCGTTTATACTGTTGTTAGCTGGTTTGCACGGTTGTTGCTTCATTTTAAACTGTTGTTTGTTGGTTTTAGACATTTCGATCTGCAGTTATTGTTGGTTTGTGGACTTCGTTGGTTTGTAATTATGACATGTCAAGTTCAATAACTGTCATGTCAAAATGTGGATGATGTCATGTCAAAAGCGGAGAATGTGATGTCATAAGCGGGTATTGTCATGTGACATTCCGTTACACACTCCCCCTCCCCACACAACGTAGAACAAAGTAGAACAAACCCCCCATACAAAGTAGCAAAAAAGCATCATACGTCACACAAAAATGGGGTAACTATGTACTTAATTGCGAAAGGCACAGTAACTGGAAGTTCCTATCCCACCGCTAGGTGCGGCGACGCTTCTGCAATTCCCCAGCTACACCCGCCCACTCTGTTGGTTCAATTTTGACCGTCGTCGGAAACGCTCCGGTCTTCCCTTTTCCGTGTTGGTATGCTTCCTCTACTTCCCTCACACCTCGCTCCGCCTCCAGATCCCACGGGCTGACTACATCTTTGACGTCACTGCTCACACAAATACACATTCAAATGGAGTGAGATCAAAAGGGGTTAGTGGATTAACATCATATACACATTCAAATGGAGTGATTTTGGTCGAGGAATGCATAGTCCTATTATAAGCAAACTCCACATGAGGTAAGGCTTCTTCCCAAAACTTTAAATTCTTTCTTATTATGGCTCTAAGGACAGTAGTTAAGGTTCTATTGGTCACCTCAGTTTGGCCATTAGTTTGAGGGTGACTAGAGATAGAGAATAGCAATCTAGTTCCTAATTTATTCCATAAAGTTTGCCAAAAATGACTAAGAAACATAACATCCCTTTCACTAACAATTGTTTTAGGCACACCATGCAACCTAACTACTTCTCTAAAGAATAGATTAGCAACATTAGTAGCATCATCGGTTTTATGACATGCAATAAAGTGAGCCATTTTAGAAAATCTATTGACCACTACAAATACATAATCCCTCCCCTTCTTAGTTCTAGGCAAACCAACAATAAAGTCCATAGAAATGTCTTCCCAAGGGGCTGATGGGGTAGGTAGTGGCGTATACAAACCATGGGGCATAAGCTTAGACTTGGCCTTTAAACAATCAATACATCTCATAAGCCAATGTTCTACATCCCTAAGCATATGTGGCCAATAAAAATGTGTCCTAAGTGTATGATATGTCTTATCTCTCTCAAAATGACCCATTAATCCTCGACTATGGGCTTCATTAACCAATAATAATCGAAGAGAACACCTAGGTATAAACACTTGATCTTTCCTAAATAAGAATCCATCAAAGATATAGAAATGGTCGGTAGGACCCTTATCTAGGCACTTTCGAAATGCTTCCCCAAAGCCTAAGACTCTAGAATCCAAAGTGGTTAAAAGAACATGTCTTCTAGATAAAGCATCGGCAACCACATTGTCTTTTCCTTATTTATACTTTATTACATAAGGAAATGTTTCAATAAACTCCATCCATCTACCATGTCTCCTATCAAGTTTATCTTGGCTCTTAAAATGATTTAAAGATTCATGATCAGTCCTAAGTATAAACTCTCAAGGCCATAGGTAATGGGACCATGTCTTAAGTACTCTAAGCAATGCATACAGTTCCTTATCATACGTAGAGTAGTTTAGACATGCTCCTTTCAATTTCTCGGAAAAGAAAGCAATAGGCTTACCTTCCTGCATAAGCACGCCTCTAATGCCAACTCCGCTATCATCGCATTCGACCTCGAAAGGCCGTGTGAAGTCCGGAAATGCGAGTAATGGTGCTTGCGTGAGCTTCTCCTTGAGCTTGCAAAACGCCTCCTCTTGAGCTGCACCCCGCTTGAACTCGCTGATGTCCATGTTTTGTGTCATGTTTTATATTGACTTTTATATCGATTTCTGTATGCATTTCTTGCATCTGGGTTAGAATAGTAAAGAATCTATGTAGTTTATGCTTATTTGCCAAATTATGGAGTCTACACTAGTTTCTGTTTAATTTCGCAGAAATCGGACACACTTTGGAGCTTAAAGGAAACTCATGGAGAAGCTAAGTATTTTGCAGCTGGAGAAACGACCATATTTCGATATCCATCATTCTGAATCAAGCTTTGATGTCTTCATGATAGTTGTAGCCCTCAAAAAGACCTTTCCAACGCATGCTCATATGCGTCAATCCAACGAACGAGGACTTAGGAAAGTGTGTTTCAAGAACTGAGCAGAATGCTGAGAGCTGACACAACTACTCGACGTCGACCAGGTTCTACTCGAAGTCGACTACAGCTGAAGCAGACTTGATCGAGGATAGAAGAAGAAGACAATCCGAGCACGAGCCGTACTCGACGTCGACCACACCTTAGTCAAGGTTGACTAGAACTGGGCGGTTATCCGAGCTCGAGGAAGAGAAGCACTCGACAAGCTAAAGATTACCAGAAATCGAGTACACCCTACTCGACGTCGACCATACTTGGTCGATGTCGACTATCATAGTGTCCGAAATCGACCTAGTCCGGGTCTTGTTAAGGTTCTATCCCGAATCCAATGGAGATATTTTCGAGACGAGATTTCCAGCACAAGAAGATTTAGATATTTTTTATCTTTTTATCTTTCTATTTATCCTAAGGGTGTAACATTTAATTACCCTAAGATTTATCTAGTTTTATCTTATTTAGATATATTTATTTCCAAGTAGAATTATATCTTCTATGATAGATAAATATATAGATAGAATTCCTTCCTTGATTAGCAAGGATTGGAAGCCTATAAATAAAGCCCATGGGGCTAGTTTTTATTCAAATTCAATCTTAGGAAGGGAAGTAGGAGAGAGAGGTAGAGAGAAAGTGGAGGCCAAGAGGAGCTTGTGAAGCGAGAGCGGAATTGGCTTCCTTTGGTTGTAAGCTCTGTTTGGTTTAATTTAATGCAAGTTGTTTCTTTTTCATCAACAATGTCTGCGATTGCGATGAAGAGCGAGTAGTCCACCCACTTCTAGGGTTGGTGCAAGCCCGACGATAGCGATGCATGTTTGAGGTAAAGATCCGACCTTTATCATGTTTCAAGCATCTACTACCTTTTATTTGTTTATTACCTATTCAATAGAGATCCATGCTAACAACTTGGATTAATAAACATAAAATCGGTAGATACAATTAGGGTTTCTTGAAAGAATTTCTTAATTGTTGGAAAAGGCAAAAGCTTGATCCTTCGATGCGATTTGCATGATTATTGTTATTTATCTTACCTTATGCATGTTTGGTTATCATTGTTGCAAACCCCGATCTTGGAAGTTTTCTTTCACATAGTTTATTCCGAGTTCGAAAAGATTTGTCTTTTATTTTCGTTACTGTTCCTACTCGACTTCGACCACCCCTTGGTCGACGTCGACTACTGATTCTCGATCGAGCAAAGATCGATGTTACTTCTGTCTCTGCAGGAACCCGAAGTCGACCAAAGCTTACTCGACTACGACCACCGTACTCAACGTCGAGTAGGGCTTGTCGACGTCGACCACCACCCAGCGTCCTCTGTTGCTCGAAACCGACTGTACTGACCCATGTCGACTACCACTTAGTCTAGGTCGAGTACACTGTGGTCGACCACTTGTGAGATTTTCCGCTGCCTAGGATCCGCTGACCAACTTCCTCGAGGATCGATCCTGACTTCCCGCTGCTACATCAGGAGGAGGTCTTGTAATTATTTGCGTGGGCACGAATCTGGTTTGATCTATTTTATTATATTTTAAACTCGATTTCCTCCTTACAATACTCGCACCTCTTCATTGTGAGTTCCGTGAGAGGGGCTGCGATGGAGCTGAAGTCGCACACAAACCGCATGTAGAAGCTCGCCAATCCCTGGAAGCTGCGCACATGGCCGATTGTAGTGGGTGTCGGCCACTCTTGGATTGCTTTGATCTTGGCTTCGTCAACTCGTAGTCCTTGGGAGCTCACTACAAAACGAAGAAAGGACACTTGATCATTGCACAATTCACATTTCTTCAAATTTGCATATAAGTGTTCTAATCTAAGTGTAGAAAGTACTTTCGTAAGACGTGCTTCATGTTCTTTAGGAGATTTGCTATAAACAAGTATATCATCAAAATAAACGACAACAAATTTCCCAATAAAGTTTCTAAGCACATGATTCATTAAGCGCATGAAAGTACTAGGTGCGTTAGTTAAACCAAAAGGCATAACTATTGTGAGGAGGAAATCAAGTATGAAATATAATGAAATAGATCAAACCAGATTTAGGCCCACGCGAATAATTACAAGACTCCTCCAATGTAGTAAGAGAAAGTCAGGATCGAATCCACGAGGAAGCGTGTCAGCGGATCCTAGGTAGCTGTAAATCTCACAGAAAAGCAACAGAAAACAGAAACAAAGAAACAAGGAGAAAAAGACAGAAATAACAAACGAAAGCAAAGAACAAAACAAAGACAGAAGCTAACTCGATCTCGACTAGGTGCAACTCGAGATCGACAACAGAACTGGACAACAGAAACTCAGAAATCACAGCAGACAACAAACCCGGCAAGGGCAACTCGATCTCGACAACACCTAACTCGAGATCGACGACAAATAGTAAAAACAGAAATTGCATAATCGAAAACAGAAGCAGAAACTCAACTCGACGTAGACAAGAGCTAACTCGAGATCGACTAAGGTCTACTCGATCTCGACAAGGCTCTACTCTATCTCGACTAAAAATGCAGAAAGTGAAAATTGCAAATTCGAACACAGAATCTCAGGTTTGGACAGAAATAAACTCAATATATTAAAGAACTTCCAAAGCCAGGGTATCAACGCCACAACGATAACCATGCAAAGTAACATATAAAGGCATAAAAGATCATGCTTTCCATCAAAATAACTTTCGTTACTAACAAATAGGCATATAGAGGCTTTCGCATAAACCCTAATTGTTACTAACCCTTTTCACATAATTAACCCAAGTTGCATTAAGATCACTTTCGCTTCAATAATACAAACAAGGATCACCTTCAACTCTCGCAAAAGAATCATGCTCATAGGGATAGAAGATGAATTGCATAACAAGATCTGACCTTTACCGCATCACCTTACATGGCCACTGTCGGGCTCACCCCAGCCCCAGAAGTGGGTGGACTACTCGCTCTTCATCGTCAAGAAAGACATCAAATAACAAAAGAAACTAACTTGCATTGAATTAAATAAAGAAAGCTTACAACCAACAAGACAAATCCGCTTTCGCCTTTCCACCTTGCTCGCCACAAACTCTCTCTCTCTACTCCTACTTACTTGAATGGAATTGAATTGGTGATTCTGAATGAATGAAAAACTAGCCCCTAAGGCTTTATTTATAACCTTATATTCCTTGCTAATCAAGGATAGAAATATCTATCTTTATCTAAATCTATATCTAAAGGCTTAAAAGATAAATAAAAGAAATTTAGGAATTAAATAAAAAAAGGAAATTCTATCTAAAGAGCAAAATCTTCTATGTGTTGATAGGTGTGGATAGATGTTGATAGATCTCGGATATCTCGGACACCTTTGGCCCCAAGGAAAGCCAAACCGCGTCGGACAGCAAACCGCGTAACGCAGCTTCGGACACGGCGCTCGTCGATCTCGACTAGGGCTAGTCGATCTCGAGTAGGACTGGCGTCGACTTGGGCTGGCTGGCTTGGTCGGGTAGCTCTGCTCGACAAGGCTCGGACTGGTGCTCCTTGGCTCCTCGATCTCGACTAGCTGTACTCGAGATCGAGTAGAGTTGGCTCGGCTTCTCCGTCCTCGGTTTCTCGGCTTGTCTCAACTTGTCGACTCCGGACATGGTGTCTAGGCGTGGTCGATCTCGACAAGAGTTACTCGAGATCGAGTTGGGTTCCGGGATCAGGTTGTCTCTGACTCAGTGTCCTCGATCAGCTCTGCTCGACCAGGTGGGCTCGGACAGCCTTTGTCGAGATCGAGTAAGTGTACTCGAGATCGAGTAAAGTTCTCTCAGCTTTCTGCTCTGTTCTTAAAATGCACTTTTCCGAGTCCTCGTTCGTCGGATTGACGCATATGACCATGCGTTGGAAAGCTCTTTCCGAGGGCTACAACTCTCATGAAGACATCAAAGCTTGATTTAGAACGAAAAATGGTGAAAAATGGCGTTTTCTCCAGATACACCATTTTTAGCCTCTCCATGAGTTTCCTTTAAGCTCCAAAGTGCGTCCGATTTCTGCGAAATATAATTAAAACTTGTGTAGACCTCCATATATCGCAAATAAACATATACTACACATATTTTGTATTATTCTAACCCCAAATGCATGAAATGTATACAGAAATCGATATAAAAGTTACTGTAAAACATGACAGATTCAGCTCACAACAATAACCAACCATTCATTGAATCCAAACTTAGTTTTAAAGGTTGTTTTCCATTCATTGCCTTCCTTCATTCTAATTTGATGATAGCCAATTTTTAGATCTATTTTCGAGAATATAGAAGAACCATGTAATTCATCCAGCATATCATCTAAGCGTGGAATAGGATGATGATATTTGACAGTTATGTTGTTAATAGCCCTTCAATCTACACACATTCTCCATGATCCATCTTTCCTATTGACTAATAACACATGCACAACACAAGGACTCAAACTTTCTCTAATGTAACCCTTATCCAACAGTTCCTGGACTTGGGACTGAACCTCTTGGGTCTCAGTGGGATTCATACGATACGCATGCCTATTAGGTAGAGAAGCCCCTGGAATGACATCAATTTGATGCTCAATGCCACGAATAGGGGGTAGACCTGGTGGTATGTCATCGGGAAATACATCCTTATACTCTTCAAGAAGAAATAGGATGTGAGGAGGGAGGGTAGCTCTAAGCTCCTCACTCAACATGTTCAACCCCTTGTATAGGAGCATAAGGGTTGTTTCCCCATCCACAAAGTCGTCTACAAACGCGCTCTTGGAAGCCAAAAACACGTCCTTAGGCTGAGAATGGGATACCACTTGGCTCGACTGAGTCCCCTTAGCTAACTCACCTTTACTTACCTTGCGCTTCTCAATCTCATCAGCCACTTGTGTAGGCATCATAGGCTTGAGAACGACGTTCTTTCCCTGAAAAGTAAAGGAGTACCGGTTAGTAAACTCATCATGTAAGACCTTACGATCAAATTGCCAAGGACGACCTAATAAAATATGACAAGCTTGCATAGGCACTATATCACATAAAACACCATCTTCATAATGTCCTAGTTTTATATGTACTTTAATTTGCTTGTTAAACCTAAGGTTTCCACAATCATTCATCCAATGCAATCTATAAGGTCTAGGGTGTTGAATTGTAGGAAGTTGTAATTTATCAACCATTTCTTGACCTCTACCTTGGCATTTAAAGCATACATTGTCCCTAGATCTAGTAATAGAGGGGTTAGGATTACTCCCTTTGGGGCCAGTAGATACCCGAGACGAATCTCGTCCGTACATGGGCGACTTGCCCTTGCCGGCTTCTAGAGTCGAGCGAAGAGGTATAGGGGGGGACGTACAGTTAGGGAGATGGAGTAGAAGAGTAGGCGGTTTTTTAGGCTCTTTTTTGGGTTTACGCACCGGTTAGGTAGGGTGTGATGGTGTCTTAGGATCATCCTTTTGGACGAGTCTTGCGTGGACTTGTCTCATTTGAAATTACATATTACACATCTATATATTTACCACTTCAGAGGTCTTTGACTCTCTCCTCGCCCTTAGGGTTGGCTTGCTCGTTCCCTAAATCGTCCTTGGGGCTGCTGCACTCGGCCTTGGCGCCACCCCTGTGGTTTCCCAATCGATGTTCTTCCACCTTGGCTCATGTATCTTGCTCCCCTTTCTACTTTCATTGCTGAATGCAATAATTCAGTAGGCGTAAAATAAGGAAAATAATCAATTTCATGAGCTAATGCGGGATGCAATATTCTAAGAAACCTAGCATTTGTATCTTCATCATTTTCTACTACATTTGCTCTAGCCATGGTTTCTTGCATTGCATTAAATGATTCCTAAACACCCTTACTACCTTGTTTAAGGTTTTCTAGTCGCTGTATAGTTCTCTAGCATAGTGTTGGGGAACAAATCTTCTCCTCATTAGTGCTTTCATTTGATCCCATGAAGCGATAGGCGCATCAACGACTCTTCTTCTTTCTTTAACTAGGTTATCCCACCAAATTAAAGCAAAGCCTTGAAATTCTAGAGAAGCTAATTGCACTTTTTTAACATCGGAGAAGTTGCGACAGTTCCAAATCCGATCCATTTTAGTTTCCCAATCAATATAAGCATCCAGATCAGTCTTACCATCGAATTGAGGGATCTTTACCTTTACCTTACCTATGCTGTCCTGATCAGGCTCTCTAGGTGCTCTGTAGTGGTAGCGACCTTCTCTATTGTTCCGCCTGTGATGTTGCTCCTAATGCTCCTTTTCTTGGAAGTCGTCATCGTCCTCTGAGAAGTAATGTTCCTCTTGGAACCTTCGGCCTCTCCCTCTTCCTCTTCCTTGTCCCTGCGCATTCACAAACACATTATTTCTACCATACCTCTCCCCTCGTGGAGAGTCATTCTCATCAAATAAAGGGTTATCTAAATTAGGATTAGGGTTATGATTGTTTACTTCCCTTTCATCGCGAGGCGCCTCGTCACGTCTTGGATTACCTCGTCTACCCAGGGTGTTAGACCCACTCGGCCTTGCTTCCACGACAGCAATCCTTTCCATTGCCTGCGTCAAGGTGGTAGCGAGGGTGGCTATGTTGTTGTTCACATTGTTGAACATAGTAGCCAATTCGGATGCAAGTTTGGAGGTATTGTTGGAGTTGTTTCCGTTGTTTCCACTGTTGGCATTGTTATCCTGGTTATTAGACATGACAAATAAAACAAACAAAGAACTATGTAAAGGTTAGAAAAATATAAACAACTCGCAAGTGTTTCGCTCACACTCCCTCTCTAATTGGTATGTCACGCTTGTTGTTTCAATCCGCCTTGGGAAAATCAACACTTAAGCTAAAACCTAGCAATTCAAGTAAGATATCAAGAGAATGAATAAGAAACAATAAGAATTGCACTCGACAAGAAGCAAGGGTAATCGACTAGACACAATAAGCACTCGAAAAAAGGATAGAGTACTCGACAACAAGCAAATCCACTCGACAATAGACAAAGAGTACTCGACAAAGACCTGCAGTACTCGACACAATAAGGAAACAAGCAAAGAGCACTCGACAAGGAGGAGAAGTACTCGACAATTGAGAAATAACAAAAGAAAATAAAGGAAGATAAAAGAAAACTTGGAAATTTACTTCTTTTTTTATTTAACCCTTAGTTAGGATGTTGTAGTTGCAAGGTAGGGTTTCAAGTTTTGTGTTTGGGAGGTGGGAGGTCAGGAATGAAGGTTGTCGACTAGGGCTTAAGAAGATCACCAAATTTGTCCTTTGGAAGCTTTCTTGCACTAGATCAACAATCTCTTTTTGTAACTTACTTTTGCCCCTACTGAATTTTATCCTCCTAGGTCCAAGCTTTGAATGTCACTTTTTTTTAAAAAAAATTTCGAACTGTTTTTTTTTTTACCTAATGCAAGAAATACACAATAATAATGAAAAAGACTCGAAAATTTAATAAACAAGGTGAATGAAATAAAATTTTAGCCCTAGGAACAAATAGATAAAACCTGGCTAATTTGGTAACTAGATCTCTCTAAGGCCTTTTATAATTTATGATAGATACAATGGGATATATCTACCACAAAAATAAAAAATTTAATAAGACAAGATAGATCAAAGATAGAACAAACTAGGGTTTGTGTGTGGGATTGCAAGAGGCGACCGAATCGACTAGGGAGCACTGCCGTCGACTAGGAGATGCTCGAGTAGGTGTGTTCGGCCACAAGGTCTCGGCTAGGCTTGGTATTTAGGGCTAGCAACCACAATAATCATAAACAAACAAAGGTTAGTGCAATCAAATTCAAGAAACAATAAGTAAAAGACCAAAATAAAGAAAGACTCTATTTTTGTGGGATTTTTGTGTTTATGAAAATAAAAGACACAACTTTGATGTCAAATACCTCGCTCTGATACCAATTTGATACGGGGTTAGCCGCAGGATGGCCCGATCTTCAACAATCAAACAAGAAACTCAAGAAAGGAAGCAAGAAAGACTCAAGACTCAAGACTCAACAAGAAAGCAAAGAACGCAGCAAAGAAACTCAAGAAAGACACAAGATTGGACTCGATATCGACAAAGACAGCAAGAACCGAATGGAACTCGATGTCGACAATAAGAAAGAAAGCAAGACTCAATTAAATGCAATTAAAGACTCGAAATTGACAATAAAGACCGATAGATTGGGTGATTCGAACTATGTAGAACGAGATGAAGACCCTAGGCCTTCGTAGAGGGTAAGAAACAAGCATTAACGACTACACAACCCGCCTCTACAACCTTACACAACCAAGCGGACAACTTGGAGGCACAAGGAGGGGAATTGTGGATACCAGGATCACCAAGCTCTTGCAAGGTTGATGAACTCAAAGCAAACCAAGCTGAGATCAATACCAATTTGCAATCGATGAGTCACGCTTCTAATCGTTCGACTTTCACTCGTTTTGTTTCACACAAAACTGAGATTTCTGAATTCAATAATACGTGAATGTTCTACAATGAAGGATTCGACATATATAACCCTAAGGTGCCAAATAATTAAAGAAATAATTAAAATACCTAAAATAACATAAGTAAATAAGGTCTCTAAAATAGCAACAAAAGAAAGGCCCAACACTTAAAGTATTTCGGCCCATGTAGAATAATAGGCGCCAGGTGTCGACGTCGAGGGTCTGACGTTGCCGCCGAGGGCAACAGTAAGTGAAGAACACCTTCAGGTCTCGGCGTCGAGGCTCCTGGTGTCGGCGCTGATGCCATCAGCAAATCCTATACACATATAGGTCTTCAATGGGATTTCTTGGAGATGGACCGAGCTTTAGAATAAGGCGTGACTCACGAACAAGAATGAGTCTCGTTGAAGCTTCTTCGCTCGAGCTCGAGACATTGGTCCTTCCCCAAGGATGATAGGCGTGTCCGGAGATGTAGAAGATGGTCCCGCATTAGGAAGAAGACTCGGCTGTTGAGGGCTGTTCCTGGCGACTTTGGCAGCTCAGACTCAGCCTTGGACGTTGGTGAAGATGCTGCTACTTCTTGGACACAAGGGATCGGAGGAGGTGAATGAGCTGTGATGGCCTGGCATGGGCTCTCAGCCTTGGCTCGCAAAAACAGAGTTGGAGCTCCTGTGCTCTCGACATGGAGTGGAGATGAGGGAGGACGAGGAGGAGGGTGAGGGTATTGATGCTGGGAGCTTGAAAACAAGGTGAGGTGGTGGCGACTGTGGTGGAAGGGTGGTGATGGTGACAGACAATGGTGGTGGTGGTGTCCGACTGGAAGAATGGAGGAGAGAGTTGGAGGGTAGTCCCTCGGGAAAGCTCAAAGGGGAGGGAAGGGCGTGTTTGGTTTTTGTCTTTGTGAGGGCGTAAAAGTGCGTCAAAGGATCTGATTTTTTGAAGAGTGAATTTTTTTTGTTTGTTTTTCAGAGGAGAGGAATCAAAGAAGAGAGGGAGAGAAGGAGAGGATAAATTTTACCCAAAGAGAAGAAGATGAGTTGGAGGTTAGAATTGGATAAGAATGGTTGAAAAAAGGACATAATTTGTGGTCTCAGGTCGGAAATTTGAATTTCTGACTATTGGTCTTCCGAATTCCGCTCTCTCGATCAATTAGATTTTTAAAACCCGAATAGGATATCACTAATGGAAGGAATTTTCAAATCTCGAGGTGAAAGAAGGAATCGATCTTTAGAAGTTTGAAATTTGGACGGAAACCGCTTCAAGATTTTCGGGTCTAATTTATTAAATTGAGGACGAGTTTTTCTTTAAATATCGAATTTATATTGATTTTAATTTTTGTTTTTCCCAAAAAATTAGGATTAAAATATTTGAGCCTTTACATCATCGACCTCTAAAAACAAGTCTCGTCCCTGAGACTAAAACCAAAAAAAGGTAGGGGATGGAGTTGAAATAGGTGAGTCCAAGGACCATTTCATTGATCCCGTAAGCGCCTCATAAATGCTCCTATGTGGTTCTCACAGTATCATCGTCATGGCCATAATATTCCCGATAGGTTGTAGTGAGAGTGTGATACATGCCCTTACCACGTCCTTACCCCGACTTCTCGGTTATATCATAACTCGAAAAGTATTACAGCGTCTCCACTAGGTATTAGCAAGCAGTCTATAAGAGCCCCTATAAAATGCTTGTATCAACTGCGTGGGGCGTTACAATGCAAGCTCGGTCAGAAAATTTTTCAAAGGGGTTCCTCAGCTTGAAAGAGGATTAGTCTCAAATCATTGAAATTCTCGATCGTGTTCGATTTCACAAAATCCAAGTTAGTCTTTTTTAAACACCATTCAAAATCCATTAACTTCGATGTTAGTCAAGCAAGTTTCAATCTCAAAAGGTGGAATCATCCACTTCTAAGGACTAATCCCATATTTCCTTCCTAGGTTCCAAGTTAGAATCATAATTCATCAATTCGGTTCTAGTATCCTAGCGATTCCAGTTCAAGGCATCATATAACATATCAATCGCACAACATAGCAATCGTATCACTCATTCATAGACATATCATACTCATGTCAAGGATAGTCACATACCATAACAGATCTATCATATTATCGCACATAGTATGATTCATCACATGATCTCACAAAAGTTGCACATCATATCATTGAGATAAGCACGTTACACTTACACTAATATACCAAGCACCATCACATTAGAGAGAAACAAGTACTTACACACACTAGCATTTCATCAAGTTCAGAGGATAACTATGTCAGTACGAATTGTCTATCGCAATACGTCAGGGAATCAACATCGTTTAAAGCATAGAATTTGCATAAATCTAGCCCCAAGTAACGCATAACACTAAGTCACATCCTCAGGAGAATCTGCCTACAACTACCAATCATGACAAGACACGACCACTACTCCTTATCTCTCGCATCAAGGTCATCGTCACATAGGTCTATGAGCTTAATCCAATACTAGATCTAGGCACCATTACATCCCGCTCATATACAAACTCTCTACCCGACCTCATAACTATCCGCAATCAAGACCAAATACCCAAACCAACCACTAGGTATCCCAACTCTCATGCCATCACGCCATTCTATGGACCAATCTACTTTGACATCCCGATCTCTAGTCCTACCTTCCACTCGACCATCTAAGGCCATATCCAGGAGTTTCCAAATGGCACAATTCCCTATTCCAACAGGCTTAACAACTCGACCAACTACCAGGGCTCCCTATACACCCTCGTCCTAAGGGTTCTCTATCAGTCCCATCTTTCACCTTATAAGAGAAATCCCAAGTCCTCAACTAAACCGCTCTCACGATCGATCAAGACGCTTCTTAACAATCTCGCTTACTTTTCCTAGGCTCTCAAGACTCCGCCTGAACATCATCCCCCAAAGAGACATCTCGAATCACCTTCCTAACCTGATCATACTTCTCGCACCACTAATCATTCTCAATAACCATCCACCTCTAAGAAGCCAACTCATACTGATCATCTCACACCTGTGACTCCCGACCAATTCTAACGCAGGAATCCATCTAGTGCTACTCCCAACCACGAATCACCAAGACCCTCATCACCAGCGTCTATCCTCAAAAACCAACCACTGATTCTATCTACTCATCCCATTCCGGAACTCACAAAACCTAAACCACTCATGACTCCTCAAGCTGACCAACCCTAGATCCTCTTACTAGCATTTTTCAAATTTACTTCAAGCTACCACTCCTTAACCATGACCATTCTCCTCAAGGAAACCTTATGCTACCCTAGCTCGAATTACTCATAACATCGCAACTTGACCAGTTTTCTCACGATTGTCCAACCTATGAAATTCCCAACATACTCTGCCTAGGCTAGCTCTCTCAACTCCGCACGTTCCTAAATTGCCTCAGGTCACACTTCCTCGAACCTCAAAATCTCTGTCGTTCAAGCCCTCATGTATAGATCATCACCTTCACATAACTCCTATGAGATCCTCCTTCGAATTTCCCAAGTACCGCAACTTCACCAACCTTCTAAAACCATCTCCCTTAGCGCCCTTAATACCTTACGCTTTGCCTAATTCCCAATTCCATGTTCAGAATCTCCCTATCTCAACCTCAAGCCCACAGTCCTACTAGAATCTCAATGACATTCTTGCCTAGCTAGCATCCTTCCCTCGAAGATTCATCTCACATCCTCAATGGCTACAATAACCTCCACTCATAATTCCTGATTCATTCCTTATGCTAAAATCCTCCAACAATGCACCCAGAAGTCCTTCTCTCCTAAATTCTCCAAGCATTACCAATCCTATCTGAACAACCCCAAATACTCATCATACATACAACCCTGATATTAAAAACCTAATATCCAAGATCGATAATTTCCCAAGCAACCTCATACTACTCTCCTCACCTAGGACCTTCCTGGAACTCAACTATTCTCACTGACCACTATCTTTGACAAGCCCCAACTCACTCGGCTCTACCCATGCTGACGAATCTTTCCTGGACTTCTTCTCACACAACCCATGACCAAAACTGACGGCTTTAATCTCACTACCACTTTTCGACCCATCTCACCGAAGAATCACTCGACTCAGACCCAATCTCACTACCACTTTTCGACCAATCTCACTACCACTTTTCGACCCATCTCATCGAGGAATCACTTTGACAAGCGGTTTTGGGTTTGTGATTTTCTTTAATAATTTAAACCCTAATAATACTCCGTATATCACGAGCGCCGCTCATCCCTATTCATCCATCCTCCTCGCCCATTACCTTATCCTCTTACAACCAAATCTCTCCCTCCTTTCTTTTTTCTCAGATATTCTGCAACAACCAATCCTCTCGATCTCCCTCTCTCGGATGACTCCATCACCTGGTGGTCTAGTTTCATCGTTGTACCAGCTTTTATCGAAATCCTAACTCCCCTTTCCCCCTTTTGCTGGTAACGGCTCTAGATCAATCGCACAAACTGTTGGAACCCTAGCTTCTCTCGCGGCCCTAACCTCTCAATCCCATCTGTCATTGCTCGGCAAAGCCCAAGAACATCACCCTAATCAGCTATTGCTACAATTTCGATGCCTTCGACCACACAGATTACTCATTGGCCACTAACGACTTCTGCACTACTCTCGTCTATAATTTTCCCATTGTTTTTGCCATTGGTAAGCCAAGGTATATTCTACTCCCTTGACTAACTGTTGTTATTTTTGACTTTTGGTTCGTCTTGCACCTCTAATTTCTTCTTGTGAATTGTGCTTTTATAGTATTGTTGGACTTAATTATTATACGTCAAGCTGCTCGTAATATATTGAATTTGATTTCTGATGGGGTTGGTTGTTACTTGTATTGTCAGTCCTAAATATGATAAAATTAGTTAGACTGATTTTGGACGACTATGTTTGGTGATGATCTTGGTTTTCTCGGTTGGTTTTCATGTTCGAATGAAACTTATTTGGGTTTGAAATTTTGCTGGTCTGTTGACTGTTATTTTTGTGTGTGTGTGGTTTGCCATTGTTTGGAGAAATTATGCATGAATACATGCCTTCAATGGCCATTTTTTTCGGATCATGTGTGAAAAGTTAACTACATTTTGAAGCTGTATATATAACAGTGGTTGTTGAATTGTAGTTGTTTATTTACATTTAATTATTTGAAGTAGTAAGTACTTTTGATCTAGCATGTTACAACTTGCATTTATTTTCATTCAATCTATGTAAGGTTCTTCCGAAGCCATTTAAAAGAACACGATTTATCTCATAGAAAATTACCCTTTTGGGATCCCTCTTTGGAGATCTACCCTTGTGGCACTAATCCAATAAATGACAAATAAGCAGAAGATTTGAACATGTCATCACACTATCTCTTTAATAATAAATAGTTGAATATAGGTATGGGACAAAGTTCTTCATGCTGTATTGATATCCACTGGTTGTTAAGCACTTCTACACCATGCCTTGCTATGATGACTGATGATGCCATAGAAAATAGGTCTATTAATTAAGAAGGGTATAATATCATAAATAGGCCACCCCAAAATTCATCGCGAGTAGAGTACTCGGTCAAACCCTGAACGAACTCAACACCCTAAAAATCCTCGGTCCATATTTCCTCGCGACTAAGATCTTAGCATAAGACTGCGTAGAAGCCAGGGCAGGTCCCACAAATACCTCGTGGCTCTTCAGGGCCCTAGCAAGCAACTCGCTGGGTCAAGCACCTCTCCTCTAACAGTGCCGCGTATATTGCCTAGTTCCCTAGCGTGAGGGCATGCATTACACGTGTCCCACGTTAAATCACGAGGTCGCCAGCCACCTGCTGGCTTGGCCTCGCTATAAATACCCCCCGACCCCAAAGACAGGGATCGGATTGAAGAAAGAAGTAGATGAGCTCGTATTATCTCCCTCACCTCAAACCCCCGGAGTTAACTCTTAAGGTCTTTGATCGGAGAAGAACGTTGTTGGAATAAGACTATCGCCTGACTTCCTCTAAAGACGACGACTCACTGAACAACTCAATTCATTGCGAGCCAAACGTACCACCCTCATCACTTGGACTAATAAGTGTATAAGTGTGATCGTCACCCCTCTCGGCTAAGGCTTGCAGGTATTTTAAGACATTTTGTCATCATGATGAGGTAATAAGTACAGATGAAATTCCATGATCGCGTCATTGGCACCGTCTGTGGGAACCTTTCGCTACGAGGGGTTCAACATAGCGATACGCTTCTTTATATCACGTTCCTTCCATTTCTTTTATTACCTTCTTTTTTGCTTCTTTATTCTTTTTTCATAAACTTTACCTAAAATGATAAATAGCCTTGCTTATTTCCCTTTTAAACACTAACAACTTTTGCAGGAATAATGAATTTTACACTATTTGGGGAAGAGTTAGGAAACCAGCATCACGATGCCGAGGAAACCAACGGTCTCAACCTCAACGTTCCCCCCAATGAAGAAGCTCTACATAGTGGCAACGAGAACGTCCCTCAACAACCTCCCAGGGACACTGCGCAGCCTCCCCTATTTGCTCCCTACGGAATGTGGGGTGGCTACCCCCCGTACCAATTCTTCACGGGGAGTTACCCGCAGAGTACATATTTCAGTCAACAAGCGAATGGAGTGCCATTCCAGCGCGGCCCCCGTGTCTACTATCAACAACAGGGTCCTATGCCTACAACGGTCGATCATTTCCCCAATCCTGCTGGTGACCCTCTTAACCCCGGTCCAGAGCTCGACAAGAACGCCAACAAGATTGCCCGTGGTTTCAATTCTAGGGATGTATCATCGCGTTCAAATTCCCCCGAGGCACCCGGGCAAACTCGCAAAGGTGAACCAACTTTTCCATTTTCTTTTTGCAGAGAAATAAGTGAGGCGCCCGTTCCCAAAAGATGGAGGGATATCTCATTCGCCAAGTATAAAGGAGATACTGATCACAATGATCACCTCAACCAATTTACAACGGCGATGGGAATGAATGAGGACAACAATGCTATGTACTGTCGCTCGTTTACATCTACGCTGAGCGGGGTAGCATTGACGTGGTTGACCAATTTGGCTCGATCCCCCATCACCAACTTCGCACAGCTATCAGGCACATTCGTCGTGCATTTCGGCAGTGCTCTCACAAGGAAGAGAACCATGTTGGACCTCAACTCCATCAAGCAAGGGACGACTGAGTCGTTGGGAAGCTTCTTCAGCAGATTCACCAACATGGTAGTACAGATCCCAAGATTCAATCAAGAGTCCGCGAGCACCATATTGATGGGCAATCTAGCCGAAGGAGACTTCAAGATCTGTCTATTCTGAAAAGATCTAGAGAATTATGATGTTTTGCAAGAACTCGTAACCAAGCAAATCCACGCCATGGAGATTGCCAGCTCTAGCTCGTGACCCGTTGAATCCAGAGCGCCGTCCTACCACAGGGTACCTAACAAGCGCCAGGGAAGAGAAAATTTCGGGAATTAGCAACACCGCAATCCTCCCTGGCAATACCCGGTCGCCCCACCGTGACCTCAGGTCCAAGAAGTCCAGTACAACCAAAGAACGGGACCAGGTCCACTTGATGCCCCAACAAATGTGATGATGGCTCATCCTGACCAGATTTCGCCTCCTTTCTATAGGATTCCGCAGGCTCTCCCTAAAAAAGAAGTACCCCTTTAGATTTGGGCCCCTCCAACAAATCCCATTCATCTAGTCACGACGCCACAACAACGTCATCCTCCTGTGGTTCCTCCCCAGCAATATAGACCACCTAACGCTCAACCACGACCCTACAATCCCCAATATACATCTAGAGGAAGATGTAGGGGAACTTACCCCCAGAATAGGGGAGGAAGAAATGGAAACAGGGGAGGAGGATACCGACCTCTCCCGAGCGACACAAGAAATGCCCATGAAGAAAGGTCCTCGTCCAACCGACTTGAGCGCTCCAACCAGGATCGCCAAAAACCTCCCTCTCAAGATGGATTCATTAACACCATCGCGGGGGGACCGGCAACATCTGGCACCAGTAAGAAGGAGAAGAAAAACTATGAGAGAGAAGTTAAACGCCCCCCATCTGAAGCCAGTGTTAAGCAAGCATCCACCGCGTACGCGGTACTGAGTTTTTCTGTTTCTGACACTCGGGATGCTCGCGACCTCAGGATGCCACACTCGGATCCTATGGTCATCCATGTGCAAATAGGAACCAAAACGGTCAAGGGAGTGATGATAGACACGGGTTCATCCGTGGACGTCCTTTACTGGGACGCCTTTGAGTAACTCGGGATTGCTGAAAGCGCTTTGCGTCGCTACTCGGGAAAACTAGTCTCTTTCTCTGGAGACGAAGTTTAGGTGGTTGGAACAATCGAATTGGCCTTGACGTTATGGACCGCTCCAAATAGAAGAACCCACATGATTGAATTCACAGTGGTTCGACTGCCATCCATCTACAACGCTATCATGGGCCGGGTAAGTCTATTCAAATTCCAAATACCATGCTCCATCTATCATTTTAACCTCAAATTGCCATGTGCCGACGGAAAGGTGGGCGGAGATCGAGGGGAATAGGCAGAAAGCAGAATTTTCTACTTATCCTCTCTGAAAAAGGGTCACAGCCGAATATTCGCGATTAAGGAAAGCGACCGAGGGTCTTTAAAAGAAGAAACAACTGATGAGCGCGAGCAAGAGGCCACATCCGAACAACAACAACCGGAGCTGGAAGCTCGACCCGAAAAAGTAGTGGACAAGATAATGGAGGAAAATATCGAAGCCCTGTACCACGGTCACAGTTTGATTGGTCCAGCTTTAGAACGCCTCAAGAATATGTTGAAAGAATCACGTGATGTCTTCGAATGGTCACCGGAAGACTTGAAAGGGCTTCCGTGAGAAACTACGGAGCATTCCTTGAGACTCAATCGTGATGCAAAGCCTGTGAGCCAAAGAAAGAGGAAGATGGCCACCGGAAAGTCAAAAGCAACAAAGCAGGAGGTACACAAACTTCTACAAGCCGGATTTATTCCCGAGGTCAATAATTCGACTTGGTTATCAAATGTGGTGCTGGTCAGAAAGAGTAGTGGCAAGTGGAGAATATGTGTAGATTTCAAATTTCTAAACAAATCTTGCCCAAAAGATAGCTACCCTTTGCCATCTGTCGATGAGCTAGTAGACACCACAACAGGGCACGCCACGCTAAGTTTTTCTGGATGCCTATTCCGGCTACAATGAGATCAAAATGAGCCCTCGCGATGAGAAGAGCACTGCCTTCATCACCAACCAGGGGACTTTTTGCTATAAGGTAATGCCATTTGGGCTCAAGAACGCGGGTGCCACTTTCCAACGAATGATAGAGAAAGTGTTTGTATCACAGATCGGAAGAAACATTGCATTTCACGTCGATGACATCGTGATCAAAAGTCTTACAAAGAGGACCACTGCAAGGATCTACAGGAAACCATCGACACTCTAAGGAGAAATCGTGTTTGCCTGAATCCAGAAAAGTTTGTTTTTGGAGTAGATTCCGAAAAATTCCTGTGTTTCATGATAAGCCCCCGCGGAATAGACGCTGAACGACATTCCGAAATTGAACGGATCTGTCAACTATTTGAGAAGATTTGTTTGCGATTAGCTGACCACTCTTTACCCGTCTTCGAGCAGCTAAAAATAAAAGGTTCAGTTGAATGGACTGCCGCTTTGGATAAAGCTTTCAAAAGTATGAAGGAATACTTGGCCGCCTTACCCACTCTTCATTATCCATGCGAGCATAAAACTCTACAGTTATACCTCATCGTCAGGTCCACAACTATCAGCACAGTGCTTACTAGGAAATCCAAGCTTCCTATCTATTTCGCCAGCAGGGTCTTACAGTCAGCTGAATCCAAATACACCCCAATAGAGAAGATGGCTCTATCTGTGGTTTTCGCAGCACGAAGATTGAGGCCTTATTTTAAGGCTCACACCATTAAAGTGCTATCCCTTTGAGGAAGGATGGTCAAGTGGGCAGTGGAGTTTTCCGATTTTGACGTCCATTTCAAACCTAGAAAATTCCATCTGGCCCAAGCCTTGGCCGATTTTATGGTAGAATCCCTTTGAGAGGACTTGGTCATTAACGTCGACGAATCGGTATCAGCAGGAGGATGTGGAGCCGGAGTCACCATCACGAGCCTAAGTGGGGAGATAACCGATCTATCTTTCCAGCTACTGTTCGAAGCTACCAACAATGAAGCAGAATATGAAGCTTTAATTGCGGGTATTGAGAAGGCACTGATCAACAGAGCTCAACAAATCCGGATTTTCATGGATTCAGAGGTGGTCGCTCTACAAGTTAAAGTAGAATACAAAGCGAAGACAGGAATGCTGCCCGAATATTTGGCCCGTGTACAAACGCTCACTGCCGCCTTCGAAAAGTGTTCCATTTCGTCCATCCCTCATGATCAAAATGAACGCGCCGATACCTTAGCCAGAATGGGGGCCACCCTACCCCCGGGTTTGATCGATCGCGTGGTGATTGAACAGAAGTATGCTCGAGGAATCCACCAGGGAGTCTTCAGAATATCCAACCTTGGAGACTGACGAATACCTCTCCTAGAGTACATAAATGAAGGGGCCTTAATAGGTGAGTTACAAGACAACCAGAGCATTAGAAGAAGAGCGGCCCGCTTTCGAGTCAGAGATGACCGATTATACAAAAGGGGTTTTAACCTCCCAGATCTCCTTTGTGTCTCAAACCAGGAGGGCCTTGATCTCGTCCGAGACCTGCTTGCGGGCCTCTGTGGCAACCACCAAGGGTGGATAACCGTGGCGTCTAAAATCACACGTCTAGGTTACTACTGGCCCTTTCTCAGAGCAGATGCTGAAATGATTATTCACATATGTGACCCTTGGCAGCGGCATGCATCGCTCAATCACCGTCCCCCTCATCCATTGAAGTGCATATCCGCACCATGTTCGTTCGCGATGTGGGGAATGGATATTTTGGGCCCTTTTCCAACGGCACCGGGCCAGTTGCGCTTCATCATCATGATAGTCGATTACTATACGAAGTGGGTAGAAGTCGAAGCCATGGCCACCATCACGGTAGAAAAACTGCGCAAATTCCTTTAGAAAAACATGATTTGCCGACTTGGGGTCCCCTAAGCTATCATCACCGATCATGGTCCCTAGTTTGACTGCGAGGGGATTCGTGACTTCTGCGACGGCCTCCACATCGACTTCCGATTCTCGTCAGCAGCTTACCCACAATCCAATGGACAAGTCAAAACCACTAGTCGCCAAATTCTTAATGCCCTTAAGAAAAGGTTAGGAACAGAAAAGGGAGAATGGGCGGAGATCTTTCCCTTGGTGCTATGGTCATATAGAACCTCAGCTAAGAACCCCACTGGAGAAACACCATTCGCGATGGCATTTGGAGTTGATGCAATCATCCCAGTGGAATTACTAATCCCCTCAGCTAGAATTGTCGATTTTAGCAAAGACACCAACGACGAAGCCCTTGAGTTGGAACTCCACTTGCACGAAGAAAGAAGGGATACAACTTGCCTCAAAGCAAATGAATATCAACGCTGACTAGCCGAAGGATACAACAAGCGTATTTTCGTACGCCCATTACAAAAAGGATACATGGTCCTTCGACAAGCAACAATGGGGGGAAAAATTGAACCCAAATGGGAAGGTCCGTATGTCATCCACAAAGAAGTAGGTAGGCATTCCTTCAAACTTCAAAATTCAGAAGGCGTGATCCTCGCAAAGTCATGGAACGCGAATAATCTAAAGGCTTATTTGCGTAAAGGTTAGGCATATTAGAAGTCTGTTGACTTAGATTTTCCATGTATAAGGGTCACCAGGGTTCCCGATTGGGTATACCACTTCATACATATAAATGAAAGTTCCAAACCCAACAATAATTTTCAATACGCATAAATTTAGCAATCGCGTGTCTTTCAAAAATGGATGTGCAAGTAATTTTCTATTTTCGTAATTTGAAGAGAGGAACCATGACTTCCCCCCATCCTCGTCGTCGTGACTTTTTCCGTTCTATTGATTCTGATGAGGATGGGGGGAAGTCATGGTTCCTCTCTTCAAATTACGAAAATAAAAGCAGAATGCAAGGACAATTGCGCAGGCTTTGTCTGAAAGATCTCGTATTTATCAGCAAATGAAACAAAGCATATGTTGTATTGTCACGTCATAGAAAAGAATCCGCATCTATCCAAAACAACCTTTTCAGAATCAGTTGCATGACAAACAAGTGGCAAGATTTCAGAGCATATCTCTGCAACCCAGGACACCCGTGTCATATCAGGAAAGATCACATCCGGGTCAGAAACAAACAGAACGCGAGAACCAAAGTTATATTTAAAAATAATTAAATAAAAACATCATTACATAAATACTCGTGATTAAACAAAACGAAATACAAAATTAGGATTGACAAAAGCACAACATGAAAGCAGTTATCCAATTAGACCATCACCGCAATATCATAAGCCCTACTCATCCTAGAGAACGAGAGTCTTGAAGCGATGCCCTCCCACGTACTAAAAAAACACCATCGATGCTCCAACTCGAACACCATTATTAGTTGCAAATCTTCCCCAACCTTCAAACAACCACCAGCGATTTGACCTATCCTTAGAAACCTCAACACGAAAGTTTTGACCAGTTTATGAGACTAAACAAACATGGCCAAAAACAACATGACCATACATCCTTTCAAAAGCACAAGGGAGAGGCTGCAAGGAAAAGAGCATTACTTCGTAAGGATTCAAACCAAAACAGATATAAAGCACAACGAACATGGATATCTTACCAAGCGATGGAGCCTTCTGGCCACGTCAACACAGCGGAAAAAATCTCGCATCTCGGAGTTGGGAGGCGCCTCTCTCTACCAAGCAACAGTAGTAAACAACAAATAGATAAACAAATTGCTACAAACACCACCCCTTTTTAAATACAGAATAAAGCTGTGCAAACCTTGAAAATCGGGTATAGGTAATTTCTCGCATCTCGGAGTTAGGGTTTTCGTGAATTTCCGTTAGTCTGATGAACTGATGCCTTTTCATGATAATCTATAGCTAGGTATAGGTAATTTCAGGTTGAATTATCTATATTCTTGAGTAGCAAAGTATAAATCTCTGAAACTGGTTGATTTAGTGATTTGTATAAAGAATTGATTTGCAATCGATGCAAAAACTGGTTGTGGGTGTCGATTGTCTTTGTTGATTTCCTTTAAGCTTAATCGATTATTGAATTGAATCTTGATAGTTTCAATATTGTTTGATAATTAGGGTTTTCAGGGTCTGGTTGTCCTGATTACTAGATTCGATAATGAATTGGATTCAAAAGACCTATTCTCTCATATTCATCCATTTAATCTGTTTACCTTTATTATTTTTCTTACTTGTGCATTCTTATTTAGTTTAAACCATCGAAATCCCGTCTTTTTCTGTCTTGTTCTTGTTGACACACTCTGACTTGCATACAAATCCTGGACTCTTTGTGGGATCGACCCGTACTTGCCAAACTACATTAGCTAGGTTAGTCGGATTTATTTGATAGGATTTAAGGCGACTGAAAATCCTTTGTCAAATTTGGCGCCGTTGCCAGGGAGTCAAATTGTTATTTGTGTGCTTGTTTTTGTGTGTTAATTGGGTTGAGAACCTGGCTTATGGTTCGCACCTAATTTGCATTTTGATCCTGAGATCGAGAGATTACTTTCCAGGCTTCGTAGAGAATGTCGTGGAGATCAGGATCGGTCAGAAAGAGTTGAGATGGCTAATCCGAATCAGACTTTGAGGCAGTTGACTGCCCAGAATCTGACACAACAACCGCTTGCTATAGAGTTTCCAGAGCTTGCTGACGGTGTGAGTTTTGAGTTGAAATCTGGACTGATACATTTGCTACAAAAGTTTCATGGTCTTAGTGGAGAAGACCCTAATAAGCACCTGGCAGAATTTTATGCTGTCTGCACAGGCATGAAGCCGAGGAACGTAACGGATGATCAAATCAAGTTAAGAGCCTTTCCTTTCTCTTTGAGGGATTCGGCTAGTGACTGGCTCTATTACCGCACTCCAGGGATCATAAATACATGGGCTCAGATGCAGAAAGCCTTTTTGGAGAAGTACTTTCCAGCAACAAAATTGAACAGTCTCAAGAAGAGCATCAGCAACATTGAGAAACATGCTACAGAGAACTTGTATGACTACTATGAGAGGTAAAAGAAGCTAGTGGCCAGCTGCCCTTATCATGGCTATTCGAATCAGGACCTCTATATCTACCTGCATGTGGTGGTAAGATCTTGAATAAGACTCCTGCTGAAGCATTTTAGATGTTTTCTGAGCTTGTAGAGGGGGCAAGGTAATTCAGGAAGACATCCTCTAAAACTGTGAGAGCGGTGGAAACAAACTCATCACTACAGACAGATGTGAATGAGTTGAAAGAGATGATGCGAAAATTCATGCTCAATGGGAATCAACAATAAGTTAAAGCATGCGGAATCTGTCAAGATTTTCAGCATCCCACCGATGCATGGCCCATCCTTCAGGAGCCGAATGTTGAATTGAATGCAGTGGGGGGCTTTGTACCATAAAGGCTGAGGCATGACCCTTACTCTAATAGCTATAATCCTGGCTAGAGAGATCATCCGAACTTTAGGTATGGGAATCATCAACAACAGCAGTTTAATCAGCAAGGAGAACCACCATTCAGACAACAGTACGGACCTAGGCCTCAAGGGTAGAGTTCAAGCTCATCCATGTCAGCTGAGGACATGAACAAAGCTCTGACACAAAATGTGACTACAATGCAGAACAACATGGTGCAATTCCAACAGGAAACAAAGTCTAGCATTCAAAACTTGCAGAATCAGGTTGGACAAATTGCTAGTGCTTTGGGCAAACTGGAGGCTAAGGATTCTGGTAAGTTTCCATCTCAGACTGAGTTGAATCCAAAGCAAAATGTTAGTGCTATCACCCTAAGGAGTGGTAAGAAGTTAGAGACTCGAGATGAGAACACAATCCTCATAGATGATGAGGATGAAGAGATTGTGGTAGAGGACTCTCAAGCTGCAGAGAGCCCCAAGGAATCTCAAGATAAGGACAAAGAGACCACAAAGGTGGTGAACAAGCCGGACATGCCACCACAGAGTTTATACAAACCAAGCCTACCCTTCCCTGATGCATTGAGAGATACTCGCAGGCCATAGAGTGAAAAGGAAATCTTCGAAACATTAACCAAATGTGAGGTAAACATCCCTTTACTTAATCTGATTAAGAGTATTCCTCGCTATGCAAAATTTCTGAAAGAATTGTGTACAATTAAGAGGAAAAAAAAATCCATGAGAAAGCAAAAGATAAGGGTTAGTGAACACGTGTCTCCTGTATTTCAGAAGCGGCTTCCCAAGAAATGTAGCAACCCTGCCATGTTTACTATACCTTGTGCGATAGGTGAAACCCGAATCGAAAGGGCAATGTTGGATTTGGGTGCATCTATCAATGTGTTACCTTACTCTTTGTATGAATCTTTAGGACTTGGCCCTTTGCTTAAGACTAGGGTAGTGATTCAATTGGTTGATCGCTCTAATGTGTACCCTAAAGGAGTGATAGAGGATGTTCTTGTGATGGTGGATAAGATGGTCTTTCCTGCTGATTTTTTTGTCTTGGATATGGGACAAGGTAGTCATGAAGCTCCTATTCTTTTAGGAAGACCATTTTTAAGGACCACGAAAACCAAAATTGATGTGTATTCGGGGTCATTAACAATGGAATTTGATGGTGAGAGGGTCGAGTATAACATTTATGATGCTATGAAATACCCCTCTGATGATCATTATTTGTGCTTCGTTGATGTTCTTGAGCCACTAGTGCAAGATATCTTTGAATTGAATTGTGTGGATGATGTTAAAGTTGCTTTAGAAACTCCTCTAGAGGACATTTCTATGGATTATGGATTGTGCACTAACCTGCAGGAAGTTGTGATGGAGTTAGATGCTTATTCTAAGCTACCTCTCTAACCATTGGGCTCAAAACCCATGCTACTAACCTCGCCTAGCGAGAAGCTTTTGCCCTCTATTGTTCAGGCACCAGAGGTAGAGCTAAAGCAACTTCCGAGTCATCTCAAGTATGTCTTTCTAGGAGCAGAAGAAACACTACCAGTCATCATCTCAAGCAAACTTTCTAAGGAGCAAGAAGAGGAGCTAGTAGCGGTCCTCAAGGAACATAAAGCGGCTATAGGATGGACTATTGCAGACATTAAGGGGATTAGTCCCTCGACATGTATGCATAGGATCTTATTAGAGGAAGAAGCAAAGTTATCCAAACAACCTCAAAGGAGGCTCAACCCACCTATGATGGAGGTGGTGAAGAAGGAAGTCCTGAAACTTCTCCAAGCATGTATGATATACTCTATCTCTGATAGTACATGGGTGAGTCCCACCCAAGTTGTTCCTAAAAAGGGTGGGATTACCGTCGTTGAGAACCAACAGGGTGAACTAGTTCCCACTAGGACACAAACTGGATGGCGTGTTTGAATAGATTACCGCAAATTGAATGCTGTAACTAGGAAAAATCACTTCCCTTTGCCATTCATTGACCAAATGCTTGAGCGACTTGTTGGTCGTGCTTTCTATTGTTTCCTAGATGGGTATTCAGGTTACTTTCAGGTGGCAATTTCACCGGAAGATCAGGAGAAGACGACATTTACATGTCCGTTTGGGACATTCGCTTATCGCCGAATGCCATTCGGGTTGTGTAATGCGCCGGAAACATTTCAAAGATGCATGGTAAGTATTTTCTCTGACTATGTTGAACACTTCATAGAAGTCTTTATGGATGACTTTATAGTCCATGGAGACAATTTTGAGTCATGCTTAGAACACCTTACACTTGTGCTTAAAAGGTGTGTGGATACTAACCTAGTATTAAACTCTGAGAAGTGCCATTTTATGGTCGAACATGGTATAGTAATGGGTCATATGGTGTCCGCAAGAGGAATTGAGGTCGATAGGGCCAAGGATGATGTCATTCAGTCCCTACCCTATCCAACTAACGTGCGCGAAGTCCGCTCTTTTCTAAGCCATGCAGGTTTTTATCGCAGGTTTATTAAGGATTTCTCCAAGATTTCCTCTCCTCTCTGCGAGCTGCTGAAAAAGGATGTGGTGTTTGACTTTAATGGAGAGTGCAAGAAGGCATTTGATGAGCTGAAGAAGCGTCTGGTTAGTGCCCCGATCATCCAGGCACCAGATTGGTCTTTACCATTTGAGATCATGTGCGATGCGAGTGACTATGCTATTGGGGCTGTTCTGGGGCAAAAGAATGGGAGAGCATCTCATGTGATACATTATGCGTCCATGACTCTGAATGGTGTGCAGAGGAACTACTCCACTACAGAAAAAGAGCTCCTAGCAGTGGTTTTCTCATTAGAGAAGTTCAAGTCCTATTTACTTGGCACAAAGGTGATAGTGTATACAGATCATGCACCTTTTCGTTATCTATTGACGAAGAAGGAGGCGATGCCAAGGTTGATTAGGTGGATCTTGCTATTGAGCGAGTTCAACATCGAGATTAAGGACAAGAAAGGAGCTGAAAACTTGGTAGCGGATCATCTCAGTAGGCTCATCCAGGAGGATGACAAGTGCCAGCGGCAAGAACCTATTCAAGGAACATTCCATGACGATACACTGTTCGTCGTTCAAGCTCTGAAGCCATGGTATGCCCACATTGTGAACTTTCTTGCAACAGGTGAGACTCCTCCCGCTTTCTCCAAAGCTCAAAAAGACAGGCTACACAGCGAATCGAGGTATTATATATGGGATGACCCATATCTATGGAAGCACTTCTCATATCAAGTAGTCTGTCGTTGCCTTCCTGATAATGAGGTAACATCTGTCTTAGCCTTCTGTCATTCTTATGCATGTGGGGGACACTTTGAACCCAAAAAGACAGCGAGAAAGGTATTAGACTTTGGATTTTATTGGCCTACTCTTTTTAGAGATGCATATGGTTTTTGTAAGTCTCGTGACAGATGCCAAAGAGTTGGAAACATATCCCGGAGATGAGATGCCTCAAGATCCCATAATTTTTTGTGAAATATTTGACGTCTGGAGCATTGACTTCATGGGACCATTTCCAAACTCTTTTGGTAATCTTTACATCTTGTTAGTGGTGGACTACGTTTCCAAATGGGTGGAAGCGAAGCCCACCAAAACTGATGATTCTAAGGTGGTGGCAGATTTCTTGAAGAATAACATTTTTGCAAGGTTTGGGATCCCAAGAGCTTTGATTAGTGATCGGGGAACGCATTTCTGTAACCGAACTGTGAGTGCTTTGTTGAAAAAGTATCATGTCACACACCGAGTGTCCACTGCTTATCATCCACAAACAAATGGCCAAGCGGAAGTGTCTAACAGAGAGGTCAAATCCATTCTTGAGAAGACAGTTGCTCCGAATAGAAAAGATTGGAGTATGAGGTTAGATGATGCATTATGGGCTTACAGAACAGCCTATAAAACACCAATTGGTATGTCACTATATCGGTTGGTGTTTTGGAAGGCATGTCATCTTCTCGTGGAGCTAGATCACTGAGCATATTGGGCAGTAAAGAGCTTCAACATGGATTTTGACGAAGCTGGCAAAGGTCGGAAGCTACAATTACAAGAGTTAGAGGAGCTCTGTCTTGAGGCTTATGATAATGTACAAGGAAAAGACAAGATCTTGGCATGATAGGAACATTTTGAGAAAGGAATTCAAGGTGGGGGATAAGGTCCTCCTATTTCAATCGCGTCTGCGCCTCTTTCCTGGTAAGCTCCGTTCCCGTTGGTCTGGTCCATATGTGGTTGCTCAAGTGTTTCCATATGGAGTTGTAGCGATTTATGAGGCTGCCACACACAAAACTTTCAAAGTCAATGGACAATGCTTGAAATTGTACAATGAGGGAGCTAGTGAAGAAGTCATTGAAGAGTTGGCTCTTAGGGAGCTGGAATCAAAAGAGTGAGCATGAATTGGGTCGAGCTAACGACCATAACCAAGCGCTTCTTGGGAGGCAACCCAAGGTGAGTAGTTTAGATTTGCATTTTTCAATTATTTTTGTCATTTTAGTTCTCAATTTCCGGTTTTCTATTTCAAAAAAAAAATAGTTCATCAAATTTGGGCAAAAAGCAAGAAAAATCCAGTAGGTTACTTGGGTGAAAAGCTCGGCCAAGTTCTTGGCCAACCCGAGATGCCAACAGATCTCAAGAAAAAAAACTCGGGTGGGAATAAAAAAAACTCGATCGAGTTTATTAGAGCCCCACCCGAGTTTCTTTTCCTGTCCCAATAAAAAAAAAGAGAAGAACATCTGAAGAACCTCACCTCTCTCTCCCGAGTTCTGGTCTCTCTCTCCCGAGTTTCTTCTCCCTTCTCTCCCAGCCACCAAGCCGCCAGCAATCATCCCCCACAGCGCCGCTCTCTGTCGACCTCGCCAGCCACTTTCGGTCCCAAGTCCGGCCTCCAGCTCGACATCGCCGCCCGCTTCCCCTTCCTTATCTCCTCCATTGAAGGTGTTGAGGTAAGTTTTCAAAACCCCCAATTTCTAGGTTTTCTCATATTGCATAAATTTGTGTAATTTAGGAGTTGTTTGGGTGAAATTGAACCTTATTTGGAATATATTTGTTGATGAAAGGGGATTGAGTTTGAAACTTGTCTTGAGTTTATAGTTTGGGATGCCATATTGGAGGTGAATGTGCAAAGTGGGGTTTATTGAGGTTAAGCATTGAGTTGATTTTCATATATGCTATAAAGTTTGATTTTGTTGTCTGATTGAGCTTATTGACATTGGCATTGATGGATTTTGGCTTGCTTCTTGTTAACTTGCACTAGTTTTGAAGATTTAAGGTTTGGTTTTGGTTGTGTGGTTTGATATTGCACCATTGCATTATTGTGAGCGTTATCCTTGCCGGGACAACAATTTTTGTGCTTTGTTGGTGTTTGTTGCTTAGGGTGTGCAGGGGTATCAATTCGTCATGCCGCAAAGAGTATTCCAAAAGAGAAAGAAAGATGCATCATTTTCCTCGTCCCGAAGATCCGTAGCTCATGAGCCTCCCACTAGAGTAGGGGAGTCGACCCCGGAGTCGTTTGGTTTCCGTCTGAGGGATCCTGCACATCTGACCACTTTCCACCAGTTGAAAGAAAAGGAGTGGAAGGGTACACGCCGTCTGGACTTTCATTTCCTTTCTGAGTTGGGCATTCAGGCTGAAGTAGAGCGATTGGCAAGTGCTTTAGGATGGGATGAATTCCTATCTTTTAGTTAGCCTACTTACAAGGGACTCGCGCTGGAGTTCTTGAGCACACTTGATGTACAGACTCGTGGAGGCCCGGAAGTAGCAAAAGGAATATGCACATTTCAGCTTTGAGGAAGTAAGCGGACGCTCACTTTGAATGAAATCAACCAAATTTTTTGTTTCCCAGTGGTGAATAACGACATCGCGAGATGTGAAAGCCGAGCTAATTGGTGCCCGAACAATTTTTGGGATAAGATTGCTACAGGACCTAACTACAATCCTTCATCCTCAAAGGCCTCCTGCATCACTAATCCGACGATTCGGATCTTCCAGCGATTCATGGCCCACACTATCTTTGGGCGAGCAGATGGGGAAAACAATTTCCCGAGGAAGGAGTTAGTGATGATAGCAGCTGCTTTGAAAAGGAGGCCAGTCAACTCAGCGGGTTTTCTAATGCACCACTTAGCAACAGCAAGTCATCGAGGTAAGGGTGGTATTGGTATAGGTGGGATTGTCACAAAATTTGCCCGCCATTAACAGATTCCACTCAGTAGACCTACTGATATCGAGTCCACTCCATTAGATTTCAATGTTCTACACCATATGCGGATTCTTTATCAGCTAAGAGGGGACTACTGTTGGTTTATTGGAAACTCAAAGAGGGTAATGCGCCTTCCGGATGTCAGTCGTACTTCTTTGACAACGGAGGCCAACTGGTCAATTTCAGTGAGGAGGAATGATCTTTTCCTTGAGGATATGGCTATTCGTAAGAGGCTTCGTCACAAAGAGCAAGTTCCAGAAGTGTCGGACGAAGAAGGGACTGAGGAAGAAGAAAGAAATGATGGTGATGAGGAAGAGGCGGCGGAAGATATGGATTACATCCCTGAGGAGAGGGGCCAGCAGAGCAATGCTTACTTTTGATAACTCCACTCTCTTGATGAAAATCGGAATAAGTTTCAAAGGCTTTGACAGACAATCTGTGTCAAAGGTCTTGAAGCTACAGTTGTGTTGATGAAACACAAAACCTGTTCTCTATGATATTTTGCTCGAATATTATTTTATATTATTATATGCTTCCAGATTTTATATTCTAACATTTCAGGAAGTTTTTCGAATATCTCTCCTTCCTTTAAAGCTTGAAGTTGAGAAGGACATAATCGGAGATCGTGGCTTCAAACATTCCCAGTATAGAAGATCTCGAAGATGGCCATGATCAGCCTAGCCGTTGAAGAGAAGATTCTTCTTTGGAGGCGCCGATTTGTTCTCTATAAACAAAAGGAAGAAGAAAAGACAGAAGACATTCGTTGAACACAAGCATTCATACACTCAAGCCCTCAAGTGAAATCTGTCTTCTTCGTGTGCTCTCTACTAGTTCTTAAGAGTCTGTTATTTCGCTTCAAAGCATTTGAGAGTTACACAGCGAGCTTATAGGACTCTTCTAGATTGGTCTAGGACTCCAAGGGAACGTGAGTTGACTAGATTGCAATTGTATAGGAGACAGGCTTCTCGGTGAGCTATTAGGCTTCTCAATAAAAGCCGGTTGAATCCTAGGGTTGTGGAAGAACCCTAGGCGGGTACGTAGGCCAAGTTCGTGTCGAACCTCGTAAACAACTCATTGCGTCCTTTACTTACTGCTTTACCTTATTTCCGCACTTGGTTTGAATTGTTTAACTTTGTGATTCAGTTTTTCAGAGAAAAGACTAAGTCTAATCTCAAAGGGTTTTACACGAGCGTCAAAAGTCTTGAGACTATCTGCAAAAAACCGGCATACTCTATTCAACCCCCCTTCTAGAGTATCTTTATATTACTTTGTTTTACATTATCGAACCTTCAATTGGTATCAGAGCTTTACTCACTTCTTTTGATCTAACAATCTTGTGAGTTTTGATCATGTCTGGTGAAGCAAGCGAAGGATTTGCACAGGGAAGGTCTACCAGTAGACCACCACTCTTTGTAGGAAGAGCTTTACAAACGTTGAGAAAGTAAGGAAGATATTGAGGTGCCTCCCAAAAGAAAAGTAGGGTCCTAAAGTAACAGCCATAGAGGAAGCCCAAGACCTCACCACTCTGCCCCTTGATGACCTGCTTGGGAAACTGATCACACATGAGATGGTCCTTAATGAATATGATGGAGAACTTCCAGCAAGCACTAAGAACTTGGCGCTCAAGTCTAAGAAGGATGAGCCCAAAGATGGATCTTATTCCGAAGATGAGATGACGATAAGGATGATCCTTTTGCTCTTATCACTAGAGGCCTTGCTCGAATCCTCAAAATGAAGAAACAATTCAACAACAAGGATGGATCAGAGTCTTCTAAATTTCGAGGTAAGTCTCAATACAACAAATATGATAAGAAGACTAAACCTTTGTCTTGTTTTGAATGTGGTGAAACAGATCATCTTGTAAAAGACTGCCATCAAAAGACGAAGAGTCAGTCCAAGAAGGGTGATAGATGGAAAAAGAAAGCCATGGTGGCAACTTGGAGTGATTCTGACTCTAACTCCGATGATGAGAAGGCCAATGTCTGTCTTATGGCCTTTGGAGATGAATCCCACGATGAGAAGCTTGAGGTAACTGTAACAGAACTTATGCCTAGTCCAAAAGAGGTATTATCGGAATTCCTTTCTAATATGATTGCCAATGAAGAGAAACTTATTACCCAAACTGACACTCTTATTAAGAAAACTGTGGAACAGGAAAGAACTATTGAGGATTTGTCTATGAGGGTCAAAAGTCTTGAAGCTTCTTATTCAGGTCTTGACATTAAAGTCAAGACTCTTGACTCAGAGAAATCTGAACTCAAGCAAGATCTCTCCTCTCTAAGAAGTGAACATCATGACTTAGAGAACGAGAAGATCTCCCTGAATAATAAGATTCAATACCAACAGACAACCCTCATAAGTTTTACCAAATCCAAAGGCACTCTTGATAGAATGTTGGGTGAGCAACAAAGGAAGCAGAACCTCTCCTATATGTCACCACTGTGCTAGAAAAGGACATGTAAAAGAGACCTGCCCCTATAGAAGAAAGGATCAACATATTATTCGCAATACATTTCCTGTTCATTTGAGAAAAGAACGGATAACGCAAGTTTGGGTCCCAAAAGGCACTATTTTACCAAATATGGTTTATCCCAATAATGGATCTAAATTTGCTTGTTGGTCTAGCCACAAAAGTTGATGTTTGTCTTGTAGGAGATCACCAAGGTGAAAGAGCAAAAATGGATTATTGATAGTGGATGCTCGAGACATATGAGTGGAAGGAGTTCTCTTTTCAATGATCTAAAGAAGCAATCCACTGGAACAATCACTCTTGGTGACAAAGGAAAGTGCGACATCGTTGGTATTGGTAGTGTTGGGAGTGATTCCAACCATAGCATTAAAAACGTCTATCTTGTGAATGGTTTGAAATATAATTTGCTTAGTGTATCTCAATTATGGGATAGGGGCAATGATGTCAAATTTAACAAGAAAAGATGTCTAGTATGCAGAGAAGATACAGGTGAAGCTGTTCTGATTGCATATCGTTACAACAATATATATGTTGTAAATGCTGAGCAAGTGGCACAAGAAAGCTTAACCTGTCTAAAGGCTTTGACGGATGATCCAAAGCTCTGGCACAAGAGACTCGGTCATGTGAGTCCACATACACTAGAGAAGCTTGTGTCCAAAGGGCTTGTAAGAGCGCTACTTGAGATGGACTTCAAAGGTATTGATATGTGCAATGCATGCACACGAGGTAAACAAACACGTAGCTCTTTCAAACCTAAAAAGGTTGTAAGTTCTTCTAGACCCCTTGAACTTTTACATATGGATTTATGTGGTCCTATGCGAGTCAAATCTCCCAATGGTAAAAAGTACATGCTTGTCGTTGTTGATGATTTTTCTAGATATACTTGGGTTGCATTTTTAAAAGAAAAATCAGAGGCCTTATTTGAGTTTTCAAAACTTTGTAATGAGTTGCAAACTTTAAGAAACGAGCCCATAGTGTCAATTCGAAGTGATCATGGTAGGGAGTTTCATCAACTTCAGTTTGATTTATTTTGTGCTAAATATGGCATCTCCCATAACTTTTCTGCTCCTAGGACACCTAAAGAAAATGGGTTGTGGAACGAAAGAACCGCACCCTAGAGGACATGGCCAGGACTATGCTTTTAGAAAATGCATTACCTAAAACCTATTGGGCTGAAGCTGTTAATACAACTAACTATATTTTTAATCGTTGTCTTATTCGTTCCATCTTAAAGAAAACTCCTTATGAACTTTTCAAAGGCCGCAAACCACTTATATCTTACTTTAAACCCTTTGGCTGTACTTGTTTTGTTCATAACAATGGAAAAGATAACCTTGGGAAATTTAATGCGCGTAGTGATGAAGGTATATTTCTTGGCTACTCCACAAGTAGAAAAGCTTATAGAATCTTCAATAAAAGGACCCAGTTAGTTGAAGAAAGTATACATGTTATATTTGATGAAGGCAATGACGGTTCTTTGAGTGAAAGTGTTGCAGATATAGATCTTAACATCCATGCAGAAAACGAGGAAGGTGATGATGCTGCCACCAAGAACACAGAGAAGAGAAACATGCAGAAACAGATTCTCAACACTAAAGAATTGGCCCAAGGTGTTGAAGATTCGTCCAAAGCCCTTGGTGTCCAATCCAACAATTTTGAAATGTCAGAAACTGTTGTAACTGAACCTAACAGGACCACGGAGTCAGATGTACCACAAATCAATCCTGCTGGTGTGACGAATCAAGGAGCTGAGACTAGCAAAAGAAAATTCAAATACTCCGCATCACACTCATTAAAGGATAACATTTCTGACCCTACATCTAGTGTTCAAACTCGTTCTAAACTTAAAGATCTTTGTGCTTTTCACGCATTTCTTTCTCTTATAGAACCAAAGAAGGTAGATGAGGCCCTTCAAGAGCCAGATTGGATCATTGCTATGCAAAGTGAGCTCAACGAATTTGAAAGGAACAAAGTCTGGACCTTGAAGCCTAGGCCAAAGCATCAATCAGTCATTGGCACACGATGGGTATTTCGAAACAAGCTAGATGAGAATGGTAAGATCGTGAGGAATAAAGAAAGGCTTGTTGGTCAAGGCTACAATCAAGAGGAAGGTATTGACTACGAGGAGACCTTTGCTCCCGTAGCTAGGCTTGAAGCCATTCACATTTTATTAGCATTTGCATCTTTTATGAGCATAAAGTTATATCAAATGGATGTCAAGTGTGCTTTTCTTAATGGTTTCCTAGAAGAAGAAGTTTATGTGGCTCAATCCCTAGGTTTTGAAAGTTTGGAATTTCCTAATCATGTTTATAAACTAGACAAAGCGCTTTATGGTTTGAAACAAGCCCCAAGAGCTTGGTATGAGTGCTTGTCAAAATATCTTTTAGAAAATCATTTTAAAAGGGGGTTGATCGACAATACTCTTTTTATCAAGACCAAAGGAAATGACATATTGGTTATTCAAATATATGTTGATGATATATTGTTTGGTGTTAATAACACATCTTTGTGCAAGGAATTTTCCGACATTATGTGCAGTGAATTTGAGATGAGCTTGATGGGTGAACTCAACTTCTTTTTGGGATTACAAGTTCATCAATCCAAGAAAGGGATCTTTGTCAACCAAAGCAAGTGCACTAAGGATCTCTTGAAGAAGTTCAAGATGGATCAATCCAAAGCAGCCAAGACACCCATGAGCTCAACCTTATCTCTAGATCAAGACAAGACTTGGAAGAGTGTCAATCAAAAGGAGTATCGAGGAATGATTGGATATTTACTATATCTGACAGCTAGTAGACCTGACATCATGTATAGTGTTTGCATGTGTGCTAGGTTTCAAGCTGATCCTAAGGAATCTCACCTCGTAGCTGTGAAGAGGATCTTTTGATATCTCAATGGCACTAAGGAGCTTGGCTTGTGGTACCCAAAGCAAAAAGATTTTACATTAATCGGGTATTCTGATGCAGATTTTGCAGGCTATAAGGTGGATAGGAAGAGCACATCAGGATGTTGCCAATTTTTAGGAGCATCCTTGATCAATTGGCATTCAAAGAAACAAAACTCAGTTTCTCTATCCACTATTGAAGCCGAATACATAGCAGCTGGAGCATGTTGCTCCCAAATCCTTTGGATAGCTCAACAAATGAGAGATCTTGGCATCAACCTCAAAGGTATTCCCATTAAGTGTGACAATACAAGTTCCATATCAATCACAAAGAATCCTGTTCAGCATTCAAGGACCAAAAATATTGATGTAAGGCATCACTTCATTAGAGATCATGTTGAAAAAGGTGATGTGTCCATATCGTTTATTTCTACTGATTATCAATGGGCTGACATTTATACTAAGCCTTTGGCAGATGACAGGTTCACCTTCGCTAGACGTGAGATTGGAATGCTTAACAAGGATGGACTTTCGTAGGGGAAGCTTTCCCTTTACGAAAGATAAATTCTACTCAGTGTCAAGACCTTTGAGAATTATGTCAAGGTTTGTGCTCTGAATAGTAGAGAACAGATATCGGATCATATATTTGCTTAATATCTTTTTAGATATTTGATCAAATATAGTTTTCAATGGATTTTGAACTTTTTTATATATATCACTTACTTTATCCGAGTATGTGTTTTAATTTTGGAAAAGATATTTTCGGATTACTTTCCCTCATATTTTAAATTGTGAGAAGAAGGTTTGAATTTTGAATTGAAATATTTTCAAAATGGCAATGTTATGATTGCCATCATTGGAACTCTAAACCCGTCCCATCAACTCCATTATCTCACTCTACTTAAACCCCAAACTGTACCCGATTCTCTCACCACATCAGACTTATCTAAACCTTTCTAATTCTTCTTCTCCTTCAACCTCTCAACTGTTCTGAAACCCTAGCCGAAAATCTCCATGGCTCCCAAATCAATGAAAGCCTCCACACCCAAACGTCTTGGCGCCACCCCCAAGGGACGCCAGGCCACTGCTACTTTTCCTCAACCAGAACCCACTCCACAAGCAATCGTCCCAGCTACTATCCAGAGCACCATCGCTGAGAGCACGAATACAGCAACCAAGAGTTCTCAGAAGCACTCAGCGAAGAAACCTCTCAGTGCTAAGCAAAAAGGGAAAAAGAAAATCATTGATGAGGAGGTGGACGAAGAGGAGGATCTAGATGCGATCTTGGAACGAGATGCAGCCAAGAAAGCCGATGAAGAAGCTCTGAGAAAGAGAAAGGTCGAGGAAGAGGCCGAGCTGGCGAGGAAATTGGCCGAGGAGGAGGCCGAGAGAGTTCGAAAAGAGGCTGGGAAGGAGGTTACCACTGAGGAGGAACCAGAGGAAGAAGAAGAGGAGGACGACGAGACCGGTGATGACGAGGATGCTGAAGGAGACAACGATGAAGGGTCCGTTGAGGACTCGGGGTCTGAGGACGAAGAGGATGAGGAGCCCGAACCTGTTCCCTCTCCTTCTCCTCCTCCTCATCCCCCGTCTCCAATGAAGCGGAAAGCCCCAGCAGCTGCCAAGCCTCCATCTCCCAAGTGTACCAGGAAGGGCACTCTCAGAAGCCTTGAGGCGCCTGCCAAGAGGACTGCTCCCACACAAGCACGCAGGAAGAACGCTGATCCACCTGCCCTCATCCAGGTAAACCAATCCTTGCCCTCTTCATAGTTTGAAAATGCTGAAATGGCTGGAAAGTGGGTAGATGAGTTTCGAACTCGTAGGATATGCTGTTCTGATTTTTTAGATCTTGCGTTCTGTGAAGCTTTGAATTTTTCATGCATCTCTCTACTCAAACAATCCCCTGCCTGGACCGTTCTTAACCTTGAAGCTGTCTATTATCCCCAACTTACCCGCCTGTTCTAGATAAACCTAAAAGTCAAACACAATGCCGACGGTTGGTCTTTGGAATCCGTCGTCAAGGGAGTTAGAATCTCTTTCAACTCCATTGACTTTGCTGATTTCCTTGGCCTACCTAGACCTTGTCCACCATCTCCTGAAAACCCCACGAAAGAACAATGCATCGCCCTTGCCCGATCCAAATATCTCCTACCCGAAGCATCCAAAAGCAGCTCAAAACAGCTTACCCACTCATCCCTTACCCTAGAGGCAAAAATTATTTTCAACATCTATGTGCATTGCCTCCTACCCCGCTTAAACTCTGGCTCTCTCTTTACCGATAATGCCATGATCCTTTTATACCGCATCTTAAACGGCCTTGATCTTGATCTGGCCAACACTATCCTTGGATCCATGACTCACACTCGAAAACCCATAAAAGGAACCCCCCTCCCCTTTGCCACCCTTTTGACCCATATTTTCAAAGCTTCTGGAATCGATTTCAAAAATGAAGAACAACGGCGACATATGGGAAAGTTCGACTCCAAGAGCTTTGAGAAGATAGGCATCACTCGATCCCCTCAAGGGACTTGGAGTCTTGCCTCTCCCTCAAAAGCTCTTCCCACTGCCTCAGCCATTGATGAACGCATGGACAACCTAGAGTTGGGCTTGGAGGAAGTTCGCCTGGATATCAATGAGCTGCACAAGGAGTTTATGACGGAGATGAGCGGGGTGTCCAAGCTGTTACAAGGTCTGAGGTCACTGCTCACGGATGATGCTCCGGACGATGAAGCTTAACCCTATCCTGCCCTACCCTAACCCCATATCTGAAACATTGCTGGTTTTTTGAAACTATTTCAAAACATTTTGGTGACTGTTTTACCTCCTCCCTTTGTTGAAAGACAAAAAGGGGGAGATGATCTGCTGTGGTTTAGACTTTGAAAACTTTTTTACTGTTGTGAAGGTCTTGGAAGACCTTGTTTTGTTTTCAAATGGATGTCTTTCACGTTTAAAATTATGATCCAACATTTGTCTAACCCATGCAGGTACTTAGTCTGATGCTCTTTATATTATATATGTTTGACTAAGTTGCAGAGATGCACAGGTTTTGTCTTTCATGAAGGGGGAGATTGATAACTCCACTCCCTTGATGAAAATCGGAATAAGTTTCAAAGGCTTTGACAGACAATCTGTGTCAAAGGTCTTGAAGCTACAGTTGTGTTGATGAAATACAAAACCTGTTCTCTATGATATTTTGCTCGAATATTATTTTATATTATTATATGCTTCCAGATTTTATATTCTAACATTTCAAGAAGTTTTTCGAATACCTCTCCATCCTTTAAAGCTTGAAGTTGAGAAGGACACAATCGGAGATCATGGCTTCAAACTTTCCCAGTATAGAAGATCTCGAAGATGGCCATGATCAGCCTAGCCGTTGAAGAGAAGATTCATCTTTGGAGGCGCCGATTTGTTTTCTATAAAGAAAAGGAATAAGAGAAGACAGAAGACATTCGTTGAACACAAGCATTCATACACTCAAGCACTCAAGTGAAATTTGTCTTCTTTGTGTGCTCTCTGCTAGTTCTTAAGAGTCTGTTATTTCGTTTCAAAGCATTTGAGAGTTACACAGTGAGCTTATAGGATATATTTCGAGAGGGTTATACTCGAGAGTTTGTAACTCAGGAAGTGAACACTAGGCGATTAATTCACTAAGTGTAAGAGGATTGTACTAGATAGCTGAGAGAGGTGGGGCTCTTCTAGATTTGTCTAGGACTCCAAGGGAACATGAGTTGACTAGATTGCAATTGTATAGGAGAGAGGCTTCTCGGTGAGCTATTAGGATCCTACGTCTTGTGAATCAATAAAAGCCGGTTGACTCCTAGGGTTGTGGAAGAACCCTAGGCGGGGACGTAGGCCAAGTTCGTGCCGAACCTCGTAAACAACTCATTGCGTCCTTTACTTACTGCTTTACCTTATTTCCGCATTTGGTTCGAATTGTTTAACTTTGTGATTTAGGTTTTTAGAGAAAAGACTAAGTCTAATCTCAACGGGTTTTGCACGAGCGTCAAAAGTCTTGAGACTATCTGCGAAAAACCGGCATACTCTATTCAACCCCCCTTCTAGAGTATCTTTATATTACTTTGTTTTACATTATCGAACCTTCAACTTTGATTCCAGGTTTGACACTGTAATGGAATCAGTGTCGGGTTTGAGATCGCATATGGATGAACAATTTTGCCTGCTGGGTGAGAGACAGGACGAGCATTTCCGTCAAATACAGGATCAGTTCTAGGTGCTGAATGACCGATTTGATGCTTGGAACTCTTATGGTTGGCAACATGGGTTTCCACCTCCACCTCCGCCACATATGTAGATGACTCTGTTTTGTGAGCCTAATTCGCCATGTTTTACAGTTACTTTTATATCGATTTCTGCATGCATTTCATACATTTGGGTTAAAATAATACATAATTTGTGTAGTTTATGTTTATTTGCAATAAATGGAGGTCTACACAAGTTTTTGTTATATTTCGCAGAAATCGGACGCACTTTGGAGCTTAAAGGAAACTCATGGAGAAGCTAAGAATGGTGCAGCTGGAGAAAAAGCCATTTTTCACCATTCTTCGTTCTGAATCAAGCTTTGATGTCTTCATAAGAGATGTAGTCCTCGGAAAGAGCTTTCCAACGCATGGTCATATGCATCAATCCGACGAACGAGGATTCGGGAATGTAGATTTCAAGAATAGAGTAGAAAGCTGAGAGACTTAGTCGATATCGAGTTATTTTACTCGATATCGAGTAACCCAGATCGAGTAAAGACCCCAGAAATCGACAAGAGAAGCTGGGAGCTGGAGCAGGTTAGTCGATATCGAGGAAACACTTGGTCGATTTCCATGTCCAGAATTGAGATCGACGAAGCTGAGCACTGGGTAGCCGAGCAGAAGTTAGTCGATATCGAGTAACTTTACTCGATATCGAGGACAACCCAAGTCGAATGTGGTCTGTTGGCCGACATGGAGTTGCTGAGCACAAGACGAAGAAAATGCTAGTCGATATCGAGGACTCCTACTCGATATCGAGGACGTCTCAGTGGCGAATTCCGAGCTATCCGGATATCTTGTTAAGTTTCTATCCCGAATCCAATGGTGATATTTTCGAGATGAAATTCTAACAAGACCTATCAAGATCTATCAACTCAATGGAGGATTTATCCAAAAATTAGATATAGTCTTAGTTGATTTATTTCTTTTATTCCATTATTTAATCTTTAAAGTAAGTAGATAAATAAATATAGATATAGATATAATTTCTTTCCTGGAATAGGTAGGGAATGAAGCCTATAAATAAAGCCCTAGGGGGCTGATTTTCTTTCATTCAAGCAGAGCCGTCTTCGGGCGCAAGGAGAGAGGAGAGAGAGAGAGGGAGAGAGGAGAGAGAGAGAGAGAGAGAGAGGGAGAGAGAGAGAGAGAGAGGGAGAGGAGGCAAGAGGGAAGGAGAAAGAAGGAAGAACGTTTGGAAGGTTTTGTAAGTTTAAGTTTTATTTTGAATGTTAAAGTTAGTTTTTTTTATTATGGTTTGTTTCTAATTTTCTTCTTCTAGGGTTAGGGTGATCCCAACATAGATATGTGTGTTTGATTTATAAATCCATGAATTTATATGTCTTTATCATCATCTACCTATGTGCTTAATCCTTTGCGAGAGTTGAGGAAATTCCTTATTCATGATATTGAAGCGAAAGTGATCTTATTATGAATTGGATAGTAATTAGGGTTTATTTGCGAGAGCCGACTAATCCTAATTAAGAAAAGGTAGAAACAAATTAGGTTTTTATGCGAGAGCCTCTATCACCTAAATTGTTGGAATTTGCGAAAGTCCATTCTTTGATATAAAGCATGCATCTTTATGTGATTTATGATCTGCGCATATGTTTATTGTTGTGGTGATCCCTAACCTTGGAAGTTTGCATCTTTATTTGTTTTATTTTATTATTTTTATTCGGCACATATTTTACTCGATATCAAACCACCATTCTCTCTCCATTCCTCGACATCGACCCCTCTATTCTTTGTCGACAGCCACCCTCATCACCTTTTCCTGCTATCCCTGAACCCCAAAACACACTAAACCTAGAACCACTGACTTCTCTCCTGAGGACGAACCTGACTCCACTATCCTATAGCGGGGTCTTGACTACAAATTTATTTGGTCGAGAAACCCTCTCATCAAATTGGCGCCGTTGCCGGGGAGATATCAATCGCGCCTAGTTTAATTGTGTTTAAGGTTCAGAAAAGCCCATCCCTTTTTTTTACCCTACCTTACCACCAACTACCTCACCGGTACCAACTGGGTGCCAAGCTTTTTCTACTAATTTGTGTTCTTGATTGTAATTTCAAAGCTTAGGTACAAAGATTGAAGACTTTGTCGAAGGGAATCCTGCATGGGAAGAATGGTCTCAAGATTTGAGACGGAAGAATAAGATCGCAGTGGAGGAGGCACGATTAAGGGAAATAGCCCGGCTGGAGGACTTAGTCCGAAGACTTGAGGCTTCCTATCGTTCTGAAGTATTAGAGCCTCCTTCTTATGAGGAAATTGAAGCTATGGAAAGTGATGAGGAAGAAGAATATTGGAACCAACAATGGGTACTCCCACGGTACATGAGAGCAACAATGCCAATCGATGTCGACTACCCCAAAGTCGACGTCGACCACATTACAGAAACCCAGGTATGTCCTTCCTCGATCTCGATTCCACCTTTGCAATCTATCTTTGAAAAACCATTTGAACGACCCCAAGAAGAAGAAGCACTAGAAGAGAAGAAGTTGGACATTGTTGCCCAAGGCATTCCAAGATCGCTTTTACCTTATAAAGTGAAGGCTATCCCCGATGATTTTGAGCAACCGATGTTCATATTCAAGTATGGGGTCCTAGCAAAGTGGCATGAAGCTCTGCATGGTGGAGACGCGCAACCAAGTCAACCTATGAAGCGGAAGAGGTATGATGATGAGGTATGTATATTTTCTTTATATTTTCCCGTATATATGGTAGCTCGAGCCAGGGAAGATGAATGGGTGGAGCCATGGAGCATCCACTCGGGGAGGTTTAAGCTTCTTCATATGATGCCCTCGGATGACATCCCACGCTTCCCACTACCGGAGGAACCACCAGATCCACCTATACCTCCGGACAAAGATGAGCCAGGCTAATGCTTAATGAAGAAGTCGGCCTAGCGACTACAAAATCTAGAGCTTGTAAATAGACATTTATTTTTTGGGACTTTTGGACATTGTTTCTTTTTGTTTGTTTTTGGTTTTGAACTTTTAGTTTTTCTATTGTGGGTATATGTCTTCTATATTTTTCAGGACCATGGGGATAGAAGCAAGCTAAATCGGACTCGGCCCAGAGCATAGCACTCGATATTATGAAGCCCTGCACATCTGTCTAGTGAGTTTCTTTCTTTACCCTTGTTTTTATACAGTGAGGACACTGTAATGTTTAAGTATGGGGAAGGGGAAGGGCTTACTTTGTGCATATTTGCCATATTTGAGATTATTTGTGCATTATTTCTTGAATTGCTTATACATGGCTATTTTGGAATTCATTATTGATATATGTGCTTATATGCATGTTTTCCAGAGTTTGAAAAAAAGGACCCCATTGAAATTTTTGATAAGTGTCATGGAAGCTTTAATTGAACTCGATGATGCAAAATTGGATTCATTAGAGATATAGCATGAAATTGCCTAGTAAAGGGAAGTCACAATGAAGTGCATTATTTTCTTGAAAACCATGAAAGGAGGTAAAATTTGAAGTTGCTTTTGACATGTTGCATGATAAGAGGATGGAGGACTTTATATTTCCGTATAATGCTCATATTGTTTATATCCTAACCATACCTATGCATATGCATCACAAAATCCATATTATGCCTTATTTCAATTATTGCTCCACATGTTCTAAATATTTTCCATTCTTTACCTTATTTCCTATCCGGGGATTATGTAGAGAATGATGTTACATTATGGAAGATTATTATATGGTGTTTGTTGTTGTTATTATCATTATATGGAGTTTGGAAGGAAATTGTTTGAAAAATATGGAAAATTTAATGAGTGAAAGAAAATCCGATCACCTCGGGATATAAAGGTAGATCCACCCTGCTCGCTGAGATAATAGTTTGGCGAGATGGGACACACATGTGAGGAGTGCTGAGGTTAAAGAGGTAAAAGCATTATTACTGAAAAAAAGCATTATGAAAGGTGATGATTCTTATGAAAAAAGAATGTGGTAAAGAAAGTTTGGAAATATTCCATTTCCCCGGATCATTAGCACCACATGGCCAAAAATTGCCAACCTTTAGCCTTTTACCAATCTACTCCTTATTTGAGCAGAAATTAAAGTCCTCTTGATTATTAATGCTTTGTCACATTTTGCATAACCCTCTTTTTGTGAGTAGATGATTGCTTTTTAATTGCACATGCATGGATTTGTGACATTAGTACCTTTTCGAGGATGGTAATTAATTGCAAGGACATTTGAGAATGAATCTAATATGTTGAGAGTTATGATTTCTTCCCCTGTATGACAAACAAAAGTATTGCTTGAGGGCAAGCAAGCTTAAGTATGTGGTGTTTGTTGTGAGCCTAATTCGCCATGTTTTACAGTTACTTTTATATCGATTTCTGCATGCATTTCATACATTTGGGTTAGAATAATATATAATTTGTATAGTTTATGTTTATTTGCAATATATTGAGGTCTACAAAAGTTTTTTTTATATTTCGCAGAAATCAGACGCACTTTAGAGCTTAAAGGAAACTCATGGAGAAGCTAAGAATGGTGCAGCTGGAGAAAAGGACATTTTTCACCATTTTTCGTTCTGAATCAAGGTTTGATGTCTTCATAAGAGATGTAGTCCTCGGAAAGAGCTTTCGAACGCATGGTCATATGCGTCAATCCGACGAACGAGGACTCAGGAAAGTGCGTTTCAAGAACAGATCAGAAAGCTGGGAGACTTAGTCGATATCGAGTTATTTTACTCGATATCGAGTAACCCAGTTCGAGTAAAGACCCCAGAAATCGACAAGAGAAGCTGGGAGCTGGAGCAGGTTAGTCGATATCGACAAGAATTAGTCGATATCGAGGAAACACTTGGTCGATTTCCTTGTCTAGAACCGAGATCGACGAAGCTGAGCACTGGGGAGCCGAGCAGAAGTTAGTCGATATCGAGTAACTTTACTCGATATCGAGGACAACCCAAGTCGACATGTGTTCTGTTGGCTGACATGGAGTTGCTGAGCACAAGACGAAAAAAATGTTAGTCGATATCGAGGACTCCTACTCGATATCGAGGACGTCTCAGTGGCGAATTCCGAGCTATCCGGCTATCTTGTTAAGTTTCTATCCCGAATCCAATGGTGGTATTTTCGAGATGAAATTCTATCAAAACCTACCAAGATCTATCAACTCCATGGAGGATTTATCCACAAATTAGATATAGTCTTAGTTGATTTATTTCTTTTATTCAATTATTTAATCTTTAAAGTAAGTAGATAAATAAATATAGATATAGATATAATTTCTTTCCTAGAATAGCTAGGGAATGAAGTCTATAAATAAAGCCCTAGGAGGCTGATTTTCATTCATTCAAGCAAAGCCGTCTTCGGGCGCAAGGAGAGAGGAGAGAGAGAGGGAGAGAGGAGAGAGAGAGAGAGAGAGAGAGAGAGAGAGAGAGAGAGAGAGAGAGAGAGGAGGCGAGAGGGAAGGAGAAAGAAGGAAGAACGTTTGGAAGGTTTTGTAAGTTTATGTTTTATTTTGAATGTTAAAGTTAGTTTCTTTTATTATGGTTTGTTTTTAATTTCCTTCTTCTAGGGTTGGGGTGATCCAACATAGATATGTGTGTTTGATTTATAAATCCATGAATTTATACGTCTTTATCATCATCTACCTATGTGCTTAATCTTTTGCGAGAGTTGAGGAAATTCCTTATTCATGATATTGAAGCGAAAGTGATCTTATTATGAATTGGATAGTAATTAGGGTTTATTTGCGAGAGCCGACTAATCCTAATTAAGAAAAGGTAGAAACAAATTAGGTTTTTATGCGAGAGCCTCTATCACCTAAATTGTTGGAATTTGCGAAAGTCCATTCTTTGATATAAAGCATGCATCTTTATGTGATTTATGATCTGCGCATATGTTTATTGTTGTGGTGATCCCTAACCTTGGAAGTTTGCATCTTTATTTGTTTTATTTTATTATTTTTATTCGGCACATATTTTACTCGATATCAAACCACCATTCTCTCTCCATTCCTCGACATCGACCCCTCTATTCTTTGTCGACAGCCACCCTCATCACCTTTTCCTGCTATCCCTGAACCCCAAAACACACTAAACCTAGAACCACTGACTTCTCTCCTGAGGACGAACCTGACTCCACTATCCTATAGCGGGGTTTTGACTACAAATTTATTTGGTCGAGAAACCCTCTCATCACTCTGTATGTGTTTCTTCCTTTCTCATTTATTTTTCAAATTGAGGACAATGTGTGAATTAAGTGTGGGGGAGGGAACATTTACATGTTTTCACTTAGGTTGCATTGTATATATTTCTTTCTTTGCATTTCATGTTTATTATTCTTAGTCTTGCATTTAAAAAAAACAAAAAAAAAAGAAAAGAAAAATCCTATAAAAAGAAAAAAAAATCAGCATGCATGACATTTTAGATTTAGGATCATTAAGATAACCCCATCTGTACCAGTTGTCTTCTTAATCTAATTATAAGTCGCATGATATGCTTGAATTGTTGATCCTCATCTAGTTTGTTTGATCTATGGGAGCATGAGATAACAGATTGAATGAGCATGTATAACTCTTACATTTTAGATGACATTGAAATCCAACAAAAATTTACCTTGTGAGTTTTTGTTAGCTTTATTAGGACTATGCTTTATGGATGTCCTCTTTGCTTCTTGTGTGTGATACTTTTCATTGTGACTACCTCTGAGAGTTGGGATTGATATTTATGTCAAGGTTGTATATTTTGATCATTACTTGTGATTTTCACATGATTGAGGCATGATTGTCACTGAGCCATGATATTCCCTATCTTCCCTTGCATATCATCCATTGTTTGAAGCCAAACTAAGCCTATTATCCAATATTTGTAGCTCCAAAAAAATTATCCTTAGCCAATTGTAGCCTAACCCATCCGGGAATTAAGATTAGAATTGGTAAAATGATGGTTTGAGTTGAGTGAGTGCTTTGAGAATGGGATTTATGTATTGTTTTGAATCATTTGGCGCTTATTATGATTATTTATTCTATGAATTTATGTATATATATGTATACTCGGGGCCTAAGGAGAATAAAATTCACTTAGGAGTAAAAGTCGAGAAAGAAAAAAAAACAAAGGAAAAAAAAAGAGTTGCAATAAAAAGAACCATTCTTCATCATCTTTAGAAATGATTTGGGAGTATTGTTTGGTCTAAAGAAAGTTCTTGTATTGTGTTGTGCTTGAGGCTTGAGTTTGATGGTTTGTGATAAGTTTTGGTTGAGCTTGTAATTGGTTACTCGGAGCTTAGTTCCCGGATTATGAGCACCACAAGCCAAAAACATTCTCTACCTTAATTTTCTCACTAAGCCCCATTGCAACCCTTACAAGACCTCATGATGATTATTGCTTGTAATGTAACTCACGGTGGACATGTTGATGTGAATTTCAACTTTCATGGAGCTTAGTTGCATTGGATTGAGTTTGAACGGAATTGACTTAGCCTAAACACAAGAGCGGTGAGTGAAACACTTTATGTATCCGGTGAGGTTGGAGTGAAATGTGCCTAAGCCTTTGAGTTGCTCAAATACATGTGAGGATGTTGATTATTGTCTTGTGCTTCCTATTTGGTTAGGATTGTGTTTTCACGAGGTGAATGCATGAAGGGTGTGTTTGTGGGATGTTTGATTGGATTGGTTTTGCTTTCTTGAGGACAAGAAATGTTCAAGTGTGGGGGAGTTTGATCATGCACTTTTAAGTAGTGTTAACATAGGCATTTAGATGGGTTTAGGTAGGGTAAAATGCATGAGTTAGAGTAGTTTTCATGTTTTCATTATGTTTCAATTAGAGTCGGAATCTACAAGTTTTGTGCATGATTTCAGGTGATTGTGGAAAGGTGGAGAGCCGAAGAGAGGAGCTCGTGTAAATCATAGAAGATGAGACGAAAATCGGAGCCTCGAGCAAGAGAGCCGAAGAGAGGAGCCAAGCATATGCAAAGGAGGGAACTACAAAGAAACTCGGGCCAAGATGTTAAGAAACTCGGCCGAGTTATTTGAAGAAAACCGTGTTTTTGGATTCAGTAGAATTCGGGTGGAACAAGGAAAGCTCGGCCGAGTTTTCTGGGGACGCACCCGAGTTTTTGCTGAAACAGCTGTTACGCTGTGTGAATCAGTTTGTAATTTTAATTTCAATCAAGAGAACATGAAACGTTAGTTGCGCAAGAACACTAGTAGGTCTTGTTTTAGTTTTTTGGGAAGGAACCACGAACAGAGGGTTACGAAGCAATTAGGAGACTTCTTGTGATTTTCTTCGACCATGAACCATTAAACCTCTTTGCTTGGGGAAATTAATCGAAGCTTCAGGTTTGCAATTTCATTGTGAGATTTCTGTTCTCAATACTCCTCTTTGAATATTATCAATTCTTTACGCTGATTGTTTAGGGTTTTCGTGAATTTCCGTTAGTCTGATCAGCTGATGCCTTTTCACGATAATCTATAGCTAGGTATAGGTAATTTCTGGTTGAATTATCTATATTCTTGAGTACCAAAGTATAAATCTCTAAAACTGGTTGATTTAGGGATTTGTATAAAGAATTGATTTGCAATCGATGCAATAACTTGTTGTGTGTGTCGATTATCTTCGTTGCTTTCCAATAAGCTTAATCGATTATTGAGTTGAATCTTGATAGTTTCAAGATTGTTTGATAATTAGGGTTTTCAGGGTCTGGTTTTCCTGATTACTAGATTCGATAAGGAATTGGATTCAAAAGATCTAGTCTTTCCACAACAAAGTATTTGAGAGGAAGTTATCTATTCGATTTCGATGATCAATGAAAAAACCTGATTGCTGAGATTGATTGACCTGAGCTATTCTCTCGTATTCATCCATTTAATCTGTTTTACTTTATTATTTTTCTTACTTTTGCATTCTTATTTAGTTTAAACCATCGAAATCCCCCCTTTTTGTTTCTTGTTCTTGTTGACACACTCTGACTTGCATACAAATCATGGACTCTCTGTGGGATCGACCCGTACTTGCCAAACTACATTAGTTAGGTTAGTCGGATTTATTTGATAGGATTTAAGGTGACTGAAAATCCTCTGTCACACGGCCTCGAGTTGGAAACGTCAATAGTTTTCACCCACCTTGGTGAAGCAAGGTTTGAAGTCCATTTTCTGGACAAGGAGGGCTATGACATTGAGGAAGAGATTTATGATGATGGATACGACGGACCAACATCAAATGGTTTCCACTGAGTCTCAGCGATAGTTCGATAAACAGTGTTTTTATCCTATGCTTTCAAATGTAGCTCGAGCTATTAATAAAAAAAAAACCTTTCCTAGGTTCATGTTACCAGTGTTCCCTCTACAATAATATTGACAAACAAGTCCTTAGCGTCTGAAGACGCTGGAGATTGTTTATTAAGTAGGTCTCTCCTCCACACATAGTGCGCTGGAGATTACCTAATTCTCAGTTTGATCTCCTTCGCGTCCGAAGACGATGGAGATTGTTTATTAAGTAGGTCTCTCATACGCGTAGAGTGCGCTGGAGATTACCTAATTCTCAATTTGATCTCCTTCGCGTACGAATACGCTGAAGATTGTTTATTAAGTAGGTCTCTCATCCGCGCAGAGTACGCTGGAGATTACCTAATTCTCAATTTGATCTCCTTCGCTTGCGAAGACGCTGGAGATTGTTTATTAAGTAGTCCTCTCCTTTGCATAGAGTACGCTGGAGATTACCTATTTTCAATTCGACCCCCTTAAACATCCAAGGACGCTGGAGATTGTCTATCAATTTTTTAATTGATTTCTCCTTCATGTATCATACGATAGAGATTACCTAATTTTCAATTCAATCTCTTTAGCACCCAAGGACGCTGGAGATTGCCTTAGGTAGAACTCTCATTCGCGTGGAATATGCTAGAGATTACCTAGTATTCAACTTCAATTTCCTCTTGTGTCTAATGAAACACTGGAGATCGTCTTTAATAACCACCCTTCGCAACAAAAGCGAGTACAAATAGCTAAACAATTAAACTCCAGTGATACATTTGTCACAACAAATTCAAAAAACAAGCATCGCATAAACAAGTTGGTTTATTTATTATACATCAGACAAAACCATCCAACAAAAGTGGCGATATAACCGCACAAAACGTTGCAAAAACATAAAGTTCAACACCGAACTGTAAAATCCAAGTCACCATTTTGATAAAGACCTTGATTCATCGCTACAACATCAAAACAAGAGTGTCTGTCATACTCAAAGATCAAGCGTGTCCCAATTTGAAGTTCATTCAAAACAACAAACTCACGACACCCTGAAGTAAACTAGTAGTGACTAGGCCCTAAGGGCTCCACCCTCACCATGAATTCCTCATCAGCTCGCGTCCATAAGTGCACATGGCCAAGTACTTCATCACCATAATCACGGTATACGTATGGCAAAGGCTGCGACAACAACAAGCACGTAAGAAGATATCGAAACTCTCATCAGGAAATAAAACACATGATAAAAATTACCAGCCTATATAAATGCCCCTCCACGGCAATATCCCGGGTAAAACCCCAAACACGAGGAATAGTTACACCTGAAATATCAATTGGCGTTGTGGACGTCATCATCGGAAACAAACTGCAATAATAACCTCGGGATTTCTTACCTTTTTTAAACTAATCTCTACAAAGAAAAACAATAAAGGATGCCGCAAACCATCCAAGTCCACCACGAGGTCAACAAATATCAAAGAACACAACAAATAACACCTGATAAGTGCCACCTCCTTCCAAGCGGCAAAGAAAACTACAAGCAAACTCGATACACCGAGTAACAGAAAAAACTTACTAATGACACGCACTTCCCTGCTTCAGAACAATTCAAAGATAACTCTGCGGAACAACATCAATATCCACAATACGCAGAACTAGTATAAATAAAGACAACACTGAGATTAGGTAACGCACAAACGATATTACTTAAAGCATAATGCCAAGTTTTGACATGGTTTTAGGAGAAATCTCTCCATCAACCTTCGTCACAAATACTATGCTTTTCCAAAATCCTAAATTCATCAGGGTAATCCTTAGGGAAAGCCAACTACATAGGCTCCCCTTACCATACGTCTTTGTAGAGTTCGGAGACGAGATACTAGACCAAATCATTCTATGCTCTCCCTCGAACCAAGATTTCGTCGTACTAGTCGAAAGAGATGAAGGAGATTTGTTCTCTCTTTCAGAAGGATGGAGATCTTTCGCGAGCGCTAACAACCTACGAATAGGGAGCTGCCTTACTTTCGAATACCAAGGAGAATCTCACTTCGATGTAACAATAGAACAACCAGGTCAAGAAGAAAACGGAGACGTCCTGCCTAACTACCTATGTTACAAAGAAATATAACTATAGAAGACGCAAATCACTCTCTACTTTATTTCATCACTAATAAATGACAACTCTATAGATCTGCCACTATCACAAAATCAACGATGGTAGGTTAAACTCTAGTCGCAAACTTACCCTTCAAGCAAAAACATCAACGATAGTAGGTTAAACTGTAGTTGCGAAGAGACAAAACTAATGGCGACAGACTAAACTTTTAAGAAAAACAAACAAAAAGAGTAAGTAGAAATATATTACGGATAAAGATGAAATATTCACAAAACATCAAAACACCAAGACAAGACACCGCTTGTCATGGACATAAATGTTTTCCATCCCAAAAAATAATGTATGAACCGCAACAAAGCATAAAGCCCTCACCACAGGCAGAAATGTTTTCAACTTACTTCCCAATACAAGACGACTTCAAAGTTTCGGTAAAATGTGGAGAGACAATTGGTTACGCGTCAACTAGAGGATTGTTGTTTTCATTGTGAGTTGGCTCGGGGTTGGTCTCATCAGTAGGAGGAGGATCGAGGGCTACAACTTCGTCGAGAGGGGCACGGAGTAGAGGAGGTAGGCCACGTTGACGGTCTTTGAGTTTCATATCCTCTGTATCGTAACTGGGAGGAAACATCCTCACGGAATCCCCTAGGTGAGCAAAATAGTTGACGCTCTGAGCGACTCCACCATCCACTCCTTCCATAAAAACATCGGTCACCTTGTCATAAAGGACATCCTGCCCATCTGTCTCGAGGTAACGACCCAACCAACCTCGACTGTCCTCCCCCATAAAGCTGGTTAACCACCCTTGGCCCTCATCGCTAAGCATAAACTCGTGAATCGTACTCTTGGTAAGAACGACATCGTCACCAGAAGTAAAACGCTTCATTTTTCCTTTTACACTAATAAGCTCTTCGCGGACCGCTTTCAACTCATGCTCAAGATCCGTGATCCGACCCTTCAAGCGCGTAATCTCCAACTCACGCTCATACCCCACCTCTTGAACTTTCGAAAGTTCAAATCGCGACACGTCCAGCTCGCTCTTCACCGCCTCCACTTCTTTCTGGGATTTTTCTAAGACATCCTTCAAGCTATTGATAGTGACCTCCTAAAGCTCCGCATCCTTCAATTTCTCCACCTTCGTCTTCAGAGTCTTGTTCATTGCCCTTAACTCTCTCACCTTGTCGTCGTAGTTCCTTAAACGCCTAGCCACCTCGGACCATTGCAGGTTACCCTATGACAATACACAAAGAACAGTGAACACGCATACAAAATAAGATAAGTAGAAAAGGATTAATCGGCGAAAGAGGTTACGAAGCCTCCAGTTTTTTCACCCTGCTCCAACAATTCTTCATCCGTCAGATGGTGAAGAACCTCCCAATCAGCCGGGAAGCTCTTTCCAGGGTTCTCCAATTTCTTAATATCAATCGGATCAAACCCAGGTTGCCTGTATGCAGTCATGGAAATCCCTGATGAGGTGATTGGCTAGGCGCTTAAAAGTCGGGTGTTCCCTGCTCCCTCTCTTTGCCTTTTGCACCCACGTTGATCCAAGGGTATGTCCTCTGACGATACGCTCTCCCAGTCTTCGATAGGCCCTTTCCCTTTTGAGAGCTTTGTCGCAAGAGGGGGGGTCACGGGATGCAATCTGTTGACCATCACCCACTAGCAGAGTAGTGACAGAAGCAGGCCTGACCATCACCCACTAGCAGATAAATTGGACCTTTCAAGTTAAAAGGAAGGTGAGGCCCAAATACAAGCCAAATAGAAGAAGCCCAATTAGCACATGTTGTTGGAGGTTACAAAATATATAAAACGTGGAATGCAGTTAGCCAGTTACACAAAGGAAAAAAAATTTGTCTACCCCCACTCCACATTAACTGCTCCCAATCCCAGCTGCTATAAAAGTTGCACTGTTGTGTTTATTTTGGAGCTTCCCCCAACCGGCTCTTTCCTGTTGGTTGCTTCAGACGGTTTCTTCTGGCTTTCTTCTGCCTCCAAAAAAATTCTCCCTGTTGGTTCCTCCTGGCTTCTTCCTACTGGCTTTCTTCCTCCTCCAAACGAGCTTCCTTCTTTCATCTTGAAGGGGCTCAAACCTGCAAAAATACATAAAAGAAAACACAAGCAGTTAAAAAGAGAGAGAGAATCATTTACTGCAAAAGGTAGAAGATTTGTTTCTCCTTGTTGTTTCATCTTTGCTTGCAGGTAAAAAGACTTAAGAAAATGGAGGATCAAAACCTTGGTTCACATGCTCTCACCTAGTGTTTGGACTCGTCATAGGCTTGAAAGTATTTTCTTTCGCCTAGAGAACATCACGTAATAGGTTGAGAGCATATACTCTCGTAGTTGGCTTGAAAGTACATTCTTTCGCCGCTACATTCGATCCCGGCGTGGATCGACCTCCAAGGGTCGGAGTGCTGCCGGATTTTTCCTAGAGGGCTTTGGTTACTGGACAATTGAAAATTTGCAATCGGTTTCTAGCCTTTAATCAAAACAACAAAGACAAGGCTTACAAATATTGCCTAATTGCTCCTCCAAATTGCAATTAGCAATTAGCCAAATCGCCCCAAACCGTTTGACAGTAATCAAAACTGAAAGCAAAGAAGGCAATCAGTAAATGAGAACAAACCTTAACTTGGTCGTTCTTGAAACAAATTTAGAAATTGGAATACAAAATTCCCAAACTTGGAATTAAAGCACTTCGGTCCGAAATCTAGATCAACTCAAACACCGACAAAAAATAAACCAAAACTTGCCTCTCCGCTTCTAGCAGGCGCTGTTCGGAAGAAGGCTCGGACGGACCCTCTGCTTGGTCTGCTTGGTCACCTGTCGGTTTCTTTGGGTCATCTTGATGTCGATTGATCCACTCTCTCAAGCTCTCCAAATTGTTGCTCTGCCGAAGATCGGTCCCGGTCGGTGTTTGCGAGCCCCAAATTGTTGCTCCTATTACACCGATCTGCAGGCTGATGTCCATGGCCCCTTTGTGGGATCTAGGGTTCATGTTCCGGTGGTGTGACTTGAAGCCGCTCAGTGCACAGGAAAAGAAACAAGTGCAGTGAAATGGGGAGTAGAAAGCTAAGGAAGAAAAATTAAGCTTTTGAGTGGATTAAGATGAAATAGAAATGGGCTCGGCTAACGTAAAACCAATGTGTGAACCTAATTGAGCCCATTGGCAATTAGTACCGATCCATAAATCAAGAAGTATACACACATACATGTATACCGCCGCATTTATTTGAAAGAAATTTCATTTAATTGCAAACATAACCCACTAAAATATAAGAATTATAATCGGCACAAATTAAGAATTTGAGTTTTATTAAAATGTCAAATTAAAACTCATAAATATTCTTTGTCAATTAATTATAGTGGGTCAATCTCAAAATTGGCTTCAATAAAAACGGAGTCGTAATCACTTATCGGCTCCAATAAACGGAGTCAAAATCTCAAATCGAGTTTCACAAAATATAAACTCGGTCCTCATAAAGAACTACGTGTAGACTTGATACTCTTTTATGAGTTACGTAGGAAATTCGGTATAAAATTTAACATGTACTGAATTCAGTCACCTTGCCCAAAAAACAAATTTTGTTCTAGGTAGAACTACGCAAAGACTTGATGCCGTAAAAATGGCTACGTAGGTAACCCGTTATTAAATTCTAAAAATATATCGGGTACAGTCGTCGACCTCTAAATTCACTCTCAAATGAATATGAGGTTAAATCTCCCTAAATTGAATTAAATTAGTTTAGGCAGAACTACGTAAAGACTTGATACTCTTTAAGAGTTACGTAGGAAATCCGGTATCAAATTCAATATATATCGGATTCAGTCGTCTGCCTCTAAATTCACTTCTAAATGAATATGAGGCCAAAACCAAATAAATTAAATTGGTTCATTCAGAACTACGTATAGACTTGATACTCTTTTACGAGTTACGTAGGAAATTCGGTATTAAATTTTAAATACGCCGAATTCAGTCACCGGTTACAAATTAAATGAAATTTGTCCTTGTAAGAACTACGCAAGATTTGATCCCGTTCAAACGGGTACGTAGGTAGCTCGACATAAAGCTAAAAGCTAGTCGGGTTCAATCGCCAAACCAAAAACAATTAAAGTGGTTTCTGGTAGAACTACGTAAAGGCTTGACGCCGTTAAAACGGCTACGTAGGTAACCCGATATTAAATCTCAAAAATATATCGGGTACAGTCATCCGCCTCTAAATTCACTTCTAAATGAATATGAGGTCAAATCCAAACTAAATTGGTTCAATCAGAACTACGTATAGACTTGATACTCTTTTACGAGTTACGTAGGAAATTCGATATTAAAATTCAATATATATCGGATTCAGTCGTCTGCCTCTAAATTCACTTCTAAATGAATATGAGGCCAAAACCAAACAAATTAAATTGGTTCATTAGTGAACTACGGGTGATTTGATCTTGTCTAAACGGGTACGTAGGTAGCTCGACATAAAGCTTAAGCTCGTCGGGTACAATCGCCAATCCAAAATATCAAATCGGTTCGTTTAGAACTACGTAAAGACTTGACGCCTCTTATCGGCTACGTAGGTAACCTGATATTAAATTCTAAAAATATATCGGGTACAGTCGTCGACCTCTAAATTCTCTTCAAATGAATCTGAGGTCAAAATCAAACAAATTCAAATTGTTCATGTCGACTCGGTACAAAGCTTCAGCTGGTCGAGCTCAGTCATCACCCTCAAAGGATATCAGGGTCAACCCAAATACAAAGTTCATTTCTTGTCCCGAACTACGGTGACTTGATTCCACCAAACAAGTGGATACGTAGGAAACTCGGTGTAAACCAAATTCTCACCGAGTCCAGTCACATCCAAATTTTCAAATCAAATCTCCTCAAATTTATTTATCGACTCTAAGTCGTCTCAAATACCAAAGTTTTATCAAATCTAAAGTGTCTCCTCCGACTCGATACAAAGCTTCCGCTCGTCGAGTTCGGTCACGACCAAAACATCAAAAGCTCAAATATCAAATTTGTCATTTTCAAGAACTACGTGCGGTTTGATCCCTTCCAAAAGGATACGTAGGAAACTCACAAACGAGTTCAATCACAACCCCCAAATTGACTTTTCAGTCAAATCTCAAATCAAATCAAATCAAACTCCACCATCAAAATCAAATCGTTTTCTATGCAAATGATAGGCGGGTTACTTGAGTTACCCTTCCGAGAAGGTGGGCTCGGGTTACTTGGGTGGAGTGTTGTTCGAGCTACCCTTCCTAGAAGGTGTGTTTGAACTTCGTCCTCTGATGCATACAAGAAAACGAAATCAAATCAAAACTAAATCCAAACCAAAACAAACACAAAATCCAAAACACTCTGAACTACGTAAGGCTTGATTCTCTTCCAAGAGATACGTAGGCAACCCGCTAAAATTCGGGTGCAGCCCAAATCACCAAAACCATTCAAATCTTGGTATCGATACGACTTCGAATCAAGAGGATAACCAAAAGGGGTCGAACTCAAATATTAAAAATCAAATAAAATGTGTTGTACAATTATTCGCGCATTTTTGTCCAACAACGGTAACCACCAAAATATGGTGATTACTACGTACCAACCACCAATGGGTGGTACACAAATTTTCATACCACGTACCAACCACAAGTCGTGGTTACCGCATATGTGATAACCACGATTTGTGGTTACCATCGGTACATTACCATGGTTACCATGTTGTAATTCTGTTTGTATTTTTTTGAAACCTTTTGGCTTTCGTCCGGTAGTCATGCATCAAAGTTATCGAACAAAAAAAATATGGCTACCAAAAATAATAATATGGTTATTGCCTGTTAAAAGTTCAAATAAACCAAGTTCACAACCTAAAGTACAAACCAATTCAAACCAACCAAGTTCAAAGTCTTCAAACAAATTAATTTCAATTGTTCAAACATTCAAAATGTTCCTGCAAGCTAGTTCGAACAAAACAAGTTCAAAGTCTTCAAACATTAAAATGTTCCTACCGTTTCTAGTGGAAAAAGTAGAAATGACCAATTTAAGTCAAAATCAAAACACAAAATATAAAGTAAAAACTTAAAAATTAAAGTTAAAAACAACAAAACATTAAAAAAAAAATTAACATACACACATACTCGGTAACCATGGTATTCAGATTTCATTACCATTACCGTACCATTCTCACGTGGTTACCACCACGATGGTTAATACAATGTTGGTTACCACAAATGTGGTTACCAACATAGTCGGTTTGTGGTTGGTACGTGGTTGGTATGGTAATTTCCATACCATTTGCCAGCCCTAGTGACATGTCTCTATAAGCTTAAGGTGGTTATAAAAACCTTAATGTCTGAGTAACCACTGGCGCTGGAATATTTTCTTATTTACAAGAGGGGGTGTTATATATACTATATATACCGAGGTCTTGACTATAAATTTATTTGGTCGAGAAACACTCTCATCTTGCAGCCCAAAAGATTTAAAGATATTATTGACCTATTATTACCTCAAACTTATGGGGTCTAGAAGGTCATAGTGTTACATCTCACTACATAGGTATTTGGGACCAACGGGGCAACTAGACGAAGTCATTTGCAAGGTTCTGTATGTCCGGTTGGGTCAAAAAGGGTTGAGTCGAAAGTCATCCACTAAACCAATGGGCGTAAGCCATATAGTTGCATGCTTGAGCAACGTGCTTGCACGGTGTGTGTAGACTTGCGCTAGCTTGTGCTCGATAGATGCCTATGTAAGGAGGACACCCACATGTTAAAGCATGCCTTTTAACATGTCAAGCTCATGGTAGAGACAAAGATTCGTCACCTTAGATGGGCTGATCCGGGGATGCCGCCAAGCAGCATGAATGGGTGCTTGGAGGTGGCGGATCCACTGGGGTCTCGAGATGTAGAAAGCCGGTTCCCTATCCGGAAAAAAGTTATTTTTTTGTATTATATCAGGTTTTTTTAGTAATAAAATGAAGTAAATTGAACATAGGAACAAGAAAACATGCTCAATGATAAGGCAACAGACGAAGTATTCACGAGTTAGTCTTAAGACCTAGTTCAATTCTAATCTTGTCCAGAGGAACAGATCTACCGGCTTCAAGGTTGGTATTCACGAGTTTGCTTTTATTTGTAATTTACTATTCACATATATTTTTCAATTATGATAAAAAAAATTATATAATTTATATAAAAAAATTGTTAATACGCTCCACGATCTTCTCGTTTTTCAGGCCAATAAGAATAAAACTATTGGGCTTATTTTTCTGTGTTGAAAGATGGAATTGAGTATGAACCTGTTGAACTTATTTTTCCCATTTCACTTGACACCATATAAGTTTCCATAAGCATCATATTTCTTAATATCTTAAATTGTAAGAATGAAAGGAAAAAAATTTAATTGTAAAATGTTTGGGATATAAGTATAAATATGAATGGAAAGCCAAAACAAAATATACATTTGAGAAATATAAATATGTTTGTGTTATATAATGTTTGTATGAAAAAAAATTCACTAACAAACGAGTAATAACTAAAATGTAAAAATAAATTAATATATTGAAAAATCAATAATATAATACAAAATATTATTATACAAGAAATTTGGATTACAAGATTCCAAAACTCTAGTAAACTAAATATATGTTGTTGTTGTTGTTTTTCCGTGCAACACATTCCAAATTTGAACATTAGTAAAGATGTTTAAGCCTTGCATTGGGCTACAGCTCCAGCCCAAAATAGATTAGCTGCAGTTTTATTTGATGGAGGAGAACTCACCATAAGAAGATGAATTCCATTTTATGGTTTTTGATTAGGGTCTCTCCCTAACAACTGATAACACTAATAATCACTAAACCATGTAAGTCATCCCAACCTCTACGATGTTCATATGAGGAACCCTCATGACAGCAGCCCCTGCCCTACAATTCCTCCTAAGAAATGCATACAAGTAGTTCACCATCAGCTTCTTTAAGAACCATGATTCCTTTTTCACCCTCACGTCTCCATCCGCCAGCAAGCACGTGAACCCAGATGATAGGCTAAAAACCTACCTGCAAGTATACGGGATCGATCGTAGTATCAAGTAATAAAAATTATCGTTCTTCCCATGGGACCTATGGCTCAATACCAATTAATCCAATTAAGCTAAACTAGTAAATAGGAACCAAGAAGAGAATTGATAAAAATATATAACAAAAACTAATCAACGACTCAAAACTAATATAAAATAGAGATAAAAGACATCTAAGGATCCGGGTATTAGGTTAACATCATGTCAAGTATCGAATTAATCTGATTGTTCATATTCATCTAAAAGCTATTAAACTCTCGTTATTCACTTTAGACTATTAACTAGTAAACCGGTGTTATTCACTCTCAAACCAAAGTTAGTAAATTCACTCTCAATCTAAGGCTATTCTGTTCACTTTCGATTAAAAGCTATTAAGCGTGTTGTTAAGATAGGCAATGAGGGTGTATAGTGTTAGCTTGCACCTCAGCACATACAATCCAATCCCACATAACAGATTTTGTCAGCTTGCATATTAGTGGAACCAATTGTAGCTATATACAGTGCATTACACACGATGAATGAATAAAGAAAACTCTCTTCTCTTTCCTTTGCTTTCTCTGTCCATGTATGAGCAATGCTCTTATCATCTTCAATCCATTACATCCATTAACATGGTATCGGAGCTTATCCTGTGATTCTTCAATCGATTCTCAATTTTTTTTTTAAAATCAAACCTTTGATCCTATGGAAAATCCAGTGGATCCTCCAAATCCAATCATTCCGAATGAAGTCACTCTTATTGATCCGAATGATGAGTTGTTTCTTCACCATTCGGATCATCCTAGCTATGTGTTGTCTACGCGCTTTCTTGATGGGAAGAACTACGGCCATTAGAGACGCTCTGTGGAGGTCTCTCTGGACGCAAAGAACAAGCTGGGTTTCGTTACTAGAGCCTGTGTGAAGCCGACAACTGATCCTTTCCGAATTCGTCAGTGGGAATGCTGCAATAGCATGGTAATCTCTTGGCTCGTTCATTCAGTTGATAAAGATATAGCTGAGTCTATTCTGTATTCTCGTTCTGCTAGTCGGATATGGCGAGACCTTGCTTCTAGATTTGGTAGCTCAAATAGAACTCGGATTTATCAGGTTTAGAAGGATATTTCTCTCATTGAGCAGGGTACTCTGGATATTGCAACTTATTATACGAAATTTAAGCGTATTTGGGATGAATATGCTTTGTTGTTAGAAAATCGGGCTTGTGAATGTGGATCTAATCTAGCTGTGGTGAAACTCATTCATGACCAGCAGGTCATTCAGTTTTTGATGGGGCTCAACGAGTCATTCAATGTGGTGAGGGGTAACATCTTGATGATGTCTCCCCCTCCAAATGTTGATGAATCTTATCACTTCTTAGTCCAGGAAGAGCAACAAAGGGGCATGAGCAAGTCCAGCACATTCAAAGAGGGTGAAAATGCTGCTTTTGCTTCGCAGCAGTTTAATCCTACTAGTGGGAGTTTTAAGAAGCCTTCATATTGTGATCATTGCAAAGCAACAGGTCATGTTATAGAAAAGTGTTGGAAGATCATTGGGTATCCTACTAGCCCTGCTTCAGGTGCTTATTGTGACCACTATAAGGTTGGAGGGCATTCCACTGAGAAGTGCTGGAAACTTCATGGGTATCCCTCTAACACTACTCCCTCCAACACCACTGGCTCTCGTCCATATTGTGATCATTGCAAGACTATGGGGCATGTGATTGAAACGTGCTGGAAACTACATGGCTATCCACCTGGGATGCCATCAAACAGTCCAAACAAGGGCAAGAAGATAGCAGCTACCACCACAGGGTCTTCTTCTGATGCTATTACTCAAGCACAATACCAGCAACTTCTATCCATTCTCCAGAAGCACGAGATTCAGGATTCCACTGCATTGCTTGCAGGTAAAACCACCTGTCTTTTTTCTTCTATGCTTAATTCAACTTGGGTTCTTGACAGTGGAGCAACTGACCACATCTCAGCCCATTTATCCCAATTCTCTGATCACAAACCTCTCACCAAACCATCATTTATGACTATGCCAAATGGTAGACGAGCTCTCATCTTACACATTGGGACTGTCAAAGTTTCTCCTCAGATCATTCTTCGGGATGTTCTCCACGTCCCTGATTTCCAGTTCAACCTCATTTCAATTAAAAGATTGTCCACAGACATCCAATCTAACATTCTCTTTACTCCCCATTCTTGTATCCTTCAGGGCCCTTTGATGAAGAAGCCATTGGTGATTGGAAGTGAAGGAAAGGGACTCTATCTAGCCAACTCTTCTTATGAGAGGGACCATAACACCACCATAACAACTGTTTTACAGACTTCATACACCTCATGTAATAAGGATCCTTCTTTTGATTGCCAACTTGACAGTGTTGTGTTTAGTACTTCAGTTTATGCCACTTACAATGCTGAATTATTACATTGTCGTTTGGGACATGCTCCCTTTGCTCATTTGAGATTTTTTGATACTATTGTTTCAAAATCCTTGCCGGATAAAATTTCTGAAATCTGCCCACAGGCTAAACACAAGAGACATCCCTTTCCCTCTCGACAGTCTCAGTCTTCCACACCATTTCAGCTGGTGTTTTTTGACACATGGGGACCATATAAACACCCTACTCATAATGGTTTTCGTTATTTCATAACCATTGTGGATGACTATACCAAATGTAAATGGACATTTCTTATGTCTTCCAAGACAAATTCCCTCTCCATTATCAAACATTTTGTCTCTCTTGTGTCAACTCAGTTCAACACCACTGTAAAGGCCTTCAGATCTGATAATGCAGTTGAGTTTCTTGATAAATCCCTACAAGAATTTTTCTCCACTCATGGCATCATCCATCAAACCTCCTGTTCTGACTCTCCACAGCAGAATGGGGTCGTGGAAAGAAAGCATAGGCACCTTCTTGAGGTGGCTCGTTCCCTCAAATTTCAGTCCAATGTTCCAATCAAGTTTTGGGGAGAATGCATTCTCACAGCCACTTACTTGATAAACAGAACTCCTTTACCCTCAATTGCCAACAAAACTCCTTATGGAATGCTCTTCCACAAACCTCCTTCTTATAATCACTTAAGGGTATTTGGTTGTTTATGCTTTGCTGCAACCTCTAAGAGAGGAAGAGACAAGTTTCAGCCGAGGTCCAACCCCTGTGTTTTCCTTGGTTATACTCATGGCAAGAGTGTTTACACCATTTTTTATCTCAAGGCCCAGCAAATCATCCACTCTAGGGATGTTGTCTTTTTTTAATACAATTTCCCTTACCATTCACAAGTTTCTTCTCACAGCACTGTCACACTTCCAATTCCTGCATCATGTTTTCCCCCTTCCATTTTCTTACCCACTCAGACTATCCAATCACCTCCTTCATCACCTGATGTAGCTATGACTGATACCCCCTCTCCTTCATCACCTCCTTCTATTACCCCTAATCCTACTCCTCCTCCTACAGACACTGCTGCCCCACTTCTCAGAAGATCCACTAGAGCCCGTAGACCACCCTCATACTTGGATGACTTTGTCTGCACCAATTTTTCACATTCAGCCTCATTATTCACCTTCCCATCCCCATCCTCAACAGCCTTTGCCTTCCTGTCTCACCTGTCCTCATACACTGAACCATCCTCTTTCAAAGTTGCTTCCCAAGATCCCTGTTGGGTTCTAGCTATGAAGAAAGAAATTGAGGCCTTAACTGCAAATAATACATGGTCTCTTGTTTTTCTCCCACCTGGGAAACGACCCATTGGAAACAAGTGGGTTTTTAAGGTCAAGCTCAAAGCTGATGGCACTTTGGAAAGGCACAAAGCTCGTTTGGTAGCAAAGGGATACACTCAAAAGGAGGGAATAGATTATCATGAAACATTTTCTCCTGTTGTGAAGATGCCCACAATTCGTATCATCATTGCTATTGCAGCTGCTAAATCATGGCCTTTGTTTCAAATGGATGTTAGTAATGCGTTCCTCCATGGTGATCTCCATGAAGATGTCTATATGACAATGCCTGACGGCCTTCCAAATCCTCACAATCTGGTTTGCAAACTTCAAAAGTCCCTATATGGACTTAAACAGGCCAGTAGACAATGGTTTTCAAAACGCACTGATGCTTTGGTTCAGTCTCTCCACTTCACTCAGTCTAAACTTGATTCTTCTTTTTTCATCAAGAGAAATCACAGTCAGATCACAATTGTTGTTGTCTATGTTGATGACCTCCTAGTTACTGGCTCTAGTTTGGAGGAAATCAACAACCTCAAGTCTTTCCTGGATACATCATTTACCATCAAAGACTTGGGAGCGCTTCACTACTTTCTGGGATTGGAAGTCACTTACAGTGATCAGGGGATTCATCTCTCTCAGCATAAGTTCAGTCAAGAGTTAGTTGAGGATGCTGCTATAACCATTGACAAAGGTGCTCTCACCCCTCTACCTCTGAATGTTAAGCTTGACCCTCTTGAAGGTGATCTGCTTCCTGATGCTCTATATTATAGAAGGTTGGTTGGGAAACTCAACTTTCTCACCAATACACGCCCTGATCTTGCCTTTGCAGTTCAGACTCTTAGTCAATTCATGCAGGCACCCCGTCTTCCACACTTGCTGGCTTTGCATCACACTATTAAGTACATTGCTGGTACTCTTTCACATGGCATCACACTCAATGGCTTCAACTCTCCTTGCATTGCCGCATTTACAGATTCAGATTGGGCATCATGTGCTTTTACCCGTCGATCTGTCACAGGCTTTGTCATCTTATTAGACAAGTCTCCTATTATTTGGAAGTCTAAGAAGCTAGGGGTGGTTTCTCGAAGTTCCACTAAGGCTGAGTACAGGGCAATGGCCCAAACTGCAGCAGAAGTAACTTGGGTGGTTCGATTACTTCATGAGCTTGATGTCACTCCAATCAAGCATGTGACAATGTACTGTGACAATGTTTCTGCTATACAAATTGTTCGTAATCCAATCTTCAATGAATGCACGAAACATATTGAAATAGATTGCCACTTTACACGAGAAAAAGTTCTAGATGGACTGCTGGATCTTTGTCACATTCCAACAAGTTCTCAGCTGGTAGACGTCTTGACAAAGATCCTACCATCACAACAACAGAATCTCCTGCTAGGCAAACTCGGTTTGTCACCACCCCGAGTTTGAGGGGGGGGGGTTAAAATAGGCAATGAGGGTGTATAGTGTTAGCTTGCACCTCAGCACATACAATCCATTCCCACATAACAGATTTTGTCAGCTTGCATATTAGTGGAACCAATTGTAGCTATATACAGTGCATTACACACGATGAATGAATACAGAAAACTCTCTTCTCTTTCCTTTGCGTTCTCTGTCCATGTATGAGCAATGCTCTTATCATCTTCAATCCATTACATCCATTAACACGTGTCAAAGCTATTCACTTTAAATCAAAAGCTAGCGAGTTCACCTCAAATAGAAAGCTATTAGATTCACTTTGATTCGGAACTATTAAACATACTATATGTTATTCACCTTGATTCGAAGCTATTAAGCTATGCTATTCACCTCAAATCAGGCTATTAAACAAATCGATACTTGACTACATATTAAACCTAACAACCCATCACCTTAGACCGGAGAATTAGGCAAGCACAATCGAATACATGATAAAAGCAATTAAATCAATCACAACAATCATGAACTAAATTAGAAAAGAAATAGTAAGAAGACTTATCTCAATCTTGCAAATAATCCAAAAGTTGAAACTTGATTAAAGCTCAAATCTTCGATCACACCAAACTAAATCTCCGTTGTCTTGTAAGACAATAGAAAAATAGACTCAAAACTAAACCCTAATCTAAACCTAAACTAAATACGGCCGAAGCCTGATGTGCGGCAAGCCGACCTCCCAACCTTGCAATCACACGGGAGTATATATTGTAATTTGATTAAAATTACAAATTAAGCCCACAAAATTGAAGAACTTAAAACTAACCCAACACCTTATTATAATTTCAGCCCATAACATAACTTCCACTTTTAGTAATTTCCACACTTGGCCATTCAGCTTCTCGGATCCAATCCAATCATGTTCGCTCCTTCGTATCAACTCTTGAATTTCCACAATAATATCCTCAAAATGCCTGAAATCAGTAAAACTAGGTGTAGACTCCGAAAATGCAAAATAGAATAAATAAAGCATAAAATATGATAAATATGCATGAAAATGATCTAAACTAGTATGCAAATGCAACCCTAAAATATGACTAAAATAGTTGCTATCACCAGACTGCACCGCGGCCCTAAGAGCAGAGATCTCGTACTCCAAGTGTTGGTCACCCTCAGCCAACAAAATGTTGCTTGAAGGCGACACCATGGCACTGGATTCCTTCGAGGGTTGAAGACACGGCTGCTTGCTCGTATCTTGTATTGTCCAAGATACGAGCTAATTCTTTGTCCTTTGTCCTCAGAGGTATCCTCTTCATGTTTAGCTCCTTTTTGTTGCCTTCCAATGCAAGATCCAATGCCTCGCTTATGATGAACTTCTCAAGGATTTTGGCTAGTAGTTGTTCAAAGGCTGATGAACGATTTTTAGTCACGTAAACTGTAAAGGCTCGGATTTTCAAATATTAATTTTTGAAAAAAGGAAATTAAAAATAAATTTAAAACGGATTTAAGTTGGATATTTCAAGAAAAACTCTTCCTAAATTTAACAAATCGAACTTCAAATTCTTAGAGCGAATTCTGACCAAATTTTTGAACTTTTAAACACCGATTCTGACTTTCACCTTGAGATTCTAAAAATTCTTTTGGATGACAATATTTCCATTTGGATCCTAAAAATATAATTGACCGAGAGAGTGGAATTCAAAAGACCTATCGTTGAAAATTCAAATTCCGATTCAGGACCACACACTCCTTGTCTCCTTCCTCACATGTTGATCCAAAAACTCAGTCTTTCTCCCCATGTTTGAATAATTCATAAAGTAGCTTTTTCCCTAAATCTCTCATGTGATCCCCTTTTTCTAGCTAGACACCTACATCCCCCTCTCCCTCCTTCACCTTCATGTTCCCAATTTCTGGCAAAAGACAAACCTCTCAGAGCCTCTTTTGAGTACCCGATTTCAGCCCTCAACCATCTTTATCCTCTTCATTTCGAATCTGAGGTTCAACCCACAAATACTCTCAGCCCAAACACACCCTACCCTTACCCTTCTCTCCTTTTGGTTTTGTTGTGCACCTCCAACATCCCACATCCTCCATTGCCTTGGTTGCCGGGCACCATACCGTCACGACCTCCTCTTCATCACCTCACCGCCACCACCTTTTCTCCTTCACCTTCCCCAAGAACAGCACCACCCTCTTCCTCCCCTCCACCATTGAAGCTGAGCTTCAAGCAGCAACCCCGTTCTTTCGGAGCCACAAGCGAGCAGCTCATCCTCTCCCCTTCGCGTCTGAGCAAGTAGAAGCAACAGGCAACACCAGTAGCCACCGAGTGTCCCTGGGTGCAGCCGAGCGCGTCACCCAGCAGCAGCCGCCCGCGCCACGTTCGTCACCCCTGTTTCCTGGATCCGAGATTGGTAAGGGCGCCTCTCTTGCCTTCCTTTCATTTCACACTTGTGTAAGGGCCCTCTTTTATGACTCCCTCCTTCATCCTAGGCCACCCGGTAAGATCGATCAGTAGCCGACGATCCCAAATCCACTCCGTCGATGCGATTCAAGCTCCGACGAGTTGACACCCCTCGGTGAGCTTCCCAAACCCCTTTTTCAATCATAGTCTTCGAATTCGTGCTCCTTGTGCTAACTAATCGAGAAGAGAGTGTGAGAGCGGGTCGGAGTGAGAGATCGACGAGAACGAGTGCAAGCGCGGGTGAGAGAGAGAGAGCTCGAGCGAGAGAGCGTGAGTGCGAGCGAACATGGGGGTGGGGAAGCCATTGCCGAGCCAGATCGAAGGAAAAAGGTAGGTCGGGGCTGGCGAGAAAAGAAGGAGGAAGGAGACGCGGCCTCCGGCGAGCTTAACAGAGGAAGCTGATGACCATGAAGAAGAAGATGATCAGTGGGCATGGGCCCCACCTCCACCTTGGCGCCACGTCAGCTGGGTCCCCCTTCCTTCTTTTCTTCTCTGCATTCGGTCATCAGTGAAATGGAGAGTTAACTAGTTGAGTTTTGGGCCTAATTTATTTCAACAAAACAAATGATATGGGCCGGGCTGGTTTGTTTTGAGAAAACAAATGAACTGTGGGCCTATTTGACCAAATGTATTTCGGTTTGGGTTGATTTTATAAAAATGTATTCGGTTTTGGAGAGTAGGAGACAAGTGAGGTCGGTTCTGGGTTTTACCAAAGTAAAGGGGGTTGGGTTATAATTTGTATAAAATAAGAGCAATTGTTAATTCCATAAAAAGGTTGATTTATATAAAATAAAATGGTTGGGATTTTAAAGGATTTAGTATTATTTTATGAAAATGTTTAAAGGTAAATGGTATTTAAAATATTAGATAATATTATTTGAGTTAAAGTATAAAATATTATTGTTAAGATTTAAGGATATAATATCATAGTGATTTAAGAAAAATAAAATATTATGAGACTTGGAGATTTAAAAAGGGCATTATCGGAATTTAAATCTAAAAAGGAATTTGACGAACATTTATCAAGATCGGAAATTCTAACTAGTTAGCTCGGCTTTCCAACGGTTTTCGGGACTAACTTGGGAATTATGTGATCGATGACTATCTAGCATGTTGATATGATTGATTGACAAATAGCATGATTCATGTGGATTAATGGTGTGAATGAATGACTAATTGCATGATGAGATGTTAGAATTTCGTGTCGTTCGACTTTTGCCTTATGAGCTATGATTAATATGATGCGAATATATGAGTATTATTGTGAATATATGAATATGGTTGAACAGAATGATGAGAATGATGAGGTCTTATGGAATGTGGCAACACGATGAGTGGTTGAACTTGATGAGCTGATGATTATGATATGGTTATACTTATTGTGAATGATGTGTGTTTATGTGATTGAGTGGCTAGATGTAGACTTATATGGATATTCTAATATGAATTAGGTGGCATTATCTGATTGTTCGTGCTACTTGCTAGGATCATACTTTTGTTGTTTTGCATAGCCAGGTAAGTCTCTTCGGAGCTTACTCAGATTGAAATAGAGATATTCCCTGCTTTAGGTGCATGATATACTAGGTGCTTGCATTCATGATCAGCATGCCATTTAGTACCATGCTAGGTTGCATTGACCGTTGAACATTCTATTTCTTTATGCGTATGTAAACAGAACGACCGTTATCTGTGAAGTAACTAGAGTCTTTGCTAAGGTTATAGGATGACCCAGTCCCATCGGGTCCCGTCCTGAGTCAATCAAGTCATGGACCTTCCTGACTGCGGGCTTTATTTTATTGTGGATACGGGTTGGGCATGCGTGCCGCCCGATTATTATGGAATGCATTCACGAGCTGGCCAGTCTCCGCCCTATCGGAAGGGGGTGGAGGTAGGAGAGGGATATACTAGTTGGTATTCTGTGATAAGGCCTTATTATTATTATTATGCACTTGATCTTAGGAGCATGTTAGTGTGTTAATGTTCCGCCTTGCATCTAGAAGCATCTTTATTAGGTATAGTGTATATGTGTGCTTAAGGCCGGGATGCAGAGCCAAAGTGGGCATCGATCTGATCCCGCCCACTATCAATTTTTTTAGGTATCCGTTATGCTTACTACTATTGATGCTGATTTGGCTCCATGATCGCGGGGTCTAATATGGCAGGGAGAGAGAGTTGAGATTCCGACTTCACCACTTTAATTACGGTTTGGATTTGAATGGTTGATCATGTTTTGACCCGGCTCTGCCGTGGCACCCTCTTTGTATTATGCTTTACTTCCGCTATTTGTGTGACATTTGGTTTTCCACGCTTAGACTTACGACAGGTACAGGGGACATGAATTTCAATGAAATCCCCCTTGAAAACGTCAGTTTAGAATTTCAAACCTTCAACCTGTACTCGGAGCGCAAGGTCCTAATGAGGGGTTTCATCCCTCGAACCGTAACCCGGGAATCATAATCCCGGACCGTTGCATAAACCGTACGAAAATAAACTCAAACTTACAAACTAGTATAACAAATAAGTAAGAGGTCGATCCCACAGAGAAACAAGTATTTCTGACCAATGTGTATCTATCAATTTGTGAAAGGGGGGTTTTGATTGATGGAAATAGAAAGAAAGCAAAATAAACTATGAACAAGTTGATGTAAAACAATTTAGAGAAGATCGCCCTACCTACAACTATCCACTTTATTTGGTTGAATTGATATTGTAACTTCCTATTGTCCTTTTAGTCTTCTTATGAATGCCCTTATCCCGACCTAATATAGTTACTAGTCCAATAAGTCCTAGAAACCCTTATCAATCAAACAGTCCCTAAAGAAGGATTTAACCCAATTGATAGCTTTAAGTTCAGAGATTAACCAATGTATTTGCAGTCTCTAAAGAGGGATTTCACAACACATCCAACTTCCTACCCATCCAATTAGTTAAATCAGCCCTAAAGGGACAAGTTTGGTACTTGGGTTAAGGTTCGCGATCAGGAATCTATAGAACTCTAGCAATTCAATTTCGTCCCCTTCGTGTCCAAGTCGGCCTTCAAAAAACAAAGATAGGTAAATAGGGTTTAGATAGATAAAACCGTCGCCGAACGCAAAACGCGTCGCTCTGGGCAAATGCATGCTATCAAACTCCCCCACACTTAAGCTTTTGCTTGTCCTCAAGCAATCAAAAACAAATATAGAATTAATCATCCCACAAATAAAATCTTCATGCTATAATTTTATAAAAGCAACATCAAGCAATAGGAGCCTTGAATAAGAGAACAAATATCGTAGCAAATATATGAGCGATCCAATAGTAAAGGAAAATTTAATCCAACCTCACCGGGATAATGTGTTTCACTCAAACTCTCAAGGTTTTAGGCTTTAAAGTCCAACTCTCAACTCAATCCAAAATGCTCTATACACCGTGAAAGTCATCACTTGCAAACAACATCATGAGGACTTTTATAGGGTTATGGGGCTTTGGTAGGAACATAAGGCATGGGAAATATTTAGGCTTGTGGTGCTAAAAATCCGGGAAAAAGAAACAACAACCAACCAGAATAACACCAAAACTTCCATACTTCGCAAACCATTCCAATAACATAAACTCCAATACACATCAATAAGCACTCTTTGATTTCAATAACCATACACCTCATGCAATTTTTATGCTTACTTTTGCCCTTAGGTTAATTTTATCCTCCCTAGGTCTAAGCTTACTAGACTTTTACTCCTAAGTGAATTTTATCCTCCTTAGGCGCCTAGTAATAAGTTATCTCTATTATGCAAGAAGGGTTACCTTATTTCGGCTATGCCTTTCGTAATGCACAACCATACATACATCATCTCAACTCAGAGCAACTCCAACATATAGATTTTTCACCAATTCTCCTCTTAATTCCCGGATAGGGTCAGGCTAATCATTGGGTATGATATTTTTTGTGGAGCTATCAAAAAGAAAAAGGCTTTACGGCTCAGCTGGGCTTCAAGCAAAGGATAATGCAAAGGGTAGATAAGGTATAATACGGCTAAAGAAAACATGTCTCGATCATTTGAAATTCACAAGCAACAAACATGTGCAATATGGTATTGAAATAAGAAGTATATGGAGAGTATAATCATACAATAAAAGCAAAAGAGAATAATATGTAAAGTCCCTATAAGGCCAAAACAAACACACATCGGTCATTTTTTTATAGATTTCAATTTAACCTCAAATATGAACCATACTTGCTCAATTATATTCTCAAATCATGCTCCAAAAATCATTTTCAAGCAATTCAATCAAATCATGCGATTTATGCATTAAGATCATAAAAATAAATTAGAGGACAAACTAAACCAAGATGGATATCTTTAATAACACCTAAATGCAATGCATGATATTTTTGGATTTTGTTTCTTTCAAATGCAATATATGAATAAAAATAAATATGACAACATAAATAAACATGATAACATAAGTAAACATGATATGCAAACTCTATCTATATGCAATGCAATCCCTCCCCCACACTTAAACCTTTCATTGTCCTCAATGGAACATAAAAGACAATAAAAAATAAAAAATATAGAGGAAGAGATGAATGAAATACTCACAATATGGTGGACGAATAGGCTCATGAACAAGTACCACTCAAAGGTTCGACTGGGTCTTGCGGCGGTTGCTGCCTGCCTGCTTCAGGTGATTCCGATGACTTTTCCTGAAAAGTTAGTCAATCCAAAAACTAAAAGCAACTATTTAATTAATGCCTAATGGAAAACATAATTTATTGAAAATAAAACTAGCTAATTGGGAATTGAAATAACTATTAGAAAACTTACCTCGGGTTGCCTCCCGAGAAGTGCATTTCTTTAATGTCATTGGCCTGACTTATTCTCAATCTCAAGATCTTATCTATCAGACATCGTCAATGCCCTCAGTAGCCTATCATATTCCTGTGCACACATCTTACAAAAGACATCATAGCACAATAAATTGAAAGTATAAAATATAAAATTCAAAACCCCTTTCAATCTATCAAAGAGTCCAGCATAACTCTCTCCTGAAGGAATATTATACCACCAACAAAGTTCCGCTGGTGGCTTATCAAAATAGCAATAAAAAGGATCAACATAATCACCATTACCTTCCAAATTGCAAAAGTTTACCTCTATTACCTCTTGAGCCTCAACTGATGGCTCTGGACCTAGTTCATCAATGGACTAGCGCAGAATGGATGATGCAGATGGAGTAGGAGACACATCACATGTAACCTTATGCATCGACTCATGAGATTCAATGTCAGGAAGCACTAGAACCTTTTCTCCATAATCGAAGAAACTATCGTTGTCATCAAATAATTCCTCCTCCTTTTGAACATCCTTATTATGTTGAAACCACCTAGGAGGGAATGAATGCAACACAATGATTTCGATAGGATCCCAATTTAGATAACGAGCGCCAATTTGATGAACGATTTTTAGTCGCGTAAACCGTATCAAAATAAACTCAAACTTACAAACTAGTATAGCAAATAAGTAAGAGGTCGGCCCCAATGTGTATCTATCAATTTGTGAAAGGGGGGTTTTGATTGATGGAAATAAGAACAAAGCAAAATAAACTATAAACAAGTTGATGTAAAACAATTTAGAGAAGATCGCCTACCTACAACTATCCACTTTATTTGGTTGAATTGATATTGTAACTTCCTCTTGTCCTTTTAGTCTTCCTATGAATGCCCTTGTCCCGACCTAATATAGTTACTAGTCCAATCAGTCCTAGAAGCCCTTATCGATCAAACAGTCCCTAAAGAAGGATTTAACCCAATTGATAGCTTTAAGTTCAGAGATTAACCAATGTATTTCCAGTCCCTAAACAGGGATTTAACAACACATCCAACTTCCTACTCATCCAATTAGTTCAATCAACCCTAAAGGGACAAGTTTGCTACTTGGGTTAAGGTTCGCAATCAGGAATCTACAAAACCCTAGCAATTCAATTTCGTCCCCTTCGTGTCCAAGTCGGCCTCCAAAAAATAAAGATAGGTAAATGGGGTTTAGATAGATAAAACCGTCACCGAACACAAAATGCGTCGCTCTGGGCAGATGCTGCGGCCGCGGCAAATTGATGCGCCCGCAGCATATGGCGGCGCCCGCTGCAATGGTCGTTTACGAAAAAAATACTTTCAATCAGCTCTCCGCGTCAACATGAAAGTTGTAGGTCTCTGAAAGAGCATTCCAACGCATGATCATAATAGTCGATCTGACAATCGAGGCCTCCATAAAGTGCAAAACAAGTTCAGCATGTATGGGGACAACTTCTGCAGACTTGTTCTTCATTTAGCCTCGCTTCTTCTTCTCAGGACCTCTTGAGATCTTCATGTAAGCTTCTTCGATCAACTATAAATTCTCATCCAATGCGTTATCAACTCATGTCTACTCCTCGGATCCACCATTACCTAAAATAATCAATAAAAGGGTGTAGATTCCGACTCCAACAACATAGAGAACAAATATGCAAATCATACTTAAAACATGCATGATATGCATCATAACTAAGCTAAATGCAACCTATTATGACCCTCTAAATGCATTCTATCAAACACCCCCACACTTAAGCTTTTGCTTGTCCTCAAGCAATCAAAAACAAATATAGAATTAATCATCTCACAAATAAAATGTTCATGCTATAATTTTATAAAAGCAACATCAAGCAATAGGAGCCATGAATAAGAGAACAAATATCGTAGCAAATATATGAGCGATCCAATAGTAAAGGAAAATTTAATCCAACCTCACCGGGATAATATGTTTAACTCAAACTCTCAAGTGTTTAGGCTTTAAAGTCCAACTCTCAACTCAATCCAAAATGCTCTATACACTGTGAAAGTCATCACTTGCAAACAACATCATGAGGACTTTTATAGGGTTGTAATGGGGATTTGATAGGAACATAAGGCATGGGAAATATTTAGGCTTGTGGTGCTAAAAATCCGGGCAAAAGAAACAACAACCAACCAGAACAACACCAAAACTTCCATACTTCGCAAACCATTCCAATAACATAAACTGCAATACACATGAATTAGCACTCTTTGATTTCAATAACCATACAACTCATGCAATTTTTATGCTTACTTTTGCCCCTAGGTGAATTTTATCCCCCCTAGGTCTAAGCTTACTAGACTTTTACTCTTAAATGAATTTTATCCTCCTTAGGCCCCTAGTAATAAGTTATCTCTATTATGCAAGAAGGGTTACCTTATTTCGTCTATGCCTCTCGCAATGCACAACCATACATACATCATCTCCACTCAAAGCAACTCCAACATATATATTTTTCACCAATTCTCCTCCTAATTCCCGGATAGGGTCAGGCTAATCATTGGTTATGATATTTTTTGTGGAGCTATCAAAAAGAAAAAGGCTTTACGGCTCAGCTGGGCTTCAAGCAAAAGATAATGCAAAGGGTAGATAAGGTATAATACTACTAAAGAAAACATGTCGTAATCATTTCAAATTCACAAGCAACAAACATATGCAATAAGGTATTGAAATAAGAAGTATATGGAGAGTATAATCACACAAAAAAATCAGAAGGGAATAATATGTAAAGTCCCTATAAGGCCAAAACAAACACACATGGGTCATATTTTTTTATAGATTTCAATTTTACCTCAACTATGAACCATACATGCTCAATTATATTCTCAAATCTTGCTACAAAAATCATTTTCAAGTAATTCAATCAAATCATGGGATTTATGCATTAAGATCATAAAAACAAATTCGAGGACAAACTAAACCAAGATGGGTATCTTTAATAACACCTAAATGCAATGCATGATATTTTTGGATTTTGTTTCTTTCAAATGCAATATATGAATAAAAAAAATATGACAACATAAATAAACATGATAACATAAGTAAACATGATATGCAAACTCTATCTATATGCAATGCAATCCCTCCTTCACACTTAAACCTTTCATTGTCCTCAATGGAACATAAAAGACAACAAAAAATAAAAACATAGAGGAAGAGATGAATGAAATACTTACAATGTGGTGGACGAATAGGTTCATGAACAAATACCACTCAAAGGTTCGACTGGGTCTTGTGGCGGCCGCTGCCTGCCTGCTTCAGCTGATTCCGGCGACTTTTCCTGAAAAGTTAGTCGATCTAAAAACTAAAAGCAACTATTTAATGCCTAATGGAAAACCTAATTTATTGAAAATAAAACTAGCTAATTGGGAATTGAAATAACTAAATTAGAAAACTTACCTCGGGTTGCCTCCCGAGAAGCGCATTTCTTTAATGTCATTGGCCTGATTTATTCTCAATCTCAAGATCTTATCTATCAGACATCGTCAATGCCCTCAGTAGCCTATCATATTCCTGTGCACACATCTTACAGAAGACATCATAGAACGATAAATTGAAAGTATAAAATATATAATTCAAAAACCCTTTCAATCTATTAAAGAGTCCAGCATGACTCTCTCCTGAAGGAATATGATACCACCAACACTGTTCCGATGGTGGCTTATCAAAATAGCAATCAAAAGGATCAACATAATCACCATTATCTTCCAAATTGCAAAAGTTTACCTCTATTACCTCTTGAGCCTCAACTGATGGCTCTGGACCTGGTTCATCAATGGACGAGCGCAGAATGGATGATGCAGATGGAGTAGGAGACACATCATTTGTAACCTTATGCGTCGACTCATGAGATTCCAAGTCAGGAAGCACTAGAACCTTTTCTCCATCATCGAAGAAACTATTGTTGTCATCAAATAATTTCTCCTCCTTTTGAACATCCTTATTATGTTGAAACCACCTAGGAGGGAATGAATGCAACACAATGATTTCGATAGGATCCCAATTTAGATAACGAGCACCAATTTGATGAATGATTTTTAGTCGCGTAAACCATATCAAAATAAACTCAAACTTACAAACTAGTATACCAAATAAGTAAGAGGTCGATCCCACAGAGAAACTAGTATTTCTGAACAATGTGTATCAATCAATTTGTGAAAGGGGGGGTTTTATTGATGGAAAAAGAAAGAAAGCAAAATAAGTTATAAACAAGTTGATGTAAAACAATTTAGAGAAGATCGCCCTACCTACAACTATCCACTTTATTTGGTTGAATTGATATTGTAACTTCCTCTTGTCCTTTTAGTCTTCCTATGAATGCCCTTGTCCCGATCTAATATAGTTACTAGTCCAATCAGTCCTAGAAACCATAATCAATCAAACAGTCCCTAAAGAAGGATTTAACCCAATTGATAGTTTTAAGTTCAGAGATTAACCAAGGTATTTGCAGTCCCTAAAGAGGGATTTAACAACACATCCAACTTTCTACCCATCTAATTTGTTCAATCAGCCCTAAAGGGACAAGTTTGCTACTTGGGTTAAGGTTCGCAATCAAGAATCTACAGAACCCTAGCAATTGAATTGATCTAACAAGTTGGCCAGACCAGAAAGAACAAAACAATCAATCAATAAGCACAAAGAAGTTGAAGCATTCAATATAGGAGATAAAGAATAAGATTCAGAAACTCACAACTTAATCCAAACAAAGCTTCAAATTGCAAGTAGAACAAAGAGAGTTTAGCCGCCCATGGCGAACATCGCTCTCAATCTCCAACTAAAATCGTCTTAAATCCTAATCTAATGAATGAATGAAAACCTAGGGCTAAGCCCTCTCTCAATTTTGTCCCCTTCGTGTCCAGGTCGGCCTCCAAAAAACAAAGATAGGTAAATAGGGTTTAGATATATAAAACCGTCGCCGAACGCAAAACGTGTCGCTCTGGGCAAATGCGGCGGCCGCGGCAAATTGATCCGCCCGCAGCATATGGCGGCGCCCGCTGCAATGGTCTTTTACGAAAAATCTACTTTGAATCAGCTCTCGATGTCAACAAGAAAGTTGTAGCTCTCTGAAAGAGATTTTCAACGCATTGTCATAATAGTCGATCGAACAACCGAGGCCTCCAGAAAGTGCAAAACAAGTTCAGCATGTCTGTCGACAACTTCTGCAAACTTGTTCTTCGTTTAGGCTCGCTTCTTCTTCTCTGGACCTCCTGAGAACATCATGTACGCTTCTTCAATCAACTAGACATTCTCATCCAATGCGTTATCAACTCATGTCTCCTCCTCGGATCCACCATTACCTAAAATAATCAATAAAAGCGTGTAGATTCCGACTCCAACAACATAGAGAACAAATATTCAAATCATAATTAAAACATGCATGATATGCATCATAACTAAGCTAAATGCAACCTATTATGACCCTATAAATGCATACAATCAAATGCACAATGGTCTTCTTTCCGAACATCTTTGTAGCCATAACGAACAACGCAATGGAATACATGGTAGTCTTTAGGACAAACCCTTCTGAAGAGGAACCTTTCTTCTTGGGGGAAAACCACCACAGGGACATACTTGATGCATAGGAACACTATAGTTGAGTGGATGGTCGGGAGGTATAGAAGAAACTGGCCTAAGATTGAAGGAATACCGTTTACCGACTCATTGTAGCTCTTTGAAAGAGATTTTCAACGCATGGTCATAATAGTCGATCGAACAACCGAGGCCTCCAGAAAGTGCAAAACAAGTTCAGCATGTCTGTCGACAACTTCTGCAAACTTGTTCTTCGTTTAGGCTCGCTTCTTCTTCTCTGGACCTCCTGAGAACTTCATGTAAGCTTCTTCGATCAACTAGACATTCTCATCCAATGCGTTATCAACTCTTGTCTCCTCCTCGGATCCACCATTACCTAAAATAATCAATAAAAGCGTGTAGATTCCGACTCCAACAACATTGAGAACAAATATTCAAATCATAATTAAAACATGCATGATATGCATCATAACTAAGCTAAATGCAACCTATTATGACCCTATAAATGCATACTATCAAATGCACAATGGTCTTCTTTCCGAACATCTTTGTAGCCATAACGAACAACGCAATGGAATATATGGTAGTCTTTAGGACAAACCCTTCTGAAGAGGAACCTTTCTTCTTGGGGGAAAACCACCACAGGGACATACTTGATGCATAGGAACACTATAATTGAGTGGATGGTCGGGAGGTATAGAAGAAACTGGCCTAAGATTGAAGGAATACCGTTTACCGACTCATTATAGAGAAGCCCAATTCCTGGGATTCTTAGGGTTCCTAGATCAGGGCCAAGATGAAGCATCAAATCCATGGAGATTTTATCTCTAACCTCTATTGTGTACTTCAAGACGTTACCATAGTTCCACACATACATCACGGCGAGGAAGCAAGTATCGAATGCAAGTGGATGCCAACCGCCTTGTCTTATCTTAGATAAGACGGAAGACAAGTAGATGAGCTCTATTGCACCAAAGACTAGGGCAAAACACATGGCATAGACCAGGCTGGTCTGCCAGATCAAGAGCATTACAAGGGTCACCAGTGTACTGCTGACCAACATAGCTCCAACCTCAGCTATGCTTGCACCATCCGAAAACCGTATTACTCGATCGATCGATCGATCTACTAGGATATCGATGTTTGTAATTAATGTGTGTGTGTATATATATATATATATATATATATATATATATATATATATATATATATATATATATATATATATATATATATATATATATGTATGTATGTATGTATGTATGTATGTATGTATGTATGTATGTATGTATGTATGTATGTATGTATGTATGTATGTATGTATGTATGTATGTATGTATCTATGTATCTATGTATCTATGTATCTATGTGTGTATGTATGTATGTATGTATGTATGTATGTATGTATGTATGTATGTATGGTGGAATATCGCTGACCGTACCGTATGCATTGGCTATGTCTGTAGTGTTTCTGAAGGTAGCGACGACTACAACACACATGATCATTAGAAACCAGTTAATGACAAGGATGTAGATCTGACCCATTACCTTCCTCGATGTGTGGACTATCTTAAGCCTTGGGAAGCTATCGAGGGCCATGGCTTGTTTGATGCAGGAAAAAGTAGCCGATATCATTGCTTGGCTAGCAATCACTGCAGCAACGGTTGCAATTGCAAAAACTGGCTAGAAACACCCTTATGTACGTTCCTCGAAAAGTACATTGAAAGGGTGATCTATCAAAGACATATGCGGTTCACATCACAAGAGATACTATCATCATATCAGATAATAATAAATCATATCATATCATGGCTTTCTTCATTGTATGCGGTTACCTGGAAGAGAATCGTAGAAAACTCTCTCCACTTTGTGTGGAAACTTCACTAGATAAGCCGCTTGACCCATGTAAGCCAGGAGAAGACACGGGAACACGATGCATGTGAAGGCTATCTGTATCCATGACATAACAACTAAAAAGTTGGCAAAATGAACGTGTTGGTGTTATGCTAATGCGCGCTAACTGCTATTTATAACACTCACCTATATCGACAGTACAGAAAAATGGCCTAGATATGCAAACATCGCTTCTGCTCCTGCAGCAAGATATGATCAAATTAAGATAGAGATAGATAAAGCTAAGAAAAACATTGGTCTAGATATTGTTGGAATACAATTGAGGATCACACAACACACCCAATACAGATTCGAGGACAGAATTACTAGGAAGAACACAAAACTCTCCCACACACACACTTGACAGTTTTTCCACAAAAACCACAACTCCTTAATTGATTCATTTCCAACTACAAAGACTAATACAAAACAAAGATAACTGCATAAAACTGACATCTTAATCCACTTCCCCACTAACACATTTCCTAGGAAGTGATTCAACACAAAGAAACTAACTCTAACTGTCATACTAATCGATATTGACATAATTGTGTCAATATCGATAAACCAGCTAACACCCTTGACCAACATACATTGCTTGTACTCTATATCGACAAACTAAGTCCATCTAGACTACTTCTAAGACATCCAGCTGAGCAGAGCTTCTAAGCATGCTTGAACCTTGGATTAGCAACCATCATTCAACACCTCCCCTTAATTCAAGGTTCCTCATGCCAATCTTCTCAACAAAATACTCATGCTTTGCTCCACACAAAGCCTTGGTGAACAGATCTGCATTCTGTTCATTAGTTCCACAAAATCTCAACACAACTTTGCTCTTTGCCACCAATTCTCGAATGAAGTGATGCTGCACATCTATGTGCTTTGTTCTGGCATGAAAAGCTGGATTCTTTGTCATGGTTATGGCTGATTTATTGTCACACCAAATCTCCATAGCTTCACTTTGCTCAATTCCAAAATCAGACAACAATTTCCCTAGCCACAATGCTTGTCTTGCAGCTGTACCAGCTGCTACATACTCAGCTTCAGAGGATGATAGAGCCACTGTCTCTTGCTTCTTAGAGCTCCATGTGATGGCACCTGATCCAAACCCAAACACAGACCCTGAAGTGCTCTTCCTGTCATCTATACAGCCTGCCCAATCACTGTCTGTATAGCCTTGCAGCTTGAAATCTTTCACATTTTCATACCAAATTCCCAACTGTAGGGTCCCTGCAACATACTTTAGTATCCTCTTTGCAGCTCCCATGTGCTGCTTTGTTGGCTCATGCATATACCTGGATACAACACTCACACAATAGGCAATGTCTGGCCTAGTATGAGTAAGATAATTCAAGCCTCCCACAAGGCTTCTGTAGCACTTTTCATCTGCCTTCTCAGTACCATCCATCCTTTGCAGCTTCTCATTCATGTTCATTGGAGTTTGAGCAATCTCACACTTCACCATCTGAAATTTCTTCAAGAGATCTCGAGCATATTTTTCTTGACACAGAAACACACCTTCTTCACTTTGCTTCACCTCTAGCCCAAGAAAATACTGAAGTAATCCCAGATCTGTCATCTCAAATTTCTCCATCATGGCACTCTTGAACTGTTCTAACATCTCTTGTGAATTGCTCAAGTAGATGATGTCATCTACATACAAACACACAATAATGAACTCCCCTTTTCTTCCCTTCTTGACATAAAGGGTTGGCTTATTTTCACTTCTCACAAACTGATTTCTTAGGAAGAAATCATCTATCTTGTTGTACCAAGCTCTAGGAGCTGGCTTGAGCCCATACAGTGCCTTCTTTAATTTGTACACCTTGAATTCATCACCTTTCTTTTCATATCCCAAAGGCTGCTCCACAAACACTTCTTCTTGTAGCTCACCATTCAGAAATGATGATTTAACATCTAACTGAAAAAATGGGTAGCTTCCACTGAGCTGCCAGTGCTAGCACAACTCTTACTGTCTCTAACCTTGTTACAGGTGAGAAGGTTTCTTCATAATCTATCCCTTCTTGCTGTGAGTATCCCTTAGCCACAAGCCTTGCCTTGTGCTTTTGAATACTCCCATCTGTGTTGTACTTGGTCCTAAATACCCATTTAAGACCAATAACATTCTTTCCCTCAGGCAAATCACTAAGCTCCCAGGTGTCATTCTTTATAATGGCTTTCATCTCTTCATTCATAGCTTGTTGCCACTGGTTCTCACCCTTTGCTTCATCAAAGGTCATTGGATCTTTTGCAAGCAATGCAAAGCCAACTCTCACAGTTCTGTCATACACCTCAACCAGTGATCCCATTTTTCTAGGAGGAGAGTCACTTGAAGAACTTGATGGAGAACCATCATGAGTGCTTGATGAACTGGCAAGATCAGAGGGAGTTGATGGTGTTGCTGGTGTACTTGGAGTTGAGCCATCACTGTCACTGAACTCTTCACCTTGATCAGTCTCCTCATCTGTACTGTCTAGAGAGATCAACTCGTGCAACCCATCTCCTTTCTCACCTCTCTTCCATTCCCACTTATTGCCTTCATCAAAAACCACATTCCTGCTAATAATTACTCCCCCATTTGCAGGATTGAACAACTTATATGCTTTTGATTGTGAAGGATATCCAATGAACATGCACTTCTCTGCCTTGTCATCTAATTTCTGTCTCAAGTTGACAAAAGTGTATGCTACACAGCCAAACACTTTCAAATGATCAACTCTTGGCTTTCTTCCCTTCAACACTTCATATGGAGTTCTGTTTAACACTGCCGTTGTTGGAGAAATATTCAACAAATACACTGCAGTTGCTACTGCTTCATACCAAAACCTATTTGGAATCCCTTGGCCTTCATCATGCTTCTGGCCATCTCAACAACAGTTCTATTCTTTCTCTCTGCCACTCCATTTTGCTCAGGAGTGTATGGGGCTGTCAAATCTCTTCTAATCCCATTCTCATAACAGAACTCATTGAATTCATTTGATAAGAATTCACCTCCTCTATCAGTTCTGAGAGCCTTGATCTTGCTCTCCAACTGATTCTCAATCATCACTCTAAATCTTTTGAAGTTTGAGAAAGCTTCAGACTTGTGCTTTTGAAAAAACACCCAGCTCATCCTGCTGTAATCATCTGTTATCATCAAAAAATACTTACTTCCTCCCATAGATTCTGTTTGCATTGGTCCACAAAGATCTGCATGTAGCAACTCTAAGCACTTAGTTGCTCTCCAAGCTGATCCACTTGGAAAGGATCCTCGGAGCTGCTTACCATACACACATCCTTCACAAAACTCTTGATCATTGATCTTAGGCAGACCTTGAACCATTTCTTTTGCACCCAACATCTTCAAACTTTGCATATTCAGATGTCCATACCTCTGATGCCACAGTTCAGATTCTTCTACACTATTGACTGCCATTGCCTTGCTCACATCTGAAGCCAAGTTAATAGGAAACATCCTATTAGCAGTCATTGACACACTAACTACTATGTGACCTGTCTTCTTTTCTCTGATCACACATTTATCTTCATCAAACAACAAGGAGAAACCACTTTGCTGCAACTGTCCAACACTCAATAAATTATGAGCTAGACCAGGCACAAACTGAACATCATATAATGCCTTTTCTCCACCCTGCACACTAGCAATTATCACTGTGCCTTTCCCTTCAACTTGCAGCACTTTATCATCTCCAAGTCTCACCTTACTTCTCTTGGTTTCATCAAGCTCCTTGAACATTTTCCTTGAGCTTGACATGTGGTTTGAACAACCACTATCCAAGTACCACACAGCAGACCCTTTCTCTTCAGTGGTGGTAAGAGCCATGAACAGCTTCTCCTCTTTGTCTGTATTTTCTGAGAAATTTGCCCCTTTGCTTTCATTTTCTTGCTTCTCCCAGCACTGAGCTTCCTTATGTCCATATCTCTTGCAATAGTAACATTTAATGTTACTCCTGTAAGATCTTGAGTCACTGTGATTTCCTCTTGAGGAATCCTTCCACTGATCTCTACCATTCTCACTTCCTTGACCTCTTCCTTGACCATTAGAAGAGCTTCTTCCTTGACCTCTACCACCACGACCTCTGCTATTACCTCTGTAACCACCTCTTCCTCTATGGCCACCTCTGTAACCACCTCTATTTGAAGAGCTCTCACCTTTGTTCTTTGAATTTTCATCCTTGACTTGAAGCAATTTCTCCTCCTTGACATCACTGCCTCTACTTAGTCTTTCTTCATGTGCATGAAGGGAGCTAGTTAACTCTTCAAACCTGTAAACTGCCAAGTCCTTGGACTCTTCTATTGCAGCTACAACATGATCAAATTTCTTTGTAAGGCTCCTCAAGACCTTACTCACAACCTTCTCATTACTAACCTCTTCACCATAGGTTCTCATGTGGTTCACAATACCTGTGACTCTTGACAAATAGGCCTGAACAGTCTCCTTTTCCTGCATCACCAACATCTTAAAATCTCTTCTTAGAGATTAAAGCTTTACAGTGATAACTCTTTTATCACCCATATACTCTTGCTTCAACACCTCCCAAGCGTCATGTGCAGTCTGAGAGGCTGTTATCCTTGGGAACACCTCATCATCCAAGGCTGACTGCATCATGAACAAGGCCTTGGAATCCTTCTTCATCTTCTCTCTCAGCTGTTGATCTTGCTCACCAACAGCATTGTCCTCGAAACCTTGATCCAACAAGTTCCAAACTTCCCGAGACTTGAAGAGGGTTGTCATCTTCAAGCTCCAAAAGTGGTAGTTCACACCTTTGAACATAGGCAATTGAGGATTGCCAACACCACTGCTTCCATTGTTCTGCATATTGAACAATGTCTCTCACAACTTGTGTTTCCCTGTGTTTGCCTTACTTCACTCAACCCGACACTCAACCCCAGCAAGAGCACTGCTCTTAGCTCTGATACCAATTATTGGAATACAATTGAGGATCACACAACACACCCAATACAGATTCGAGGACAAAATTACTAGGAAGAACACAAAACTCTCCCACACACACACTTGACAGTTTTTCCACAAAAACCACAACTCCTTAATTAATTCACTTCCAACTACAAAGACTAATACAAAACAAAGATAACTGCATAAAACTGACATCTTAATCCACTTCCCCACTAACACATTTCCTAGGAAGTGATTCAACACAAAGAAACTAACTCTAACTGTCATACTAATCGATATTGACATAATTGTGTCAATATCGATAAACCAGCTAACACCCTTGACCAACATACATTGCTTGTACTCTATATCGACAAACTAAGTCCATCTAGACTACTTCTAAGACATCCAGCTGAGCAGAGCTTCTAAGCATGCTTGAACCTTGGATTAGCAACCATCATTCAACACCTCCCCTTAATTCAAGGTTCCTCATGCCAATCTTCTCAACAAAATACTCATGCTTTGCTCCACACAAAGCCTTGGTGAACAGATCTGCATTCTGTTCATTAGTTCCACAAAATCTCAACACAACTTTGCTCTTTGCCACCAATTCTCGAATGAAGTGATGCTGCACATCTATGTGCTTTGTTCTGGCATGAAAAGCTGGATTCTTTGTCATGGTTATGGCTGATTTATTGTCACACCAAATCTCCATAGCTTCACTTTGCTCAATTCCAAAATCAGACAACAATTTCCCTAGCCACAATGCTTGTCTTGCAGCTGCACCAGCTGCTACATACTCAGCTTCAGAGGATGATAGAGCCACTGTCTCTTGCTTCTTAGAGCTCCATGTGATGGCACCTGATCCAAACCCAAACACAGACCCTGAAGTGCTCTTCCTGTCATCTATACAGCCTGCCCAATCACTGTCTATATAGCCTTGCAGCTTGAAATCTTTCACATTTTTATACCAAATTCCCAACTGTAGGGTCCCTGCAACATACTTTAGTATCCTCTTTGCAGCTCCCATGTGCTGCTTTGTTGGCTCATGCATATACCTGGATACAACACTCACACAATAGGCAATGTCTGGCCTAGTATGAGTAAGATAATTCAAGCCTCCCACAAGGCTTCTGTAGCACTTTTCATCTGCCTTCTCAGTACCATCCATCCTTTGCAGCTTCTCATTCATGTTCATTGGAGTGTGAGCAATCTCACACTTCTCCATCTGAAATTTCTTCAAGAGATCTCGAGCATATTTTTCTTGACACAGAAACACACCTTCTTCACTTTGCTTCACCTCTAGCCCAAGAAAATCCTGAAGTAATCCCAGATCTGTCATCTCAAATTTCTCCATCATGGCACTCTTGAGAAAAACATCATAGAATAGAAGTAAGTGAAAACTAATAACATTCGGCCTTTTAAAAAGTCTAAGACGGCCACAAATGAGATAACAAAACTAGGGTTTCAATAAAATAAAACGCAGCGCGCTGGTGACTAATGCTGCGGCCGCTGCCGCTACACGCGGGTGTAGCGGCGGCCTAACTACTTGGCCATCCTCTTGCGGCGTCCGCGGCAGGGTGCAGCGGCCGCGGTATATCTCACTGCCGATTCTTCTTGTCCAATCCGAGAGCCGCTCCAATTACTTCTTCAATTCTTTCTTCTTTTCCATGTCACTTGCATCTCTCTCCAAGATATTGCATCTCTCAGTGGTATTCAGATTCAATCTACAAAATAACCACAAATTCGCGCAGAATCTGAATTGTTCCAAAATAATCACAAGATGCAATTAACTACGACTTATTAACTAAAGGCAACCTAACAAACCTAAAAATGCCTAATGCCTATCTAAGATATGCATTATCGAATTCCCCCACACTTAACCTTTGCTTGTCCTCAAGCAATGATAGAATGAACGTGGATCAATGCATCCCACGGGAAATCCCTTCAAGTCTCAACCTCATCAAAAAGCAATATCATAGCAAGTACAAACATAAACCAAGCAAACAAACGTCATAGCATGTATTCCAGTGATCAAAGCTTAGAAGTAGAAATCGTCCAACCTCACCAGAAATACGTATTTCACTCATGCTCTCGTGTGTTTAGGCTTTAAGGTACAACTCTCAATTCAGTCGCAAATTCACTAAACTCATAGACATTGACCACCATATCACAAAATCTCCACCGAAATGCCATCACTTGCGGGAGACAAGGAAGAAAATTAAATAACATGTGACTCTTTTTTTCTTTTCTTTTTTCCTTTTGTTTCTTTTCTATTTTTCTTCTTTTTTCTTTTCTATTTATTTTCTTGTCTTGGGGCTTTCCTTATGCAAGGCGCAAACATGAGTGTCATGAATGGCCTCGGTCAATCAATACATCAACCTGCTAAAATGAACTCCACTTGCACATCTTTTGACGTAAGTTGCAAACATGGGTGTCATGAATGAACCTGGTTACTCAATGATCAAGCTTTCTTTCCTAGTGGACAGTTTTCAACACCGTTTTGCGCGAATCAGACCCATGGGTTTCATGCGTAGATCTGGTTCCTATGTGTATCAACCATTGCCACCTTATTTCACTAAATATGCAAAAATTCAAATAAAAGACTCAAATTATAGACAGAAACTCCACAAGCAATAATCATGTGAGTCGGTCTTGAAAAATAGATATTGCAGTCATTGCCAACAGGTAGCAACACAAGGAGAGTAAATCACACAATTGAGCAAAATAATTATAAATGATTTCAAATAAGGTGAAACATTTCACAAGGGTCATGTTCATAGGATTTCAATCATACTTTAGCTCAATCATACATGCTCAATTATATTTTCTAGCTCATGTTCCACAAAAACAAGAATATACACAAAGCCAAAACATCCAAAACTCCATGGGATTTATATGATCATGCTGAAATTTAAATTAGAGGACAAACTAAGCCAGATGAGTATTTGAATAACACATATGGATGCAATGCATGACTGTTTTTGAATTTTCGAGTTTTTTTTTTCATACGAAAATAAACAAAAAATTAATAAAAATGATTACAAAAATAAATAAAAATGATTACAGATATTAAACATGGTGCAGAAATTTAAATATGACCTTCCATATGCACTATATATACAGAATTCCTCTCCCCCACACTTAAAGTTTTCATTGTCCTCAATGAAACAGTAAAGACAACAAAAATAAATAAAATGAAATCAGGGTGAAGAAAAAGGAAACTGACCACTCACTGGTGAGGAGGAAAGTAATACGTCTACTCCCTCCGCATCTCCTCAATGTTCCGAAAAGGGGACAAAAGGGTCACAGACGGTTATGCGGCGGCCGCAGCATGGTGTTGCGACCGCTGCATTTGCAAAGTGCCTGCTGGGGGTGGAGCTGCGGCCGCGGCATATGCATTTTAGCAGCTTCCTTCCTTTGGTTTTTCACAACTCTGATCCCGCTTCTTCGTGAGTTGTTAGCCAAAAGTCCAAACAAAACAGAAGCAAAGAAACAATAAAAACTACCTAAAGATGATGAAATGAAAAAGAAAGAAAAACTTACCTCGGGTTGCCTCCCGAGAAGCACCTTTGTTTCAAGTCGTTGGCTCGACGTAATGGCCCTTGATTGGCCTAGGTTCCTGCACCAGGTTCACCTACACTTGTCATCTCAATGACAAGTGCGGGCACCCTTGGAAGGTGTAGCTTTCTGTCCAAGCATTCGTCCATTACCATTAGCTTCTCTCCTTGAGCTAGTCCTAGAGGTTGTCTTGAAATCACAAAAGCTTCCACACCATTTGAAATTAGTTTCTCTTAAGGTGAAAGTGTGGGCTTAAACGGATCGACATAACCATCAACACCTATTTTGAGTTCTTCTTTTCCTAAAGATTGCAATTTGTTATGGGGCACAAATTTCACGAAACAATTTTCCTTAGGTGTCTCTAACAAATCACAAAAATTATTTGCAGTTCACAATCAGGAATCTACAAAACCCTAGCAATTGAATTGATTTAACAAGTTGACCAGACAAGATAGAACAAAACAATAAACAATCAAGCATAAAGAAGTTGAAGCATTCAAATATAGGAAATAAGGAACGAGAATTAGCAACTCACAATCTGTCCAAATAAAGCTTCAAATTATTGGCAGAATAGATGAGTTTAGTTCCTCATAGAAAACATCGCTCAATCTCTAAATTTTCTGATAGAGTGTGGAATAGAATAGAAGTAATGAAAACTAATAACAACTGGCCTTTTAAAAAGTCTAAGACGGCCACAAACGAGATAACAAAACTAGGGTTTCAATAAAATAAAACGCAGCGCGCTGGTGACTAATGTTGTGGTCGCGGCACATGTTGCGACCGCTACCGCTGCACGTGGGTGTTTCTAATACATGATGCGCTATCCTCTTGTGGCGGTCGCGACCGGGTGCTGCGGTCGCCGCATATCTCGCTGCCAATTCCTCTTGTCTAATCCGAGAGCAGCTTCAATTACTTCTTCTTTCTTTTCTTCAATCCTTTCTTCTTTCCCATGTCACTTGCATCTCTCTCCAAGATATTGCATCTCTCAATGGTATTCAGATTCAATCTGCAAAATAACCATAAATTCGCGCAGAATCTGAATTCTTCCAAAATAATCACAAGATGCTATTTAACTACAATTTATTAACTAAATGCAACCTAACTAACCTAAAAATGTCTATAATTCTTATCTAAGATATGCATTATCACAGACCAAACTAAGGTTTGCAATCGGGTTTCAGTTATGGGTTTGAGTGAATGTGAGGTTAATACACACGGGAAACACATTGAGTGAAGTTATGATCAAATGTGTAGAACTCTGGCACTGTTGGCAATGGAAAACCTCAATTTCCAATGTTTAAGGGGATGAGTTATCATTTCTGGAGTTTGAAGATTACAACTCTCTTCAAGTCTCAAGAAGTAAGGAATTCGGTTGATCAAGGTTTTGAGGACAATGTTACAAGAGAACCTGATCAATAGTTGGGAGAGAAGAGAAAGAAAGACTCTAAGGCTTTGTTTATGATACAGAGTGCCTTGGATGATGAAATCTTTCCAAGGATTGTTGCTGCAACAACGTCGCATGAAGGGATACAACCCGAAGATTGATCCCACAAGTTTCAAAGCTTCAACCGAGCACGAGAACAAAATTTGACACATGTGACTCTTTTATTTGGATTTTTTTTTTCTAGATTTATGGAAAGATAAAAACAAGATATGGATGGCTAAATCTATGAGCATCTCACACATCGACTTACCAAACTCGCCCTCTCACTCGTTAGCATCTCACTCCCGAGCAATCAAGCCTTTGTTTGAACAACTCTAATAGGCATCTCACCGGAAAGAGTTACACAAACGGGACCATTCCTCGGTCTCTCACTCTAGAATGGGGTGTCAAAATGGCATCTCACCAAATCAACCAAACACACACACTTTTTCCAAAAATTATCAACTTAAATCTTATTTCTCATGACAAAGGTTGAGGCATTTTATAGCCATAAAACAAGCAACGATTAAAACAACAAATTAAAGATGAAAAAGATGAAAAGTTTCTCGGAATTGATGGAGAAACGTGGCCATCCTCATGGTGGGAAATGAAGGGTTGGTTGTCCTCATAAAGTGTAGAAAACCATCAATTTCCATTGAATGAAGACCCTTCGATACATCTCATCTATTCCGATTTCATTCAATGCATCGAGAAAACTGTCCAGATTTCGAACTGCTGAATTATTTCCAATTTCGGACCTGTTCTTGGATGATTTCGGCACCTTGGTCTTCATGAAAGATGTAGCCCTTCAAAATATATTTCGAACAAGTACTTACACACCTCCATCAGACAAATATAGCTCATATTATGACTAAAACACCGATCATGTGTTGAAAGAGCTCGGATCACATCATCCTCCCCTCATTTGAAAAAGATTCGTCCTCGAATCTTGCTTAGACCTTACAAAAAAAAACATTACGCCCTTGTACGTTGGATCTGCGTAAGATATCTTGATGGTTGATCTCGCGATGATTCTTAAATCTGCGTTGCCTTTCCAAAAAGGTACGATACGCCCCTGTACGTTGGATCTGCGTAGTGCACTTCAATGGTTACAACCGCGACGGCTCTGAAGAGGGATGTGGATGAAAGTGATGGAATCTCATAAAGCTTCAACCGAGCACGAGAACAAAATTTGACACATGCGACCCTTTTATTTGGATTTTTTTCTAGATTTATGGAAAGATAAAAACAAGATATCGATGGCTAAATCTATGAGCATCTCACCCATCGACTTACCAAACTCGCCCTCTCACTCGTCGGCATCTCACTCCCGAGAAATCAAGTCTTTGTTTGAACAACTCTAACAAGCATCTCACCGGAAAGAGTTACACAAACGAGACCATTCCTCGGTCTCTCACTCCGGAATGGGTGTCGAAATGGCATCTCACCAAATCAACCAAACACACACACTTTTTCCAAAAATTATCAACTTAAATCTTATTTCTCATGACAAAAGGGTTGAGGCATTTTATAGCGATAAAACAAGCAACAATTAAAACAACAAATTAAAAGACGGAAAAGATGAAAAGTTTCTCCAAATTGATGGAGAAACGTGGCCAGCCTCATGGTGGAGAATGAAGGGTTGGTTGTCCTCATAAAGTGTAGAAAACCATCAATTTCCATTGAATGAAGACCCTTCGATAAATCTCATCTATTCCGACTTCATTCAATGCATCGGAAAAACTGTCCAAATATCAAACTGCTGAATTATTGCCATTTTTGGACCTGTTCTTGGATGATTTCGGCACTTTGGTCTTCATAAAAGATGTAGCCCTTCGAATTATCTTTCCATCAAGTACTCACACACCTCCATCGGACAAATATAGCTCATGTTATGACTAAAACACCGAGCATGTATCGAAAGACCTCGGATCCCATCATGAAGCCTGGGAGATATTGAAGCAAGAATATATGGGAGATAAGAATGTGATTACAGTCAAGCTGCAGGTGAACCTTTCACGAGTCTCTGGAATTGTGAACCATATGAAAGCATATGGTGAGAAGATGAGTACTGAGACATTGGTGAGCAAGGTGTTAAGAAGTCTACCTAAGAAGTTTGATAATGTGGTAGCAGCTATAGAGGAATCAAAAGACCTGTCCTGTGTATAGGTTTGAAGAATTGACTAATTCACTGCAGGCTCGTGAACAGAGGTTGAGCAGAACTAGTGAGCAGAAGGAAGAGAATGTCTTTCAAGTAAAGGAAGACAATGCAAAGAGCAAGAGTGAAAGCTCATCTGTCAGAGATGGTCATAGAGGAAAGGTGTTGATAGGAGGAAATCGAGTATGCAAATTAAAATATAAATAAATCACAGCAAATCAGATTCCGTCCCTTGCAAATAATTACAAGACCTCCTCCTGATGTAGCAGCGGGAAGTCGGGATCGATCCACGAGGAAGCGTGTCAGCGGATCCTAGGCAGCGGAGAAATCTCACAGAAGTAGTCGACAATAGGGTCCTCGATCTCGACTAGGGTAGTCGACAGAAGATCGGACAGTCGAACACAGCGCAGCAGTAAGAACAGGGGCTCGTCGATATCGATAAGGCCTACTCGATATCGAGTAGAGTCTTGGTCGACTTCGCTTTGTCTCATCGAGTTGGGCTTTGTCAAGTACCTGCACAGGAGAAGCTACGGCGATGCTAGATCGAGAATCAGTACTCGATATCGAGTAGTGCTATTCGATATCGAGGAGACAGAAACTAAAACGAAACGAAAGAAAGTAAAAACAATTGCTTTGGGATTTCGAACTAAACTTAATGTAAAAGACTTCCAAGATTGGGGTTTGCAACAACGATGACCAAGCATGCATAAGGCAGAGATAAACAGACAATCATGTGAATTGCATCAAGGACAAGCTTTCGCCTTTTCCAACAATTAGACAACTCTTTCAAGAAACCCTAATTGTCTCTACTAATTTTATGTTTACAATCCAAGTTGTTATCATGGATCTCCATTAGATGGGCAATAAACACATAAACAAGTAGGAGATGCTCAAAACATGATAAAAGTCGGATCTTTACCTCAATTATGCATGGCTATCGTCGGGCTCGCCCCAACCCTAGAAGCGGGTGGACTACTCGCGCTTCATCGCAAACTCAGACATTGATTGAAATGAAATAACAACTTGCATTAAACTAAATTCAAAGACTTTACAATCCCGGCGATCCAACTCTCGTTGAACGCCAAAACCCTAAAACCTTCGAACTCCTAAAACTGTCTCTGTGAACTACTTCTCTCTCTCTGAAATTGAATGACTAAAACTCCAGCCCCATGGGCTTTATTTATAGGCTTTCTAAACCTTGCTAGTCAAGGATAGAAATATCTATCTATATCTAAAAGTATATCTAAAAGGTTTAATGATAAATAAAAGTAACAAGGAAATTAAATCTAAAAGGGAAATAATATCTAAAGTGTCTGAAGTGGATAGATCTCTTCCTTCATGATGTGTCTTGATGATTTCGGATAGAATCGGCAAACTTCGAGCCCAAGGAATCCCAAACCGAGTAGGATTCGTCAAACCAAGTAACGCGGCTTCTGGAACCGTCGTCGATCTCGAGTAGAGTCTACTCGATCTCGACTAGGACTGTTGGTCGACTGGCCCGGCTTCGTCGTCTCGGCTAGCTGGTCCTCGACAGACTCGGACTTGGCTCCTGGCGCTTGTCGATCTCGAGGACCCCTAGTCGACATCGAGTAGAATTGTTCGTCGACTAGGTCTTCTCGGGTGGCTCTGTTCGACAGGTTTGGATCTGGGCTCCGGGCTCGTCGATCTCGACTAACTCTTGTCGAGGTCGAGTAGGGCGTGGTCGAGGATGGCTTGCCGGTGATGTCGAGGACTCCTCCTCGGCATGGACTCGGACAGACGCGGTGCTGGTCCTCGATCTCGACAAGGCTTCCTCGAGATCGAGTAAGGTGTGTCGGCGTCTCTGTCCTCGGCTTCTCGACATAGGCTCCTCGATCTTGGCAGGTGTCTAGGCATGGCTTTGTCGAGCTCGACTATGATTTGTCGATGTCGAGTAGCCTTGTGCTCCGGTCCTTGCTTCTTGGTTTTCTCCCGAAATGGTTCCATATTCTGCGATATTAAACAGAAACTTATGTAGATCTCCATTTCTGACAAATAAGCTTATACTACATAAATCCGACATATTCCCAACCCGAAATATGCAAAATGTAAAGAATATGGAACTAAAATATGCAAAAAGACATGGCTACTTTGGAGACATCAAATCACCCCATACTTAGACTTTCTTGTCCTCAAGCAATAACCAAAAAATAACCAAGACCTATAACACATCCTTCAAGTCTTCGCCTTTGTCAAAAGCAACATCTCAAGTAGTAGCAATGTAAGACAGCTGAATTTAACATCATCACACATATATGAGCGATCCATAGGCATAGGCAATATAAATCCAACCTCACAGGGATAATGTGTTTACACTCAACTCTCAAATGTGTTTAGGCTATGTATATCGACTCTCAACTCAATTCCATACACAATCTCATAAATATTGCAATTTAAATATGAATCCACTTCGCAACCAATTATGAAAATGCAACAAGAATTATCAGGAGGACTTCGCTCAATAGAAGTCTTCAAAGAAGATTCCATTCGGCGGGGTTGTAATGGGGCTTGGTAAGAAATAATAAGGTATGGAATTATTTGGCCATGTGGTGCTTAATAAAATTCGGGAATCAAGACTCCTAAATCTTCCAACACAACCAAACCATAACTTCCCAATCATATGCATCAACCAAACTCTCCAATTTGTCTCAATGGAGTATATAACCTTTCAAACTTTCTCAACCTCCCCAAAATATGTATCTTGCAAATAATGAAAGAAATAAGGTAAATTTGGCTCATGCACTTTACTCACATATGTACTTTTTCTTCTTTTTTTTTTTTTGAAACGAAAATATAAAATAATACTAGAGTTGCATTTATAATCTGAGCCAAAAGTCCTTTTACATAATATGTCTAGCAAGATAAAAATGTACAACCAACCCATATCTCAATAATTTCAACAATCCTTCCTTCTTGAAATGTAACATAAGCTCATTCTTTCCACAAACCATTATTCCAACCAACTCTAAGTCTTAATTCCCAAATGGGGGTCAGGCTTAATTTGGCTAAGGATAATTTTGTGGAGTTTACAACAAAAGTCTCAGGCTAATGTTCTGGCTTCAAGCAGGGATAATGCAGGGTAGGTAAAGAGAGGATAAAATTGGCTTAAAAGGTGCCTCCATCATTTAATTATCATCAACATAAACATATAAATGCATTGGCTTTGAATAACTATTACAACATTTAGAGATGCATAGGAAGAGTAAATACACTCAAGAAAGCAGAGGGATTCTTAATGTTCTCTCTATAAGGCCAAAATTCTCACTAGGACAAGTTTTGTTGGATTTTAACCTTTAGCTTAGGATCATATGTGCTCAATTTTATCACAAGTTCACAATCCACATAAAAACCATTTTGAGGACTTAGGCTAAACCTTCCAAACATGCCATAGGATTTACATGATCAAGTCAATCATTATTTATCATCATAGGACATCTAAGTTAGGGTATCAAAACTAAAATAATGCAAAAATTTAAACATGCATTTTTTTTCATTTTTCGACATTTTCTATTTTTTTTCATTTTTTTTATGCAAAAAGAAACAAGACTAAAGTATGACAAAAGATTAAAATGCATAAAATTTAAACATGAATTAAAATTTCACCATGTAAAACCAAAAAGCAAGACTAAAACATATGATAATGATAATGAGCCCTTCCCCCACCCCATACTTAAAATATACAGTGTCCCCACCGTATAAAATCAAATAAAAATAAGAGTGAAGGAAGGAACTCACAGGATAACACATCGAGGAAGGCGAATCAGTGTATGTCGAGTAGGTTGCTCGTCGATCTCGAGTATAGTGTACTCGATCTCGAGTAGCTTTTCTGCGTCCAGTGGTTTTATGAAGTCGAGGAGTGTCTTGGCTTGTCGATGTCGAGTACGTCTACTCGAGGTCGAGTAACTTCTGGGCTTCTCCTCCTTGTCGTCGTCGACTTGGCCTTCGTCGATTCTGACTATTTTTCAGGGACTTCTTCTTTCCACCTTCCGCGATCTTTATATGCTTTGCCGACCTAAAAGTGTTAGATTGCACACAAAAACAAGACTATCCACATGAAGTATTCTAAAAGACATGAAACCAAAACCAAAAACAAAAACCAAAAGCTAAAAAGTTCAAAAGTCCCAAAAATTCATAAAATTCTATATACATGCTCTAGATTTTAGAGTCGCTAGGCCGACTTCTCCGTTTGCGCTCAAGGACCATAATTGTGGGGCCTGCTCATGCTTGGCCCTTCTCCTGGATCATCTAGGTCCTGATGGTAGTATGCAAGCTCAGCTGATAGGTGGTTGCTCGCATCATCTCCTTTCTCTTTCTTTCTTTTCCTTCCAGCCCTTAGCTTTCGCAGATTTTCTTGCCAAAGGGCCTTACCTCCCCTTAAATTAAAAAATTTCTTTATGGATTGAGGGGGAGTAGAATTCATACCTGAACTTACCTTTTCGGACCCAAAACAGAAATCTTTGGGCTTGGGGCTAGTCGAGATCGAGTACAGCTGGTCGATCTCGAGTACAGGGACCCCATACTTAGGCTTTTGGCAAGTCTCTGGCTCAGCAGTGGTTGTCGAGATCGACAAGATCTTGTCGAGATCGAGTAGGGCCCTTGTCGAGATCGAGTAGCCCTTGTCGATCTCGAGTACAGTGTTGGCACCCTCCTCCGCTGTTTGCCTGGTCCCGTGGTTGCTGATGCTTTTCACCTCCAGCCATGAAATTTCCTCTTTTGCAGGGCCAAAAGAGAAATCCGAAACCTCATCGCCTATGGTGAAGGTGAGCGATCTATTCTTGACACTTATTTTGGCATCTGCAGTAGTTAAGAATGGTCTACCAAGAATAATAGGGCTAGTAGGATCTTCAGCATAGTCAATGATAAGGAAATCTGCTGGAACAAAGAATTTACCAACCTGGACAGGGACGTTCTCAACTATACCTGTAGGGATGACCACTGTATTGTTCGCCATGTATAGTTTGGCATTCACAGGTTCTATGCATCCTATTTTTACCTTCCGCCGGATTGATAGAGGCATGATGCTCACACTTGCTCCTAAATCGCACAGAGAATCATATTTATATTGTCCAAAACCCACAGTAACAGAAAACTTACCAGGATCAGGTATCTTTTCAGGGAAGTGGAGTACTTTGCATTCGCCTGCGATCTCTGAGATGGATCGCTTCTTGCTCAGGATTTCCTTTAGAAATTTGACATATCCAGGCATCTCTTGCAGGGCTTCTGTAAAAGGAATAGAAACATTCAGTTCTTGCAACATATTAACAAACCTGGTAAACCTACCTGCCGTGGGATCTTTCTGAGCTTTGGGGGGAAAAGGCAGTGGCTTTTTCTGTTTCGGAGCCAGATCAGCTGTCGAAGGTGTTGCAGAGTCGTCGACGTCGGCCAGATGTTGCTCCTCGATCTCGACCAGGGGCTCATCGATCTCGACTTGGGTTGTCGACCTCGAGTTGCTGGGCTTCGCAGTGGAGTCCGAGCTCAGCTTCTGGTCTGTGTCGAGTAGGGTCTTGTCGAGATCGAATACGGGCTCCTCGAGGTCGAGATGGGTCTGCTCTGTCTCGAGTTGCTGCTCTGCCTTGCTTTTCTGTTTCCCGACCTCTGGCTCGTGTAATTGATGCCCACTCCTGAGTTTGATAGCTGCGACGTGTCCGGTCTTCCCTTTAGGATTTGGTTCAGTTTGCCCAGGGAGCTGTCCGGAAGGTCGTGGGATCTGCACAGCGATTTGTCCCATCTGGGTCTCAATGCCTTTCTTCCAGATGTCTAGCTCTCCAAATTTTGTGTTGAAGTTCTGGAGCTGATTGTTGATGGTGTTTGTAGCCTGCAGGTTCTGTGCATGATTCCGGCGCATCTCATCAAGGATCAGCTGCAGATCGTCCTTCTTTTGATCCTTTTCTGGATGTCCTGGAGCTCTGTAGGGTGGGGGATTCCTAGGAGGACCTTGGTTCCACTGTGGTTGATAGAACCTTTGATCTCCCATGTATCGATTTGGACCCCCCGCGTAAGCTGCCTCCTCATGTGTCTCTGCCATTCTGACTTGCTCTGTGTGTGGGCACTCAGTAGTGGTGTGCCTCTGTGATCCGCATTCGATGCAAGGCTGATTGACAGATAGATATTTAACTTGCTTGTGGAGCTTGCGATTCTGGTCTCTGTAGAACTGCTCCCCGACATCTGGGTCAATCTCCTTTGCTGGCTCATAGAGTGGCATAGATGGTGCTGGCCTGGCATAGGAGTTCTCCTCATAGTTTGCAGTAGACCCATATTTGTTGTCATAATTAGTGAGCTTGTCTAGCACACCCCATGCGTCAACTGGCGGCATCGTCAGATACTCATAGCGAGTATACTGGTTGATTCTGTCCTTGGTGACTTGATCAAGAGAGTTGAAGAAGATCTCCTGAATGACGTAGGGTGGATGTCCATGAGTAGGGCAAGATCGCAGCAGTTCTTTGTAGCGTTCCCATGCCCTTGCCAGCGGTTCCCCTTGCTTCTGTTTGAAGGCGGTGATTTTCTGGCGGAGAAGTGCTGTCTTGGCAGGTGGGAAGAATTTATTCAGAAACTCTTGCTCTACATGGGCCCATGTTGTGAGTGATCTTGGTTTCAGCCCTTCGAGCCACTTTAGTGCAGGCCCAGCGAGAGACCAGCGGAAAGCCTTCATCTTGACATATTCCAGAGTTGTACCTTCAGCAAGAGTACGGCACATGTCATGAAAATTGGTAATATGTTCAAGAGGACACTCTGTAAAGACCGGGAAATTTTATAATAATAAATAATTAAAATAGTGAGTTATAATCGTTTCAAATTCTAAGATTCGGGAGATTTGAAATTTCTGTCCTTGAACTATTGAATTTATTCTAAATCTTTCGAAACAAGTTCCGGCATTAATAAATTGGGAATTTAAAATATGTTATACTCTGCTTTTATATATCGGAAATTGGAAAATAATGTTCGGATTTCATTTACTAAATTTGGATTTGGAAAATTGAGGAGTAGTTTAAACGCGTCGGGATAAGGTCGAGTGAGCGGGTTTCAGATTCATCTTCCGGGTATTTTTGAAATTGGTTGTTGGGACCACATCTTGTTCTACAGTTCTACTCCCTTTCCTCCCATCCTAATTCAAAGCTGCAGCTCCCTCACTTCCCTTCTAGCTTGTCGACAAGCTACAGCTCACCCAGGCGCAGCATCATTTTCCAGCTCTCTTTTTCCCTATCTGGCTAAACCACCAACCTCTCTACCCTCCTCCCACAACCCCTTGCCTTTCCAACCTTGGCAAGAAGCCAAGCTGCTTCCCTTGCCCCTCTGCTTCCATAGCAGCAAGCCGGCAACCTCTCTCCTGTTGATTCAGTAGAGCACGCTTTCCCCCCCCCCCCTCCTGATTCACTTTGATTTAAAATGAACAAGTGAACAACCCCTCCCTCATCTCAGCCCCGAACCCCTCCCTTGTTCTCTGAAATCGCAGCCACAAACACCCCTTTTTTAACCTCGGATACAACCTCCGAACTGGAGCACCACCCCTCCTTTGTCAATCCGAGCGCCAGCTGCCGAGCCGACAGGACACCCCCCCCCCCCCCCCGAGCGCCTCTGCAGCAACCTCTTCTCCTCCGCAGCAACACCACCAAACCACCACCCTTCCTCCCGTCTCATGTCGCCACTGTCGAGCCAGCGACACCGCCTCTTTTCTGCAGTAGAGGACGTCGAGCCCTCGTTCATTCTCCCTCTCGCTTCCGGTGAACAGCAGTCGCCACATCGACCTCAGCTACCTCCGACGACGCCGCTGGAGCCACCGTCGGAGCCTCGCTACCTCTTCCTTTCCCTGTTTGAATCCGAGAGGTATGGCGCTTCGATTTCCTCTTGTTTGGCTCGAATCCGCGCAAGGTCCTTTCTTAACTCCTTGTTTCCGTCGTTCTAAGACCCAGAGCAAGCCTCTTCCCTACCGTTGGAGCCGTCGCTGATCCTCGCCGGAGTAATTCTTCGATCGGTAATCATCTTCTTCTCCTTCATTCCCTCTTGATGCCGTTTCCTTCTTCCTATGTCGGGTGTGGTCGGAATCCAGAGTCGCTCAGATTGGGTGAGCCTGGGTCGGAGAGGAGCCGCCGGAGGCCGGAGCTCCCTCCTCTTTCTCTTCGTTTTCCGGCGCTGGGCAGAGCCCCGTCCATTCTTGGGGAGAGAGATTTTGCTTTGGGGCGGGTTTCTTTCTTTCATTCAGGGTTATGGCGTTTGGATTGGGTCGGTACCAAATTCAATCCGGGTTATATCATTTTCAGATTTGGGTGCGGGCTGGATCCTTCATCCGGGCCTTTCCCTTTCTTTCTCTTTTGGTCCGGTTTCTTCAGGCTTTGGAGAGAGGGGTTTGTTGGGCCGGATCCGGATCTGGGCAAATGGGACAGAACCGGGTTGGGAGTTGGGCTGTTGAGTTGGGCTTCTTATTGTCATTTGTATTGGTTATATATTGATTATGATATATGTTGTTTGTTATAATATGTTAGTATGTAGTTTTATATAAATGCTTTATTAGATTAGTATTACTAAATGTTAATAAGTGGATTTTGTGATAACAATTTTCTGAAATTATTATTATATATTATAAAATGGTTTAAAAGAGACCTTATTAAGAAATGTATTTTGTGATGTTTAAATATGTACTTTTAGGGATTCTAAAATGATTTATTGGCTCGGATTATAATAATGATTTGTGAAGAGGATTTAATTTGATATTTTATTTAGTTAAGCATTGCTTGATAAACTATTTAAAAAGAGATCTTAAGTTCGGAAATATCTTTTAAAGATTTGTTGTTTGGAAAATCAAAATGCCGGAATTATCATTATAATATGAATTCGAGAAATTGATTTTAAGGTTTAAATGTTTAATGTCGGGATTCCTTGTCTTGGTTTGATGATGTTGGTTTTGGAAAGGAAATTGTGAGAATGATTTTGGTTGATGTTGATAATATCGGAAAGGTTTTGGGAAAATGGTTTTACCGTCGATTTGTTTCGAGGATATTGAGAACTTGGGTTCGTGTGTGTGAGAATGTTGGTTCGGTAGCTTATGGAAATGGCTTGATGATAGGTGTGTATTACGGTTGGATTGCTTTTGGACTTGCATTTGGGCCTTGCTTGCGTTATCTTGATGTTCTGCATCTTCAGGTAAGTTCCCTAGGGGGCTTACTCAGGTTGGACATTCATGCCTGTTGTTGCATTTTATGTTAGGTGTTGCATATGCATAAAAGCATGCCATGTAGTATCATGTTTAGGTTGCACTAATTGATTGAGCATCTGTTTACTTTATGCGTTTGAAACAGAACGGCCGTTATCTGTGATAGTCCTAGAGTCTTTGCTAGGTTCATAGGGTAGCCCAGCCTCATCGGGTACCCTGAGTCAATCGAGTCATGAACTTTCTTGTATTATGAGATGCCTGCGGGCTTTATTGTGGAGCGGGTTAGGCATGCGTGCCGCCCGATTATGATGGAATGCATTCACGAGCTGGCCAGTCTCCGCCTATCGGAAGGGGTGGAGGTAGGAGAGGGATATGCCACTTGGCATTGTCTTGGACCCTTTACAGTATTTTTACCCATTATTTTAACCAGGAGCATGCTAGTGTGTTTGACTTTCGTACTATATTAGAGCATCTTTATTAGGTATAGCACATACTATGTGGCCTCAGCGAGGACTGCCGGTCCCGCATGAGTGACTCGATCTGACTCCTTTCCCCGTTCTTTTTTTAAGGTATTTTCTGCAGATTTGAGTGCTCGATGTCCATATGACGGGGTTCCTTTTGACGAATCGAAGAACTTAGCTAATTCCCTAACTTGGTATAAATGGTAATCATTCGCTTATGTTTTGGTTTGACCCGGCTCTGCCGTGACACCTTGTATCTTAATTTTGCTTCCGCTTTACTTTCATTTGAATTGAATTTCGCGACATAGTCTTAAGATAGGTTAAGGGTACCCAACGACCCTTCGTGGCTTTTTAGGGTTTGAAATCCCTATTTCTACTAACCTTAAAATGAGTTTGAAACCTCGACCCGTACCTGAATTGCAAGATCCGAACAAGGGGTTTCATCCCTTGAAACGTAACCCGGAAATCATAATTCCGGGCCGTTACACACTCATTAAATCTTCCATAAAAAGCATTATTTTTAAGCTCTATCAGAAATTGAGTGCGAATTTCAAAGGAGTTTTCAGGGATTAGAATCGCCGATTCAGGCACGACGAGAGTTGGATGTATATAATCCTCTACTGTAGTTGGATATTGGGCAAGCTCAGCTTCTGCTTGCTCCCTTGCTGCTTTCTCTTGTTCCCTCGCTGCCCTTTCATTGGCGATAGTAGTATCCTTTGCAGCTAGCTCCCCTGTAAGCCTCTGTATTAGCTGTTCTTGTGTCTCAGCGGCGGCCATGGCTCTTTTCAGTCTAGCGTGGGCTTGTATAAGGCGTTCTGGGTTGTCTAAGCCGTCAAACTCAGGTGGTTGACCAGAACGGTGCATATACCTGAAAAGAAACTCAGAGTAGACGTGAGATTCAACTACCTAAGGCGCGAATGATAGCTTCCCCGGCAACGGCGCCAATTTGTTGTTAGGAGGAAATCGAGTATGCAAATTAAAATATAAATAAATCACAGCAAACCAGATTCCGTTCCTTGCAGATAATTACAAGACCTCCTCCTGATGTAGCAGCGGGAAGTCAGGATCGATCCACGAGGAAGCGTATCAGCGGATCCTAGGCAGCGGAGAAATCTCACAGAAGTAGTCGACAACAGGGTCCTCGATCTCGACTAGGGTAGTCGACAGAAGATCGGACAGTCGAACACAACGCAGCAGTAAGCACAGGGGCTCGTCGATATCGACAAGGCCTACTCGATATCGAGTAGAGTCTTGGTCGACTTCGCTTTGTCTCGTCGCGTTGGGCTTTGTCGAGTACCTGCACAGGAGAAGCTACGGCGATGCTAGATCGAGAATCAGTACTCGATATCGAGTAGTGCTATTCGATATCGAGGAGACAGAAACTAAGACGAAACGAAAGAAATTAAAACAATTGCTTTGGGATTTTGAACTAAACTTAATGTAAAAGACTTCAAAGATTGGGGTTTGCAACAACGATGACCAAGCATGCATAAGGCAGAGATAAACAGATAATCATGTGAATTGCATCAAGGACAAGCTTTCGCCTTTTCCAACAATTAGACAACTCTTTCAAGAAACCCTAATTGTCTCTACTAATTTTATGTTTACAATCCAAGTTGTTATCATGGATCTCCATTAGATGGGCAATAAACACATAAACAAGTAGGAGATGCTCAAAACATGATAAAAGTCGGATCTTTACCTCAATTATGCATGGCTATCGTCGGGCTCGCCCCAACCCTAGAAGTGGGTGGACTACTCGCGCTTCATCGCAAACTCAGACATTGATTGAAATGAAATAACAACTTGCATTAAACTAAATTCAAAGACTTTACAATCCCGGCGATCCAACTCTCGTTGAACGCCAAAACCCTAAAACCTTCGAACTCCTAAAACTGTCTCTGTGAACTACTTCTCTCTCTCCGAAATTGAATGAATAAAACTCCAGCCCCATGGGCTTTATTTATAGGCTTTCTAAACCTTGCTAGTCAAGGATAGAAATATCTATCTATATCTAAAAGTATATCTAAAAGGTTTAATGATAAATAAAAGTAACAAGGAAATTAAATCTAAAAGGGAAATAATATCTAAAGTGTCTCAAGTGGATAGATCTCTTCCTTCATGATGTGTCTTGATGATTTCGGATAGAATCGGCAAACTTCGAGCCCAAGGAATCCCAAACCGAGTAGGATTCGTCAAACCGAGTAACGCGGCTTCTGGAACCGTCGTCGATCTCGAGTAGAGTCTACTCGATCTCGACTAGGACTGTTGGTCGACTGGCCCGGCTTCGTCGTCTCGGCTAGCTGGTCCTCGACAGACTCGGACTTGGCTCCTGGCGCTTGTCGATCTCGAGGACCCCTAGTCGACATCGAGTAGAATTGTTCGTCGACTAGGTCTTCTCGGGTGGCTCTGTTCGACAGGTTTGGATCTGGGCTCCGGGCTCGTCGATCTCGACTAACTCTTGTCGAGGTCGAGTAGGGTGTGGTCGAGGATGGCTTGCCGGTGATGTCGAGGACTCCTCCTCGGCATGGACTCGGACAGACGCGGTGCTGGTCCTCGATCTCGACAAGGCTTCCTCGAGATCGAGTAAGGTGTGTCGGCGTCACTGTCCTCGGCTTCTCGACATAGGCTCCTCGATCTTGGCAGGTGTCTAGGCATGGCTTTGTCGAGCTCGGCTATGATTTGTCGATGTCGAGTAGCCTTGTGCTCCGGTCCTTGCTTCTTGGTTTTCTCCCGAAATGGTTCCATATTCTGCGATATTAAACAGAAACTTATGTAGATCTCCATTTCTGAGAAATAAGCTTATACTACATAAATCCGACATATTCCCAACCCGAAATATGCAAAATGTAAAGAATATGGAACTAAAATATGCAAAAAGACATGGCTACTTTGGAGACATCAAAAGGGAGGCGACAACGGTAGCTATAGAGGTCATGAAGGCAGAGGTAATGGTAGAGGTTCACATGGTGGATCTGGAAGAGGAAATGGAGGTGATCAAAGTAGAGATCAGTGGAGAGACTCAAACAGAAACCAGGGAAATGGGTCAAGATCTCGGAGAAGTAGTATTCAATGCTACTATTGTAAAAAATATGGGCATAAGGAATCATTTTGCTGGGGAAAGAAAGAGCATGAGCTGAAAAATGCCAATTACTCAGAGAGTAATCAGAAGGAAGACAGACTCTTCATGGCATTTTCTTTGGCAACTGAAAATGCTAGTGATGTGTGGTATCTTGACAGTGGATGTTCTAATCACATGTCAAGTCCAAGAGGGTTGTTCACTAAGCTTGATGAATCCAAGAAGGGAAGAGTTAGGCTAGGTGACAACAAGGTGCTGCAATGTGAGGGAAGAGGAACCATTGTCATTAAGAGTGTGCAAGGTGAAGAGAAGTCCTTGAATGATGTTCAGTATGTCCCTGGGTTAGCTCACAACTGGCTAAGTGTGGGACAGCTGCAAGGCAGTGTTTACTCTTTGCTTTTTGATGATGATGTGTGCAAAATTAGAGAGAAGAAAATTGGGCATTTGGTGATTGTAGTGGCCATGACAAAGAACATAATGTTTCCTTGTGATCTAGCAGCAAATGTGAACCAAGCAATGACTGTAAAAGAAGATGAGGCAATAAGATTGTGGCATTTTAGGTATGGTCATTTGAATCTTTAGAGTTTGAAGATGCTGAGTTCTAAGGAAATGGTACAGGGATTGCCTAAGATAAGTGAGCTAGATCTGTGTGAAGGTTGTGTGTATGGAAAGCAAAGCAAAGGCTCTTTTGTCAACAGAGAGCCATGGAGAGCTAGAGATTGCTTGGAGCTACTTCATGCAGACTTGTGTACTCCTATGCAAACAGAATCAGTTGGAGAAAGATAATATTTTCTACTCATTACTGATGACTTTAGCAGAATGAGTTGGGTTTATTTTTTGAAGAGTAAAGGAGAAGCATTTGAAAATTTCAAACAGTTCAAGATTCTTGTTGAGAACCAATCAAGAAAGAAGGTGAAAGCTCTTAGGACTGATAGAGGTGGTGAGTTTATGTCCAATGAGTTTGCATCCTTTTGTGATGAACATGGCATTAGAAGAGAGCTCACTGCTCCTTACACTCCAGAGCAAAATGGAGTAGGTGAGAGAAAGAATAGGACAGTGGTTGAGATGGCAAGGAGCATGCTAAAGGCTAGAAATGTTCCAAAGAAGTTTTGGTGTAAAGCAGTTGCCACTGCTGTGTATGTTTTGAACATATCACCCACACGAGTTGTGCTAGACAAGACACCCTTTGAGGTGTGGAGAGAGAAGAAGCCATTAGTGCAGCATTTGAGAGTGTTTGGGTGTGTTGCCTATGCTTTGATCAATCTGAGATCAAAGCTTGATGACAAGGCAAAAAAGCGTGTGTTTATTGGGTTTGCATCTCAATCTAAGGCATACAAGTTGTTCAATCCTCTGACAAAGAGGATTGTGATCAGTAGAAATGTTGTTTTTAATGAAGAGGTTAAGTGGGATTGGATGAAGAATGAGATAGGGAGAGTGACACCTAGAGTGATCACTACTGAAAGCTCATAAGAAGAGATTGATGCAAATGATGAAGATGATATAAATGAATTGAATACATATTCCTCTTCATCACAATCATCACAAAGTAGTCCATCAAGCAGTGCAGGATGTACTTCTTCATGTTCTTCAAGTGAATCTCCTCCTCGAAAATTCAGATCATTGGCATATGTTTATGAGAGATGTGGGTTTGCCTTGATTGCCACATATCCTGAGAGCTTTGATGAAGCAAAGGATGGGAAAGAATGGGAAGCTGCAATGAGAGAAGAGATGGGGTGCATAGAGAAGAATCAAACCTGGGAGTTGGTGGATTTTCCACAAGAAAAGAAAGCTATTGGTTTAAAATGGGTATTTAGAACAGAATACCACACTAATGGGAGAGTGCAAAAGCATAAGGCAAGATTGGTTGCAAAAGGCTATGCACAACAAGAAGGTATTGATTATGAAGAAACCTTCTCACCAAGTGGCAAGACTTGAGACAGTAAGAGTTGTGTTGGCCTTGGCTTCTCAATGAAAGTTACCAATCTTCCAACTTGATGTGAAATCAGCATATCTGAATGGTGAATTGCAAGAAGAAGTCTATATGGAGCAGCCTCAAGGATTTGTGAAGAATGGAGATGAAAACAAGGTGTACAGATTGATGAAAGCCTTGTATGGCTTGAAGCAGGATCCAAGGACCTGGTATAGCAAAATTGATACTTTCTTTTCTAAGAGTGGCTTTGAAAGAAGTGATAATGAACCTACCTTGTATGTCAAGAGAAAGAGCAAGGCTGAGTTCATTGTGGTCTGCTTGTATGTTGATGATATTATATATTTTAGCTCCTCGCCAGTGATGCTTGATGAATTCAATACAACTATGATGAAAGAGTTTGAGATGACAGACCTGGGGTTATTGCAATACTTTCTAGCTAGGCTTGGAAGTCAGGCAAGGAAAGGAAGGAACATTTCTCTGTCAAGAGAAGTATGCAAAAGATTTGTTGAAGAAATTCAAGATGGAAGCATGTGATGTGGCTCATACTCCCATGAATACTAATGAGAAACTACAAAGAGAAGATGACACTCAAAGAGCCGATGAAAGGCTTCATAGAAGCATGGTAGGTGGGTTGAATTATCTCACACACTCAAGACCAGACATTGCTTATATTGTGAGTGTGGTCTCGAGATATATGCACAGTCCCACTAAGAAACACTTGGGAGCAGTGACAAGGATCATGAGATATGTAGCAGGCACCTTGAAGCATGGTATCTGGTATGAGAGTGTGCAAGAGCTCAAGCTGCAAGGCCACACTGACAGTGACTGGGCAGGGTGCTTAGATGATAGAAAGAGCACTTCAGAGTCCGTGATTGGATTAGGATCTAGAGTCGTGACTTGGAGTTCAAAGAAGCAGGACACAATTTCATTGTCCTCTTCAAAAGCTGAGTATGTAGTTGCAAGAGCAGCAGACAGTCAAGCTGTTTGGTTGAAGAAGTTGATGCTTGATTCGGGGTGAAATCACACTGAAGCAATTGAGGTTTGGTGTGACAATAGATCAGCCATAGCAATGACAAAGAATCCAGCATTTCATGCTCGGACTAAGCACATTGAAGTGCAACACCACTTCATTAGACAGCTGGTGGCCAAAGAAGAGATTGTACTCATGTTTTGTGGAACAAATAACCAAGATGCAGACTTGTTCACAAAAGCTTTGAGTGGAGCCAAGCATGTGTTCTTTATGGAGAAAATTGGTATGAGAGAAATATGAATTAAGGGGAGGTGTTGAAATGTAATTCACATTTGACGCTTGTCTTATGTTTTATGTACTTGTTTTTGTATTCTGTTAGTGAACTCGACCTCGAGTAAGGTGTTTGAACTATAGTCAACATCGAGTGCAGTTTAGTTGGTTTTGTGTCAGTTTCTTGTAAGGGTTGGTTAGTCGAGTTAGTGGGGTAGTGGTGTGCAGTTGCCAAGACAGTTATCAAGCTTTGTAAAACTTTTGTGGGAGGTTTTCGAAATGAATGTGTGTGTGAAGTTATTGGCAGTTAGTTTTGATCTCTCTGCCTCTCTCAATTTGTGTGCATTGTTGTTCTGGTGTCTTTGCGTGTGCACCATCGAAGAATTGATCCTCAATTGTTACTTCAACAGTTAAGTACCTGACATTGCGGGTGTGAGGATGCCATCCCCAACAATCAAAGAAGTTCCTATGAGAACCAAGAGCAATAACAGGGTTTTCGCGGACGAATTTGTCTCCAAAGTCTCTTTTATCCGCAAGGCCCTTTGAAGCTCATGCGTTGGGAGGAGGAGCCAAAAACTTGATATATGCTCATCTTCTGGTTGCCGATTGGGAAGCCTATTCACATCGGCGTACCTGCTTATCAACAAATAGAATGCGAATGTGCCTCCTGAGAAACAAGAATGTTCGATCTAGGGTTTCTCACTTCGAATAGCTTTTGACAAACTCAAGTAAAGCGATAAACATGCATAAACGAGAGACACAAAGCTTTGTTTACGCGGTTCGGTTTCCCTACATCCGCGGAACCGCGGGAGGGGAGGTTCACCCAATTTCACTAAGCAACCAAAGGTTCAAGACAGGTTACAGAGGTTCTAGATGCACTAGATCTAAGACGCGATTCTAACAAACAAGGACAAAGAAGATAAATGAGGAATAGGGTTAGAGAAAGTCCGTGAAGGACACCGAGAAATCTCAGGGGAGATATCTCCTTGCAAAACCCTCCATTCTTCTTCTTCTTCGTCAACCAAGCAGGTACTCAGGTAGCATCAACCCAGAAGAGCACCCTTGAAGAGAATCGCCGACGTTAGGTGGCCAGGAAGCCAAACCCTTGTGTTTTCTCCCAAACCCTAACCCTAGTCGCCCCTTGGCTTACTAGAAAGAGTGAAACGATGCTACAGTTCTCAAAGGTATCCGAAAGAGAGCTTAAATAGGCTTAGGGTTACAACGGTCGAAAGAGAGCCAAGAGAAATGGGCTCAGATTTGGGCCGGATGGAATAGGCCCAAATCTGTGTGAGCTCAAGCCTGCAAACATTCAACACAAACGGACCCAACAAACAACTCTTATAAGGCATCATACATGCTTAGCTTCACCTAATGGCTCAAGGCTAGCCATTGGACCTAATCATGGTGCAACCATGGGTCCAATGAGCTTTTCCTTGACCATGGCAATGGCTAAGTCTTGTAGAGCCTTTAGAGAACCTGTCCTAGATTTCTAGTGCATCTTACAAAACCAAATAAACCATTGTCTTGTTTTACAACTTATTACAAGGATTACAAAACATAACAAATGCCCTTCTAATCCTTGTGATACAATTCTTCTTTGGTCACCAGTAGTGAATTGGGATTCCCTCCAGTCCGTCGTCGGTTCAAGAACAGCTAAGGCACTTAGGTACTCTCCCATATATGCAGGAAGTTCCTGCAAAAGGAGAATTTGTCAGCTGTGACAATCTTAGTACCAAAGTCAGCAGGATTAAGGTCTCCCTTAATCTTCTTCACATCTATTAGATTCTTTTCAACCTGAACACGGATGTAATGGTGCCTCACATCTATGTCTTTGGTCCTTTCATGGTATACAAGATCCTTACACAAGTACAAGGCACTTTGGCTATCCATATGTAAAACAGGTAAGAAAGTAATAGGGAAGATTTCACCAAGTATTCCAGCCAGCCAGGAAGCTTCTTTAGCTGACTCAGTTGCAGCAACATACTCAGCCTCTGTAGATGACAGAGCTACAACTGATTGTAGCTTTGACTTCCATGATATACAATTACCAGCCCAAGTGTAGGCATAGGATGAAGTTGATTTTCTATCATCTTTATTTCCTGCATAATCAGAATCAACAAACCCATGCAAATCATGCTTTGAAGCATGTTCACCAAACACAAGGCAGTAATTTTTGGTGCCATAGAGGTATCTAAGTAAGTACTTCATGCCTTCCCAATGAACATTGCCAGGGTTAGACATAAATCGGCTAAGAACACTTATAGCAAATGCAAGGTCAGGTCTAGTGCATAACATGGCATACATGACAGACCCAACAGCAACATCATAGGGAATTTTAGACATCTTCTGTTTTTCAGCTTCTTCAGTGGGACAATGTTTCTTAGTTAAGTCTAAGTGCCCTCCTAAGGGAATACTTGTGGGTTTAGAACAATTCATGTTGAATTTATCAAGCACCTTCTGCACATAATCACTTTGAGAAAGCCACATCAGTTTCTGTTTTCTATCTCTAGTGATGTTAATGCCAAGTATTCTTTTAGCAGCTCCTAAATCTTTCATATCAAAATGCAGTTTCAAGTCCCTTTTTACAGCAGCAATAAGAACTTTAGAGTTGCATAAGATAAGAATGTCATCAACATAAAGGAGCACAAACAAAGGAGATTTAGACTTAACACCTTTGAAATACAAGCAAGTGTCATAACTACTTTTCTGGAAACCAAGTTTCTTCATGCAAGAATCAAATTTTAAGTTCCATTGCCTAGGACTCTGCTTTAAACCATATATAGATTTCTTAAGAAGACAAACATGATCAGGTTTATTAGCATCAACAAATCCTTTTAGCTGACTTATATAAATGATCTCATGCAAATCACCATGTAGAAAAGCAGTTTTGACATCCATTTGCTCTAAGTCCCAGTCATAAACAGTGGCAACAACAAGCATTAACCTCAATGTTTTATATTTGACCACAGGTGCAAAGATGTCATTGTAGTCAATTCCCTCTTTTTGAGTAAAACCCTTGGCCACTAATCTAGCTTTGTATCTAGGTGGTTCATGAGGTTTTACACTTTCCTTTAACTTGTAGATCCATTTATAATCTATGATCCTAGCATTTTTAGGTTTAGGAACTAACACCCAAGTTTTGTTCACATGCATAGACTCTAGCTCATCTTGCATAGCTTTTAACCAATACTTAGAATTAGCATTTTTCATAGCTTGGTCAAAAGACTCAGGAGTATAAGATCTAACAAGTTCAGCAGAAATGAATGCAAAATCCACCAAATCAACATCTTCCAATTCAGCAAAATTGATATACCATCTATTAGGTTTAATTGCCCTAGGTTCTCTATCTCTAGTGAGTTGATAGTCACTGTAATCAGGGATATGATGCACAGAGGTATCATTCACAGAGGACTCTCCAGACTGAGAGTTTGAGAGAGAGGAAGATGAACTTACTTCCCCACCAGATTGGTGGGGTGAATGCACTTCATTTGGATCACCAGGGTGACCTCCATGTTCACTGTGCTCATTTGAATGACCATCTTCTTGGTTTGAAGGAAGCTCTGAGTCATGATCCCCACCATGAGAGGAGTTGTCTTCAGGGAATGGCCCATCCTCATCATCTGGAGGTTGGATAGCTTCATGAGGTAAGAAGAAGGTTGGAAAATCCTCAGCTGCTCCAGGGGTACATGCACACTCATCAGAGCTTGTCAGTTCAGCTTTATAATGGTAAGCATCCTCATCAAAAGTCACATTTCTTGAAGTTATTACTTTGAAACCATGAGGTTGTATGAGCAATAACTTGTAACCCTTTGTGCCCTCAAGACATCCTAACATGACTGCCTTTTGGGCCCTTGGTTGCAGCTTGCCTTGAGACACATGTGTGTAGGCAGTGCATCCAAAGGGCCTAAGGTGTGTCAAGTCAGGCTTTTTCCCAGACCACAACTCCTGTGGAGTCTTAAACTCCACAACAGAAGAAGGGCACCTATTTATGAGGTATGCAGCTGTGTTAACAGCCTCTCCCCACAAATAAGGTTTCATCCCAGCACTGAATAACATGCACCTTGCTTTTTCAAGCAAAGTTCTGTTCATTCTCTCAGCTACACCATTTTGCTGAGGTGTGCCAGGGACTGAGAAATGCCTTTTGACCCCATGATGCTTACAGAAATCACTAAATGCATGATTACAGAATTCTAAGCCATTGTGAGTTCTTAAACATTTCAGTTTATGGTCAGATTCATTTTCAACATGCAACTTCCAAGTCTTAAACACATCAAAAGCTTCAGTTTTTGATCTAAGCAAGTAAACCCACACTTTTCTTGAGTAATGATCTATAAAAGATATGAAGTATTTTCTACCCCCTATAGTATCAATCTGAGCAGGACCCCACAAATCAGAATGCACATACTCAAGAGGTTTAGTTGCAACATAAGAAGACTTAGGAAAAGCATGTCTAGATTTCTTACCATAGATGCAACCCTCACACAGTTTCAGATCAACAGGTTTAGAATTAATCATGCCAGATTTAAACAGGTGATTCAAACCATTAAAGCCAATATGACCAAGTCTAGAGTGCCAAAGTTTGGTATGATCAAGTGCCACACCATCCTTAACAGTGGTACAGTTCAATTCAGGAGTGCTTATAGCACAGTATAGTCCTCTCTTCTTGATACTACGTATAAGTATAGTCCCATTTTTAGAGACTCCCTTAATTCCACTGTAAGTGTTAATGTGATACTTGGAATCATCCAAAATAGATTCAGACATCAGATTTCTCTTAAGGTCAGGCACCCACCTGACCTTTTGGAGAACCCTGACTTTCCCATCAAACATTCTAATAGGCACATTTCCAATACCCTTAATAGACAAAGCAGTGTCATCACCAAGCAAAACATCACCACCATCATACTCAGAAAAAGAGCTAAACATAGATCTATCAGGAGTAGCATGAATAGTGCAGCAAGAGTCTAAAATCCAAGTATTAGAAGGCACATCAGAAGAGCACACAAGCAGTTGATGGGAATAATCAGTTTGTTGTTCAAGAACAGCAGCAGTTTCCTTTTTCTTCTTGTTTTCATCAGCCTTTTTCTTTTTATAACAGTCTTTAATAAAATGCCCAGGTTTGTCACAATAATGGCAATTTTTGTTACTGTTACCTTCTCCAAAAGAACTAGACTCATCTTTTTCCTTATCTTTCTTCTTAGACTTCTTGTTATTGTTTTTACTCTTAGCCTTAGTAAAGAGAGCCTCAGATTTGACATTTTTTCAGCTTTCTTTTCATTTTTGGTTTTGAACACTTTCATAATCTCATTTTTCTCAATAATAGACTCAATAATTTTTTCTTTACTCAAGTCCTCATTACTGAATTGTATCACATCCTTAAAAGTATCAAACTGTGCAGGCAGAGAGTTTAATAGCAAAACAGCTTGATGAGTATCCTTAACCTTATCATCACATCTTTCAAGCTCTTGAGTAAGTCTAAGAAATTTATCCAAGTTTTCATTTAATGACAGGTTAATATCCATTTTAAAAGTGAACAAACGACACAGCAAAGATATCTTTCTAGGCAAAGACTTAGTCAGATAAAGAGACTCAAGTGCATCCCAGAGAGTTTTAGCAGTAGTTTTGCTCACCACCTGACGAGCTACGTCGTCAGCTAACCTTATCATTATCTCAGAATGAGCTTGCTCATCCATTTCTGACTTGGATGCATCTGTTGTGCCAACAAGATAGGCTTCTTTCACAGCCTTCCAGCACTTCTCCTTGATCAACACAGCCTTCATTTTGACTTGCCACATGGCGAAGTCAGTGGTCCCATCGAAGGGCTTCATCCTTACTGTGTTCTCTGCCATAGAAAAACACATATATAAGTTAGGGAAAACTTAAAATAAAGGATCTAAAGCAAGGAAGGCTAGATCTAGGAAACCCTAAAGCAACCAAAGCTATTTTTGGTTTTTCTTGTTACTGGAGAACAGAAAACACAAAAGAAAACTAAACGAAGAAAATAAACTCTAGATTCAGCGGAAGCTCAAAGGATCAAGGCCGGTTCAACTTCTTTTCGTAAACGAAAAGAGAGTCAAGCCTAAGCTCTGATGCCAATTTGTTCGATCTAGGGTTTCTCACTTCGAATAGCTTTCGACAAACTCAAGTAAAGCGATAAACATGCATAAACGAGAGACACAAAGCTTTGTTTACGCGGTTCGGTTTCCCTACATCCGCGGAACCTCAGGAGGGGAGGTTCACCCGATTTCACTAAGCAACCAAAGGTTCAAGACAGGTTACAGAGGTTCTAGATGCACTAGATCTAAGACGTGATTCTAACAAACAAGGACAAAGAAGATAAACGAGGAATAGGGTTAGAGAAAGTCCGTGAAGGACACCGAGAAATCTCAGGGGAGATTTCTCCTTGCAGAACCCTCCATTCTTCTTCTTCTTCGTGAACCAAGTAGGTACTCAGGTAGCATCAACCCAGAAGAGCACCCTTGAAGAGAATCGCCGACGTTAGGTGGCCAGGAAGCCAAACCCTTGTGTTTTCTCCCAAACCCTAACCCTAGTCGCCCCTTGGCTTACCAGAGAGAGTGAGACGATGCTACAGTTCTCAAAGGTATCCGGAAGAGAGCTTAAATAGGCTTAGGGTTATAACGGTCGAAAGAGAGCCAAGAGAAATGGGCTCAGATTTGGGCCGGATGGAATAGGCCCAAATCTGTGTGAGCTCAAGCCTGCAAACATTCAACACAAACGGACCCAACAAACAACTCTTATAAGGCATCATACATGCTTAGCTTCACCTAATGGCTCAAGGCTAGCCATTGGACCTAATCATGGTGCAACCATGGGTCCAATGAGCTTTTCCTTGACCATGGCAATGGCTAAGTCTTATAGAGCCTTTAGAGAACCTGTCCTAGATTTCTAGTGCATCTTACAAAACCAAATAAACCATTGTCTTGTTTTACAACTTATTACAAGGATTACAAAACATAACAAAGAACAGGCTAGGTAGTCACATCTAACTAATTAACGATATATCATATATGGATCCGATCCATCAAAAGTAACTCTACTACTTACCTTCGCCGTTGTCATTAGCTTTGAGCACTATGAAAACATATTTTACTAAAGGTATAAGAGCTATTGTGTAGATGACAAGAGACAAAGCCCCCAACACGTCGACTTCCGACTGAATCGGAACCTTGCTGAAGACATCAGTGAACACATACAAAGGGCTTGTGCCCATGACTCCGTACACCACACCCAGTGTTTGGAATGCCAAGGCAGCAGTTTGCCAAGCTGAGCTTTCCTGATCCATCCATTGATTCACCAAACAATAAATAATTTTTAGTAAAAAGCAAGCTTAATTAATCCAATATGAATTGAATTGAATGACATTAGTGATCAGAAAAGGAATTACCTTTGAATGGTGGGATGATTGGGTGGAGGAGCCAATCTTCATGGCTTCGAAGTCCAAGGAATCAAGCCTTTTGCGCTTATGGAGAAAACGTCTCTAGAGACACCCGGAGCTGGTGCTTCCCAACTCTTCTTTCTCCTCGATCGTTTTCGTCGGTTTCAGTTTCGATGGATTCAAGTTGGGGCGCAGGAGGAGCTGCCGTTTCCAACCCCACGGCAGTGCCATCTACCCACCATCTCGAATGATCGCCGGCAGTGGTGCTTCCCGGCTTCGCACTCATCTCTTCAATCCCTTCCTCCTCTTCCATTTTTGCCTAGTACTGCAAGAGTTTCATCACATAGCTAGCTATATATATTGGTATTAATTTTGTTTCAGTTTGTAGGGGTAATTTTCATATCTTTTGCCTCATCAATCATCATGAGGGATGGGCGGTCTATTTTAGATTTTAGAGAACATGGCCAATTCAAGCATGATAGGGCCTCTTCAGGTTTCATAGCGTAGACAGAGAGGTCACTGATTGGGAGTGGTGGGTGCCTTTTTTCCTACAACTAATAATGTGTAACGATCAAATCCATGTCATGCAACAATTAATACAACACCTGCAACATAAAACTAACTGACGATAATGTCTATCTCGGTGACCCATTTGTATGGGCTCCCATGTTCTTTGATTCTCCTAGGAGGCCCACTCCTATCATATACTCCATCCGTTTATTAATAAGTGTCGTTTGACTTTTCGACACGTTTTTTAAGGAGCTAAAAAGTTAAAAACTATATAAAATGTTAACTTTTTTATTAATTTTTTAAAATAATTTTAAACTTATAACTAGTATGTATAAAATTATAAAAAATCAATTAAAAACTTTATATTTTATACTACATCCGATCCAAAAAAATTGTCGTTTGACTTTTTAACACGTATTTTAAGGAGCTAAAAACTATATAATATGTTAACTTTTTTATTATTATTTTTTTATAATCTAATACTTATTACCAACAAATATTAAGTTGTTAAAAAATAATTTTTAAAAAGTTGGTATTTTATATAGTTTTTAGCTCTTTAAAATACGTGCCAAAAAGTCAAACGACATCCTTTTTAGATCGGAGGGAGTATAGTTTTTAACTCCTTAAAAGACATGCCAAAAGTGAAACGTCACTTATTTCTGAACGGAGATAGTATCATAATCGGGGGCCACTTCTCAGCATTTGCAGTTTTTTCATCAATCATCCCGGTTACTGCTATAATCAGTCAAGATCTCTTACTCTCTTCTTTTTTATTGGAAAAACTAATTAAAATACTCCCACCTTGAAGGTGAAGACATGGTAAAAATATATCATCAACTTTCAAATATAATAAAAATATTCCGACCTTTGAGGGTAGTGGTAATATAATACCAAGGGTTTTCTCACGGGTCAAAAATGTTGACAAGGCAGCGTACGTGAATTTTTTTTTTACAAGGCATCTTGTGTGAAAGCCGTTTTACAAATTAACACTAAAATTGGGTTTTCGATTTTGAACGATTTCCTTAGGAAAAAAAATAAACCAACAACAAAATTAAATACAAAAAATGACATTGATTCAACCAATGAACTAATTTGGTCAAAATTGCCTCAAATTAACACAACACGACTATTTCTAATACCAAACTGAAAACAAAACTAAACTAACAGCAGCAACGAAGAGAAACAAAACTTACGCAGCCAAGTCTGTGAAGGAATCAAAGAGGAAGAAGATGTGAGAGACACAGTTCAAGATAGGCGACAAAGAGGGAGGAAGACTGTCATTGAAGAAGAACCATGAGCTGTCTGAAAGACAGCTCAAGAGGCGACAATGGAAGAAGATAGGATGGAGGCATTAAAAGGCGTTGGGTAAGAACCCGTTCCAAAAAACCTTTGCCAAAAAAAATCCATGTAGGCTACCTTGTCAATTTTTTGGACCCTTGAGAAAACTCGTGGTAATATATTATCACTACCTCAACGGTCGGGATATTTTTATTATATTTAAAAATTGAGGATATATTTTTACCATACCCCCAATTCCCCAAAGATGATTGAGGGTATTTTAATTAGTTTTCCCTTTTTTTATTAAGTAATAATTCGAGCTCAGATATACCTGAAACTCGAGAGATCGAAAAGATGGCAGACGGATGAACTGTCGAAAAAAAAGGCACATTCAACACATAACATGCGCTCTGAAATGAACGAAACTAAGCAGAACTGAACCAAAACGTTGAGGACGCCGACGAAGAACCAAGCCAAGCACCACCAAAAGGAAGCATCGCAGGTCAGCGGTACAACATGACTCTAACTTATGTGGTAGATCTCCTACTCAATCTTTCCTATTCCTCTCCCTGCATCAAAAAAAAAAATTAATATTTATTTAATCTTAACAAAATTTTAAAAATTATATTTATATCCCTAACATCTATTTTTATATATTTATAAAATTTTATTTGAAAAATCATGTTTTACAATTACCAAAATTTCAATATCATAATTGGATTGAAGCAATTAATTGTAATTGCTTTGAATTGGAGAAAAAAAAAGCAAATCTATTAACCGGGTTAAAATATCTCATTATTTCAAAACAATTAACCATAAAAGTTAACAATTTTTCAAATTTTCAAAACAGTTTTTCAGTTACAAATAATTATATCCATCCCTAATATTTTCACCGTGAAAATCAATCTGGTTCCAAATCCTAGAACACAATAAAACGCTCTATTTTGTAGACATTTTCTTTATTATTTTTAACTTGCATGTATTATAATTTATAGCCCATGTTTGGTAATCAGCCATTTGAAAAAATGCATAATACATGCATTGTCAAAATGTGGATATTCTGGGATAAACGTCATGACCATACAATATATTTTTTTTTTTACAGTAGGCAAGAAGTAGATCGACTAAGCGATCTTGAAGCCATCAAAAGATGGCTTGATAAACCCTACGCGGAGGGTCGCCAGTAAAAAAAAATACTTAAGCTTAAAATTACAATAAGATGCAAATCGGGGAACAATTACCACTAGCCTAAATCTACTATTACAATTATAGTTAAAATATTATAAAAACATCTTGAGCTTAGACGGCTTAGACTAGGGGTGGGCACGAGACGGGACGGGACGGGATTGAGCCGGGATGGGACTCGTCTCGCGAAATTTTTACGGGACGGGATTGACACTTTTTTTTCGGGACGGGATGGTGTCTGGACGGGACGGGATCGGGACGGGACGGGCCTTGTCCCGCAAATAAAAATAATAAAATATTATATAAATTTGCAAAGTGAAAAATGCTTTCATAATTCATTAATTTGTATAATATGTTGAATACGGTATTTTCTCAACTATATTATTCAATAATAATAATAATAATAATATTATTATTATTATTATACTATTATTAATTCATACAATGATTGTATAATTAATTATAATGTTCAACATATTTGGCTACATTATCTTACTAGATCGGGACGGAAAGGGATTGAGAAGAGATTCACCAGATACTGTCTCATTATCGATTGATAGTTGGGAAGAATACCGTATTTAGCTAGTTGCCTCTTGTAGCTCTAAATGGGTATAATAATAATAATAATAATAATAATAATAATAATAATAATAATAATAATAATAATAATAATAATAATAATAATAATAATAATAATAATAATAATAATAATAATAATAATAATAATAATAATAATAATGCCACTTTATAATTAAAAAAAATAATAATATTACTTATTTTTATAATTATTATTATAAAATAATTATACTTTACAAGAAAAAAATTAAATATGATATAATAATAATAATATAATAATAATAATAATAATTTTATTATAAAGTAATATTATTATTAAATTATATTATAATACTATATAATAATAATATTATTATAATCAATTATTATTATAATTATAAATAATATTTGCTCAAATAATAATAATAATATTATTATTATTATAAATGGAAGATAATAATTATAATTATAATTATAATATTTGCTCAAAATAATAGCACTAATAATATATTATTATTATTATTCTATAATATTATAATATTATTATTATTATTATAAAAATTATTATTATTATTATAATATGCGGTACGAGACGGGATTTGCGGGATCCCACCGGGATCGTCCCGCATAATTTTTGCGGGACGGGATCGGGACGGGATTCGCTATTTTGTCCTAAATCCCACCGGGATCGGGACGGGATCGGGACGGGACCGGGACGGGATCGGGATTTGCGGGATTTGTGCCCACCCCTAGCTTAGACGGCTTTGAAGTCTGCAATGGTGGCTTAGACGGCTTGCATGCAAGCCATGAAAGTTGTTGAGTTTGGCAAAGTCGGCTCGTAAGTCGACGATGTTGCGATTCTGGTTCCGAAATCGGTGACGGCCAAGCACGAGGAAGGCTCCAACCACGAAAGGCAAATCACCAAGTTAAGGCTGCTATATGGAAAAATATTGACAAACAAGAATTAGTTGTAAAAAAAATTTGATAAAGAAACAAAGTTTCAAAATGAGGCTAAAGGTTGTTTGAGGATTTGTAACAGATGATGGTAGAGATAAAATTTAGTGTTGGGATTGGAATAAGGGGTTTGTGTTTATGTTCAAGCAAGAGAGGTAAAAAACATAGATTTGAGTGAAGGGTGAGTTTAGTTTTCAGATTGGGATTTTTCCATGGCTAACGGGGAGGAGATACACTGGCATCAGCGACGCCAAGCCAAGGAGGATCGAGTGCATGGAGGTTGATGTCGGAGGGAATTCACTGGATGTTTGGACAGATCTGAGGGATCTGGGTAGTTGGGCAGGAGTGGGAGAGAGAGAAAGCGGGGGAGGTTTGGGAGCGTGGGGTGTCGCCCTCAACGGCAGGTGGACTCGAGGAAGCGAGGTCCGCCGGAGGGGAAGCCGACACCCATGGAGTCGAGGTTGGAGGCTAAAAAGAAGGCGAACGAGGGTCGACCACAATGGAGCCAGCCACGGGTGGAGGCGGCGCCGGAGACCGTCCAAACGAAGAGATCCGTCAGGGCTTCGCCGGATGGTGTAGAAGAGGAGAGTGAAGGTGGAGGAGGAGGAGTGTGTACGGTGGCCATGGAAGTTGACGGAGAACACTACTCCGTCACCATCCGATCACAGCAAGGACCCAAAGGAGATGGCCATTCCGTGGACTAGCGCTGGGGAGGGGGTTGAAGCCACCAGCGAGCCCGTCAGGGATGGTAGCCAAAGGAACTCGTAGAGGGCGGCGGGGGTTGAAGAGGGTGTTTGGGGGTGCGGCTAGGGTTTTGTTTTTGAGAATGTCATGACCATACAATATGATCACAAGACTCACAACTGTGGTAGAGCCAAAAAATTATCAAATGGTGTAATTTTATGTTGTTCAATCACATTCTAATATGTAATTTTTTTTCGGAGAATAGGGTAAGTATACTTTCCGAAATATCTAATTAGCTAGTTATACTCCAAATAAATTTATGTAGACGAGAACCCACACTCTATAGTATGATCATTCACAAGTCAATAGTCAAACATTAATCGGTGACCAGTCGACAATCAAATGTTGATTGGTCAAAATTTGACTAATTTTTTTAATTTTTTTTGTAAATTGATGGAATTTTTTTATGCCACTATTCCAATATACTATGTAATAGTTTGATATCACTTTTTTAATGTCATTTTGTAAAACAAACTTTGATGACACTTTTTTTTAATGTGATGACTCTTTTCTAATATAGTGGTTTGATATTGCGTACTTTTCTAATTTAATTGTTTGATGATATTATTTAATCAAATTGATTGATGTCACTTTTTAATTCAGCCGATTACTGATGACATTTTTGGATTTTGGTGATATTTTTTCCATATATATTACTTGTACCTTATTGACACTATGTTTTTATTGGTTCCAGTTTTATTTATATATAGATGATGCATTTGTAATTAAACCTCAATATTAAACATTAAAATGTGTTAATGATGCAACTTGTACTACCAAACTAATATTCTAGAACGGGAGAGCATAATACCCTGGAGGGGTTAGATAAGCAGAGCAAATCAGTACATGTTCGTTATGGTTTAAGATATAGGATTTAGGGTTTTGGTGTGCGCTCAATCTCAAACTAAAACTATAGAATATGAAGGCATAAAAATGTGGAATGACCAAAATAGTGCTACCTTATTGCACTCGTAAAAATACAAGGTATTTGAAACTATGACAACTATATACATAAACCCACGTATTATAATGTGTCACCAACTCAAAACAAAATGACATCAAGGTAAGCAATAGAAGGTGGCATGAATGCTAGATCAAAAACGATTAACCTCGTAAACATTAAATTATATGTGTTACCTTAATGTGGCCTCCTTATTTATTTACTCAAAACCATCTATTCTAATGTGTGAGGTAGTCTCAATGGAAGGGATAAAATATGGAATTAAAATAGTGTCATCTTAATGCATATATGAAAACATAAGACCTTAAAAAATGTAGCATTAATTTGGTTATATAAATACATATTATAATATGTCATTAATGGAAAAAAGATCACATCAATGCAAGCAATATAATGTGAAATCAAACATTAAAATGTCGCATCAAAAACTCCTTGCCTCCTTGGTAACCACCTCTTGACAATGATCTCCCGGGTTTTAACGGTGGTGATTGGTGGCTCCTCAATAGTTGCCTTTGTTGAAGTGGGTGCGTGTTGGCGATGGTGGGGCGTCAGCTTTCTTTATATCTTCTTCCGTAGTTACAATAATTTGTGTCGCCAAATTATTGTATTATTGGGAAATTATATGGTTCTAGGGTAGGCGTATGGACTCCAAATCTCCTGTCCTCGACCTTGTTCCCCTCTTATCCCCCAATCCCTTTTCCCTCACAGACCCTAACTTAAAAAAAAAATCAAATAAATTAATAAAAAGATTAAAAGAATTAAAAATAAACTTGTCACCCCTCTTATCCCCTAATCCCTTTTCCCTCACAAACCCTAACTTAAAAGAAAAATAAAAAATAAATTAAATTAATAAAAAGATTAAAAGAATTAAAAATAAAGAGATTTATGTGAGAGGTGATAGGAGAGGGGGATTGGATCGGGGACAGAAGATTTACACCCATGCATACGATGGTCTAGTGTGTTGTACTCTTCCTTAACAACATTGTAATTTTGTTATTTACATCCACAAAAGTTACTATTTACATCTAAAAATCCAAGTTTTTTTTTAAAAAATAAACCCTACGCCTCCGGAGTCATAGGCGTGTGACTAAAGAGGGGCAGAGTATATATGTATATCTAAAAATCAGAGTATATATGTATATCTAAAAAGACGTAGGGTTTATTTAAAAATAAAAACAAAAACTTAAATTTTGGGTGTAAATAGTAAAATTTTAGGGTGTATATAACAATTCCTTTTTTTTTTAAATTTATTTTTTAAGACCATATTTTGGTGACATTAACTCGTTTGGTTGAATGCGGGAAGTATAATTCCCAGGAACTTACTTTCCATAAATTGAATTCTCGTGAAATGTACTTCACATAAATTGAAAAATGTTTGTTTGGTTGAATTTTGGTTTTAGAAATATAAATAGAAAAATAAAGAAAATTACATTAAAAATTGTGGAAGTTGAACTTACCTAGTCCTCCTAGGTAAGTGAACTTCCTACGATTTTGAGGAATTGATATTCTTGAGAAGTTAAATTCCTATATCTTTCTGTCAACCAAACACAGGAATATATCATACTTCTAGTGTTTTTAAACTTCCTAGGTTTTTAACTGACTAACCAAACTTTCTTACAACATAATTTTGTGGTTTGGTGACATATGTATATCTTTCACTCTCATGTGTATAGGCTTTAAGCACACACTCACCTAAATTCCATATACAAGCATCAAATCAAATATTGACATTTATATCACAAAATCTCCACCGGATACATCAAAGCAAAAATAAGAACATCAAAAGGACTTTAGCTCAATGGAAATCTTCATAAAAGACTCCATTCGACGGGGTTGTAATGGGGCTTGGTCAGAAATATAAGGTTAAGGAATTGTATTTTTTTTTATTAGGAAAGAATTCGGGCGAGCAAGCTCTACCCGACAGCATCCTTATCAGCCATTAAGCCACTCTATTGCCCAAACAGGGCACATGAAAGAAGGAAACTTCTTTCAAAGTCGATAGAAGAAGTTTAACATCAGACAAAATTAGCTCAATTTTCTAAGGACATTTATATTTTCTGTTTAAGTGGTCATTGATTATACTAGAATCGCCTTCGATGTGGATTTTATCAATATTGAGTTGAATAGCGTGTTGGATTCCCATTTTAAGAGCAAATGCTTCCGCTTTGAGAGGGCTTTGTTTACCAAGTTTTTGATAACATGTCCGTATTGATTGACCATTCTAGTCCCGGATTATGGCTCCCGCCGTACTTTCATTATTTGTTAGTGTTGATCCATCAAAATTAAGATTAAGCGTTCACATTGGGGGTTTGCACCACAAAATCTTACTACGATTCTTTTTCTTTTACGTGAGTTTGGAGTTATGTGTTAGTAAGAGAAATTCCTCATCTAAACTAGCCTCTAACATGGTTGTTTTACTCCAATTATCGAAGTGAGAATTAATCAAGTGTAAAGCTATGTCTTTCTGCAGGATGGGGACCTGCCGAAACAAAGTTGGTTTCAAATATAACAGACAGACCACCAAGAAAAGGGCAGCACCTCCTTGGCCAAAGAATTAAGAATGTTCCCAATGAACGACAGGATGGGTTTAATGTCACGAGAATGAACTATCATGCTGGTAATAGATGAGTGTACTCGGAAAGAAAATTGATAGATAGAGCGTATAAAGGGACATTCTAGCAGGAGGTGAACATCCTCTTCAACCGCAACGTTGCACAGACAACAAGTGGAAGGGATAGAGGCTCCCATACAGGATAGCCTTGAGGCAGTTGGGAAACCATCTTGACAAACCTTCCAAAGAAAATTTGTAACCTTAGGCGGAATGTTCACTTTCCATATCTAGGCTTTGTTGTCTAAGTGTAGGGATGATTGTGCTGTATTTAATTGGTATGCGGTTGAAGTGGTAGACCAGCCAGCTCTATCAGGCCACCAGTAAAGCCGATCCTCACAATAAGAAGCGGGTAGCAGAATGTCTAATATTTCATTTACTATGCTACTAGGTAGCGCATATTGGAGCTTCTCCAACCACCATCTACCCCCCATAATGTAGTCACTGATAGTTTCCTCCATGTTATTGATTTGGGGGTAATAATCTCTAGACAAAAAACTAGAGGTAGAAATCCAATTATCAGACTAGAACTTGATTGATTTTCCATTTCCCACTGACCAAATTAGTCCTGACTTAAATTTGTCGATTAGAGTTGTTAGCTTGGCCCATTGCCAAGAGACGATCCCACTTTTCGTGTATTCAAAAATGTTGGCGGAATAAAGGTATTTATGTTTAATCAAAATAACCAAGACATTATTCGGTTCAGCCAGAATCTTCCATAAAAGTTTCATTCGGTTCATCTCTTTTGATTTCCGAATCCCCAATCCCCCACACTGTTTCGGTCTACAAATCCTAACCCAGCTTATAAGTGGCCGATGTTGAAGATCTTTATTCCAGAAGAAGGTTTGATTAATCTTATAAAGTTCTTTGTGCATTGCAGCGGGTAGCATGAAGTTTTTTATTATATACAACGGCTTCGCTGATAGGTTAGAGTTCTTTATTCCAGGAGAAGGTTCGATTAATCTTATGAAGTTCTTTGTGCATTGTGGCGGGTAGCATGAAGTTTTTTTATTATATACAACAGCTTTGCTGATAGGTTAGAGTTGATTAAGGTTGCACGCCCCTGTTGTGATAGAGCGTTTGCACGCCTTTTGCTTGTAAAGGCCCGTATTTTTGAACCATAACTTTTGGAAAAAATGAATTTAAATCGGATTTAATTCGGATATTTTAAGGAAATTGAAATTTATGCAAAATAGATTTTTCTTCCTGCGTTCGTATGCCGAGAATTGGAAAATGATGTTCGAATTTCATTATTAAATTCAGATTTGAAAATTTAAGATTTATTTTGAACGAGTCGGGATAAGATCGGAAGAACAGAGTTCGATATTTATTCCTGGGTAATTTGAAATTGGGTTGGAACTTTGTCTTCTTCCTTTCTTGTGTGATCAGCCCCACAGTCAACTCTTTCCCTCCCTCTGCAGTGTCAAGACAAACAATAAGATCCCTTCTTTAATCCAAATCCAAACACAGCTCATCCCCTCCTAATGGAGGTAAAACCTTATCTCTATGTCCCTCACTCCTTTCTTTGATCCCTCTCTTTTGAAAAACCAACAAAATTGCATTCCTCCTCTTCTGAATTTGGTAATGCTGTGAATCCTTCCCCCTTCAAAGAAAATCAGAAGCACAGTACCCATTTTCCACATTTCATTTCACCTTTCTCCCATTTGAGTGCTGAGAGGAAGGAAGAGCATTTCCTTCTCCTTGCTCATTGCTTCACCACCACTGAACACCAGCCCCGTCTCCGTTCCGAGCACCACCAGCCCATCTGCTCCCCCTGTTTTCTGAGCCACCCTCTAGCAGCTCCCCCCCTCTCTCTTTCCGTCCGAACGCTAGCAGCTACTTCCCCGACGCCCAGGCGTGCCCAGGATCTCCACCGGATTGGAGGCCGAGCCACCCTTCCCTCTCCTTCCCCCGTCTTTCCGATTTGAACTCCGATAAGCCCTCCTTCCTCCTCCTTTTGGTCTGAAACTCCATAAAGTTCCACCTTTTGACCTTCCGCCTTCGAACCAGGATGAGGAAGCGTAGCCCGAGACTCCGGCAAGCCCCAATTAGACCCCGACGAGCTCGAATCCTCTCCAGCGAAGCTTTGAGACCCCCCCTCGGTGAGGACCTCTCTCTCTCTCTCTCTCTCTCTCTCCCCTTTGTTGGTTCGATTCCATGTCTATTGTTGACGAGAATGCGGTCGGAGCCACCAGTCGCCGCCGGTCAGACCCCCTTCCTTTCCTCCATTCTCGAGCTGCTGTGAACGGAGAGGAGGAATAGTGAACATGTGGGTTCGGGTTCTTTGTTTTTAAAGGGGTCTGGTTCGATTTTCTTTTTTTTAAAGAACAAACTGGTTCGGGTTGGTCAAATTAAAAGGTCAAATTTCAATGGTGTGGATTTGGGCCTATTTTGGTGGGCTGGACCCGATTTTCTTTTGAAAAAAAAAGAAGTACTTGGGCCTATTTTTACCACATAAATCTGATTTTGGGGTAATTTTAACAAAGGCTCGGTTTTGAGGTTTTATAAAATAGGGATCATTTTGGTAAATTAAATAAGGGCTGATTTTTTTAAAACAATCTGATTGAGGTTTTTATGGGATTTAGAAATAGCTATGAAAGTGTTTAATAAAGGGTATTTTAAATATTATATAATATTATTTGAGATTTAAAAATATAATGTTATTATTGAGGTTTGAAAATATAACATTACGAGACTTGAATTTTTAAGATATATTCGGAAAGGGTTTTCAAGGTTGAAAATTGTTTTAACAAATGGATACTTGATTTAATAAAACTAAAAAGAGGATTTTGGAAATATACTAACCTTGTCGGATTTGTTTTGAAATAATAATAAAGTAAGTTGATGAAAGGGTAATGTTTTATAAATGGATTTTTTTTGGATGATTTGAGGAAGTGTTTGAATGGTGATTTGATCTAACTTGAGGTTTTAAAATAGTTTTGGAAAATCTTGGGAAAATGACTTACCTTGCCTAACTTGGTGAATAAATTTGATGACTTGTGTGTGATATTATATGCTTTAAGTAACATCAGAAGTAGACTTATTTATATTACTTATATATGTGTTAGGTGATCATCTGTGACATGTTGGCTTTCTGCATACCTACTTGTTGCCTTTTGCTGTTCTGCACTTCCAGGTGAGTTCCTATATGAGCTCACTCAGATTTGAAAAGAGATCTCTCTTCTTGTAGCCATGTGCATACTAGGTGCTTGCATTCATAATAAAGCATACCATGTAGTATCCTGCTAGGATTGAACTCATGATTGAGCATTCGTTTACTCATTGCTTTTGTAAACAGAACGGCCGTTATCTGTGAAGTAACTAGAGTCATTGCTAGGGTTATAGGACGACCAAGTCTCATCGGGTCCCATCCTGAGTCAATCGAGTCACAAACTTCCTTATATTATGAGATGCATGCGGGCTTTATTGCGGATACGGGTTGCGCATGCGTGCCACCCGATTATATGGAATGCATTCACGAGCTGGCAAGTCTCCGCCCTATCGGAAGGGGGTGGAGGCAGGAGAGGGATATACCACTTGGTATTCGGTGCTAAGGCCTTATTATATTTATGCACTTGATCTTAGGACCATGCTAGTGTGTTAATATTCCGCCTTGCATCTAGAAGCATCTTTATTAGGACTAGCGTGTGTATGTGTCTGCTTGTTTGGGATTATATTGCGTATGGCTTCGATCTGACACCGCCCCGCATACATATTTTTTTTAGGTTTGTTTGCAGCATGATTGTTCCTTGCTTTTGTAACATGGGAACTGATGTCTTTAAAGTAGCCATATCTTTTTGCATACTTTAGTTCCATATTCGTTACATTTTGCATATTTCGGATTGGGAATATGTCGAATTTATGTGGTATATGCTTATTTGTCAGAAATGGAGATCTACATAAGTTTTTGTTTAATATTGCAGAATATGGAACCATTTCGGGAGAAAATCAAGAAGTGAGAACCGGAGCTCAAAGCTACTCGACATCGACAAGCTTTAGTCGATCTCGACAAGCCGTGTCTAGACACCTGCTAGGATCAAGGAGGATCATGTCGAGAAGCCGAAGACGAACAACCCGGCTCCAGCAACCTACTCGAGATCGAGTAGCATTACTCGATGTCGACAAAGCTTCAAAGACAACCAGGAGTCGAGAAAGCCACCCGAGGATGCCGAGGAGAGACTACCCGACCATGCCCGAACACTTACTCGAGATCGAGTTATGTTACTCGAGGTCGACAAAGCCGAGGAGACATGACCGAGCACATCGAGAAGATCTACCCGACACTAGCGAGCACACCATTCGATGAGCCCAGGTTGGTCGAGATCGAGGGACACCACTCGAGATCGAGTACACCTGTGAGCCATGTCCGAGCCCTGTCGAGCACCAGCTAGCCGAGAAGCCGAGCCAGCCCAGTCGACGTCACTGCTACTCGAGATCGAGGAAGCCTCCAGAAGCCGCATAACGCGTTTTGATCTATCCTACTCGGATTGGGATTCCTTAGGCCCGAAGATTGCCGAACTCTATCCGAATTTATCAAGTTACATCATGAAGAGAGATCTATCCACTTGAAGACACTTTAGATATAATTCCCTTATTTAGATTTAATTACGTTGTTGCTTTTATTTATCTTTAAAGTTTTAGATATAGATATAGATATTCTATCCTTGAATAGCAAGGATTAGAACGCTATAAATAAAGCCTTAGGGGGCTGAGTTTTATTCATTCAATCACACAACAATTAGTAGGAGTAGTAGAGAGAGAGAGAGAGTGAGTGGCGAAGAGGAGTTGGTGAAGCGAGAGCGGAATTTGCTTCCTTTGGTTGTAAGCTCTGTTTGATTTAATGCAAGTAGTTTCTTTTCATCAATCAATGTCTGAGGTTGCGATGAAGCGCGAGTAGTCCACCCACTTCTAGGGTTGGGGAAAGCCCGACGATAGCCATGCGTGTTTGAGGTAAAGATCCGACTTTTATCATGTTTTGAGCATCTACTACTTGTTATGTGTTTATTACCCATCTAATGGAGGTCCATGCTAACAACTTGGATTGTAAACATAAAATCAGTAGAGACAATTAGGGTTTCCTTAAAGAGTTGTCTAATTGTTGGAAAAGGCGAAAGCTTAGTCCTTTGATGCGATTTATATGATTATCTGTTTTATTTCTGCCTTATGCATGCTTGGTTATCGTTGTTGCAAACCCCAATCTTGGAAGTCCTTTATATACAGTTTAGTTCAAATCCCCAAAGCCTTTGCATCTATTTTCTTTCGTTTTAGTTTCTGTTCTCCTCGAGATCGAATAGCACAACTCGATCTCGACTACTGATCTTCGACCCAAGTCGCTGTAGCTTCTGTGTGCAGGTGCTCGACAAGACCCAAGCCGACGTCGACCAAGCCCCTACTCGATCTCGAGTAGCCTTTGTCGAGATCGACGAGAGCCTGTGCTTGCTGCTGCGCTGTGTTCGACTGTCCGATCTTCTGTCGAGTTGCTGTACTCGAGATCTAGGACCACTGTTGTCAATTTCCGTGAGATTCCACCGCTGCCTAGGATCCGCTGACACGCTTCCTCGTGGATCGATCCTGACTTCCCACTACTGCATCGGGAGGAAGTCTTGTAATTATTTACAAGGGACGGAATCTGGTTTGCCTTAGTTTATTTACATTCTATTTTGCATACTCGATTTCCTCCTACAACAAATTGGCGTCGTTGCCGGGAAAGCTATCATTCGCGCCTTAGGTAGTTAGTTCTCACGTCTGCTTTGAGTTACTTTACAGGTGTATGCGCCGTTCTGGTCAACCACCTGAGTTTGACGGCTTAGACAACCCAGAACGTCTTATACAAGCCCACGCTAGACTGAAAAGAGCCATGGCTGTCGCAGAAACCCAGGAACAGCTGATACAAAGGCTTACAATAGAACTGGCCACTAAAGATGCTGCTATCGCCGCTGAGAAAGCAGCCAGGGAGCAAGCAGAAGCTGAGCTTGCCCAATATCCAACTACCGCAGAGGATTATATGCATCCAACTCTCGTCGTGCCTGAATCGGCGATTCTAATCCCTGAAAACTCTTTTGAAATTCGCACTCAATTTCTTATAGAGCTTAAAAATAATGCTTTCTATAACAAATTCAATGAGTGTCCTTTTGAACATATTACCAACTTTTCTGACATGTGTCGTACTCTTGCTGAAGGTACAACTCTGGAATATGTCAAGATGAAGGCTTTTCGCTGGTCTCTCGCTGGGCCTGCACTGAAGTGGCTTGAAGGGCTGAAACCAAGATCACTCACAACATGGGCCCAAGTAGAGCAAGAGTTTCTGAATAAATTCTTTCCACCCGCCAAGACAGCACTTCTCCGCCAGAAAATCACCGCCTTCAAACAGAATCCTGGGGAACCGCTGGCAAAAGCATGGGAACGCTACAAAGAACTGTTGCGATCTTGCCCTACTCATGGACAACCACCCTACGTCATTCAGGCGATCTTCTTCAATTCTCTTGATCAAGTCACTAAGGACAGGATCAATCAGTACACTCGCTATGAGTATCTGACGATGCCACCAATCGACGCCTGGGGTGTACTAGACAAGCTCACCAATTATGACAACAAATATGGGTCTACTGCAAACTATGAGGAGAACTCCTATGCCTGGCCAACACCATCTGTGCCACTCTATGAGCCAGCAAAGGAGATTGACCCAGATGTCAGGGAACAGTTCTAAAGAGACCAGAATCGCAAGCTCCTCAAGCAATTCAAATATCCGTCTGTCAACCAGCCTTGCATCAAATGCGGATCACAGCGGCACACCACTACTGAGTGCCCACACACTGAGCAAGTCAGAATGGCAGAGACACATGAAGAGGCAGCCTACGCTGGGGGTCCAAATCGCTACATGGGAGATCAAAGATTCTATCAACCACAGTGGAACCAAGGTCCTCCTAGGAACCCCCCACCCTACAGAGCTTCAGGACATCCAGAAAGGGATCAACAGAAGGATGATCTGCAGCTGATCCTTGAGGAGATGCGTCGGAATCAGGGCACCATCAACAACCAGTTCCAGAACATCACTACAAAATTTGGAGAACTGGGCATCTGGAAAAGGGGGATAGAGACCCAGATGGGTCAAATCGCTGCACAGACCCCACGACCATCCAGACAGCTCCCTGGGCAAACAGAACCAAATCCTAAGGGAAAGACTGGACACGTCGCAGCTATCAAACTCAGAAGTGGGCATCAATTACACGAGCCAGAGGTCGGGAAACAGCAAGACAAGGCAGAGCAGCAACTCGACATAGAGCAGACTCAACTCGATCTCGAGGAGACTCTACTCGACCTCGACAAAAATCTGCTCGACACGGACCAGAAGCTGAGCTCGGACTCCACTGCGCAGCCCAACAAGTCGAAGTCGACCACCAAAGTCGATCTCGAGGAGCCTCTGGTCGAGATCGAGGAACAACAAGCCGACGTCGACGACTCTGCAACACCTCCGACATCTGATCTGGCTACGAAGCAGAAAGAGCCACTGCCTTTCCCTTCCAAATCATAGAAAGATCCCACTGCAGGTAGGTTTACCAGATTTGTTAATATGCTGCAAGAACTGAACGTCTCTATTCCTTTTACGCCCTGCAAGAGATGCCTGGATATGTCAAATTTCTGAAGGAAATCCTGAGTAAGAAGCGATCCATCTTAGAGATCGCAGGAGAATGCAAAGTACTCCACTTCCCTGAAAAGAGACCTGACCCTGGTAAGTTTTCTGTTACTGTGGGTTTTGGACAATATAAATATGAGTCTCTGTGTGATTTAGGAGCAAGTGTGAGCATAATGCCTTTATCAATCTGGCGGAAGGTTAAGATAGGGTGCATAGAGCCTGTGGATGCCAAACTATACATGACGAACAATACAGTGGTCATCCCTACAGGTATAGTTGAGAATGTCCCCGTCCAGGTTGGTAAATTCTTTGTTCTAGTAGATTTCTTTATTATAGACTGTGCTGAAGATCCTACTAGCCCTATTATTCTTGGTAGACCATTCTTAGCTACTGCAGATGCCAGAATTAGTGTCAAGAATCGATCGCTCACCTTCACCATAGGCGATGAGGTTTTGGATTTCTCTTTTGGCCCTGCAAAAGAGAAAATTTCATGGCTGGAGGTGAAAAGCATCAGCAACCACGGGACCAAGCAAACAGCGGAGGAAAGCACCAGCACTGTACTCGAGGTCGACAAGAGCAACTCGATCTCGACAAGGGTTCTACTCGATCTCGACAAGACTTTATCGATATCGACGTCCTCTGCTGAGCCACTGACTTGCCCAGAGCCTAAGTATGGGGTCCCTGTACTCGAGGTCGACCAGCAGTACTCGACATCGACTAACCCCAGGCCCGAAGATTTCTGTTTTGTGTCCGAAAACGTAAGTTCAGGTATGAATTCTACTCCCCTCGATCCATAAAGAAAATTTTCAATAATTTAAGGGGAGGCAAGGCCCCGTGGCGAGAGAATCTGCGAAAACTAAGAGCTGGAAGGAAGAAGAAGAAAGAGAAGAAAGATGATGCAAGCAACCACCTGTCAGCTTAGCTTGCATACTACCATGAGGACCTAGATGACCCAGGAGAAGGGCCAACTATGAGCGGGCCCCACACTAATGGTCCTTGAGCGCAAACGGAGAAGTCGGCCTAGCGACTCTAAAATCTAGAGCATGTATATAAACTTTATGAATTTTGGGACTTTTAAAACTTTTTGGTTTTTGGTTTATGGTTTTGGTTTTATGTCTTTTAGAATACTTCATGTGGATAGTCTTGTTTTTGTGTGCAATCTAACACTTTTAGGTCGGCAAGCATATAAAGATCGCGAAAAGTGGATAAAGAAGTCCCTGAAAAACAGTCAGAATGGACGAAGGCCAAGTCGTCGACGACAAGGAGGAGCAGCCCAGATAGTCCTCGATATCGGGTAGGCCAACTCGATATCGACTAAGCCACCAGAAGCTCCTCGACTTAAGAAACCACTGGACGCAGAATCCTCCTCGAGATCGAGTACCCTGTACTCGAGATCGACAAGCACTTTTCCTCGACATGCACTGATCTACCATCCTCGATGTGTTATTCTGTGAGTTCCTTCCTTTACTCTTGTTTTTATTTGATTTTATACAGTGGGGACACTGTATATTTTAAGTATGGGGTGAGGGAAGGGCTCATTATCATTATTATATGTTTTAGTCTTACTTTTGGTTTTACATGGTGAAATTTTAATTTTTATGTTATGCATTCATGTTTAAATTTTATGTATTTTAGTCTTTTGTCATACTTTAGTCTTATTTTTTGCATAAGAAAAAAAAACAAAAAAAATAGAAAAGGTCAAAAAAAAAGAAAAAAAAATGCATGTTTAAATTTTTGCATTGTTTTAGTTTTTATACCCTAACTTAGATGTCCTATGATGATGAATAATGACTGACTTGATCATATAAATCCTATGGCATGTTTGGAAGGTTTAGCCTAAGTCCTCGAAATTGTTTTTATGTGGATTGTGAACTTGTGATGAAATTGAGCACATATGATCCTAAGCTAAAGGTTAAAATCCAACAAAAATTGTCCCAGTAAGAATTTTGGCCTTATAGGGAGAACATTAAAAATCCCTCTGCTTTCTTGAGTGGATTTACTCTTCCTATGCATCTCTAAATGTTGTGATAGTTATTCAAAGCCAATGCATTTATATGTTTATGTTAATGAGAATTAAATGATGGAGGTACCTTTTAAGCCAATTTTATCCTCTCTTTACCTACCCTGCATTATCCCTGCTTGAAGTCAGAACATTAAGCCTGAGACTTTTATTGTGAACTCCACAAAATTATCCTTAGCCAAATTGAGCCTGACCCCCATTTGGGAATTAAGACTTAGAATTGGTTGGAATGATGATTTGCGGAAGGAATGAGCCTATGTTTTATTTCAAGTAGGAAGGATTGTTGAAATTATTGAGATATGGGTTGGTTTTATATTTTTATCTTGCTAGGAATACTATGTAAAAGGATTTTTGGCTCACCTTATAAATGCACCATTAGTGTTATTTTATTTTTGTTCAAAAAAAAAAATCGGAAAAAAAAAGCAAAAGAAAAAGTATATATGTTTGTGAATAAAGTGCATGAGCCAAATTTACCTTATTTCTTTCATTATTGTGCAAGTTACATACTTTGAAGAGGTTGAGGAAGTTTGAAAGGTTACATACTTCATTTAGAAAAATTGGAGGGTTTGGTTGATGCATATGATTGAGAAGATATGGTTTGGTTGAGTTGTGTTGGAGAGTTAGGAGTCTTGATTCCCGAATTTTATTAAGCACCACATGGCCAAATAATTCCATACCTTATATTTCTTACCAAGCCCCATTACAACCCCGCCGAATGGAATCTTCTTTGAAGACTTCTATTGAGCGAAGTCCTCCTGATAATTCTTGTTGCATTTTCATAATTGGTTGCGAAGTGGATTTATATTTAAATTGCAATGTTTATGAGATTGCATATGGAATTGAGTTGAGAGTTGATCTACATAGTCTAAACACATTGAGAGCTGAGTGTAAACACATTATTCCTGTGAGGTTGGATTTATATTGCCTATGCCTATGGATCGATCATATATGTGTGATGACGTTAAATTCACTTGTCTTACATTGCTACCACTTGAGATGTTGCTTTTGATAAAAGGCGAAGACTTGAAGGATGTGTTGTAGGTCTTGGTTATTGTTTGGTTATTGCTTGAGGACAAGCAAGTCTAAGTATGGGGTGATTTGATGTCTTTAAAGTAGTGATAGACGGTTTTTAGTCGCATAAACCGTATCAAAATAAAACTCAAACCTACAAACTAGTATAGCAAGCAAGTAAGAGGTCGATCCCACAGAGAATCAAGTATTTCTCCGCAATGTGTATTTACCAATTAGTAGAAAGGGGGTTTTTGAGTGGTTGAAATAAGAAAGAAAGCAAAATAAACTATAAACAGATTAATGCAAAACAAATTAGAGAAGATCGCTCTACCTACAACTATCCACTTTATTTGTTTGAATTGATATTGTAACTTCCTCTTGTCCTTTTAAGTTTCCTATGAATGCCCTTGTCCCGACCTAATATAGTTACTAGTCCAATCAGTCCTAGAAACCCTTATCAATCGAACAGTCCCTAAAGAAGGATTTAACCCAATTGATAGCTTCAAGTTCAGAGATTAGCCAAGGTATTTGCAGTCCCTAAAGAGGGATTTAACAACACATCCAACTTCCTACCCATCCAATTAGTTCAATCAGCTCTAAAGGGATAAGTTTGCTACTTGGGTTAAGGTTCGCAATCAGGAATCTACAAAACCCTAGCAATTGAATTGATCTAACAAGCTGGCCAGACAAGATAGAACAAAACAATAGACAATCAAGCACAAAGAAGTTGAAGCATTCAATATAGGAAATAAGGAACAAGATTCAGAAACTCACAATCAATCCAAATAAAGCTTCAAATTGCAAGTAGAACGAAGAGAGTTTAGTCGCCCATGGCGAACATCGCTTCCTCTCTAATTGTCTGATAGAACGTAAGAATAGAATGGAAGTCCCTCAAAAATAACATAAAAGTGGCCTAATAAAACATCCAAGTCGACCTCAAAACAACATAATAGAAACTAGGGTTTTTTTTCCTCAAAACGGCGCGCTGACTGTCCGTGCGGCGGGCGCCGCAAAGTTGCGGCGGGCGCAGCAAACCATGCGGCGGGCGCAACATGAATACCGCCCCTGGCGGCGGGCGCGGCAAACCATGCGGCGGGCGCGGCAAACCATGCGGCGGGCGCGGCAAACCATGCGGCGGGCGCTGCATTGGTCTTTCACGGAAATTCCGTCTTGAATCAGCTCTCGACGTCAACATGAAAGTTGTAGCTCTCTGAAAGAGTTTTCCAACGCATGGTCATAATAGTCGATCGGACAACCGAGGCCTCCAGAAAGTGCAAAACAAGTTCAGCATGTCTGGCGACAACTTCTGCAGACTTGTTCTTCGTTTAGGTTCGCTTCTTCTTCTCAGGACCTCTTGAGATCTTCATGTAAGCTTCTTCGATCAACTAGACATTCTCATCCAATGCGTTATCAACCCATGTCTCCTCCTCGGATCCACGATTACCTGAAATAATCAATAAAAGCATGTAGATTCCGACTCCAACCACACAGAGAACAAATATGCAAATTATACTTAAACCATGCATGATATGCATCTTAACTAAGCTAAATGCAACCTATTATAACTCTATAAATACATGCTATCAAACTCCCCCACACTTAAGCTTTTGCTTGTCCTCAAGCAATGAAAAACAAATATAGAATTGATCATCCCACAAATAAGATCTTCATGCTATAGTTTTAGAAAAGCAACATCAAACAATAGGAGCCATGAATAAGAAAACAAATATCCTAGCAAATATATGAGCGATCCAATAGTAAAAGCAAATTTAATCCAACCTCACCGGGATAATGTGTTTCGCTCAAGCTCTCATGTGTTTAGGCTTTAAAGTCCAACTCTCAACTCAATCCAAAATGCTCTGTACACCGTGAAAGTTATCACTTGCAAACAACATCATGAGGACTTTTATAGGGTTGTAATGGGGCTTTGGTAGGAACATAAGGCATGGGAAGTATTTAGGCATGTGGTGCTAACAATCCGGGAAAAAGGAACAACAACCAACCAGAACAACACCAAAACTTCCATACTTCGCAAACCATTCCAATAACATAAACTCCAATAAAACATCAATAAGCACTCTTCGATTTCAATAGCCATACAACTCATGCATTTTTTCTATTTGGATGACTTCTTTTCTTTTCTTTTATGCTTACTTTTGCCCCTAAGTGAATTTTATCCTCCCTAGGTCCAAGCTTACTAGACTTTTGCTCCTAAGTGAATTTTATCCTCCTTAGGCCCCTAGTAATAAGTCATCTCTATTATGCAAGAAGGGTTACCTTATTTTGGCTATGCCTCTCGCAATGCACAACCATACATACATCATCTCCACTCAAAGCAACTCCAACATAAAGATTTTTCACCAATTCTCCTCCTAATTCCCGGATGGGGTCAGGCTAATCATTGGCTATGATATATTTTTGTGGAGCTATATAAGAATAGGCTTTAAGGCTCAGATGGGCTTCAAGCAGAGGATAATATGTAAGGTAGATAGGGTATAATATGGCTAAAGAAAACATGCCTCAATCATTTGAAATTCACAAGCAACAAACATGTGCAATACGGTATTGAAATAAGAAGCTTATGGAGAGTATAATCACACAATAAAAGCAAAAGGAAAATAATTATGAATAATCCCTATAAGGCCAAAACAAACTCACAAAGGTTATATTTTTGCTAGATTTCAATTTAACCTCAACTATGAACCATACTTGCTCAATTATATTCTCAAATCATGCTCCAAAAATCATTTTCAAGCAATTCAATCAAATCATGGGATTTATCCAATTAAGATCATAAAAATAAATTAGAGGACAAACTAAACCAAGATGGGTATCTTTAATAACACTTAAATGCAATGCATGATATTTTTGGTTTTTTTTTTTTTTTCAAATGCAGTATATGAATAAAAATAAACATGACAACATAAATAAACATGATAACATAAGTAAACATGATATGCAAATTCTATCTATATGCAATGCAATCCCTCCCCCACACTTAAACCTTTCATTGTCCTCAATGAAACATAAAAGACAACAAAAAAAATAAAAACATAGAGGAAGAGATGAATGAAACACTCACAATGTGGTGGATAGGTCTCTATAGGTCGGATCTGAGCATTGCGGCGGGTTAAAGAAAACTAGCTAACTAGGAATTGAAATAACTAAAACTTACCTCGGGTTGCCTCCCGAGAAGCGCCTTTCTTTAATGTCATTGGCTTGACTTATTCTCAATCTCAAGATCTTATCTCTCAGACATCGTCAAGGCCCTCAGTAGCCTATCATACTCCTGTGCACACATCTTACAAGGCACATCATAGCACAATAAATTGAAAGCATAAAATGTGGAACTCACGAACCATTTCAATCTATTAAAGAGTCTAGCATGACTCTCTGCAGAAGGAATATGATACCACCAACACAGTTCCGCTGGTGGCTTTTCAAAATAGCAATCAAAAGGATCAACATATACACCATTAACTTCAAAATTGCAAAAGTTTACCTCTATTACCTCTTTAGCCTCAGCTGATGGCTCTAGACCTGGTTCATCAGTAGGCGAGATCAGAATGGATGGTGCAGATGGAGTAGGAGACACATCACATGTAACCTCATGCGTCGACTCATGAGATTCCAAGCCAGGAAGCACTAGACCATCTCCTCCATCATCTAAGAAACTATCGTTGTCTGCAACCAATTCCTCATCTTCTTCTTCGAAGCTCCTTTCTTTCTCACCTTTTGCACTTAGAATTTGAATGAGTTGGTTCATTTGTTCCTCCAATTTTCCGATTCGGCTCATGTTTCTTTCCTCTAACTGCTGCAACACTTGTGTGAGAGTTCGGATTGATACTTCCTGCTCAACCTGTCGACTCATGTTGTAGAAAAAATCCCAAATCTCAAAGAGTCCCATATCCAATAGGCCTCCATTACTCATGGACTCAGCAAGATTTCGTGTTTCAGCATTCATCCCATCAAATATGCAAACACACATCTCCCGCACACCATATTGATAACCCCATGAACCAAGGTCATTAACATACTCATGCAATCTAGTGAAATATTGGTGAAAGTTCTCACCTTCAAACTGCAACAATCTCAACATCTTGAAAAAGTTAGTAGCAAGGGTGTTGTGAACCGTAAGATAGGTTCACAACAAAGTTAGATATATAAACAAAAATTAATAAATACACACAACAAAGAAATAAACTTGATTCCCCGGCAACGGCGCCAATTTGATAGACGGTTTTTAGTCGCATAAACCGTATCAAAATAAAACTCAAACCTACAAACTAGTATAGCAAGCAAGTAAGAGGTCGATCCCACAGAGAATCAAGTATTTCTCCGCAATGTGTATTTACCAATTAGTAGAAAGGGGGTTTTTGAGTGGTTGAAATAAGAAAGAAAGCAAAATAAACTATAAACAGATTAATGCAAAACAAATTAGAGAAGATCGCTCTACCTACAACTATCCACTTTATTTGTTTGAATTGATATTGTAACTTCCTCTTGTCCTTTTAAGTTTCCTATGAATGCCCTTGTCCCGACCTAATATAGTTACTAGTCCAATCAGTCCTAGAAACCCTTATCAATCGAACAGTCCCTAAAGAAGGATTTAACCCAATTGATAGCTTTAAGTTCAGAGATTAGCCAAGGTATTTGCAGTCCCTAAAGAGGGATTTAACAACACATCCAACTTCCTACCCATCCAATTAGTTCAATCAGCTCTAAAGGGATAAGTTTGCTACTTGGGTTAAGGTTCGCAATCAGGAATCTACAAAACCCTAGCAATTGAATTGATCTAACAAGCTGGCCAGACAAGATAGAACAAAACAATAGACAATCAAGCACAAAGAAGTTGAAGCATTCAATATAGGAAATAAGGAACAAGATTCAGAAACTCACAATCAATCCAAATAAAGCTTCAAATTGCAAGTAGAACGAAGAGAGTTTAGTCGCCCATGGCGAACATCGCTTCCTCTCTAATTGTCTGATAGAACGTAAGAATAGAATGGAAGTCCCTCAAAAATAACATAAAAGTGGCCTAATAAAACATCCAAGTCGGCCTCAAAACAACATAATAGAAACTAGGGTTTTTTTTCCTCAAAACGGCGCGCTGACTGTCCGTGCGGCGGGCGCCGCAAAGTTGCGGCGGGCGCAGCAAACCATGCGGCGGGCGCAGCATGAATACCGCCCCTGGCGGCGGGCGCGGCAAACCATGCGGCGGGCGCGGCAAACCATGCGGCGGGCGCTGCATTGGTCTTTCACGGAAATTCCGTCTTGAATCAGCTCTCGACGTCAACATGAAAGTTGTAGCTCTCTGAAAGAGCTTTCCAACGCATGGTCATAATAGTCGATCGGACAACCGAGGCCTCCAGAAAGTGCAAAACAAGTTCAGCATGTCTGGCGACAACTTCTGCAGACTTGTTCTTCGTTTAGGTTCGCTTCTTCTTCTCAGGACCTCTTGAGATCTTCATGTAAGCTTCTTTGATCAACTAGACATTCTCATCCAATGCGTTATCAACCCATGTCTCCTCCTCGGATCCACGATTACCTGAAATAATCAATAAAAGCATGTAGATTCCGACTCCAACCACACAGAGAACAAATATGCAAATTATACTTAAACCATGCATGATATGCATCTTAACTAAGCTAAATGCAACCTATTATAACTCTATAAATACATGCTATCAAGTAGCCATGTCTTTATGCATACTTTAGTTCCATATTCTTTACATTTTTCATATTTCGGATTGAGAATATGTCGAATTTATGTGGTATATGCTTATTTGTCAGAAATGGAGATCTACATAAGTTTCTGTTTAATATTGCAAAATATGGAACCATTTCGGGAGAAAATCAAGAAGTGAGAACCGGAGCTCAAAGCTACTCGACATCGACAAGCTTTAGTCGATCTCGACAAGCCATGTCTAGACACCTACCAGGATCGAGGAGGATCATGTCGAGAAGCCGAACACGAACAACCCGGCTCCAGCAACCTACTCGAGATCGAGTAGCATTACTCGTTGTCGACAAAGCTTCAAAGACAACGAGGAGTCGAGAAGGCCACCCGAGGATGCCGAGGAGAGACTACCCGACCATGCCCGAACACTTACTCGAGATCGAGTTATGTTACTTGAGGTCGACAAAGCCGAGGAGACATGACCGAGCACATCGAGAAGATCTACCCGACACTACCGAGCACACCAGTCGATGAGCCCAGGTTGGTCGAGATCGAGGGACACTACTCGAGATCGAGTACACCTGTGAGCCATGTCCGAGGCCTGTCGAGCACCAGCTAGCCGAGACGCCGAGCCAGCCCAGTCGACGTCACTGCTACTCGATATTGAGTAGACTTACTCGAGATCGAGAAAGCCTCCAGAAGCCGCGTAACGCGTTTTGATCTATCCTACTCGGATTGGGATTCCTTAGGCCCGAAGATTGCCGAACTTTATCCGAATTTATCAAGTTACATCATGAAGAGAGATCTATCCACTTGAAGACACTTTAGATATAATTCCCTTATTTAGATTTAATTATGTTGTTGCTTTTATTTATCTTTAAAGTTTTAGATATAGTTTTAGATATAGATATAGATATTCTATCCTTGAATAGCAAGGATTAGAAGGCTATAAATAAAGCCTTAGGGGGCTGAGTTTTATTCATTCAATCACACAACAATTAGTAGGAGTAGTAGAGAGAGAGAGAGAGAGAGTGAGTGGCCAAGAGGAGTTGGTGAAGCGAGAGCGGAATTTGCTTCCTTTGGTTGTAAGCTCTGTTTGATTTAATGCAAGTAGTTTCTTTTCATCAATCAATGTCTGAGGTTGCGATGAAGCGCGAGTAGTCCACCCACTTTTAGGGTTGGGGCAAGCCCGACGATAACCATGCGCGTTTGAGGTAAAGAACCGACTTTTATCATGTTTTGAGCATCTACTACTTGTTATGTGTTTATTACCCATCTAATGGAGGTCCATGCTAACAACTTGGATTGTAAACATAAAATCAGTAGAGACAATTAGGGTTTCTTGAAAGAGTTGTCTAATTGTTGGAAAAGGCGAAAGCTTAGTCCTTTGATGCGATTTATATGATTATCTGTTTTATTTCTGCCTTATGCATGCTTGGTTATCGTTGTTGCAAACCCCAATCTTGGAAGTCCTTTTTATACAGTTTAGTTCGAATCCCCAAAGCCTTTGCATCTATTTTCTTTCGTTTTAGTTTCTGTTCTCCTCGAGATCGAATAGCACAACTCGATCTCGACTACTGATCTTCAACCCAGGTCGCTGTAGCTTCTGTGTGCAGGTGCTCGACAAGACCCAAGCCGACGTCGACCAAGCCCCTACTCGATCTCGAGTAGCCTTTGTCGAGATCGACGAGAGCCTGTGGTTGCTGCTACGCTGTGTTCGACTGTCCGATCTTCTGTCGAGTTGCTGTACTCGAGATCTAGGACCACTGTTGTCGATTTCTGTGAGATTCCACCGCTGCCTAGGATCCGCTGACACGCTTCCTCGTGGATCGATCCTGACTTCCCACTACTGCATCGGGAGGAAGTCTTGTAATTATTTGCAAGGGACGGAATCTGGTTTTCCTTAGTTTATTTACATTCTATTTTGCATACTCGATTTCCTCCTACAACAGGAACTCTCTTGGGCGATTGCAAAGAAATGGTCTAACCTTAGATTTCGATAAATACGCTTATTGATTTGGTTTTGACCCGGCTCTGCCGTGGCACCCTCTTGTATTACACCTTGATTCTACTATTTTCATGACTGTTGGTTTTCCACGCTTAGACTTATGACAGATACCGGGGACTTCCCCGGGGATTCCAACGATCCCTTCGAATTTTGGGTATGAAATCCCACTTTAAAATGTTAGGATAGAATTTCAAACCTTCAACCTGTACTCGGGGTGCAAGATCCTAACGAGGGGTTCATCCCTCGAAACGTAACCCGGGAATCATAATCCCGGGCCTTTACATTGCCTATTTGTTTTTTAAATTTAAAGATGATATCTTTGAAAGTGTGTTTGTTTACTCATCCATTGATAATCGGACAACCCAGATATTTTTCCAAAGAATTTTCATTGGTAATATACTAATATTTAAGTAGATACGCAGCTCTAGGATCTTATGGTTCGAGATGCCTTTTGTGGCTTAGAAGTTTAATTTATGATAATTAACTTTTTGCCCAGAGATTTTACAATATGTATCAATTATTGATCTCACTTTTAGCCCGGCCTCCACACTACCTTTTGAGAAAATAATAATGTCGTCAACAAAGGAGAGGAACGGAATCCGAGGGCCATTTTTACCAAACAAAAAGCCAATGGGGCTTCTCTCAAAGTTTGCCCCGGCTGAGAGTTTTCATGCTATGATTTCGGCTCCTAGAAAAAATAAGAAAGGGGATATCGGGTCCTCTTGTCGGAGACCTCTGGAGGGAAGGAAAAAGTCCATAGGGCCGTTGTTCACTAGAACCGAGAAAGAAACAATTGCTACACATTCCATAACGCATGATATGAAAGTATCGTGGAACCCAAATTATTCTAGTACCTTTTTTGTGAAATTCCAATCAACTCTATCATATGCTTTCTCCATATGTAATTTTATCACCAGCCAACCCTGACGACCCGTATGTCAACGGAAAGAGTGAAAGATTTCATGAGCTATTAGCACATTATCTTGAATAGCCCTATTTAACACAAATGCACCTTGAAGAGGGTGAATAAGATTACCAATAATTGTTTTACTTCAATCTGTCAAGATTTTTGATATACTTTTATATAGATTTGAACATAAACTAATTGGATGGTAGTGACTAGTAGTAGTCGGTGATGTGGGACGAACGTCGTTGACACTTTCGCCCTTTGTCAAATAGTAATATAATCCAAACTCAAACACAAAACCAACAGATTAGTCAATCAATCACTTGATAAACCAAACAACTACTAGTATAGCGATTAAGTCCGGAGTCGAACCCACAGGGAGAAGCCATTTCCTATTCAATAACTCTTAACAAGAACCCTTATGGCCAAGCAATGATTTGTAGCAAATAACCAAGAAGTAAAAGTAACCAACTCTATGATTGCAAAGTAGATTGATAACAAAGTAGAAAGAATATTTCACCTATAATTCTGTGACAATGGTTGGAATTCATGATCCTAGGATTGATCTATCAATTATCGATAAACACATGTCTACTTGACTAAAGTTGAGAGATCCGCAGGGATAGAATCACCTTATTCAACATCACTAAAGAATAGCATTAAGGACTCAAGTAATTAGACCAATTGGCATATTGATTCAATGCAATTAAGACAAACATGAACAACCGTAATCAACCCTAATCGATACATCCCCAACATAGATCAATTGAAATCATCCATTACAAAGAAAAAGAAATATCACTACTTCAATACTTTGTTTGCTATCAAGAGCACAATAACGAATTCATAGCTAAGATGCAAATCCTAACATGGTGTTCAGTCATATACAGGAACACAAATATAATCAATAAGCACAAGATGATAACTATGAATCTGAATAACTAAATAGAATCAAATCCTCACAATCCAAACAACCATGTCTTCAAATCACAGGCGAAACTATGAGTTTAGCAACTCATAGGCCAATTCTATCTCTCCCTCTCTCTCTCTAATGGTGTTCATAGTCTCACACAATAGCTACTCTCTCACACCAATATAGTGAATGAACTGAATAAAACCAAATAAAGACTCAGAAAGAGTCGGCAAAACCTTAATAGAAATAATAATATAATAATAAGAAATATGGTTTTCGGATCCAAAATCGCAATCGTTCGAAAGTGGTCCACGACGGACACCATGTAAATGGCGGCGGGCGCCGCCCTTACAGTGACGGGATTCCCTCGATTGACTTCAATAATCTCCAATGTCGTGCTTCCTTTGATGCGGGTCCATCTTCTACACCTCTGGACACGCCTATCATCCTTGGGGATGGACCGATGACTCGAGATCGTGCTAAGAAGCTTCTGCGACACTCTTTCATGTTCGTGAGTCATGCTCTATTCTCAAGCGCTGTACAACTTCAAGAGGCGCCATTGAAGACATTTATGCACATAGGACATGACATATCCGAACCACCTTAGTCTATGTTAATGCCGATTTTACTAAGTGTTGGAACACCCTTTTTATTGCTATTTTTAGTAACATTTTTACTTAAGTTATTTAAGGTAACTTTAGGGGTTATTTTTATTAAGTCTTTTATTTATTATTTTTATTAGAAATCAGCCTTTTAGGTTATATAAGGCCGATCCTCCATTGTTGAACAATCCCACCTCTTTTATGAATGAAATTCTCTTTTGTGTGAAACACATTGAGTGCAAGTCCATCGATTCGAAGCAAGGCTCATCGATTGCAACCATTGGTATCGTTGTAGCTTGGTTTGCCTTGATTTTGTCAATCTCGCAAGGGTTTGGTAATCCCTGGTATCCACGAGCCCCCTCCTTGTGCCTCCAAGTTGTCCGCTTGGTTGTGTAGGGTTGTAGAGGCGGGTTATATAGTCATTGGTGTTGGTTTCAACCCTCTACGGAGGCCCGAGGTCTTCATCTTGTTCTATATAGATCGACTCATCCAATATATTGGTCTTTACATTGTTTTTGTCGAGTCTTTCTGTCAATCAAAGTCGAGTCTTTGTTTCTTGGTCTAGTCTATTTTTAGTCTAATAGTCTTTATCGAGTCTTGCTATGTTCGTGGTCTTGTTCTTGCGTTTTCCCTTAGTCGACATTGAGTTCTTGTGTGATCTTGGTGTTCCTGTCGAGTCTTGGTCATTTCTTGTTTGTTTCTTGCACTTCGTGTCTTGATTGTCGAAGATCGGGCCATCCTACGGTTTACCCTGTATCATCCTTGCTCCTCTCCAGCTTCTTCCTCAGCCTTCATACGCTCTAAAACATGTCGCTTAGCTCTTCCAAAGTCTCTTCAAGGTTGTCATGTAATTATGCAGAATAAACACTAAAAAGACGTAGATTCTCAAATCAAATACTTCACAAGCAATATACAAAACTGGACTCCAACATAAGCAAAACCACTATCTCAATGCAATAAGAAATACTTATAATGCCTATATGAAATATGTATTATCAAATCCCCACACACTTAACTCTTACTTGTCCTCAAGCAACCATAAGACAAAAACATCAGCTACGCATCCCACAGAAAATTCCTTCACAACTTTACTCATCAAAAGCAACATCATCAATAGTGAAAATACAATCAAGGCATATAAATGGCATAACATGTATATATGGGATCAAGCTGCTTGCATGCTCAAAAATCCAACCTTACCAAGGATAAAATGTGTATCTCTCACTCTCATGTGTTTGGGCTTCAAGCATACACTCACCTCAATTCCATATACAAGCATCAACTCAAATATTGACATTTATATCACAAAATCTCCACCGGATACCTCAATGCAAAAATAAGGACATCAAGAGGACTTTCGCTCAATGGAAACATTTAAAGAAGATTCCATTCGGCAGGGTTGTAATGGGGCTTGGTAAAGAAACATAAGGGCAAAGAATTGTATTTGGTCATGTATTGCTATAAATTCCGGGAAAATAAGATTCTAACAACTCCCAACATAACACAAACCAACTCAATAATACTCAAGCTCACAAATACACAACATCTCTCAATATCATCATAAAAACTCCAAAAATCATTCAATAAACTCATACTCATCATCACAGCATCACATCACATATCATGAAATCTCCAACACCCAACCAGTGTACTTCTAACCAACATAAATCCAATTCTTCCACATTATGCAAAAATAAAGTAACATGGCTCTTCTTTTTTTTTTCAGATTTTTTTAACTTACTTTTACCCCTAGGTGAATTTTATCCTCCCTAGGTCCAAGCTTTTTATTTTTCTTTTTCTTTTTTCCTTGAGCCGAATGCATGTAAGAACAAATGCATAACATTACATCTTCTCAAAACCATAAACCATAAGATCACACTTTAGCTTCATTCTCCTCAATCTCCGAAATAGATTCCATAACCCACTCAGAATCTCAATTCCCCCGGAATAAGGGTAACGCTTATCATAGGCTAGGAATAGGATAATTTTGTGGAGCTATCAATAAAATAGGTTAAAGGCTCAAATTGGCTTCAAAGCAAGACATAACATAAGGTAGACATGGATAAATATGTGGCTAAAAGGTTACCTCTATTATTTGAACTTATCAAGCAATGAACATGTATATAATCGGTCTTGAAAATAGATAATCATGGCAATACTCAATGATAAATGCATAGGAAGAGTAAATCACACAGGAAAAGCAAAAGGGATATAGATGTATCCCTTATAAGGCTAAAAATATCTCACTAGGACAAATTTTTTGTTGAATATCAAGCATGCTCACAACTTAGATCATACATGCTCAATTACCTATGCCTAATCATATTTCACATAAAAACCAATTTTTAAAGACAAGATCAAATCATTCCAGAATTCCATGGGATTTATAACATCATGCCCGTATAAAGTTAAATAGGACAAACTCAAATTAGATAGAAATCTTTGATAACACAATATGCAATGCATTAAAACAAGACTCACATTTTTTCATATTTTTTTGACATTTTCTCACTTTTTTCTTTCATTTTTGACATTTTATATAAGCATAAACGAAATAAAATAAAAGAAATAACATAAATCAAAACATGAAACAAAAAATCAAACATGGACTAACCTAACTAACTAATTCACTTCACTTCCCCCCCCCCCCCCCTCAACACTTACATGTTGCATTATCCTCAATGCATAAGAACACAAAAAGAAACAATGAAATATAAAATAAAGGGTTTGAAGGAAGCAAATGGTTAACCAATTACTGTGAAGGAGGGGTCTGGAGTCCAGACTGCTGAAATAATTGTTGTAATATCTGCGCCCAGGGATTCAGAAGACAAGTATGGATCTCTTCTAGCTTCTTTTCTAAAGTTAATTGGTGCTCATGTAGCCGACGAAAGCTCAGCAGATGCTGATCTTCCATTCTCGTCAAACGACTGTTTAGGATTGCAATAAGCTCAAACAAAGAACTACTCTAAGTGGGGATATCAAGATCATCATCGGCCTCATCTCCCATAAGAAATCTACTTGAAGAGGACGGGTCCACAACCATCCCAGCAGGTGCTGGAAAATGACAAATGCAGAAAGCAGCCAAAATAGGGCCCACAGGTAGGTGCACTGGAAGATATTGGTGGTGCTTACCCTTCACACCAGATAATAAACGAAAACACTCGTTGTTGTCTAGGCTGACTACCCTTTCAATCAGATGAGCGCTCAGTAGGGTTGACATGTCATAATAGAAAGACGATGTCGAGGGTTGCAGGGAGCTCAAATCCATACCCATATAGCGTGCTATGAGAGCAATCAATCCACCAAAAGTAACAACATGGTCACACATATCATCTCTCCTCCGAAGTGCGTGTGCACAAGCAGCTAGAAACTACTCTATCCAATCTGGTATACACTCAGCCCCTGGCGTCAAACAATACAATCATATCCACATCCTCTTGAGAATAACCGTCGGATCAACAGAACCATAGAACGCTAGGCTCAATACCCTGTGACATATGCGAAGGGCAGGGTGTGTAATCAAATAATCATGAAAGTCCACAGGCCCTCCAGAATGTCCTGAAACTATAGGCCAAGTCTCAGCTGGTGTGGTAGAAGACAAGCTGCGCCGCCAAGGGGTAGACCAAGGTAAATGCATTCCCAAAACAAGGGATATAAATTCTTTCTGAATCGAGTATTCGGTACCCAATAATATGAAATGGATGTCCCTATCAGATCACACATCCAGAGTTGACAGGAACTAACGCACCAAAAAAGGATAAATCGGCGCGCCCATCAATATGAAGTTGGCTAGACCTCCCCTTTCCAGCGACAAAGATACTGGACCACGAAGACCAAGCCTCTGCAATGTCCCTAAATGAAAGAATTGAGTCGGTTGATAACTCACTTCCCTTAGTTGGAACAAACACCCCTTCTCAACTATACACAAATATGTGGGAGCATCCATTTTAGGAGCACGAGACATAACTCACAGGATCGAAGAAGAAAACCACGAAAACAACCAAAAGATGAACTTTCTGCAAGGACGGTGGGCGCCGTGTATACCGAACCTTTAATCCGAGTGAAAAGGTTGGATAACCGACGTCCACACTCTCCAAACTCGAAACTTTGACGATCAACATGGTTTCAATAGCTTCTCATGTGATAGGTAGGGGAATGGTATGGGAAAGAATTGATTTTTGTGGATGTAGGGTAATAGTGGAAAGTGTTTTGATGGCAAGAACTCAATTGAAACACAAGGCTTTATGTTTTTGGAATGGACTCAAGTAAGTTTTTGGGTTTTGTAGATTCCTTTGGAGAAAGCTTGGTTGATTCACAATAATGAATGGAAATATATGGTGAGTTGGAAAGGGATATCTATTAAAGAGAAAATAAGAAATATTAGAACTAGATAAATAGAAAATAGAAAAATAGAAAAGATAAATCCTAGAACTAAGATAAATAGAAACAAAACCTAGATAGATAATCTAATCATAAGATAGATGAAAATAGATAGAAGATAAATAAACTAACCTAGGATAGAAAATAAATCTAACATAAAGATAGATAAAAATAATCTAATCCTAAAATAAAATAAAAAGAAATAAATCTAATCCTAATAAGATAGAAAATAAAGAAACTAACCTAACACAAACGGAATTAACCAAAAATAAAAGATAGAGTTACTTCCCTTCCAAGTTTACCAAAAATCCAGATTCGTCAAGAAAACAGGGGCGGCAGGCACCATGTCCTCAGAACGTGACTCCGTACTCAAATCAAGCAAAAAGCAACTCCAAATAAGGTTCTAACTTACCATCACTCCTAAATTCAGCGACACGATTGATCATACTTTAGTGAATTGAAAAAAAAACTAAATGCAAAATTGAAATAATATTTACTAAACTACATTGGGTTGCCTCCCAAGAAGCGCTTTTGTTTCACATATTTGGCTCGACGTGATGCATTTATTGATTAAGTTATCCCATCAAGATCCTCCACACTTTTCTTTTTCAAGAAAAGAGGGGGAACTTTAGAAAATTTTCCAACATACCTATCAATTGCACCAATGAATTCCTTTTTGAAATGAGTTACTCCTGGGGTTTTCCCTAAAATTGCAAAAACCTCAACATTGTTAGGAATTGACTTCTCATAGAGAATAACAATAGAATCATTTGAATTAGACACATTGTCCTGTGACTTAAACAAATTCTCAATTTTCCTTTCAATATCATCTTTCCCTAATCCAATTTCATCTTTGTTAGAAGACTCAATATTCAAAGATTCAGTTTCAACAGAAGCATCCCACAAACCATTTGATTCATTCCTGTGATCACTTTCATTAGAGTCAAGAACATCTAAAGAATCATTAGTAGAAGAAACAAAAGGCTCAAATATAGAAAACTCAATCTTTCTACTATCAAATTCCATAGTTAGTGAACCTCCAAAATAATCAATATTAGTCTTAGCCATTCGCAAGAATGGCCTTCCCAAGATAATTGAGGTTTAGGCGTACCTTGTTCCATATCTAGAATAAAGAAATCAGTTGGAAATATCAAATCGTTTACCTTAACCAGAACATCATCAACCACTCCTCTAGGCTTAATACTAGAACGATCAGCGAGTTGTATAGTAACACAAGTTTCAGATAATGTATTGAGACCCAAAAATATGTACAAGTTATAAGACATAACATTGATTGAAGCACCTAGGTCTAACATAGCTTTGGTGAAGCTAGCATTACCTATTGCACATGGGATAGTAAACATACCTGGATCTATGCACTTTTCAAGCAATCTTTTCTGAAGTAAAGCAGAAACTTTTTCACTCAAACTTACTTTTTCTTTCCTTTGGATCCTTTGCTTACGTTTCATAGTGCATAGTTCTTTCATACATTTCCCATAGCGAGGCACAGTTTTAATCAAATTGAAAAGTGGAATATTTACCTCACAATGAGCAAAGGTGTCATAAAGAATTTGTTCATCTTCTCACTTACGATCAGATCTTAAGGCATGAGGAAAGGGTGGTGCAGGTCTTGAAACCTCAAAAGACCACTCCTTGGAAGATTTCTTTGGGGATTCAACAACGTCGAAACTAGGTTCCGTCACTGGAGGGGGCGGCGGGCGCCGTGGTGAAGAGCGGCGAGCGCCGTGTTTGCAGTGTGGGCATATTCACTTGTTTACCTCATCTACGGATCATGGCACTCACATTTTCCTTCAGATTCATTACCACTTGTGATGGTAACTTCCTCGAATCTTTCTCTTTCAATTCTCTAATCTCCTTAGCCATTTGACACAACAACTTTTCTTGAAAACCCATCTTATCCAACAATAATCTCAATGTCTCATCTCTATCATCTTGTTGAGTATTTCTCGGACGATTCTCAAATTGTCCTCTTTTAAAAGGAACTTATTGTTGCTGGCCTCTGCCGTTGAATCCACTTTGATAGTTTGCATTGTAGCCCTGATTGTAATTGTTACCAAAGTTGCGGCGAGGTCCATAATCCATAGCATTCACATCGGCGATGTCCTCTTGAATCAAAGGACACTTATCATTCGGATGAGTTGGATCTCCACAAACACCAAAAGGTGTAGGCCGATCGATGACATAGATTCATTTGCATAGCCATCTTGTTCAATATCTCCGTAAGCCTATCTATGTCGTCCTTGTGACCATATCTAGAACTATCCAACTTATGAACTCCTCTAACTCCTTGGTGTCTCCCATATTGTTGCGATGCGTTAGCCAACCCTTCAAAAATTTGCATTGCTTCCTGAGGTGTCTTATCCAAAATATCTCCTCCACTAGTAGCATTGATGAAACTCCTATCGGTGTCATGCAAGCCCTGATAAAGATATAGCACTAGATCATCCTCGAGTATACCATGACTCTTAAGCTTCTTGAACCGCTCAACATACTCATAAAGACTCTCCTTAGGTGATTGCTCAATAGGGCATTTTGCATAACTAGACCAAAAAAAAAAACTTTGCACAACTAGCCATGTGCCTTGATTATTTGCATGGGGTAGAAAGTGGCCATTTTTTGCAAATAAAAAAGGTAACCGGGAGAGGAAGTTGCAGGTGAAGCTGAGACCGGCCACTGTAGCTCCATCTTTTTGCTGAGAGAAATGAGGAGGGGTAGGTCAGGGAATTGAGGTGTGACTCCAATAAAGTAGGGAAATAAGGGGGGGGGGGCATTTATGAGGGGAAATGTAAATGATTGTAATTAAGGGTTTCAATCAACCCTTATAAAATCTTGATTGATGGGTGTCATTCCTTAGTAAATGCTCTGCAAAATCAGAGCCAACATAGGAAATGAGTGGCATGGTGAGGGCAAAGCATCACCTTCATATCTTGGAACTGGGCACGTTTGGCTTACCAAAAGAAGACATTAGTCTTACCAATAGGGCAACCATGTCCTACCATAGTTGGAATTTCGGAGATAATATGGAGGGGATTGTCCGTAGCGGTTTGAATGTCCGTGTAATTTTGGCGCCAAAACAAGGTTCTTCATTGGGGGAAGAGGGATGGCATCTGTCTGACCAATATTGTATATTTATCTTACCAAAAGCATATAGTTATCTTACCAATAGGCTTACCATGTCCTACCATACCTAAAATTTTCGAGAAATTTGGAGTGGATTGTCAGTAGCTTATTTGGCGGGTTGTCAGTGTAATTTTGGCGCCAAAACGGGGTTCTTCATTGGGGGGAAGGGGGGAGCATTTATGAGGGGAAAATGCAATCATTGCATTGATGGGTGTTCCCCAAGCACATATATAAGCTTGAGAGGAGGATCTCAAACACCCCAATATGACCTGCAAAAAGTGAGGCAGAACAGGAGAGAGGTGGAAAGGACGGGGGAAACCCAACCGTGCATCCGAGGAAACGATACAGTTGTCATCCTACCAATAGTACAGTTCTGGCGTGCCAACAGTGTTGTCATGTCTTACCATTTCAGGAAAAGTGCAACAAGTTTGTTGGTGGCAGTGGCAGTGATGGGTAAGTCATCTTGTACCTTTCCTTTGTAGGTGTTCTCCTTTACTATATCAGAACTATCCCCCATGCTGATACTCTTTTCCCCTGATGTACCCTAGGTGATAGGGTATGCGTCAATGCTGTGTTCGGCGGTTGGTGGGCTCCCGTAGGTGGGAGCTTGGTCTTCAAGGGAGAGGCACGTACTGCAGCAATGGTGGTGCCACAAAATATTTCCTACGACCAACTGAAGGGGAAGATAGTCTCCAAATTCGACGTTGACATGGTGTTGTACGACATTGAGCTCACCTAGCTCCCTCCTTCCATGGGTCGGGCAACTCCGATTCGGGTCCTGGACGACGTACCATTGAAGCCTACAACACTGAATCCGGCACACGAGCATGGCCAATAGCACTGCACGTCACCTTACGAATGAAACGACAAGCCCTTCCACAGCCTCCGGTGAACATCAGTCGGAAGACTCGGACGGGGCTGACGAGGTCTCCACTCCCACCTCAGGGGAGTTGCTCCTAACTGGGCCTCCCTTCACGCAGGAAGACTTGGAAGTTGGTCTTGATGGAGGCGGAGGGCCGGAGGAGAAGGTTCAAGGCTTCGTCGATGAGAAAGGGATGTTGGACGACCTTAGCAGTGACACTGGAGGGGCCTGGCTGTGTGCTGAGTGTGTAGCGGGGGAGGGAGAGTGTTGTAGGCCTGCAAAGGACAGCGTGAGTGGGAATCAGGGGGGTCTTGCTGGGAGTGGTAAAGAATTTGGTAATGGTAGGATGGAGTACAACGTAATGGTCGGCCAGTCTGACAAAGTTGGTAGGATGGATGACAACATAATGGTAGGATAGGGCCAGTCTGTCAGTATGTTTTTTGCACGTGTCTCGTATTTTCGTGTTCCTTGGGGGCTAATTGTAATGCAATCTTGGGGATTTCTCATGTTTTGGGCACAGTCACATGAATTATCGGATCTGTTAAGTATTTCTCATGTCGTCCTACCACTATCTTCTCTTTGTCTACCCAATAGTTTAAACGTATCCGACCATTACATTTTGTTTATCTTACCAATTCCTTCTCAACTTAACTGCAATTGACATCCTCAACAATATTAAGTTACATCATGCCAAAAGTGTCTTCTTATCTTGCCAATAGTTTCGTATAATCTTACCACTTATAACATTCATGCAAACGTAAACTTACCCACAATAAAATACAAGAATCAACCTTGGGTGTAAGCAGGAACTAATTAACGTGAACCATAAATACCAGTTTTAACCATTACAATCACAAAACATCCTACCAACCGTGAACAAAAGACACTACAAACAACAACATAAGTTTTGAAACTAACACAAGTGTCCAAACCACCTAAGTTTACAAAGAACAGAACATAAGTTTCCTAATCATGAGAGAATGTGTTAACAAACAGGAGAGAATGTCTTAACAAACAGGAGAGACCTACAAATCGTGGCGCTATATGGAGAGGCCCAAGTACTGGCGGTAGGGGGCAATATAATTGTCGTTGACGCTCTCGAATGTCTCTACGCCCTCTGCCACCAGCTGGATAGTCCTGATCACGTATGCCCCACAGTCACCGCTGCACGTGAAGGTATTAACAACCAGCATAAGTTATTTACGTCTTACCACTTCCGTCATTTTATCATACTAATGGTTGTAATATATCATACCAACAGTCATCTTATATCTTACCAATATTAGTAGACGTACATAACCCAATAGTTAAGAGAAACTTACGAGGTTTCGTTCCTAGGGATCTTGGCGGTTCGGGTTATGGTGAAGGGGTTGGGGACATCGACTGTGTGCCTGGCACGAAGCTCCATAGAAAATTGCATCACCACCGGTATGAGCTTAGCAACAGGCTCGAGGTGGGCTTGAAGATCCCTGTTCTTTATCTAGTACCAGTCACAGTCGAGGACTTCTATGTTCCACTTCACGAGGTCGATGACGAGCCCAATCCAGTGCTTGGCCTTGTAATTCCAAGGCGCTAATATCTTCGCGTTCGCCACCGACCATGTCCTCCCGTGGTGGTCCGGCAGTGTCCCCGAGAAATACCTCAGCAGCACCTTGGACACATTGCGCTGGTTAATGCGGTTCACATCGCCCGAAACAACGTCCAACTGCTTCACCACGGCTTCCTGCCAGTATGGGTCGACCACGACGACACCCGACTTCTTGTCACCCTCCCGGGTGTCCAATGCCTTCCGGACCAGGACCAGGGACTGCTGGATGTGCTACGTTAAGAGGTACGTTCCAAATTCCCGTGAGGGTTTGTCCCATGACGTAAGTGAATAAGGAAACATGCGATACAGGACAAAGTTTGCGTACCTCGGTGGAAAGCCATACGCCGGGTGAGATGAGGTTGTTGAAGAACTCCTTGTTCAATTGGGTCCCGTCTGGGCCCTTCACCTGCGCGGGGAACTTCAGGAGCCACGCCAAGAAGTCGTCTCTCTGTTTATCAGTTACCATCCCCTCCGCAGCTGCGTCGGTGGTTGGACACGATGCCTTTGCACCCTTCTTGGCCCGCTTAGCGGGTTGAGTCACCACGCAGTCCCCTAGTTTCGTTGTGATCTTCCTATCACGCTTGCCTCTCCTCGGCTCCAGCTTCGTCTCCTAACAATCAAACACACCCGAGTTTTTTTCAAACAGCTGTCATTATTCTACCAAAACAGATTCAATATTGTACCAAAAGGGTAAATATATCCTACCAACTGGGTTATTATATCGGACCAAAATCAACTGCCTTTTATATCATACCAAAACACAACTTTTATCTTACCAACAGGGTCAGACTATCCTACCAAGTAAGGGTTACCTTTTCCTCCGCTTCGTCTGCATCAGACTCACCCTTGGAACCCTCCCCTGTAGCTTGTTTTACAGGCTCCTTGCCCTTCACGTCCCCACCCATGTCTTCCTTCTTAATCTGTTCCTTAGCCAACACCACCTTCTCTCCATCGTCCTTGTCCTCATCACCCTCCTTTGCCTCCTCCTCAACCTTGTCCTTAACGCCGTCACCAGTGCACATGCCCTGCCCCTTAAGATTAGATTTCAGCTCTTCTTTCTCCGCTGTGTTATCCTCAATGATCTGTCCCTGCTTGCCCGACCCCTGGTCATCAGCATTCATCTCTTCCTTCTCTTCCGCCTTTTCCTCAACCTTGTCACCGTCCTTGTCCAAATCTTTCTCAGCCTTGTCAACCACGTCGGCCACATCCTTGTCCAAATATTTCTCAACATCCTTCTCAACAACATCGTCATCCAATACATCAACAGGATCCTACCAATTCCACATGTATGTCATACCATATGGCTTAAAATGGTTTACCAACACACAAACATTATCTTACCAATTGCACATATGATGGACAATGAAGCACATACCTTTCCCTTGCCGGTCCTCTCTGATAACGCCTTCTTGCATTCTTTTGAAACTTCAGTCACCTTCTTCTCGAGCTCCCTGAACCTGGACCCCATCTCGACCATCATGCCCTTGAAGAGAGCCTCAACCTTTGCCACAATCAGGGCCTCCAAACCGACGATCGACGCGTCTGACCCGGACTGGCTGGTTCCCTGACTGGGTCCAGCAGTGGCATCCTCCTGTCGCCGCTTCTCTCCGCGGGCCCTCATGTGGTTGCCCACAATCTGATCAAAGAAGACATCTGGAGCGTCTTTCTTGTACGATGAGTGGGGGTACGGATATTTCTCCTTGTGGGTAGGGTGCAAGATCGGCTCTGGCTTCGCCAGCAGAACGTGTTCATCTATTGGGTCGTCGGCGGGGGCGTCCGGGCTGAGGAAGGACTTCACATTCTCGTATCGGATGTGGGAGTTTGGCGTTTCCCATCTCAGACACCTCGGGATGATGGTGTCGTCGACGTTGTGCCCGAAATGATTCCCAATCTCAGGGAAGGTCTCGTAGACCCACCACTGCAAATACAATATGGTCAGATATTAGAACGCAGTTTGCATGACAAATTAAGCTATTTGGTAAGATCAATTTTCCCTTTGGTAGGATATTCATCCCCCATTGGTAAGATATAAATATCCATTTGGTAGGATATTTATACCCCATTGGTAGGATACAAATATCCCTTTCGCATGCCACACCAACACATTTTCACAATTGGCAAAGGATTATAACATTTTGTAAAACTTCACAAACCTGGAAGGCCATGGGGAACCCGTACATCGCGTATGTTGGCCTGTCTTTAAGGTGACTCATTGCAGCCACCATGTCCTTCAACGTGTCGTCGAGGCTTTCATGTAGCCTATCGTACACGAGCCTTCCCCAAGGGAACTCTAGAAAACGGTTTGTGTCCTCAAGCAGCAGCTTCACAACCCACCCCCTTATTTGTGTCTTCTTCTCCAACCCAAATAGAACGCCCTCCACTATGACGAGGAGGGCAAGCTTGTACTTTTTCATGAGGGACCCCGCGTCCGACTCTTTTTTGTGGGCCCAAGCACTTTCCACATCCTTCAACGTCACCCTCTCCTTCTTAAATAACTGGTAAATGCACTCCTTATGGTCCCCCTCCATGACATCACTAGGGGGTGGTGAGCAGTTAAGGCCCGTGATGATCGCGAACTCATGAAGAGAGAATCGAACGTGATGCCCCTGGAGGGAGTACCACGTCTCATGTGTCTTCCGAGTCTTCAGTTGGTGGAGAAGGCAGTAGTGCACCAACGACGCAGAGAATTTGTTTCTCGACCCCATCTTCACAACGCCACCAAACTGGCTCTTGCTCAGGGCTTTGTAATCCTCCCGGTCAATGGTGAGGTCGATTCCTTCCAACAACTCGAAATTTGCATGGGACAGCGCCCTCCCTGAGAAGTGGTGTTTCTCTGGAACAGCAAGGACAGCCTGCACACACATGTAAGAATCTTAGGTTTTGACATTTTTTCCCAACCTTTACAACCACAACCATGTAACTATCTCAGTTTCCTTACCCCTTGGCTGCTTGGTCCTGCACGGCCTTTCTGGTTCCCTGACTTCGGCATTTTATATGATGTTTAAAGCGGGGGTACCTGCTACACAATCACCAAACATCAAATCAGAAATTAAGGTCACATATTCTGTCATATATGCCGTGTCAATTTATTCTACCAACTTCATTTTCCTATCCTACCATTGCTGATATCCTCTTCTGTCCTACCAATTTCGCATTTCACACGTTTGGTTCATTTTACCTCTTTCACAACACATCATATAGGCAAGGAGATTAACCAAAACAAAATCACCATTTATTCATCATATTTTTTAGGCATTTCATCAAACTCTTGGTGGGCACTTACGGTTTCAACACTAAAAAACCAATCAACAAACACTAAAAAACAAATCAACCAAAAATTCCTTCACCCCACTCGGCATACCAGATGTTCAATTTTATCTTGCCAATTTCGTTACTCAGTCCTACGAAATCTGCTACCACAAATTCAGACACAACCTTCGATAATCTGTCCTACCACATGTGCACATAAACCCTACCGATTACCCCCAATCATGTGGATTCCCTACCCATCCGACCCTCTCCTTGCCCTTTTGTCCCCAATTTCTTACCCAACATCACCTAACCCTTACCCATCCTTTTCCCGACACCCATAAACCCTAATCACACCCACCTCCGCAAAATCGACTCACAATGTCACCCCTAACCCCCTCCTACTTCATTCATCCTCTACTGCTAGGCATCTACCCCAAAATCGTCTCAAATCCTTCACAATAACCGCATGTAACCGCACCCCCATTACACCAATTTCGCAACTCAAACAAAATCTCCACAGTTGCTTACCTTTCTCTTCGTCTTCAACCTTCTCCTTCCTCCCAGGCGGTGACTGATGGCCTTCTTCTTCGACGAGTTCATCCTCCTCTCGCTTCTCCTTTCTCTGATTCTGTCTATCGCTTCTCCTTTCTCTGATGGCCTTCCGTCTCTCTCTGTCTATCGCTTTGAAATGGAACCGTCTCTCTCCCTCCATCGTTTTAATTTGATAACTCCCTACTGCCGGTTACCAACAGTTAAAAAAAACCGGTTGTTTTAATTACATTAGATGGCCAGGCCATTTTTTTGCCAATTTTTCACCCTCTTGGCTATTTGTGCAAATAGGCCCATTTTTTGGCCTATTTTGTACAATTTCCTCTTGCTCAATTCTAGACAACTCCTTAAGTTTGTTGATGCGAGTCATAGGAAAGTACTTTTGTATAAAAGCTTTCTTCAATTGCACCCAAGTATTAATGCTTTCTGGGGGTAGGTAATAAAGCCAATCACTTGCAGAATCTTTCAAGGTAAAGGGGAACACTCTTAGCATCAATTGTCATCGGTAAAGTCTTGGGGTATAAGTCTATCACACACACACACACAAAGGTAGCAAGGTGCTTGTTTGGTTCCTCCCCAAGCAATCCATGAAAGTAGGGTAAAATAGAAGACCAATTCGACTTGTATTCAAATCTTGAACCCTCAGGGAGATCAAGAAGGCTAATTGCAAGTGGTAGAGCACATAAATTAGGTTCCTTTAGGTTTCTTAGGGTCCTCCTTGGCGGATCAACAACTTCGTCTTCCATTTCCTTGTTTGTATCAAACTTGTTGTATAACAATTGGCTAAGTCGGCCAATTGCTAAAATAAAAGTGCGATCTTGCTTTTGGTCCTTGATGTCCATGAATTGATACCGAATTAATTACGGGTTGACTTGCAAAGCCGACGGTTGTCGACTGTGATCGGGCAACAGTAATGCGTAATTTGATCAAACGAGATGCACCTCTGTGATGATGTGGCCTTGACAATTAATTACGAATGTTAATCTATCTTGAATTCCCCCATCCACTGACGTGAATGAGTAGCAATAAGGTAGCCTTGGGTGGACTTCGGCAATCTTACAAATAGACTAGTGTACTACCCCGTGCTACGCACGGGATTATCGACATTTGTATCAATTAATATAAGCATTCATATATTACTGCAAATAAAAATAAATCAAAATAAAAAATTAATTAAATATAAAATCGATCTAATCTATTTGATCTTTTTAAACTCTTTCATTTCATATTTTAGTTATTCCTTAAATTAAGTATGTATGGTTTCCATCTAGATTATACTAAAACTATTTTAGTTTTATTTTTCTATACACGGTTTTTTTTCTTGTCGGAAAGTGAAATTATAGCAGAGCATGCATCTTACTATTATACGGAGTACTTATTTATAAATGAAAATTTTATAGCATTAGATGTTTCAAAATATATTGTTGTATATAATAATTTGTTTATATATATGGAGTCTATTTTTGGTAATTTACAATTTAAAAATATTTGGCAAAGCTTATGAATATAACTTAATTTGTTGTTTTCATTGTATATTGTGTTTACTCAAGTGTTGATTTTTTTTAATCAAATACTCAAGTGTTGATTTTAAAAATGATAATTGGTTTTGACTTTTAAAATATTACACAAATAATTGATTAAAAACATTACTTCACTGCCATGTTTCCTACTAAAATTTTATAAATTTTAAAATTTAAATTTATGATGAATTTCTATATACTATAATTTATATTAAAAGACGTTTTTTAGAAATAGTAACAAAAAAGGTTGTTTACATTAATCATACAGTTTATCTTCTTTTGAATGTGTATTAATACTTATAAAAAGTTAAATTTACTAAAGTAATTAAAATAAAATTGATGATTAGTTGGCTCTCTACTTTTCAAATGTTATAGAAATAATTGATTAGATAAAATAAAATTAGGCTATTTAGCTTCTTATAAAGGTTATTTATTTTCTTTTAAGTCTCTTTAATTTCTTATAAAGATGATTTTATTTTCTTTTTAAAATCTTCAATATTTCTCATTTAATCCACCCATTTATGACAAAAAAGCTTCTTTTACTAAAGAGAAAGATTGATTAGTGGATTACCGTAAGAAGCTTGGTCAACAATTGTGGCTCACCATGGCAATTCCGATCAATTCAAATAGTGATTTGGTAACTTGAAATGAATTTTTGATCGGACGATAGAAAGTATACGAACCAGAAAGCGGGTTGGATTGATAATCGAAGAACCCTTCAGCCAAAGGGATTCTTCAATTCTATATTCAATCTACTTTTTATTAAATGTATAAAAGTGTTTAAATAGGTAAATAACTAGGGTTTGGTGAGCTTCCTTAGAGGCTAAGGATTGTTTTACCAAACTATATCCTAACTAATTTCATTTAATGTAAAATCCTAAGATAGAAAATAATAAAATATGATAATTAAGAAAGCCTAAAGATAGACTCTCCTAACCATCTTATTTAACCTAACTAAGAAATAGTAAAAATAAGAAATTCTATAATTAGACTCCAACTAACATAGGAGTTACTAAAAATAGAATATATATATACTTATTAAAAACAAGAAATATAAATAATAAAATAATTAACGCCGTTTCTTCAACGACTCCAGGGTGAAGCCTTCTTCTTCCGCTTGAGGATGACATCATTCTCCTCCATTTGAAATCGACTCGTCCTCGAGTCGTCGACTGAATCAAGATCGTTGTTTGACTCACAGAAGGCCATCTTGACCCGCATTATTCTCCCCCTCTTATCTTCGATTCGTCCTCAAATCGAGTCGGCGATGATCAGCGAGGAAGAAGAAGCAACCTTCCAAGAAGATGATGGAGGAACGGGGGGAATAGGTGCTAGGAGATTTCGAGGTATAGGAACCCCAAAAATAACACCTTCATGCACGATCGTTGAACGGACTTGATCTTCAATAATAATAGGATCAATGACCACACAAATCTCAGCAACTGGAACTTCATGAACATGCCCAAGAGGTACAATGGCTAACTCTTGAGACACGTCATCAAGTACCTCATCCTCGTCAACGGAATCAACATGCTCGTCCTAAACACTGTCGGAGTCTTCTTGCAACACAATTTCGGAGGCCTTTTTGCAAGAATGTGGTAGCGTATGACACACTGTTGGAAAGATCTCGAAGTTATCTATGCAGGGGCTCTAAGATGAAGTGATTCCGAGGTTGGAATTAACGGGAAATTGCAAAACAAAATCATCGCGCTGAGCTGTTTTCTGGGCAACGAATTTGTCCACGATTTTTTCAGCCTTTCGAAGAGCTTCTTCCTTCTCCCATCTTTGGCTATCCTCTTCTTCTCTTTTTGGACGCTGATATGACGCATACCAAATATCTCAATCGACAATGTCAAATCTCCCACTTCGAAATTCCTTCATATTGTCGCAACCACTTTCTGTACTCTCGCTGACATTCTAGTTGAAGTTGTTCCCTAGTACGTCGTTGTTCTTCCTCTTGACGTTGAAGCCAATGTTGGCGTCTTTTGGCTTTGCGTTGACGCTCTAGGGTTTGTTGTTGTAGCCAAGGTCTCCGACGTAACTCTTGTTGGCGTTGTTGTTGTTTAGCACGTTGCAAAGAAAAAAATCCATCCAATGGATCGGGATATCTTCCCAATTGCCCCAAATTTTCCAAGCCCTCAAATCAAAACATCAGTAACATCAAACTCAAAGAAACAAAGAGCGTAGCATAACCTGCTCTGATAACAATTGATGTATAGCAATTGGCTAGGCCGGCCAATTCCTAAAATAAAAGCGCGATCTTGCTTCTGCTCCTTGATGTTCGTGAATTGATGTCGAATTAATTAGGGGTTGACTTGCAAAGCCGACAATTGTCGACTGTGATCGGCCAACAGTAATGCGTAACTTGATCAAACGAGATGCACCTCTGATATGATGTGGCATTGGCAGTTAATTACGAATGTTAATCAATCTTGAATTTCTCCATCCATTGACGTGAACGAGCAGCAATAAGGTAGCCTTGGGTGGACTTCGGCAATCTTACAAATAGATTGATTAGTGGATTACCGTAAGAAGCTTGATCAACAATTGCGGCTCACCATGGCAATTCCGATCAATTCAAACTATAACGAAAGTGATTTGGTAACTTGAAATTAATTTTTGATCGAACGATAAAAAAGTATACGAACTAGAATGCGGGTTGGATTAATAATCGAAGAACCCTTTAGCCAAAGGGTTTCTTCAATTCTATATTCAATCTACTCTATATTCAATCTACTTTTTATTAAATGTATAAAAGTGTTTAAATAGGTAAATAACTAGGGTTTGGTGGGCTTCCTTAGAGGCTAAGGATTGTTTTACCAAACTATATCCTAACTAATTGAATTTAATCTAAAATCCTAAGATAGAAAATAATAAAATATGATAATTAAGAAAGCCTAAAGATAGACTCTCCTAACCATCTTATTTAACCTAACTAAGAAATACTAAAAATAAGCAATTCTATAATTAGACTCCAACTAACATAGGAGTTACTAAAAATAGAATAAATATATATATATATATATATATATATATATATATATTAAAAACAAGAAATATAAATAATAAAATAATTAACGTCGTTTCTTCAACGACTCTAGGGTGGAGCCTTCTTCTTCCGCTTGAGGATGACATCAAAACTTGAGCCTCCATTTCAACCTAAGAGATCTTTCAGTCTCATAATCAAAAGACAAAGGCAATGAATTAGAAGATCTATTTGAACCATACAAGACACCAAAGACACAAAGTAAAGAATGAAAACAAAATAAAAAGAAAGAGTAATTGAAGAGATAAAGAAAAGCAAACTCCTTTCTTCTCCCCGGCAACGGCGCCAAGAATTTGACGTGGAACGAACGTCGTTGGCACTTTCGCCCTTTGCCAAATAGTAATATAATCCAAACTCAAACACAAAACCAATAAGTTAGTCAATCAATCACTTGATAAACCAAACAACTACTAGTATAATGATTATGTCAAGTGTCGAACCCACAGAGAGAAGCGAATTCCTATTCAATAACTCTTAACAAGAACCCTTATGACCAAGAAATGAATATTTCACCTGTAGCAAATAACCAAGATGTAAAAGTAACCAACTTTATGATTGCAAAATAGTTTGATAACAAAGTAGAAAGAATATTTCACCTGTAATTCTCTGACAATGGTTGGAATTCATGGTCCTAAGATCGATCTATCAATAATTCATAAACATATGTCTACTTGACTAAAATTGAGAGATCCACAAGGATACAATCACCTTATTCAATATCACTAAAGAATAGCAATAAAGACTCAAGTAATTAGACCAAATGACATATTGATTCAATGCAATTAAGACAAACCGGAACAACCCTAATCAACCCTAATCGACACATCCACAATATAGATCAATTGAAATCATCCACTACAAAGACAAAGAAATTTCACTACTTCAATACTTTGTTTGCTTTCAAGAACACAATAACGAATTCATAGCTAAGATGCAATTCCTAACATGGTGATCAGTCATAGAAAGGAACACAAATATAATCAATAAGCACAAGATGATAACTATGAATATGGATAACTAAATAGAATCAAATCCTCACAATCCAAACAACCATGTCTTCGAATCACATGCGAAACTAGGAGTTTAGCAACTCATAGTCCAATTCTCTCTCTCTCTCTCTCTCTCTCTCTAATGGTGTTCATAGTCTCACACAATAGCTACTCTCTCACACCAACATGGTGAATGAACTGAATAAAACCTAATAAAGACTCAGAAGGAGTCGGTAAAACCCTAATAGAAATAATAATATAATAATAAGAAATATGGTATTCGGATCCAAAATCGCAATCGTTGGAAACCGGCCCACGGCAGGCGACGTGTAAATGGCAGCGGGCGCCACCATTACAGTGACGAGATTCTCTCGATTGACTTCAATAATCTCCAATGTCGTGCTTCATTGCTTCTCTCTAGCTTCTTCCTCAGCCTCCATATGCTTTAATACATGTCTCTTAGCTCTTCCAAAGTCCCTTCAAGGTCGGAATGTAATTCTGCAGAATAAACACTAAAAAGGCGTAGATATCAAACTCGAATTTTTCACAAGCAATATACGAAACTAGACTCAAACATAAGCAAAACCAATATCTAAACGCAATAAGAAATACCTATAATGCCTATATTAAATATGCATTATCAGCCGGGTTGTCTCGTTTCGAATGAAGAGAAATACACGAGTGGTTTATTTATCTAAGCAACTTTCCCAAATGGAAAAAACCTGTAACAACTCTAATTATTGATGTACCAACAATATCCCAACATTTCTTATAGAATTCATCTGTAAATCCATCAGTACCTGGGGATTTATTTTTACCCAGACTAAAGACAATAAATTTTACTTCCATATTTGAAGGATGTATCTTTTTCCTTAGAAGTTATTGATGGATGGATTAGATCCAACATTTCATTTAGAAGTCTGTCATCTACAGACTCTTTTTTGAATCTTTTTTTGAAATCATCCATGATTTCGTTTCTGACATTTTCCTCACCCACAATTAATGTTCCTTCAAAAGTTGTTATGTTACGAATTTGTTTCATATGTCTTCTCCCTGTCGCCTCACGGTGGAAATACGATGTGTTGGAATCCGAGAACTTAAGATGTTTGGATTTGGCTCTCTAATCCCAAAAAGATTTTTGGAAAGGAAGAAGATTTTCCATCTTTCTACTAAGACATTTATCATTATTGAGGTTTGTTTGTACATTATTTACTGATAGTGAGGATTGAATGTTAAGCAACTCAATTTCCACGTCGTTTAATTGACGAAATATATTCCCAAAAGGTTGACTTGTTCCAATCCTTTACCTTTTGCTTAAGAATTTTTTGTTTAAACATAAGTTGGAACATAGCAGAGCCAATGAAATTACCTCGCCAGGATTGTTTAACTATGTTACGGAAATCCTTCCGTTGAGACCATGCATTCTCAAACATAAAAGTAAATGCTTTTAAGGAAGAACTGTTCTCAAGCGATATTGATATGGGGCAGTGATCAGAAGAAGAAAATGCCCCATTATTAGTAATTAGGTTAGGAAAATTCTCAATAATTTGCTGATGAACAAGCACCCGATCTAGTTTTTTACGAATATTAAAATCTTCATCAGGATTTTTTCTCCAAGTGAATGGATTCCCGAATGTGGGGAGACCCATGAGGGAAGATTCATTTTTGAATGTTAGGAGTCTAGTAAATCGAGAAGGGCGGATGGTAGCTCCACCTAATTTATCCGCCGTACATAATATTTCATTTAAATCTCCTAGCACAATGCATGGGATGAGTGAGTCATTCACAATTGAAGTTAAACAATTAGGAAAAGAGTCATGAACCTATCACTCTCACTTTCAAGGCGAAGACCAATAATCCGGGGTAAGTGAATTACAACACAGATAGTCTCATTTAATAATTGGTGAGATTTCTATAATAAACCAATTCCACCCGATCGCCCATTAGCAGGCGACTAGAGAGCTTCATCGAAGCCAACACTTTTCCAAAATTTGTCTTCGGGAATAGATTCCGATTTGGTTTTCGCTAATTTCATTATTTGAATATGTTCATTTTTGCACAAGGTATTAACTTCAGTCCAAAATGTTTTTATTCCCCTATACCCCTACAGTTCCAAAAACAGTTCTTCGTTTATAACTTTTGAGGACATAAGGACAAGATTTAAGGGTCCTTATATCGAAGAGCATTTGTAGTTTCAATTTAGTATGGGATTTTTTTTGTACCAAGTAATGACATTGTATTTCTTACGAGTCAATCCTGTCCGAGTGATTACATAACAAATGAGCATGCTAAGTAAAACGGTTTTTTGGGCAAAGAAAACTGATAACCTCTGCACTAGATTATCAATTAATATACACATTTGAATGTCCGTCATAGGAACCCGTTTGAAAGAGCAATACACAGCTAGATCGGCAAGGACAAAATCCAATGGTTAGAGAGACAATAACGTCACAACTTCATACCCGAACTACATGTAAGTAGACCTGGAAACCAGAAGCTCCAACACCAGTAGTGGATAATCAATGCGGTAAGGAGTCCTCCCAGCAACCCAGATGGTAGACATATGAGGAAAACAACCAAGTTTCAGATCATCGTCAAATACAACAAGTAACAACACCAGTAATGCATTTCTAACCAGCTTAGATTTGTATTTAAAATCTTCTTTAAAATGTTTACTAACAATTTGAGACCTTATTAGATTAGATACAATTGCCAGCAAAGAAAGGCACCAAAGATATGGAATGCCTCCTTGCCTTACACCAAAAAAAGCATAGATCAGAATGCAGATGTTACCCTGTAGAGAAATTTCAATCAAAAAAATTCCACCAACCAAGAAGTAATAGAGCAAAAAGTCGACTGAAAAGATCATAATGCACAATCCCTTCAGCAGGGCTGAAGTAAACCATAGATAGGGAGCAATAATGCAATACTCGGGAGTGGAAGGGAAAATGACATGTAAACCTAGCTGCTCAAACCCAAGATTCCAAACCCCTGAACCAAGAGGAGCAACAATAGGCAAAACAAGTGAATCAACAAGAGAAGTATGAACATGCTTAAGTAAAATTCCATATGAAGTTTTACCAAGCAGTTTAATAGACCCATTAGTCATTTGTCCAACATCAAATTCAAACCATTTTCCATCCATCCCCGAGAAGCACCAATCTATCGTCATAAATCTAAACCCCTTTGGCCCCTGATTATCATCATAAGGGATATATTCCTGGAATAGCAGGGTTCTAAATGGAAAGCAAATGCAAGCAACATAACATATTAACCAAATATCCACAATAAAAGCCAAAAACAGACTTTCGTACACAAGTTTTATGAGCAACAAGTTCATTCTAACTAGGTAAAGGAACCATTACAGCTCCAATAACCAATGATTTTTCAAGGCCCGAAAATCGAGGGGTAATGGGTAAAGAAGCATAAGCCTCTAACACCAGGTTTTTCACCCAACAAGGGGTGGTTAGTTTCCCGAACATTCGGATACAGTTAAATAAAATCAGGTAAGGGAGTTTGTAGATCGACCTGAACATAAGTGGAATAACGAACAATGTGAGAGAGGTCGAGTGATTCCCCACCAAAGCATCGCATGAGGAGCCGGGAAGGCCCAACTCAATAACACGCATAATAGTTTCAAAGAATTTCTATACTCTGCCTTCAGGCAGATATTTGGCCCTCGTCGTGACCTCATCAGGGAGCTTCATCCCCTCAGATTCATATTTCTCTTTTGAGGGTTTCAGGCCCTTTCAGGATTTAGGGAGTGGAGATGCCAGATCAATCATAGTTTGAGTACCTAGACTGAGAACATCAATCTCGACAGTCATGCAAAAAAGAAGCAGCAAACAGTTAGTAGGTAGAAAGAACTCCATCCATCCCATGGATAACGGGATGTGTGCTAGAAGCCCATGCCAACCCCTCCACTTAGACAAGGGAGAGAAAAGGGTATGAGGGAGAAGGTGAAACCGAACAATAAAACTATACCTTATTCCGAAGCCACTACAACAGTAGCGCTGAACATGCCGGAGAAAGAAAAAACTGCCCAACTTAGATGGAGAAACCGAAGAACGAGCCGGCAAAACATCCAAATTCGGGCAAGGAAGAGAAGCACCCCCTTCCCACCATCACCAGAACATTTTGATTTCCCATATAAACCCAAATCGAATAGATCTAGAACCCCATAGAGCCAAATCTCTCTTTTCTGGGCAAAAGCCCCAATTTGATTTTGAAGAAGTGTATTGAACATCTTCGCCCTCACGAGCTCCAAAAAAGAGAAAGGTTACAAAAATCGTGGGCAGATGAAGGGGGTTGTCACCCTTGGCTGCTCGAATAGGGGCGAGACGATGTGATTTTGGGGAATTCCAGAAGACGGCGAAACTCGAATGGGGTAGGGGAAGAGGCAAACGCTCTCGTTTCATTTTTTCTAAGATGCAACGAATTGTATTTGGTCATGTGTGCTATTAATTCCGGAAAAATAAGATTTCAAAACTACCAACATAACACAAACCAACTCAAAAATACATCAAGCTCTTAATAACACAACATCTAAAAAATATAGCAATATAAGCCCAAAATCCTCCATAAATCTCAACTCTCAAAATATATATATCAATAACTCCAAATCTCATAAACCTCAAAATAAACTCATCATCTGATACTCATAATCATCTTATACTCATGCACACATATGCATATACAACACCCAACCAATCTTTCTTTCAACCAACATAAATTTAATCTTCCACCTAATGCAAAAATGAATAAAACTTGGCATTTTAATTTTTTTTTCTTTTTTCTTTCCTTTTCGAACTGATTTTTTTTCTTTTTTTTTTTTGCTTGAGCCAAAAATACATAAATAAATATATGCATAAAATGAGAGAACTATAAGCACATAACATTACATCTTCTCAAAACCATAAACCATAATACTCACACTCTAGCTTCTTTTCTGCATCAACACCAAAATAGATCTCCATAACCCACTCAAAATCTGAATTTCCCCGGAAAAAGGGCAAGGCTTATCATATGCCACGAAAAATGCAATTTTGTGGAGCTTCCAAATAAAATAGGCAAAAGGCTCAAATTGGCTTTAAAACAAGATATAGCATAGGGTAGACATGGAAAAAATGTGGCTAAAAGGTGCCTCAATCATTTGAACTTATCAAGCAATAATCGGTCTTGAAAATAGATAACCATGTCAATACTCAAAGATAAATGCATAGGAAGAGTAAATCACACAATAAAAGCAAGAGGAATATAGATGTAATCCCTTATAAGGCTAAAAATATCTTACTAGGACAAATTTTTGTTGAATATCAAGCATGCTCACAAACTTATATTATACATGCTCAATTACCTATGCAAAATCATATTTCACATAAAAACCAATTTTAAAGACAAGATCAAATCATTCCAGAATTCCATGGGATATATAAGATCATGCTAGAATAAAGTAAAATAGGAAAAACTCAAACTAGATGGGTATCTTTGTTAACACATATATACAATGCATGGGACTTTTTTTTTTATAATTATTTTCGACATTTTCTAATTTTTTTTTCATTTTTGACATTTTATATAACCAATAATTTAAGCATGTCCAAATAAAATAAAATAAATTAAAATAAATAAAATACCAAAAATTTAAATATGAAACCCAAAAAAAATAAACATGAACTAACCTAACAATTCACTTCACTCCTTCCCCCACACTTAAATGTTGCATTGTCCTCAATGCACAAACATGTACAAAAAGGAACAATGAAAAATATAAAATAGAGGGTTGAAGGAAGCAATAAACTAAGCAATCACTGTGAATGTGGGGTCTGGGATCCAGACCGCTGGTGGATACTATCCAAAGCGCGCACTGATGTGCGCTCATTCTAGCATGTTTTATGCCTTTATTCCGTTTTTTGTCCATATTTTATGCTTTTGGGTTAGAAAAGTATGGAATTTGTATAGTTTACGATTATTTATGAATTATGGAGATCTACATGAGTTTCTGTTTAATTTCGCAGAAATCGGAAGCTTTTCGAGCGATTTGGAGAAGAAAGAACAAAGCTGGATTTTCACTCGATGTCTACTGATCCACTCGACATCTACTGGAGTGAAAATAGAATTTGGCTATGTGTTGGAGCAAGGGATATCTACTGAAGTTCAATCGACGGCTACTGACTTGACTCGACGTCTAGTTAATTTATGCAACACTCGAAGCCAGAAGGAAAGAAATCGACCAAGACCACTCAACATCGAGTGGAACATCACCCGAAATCGATCGAGTCGCTCAACATGCACACTGAGCATTCGATGTCGAGGGAAGCCATCACTCGAGACAGTTCAAGATTACTCGATATCGAGTGAGTCCCAAGAGTCTCGAGATGCGTTGGACGAATCCTAATCCGAGAGAGGTTGCTTCCACATGAAGTAGAAGATCTGTAACGGCCCGAGATTATGATTCCCAGGTTACGTTTTGAGGGATAAAACCCCTCGTTAGGACCTTGCGTCCCGAGTACAGGTTGAAGGTTTTAAATCAACAATTTCACTTTGAAAGTGAGATTTAATATCCAAAATTTGAAGGGACTGTTGGAATCCCTGGGGAAGTCCCCTGTGTATGCCCTATGACCTAAGTCGTGAAATTCGTTGATCATATGACAAAGAAAGTTTCCAAATTCATACATAAGAGTGCCACGGCGGAGCCGTGTCAATACAAGATCAAATTATTCAAATCCAAACCATTAATAATTTTGTGAAGTCAAGGTCTCAACTCTCTCTTTCCGCCATGTCAAAACCCCGCGGTCATGGAGCCAAATCAGCATCATTATACATATATGACATACCTAAAAAATTATATAGTGGACGGGATCAGATCAATTCCCACTTTGACTTTGCCCCCACAATAAGTACACACATACGCTATACCTAATATCATGCTTCTAGATGCAGGGCGGAATATTAACACACTAGCATGCCCCTAATATCAAGTGCATAATAATAACAATAAGGCTTTAACACAGAATAGCAAAAGTAGAATCCCAGCAAGTATGCTCCGAAGAGACTTACCTGGCTAGCAGAACAACAAAAGTAGAATCCCAGCACGTAGCCTGAGCAATAAGATAATATCACCTAAATGAATAACAAGAATATAAGAGTCTTTATCCAAGCCACTCAAGCATCTATAATATACAAATCATTCAACGAGAATAATAAACTGATAATGCATATTTCATATAGGCATTATAGGTGTTTCTTATTGCTATTAGGTATTGGTTTTTTTATGTTTTGAGTCTAGTTCCGTTTATTACTTGTGAAGTATTCGAGTTCGGAATCTATGCGTTTTTAGTGTTTATTCTGCCTAATTACATTCCGACCTTGGATGGACTATGAAAAGAGCTTAAGAAGCATGTTTTGGAGCATATGGAGGATGATGAAGAGCTAAGGAGGAGCAAGGAGGCACGCCATTGGAATTCGTTGAAGGAAAATGAGGAACGTCGAGCACTACATGAACGGCGCCCGCCGCCCCTTGCACGGAGCCAGTCGTTTCCCAAATCCCGTATACGCGGTTTTGGATCTGAAGACTATTATTTTATATTATTTCCTATTAGAGAGAGAGAGGATGACATTAGAGAGAAACAATGAACTCAATTAGAGAGAGAGAGAGAGAGAGAGAGAGAGAGAGAGAGGATGACATTATTTAGTTGCTTTTTTTAGCTGCTTTTCAATTCTTTAGAGAGAGAGGATGACATTAGAGAGAAACAATGAACTCAATTAGAGAGAGAGAGAGAGAGAGAGAGAGAGAGAATTCGCCTATGAGTTGCTAAACTCATAGTTTCGCTTGTGATTCGAAGATATGTTTGTCTATATTGTGAGGATTTGAGTTTATTTGATTATGTTCTTAGTTATCATCTTGTGCTTAATTTATATTTGTGTTCCTTTCTATACCTGATCAACATGTTAGGAATTGCATCTCTAGCTATGAATTCATTGCTGTTTTCTTGATAGCAAACAAAGGTATTGATGATAGTGATGTATCTTTGTCTTTGTAATGGATGATTTCAGTTGATCTATGTTGAGGATATTTGATTAAGATTGTGTTCGGTATGCGCCTATCTGTGTTAATTGATAGAGTCAATGTGCCAATTGGTCTTGATTACTTGAGTTCTTAATGCTATTCTTTAGTGATATTGAATAAGATGAGTGAATCTCTGCGGATCTCTCAACTTAAGTCAAGTAGACCTAAGAATATGAATAATTGATAAATCAATCCGAGGACCATGAATTCCAACCATTGTCAGAGAATTACAGGTGAAATGTTCTTTCTACTTTGATATCAATTTGCTTTGTGATTTGCAATCTGGTTACTTTTATATTTGCTATTTGTTCAAAAGATTATTGCTTTCCTTTAAAGACTCTTGTCTAGAGTCATTGAATAGGAAATTGCTTCTCCCTGTGGGTTCGACACCGGACATCATCGCTATACTAGTAGTTATTTTATTACTATTTGGCAAAGGGCGAAAGTGCCAACGACGTTCGTCCCGCACCATAAACATATCGCAACTTCCATTCCATCATGCTCAACCATTCATATTATTGTCACATTCCGTAATACCACGTCTTTCTCACCATTCCATTAAGCCACATTCATATATTCGCAATAATCATATATCCGCATAATCATATAGCTCAAAAGGTCATCATAGTCATCATACTTTATAAGGTATAAGTCAAGCGATAACATAACCTTAACATCTCATATTCTTACTTAGCATATAATTATATATCCTCATCATAATTATCTAACATTCAACCTCGCATAATAAATCACCACAAGTCATGCTATTAGTCAAACATATCATAACATCATGCTAGTCAGTCATCGAACAAATCAGATTCCCATGTTAGTTCCAAAATCATTTCAAAATCCGAGTCAAATAGTTAGAAATTCCGACCTTGGAAAGATGCATGTTCGTCAAATTCATTTTAAAATCCGACAATACCTTGTAAATCTCCAAGTCTCATACTATTATATTTGTTTTAAATCACCGTGATATTATATCTTAAATCTCAAAATAATATTTTATTCCTTTTTAAATCTCAAATAATATCAAATAATATTTTAAATACCATTTTCTTTTAAACACTTTCATAAAATACTTCCAATCCCATTAAAAATCCCAACTATTTTTATTTTATAAAAAAATCAGCCCTTTACGGAATTAATGATGTCCATGTTTTATGCCATGTTTTTATATCTATTTCAGCTCCTCATTATATCATCTTATATATTCTAGGTTGGGAATATAGCGAATTTGTGTAGTTTATGCTTATTTGTAAGAAATAGAGGTCTACATGAGTTTTTGTTTAATATTGTAGAATTTGGAGCTAAATCGGAGCAAAACCAAGAAGCACTGGAAATGCACTTGATGTCTACTGAAGGAGCTCGAAAATCGACGGAAGAGAGCCTGACATCAAGCAAAGATGAGCACGGAACAAGACACTGAAGACTTGTCGATATCGACCCAAACAGCTCGATATCGACTGGACCTTGGTCGAAAATCTCGGGACGACTCGACATGGACCAGCAGGCAAAAAGACATAAGAGATCAGGTCGATATCAACCTCTATGACTCAATATCGACCAAATACTGCTCGATAATCCTGCTAGAGCTGAAATCAAGTGATCTGAAGCGAAGCCGAGAAGATAGCTCGATATCGACCTACTTTGGTCGATATCGACCAACTGCCAGTGACGAGTCCAGGTCGATTCCGAGTCTATCCTGATTCCGAGTGAGAAGATATTCCAAGAGAAGATTCCTTGCACATGAATACTTTAGATGTTTTATCTTTTTATCTATCCTAAGGGTGGAACATTTAATTACCCTTTAGGATTTATCTTGTTTACCTAAATTAGATTTATTTATTTCCAACTAGAATTTATATCCTTAGATAGAAGATAGATATTCCTTACCTTGACTAGCAAGGATTAAGGCCTATAAATAAAGCCCATGGGGCTAGTTTTTATTCATTCCAAGCTGGAGAGAACACAAATAGAGAGAGAGAGAGAGAGTGGAGGCCGAGTAGGAGCAAGGGAGCGAAAGTTGTCTGGCTTCGATCGGTTGTAAGCTTTGGTTTATTTTAATGCAAGTAGTTATTTCCCTTTTATTATTGATGTCTTTTCCTATGATGAAGAGCAAGTAGTCCACCTACTTCTAGGGTCAGGGTGAGCTCGACGATAGTCATGCATGTTTGAGGTAAAGATTCGACTTTTATTGTGTTTTGATCGTCCACTTCCTTTTATATGTTTATTGCCTATTTAATAGAGATTCAGGTTAACAACTTGGATTATAAACATAAAATTGGTAGATACAATTAGGGTTTCTTGAAAGAGTTGTCTAATTGTTGGAAAAGGCGAAAGTTTGTTCCTTTGATGAGATTGCATGATTATTTCTCTTTATCTTGCCTTATGCATGTTCGGTTATCGTTGTTGCAAACCCTTATCTTGAAAGTTTCCTTTTACATTGTTTATTCTGAAATCTGTGAACTTTGGCTTTTATTTACGCACTGTTACCTACTCGATTTCGACCAACACTGGTCGATATCGACTTCTAATTCTCGATCCAACAAAGATCGCTGCTTGTTTTTTGTCTCTACAGGTACCGGTCGAAATCGAGCAACTAGGTCGATTTCGACCAACACTGGTCGATATTGAGTGACTTTGGTCGATACTGACTGCCTTCTGCACAGAACCCAGAATCGACTAGATTTGGTCGATATCGAGTTGTTTGGTCGATATCGAGTGAATCTCCTGAGGTCGAAATCTGATGTGAGAGATCCGCTATCTGAGATCCGCTGACTCACTTCCTCGAGGATCGATACTGACTTCCTTTGCTACATCAGGAGGAAGTCTCGTAATTATTTGCGTGGGCAGGATCAGATTTGATTTATTTTATAATATTTTGAACTCGATTTCCTCCGACAACAATTAACAAACCCGCCCTTATATTTATAAAATTCAAAACTGACCCCCTTTTATTTTACTAAATACCAAAACTAGCCTCTTTTTTATTAAAACCCCAAATCGAATTTATTGAAAAATTAGACCCTAAATCATTCTTTTTAAAACCCAAAAAATCTGGGCCAAAAAAAATTGGCCTAATTCTCCTTTTAAAACCTGAATTTGAATTACCCCAAACCGGACCGATTCTGATAAAAAAAACCCAAACCAGACCCCTTAAATTAAACAGAAAACTGGCCCTTCCCCAAGTTACTATTTATCATCTTTGGGAAACCTACTGTTCGAACGTAAGAAAAGAAAGGGAGGGAACGAACCATTGCCGGCAACAATGGCTTGCTTAGACCACTCAATCCAACACAAAAGGACGAGGAATCGGGTAAGGAAAGAAGTAGGGGAGGGAAGAAGCTCACCGAGTCACGGGTTCGACACTCGTCGAAATAAGGAAACTCAGGGCTGCGGTGTGACATTCGGGCCGTCGGGGTCGAATTCTCGCTGGAATTTGCCTATAAAGTATAGAGAGGGGTTAATGGTGAGCCTTTGCACCGTTTTAGGGAGAAAAGAGGAGGATGGGAGCTTACCACTCAGATCTGGGCAAAACAAGGGTGAATGGGGAATGTGGTGGCGGTGTCGAAGACTCCGGGGTGGCCCGGAGCTCGGAGGTTGGAGGAATCGGTGGTCTCTGTTGCTGTTGCTGCCCTCGGGTGATGCTTAGGGGCGCTCGGGGGCTCAGAGCTTCTAAAACAGGGGCGGAGGCGGCTCTCGGTGATGCTGTTGGTGTTGGCTACTAGCAAGGCGGCAGTGGTTCTGGGTGGCGACGTTGTAGCTAGTGGTGCTGAGGATGCGGTGAGAGGAGGTGGCGGTGTAGTGGTGGTTAGGTGGTGGTGAGAGGAGGTGGCGTTGTGGCCGGCTGAATGGGAGGAGAAAATGGACTATCTCTCTAGGCATTTCCAAAAGGGGGAGAAGGGGTAAGGTGCTATTTGGTTTTTTGGATTTGTGTGGGTGTGGGAAACTGGTCAAAGAATCTTATTTTTGAAGAGTGAAATTGGTTGTTTGTTTTCTAAAAGAAGGGGAATCAAGAAGACATGGAGGGAAGGAGAGGATGAGATTTGCCAAAAGGGGAGGAGATGAGTTGGAGGTTGAAATTGGATAAGAATGAGTGAAAGAGGACGAAATTGTGATCCCGAGTTGAGAATTTGAATTTCCGATGATTGGCCTTCCGAATTCCGCTCTCTCGATCAAATAGATTTTTAAAACCCGAATGGGATATCGCCAACGGATGAATTTTTGAATGTCGAGGCAAAAGACGGAATCGACCTTTAAAGGTTCAAAATTGGGTCGGAATTCGCTTTAAGAATTTCGCATTCCATTTATTATATTGAGAATGAGTTTTCCTTTAAATATCCGAATTAAATCCGTTTTAAATTCATTTTTAATTTCCTTTTCCCGAAAATTAGGATTTGAAAATCCGAGCCTTAACATCATCCACCTCTAAAAACAAGTCTCGTCCCCGAGTCTAAAACCATTTTAAAGTAGGGGATGAAGTTTGAAATAGGTGAGTCCAAGGATCATTCCATTGATCTCGTAAGTACCTCATAAGTGCCCCCTATGAGATCCTCACAGTACCTTCGTCATGCTCATAATATCTCCGATAGGTCATAGCGAGAGTGTGATATGGGCCCTTATTACATCCTGACCCCGATTTCTCGGTCATATCATAACTCGAAAAGCATTACAACATCTCCGCTAGGTCTTAGACAGCAGTCTATAAGGCCCCCTATAAAATACTTGTATCCACTTCGTGGGGCGTCATAATGCAAGCTCGGGTCGAAAAGTTCAAAAGGAGTCATCAGTTTGAAAATGATTAGTCTCAAAATCATTAAAATCTTCGATCGCGTTTGTCCTTTCAAAATCAAGGTCAGTCCTTTTTAAACACCATTCAAAATCCCTTAAATTCAACGTTAGTCAAGCAATTACAAAACTCAAGAGGTGGAATCATCCACCTCTAAGGGCTAATCTCATATTCTCTTCCTAGGTTCCAATTCAAAATCAGATTCCATCAATTCGGTTCTAGCGTCCTAGCAATTCCAATTCAAGGTATCATCATATAACATAACAATCATGAAGCGCATTTAATAACATGCCAAGGTTACATCAAGGATAAACACATACCATAACGCACCTAGTATAACATCACACATAGTAGGAGTCATCACATCACATCACAGAAGTTGCACGCCATAACAACAAGGTATCACATCATATCTACACTAACTACCAAACATTATCACATTAGAGGCAGACAAATACTTCCGCACACCAGCATTACATCAAGCTCAAGGGATGACTATGTTAGTACTAACAGCTCTCTATTGTCTATGGCAATACATAAGGGAATCTACGGTTTTTAGTATTCGAAGTTTGGAATCTACGGTTTTTAGTGTACTAACAGCTCTCTATTAACAGCTCTATATTGCGTGTTTCATAAGCTTATTCATATTCTTGATCATTTGTTATTCGAAGTTTGCAATCTACGGTTTTTAGTGTTTATTTGTAGGTCTTATTATTCGGGCTCGAAAGGTGGAGAGACCATGGAGCAAATGGACAAAGAAGAGCTAAGGAACAAGATCGGAAATGGAGAACATGGAGAGATCCCATCTTTAAGGTTCTGAAAAGTTGGAATTAGATTATAAGGTCTTCATGAGAATCGTAGTGCTTGGAAAGAGTTTTCCAACGCATATTCATATGCGTCTATCGGACAAAGGATAACTCCAGAAAGTCGTTACAAGTTCAGTTTATCGAAGCTGTCAGCATTGTATAGACGGCGCCTGCCGCCCTTTCCACGACGCCCGCCATCTCGTCAGATCCAGATTTGCGATACGCGGCCCAAGTCTATCGTCATGGGAACTTTTATATTCACTCTTCCTAGGGTTTGGCCGACGAGAGGAGTCCTATATTAGGTTATTTTCAGTAGTTTTCATTCATTCACTAATTAAAATTAAGAACACTTTAGAGGATTTGAGATTGAGCGGTCCAAGGTACGTCATGAATACCTAGGATACTCGTGGTTTTGTCTTCCATTCAAGACTTGGTTGGTTGAATCATGAGACTCGATTTCTATATTATTCCTATGTTTATTTCATTGTCCTTGCACTGATTTATGTTGTTAGTTTTACTTGGATTCACATCTTTGCAGAATTGCATCGTGCTAGGGTTTCAATTGATCCGCCATCATAATTAGAACTTTTCGTAGCAAGCATAATTGAGTGATTCTGCGATGATGATCTTGATTGTGTAGGGTAATGACAGTTTGGGCGACCTTTTTGCCGATAATTAAGGATTGCCATCTCCGCGAGGAATGTCAATCCCTATAAACCAAAATCGGAATGATAAATTCAGATTGAATAATTGGGAATTGAGTCAAGGATCGAATAAAACCAACCATTTTTTGCGAATTGTGGATGAAACGATACTCTTCTTCTATCTTTTATTCGCTCTTACTAAAATTCATCATACTTCACCTATATTCCTTTATTACCTATTTCCTTTCGCATCTTCTCTTTATTTGTAAATTGATAAATACACATTGCATTGGAATACTTGTTTCTCTGTAGGTTCAACCCCTTACTTATCCACTATTCTAGTTTACTATTTAGGTTGTTAGTTTGGGTTATTATTTCTTCGGCGAGGTGAAATCTAATGACGTTTCTCCTCCGTTAAAAGTGGCGTCGTTGCCGGAGAATCAAGTTTATTTCTTTGTTTTGTGTATTTTTTTTACTTTTTATCGAACCCTATTGTGAACCTGTCTTACGGTTCACGTACAAGACCCCGCTACTAATTTTCTTCAAGATGTTGACTTTATATCAGGACCAAGGAGAATATTTTCACCATTACCTCACAAGAATGAAAGCCTTAGTGGATGAAGGCCTAAGTCCTAAAATGCGAGAACTTATCGATGACATGGGTGACGATGGTTTGTGCAACCCAGGACTGTCGCATGGGTGACGATGATATCCTTTTGGATGATGAAGTAGAAGATATAGTGTTTCCTGACATGGAATCGCATGAGTCGACGCATGAGGTTTCATATGTTATGCCTTCTTCTCTATTATCTATTATGCCTTCTTCTCCATCATATGTTATATCATCTTCCCTATCATCGAATATGCCTATTTCTACATCATATGTTATGCCTCCTACTTCATCTGAAGCACTAATATGTTTTGAGGATCCATGTGTTTTAGTGACTAATTCATCTAAGGCAAGCATCTCAACCGCGCCTATCAAAGCACAAAGTCCAGAGCCGATTTCTATGGGTCATGAGCAAGGTAATGAAATCTCTAACACTTTTGTGGATTATGGTGAATATTTGGATCCCTGAGAGCATTACTTTTATAAGACTCCAGCGGAACTGTGTTGGTGTTCTTACATTCCCTCTGGAGATGATCGAACCAAGGTAAATAGGGAAGTGTCAAAGGTACCCTTAATTGCAAAGTTTTTCATGTTTAGTGTTCATTCAAATTTTGGTTGCGCACAAGAATTTGATTTGCTTTTAAGGTATTTAAAAATTTCTGAATGAGTCTTAAGGGAAGGACAAAATAAACCATTGAGTCTATGACGATAACCAAGGACGCTTCTTGGGAGGCAACCCATGATTTGTTTTCTAGTTTGTAAGTTTATCAATTCCTAGTTAGGTATTTAGTCTTTCAAGTTCAATAAAATGATAGAGTTCCATTTAGATATGTGTTGTTGGAGGAGTTTTGAGTTCACCATGAAATTTGCTTGATGGAATGACGTTATGTACATCACGGCGCCCGCTGCCCTATCCACGTCGCCCGCCCTGCACTGTTCACATACACGTTTTAGTATTTTGGTAACATTGGAAGTTAGTATTTTCTATCATTTTTAGGTTAGTTTATATTTTCTATCTTATTTAGGATTAGAAATATTTATATATTTTATTTTAGGAGTAGATTTTTTTCTATCTATCTTTAGGATTACTTTTTATTTTAGGTAAGTTTTATTTATCTTCTATTTATTCTATCTATGTTAGGTTAGATTGTTCTATCTTAGGATTATTTTTTATTTATCTTAGGACTAGATTTTATTTTTTTATTTATTTTATTTTATTTTATTATTTCTATTATTTCTAATATTTCTTTTTCTTTTTGATAGATGATCATTTTCTTTTTGAATTAACCATATATCACAATTTCCTAATTTTGATCATTCAAGCCTTTGTGTCCAAGTAAATGAAAGAACCCTAATTTCTCCACTTGAATCTCAATTCCAAAACTTAAGCCTTGTGTTTCAATCAAAAGCCTTTCTTTTCCCATCCATTATCCACATTCATCACTACCCTTCATCCATCAAATTCGATTCTTTTCATACCATTACCATCCCTATCATAAAAGGAAGACTTTGACACCAAGTCCTGATCTTCAAAGAGCAATTTGGAAGGAGTTTGAACGTTGAAACATCGGCGTTGCTACTCGGATTCACGTTTCTGCATAGACGGCGCCTGCCGCCCGATACCTGGCACCCACCGCCAGCTCAGTGCTCCAAAGTTTTTTATCCAACGATGTTAACCACCATTACCATGATCAAGTAGGTTTCCTTTTTCCTCACTTGTGATTTTATTTTAAATTTTGTTGTCTTTATTTGATTTTCATTTAGGACAATGAAAGATTTAAGTGTGGGGGAGGGGATAGTGCATTAGGCCATGTTTACATTCCGTTTCATGTTTATTTTTTCGCTATTTTATTGCATTAGAAAAAGAAAGAAAATGATGAAAAATGTCAAAAATCCAAATATTTTGATGCATTGCATATATGTTGATTATCCAAACACCCACCATAGTTAGCAAAACTCCGCGATTTCTTATGGCATGAACTTGTGAACTTGTAAATCCTACGATAAGTTTGAAGTGGTTAGCCTTATTGCCTTAAAATGTTTTTCTTATGGAGCATTATTGGTGATGTAATTGAGCATGTATGATTAAGCTTGAGTATAATTGAAATCCTACAAAACATGACCCTTGTGAAATTGTTTTTAGCCTTATTGGAATCAATTATTATTCCTTTTTCTTATATGTGTCATTTGTTCTCCATATGTTTCTAACTCTTGATATTGATTCCATTAGCTATTCTCAAAGCCGACTCACATGTTTGTTGCTTGAGGAATTTATGCTTTTATGTTATACATTTGGCTTTAGATGCTTGTGAGATTTGAGTGAAATAATGTGGAAATGGTTTGAGACATTTAGTAACCGGATCTACACATGACACCCATAGATATGATTCGCGCAAAACGGTGTGAAAAGCTACCCACTAAGAAAGGAAGCTTGATCATTGAGTAACCGGGTTCATTCATGACACTCATGTTTTCAACTCGCGTCAAAAGATGTTATTATTCAAACACCTACCTTAGTTAGTGAAACTCTATGTTTTCTTATGGCCTGAACTTGTAAATCCTACGATAAGTTTGAATTGCTTAGCCATTGTTCTTAATTGTTTTCATATGGAGCATGATGGGTGATGTAATTAAGCATGTATGATTGAGCTAAAGTGTGATTGAAATCCTACAAAACATGACCCTTGTGAGATTATTTTAGCCTTATTGGATTCATTTATAGTCCTTTTGCTTAATTGTGTGATTTACTCTCCATATGTTTCTACCTCTTGATATTGACTTCATTATCTATTGTCAAGACTGACTTACATGTTTGTTTCTTGCGGAGTTTGTGCTTTCATGTTATATTTGGCTTTAGTTACTTGTGAGTTGTTGAGTGGAATAAGGTGACAATGGTTGATGCACTTAGTAACCGGATCTATGCAAGACACCCATGGGTATGATTCGTGCAAAACGGGGTTGAAAACTATCCACTAAGAAAGGAAGCTTGATCATTAAGTAACCGGGCTCATTCATGACACCCATGTTTGCAACTTGCGTTAAAAGTTATTCAAGTGGACTTTATTCAAGTAAGTTGTGGTGTTGAAAAATACCAAAGCCGAAAGAAACCATAGCAAGAAAAGAAAATAATCGAAAAAGGAAAATAATAATAATAATAATAAGAATGCTTAGACCTAGGGAGGATATAATTCACCTAGGGGCAAACTTAAGCTATGAAAGAAAAAAATAGTGAGATCCTAGAGCTCAATTGCCTATTTTTATTATTTTCCGCAAGTGATGGCATTTCGGTGGAGATTTGATTATATTGTTGTCAATGTCTTTGAGCTTAGTGCATTTTGGATTGATATTGTTGTCAATTTCTATGAGCTTAGTTGCTTTTTGGATTGAGTTGAGAGTTGAACTTAAAAGCCTAAAAACATGAGAGCATGAGTGAAACACATACTCCTTGTGAGGTTGGATGATTTCTACTTCTATGCTTTGATCGCTAAGTACATGCTATGATGTTTATTCGCTTGATCATGTGTTCATTTCAATTGATGTTGATTTTTATTAGGGCTATTGCATGAATGATGAACTCGTAGGGTATAGGTTGCTTTCTATTATTTTGCTTGAGGACAAGCAAGAGCTTAAGTGTGGGGGAGTTTGATAATGCATATTTTAGATAGGCATTATACGTAGGTCTTAGGTGCATTAAGTATTCATATCGCGTGTTTAATAAGCTTATTCATATTCTTGATCATTTGGTATTCGAAGTTCGGAATCTACCCAAGGCGCCCGGCGTCTCGTCAGATCCAGATTTGCGATACGCGGCCCAAGTCTATCTTTATGGGAAATTTTATCTTCACTCTTTCTAGGGTTTGACCGACGAGATGAGGTCTATAATAGGTTATTTTCAGTAGTTTTCATTCATTCACTAATTTAAATTAAGAACACTTTAGAGGATTTGAGGTTGAGCGTTCCAAGGTACGTCATGAAGGATTCTCTTGGTGTCTTCAATTCAAGACTTGGTTAGTTGAATCGTGAGACTCGATTTCTATATTATTCCCATGTTTATTTCATTGTCCTTACGCTTATTTATATTGTTAGTTTTACTTGGATCCGTATCTTTGAAGAATTGCATCGTGCTAGGGTTTCAATTGATTCGCGATAATAATTAGAACTTTTCATGGCAAGCATAATTGAGTGATTCCACGAGGATGATCTTGATTGTGTAGGGTAATGACAGCTTGGGCGACCTTTCTGCCGATAATTAAGGATTGTGATCTCCGCGAGGAATGCAATCCCTATAAACAAAAATCGAAATAATAAATTGAGATTGTATAATTGGGAATTGAGTCAAGGATCGAATAAAACCAACTATTGTTGCGAATTGTGGATAAAACCATACTCTTCTTCTATCTTTTCTTCGCTGTTACTAACATTCATCATACTTCACCTATATTCCTTTATTACCTATTTCCTTTCGCACGTTCACTTTATTTGCAAATTGATAAATACACAGTGCATTGGAATACTTGTTTCTCTGTGGGTTCGACCCCTTACTTATCTGATATACTAGTTTACTAGTTAGGTTGTTAGTTTGGGTTATTATTTCTTTGGCGAGGTGAAATCTAACGATGTTTCCCCTCTGTCAATGACATTTATACAAAGTTGGGTGTAGCTACCATGCAGCTAAAATAAATAAGATAAAGCTTCAATGAAGCTAAAAACCCTAATCATGCTCAAAATCAGAGCTATGTCATTTTTAGAGTTTCGAAGCTCGCCTAGCTCTCAAATTTTGCACCAAAGCTTTAGAGCTTAATATCTTCCTTTAAAAATCATGAGATGGTGATTTAACTTACTATAAGTGATCAAAACTCAATCATAACCATGTTAGATCGAATGTCGAGCATATCCCTATTGCTCACTTTTATGGAAAGCGTCCGAACAAGCTCAAGACCGACTTTGTCGATGTTGATATCATTTCATAGGCCTTTCCTCATGATTTCCTTTCCCTTTAAAATCTAAGAATTACTTAGGGCCTATCACATGGGTCGTGCCTCCCGCACACCCTAAGCCCGTGTGATGCTCTTAGTAATTCTCACACTTAACATTTATGATTTCAGACAAATGGATTGATGACTTTTCACAAATCACCAACATTCCTCCCCCATTTGAGCAATGTCTTAAATCCTTGAACAATTTACAAACTCTTTGTATAGACATAAATATCCATTGGATTTGAATTTATATCTTGTAAAAATTACAATCATGTACTAAAGAATCGTCGTGTTCTAAGACTTGAACCACATCAACTTGTCTAAGCACACGTAATAAAAATTACAATATGAGTTACATAATGCATATACACAAAACATGACGTTTTGGGGCTTTACGTCCCTTATCCTTCACATATGCTTCGAGACAAATCATCCTTGAACTCTCTTGGAAGAAGCCTTGCACTTCCACATATGCTTAGTTGAATTTCTAATTTGCACCTACAAAATGGATTTTCCAAAATTCATTAAGAAACTTATGTTTCAACTTTTCTTGTCAGGTAGACTGGAGCAAATTACTTTGATGGGTTGTTGATTGCTCTAAAACTCTATGTCATTGGCCTACCACATTGAATTCTACCCTACACCTTTCGGTAAGGGGGAATTGGGCGTCCAAGTCATATGTTCATTTAGGATTTTAACCCCATCCCTCGAGATGCTTTGTACACCAATTCTTTTGCCAAAATCTTGGTTAAGTGATCGGCAAGATTGTTGTGTGTTCGCACAAAGAAAACCGATATGACTCCATGTGTGACTAGTTCTCGGATGGAACTATGTCTCACACTTAGATGTCGTGACTTCCCACTATATACTTGGCTATAGGCCTTTTCCAAAATACTTTGGTTATCACAAAAGATAGCAATAAGGGATATTGCTTTTGGCCACAAGGGTATCTCATGTATGAGATTCCTAAGCCATTCCGCTTCCTTGCCAGCCGCGGCAAGTGTAACAAACTCTGACTCCATCGTCGAGGTTGTTATGCACGATTGTTTCTTAGATGCCCAAGAAATTGCACCACCACCTAATAAAAATACCAAACCACCCTTTGAAGAGTGATCTTCCATATTGGTGATCCAACTTACATCTGTGTATCCTTCCAAAGTAGGAGGAGAACCCACATATGCAATTTCATAGATCATTATCCCTTTCAAGTACCTAATTAAGTACTCTTCTAAGGGCCTTCCAATGACTTGAGCTCGATCGACTTGTATATCGACTTAACTTACCCACGGCAAATGCTATGTCGGGGCGAGTACTAATGATGGCATACATTAGACATCCTATCACTTGAGAATACTCAAGTTGTGAGATTGGTTCTCCTAAGCTAGGGAAAAGTTTCTCACTTGGATCCATAGGTGTACAAAACGGTGTGGATTTATCACATTGGAAACGTTTTATCACCTTTTCGATGTAATGGGATTGCGTTAGGGTTAAACCCTTTCCTTCCAGCTTGATCTTAATTCCCAAGATCACATCAGCTTCTCCTAAATCCTTCATGGAGAACTTAGTAGACAAGAACTCCTTAGTTTTATCCACTTCTATTTGGTTTGTGTTGAATATAAGCATGTCATCTACATATAGACATATTATAACTCCTTGACCGAATTGTTAAACTTACTATATACACACTTATCTGCTTGATTGATTTTGAAGCCCCGCTTGTTTAAGTCCATAGAGGGACTTGATCAATCGACACACTTTGTGTTCTTGACCTTTTACTATGAAGCCTTCGGGTTGCTTCATGTAAACCTCTTCATCCAAATCTCCATTGAGGAAGGCCATTTTTACGTCCATTTGATGGATGACTAGACCATGAATGCTTGCTAAGGCAATTAAAAGTCTTATAGTGGTGATTCTAGCCACGGGGGAAGAGGTGTGGAAATAATTGACTCCTTCTCTTTGTTTAAAACCTAGAATTACCAATCGGGCTTTAAATTTGTCAATGGACCCATTGGCTTTCCTTTTTCTTTTGAAGTTCTATTTACAACTTAGAGGTTTGCACCCGGTTGGAAGGTCTGACAACTCCCAAGTGTTGTTGCCAACAATAGAGTCCATCTCATCTTGTATTGCTTCTTCCTAAAATGCGACATCTTGAGAACTCATTGCATCGGTGAAGGACTTAGGATCCTCATCCATATGTAGATTTGATATGATTTGACCTTCTTTATTCCTAGAACCCTCCATCAAGAACACTTGAAATATTGGTTCAAGATACATATATCCTACTAAGAGTGCGGAGTGCACTCGTTGTCGATTGGGTGTCTGGGACGTCGAAGTAGGAGCTTCAGCCTCGTCGTCGCTGGCATGTGTCGAGTGCATGTCCTCGCCATCGCTACCGTCGCTAGTGTCTTCCCCAGGTACGCCCATGGGCATGCGCTTTAGTGCCCTTGGCCCTGTAGCTGGGGAGTCTTTGTCGATCGTTGGCTTTGGGTTAGCGATGTCGATGCTTAATTGGTGCTTGCAGCAAGCTAGCACGCGTCATAGACCTGGTGACCCTAGGTCCAAGTGCAGGTGTGGGCTCCTCGGTTTCCATTGGATCCGATGATGGGTCGACATCCTCTTAATCTATCTCCCTAGGCCTAGGACACGATCTGAACCTAGTCTCATCGAATATGGCATCACGTGATTCTATCATGGTGTTAACCGTGATGACGTGATTTGGTTCTATAATGAAGAACCTATATGCCTTAGATTTATGTGCATATCCAATGAATATTCACTCAATACCTCTATCTCCTATGGTTTTACGCTTATGGTCCGTTAGTCTAACAACCGCACGATGATGGGCGGTTTTTAGTCGCGTAAATCGTATCAAAATAATTTCGAACCTACCTAACTAATGTAGTGTGGTAAGCACGAGTCGATCCCACAGAGAATCAAGTTATTCCTAAGTTAAGTTTATTTACCAATTAGTATGAAACGGGGGTTTTTGAGTGGTGAAAATAAGAAAGAAAATAAAATAAACTATAAACAAATTAATGGAGATAGCGATTAATAAAATAGTTTCACCTACAATTATCCACTTTAGTTAATTGGTTGAATTGATATTGTAACTTTCTCTTGCCCTTTTAGGTTTCCTATGAATGCCCTTGTCCCGACCTAATATAGTTACTAGTCCAACCAGTCCTAGAAACCCTTATCAATCGAACAGTCCCTAAAGAAGGATTTAACCCAATTGATAGCTTTAAGTTCAGAGATTAACCAAGGTCTTTGCAGTCTCTAAAGAGGGATTTAACAACACATCCAACTTCCTACTCATTCAATTAGTTCAACCAGCCCTAAAGGAATAAGTTTGCCACTTGGGTTAAGGTTCACAACCAGGAATCTACAAAACCCTAGCAATTAAATTGATTCTACCAAGTTGATCAGACAAGATAGAATAAAACAATCAACATTCAAGCACAAAGAAGTCGAAACATTCAATATAGGAAATAAGGAACAAGAATTAGAAACTCAAAATCAATTCAAACAAAGCTTCAAATCGTAGACGAAACGGGAGAGTTTAGCTCTCCATAAAAATAGAACAAAAGACAATTAGGATAAGAGGAAGCAAATTGCGCTGGTCACGGCCGTATACAGGACCTCTATTCCGCCTCTCCCTAGATTGCGTATGAATGTATATATATATATATCATATGCTAATTTCTATCTATCCTAATATATCATAATATTATATAATTCTATCTAAATATATGGTAAAACATCTAAGCAACACTTTTGCAATTTGCAAGCCGTGCGTGGGCTCCTCCATCCGACTTTATGCTCCAACTGAAATGCGCTAATGAATCCGGTCCAATTAATTAGCTCGTTCCTCCATCCTATCCGGCCCATGTTGTCTTTCAATTTATAACATCATCCCATAAATTATCGTCAACCTCCAAATTCATACGGTCCAGGTTAAAGATAACTGAAATATATAAAAACACTAGTGTAGACTCCGAAAACAAAATAATATAAATTAAGCTATAAAATATGTAAGAATGATCTAAACTAATATGCAATTCTACACTAAAAACATGACTAAAATATACTCTATCAAACTACCCCATGCTTAGACTTTTGCTTGTCTTCAAGCAATGAAAAACAAATATAGAATTAATCATCCCACAAATAAGATCTTCATGTTGTAGTTTTAGAAAAGCAACATCAAGCAATAGGGGCCATGAATAAGAGAACAAATATCCTAGCAAATATATGAGCGATCCAATAGTAAAGGCGAATTTAATCCAACCTCACCGGGATAATGTGTTTCTCTCATGCTCTCATGTATTTTAAGCTTTAAAGTACAGCTCCCAACTCAATCCAAAATGCTCTATACACCGCGAAAGTTATCACTTGCAAACAACATCATGAGGACTTTTATAGGGTTGTAATGGGGCTTTGGTAGGAACATAAGGCATGAGAAATGTTTAGGCTTGTGGTGCTAAAAATCCGGGAAAAAGGAATAACAACCAACAAGAACAACACCAAAACTTTCATACTTCGCAAACCATTCCAATAACATAAACTCCAATACACATCAATAAGCACTCTTCGATTTCAATAACCATACAACTCATGTAATTTTTTCATTTGGATGATGACTTCTTTTCTTTTCTTTTATGCTTACTTTTGCCCCTAGGTGAATTTTATCCTCCCTAGGTCCAAGCTTACTAGACTTTTACTCTTAAGTGAATTTTATCCTCCTAATTCCCGGATGGGGTCAGGCTAATCATTGGTTAGGATATATTTTTTGGAGCTAGTGTAGACTCCGAAAACCAAATAATATAAATTAAGCTATAAAATATGTAAGAATGATCTAAACTAATATGCAATTCTACACTAAAAACATGACTAAAATATACTCTATCACACGACAACCCCATATACGAAGATAATGGAGATTTGGTTTTCTTTTAAACCAAAGCTCGTAGGGTGATTGATGATTTCTCTTGCTCGGCACCCTATTTAAGATATAGTTGGCCGTTAGCATCGCCTCACCCCAAAACGAGTTCTTTAACCCGGAGTAGGACAACATGGCATTAACCATGTCCTTAAGCACACGATTCTTTCTCTCCGCCACCCCATTTTGTTGTGGGATATATGGAGTCGTCATCTCATGAAATATGCCACAAGACTCGAAATACTCCACGTTCATGTATTCACCACCATGATTGTTTCGTAGCCTTTTAATTTTATTTCCTATTTGCAATTCAACTTCGGTCTTGTATGCTTTAAACCTATCTAGTGGCTCACTCTTCGAGTGAACTAAATAGACATAGCAAACACGTATTACATCATCGATGAACGTTATGTAGTAACGTTTTTGACCCAATGATGGCGTTGCATGTAAGCCCCCTAGGTCCGGATGGACTAGGGCTACGACCCCTTCCTCTCTTTCAATTTCCCTAAAAGGAAGCCTTGTTATTTTTGTTAACAAGCAAGTTTTACAGTTTTCATTTGTTGGTTCAAAGGCGGGAACTACATTTTCCTTAGACATATCTAACATATGCTTCATATGTACATGTCCCAACCTTGCATGCCAAAGATCATATAAAGAATCATTAGACACGACCATGTAATCAAATAATACTTTATTATTATTGATAACATTGAGTAGGAACATATTGTTTTCATAATGGCCGAAGCCTACAAATACTCCTGCCCTACTTATCACTAATCGATCATTTTTGAAAACCAATCGATAACCTCACTTGTTAAGCACACCACCGCTTACAACATTTTTGCGGATGGCGGGTGCATACAATACATTATATAATACAAGTTCCTTCCCACTAGTAAAGTGTTGTTGTAGGAGGATGTGTCAAGTATGAAATATAAATATAATATAAAGCAAACTGACTCCCTGTCTCGGCAAATAAATACAAGACTTCCTCCCGTTGTAGTAGAAGGTAGTCAGGATCGTATCCACGAGGAAGCGTGTCAGCGCCCACCTTTTCAGTTCCAAATCTCATCACGATCTCGACCAGAAGAGTCCTCGAAGTCGACCAAAAGTCCTCGACGTCGACCACACTGTCGAGTAAAACAGACAACATAAACGAACAGAAACGAAAACGAAAGCAGAAATCTTGTCGATCTCGACTAAATCTCCTCGACGTCGACCAACCTTTCTTGACGTCGACTAAAATTGCTCGAAATCGAGTAAACACAGAAACAAAATTAATCTTACCTTTTCGAATGGAAACGAACGTAAACACGAGATTTTGGGAAAATAAATCAATGAACTAAAAACTTCTAAGATCAGGGTTTCAACACCACAGCGATAACCATCCAAAATAACACATAAAGGCATAAAAGATCATGTTTTCCATCAAATAACTCTCGTTATTAACAAATAGGAATATAGAGGCTTTCGCCAAAACCCTAATTGTTACTAAGCCTTTTTCACATAATTAATCCAAATTGTATTAAGATCATTTTCGCTTCAATAACACAAACAAGGATCACCTTCAACTTTCGCAAAAGAATAATGCTCATAGGGATAGAAGACGAAATCGCATTAAAAGATTGTACCTTTACCGCATCACCTTACATGGCTACCGTCGGGCTCACCCTGACCCTAGAAGTTGGGTGACTACTCGCTCTTCATCATAAACAAACACATAAATAATTTCTGGAAAATAAATTGCATTAATAAACTATAAGAAAGCTTACAACCGAGCAAAGCCAATTTCGCTCTCGCTTCACAAACTCCACTCGGCTCCAAGACTCTCTCTCCTACTCGCTCTCTCTCTCTCTCTCTCTCTCTCTCTCTCTCTCTCTCTCTCTCTATATATATATATATATATATATATATATATATATATATATATATATATATATATATATATATATATATGCTCTCTTGTGGCTTGGCTTGGATTGATTGAATGAATAAAATCCAGCCCCTAATGCCTTATTTATAGTGTTCCATGTAGCTATTCTAGGAAGGTACAACTATATCTAAATCTAAAACTTTCTATCTAAAATATTAAGATAAAACTTGGAAATAAAAGAATTAAATCTAAAAGGAAATTAGGACTAATGTGGATATATCCTTTCTTCTCTTGATAGATCTTGGTGTGGATGGATAGAATTCCACATATCTTCTCTTGTAAGCAATTCTATCTTCTCGTATCCAACTCGATCTCGGACTCGGACTCGACTGCATTGTCCTCGACGTCGACCAAAAGTTCTTGACGTCGAGTAGGATTTTTCTCCCGGGGTTGCACTCGAGCTCGGCTAGCTTCTAGGACATCGACACGCACTCGACATCGACCAGGTTGGTCGACGTTGACTAGAACTGTGTTGCTCGAGTGACTCTTCTCAACTCCGTGCAGAGTTCTGGGCTCGATGTCCTCGACTTCGACTAGATCTGGTCGACGTCGAGTAGAACTGGTTCGCTCTCAGCATTCTGCTCTATTCTTGAAACACACTTTCCCGAGTCCTCGTTTGTCCAATTGACACATATGAGTGTGCGTTGGAAACCTCTTTTTGAAGGCTACAACTCTCATGAAGACATCAAAGCTTAACTCACAATGATGAATGGTGAAAAGTGGGCTTTTCTCCAGCTGCACCATCCTTAGCTACTTCATGATATTCTTTTAAGCTCCAAAGTGCGCCCGATTTCTGCGAAATATAACAAAAACTTGTGTAGACCTCCATATATTGCAAAAACTACACAAAATCTGTATTATTCTAACCCAAATATATCAAATGTATGTAGAACTCGATATAAAAGTAAGTGTAAAACATAACAATTTAGGCTCACATCAAACACCCCACACTTAAGCTTGCTTGTCCTCAAGCATTACTTTTAATGGTCATTCAGGGGAAGAAATCAAAACTCTCAACATATTAGATTCATTCTTATTTGTCCCTGCAATCAATTGCCATCCTCGAAAAGGTACTAATGTCACAAATCCATACATGTGCAATTAAATAGCAACATCTACTCACAAAAGGAGGGTTTATGCAAAACAATTCATTCACGACAAAGCATTAATAATCAAGAGGACTTTATTTTAAGCTCAATAAGGAGTAGTTGGTAAAAGGCTAAAGGTGGGCAATTTTTTTGGCTATGTGGTGCTAATAATTCGGGGAAATGGAGTACTTTCCAAACTTTCATACCACATTCATCTTCCTTTGATTTCTCACCTTTCGCTCATTCGCTCAATGGTTTTTTCAGTATTATGCTTTTACCTATCTAACCACAACACTGCCTTCTCGCGAGTCGCAAACATGGGTGTCATGAATGACCCCGGATATTTAGTGCGTCGGACTCCTCACATGTGTGTCCCATCTCGCCAAACTATTATCTCAACGAGCATGGTCGATCTACCTTTATCTCCTGAGGTGATCGGATTTTCTTTAACTCATTAAATTTTCCATATCTTTTCAATTTCCTGCCAAACTCCATATATGATAACAACAACAACACAACAACACAACAACCATTTAACAATCTCCATAATGTAGCTTTCATTCTCAACATAATCCTCGGATGGAAATAAGGTAAAGAATGGGCAATATTTTGATCATGTGGAGCGATATATGAAATAAGGCATAAATATGGCTTTTGTGATGCATAAGCATAGGTAAAGGCTAGGATATAACAATATGACCATGTATGGAAAATATAAAGTCCTCCATTCTCTTATCATGCAACATGTCAAAAGCAACATCAAATTTTACCTCCTTTCATGGTTTTCATAAAAATATGCACTTCATTGTGACTTCCCTTTACTTGGCAATTTCATGCTATATCTCTAATGAATCCAATTTTGCATCGTCGAGTTCAATATAAGCTTCCATGACACTTATCAAAATTTTCGATGGGGGTCATTTTTTTATAAACTTTGGAAAACAAGCATATAAGCACATAAATCAAACATGAAATCCAAAGTAGCCATGCATAAGCAATTTAAGAACTAAAATATGCACACATAATGTCAAATAAAGCCAAATATGCATGAAGTAAGCCCTTCCCCCACCCCATACTTAAAAATTACAGTGTTCTCACTGTATAAAAACAAGGGTAAAGAGAGAAACTCACTAGACAGGTGTGCCGATCGTCGGAAATCGAGTGCAATGCTGCTGCAGAAGTGGGCGACATCGAGGAGGGCTGGTCGATATCGAGTAGATGTGGTCGACGTCGACGACACTTACACGACATCAAGGAGAGTATTGCCTCCAGGGTGGTTTTCTCGACCACAGGCTCCTTTCTGCTCGAGATGTGTAGTCGATGTCGAGGAGGTTACTCGACGTCGAGTATGTCTGCAGCTTCTTTTACCTGCAAGATGCGTTAGACGGAAAATATTCACAATAGAAAAAACATAAAAACAATGTCCAAAACCAAAAACCAGAAACAACAATGTCCAAAAATCCCAAAAACTAATTGTCTATTTACAAGCTTTAGACTTTATATTCGCTAGGCCGACTTTCTCCGTTAAGCTTAAGGTGGCATTTGCAGGGCCCATGTAGCTTGGGCCTCAAACAAGACTCCATTTTTGTCCATCAGTTGTAGTCCTCCTGAATGGATCTTGTTCACCGTGAAAGGTCACATCTTCTTCTTGGTGAATTTGTTGGGAAACCAATGATCCTTTAATTTGGCGACATAGACTTTGTCACCTACTTCATATTCCTTAGGCTCATCATTGGAAACCCTGTATAATCGCACATACCAAGGCAAACCTCTCCCATGTATAGATAAATCATTAATTAAAATAGGAGGAGAGATGTCAATACCTTGGCTTACCTTTGCAGACTCGAATTCGGGAACCTCAGGGTCTGGTCGACATCGAGTACAGGTGCTCGACATTGAGGACTTCCCTTCGTCGGGTGGACTGCTGGTCGAGGAAGGTTTGGACTGGTCGACGTCGACCAAGTTACTCGACAACAAGGAGTCCTCGACATCGGGTGGATTTCTCGACGCTGCTGGTGGTAGTGGAGGGTTCTATGTCTGGTCGACGTCGAATAAAGTACTCGACGTCGAGTACATCTGGTCGACTTTGACCCCATAATTGAATCCTGTCAAGGCATCCGAAAAGAAGTTAGTCGACGTCGACTTACCTTGGTCGATGTCGAGTAGGTCCTCCGTGTCGTCGTTCAGGATGGCCATGATCTCCTCCACCTGTGCTTCCATATCCCTCTTTTCTAGCTCCTCAGGAGACATATTTCTTACCTTAGGCTCACTGCAAGTAATGTACCTGGCTGATATTGATTTGACCTCTTCCATGGGACTTGTGTGCCTTTCAGTTTTATTAAAGGAATACTCAATTACCTCATCGCTGATGTTGAAAGTCAGCACCCCCGTCCTCACGCTTATGTTGGCATCCACCGTTGCCAAGAAGGGCCTTCCTAGAATGATTGGACAAGCAGGGTCCTCTGCCATATCAATAACTAAGAAATCAGCAGGGACAAAGAATTTACCTACTTGCACTGGTACATTGTCCACCATGCCTGTTGGGATGACCACCGTGTTGTTCGCCATGTATAGTTTCACATCCACAAGCTCTAAGGCACCTATCTTAATCTTGGACCAGATTGATAAAGGCATTATACTCACACTAGCTCCCAAATCACATAAAGCATTGAATTTATATTGACTAAATCCAATGGTTAGAGAAAACTTACCTGGATCTGGCCTTTTTTCTAGAACTTCCATCTGGCTGCACTCCTCTGCGATCTCAGCCACTGATCGCTTTTTGCTCAAAATCTCCTTGAGGAACTTGACGTTGGATGGCATCTCATTAAGATCTTCTGTAAAGGGTATTGTGACGTTGAGCCTTTGAAGCATCTTTATGAAACGCTTGAACTTCTTCTCTGCTGGATCCTTTAGAGATTTTGATGGGAATGGCAGCTTTTTCTTCGTCGGAGGTGCTGAAGGGTGGTCGACAGGGGCAGAAAGCTGGTCGACGTCGACTAGGGTCTCCTCGACGTCGAGTAGAGAAGTCGACTTCGGGTTTGGCGTAGCGTTATGGTCGATATCGACCAAGGGCTCCTCGATATTGACCAGATTCTGGTCGACGTTGACTGGACTGATCGATGTCGAATAGTCCTCTGCCGCTTTCTCCTTTGTGCTTTGATCGGCCGTCTGTGTCTGTCGCCCACTCCATAGGTTCATAGCAGCTACATGTCCTGTAGATTTACCCTTAGGGTTAGGTTCAGAAGATCTAGGGAGCGTACCTGATTGCTTGGGGACGGATGTTGCCAGTTGTCCCATCTGGGTCTTAATCGATTTCCGCCATATATCGATTTCTCCAAGCCTAGAGTTGACACCATGCAGCTGAGTGTGGATGGAATTGATAGATTGTTTGGTGTCTGAATGATTCCTCCACATCTCCTCAAGAATGGTCTGCAGGTCATCTTTCTTACCTTCTCTGTCAGGGTGACCAGGAGCTCTGTAGGGAGGGGGATTATGATGCTAGGGCTGGCGATAATAGCTCCAATTCTGGTTTTGATGTGGTCCTGAGTAGTGTCCCCCTGCATACCTTACATCTTCGTGGGTTTCCGCTTGATGTACTTGATCGACGTGTGGGCACGCAGTTGTGTTGTGCCTCACAGACCCACATTTCAAACAAGGTTGATTGTTAGAGAGAAATTTAACTTATTTGGTAAGACGACGTGCCTGGTCATTCTGGAATTTCTCCCTGACGTCCGAATCAACCTCCTTTGGTGGCACATACAATGGCATAGATGGGGCAGACCTTTCATACCTTTCGTTAGAAGAGGCCGCAGAAGTCCCATATGTGTTGTCGTAGTTGGCCAGCGTCTCAAAGACTTCCCTAGCACGGCGTGGAGTGTACTCAAGATATCCATATGCGGTGTGGTTGTTGATCCTATCCTTAGTAGGCGCATCCAGGCAATTGAAGATGATCTCCTGGATGACGTAGGGTGGTTGTCCATGCGTAGGACAGGATTTCAGAAGCCTCTTGTAGCGCTCCCAGACCTGTGCAAGTGTTTCCCCTAGCTTTTGTCTAAAAGCCGTGATTTGTTGTTTAAGAGCAGTTGTCTTTGCAGGAGGAAAGAACTTGTTGAGGAACTTGTCCTGCAGTTCGTTCCACGTGCGATTTGATGGTGCAGGCAATCCTTCCAGCCACTGTTGTGCTATTCCTGCAAGGGACTAACGAAAAGCCTTTAGTGTTAGATATTCTAAATTAGCACCATCTGCAATAGCTTAACATAAGTCTATAAAAGTGGTGACATGCTCTAAAGGACATTCATTTATTTTTCCCCTAAATTGACTCCTCCTAATTTCAGTGATAAAAGAAGGACAAATTTCAAAACTAATAGCGGGAAGAACGATCGACGATTCTGGAACTTCTAGAGTAGGATGCAGATACGCCTTTGCGTTGGCTGGGATATGCACCATCTGCTCCTCAAGTTGCGTTAACCTCGCGATCTACCCTTGCCTCCCACCGCTGCTGGTTCTGTGTATATTCCGCCTCTCGTTGGGCGTGTCTGCTTCTCTAGTGGTGAATTCCTCTATCCGTAGGCGGAGTTGCTCAAGCTCCTGTGCTGGTGTGAGCCGGCCCACGTTCTCGTTGTTGGATGTCGACATGAGTCTCCTCCTTAGCCTCTGATGAAGATGAAAGAAATGTTCTGGTTCAAGAATAGGGTCGATAGGCGAGCGATCAGTTCTTCGCATGCACCTGCAAAACAAGAACAAAAAGAAACAAGTAAAAAGGACCTAAAAAACAAAAACAAATATAAAGAAGGGAAAAAGAACTAATAAGGGCGCGATTTATTGCTTCCCCGGCAGCGACGCCAATTTGTTGTTGCAGGAGGATGTGTCAAGTATGAAATATAAATATAATATAAAGCAAACTGACTCCCTGTCTCAGCAAATAAATACAAGACTTCCTCCCGTTGTAGTAGAAGGTAATCAGGATCGTATCCACGAGGAAGCGTGTCAGCGCCCGCCTTTTCAGTTCCAAAACTCAGCACGATCTCGACCAGAAGAGTCCTCGACGTCGACGAAAAGTCCTCGACGTCGACCACACTGTCGAGCAAAACAGACAACAGAAACGAACAGAAACAAAAACGAAAGCAGAAATCCTGTCGATCTCGACTAAATCTCCTCGACGTCGACCAACCTTCCTCGACGTCGACCAATCTTGTCGATCTCGACTAAATCTCACCTTTTCGAATGAAAACGAACGTAAAAACGAAATTTTGGGAAAATAAATCAATGAACTAAAGACTTCCAAGATCTGGGTTTTAACACCACAACGATAACTATGCAAAATAACACATAAAGGCATAAAAGATCATGCTTTCCATCAAATAACTCTAGTTATTAACAAATAGGAATATAGAGGCTTTCGCACAAACTGTAATTGTTACTAAGCCTTTTTCATATAATTAACCCAAGTTGTATTAAGATCACTTCCGCTTCAATAACACAAACAATGATCACCTTCAACTTTCGCAAAAGAATTATGCTCATGGGAATAGAAGACGAAATCGCATCAAAAGATTGTACATTTACCGCATCACCTTACATGGCTACCGTCGGGCTCACCCCGACCCTAGAAGTTGGGTGACTACTCGCCCTTCATCATAAACAAACACATCAATAATTTCTGGAATAAATAAATTGCATTAACAAACTAAAAGAAAGCTTACAACCTAGCAAAGCCAACTCCGCTCACTCTTCACATGAGAAGTATCCGGTCCGGTAGGAAGGAAGGAAGCAATATAATTGGTTAAATAAATGAATAATATACAGTAAATAAAAAGAAAAAAAAAAGAGGCACGTGGAGGACGAGCGTACAACTAATTACCCTAAAACTCCTCTATGCATCGGATCTGACTGCCCTCTTCGTAGCTCCTCTTCTATGCCGTCTGGCTTTCCGAGCACCACCTCCTCGTCTCCTAGTCTCCTCTCGCTAGCGACCCTCCTCTGCTTCCCCAGGCCTCCCCCTCGCAGCTGTTCGATTCCCGGCGGCGCTTCTCGGCCTGGTAGTGATTCTTCAAAGCGGTCGCCGGGGAAGGCGTCTGATTTCAGCCGGAAGGTGTTGGAGAAGTGGAGCCCTAGGGTGAAGATCCAGCTTCTGGCTCTTCGACTCGTGAAGATGACGATCTCTGCCGGGAGGCCCTTCATCTGGTCCTCTGCCACGCCCTCGCCGATTTTGACCGGCCTCCTCCATTCCTCTGCCACTTTCGACCTCGTCGAGTTGCTGGAGCAGTTATCTCAGATCGAGATCAATGGTCGAGCGGAGTGAAGATAATGGAAGAGCAGGTGAGCACAGAATCGCACTTGCACTGAAGCGCTTCGTCATCGGCGAGGAACTTGCGCTGAGATCTGCCGAATCTCTTGCTCCTAGATCCGTGCTCCTTGCCGACGTCCTTCTTCAACATCCACATGAATCGATTCCCCATTCTGATATGTCCCAAGCTCGCAAAATCTCGGCGATTCTTTTGAAATTCGGAATCAAACGCTTCAGCAAACACACAGAAAAGGTTAATTGTAAAATTACTTGTTTGCTTCAACTTGATTCAGTAACATAAGAATGAAGATTGTATGAGGTGTATGGTCCGTATGGACAGGAGGAAATTTGAAATAGTTTTGGAATGTTGAAGTAGAAGACAATGAGTTTGTTAATGGAATTGCAATAAATAAATTACAGCAAAACTGACATAATTAGGAAAATGGGTTGGGATCATTGCAATCGGAGCCTTCACCGCCATTGAGAAAGTGGTTTATTTTTAAGGTTTATTATTCGTTAATTAAAGTGGTTCAATGACTAAATAGAAATTGGTTCAGTGACTAAATAAAAAGTGGTTTAGTGACTAAAAAATTTAATTATAAAAAATAAAGAGTGGTTCGGTGACTAAATAGAAAGTGGTTTAGTGGCTAAATAGATGTTGGTTCAGTGACTAAATAGAGGTTGGTTCAGTGACTAAATAGGTTGGTTCAGTGACTAAGTGGGTTGGTTCAGTGTCTAAATAGAGGTTGGTTCAGTGACTAAATAGAGGTTGGTTCAGTGACGAAATAGGTTGGTTCAGTGACTAAATAGAGGTTGGCTCAGTGACTAAATTGAGGTTGGTTCAGCGACGAAATAGAGTTTGGTTCAGCGACTAAATAGAGGTTAGTTCAGTGACTAAATTGAGGTTGGTTTAGTGACTAAATAGAGATTGGTGCAGTGACTAAATAGAGGTTGGTTCAGTGACTAAATAGAGGTTGTTTTAGTGACTAAATAGGTTGGTTCAGTGTCTAAATAGAGGTTGGTTCAGTGACTAAATAGAGGTTAGTTCAGTGATTAAATAGGTTGATTCAGTGACAAAATAGAGGTTGGTTCAGCGAATAAATAGAGGTTGGTTCGGTTACTAAATAGAGCTTTATGAACCACTTCTTTATAGATTTATGAACCACTTTTTGATAACGTCATGAACCAATTATTTTTATAGTTTCATGAACCACTTCTTTATAGGTTTATGAACCACTTATTTATAGTATTGATTCATGAAATAAATAGTACTGGTTCATGAACTATTTTATTTTAAAAGAAAATAAATAAATAACAAAAAATAAACAATACAAGGAAATAAAAAGTAGTGGTGCATAATATGTAATTAATAAATTTATATGAAAATATTTTAATTAATTATAATGCAAATCGGTTTTGAGTAAATAAAGTAATACATATTATTTGTTGTAATTAGATTCAAAGGAACTCATCTAGTCTAGTGGTTATCCTGTTTGTACGGAAGCCCTGGTCTCCGGTTCAAATCCTCTCAAAGGCAATTAACCCCCTTTTTCAACGCTTTTAATTACACATATATATATATGTGAAAAAAACCGGACCCGTCTGAACCGGGAGAAAAAAAACACAAAACCAACCCAATTTGACATTCGGACCTAATCGCTCTCCGCTTCCCCTTCAATGGCTTCTTCAATTTGGGTTCTCTTGTACGCCGCTCTCCTCCACCCTCCTCCAGATCTGGATTGGGATCCTTTTCCCTCATCGCTCTCATCTCGAGTCGAGTTCCTGCTTCTTAAGGATCTCTCAGATCCGGATCTGAGTATTCCATCGGGTATTTCCTTTCCTTATTCTTGTCCTCTCTTCATCTCCATTTTACAGATCTGGATCTAAAGACCTCGTCCATTGCCGTCCTCTCTTTGTTCCGGCCTCGTCCCTCGCCGTCCTCCCTCTTTCCCAGCCTCGTTCATCGTTGGCTTCCCTCCGTGACACCGTCCCTCGCCATTCCCCTTCATCGGCATCGCACTACCGTTTTCAACCCCGGCCGCAGGTCAAGAGCTACACAAATTACAGTATTCTTTTTGTCCTCTGAGTTTTACATATTGCTTTGGAAATCAAAATTGAGATAGTGTTCCCAGCAACACCGACCTCCGCTTCGCCGCCTTCGACCACTGCCTTGCTGCCACCGAAGCCACCAACGATCGCCACCAACGGACTCGTCACGCCACCACGCTCCCGTATCTGCCTCCACCTTGCGCCGCCGTGCCCTAGGCTGCCACCGGGAGCTTGCCGAAGTCCCCCAGTGCAACCACCATTTCTAATCGGGGTTACAGTCGGTGTGAGGAAGGAGAAGATGAAATTACAATTTTTGACCCATATGTTTCTCTTCTTCCCAAACACGCCCTTATCTCAATTTAATAAATTACAAAATTATTCCGTAGTTTATAAATGCACAACATAATATTATATTTGCACAACTTAATGTTATATGTGCACTTTATTTTCTTATTTGAGCTAATTTCATGTTAATATCATTGTCAAATTGTTTATGGATCATGAGCTAATTGAATTTTAGAATTTTATATTGCGATATGCTTTATAATTTGGGGTTTTTTGTCAAAAGCCAAATTGACTGAAATTGATGATATGGTTGTGTTGTTGGGTTGATTTGGAGCTAATTTCATGTTCATAGCATTGTCAAATTGTTTATGGATCATGATCTAATTGGATTTTAGAATTTTATTGCGATATATTTTAGAATTTGGGGTTTTTTTGCCAACATCCAAATTGATTGAAATTGATTATATGGTTGTGATGTTGGGTTGATTTGGAGCTAATTTCATGTTCATAGCATTGTCAAATTGGTTGTGAATCATGAGCTAATTGGATTTTAGAATTTTGTTGCGATATGTTTTAGGTCGATTAGGTTCTTCTATTTTAGCATGAAAATCATAATTTAGCCTATTAGCTCAATTGGTAGAGCAATGTGCATTTGCACAAAGATGTGGGTTCAAACCCCACATAGGTTACATAATAGACAAGAGCGCAACAATCGCAAATTGTTAATCATGCACATTATAATCTTAGTTATGCACAATTGTATACTACTTTTGCACAATCCTATCTTACTTTTGCACAATTGTATTATTAGATATGCACAACATAATGTTACATTTGCAAAACATAGTGTTATATTTGCACAACTTAAAGTTATATTTTGCACAATATAATGTTATATTCGCACAACATAATATTATATGTGCACTACGTAACATTATATTATTAGATATGCACAACATAATGTTACATTTGCAAAACATAGTGTTATATTTGCACACCTTAAAGTTATATTTGCACAATATAATGTTATATTCGCACAACATAATATTATATGTGCACAACGTAACATTATATTATTAGATATGCACAATATAATGTTACATTTGCAAAACATAGTGTTATATTTGCACAACTTAAAGTTATATTTGCACAATATAATGTTATATATGCATTATCCACCCCTTATACTTATAATTTTAGAAGCAATGTCTTTGTAAAATATTGCGCCACGTGTCAATAGCTGAGCAATCCTAAGAAATACATTTTTCAACCATTCTCACCCACCTTCCCACTTAGTGTATGTGTCTACTTTTACACTACGAATTAAAACTCGCCATGTGTTATTAAAAGAAAAAAAGAAGTTTTTTGAAAATAAAAAATGTAGTGGGGTTTGAAAAAGTAACCGTATTTTCATTTTAAAATTTAATCGGTTGAAACTTGAAAGGGGGGAATTTTCATTTTTTTTTATGTAACATATATTTTTATTTCTAATTTCAAAACAAGTAGTTTTTTAAATATAATTAGTATATCAATGCTTATTACACTGGACTTATTATTTAATTTCATATTTTTTGTTTAGTTGTTGGATTAATTAATTTCAAAAGAGTTGGTTAATTAAATTGTCAATATTTTATAATTAGAATGTATTTTTATAAATTTTTAAGTATGAAATATTGATAATTTTATGCGAAATACATGATATAGGTTAAGTTAAAAATATATGTGCCACAAATCATAATGACTTGGTTTGAAATAAATTAAATTAATCGTACAAAAATAACATTCAACTGGTACTTATTTTTGCTATTTAAAAAATATTATAAATTCAGTTTAGTGATATGATTTTCCCCCTTTTAATACTATGTATTCATTATATGCATGAATGTATGATAATTATCACTGCTTATAATAAAATCGATAATTTTATTCAATCAAAGTTTAAAATTTTATTAAACCAACCCACGTAAATTACATTAAAAAAATGTTAAGGAAATTTAGTTGAAAATAAAACTAAACGGTTATTTCTAATGTAAATCCCACTAGGCCACTACCTATTTTAAATTAAACTTAAGATTTTTTTTAATTTATGATTTAAAAAAATAAAAACAAATGGCAACATTTGATTGGAGGTGTAGAAATTTACACATACACTATGTGTATGTGTATCACCCTCCCTCTCTCAAAAACCCTCTATTTCTCCCTGAAGCAACTTTTTTATTAAAAAATGAGTCACGTGTCAATAGTGGAGCAAAATTAAAAAATTATCTAAAAAAATAATAACCCACATTCTCCTTCTTCCTCATACGGGTGGAAATGGGTCAGGTGATAGATGGGTGGATCCATTTTTTCACCCGACCCATCATCCACTCGTCTAATGTTTCACCCATCACCCGACCCATTGGGTGGGTCGGGTGGTGAATCGGGTGAAAGAAATTTACAGAAAATGAGTCACAAGACATACCCAAAAATCATTCATATTCAATAATTTTATAAACCATATCAACGTATGAATCTTACTAAATGAATAAAAGACTTATTCGTACATTATAACACTATCCTTAACTTACAAAATTAGTATTAGACGTTTAATGTATCAAACTAAATGAGATGAATTTAACTCGGTTACTAGATATAATCAATAGATAAAAGTATAGAAAAACTATGTCCATAGAAATTCGACTCATGTGTCGCATTTCTTTAATATCTTTGCATAAAGAGGATTATTGTTATATATAAATCTCATGACAAACTGGAAAAATACAATTTGGTTAATCATGGATTAATACAGTAAATGCTAACAAAGTCGTTTGAAAGAGTCAAATTGCTTACACCCTATCGGTATATTTTATAAAACCTTTTTGAACAAGAACACTTGGAAAATGGAGAAACTATGGGTAGAAAATGAGAAATATGTTAGTTATGTTAAATTATATTATTTATACACTAGCCTCTATAATAATCAGGTGGTTAAACGGGTGGTTAAGCGGGTCGGGTAATGGGTCGGGTGATGGGTCGGGTAATGGGTGGAAACTATATCACCCATCACCCATTTCACCCGACCCATCACCCATCCATCACCCGATTTTTTTTGAGTTTTCACCCTAATAATCGGGTCGGATAGGTCGGGTGAATCGTTCACCCACGAGTGATTTCCAGCCCTACTTCCTCTGGTAACAAATGCTAATCTTTTATTCTTAACTTTCTCTTTCTTCTATCTAAAACCGCTTCTTTTTCTACTCGATCTTTGTTCTCCCTTCCCCGTTTTAACATCTTAGAAGAAATAGAGTACTGTCAGTTTTGCCTAGAATTAGCAATGGTGGAAAGGGGAGACAGAGAGAGTGCGAGAAATAGAGAGTGGAGAATTAGGGTTTCGCCAAGATTTCAGATGCCAATAAAGGGAGAGAAGATGTCAAATAAAAAAGGTACTTCTTGAAATTATATATCTCTTAAATCACTCCCAAGTCTATGTTCTCCTCCAATTTTAGTTTTCACCTCTTGGAACTGCTATAGCAGGGGCCACTTATTTGAAAATTGGAGCATCCAAGGTACCGATCTAAAGTTTGAAACCATATAGTCTCTCCTCTCTATTCATTTGAGTCCCTCTCTATCTTTGTCTTTGAAAGATTTTGTTAGATTTTCATATTGGAATGAAGCGATCGATTTACTAGCCCTAATGAGCGCATCCGATGGTGGTGGCTATTGGTCACGGATCGTTCACGTAGTCACCGGGTCAAGGAGAGGACGATGGCAATGCACGAGCTCACCCAGCGGCAACCTTGATAGAGAATTGACTCGATGCAACAACATCTATCAGAGGACGGTACAACGCCTTGACAGGTCCTCTCCCTCCTCTTAATCTCGATTCAATTGTTATGTGGTTGCTTGCAAATGCAATTGAGGGTTTTGGATTTTTGGGACTTGAATTAGGAATTTAGGCTTTAAGTTTGCTTATGCTAGATTTCCACTATTCAATTTCAATTTATAACTTCAGTAGAGATTGTGATCAAATCCGGGTATGTATTTGATTTTTTTTTTTCAAATTCTGAAAGTTGGGAGCAATGGTGTATCGTTGTTTATTATGATGGCTTCCAAAATGTGCTTTTGATTAATTAGAATTGAGTGACATTTGTTGGTGTGAGAAATAAAACTCTTAGGGCTTTTGATTAATTATGATATCTAGCTCACAAAATAGGTGTTGTCTGTCATAGCCTCATAGGCAAGGAATTATGGTGATACAAGATGTAATGAAATTTCCCATTATTGAGATTCATTTTTCATTGGTGCTTCACATGCTCTGCAGATGCTTCGTGGAGTTCTTATAGGCGTGTAATGTTGTAGTCTATAGGGATGTTTGCCTGTCCTCCAATTAAACAACTACGAACCCGGATAAGTTAGTGCTTTATTTTTTTTACTTTTAGTTTAGGGGTTGGAGAAATTTGTATGTAGTCATGCCTCTTCTATGGTCTTTAATCTCCTATGTAGGCAAAGTTTTGATTTCATGGATTTTGCATTTTCGTATCCCCTTCTTTATTTGTTGTATCCTGAAGTCGGCGCAGGGTGAGAGAACCGACCAAGGTTGCGAGAGACGCCCTAGACGACGGCTAGAGGATTCAAAGTAAACATCTGCACCTATTCCTGACTCAGAGGCGGCACCGATGGAACTAAATCGCTAAGTATGTAATTGAATTTGTTCTAATTTTTGTAATTAGGGCTTTGTTGGTTGTTACTGGGGATTTTGATTTCAATCAAGTATTATGTGAAAATTAGGGTTTGATTTGGTTGAAATTAAGGGGCATCCAAAGCTGCCAAATAGTTTTTTGTTCTGTTCCTATTTTATTCTTTGAGATTGATGTAGGTGTGATGCCTTTCTGTGTAAATAACTGTTGAGAAAAATGTCTTAAAGCAAAGCTATAGCCGGTATGAGCTTCAAGGTGAATATGTGTTGCTTGGTAGCCGAGAACAGGGTCTACGATAAGTCCTTGGAGCACATTGAATTTAAACGAGGAGTATGCCTTTCTATGTAGACACTATAAGCTATAAAATGTTGAGAAAGCATACAGAAGGATGGAGCAAAATCATCTTCTGCTGATTTCTGCAGAAAATTATGTGCACATGCGAATCAAATCATGGACACAATCGAGAAACACTTTCAGAATGAAGAAGTTCAGGTGTTTAATTTTATTTGTTGTTATAGCATATATATTAGATAGTATAACTATATCTGCATTTTTATTTTGCAAACCCAAGAAATCATCTAATATAGGTCAACTTAGAATAATTAGATTCCGATTAAAAATACAAACGACCTTAAAATGAGTATAAACATAAATAATTTATTTTCTTTAGTCCAGTTCAAAGGTATGGTGTAAAATATATTATGGTGGGTAAAATAAGGTTTCAATATTAAATAAAATAAGAATAAAAAAACCAAAAAGTCCCATCTGAAAATAAATCGCCACTATAGGTCAATTTAGAATAATTTGATTCCCATGAAAATACACACAACTTTAAAACGAGTAAAAACATAAATCATTCATTTTATTCAGCCTGATTCGCAGGCATGGTGTGAAATATATTATAGCGATGAAAATCGGGCTTGAATATTAAATATAATAGGAATAACAAATACCAAAAATCACATGCATGTTTGGTACATGGGTTTGTTTATGCTATTTCGGACCCTTAATATTTTAGCTAGCTTGGAGTATGAATTAATAACTTAACTTGGATATACTTATGTGTTAGATTAAAGAGTGTAGCTCTCTCAATATTGAACCATAACTTCGAAGCACTAAGATTATCTATCCGGCCATCCTCTTCCATGGTGAGGACTGAGGAGTATGGGTTTCTTTATGTTGTTTCGGATCCTTAGTGAGGAGTATTGGATTCTTAGGCCAATAACTACAAGATTTTTTTTTCTTTTCTTTCAAGTAAGGTACGTAGATGTTTAGAGAAGTGTAGAAGCGGTCGATCTACAATTTTTTTTTATCAAATTCGAAGTATCGATCTTTTTGATAAAAGATTTCTCCATAACAACTGAAGATTTTAAAAAACAACACGGGGAGGAGTATAGGCAAAATGGTATGTTATGGAAAAATTGGCGTGGCTGAGTATTTTATGTGGGGCGTCAAACTCGACCAAAAATATTATGACGAAACCCGAACATGGTTCGGGAAAATAACTAGTATCATCTTATTTGTGCACATTATCATTTTATTATTGCACTTTATAATCTTATTCATGAACGGGAACACAAAAAAAGCAACCATAAATAGCTTATGCGGGATTTTGAACTCGAACCTTTGTGCATGGGCACATCACTATACCATTTTTTGAGCTAATAGGCTTTTCATGGCACATGTTGCATTAAAGTACAAAACTGTCATAAAATAGCGGTCCATAAAGAAAATTTTTGGTATGACACATTCTGAAAATGCACATTTATTAATAATAACATTTATTGTATTATTTGTTCACTTTATATTTTGTAATCTCATCTTTTTCCCTTTTTAAAATAAAGACAAAAACTGTGATGTAACATTCTTGTTGTATTTTTTTAATATTATAGTTGCACCTAACTATATTATTTCAAATAAAAATTACGGGCTAAAATCTGTAATTTTCATAATTGAAATAAGGGCAATATTCGTATGAATGGAAAGTTTGGGGGAGGCGTGTGAAATTTACCCCATAATTAGGGTCATTTAACCATTTTCCTATTTACTCATAAAATTAGGCCCATTTACACCAAAATTAGGCCCATTTATTCATTACTTATTTAATTAGGCCCATTTACCTTTAAATTAGGCTCATTTACATCCAAATTAGACTATTTTCACTTTAAGAGGGATTTTCATCTTAAGCCCCATTTTCATTTGAACATTTACCTATATATATATATACACTCCCTCCGCTTCCTTTTAATTGACTTTTTACTATTTATGCACGTTTTTTAAGGTGTGAAAAAACTATATGAAATAATAATTTTTTAAAATATTTTTTTCAATAATCTCATACTTACTGGTAATAAGTATAATATTGTTAAAAAAAATTATTAAAATATTAATATTTAATATAGTTTATAACGTTCTAAAACTACGTGCATGACTTCAAAAAGTCAATTAAAACTCAGCCCCTAATGCCTTATTTATAGTGTTCCATGTAGCTATTCTAAGAAGAAACAAATATATCTAAATCTAAAACTTTCTATCTAAAATATTAAGATAAAACTTGGAAATAAAAGAATTAAATCTAAAAGGAAACTAGGACTAATGTGGATAGATCATTTCTTCTCTTGATGGATCTTGATGTGGATGGTTAGAATTCCATATATCTTCTCTTGCAAGCAATTCCATCTTCTCGTATCCAGCTCGATCTCGGACTCGGACTCGACTGGATTATCCTTGTCGTCGACCAAAAGTCCTCGACGTCGAGTAAGATTTTTCTCCCGTGGTTGCACTCGAGCTCGGCTAGCTTCTGGAACATCGACATGTACTCGACATCGACCAGGTTGGTCGACGTCGACTAGAACTGTGTTGCTCGAGTAAATCTACTCGACTCCGTGTAGAATTCTGGGCTCGATGTACTCGACTTTGACTAGATCTGGTCGACGTCGAGTAGAACTGGTTTGCTCTCAGCATTCTGCTCTATTCTTGAAACGCACTTTCCTGAGTCCTAGTTCGTCCGATTGACGCATATGAGTATGCGTTGGAAACCTCTTTTCGAAGACTACAACTCTCATTAACACATCAAAGCTTGAATCAGAATGATGAATGGTGAAAAGTGGGCTTTTCTCCAGCTGCACCATCCTTAGCTTCTTCATGACTTTCTTTTAAGCTCCAAAGTGCGCCCGATTTCTGCGAAATATAACAAAAACTTGTGTACACCTCCATATATTGCAAATAAACATAAACTACACAAATTTTGTATTATTCTAACCCAAATGTATCAAATGTATGCAGAAATCGATATAAAAGTAAGTGTAAAACATAGCAATTTAGGCTCACATCATAAAGTTGAGATGTACATCCTCTTTACCTAGGACCAGGGTTGTTGACTCGTTTCCCATATAAAGAACTAAATTGTCCTCTACATCCTTCATGTGCTTGAACCATTTCCTTTCCATGCACACGTGGGTGGTGGCACCCGAGTCGAACCATCAAAGGAGTTTTTCATCCTTTATAACAAGAAATTGATCAATGTTAGATACAAAGAATAATGACTCATTTGTAAATAAAGACACCGTAGTGCCTTTACCTTGCCCGGGGCTTGTGCCCAAGCCCGACGCCGGTGTCATGACACCTTTGTCCTTTGACACCTTGAACCTGCAGTCCCTCTTCATGTGGTCTGCCTTTCCACACTTCCAACAAGTTCCCTTGGCCTTAGCCTTCTTGTTAGATCCTTGCATACTATCGTTTACTGATTTGGGACGCTTGGAGCCCTTAACGCCCATGGTGCGTTTGTTGTTGCCCGTCTCCAATGTGTTTATCGAGTGGGCTGATTTGTCTTCACCCTTCTTTCCCTTGTCATTCGCCCTGAATTCCTTCTTCTATACGTAGGTGGGAATCCAATTGGACAAGGTTCATGTCCTCCTTCGAATGCTCCAAGAGATGTTTCGCCTCCTTCCATGAGTGAGGTAACTTATCGATTATGGATGAAACGACGAAGTTCTCATACAAGGTGATCCCATGTTGGGTTAGTTGACCCAATACTTGGAGTATTTCGTGGTATTGCTCCATTACCGGTCTATTTTCAACCATCTTGTAGTTGTTGAAGTTTGACACAAGAAACTTCTTTGAAGAGGCATCTTCCGCCAAGTACTTGGCTTCGAGTGCTTCCTACAAAATCCTTGATGTCTCATGATTTTGATACAAGTTGAATACGGAGTCGGCCATGCCATTTAGGATGTGCCCACGACAACTGTAGTCGTCGTTCTCCCACTTCCCAGCACACCTATGTTGAAGCATTATCGCCTCCCTTTCGGGGATTTGAGCCTCGGTCTCTCCGTCGACTTTTTCCGGATCTGGAGGTGGCTCTTCGGGACATGGCATTGAGAGCACGTACGCCACCTTAAATGAAGTAAGCATGAAATGCATCTTCTTTTTCCATCGATGAAAGTCTTGCCCTTCAAACTTCTCGAGTTTCACGAATTTGGATGTCATCTCCGCCATCGGTAATTCCTTCGTTCTTGCCATTTCAAGCATGTTCCAAAACAACAAAACCAAACAATAAATAAACGTTGAAGATTGTTATGTTTATAGGTAATGTTGTTTTAATGGGTTGAAGTTAAATTCGGTTCTTGTAGATTCTTACGGATAGTCAAGACAATTTGAGTAGACCCAAAAAGGGTAATCTCATGGGTAAACCTCGAAAGGTAATCCCGAGGGAGTAAGCCAAAAAGGCAATCTCCACCGAATTCTTTTAGGATACAAAATTAAGCTTAAGCCCTTTAGAAAAGATATATAAAATGGCTTGGATAATGGAAAACGAGTAACTCAAATAAATCGAGTTTTCCTTCAACGTTTATTGCCCCTATTTACGTCAAAGGGTTGCACTACAATAATGTTGTGGGATAAAACATTTATTATACAATAAAAGGTTGGCATTTTATTTCATTATTGCATATATACATACCTTTTTTGTGTTTCAAGTGTTTGTTCTTTCAAAAAAGAGAGATATCGAAAAAACTCATGCCTTTCCAAGTGGATGGCAAAGGCCTTTTATAGGCAAAATGGGGTGGAAATTTTTGGGTGGTTATGGGTAGTTATTGCTAGTTATGGGGGGTTATGGTAGTTATGGTGGTTGGGCAGTTACTGCCAATAATTACCCCCAAAACACTGGCCCAATAAAGGCCCAATAAGAATCATCTCAATTAAGGACAAGCTAGCATGAATGAGATAGCATGGTGGAGCTAGGTCACTCATAAAATATAAAATGTGTATGACATTTATACAAAGATGGGTGTAGCTACCATGCAGCTAAAATTAGAGCTAGGTCATTTTTAGAGTTCCGAAGCTCGGCTTGCTCTCAAATTTTGCACCAAAGCTTTAGAGCTTAATATATTCCCTTACAAATCATGAGATGGTGATTTAACTCACTATAAGTGATCAAAACTCGATCATAACCATGTTAGATCGAATGTCGAGCATATCCCTATTGCTCACTTTTATGGAAAGCGTCGAACAAGCTCAAGACCGACTTTATCGATATCATTGCATGGGCCTTTCCTCATAATTTCTTTTCCCCTTAAAATCCTAGAATTACTTAGGGTTGATCACATGGGCCGTGTCTCCCGCACACCCTAAGCCCGAGTGATGCTCTTAATAATTCTCACACTTAACATTTATTACAAATGGATTGATGACTTTTCACAAATCACCAAAATCATGGACCCATCACTCTTCCGCTGCGCTGCTTCGGTGTCACTCGGTCATAAGCTCTTCCTTTCATGTTGGTACTCGTCAAGGGATCACGAGGGTTAGAAGTTACGAAGATAGGAGAGAGACAAGGGCGGACAATGCACTACCTTAAGGATTTAGACACGGACCAGGACTAGGGTCGACGAGACTAAAGATAGAATCACAACCCGAGGATTACAACGATGCCCTTATGGTATTCCATGAAGTTATAATTGTTGCACGCAAACACACAATAATCACGAAGTATCATCACATCATTCCACACTAGTATGCACCTATCTCAAGGAATAGCAATTTAGGCATCCATGACATGCTCATATAATCAACCTTACACGTACGTAGAACAAGCAAATAACTTATCATTTTATTCACTAATCATGCTTGACATACTAAGAATATTCATGCACGAACTGACATGGGACATATGTGGTATAAGTTGTACTAGTCCTAGCAACATCAAATGACATCATATTCATGACTTATCACTCTGTTAGATACACATAGGCATGTCGTAAAATCATTGGGTCAAGTCAAGCACGCTAAGATGTACCTATCGCATCATATACATCCATATTCACATAGTAAGAAAAGGACGACATGCACATGATCATACGAGGGCCTATAATCGGACGACATATATCCTACATGATACTAGAATTGCGCATTAAACATATACACAGTCAAAAAGGTCTAATTAGATTAATTCGGCATGCTAGAATAGTCATCTCATATATTAAACATACAACGAGGGTTGGCCACACTATCATTGACCTAATTCAAGCGAAGGCAATAATCATGGAAGTTCCATACATTATCACACACATCTCTTCATAGGAGCAACCATGCCAGTTATCAGGCAAGTCATGCTGAAATGCACCAACATATCATGTCATGAAGTCACAGGGGAGGTTATCATTATAACCCGACATAATTCTCTACTAGCTATCACCGAGTCATCACCCTGTTTCCCCATGGGACACTAACAGGACTCCCTCGGTAGGACACAAGGACGTTCATACTATTTTCAAGAAGAGAGGTTAGAATTCGTGTTTAGACTCTTGTGGAAAGAAGTTACGGTTGCAGGTGATGACTTGGGTAGGCATCAGATGCCGATTTCAGACTATTACAGATTGGTTGAATTGGTTCGCAGCGGAGCATGGAACGATACAGAAGACGTACCCTACCATTTCAAGCAAGGCTTTTAGCGTCTGAAGCTTTAGTCTACTACGCCTGGATGGACAGAAACAAGCTCATTTTTGGTAATGAAAAGTTCGAACCTCATGTATATGCGCACATTATTATTGATAGTTGTAAATCCTACTTATCCATGAAGTGAAAGTGCAAGTCACTCATGGATAAGGCGTGGATTTCATATTTGATGGGTAGATAGTGACCGACATGTTGTCTTTTGAGTAGCTTGAAAGAGTTTAGTTGAGTAGCTAGAGTAGTTGGGGTATATGAGGTGAGCGAGTAGTTTGAGTTGACTGGATTCTTTTTGGTGGGTATAAGAGGCCTTTTTGGGTTTACGGTGCTCTTTTTCATGAGACCCTTATTTTGGTCTCATAGTTTATATCTTTGGTGACATCCACCTTATCTCTATATTTACCTTTTTAGGCAAGAAGTTACGATTGACCATTGCGAGAATCGAAGGGATGACCCAATAAGACAACTCACTTCTAACTCGAAACTATTTCACTCATTACCCCCACTAACATACTCAAGCAACTCTCACACCCGAAAAATCCCCGAAGGTAGTTAGTTGACTGACCCCCTTTCCCGCGAAGGATATCGACTGTAGGTACGAGACTCGATAGAAGCATCGATGGTGGGATACGAAACAAGACACGAAATGGGGAGAGCGGACACTCCTCGACCCTTGCTAACATGCCTAAATATTTTGGTGGAACACATGAAATTGTCAAAATCACCAAGGGGTTTGAATTGGGGAAGGGCTATTCCGACAAGACGGGAATTCTGACTACATAAGGACAAGGTTTCCTCCCGCTTTCCCGTTCACACATTTGGTTATTTACATGTTCAAGTTAAAGCATACTGATTAGTTCTCTAACCTAAACATAATAACACTCAGCACGGAAGCAATCAACGGAATCAATATGATCCTTTTCGAGAAGAATCGCCCTCGGGCCCATTTGGATATAATGCATATAATCACAGAGACAATTTATGCCGTCCTTCAAGGGACGACCGGTCGGAGGGGAAAATGCCTCACGACCTCCTAACCCAAGCTACTCCAACCCTCGGGCTCCTTGGAGTCTTCGAAACTCGTCTGTAAAAGAAATCTAGTATTTTGCCTACCTTCCCCGAATTCTACATCCATAAGGGTTGCCTACCGCATATTCTCTACCATGTGAGATTGCCTTCCTAATTGATCGATCTAGGTCCAATTAAATTTATTTTTCCCTTTTGAAAACATTTTCAAAACCATTTGAAAACTTTGGGCCTTTTGCAAAACCACTTGGACCTATCATACTCGGTTTGCAAAACCTCGTTCTGTTACCACCTTTTTAATGACCCGGGATTATGATTTTTGGGTTACATTTTGAGGGATAAAACCCCTCGTTAGGACCTTGCGCCTCGAGTACAGGTTGAAGGTTTAAAATCAACAATTGCGCTTTGAAAGTGGGATTTCATACCCAAAATTCGAAGGGACTGTTGGAATCCCCGGGGAAGTCCCCTATGCATTCCCTATGACCTAAATCGTTAAATTCATTGATCACACAACCAAGAAAGTTTCCAAATTCATACACAAGAGTGCCACGGCGGAGCCGGGTCAAAACTAGATCAAATTATTCAAATCCAAACCATTAATAATTTTGTGAAGTCATGGTCTCAACTCTCTCTTTCCGCCATGTCAAAACCCTGCGGTCATGGAGCCAAATCAGCATCATTATACATATATGACATACCTAAAAAAAAAATATTATAGGCGGGATCAGATCGATGCCCACTTTGACTCTACCCCCACGATAAGTACACACATACGCTATACCTAATATCGTGCTTCTAGATGCATGGAGGAATATTAACACACTAGCATGCCCCTAATATCAAGTGCAATAATAACAATAAGGCCTTAACACATAATACCAAATGGTATATCCCTCTTCCTACCACCGCCCCCTTCCCGATAGGGCGGAGACTGGCCAGCTCGTAAATGCATTCCTTTCCATTAATGGGGCCGAGGTTCGTATTGTTACCCGACCCCATGTTTGCATGCTTTTTCTCAAATCATGAATGTGGACTTAAAAGAGAAAATGAATAATATAATGCGAAACGTAAAATAAAGAAGAGCGATAAGTAAAGTGGTAATTATGACTCGAACAACTCAAGACTAAAACCGATGAGATTGGGTCGTCCTATGACCCTAGCAAAGACTCCAGATACTTCACAGATAACAACCGTTCTGTTTACATACCCATATAGAAATAGAATGCTCAATGGTCAATGCAACCTAGCATAACATTATTTGGCATGTTGATCATGAATGCAAACACCTAGTATATCATGCACATATAGTAGGGAAGTCTCTATTTCAATCTGAGTAAGCTCCGAAGAGACTTACCTGTCTAGCAGAACAGCAAAAGTAGAATCCCAGCAAGTACCACGAACAATCAGATAATATCACCTAAATGACTAACAAGAATATAAGAGTCTATATCCAAGCCACTCAAGCATCTATAACATACAAATCATTCAACGAGAATAACAAACATATCATAATTTCCATTCCATCATGCTCAACCATTCATCTCATTGCCACATTCTGTAAGACTACGGCATTCCCACCATTCCATTCAGCCACATTCATATATTCGCAATAATCATATATCCACATAATCTTATAGCTCAAAAGGTCATCATAGTCGTCATATTTCATAAGGTATAAGTCAAACGATAACATAACCTTAACATCTCATATTCTTACTTAGCATATAATTATATATCCTCGTCATAATTATCTAACATTCAACCTCGCCTAATAAATCACAGCAAGTCATACTGTTAGTCACACATATCATAACATCATGCTAGTCTGTCATCCAACTAATAAGATTCCCAAGTTATTTCCAAAACCATTTCAAAATCTGAGTCAAATAGTTAGAAATTCCGACCTTGGAAAGATGTTCGTCAAATTCTTTTTTAAATCCAACAATACCTTTTAAATCTCCAAGTCTCCTCATATTATATTTATTTTAAATCACCATGATATTATATCTTAAATCTCACAATAATATTTTATTCCTTTTTAAATCTCACATAATATCATATAATATTTTAAATACTTCCAATCCTCTTAAAAATCTCAACCTTTTTTATTTTATAAAAATCATCCCTCTACGGAATTAACGAACCCACCCTTATATTTATAAAATTCAAAACTGACCCCTTTTTATTTTACTAAATACCAAAACTAGCCTCTTTTTATTATAACCCCAAATCGGATTTATTGAAAAATTAGACCCCAAATCATTATTTTGAAAACCCAAAAAATCTAGCCCAAAAAAAATAGGCCCAATTCCCCTTTTAAAACCTGAATTTTAATTACCCCAAACCTGACCAGTTCTGTTAAAAAAATCCAAACCGTACACCTTAAATTAAATAGAAAATCGGCCCTTCCCCAAGTTACTGTTGATCATCTCTGGGAAACCGGCCCAATGGACTGCCCTCCGGGAGGAGCGTACCCGAGCATAATGTCGGCGCACCTCCGAGCCCGGAGTCGGCTCTGATACCATATGTAAGAACCAGGGTCTTAAGAGGCGTCATCCCATGCCACCTAGCCTTCTCAGGTCCGTTGTCCTCAATTAGAGCCTAAAAAGGAAGAGCTCTTGTAACATGGGTAGGGCTTGAATAATTTATAAATCACTCCCAACATCCTTATGATATCCGATGTGGGACGGGGGTGTTAAATGACTGGCCTCTTTACTGCACTAAATCAGCCAGAAACGGTCCTGCAATTTAAGCTCTTTCCAGTTTTGTCGCAAACAAGAAACCACTTATACTTCGAGTTTGGCTTACTGGAAAGTCTCTCGATGTAACCACAACTAGAGTTACATTGGTAAAACCTTGAATCCCGGGGCCCCTTCTTCATGGAGAAAATGCCAAACATCAATTCCACAGTCGGAGGAACTCCGATCTCTAAACACCTCATGGTGAAGATGGTAAAAAACATCAAGCAGTTTGGAACAATCTGCGCAGGGCTCAAGTTGTATCCTTTCAAAAATTCCACAAAAAAGGGATGGAAAGGAAGGGGAAATCCTTGAGACAAACTCGCAGCGTAAACAACCAAGCAGTCCTCATACGCGTCGAGGCAACACCAACCTTAAACACGGAGACAAAGCTCCAACTCGGCTGGCCATGGGAAAATCTGAGAAATTACTTCAAGGTAAACCAAGTCCAACAAAGTCGTGAAGCCTCGCAACTTTTCAACAGGGGATCGTCGCGGACAAACCCTCTCTACAATAACCAAAGGACGAGCCGAAGGGTCGCGGATGGAAAAGTCCCCATGAAAAGGGTAGGTGGTCAGATCTTGGAGTTCATAAAGAGGAGTATCCAGATCACCCAAGTTCTCTTTAGACTGAACCCTAAGAGGAATTTCAGCAACACCGATGAGGGATTCTGCATAAGGGACCCAAGGTAATTCAGGATCCCGAACACCAACCACAGGCTAGGAAGTAGAGGAAAGGCCCACGTCCCGTGGAGAGCAAAGTCCTGAATCATCCGCATTCACGGAAGCACCGTCTTCCTCGCCTCCTTTCGAAGAAGAAGAAATTGAGTAAGAAGAGGAATAGTAATTAGGGTCAGAGTGCTTCCGACGCCTTCTCACCTTAATAGGACTACCAGTAGGCCCATCCCGAGTCAGGGTGGATGCGGTGCAAGAAAAAGACGACTCCGATGATGATGATCCGTCAGAATCAGAGGAAGAACTTTCAGAAGAAGAGGAAGATGACCCTAAAACTTCAAGGTCAGGACGTGGGTGGGATGTTGACGGCGCGTCATCTCTCCATCCCTCCTCCCTCTCAAACTCATCCAGCACATCGTGTTCTCTTATAAGACTAGCCATCCCCAAAAACTAAAGAAAAACTGGGTGAAGAATTATACACGCGGATCAAAGATTTCGAATAGAGGAAATATAAATCTGACAAGAAGAGTCAATCCTATTTTCGATCTGAAGAGAAAAATCCTATAAATACAAAGTGAAAAGCAAGAAAAAAATCTAAGGAATGCAAGAACAAGAATGAAGAACAAGAAGAAATACCTAGGTTGCGAAGAACACCACCGGAAGAAGACCGTCGATGAAAAGATACCACCGGAAAGCGAGAGACAGTAAAAAAAAACTTCAGAAAGTGAGAAAAGACAAATAGGGAGTGAAAACGGAACGGAGTAATTTATAAGGAAATTACTGACCGTTGAACTTCCCAACACAATTGGGCTGAGAGGACTCTTAATGGACCTTTAACCCGGCCCATCCGGAAGGCCCAAGGGAAGAAAAAACATGAAAGCCTAGATATTTTCCGCAGAAGGTAAGTCAACTCGCGTCAATTCCACATGGAATCGACCCAAACCTGAGGAGCTGTGACGAAACCGGCCGAAAAATATCCAAAAGGTAATAAAAACATAAAAATAATAATGAAGGATCGGTAGGAGGAAATCCTAATTGACCGACCGCGGCGTAAAATGGCGGATTTTTCCCCTTAACACTCTATCCGTGAATGGAAAGTAGTGGCCACGTGTCCTGCAAGCCTTCATACCACGAGGGAGACACGTGTCAAGCTAAATACGACACGTGCCAAAGAACGAAGGATTTCCAGTCACTATAAGAGGGAAATTAAAACAGTAAGAAAGGACTTTTGGATGGAAAAAGTAAAGAAAAATAAAAATAGAGCGGACATCATTGGATGGAGAGTTTAAACATTATCATAATCGTACCCCATGTACGTTAAAAACATTACGCTATGCGGGGAGGCGAGCATTAGCACCGCGTCTGGAAGGAAACCATTTGCCAGAAGTCGATAGTTCCCGGAGGAAGAACACGAAGCCGCGACAACACACCTGATTGATCCATCCACGAGAATTAATGTTCTATCCTCACAATGTCGACGAAACTCTATTAAAGGGAAGGTCCAGATGGGCCCTATTTTCTCTGCGGCACAGGTTGGGCCGCGCCGAGGTAATCAGTGTGGGTCAGATAAGCCTGTCGAAAAAGAACAGGGCCCCCCGGGGTCAACCCTTGGGTCCCACTGAAAGTGGAAACTTTAAAATCGAGTTTCCTCACTCTCGATCTTTAAGCACCTCTATCGTCGTTCATCTCGAAGCACATCCATTGCCGTCGATCTCGAAGCTCTTTCATTGTCGCTCGCAAGGTAAGCTCGATTTCCTCAATTTTTTTATTTTATACATCCCGAAGCTACCCTCTAGGTTCCACTAGTCTAAAACCTCAACCCCAAATTCTGATACACTATATCATATTGCTCTTCGTCATCTGGTTGATCTCCATTCCTCTCTCGCAGATTCAGTCCCTCACGGTCACAACTCTTGCCCTCTCTATTGGGTCACAGTCGCAGATTCAGTCCTTACCTTTGGTAAGCTGTGAATTCAGTAACTTTGGCACTTTTTTTTGCTGGGAATGTTTAGGTATAAATCAAAACTTTTTTCTTTGTAAATGATGATTGTTAGCTAGATGATATATGATCTTGCTAATTTTGTCGATCTAGATCTGAAACATTGTAAAACATTGTAGGTTTGTAAGTTTGTAATGGATTTGTGTTTCTGATCAGTTTTTAAGTTTGTTTCTTTAGATGAACGATTTATTACTTACTGTTATGTATACAATTTCCATCTTGTTGACTTAATGTTTTTGCTTAAGATCAATCTATATATAATGAGCTTTTGTTTATGAAATAGATGTCAAACTCAAATTTGATGGAGATTAGTGATGAAGTCAAAGGATACTCGAAGAAGAGGTTGAAAAGACACCTACAGCTGCGACAACGACTTCTGTTGCTTCTGCTTCAATTGTAAGTGTTTCTGGTCCTGTAAAAAAGAGTCTGGGGTCAGAATATTGGGGTCATTATGAAAAAATTATTCATAATGATACACATGTCAAATGTAAACATTGTGGGATAATAATTCAAGAAGTGAAGAAAAAGGGTATAAGAAGCCAAAGGTCACTGAAAAGATCACCCACTCAAGTTGCATGGCATTTCGATCAAGAAGCTGCTAGAAAAGGTTGTGCTAGAATGCTTATTTTGGATGAGTTACCATTCTCACATGTAGAGCATGAAGGATTTCTTTATTTTTGCAAGCTCCTGCAGCTTGATTTTGTTCCCCCATTCTAGTAGAATTGTGACTGGAGATTGTTATGACCTTTATGTAGATGAAGTGAAAAAAATGAAGAGCTTTCTTTGTAATTTATCTTCTAGTGTTTCTCTCACAACCGATACTTGGACTTCTGGACAAAATTTGAGTTATATGTGTCTTATTGTGCACTTTATTGATGATGATTGGAACTTGCATAAGAGAATACTTTATTTTTATCCTATTGCAGGTCATTTGGGTGAGCTTATTGGTAAGACAGTTGAGAAGTGTTTGATCGAATGAGGTATAAAAAAAGTCATGATTATAACTGTTGATAATGCTAGCTCTAATGATTTGGCTATTTGGTATTTGCAAAGAAGATTGAAACATTGGAGTGGTAGTGTGTTAGATAGTAAATATTTACATATGAGGTGTGCTGCACATATCTTGAACTTAGTTGTGAAAGAAGGTTTGAAAGACCTTGATGGATCCATTTTGAGAAATCGTGTTGCAGTCAGACATGTGAGATCTTCTCCTGCTAGGCTTAAAAATTTTAAATGTTGTGTAGAAGATGAGAAAATAGAATGCAAATTTCTTGTTTGCTTGGATGTTGAAACTATATGGAATTCTACTTACCTTATGCTTGAGGTTGCTATCAAGTTTAGGAAGGCATTTGATAACTTACGGTCTAAGGGTGGTGCTTTTGTTAAGGAACTCGAAACGATTGGTGGTCCGCCTTCTACTGAAGATTGGAACAAAGCTGGTTGTTTGTTGCCTTTCTTGAGAGCATTTTATTAAGTTTTTTCCGATGAAGTTTTCTGGAAGTCACTATGTCACGAGTAATAGTCTTACAATGTTGATAATACATTTCAATAAATAAATCTCATAATACATAATTACATTATAATATATGTAATGCAAACATAGCCTTAGTATTGTTATGAGTGGTGGGCATACGTGGTGGGCAATGCACATCCATATGGGTGCTGCAATTCTTAATTAATTGCCTAATTGAATTGAAATTGCAATTATTTCATAATAATTAACTGTTCATTTCAAATCAAATACTGGCTATCAAATTTTGCTAATTGATAAAGCAATTAATTTCCTTGATTCCTAAGGTCTCCAACCCAACCTATGTGAAAGATCTTAGACTGATCTCCTGCTGCAACACATTCATGAAGGTGGTAACAAAGCTGATTGCTAAGCGAATTAAAGGGGATTTGAGTGGACTGATTTTAGAATGTCAAGGAGCCTTCTTCCCTGGTCGATCTATTGCGCATAATTATGATGCCGCTTTAGAGGTTGTTAATGGATATGGTACAAAAAGGGTGTCTCCAAGATGCACCATAAAGGTAGATTTGAAAAAAGCCTATGACTACCTAAGTTGGGATTTTATAAAGAGTACTTTGGTGCACTTCAATTTCCCCAGCAGTTTGATAGAGCTAATTATGGATTGTGTTTCTTCGACATCCTTCTCGGTGTTGATTAATGGTGCGCCAGAAGGGTTCTTCCCAGGAAAGAAAGGGCTTAGCTAGGCAAGGTGATCCATTATCACCTTACCTCTTCGTCCTTTGCATGGAAGTCTTAATTCAAATGCTTCTGAAAGCCACTGAGAACCCATTGTTCAAATTCCATCCGAGGTGCAAAAGGCTAAAGCTCACTCCCCTGGCATTTGCGGATGACCTCCTTATTTTTTGCCATAGAGATGTTGATTTTGTCAGAATTGTGAAGGAATGTTTGGATTCTTTTTTTGCTGTATCGGGACTGTGTGCTAACAAGGACAAGAGCACGGTTTACCTGTCGGGTGCGAGTACAGAACTGGGGGATCATATCACGCAGCAGCTGGACTTCGCTTCTGGTTTCTTCCCCGTGAGGTATCTCGGCATGCCCTTACACTCTAAAACAATTTCAATTGCTGAGTATGGAGAGTTGTATGATAGAATTGGCTCCTTATTGCACTCCTGGTCATCTAGGAGACTCTCATATGCTGGGCGACTCCAACTGTTGAAGGCAGTTTGTGGGGGGATCACCTTGTTTTGGAGCCAAGTAGTGGTGTTGCCTAAGGGGGTAATGCATCGTATTGAGAGCATGTGCAAAAGGTTTCTATGGTATGGAAACACAGAGGGGAGGAAATGTTTGGTGACTTGGAAAGATGTCTCGAAACCTTTCAATGAGAGAGGGTTAGAGATCCGAGAACTCCTCTCGTGGAACAAAAGCATCCAAGCGAAATTGATAGGGGATCTGGCCTTGAACAAACCGTGTATATGGACTAGTTGGTGCAACCACAATCACTTGCGTGGTGCTGCTGTCTGGGAGGTGCAGAAAAAACTTAACGACTGCTGGCTTTGGAAATGTTTGCTTGAGACCAGGGATACGGTTAAGGAGGTATTGCAAGCTGAGATGCAGGCAACGCCACCTCTTCACTCTATTCTGGGGCCAAATGGGGGAGTGTCCAGCTCCAAGCCGTACCACTTGATTCGAGAAAGAAATGAGGAAATCGGATGGGGGAGGATGATTTGGGGAATACTACAAAGCCGTAATTGGTCTTTCATCGTTTGGCTTGCTTCAAACAAGCGACTCAGTACTGGAAGGAAGGTAAAGCATTGGAAGGGATTAGAGGCTGCCGAATGTGTGTTTTGCAGAGCAGCGGAAGAGGATGAAGACCATCTATGGTTCGGTTGTTCTGGAACTCAAGAGGTATTAACCTTAGTCCTTGGCTGGATTGGGATATCATGTCGGCATATGAATATAGTAGATTGGCTAAAGTGGTTTGCTAATGAGCCATTGAAAGTCCAAAAATCACCGCTCTTTCAGGCTAAATTGTTAGTGTTTCAGGCGGTAATTTACTTCACATGGTGGTATAGAAACAAAGTTGTATTTAGTGGGGAACAATTTAACCCCAAAATGTGTGCTACGCATATCCTCAATAGGTGTCGATCCCGCTTTTTAGCAAAGTGAAAGTGCAAGTCACTTGTTAAAAAGTTGGATCGGAAGTTTAGTTGGGAAACTTAGTTGGGGAACACATATCCCTTTTGATTGGATTAGTGGGTGTATGTACATATGGTAGGAGTGCTATATGGGGTCGTTAGGGATGTTTTGGAGGGTTAATAGGAATCCTTTTGTTTTATGATTCATTTACTTTACATGAGACCCGTTGTTTGGTCTTATATCTTTTGTAATTTCATAACGCATCACATCTATATATTTACCTATTCAGGGAAATATCAATTAATTATAAATGTCCACCCCTACTGACCAACAACAATTGAAATGGAGTAACAACAATGAAAGAATAGCATAAACTTGAATGCGATACCGGGAGCATTTGTGGACAATCCGTTGTAGAGCGGCGATCTCCACCACACCCACCCTCTCTAATCAAGGGCTACAAGTTGGGAAAATCCGGCGATCTCCACTCCGACTACCCCATCCCACCCTGTCAATCTCTTGTCAAACATCACGACGGAACTCCCAAGACGATCACCCTTCACCCAACCACCCTCTCCACCTCTTAAAATTGAGATAGAAAACACAAACTAACACCCTGTTTTCCTCACCCATTTTTTAAGGGGTGAAGGGGGTGAAAATAGGAATTTTTTTTCTACTTTGAAGGTAAGTAGAGGATGTGAACACCCTAAAACATTTCACCAAATTCATGCTTTCTTTAATACGAAATCCTCACCCTGGTCCGCGTCACATGTTATACTTTCTCCCGCTACATCAACTCAACTCAGTATAGTAGAAAGACTAGAAACCGTGCGGCAGATACGCCCTCGCTTCCCTTTCACCTCAGTCCCCCTCCCCTCCCGTTCGCCATTGGAAGAGCTTCCAGGGATGAGGTCCAGGGGGCTAATCGCAGCTCTCTCAGTTCTAGCCCTGTCGCTATTTGTCAGCATTGAAGCTTCAGTACACGAGTACAGAGGAGAGAGGTTTGTGAGAAAGGGGAACGCATTCGTCGTCCATGGCGGTAGCGAAGGAATCTACGCTTTGCCTCCTTCTCAGGACCAATCCTCTCCTGATTCCTACATACGGTGAGCCCCAGATTTCACCAGATCTCCTTTATTTGTGCTGAATTCGGACTTAATTGCCTCTTTTTTACTCGAAAAGTTGAATCGATTCTCTGCTCTTGTGGAAGCTCGTATTTGCAGATGTGCCACTAATTAAAGCACTAAGCTCTAGGTTGTTTTATGTCGTCGATTGTATATTGCAAGTGGAATTGACGGAATCAACACAAACGAGATTCGTTAATGGTGAATTTTGTGCTTGATTTTGAGTTCTAGAGGACGTAGTTAGACTTGCTGATGAAGTCATGCTGCAATTAACCTTCTTTGAACGCTATTTAATAATTTTAATCTTGATGCTAGCTAGCTCCTATTATTTAATCTTTAGAGTATTATTTACTGCATCCAGATTTGAGAAGATCATATTTCGAAGGCCCAAGGAATTCTCAAATTTCAGTGCGGCGGCCCATGCTTTAGTTTTTGAGGTAGATTATAGAGAAATGATAGGAGGATCTGCCTATGGGGGACAAAGAGCTGTTTGCTGCACACCGGATCTTGCCAAACTAGGAGTATGTAAACTAGGGGAGATCATTCTCAGGAAGTCCACAAAGAATCCTAGCTGGCCTCGAGTGTATGATATCTCATTTGAAGTTGATGAAGAAGATACGTTGTTTCCATCAATAAAAATATACTACCTATTGAATATGTATTTATTTATTTTTAAAGTGTTACTTATTCATTCAAGCATTTATTTATTAGTATAAATAAATGGGTAATTTAGCGGTTCGGGTGGTGGGTCGGGTAATAGGTGGAAAGCCTATCATCCATCACCGGACCCATCACCCATCCATCACCCGGTTTTTCTACTGTCATTCAAGCATTTATTTGTCTATGCCTCCTATTTAGATTTCTTACTGTCCTTCCATTTTCAGTAGCAGTGGGTAGATTCTTCCTGTTCTTCTATTTTCGGTAGCATTGTCTCGATTCTTTACTGGCCTTCTATTTTCAGTAGCACTGTGGTCCCTGTTCCGTGATATTATGGGTCTTTCGGAAACACTTTCCCGACCTTGGTCGGGGTATGAGTGCGTACATCCTGATCCCCCATTGCAATCTGCTGACTGCAGTGCTATTTTTGTTGTCTAATGTAGCCTTTTATTTTGTTCTTTTAGCTGTATTTTATGACAGCCGATGCTTACAATGAGTTATGGAAAAAAGCGTGGATCATCCTAGCTTTCTGGCAGGTCTTCTCCTTCTCACTACTGTTTGTCATTTGCGTCCTATGGGCACCTTCACAAACTTCAATGAGGTAAACCTTACTTCTAATATTGTCATGCCCTCCTTTCCTAGTTTGTGTTTTTTCCAATCTAATATCTGTAAACTTGATAATACGATCTGTACTGCTGGTCTCATATTAAACGTGGATTCAGACTTGGATTTTTAGTAAATTGGACTGGCTCAGTATATTCCACTGTTCAATTAAATTGGCATGTCTCCGTAAATCAATAACCTCCTTTCTTTACTCTGGATTATGTATAGGTATGCCTATTCTGGGGATGCTAGCGAAGAGTTCGACAAGGATGATACTTTGACACTGATAAAACCATCCCCTATACCCTCAAAAGACATGGAAGCTTCAATAAACATGAAGCCAGGGTAAGGCAACACCGGACTCTCCAGCAACAACCCCGACGCAGACAAAACACAGTGAATCTCAACTCCCAATTCAAGGGAAATGATATTGATCTCGGTGAGTTCATTCATAAACTTGTGAATGCTTGAAAGATCATTGGGAAATACTATGAGGCAAGCTTTGTCTGAGTCATTGTTTAAGGAAGTATCAATGAGCCAAATGACACATAGCTTATCCAGTATGATTTGTTGTAGTTTTTTCTTGTTTGAAAGTGTACCATTAGTGCTCTCATTCATTAGAAACTGGTAAATTATGTCTTTATATGATGATAGCTGGTATAGGAGTCGGTTTCATTTGTTTGTTTATATTTATACTCCACCCTGATATAAAATATGCTAATTTTGCGTTTTATGTTCCATCTTGTATCTCGTGATCATCTTGCCTTTGTACTTACCTTTGAATTTTCTGGTATAGTTGTATACCTTTTTTTTTATTCCCTAGAACAAACAATATTGTAGGTAGTTTTCTCATTTTAATAGGAGACACTATCTAGTATTATGAAGAGTTTGCCAAAGTAGATGAGATAGCGATTGTGGGAGATCTAGCTTAGGTTGTAGAATACTCTCATCCTTTCCCTTCCTCACGTACAGTTCGTACGTGCACACGTACTAATGGGCACCGCACAACACACTCGGGTGATCAATGGAGTTATTCCAACTAGTTGTCAATGTCATTTAGGTTCTGAGCACTTGATTTATCCCCAACAGACCATCTTTGCCTGTACTCAAGGCCTAACCGTAGTTGCTTTAGAGCCGGTAACATTTGAACTAAATAGCTCAAATCCATGCTATAGTGGTCATATAAAAACTCTTGACTATCTCAGGATATAGAGATTGAATGTTTGTGAGAAAAGCTTGATTCATTCATTCACAATGTGAGAATAAATAGGGTTACAAGTCTTGGAGATCAAGGATCTCCCTAGGTAGGATATACATAGAAAGATATGGAAAGATACAAAAAGATATATTCTATCCTAATACCCCTGCAAGCTCATGGCGGAGAGCGCACATGAAGCTTGTCACGAAGTGTGATGAACCGGCCACTACCGAGCGCCTTGGTGAAGATATCGGCTGTCTGATCCAAGGACCGAATGTGACGGACAACAAGGTCACCAGCCTCTACTTGTTCACGAACAAAGAAATAGTCAATGCGAATATGCTTGGACTGTTGATGCAGAATAGGATTTGCAGACATGTACGTCGCACTGAGGTTGTCACATAGGACAATCGGGGAGCCTGCAACTGGCGCCTGGAGCTCGGACAAAAGCTGACGAAGCCAAAGGAGTTCTGCTGCAGTGAAGGCTATGGCGCGGTACTCAGCCTCGGTGCTGGAGCGAGCGACGACCTTCTGCTTTCGAGAAGACCAGCTGACCAGATTACCACCATAGAAGATGGCGAAGCCGTGCTGGGATCGGCAGTCATCCATGTCTGAAGCCCATCCAGCATATGTGAAGGCAACCAATCGAGCGTCTGAGGCTGAGCGGAGACGGAGACCGTGAGATATGGTGCCTTTGAGGTAGCGGAGGATGCGCTTGACGGCAGACCAATGAATTTCAATGGGGTTATGCATAAATTGACATACTCTGTTGACAGCATAAGAGATCTCCGGACGAGTGATGGTGACGTATTGAAGGGCACCAACAATGCTCCTATACAGATGAGGATCAATGATAGGGTCGCCGGTTTGGACTAAGCGAGAACCTGGTTCAGCCGGAGATGCAATGGGTTTGGCGTCCGTCATGTTGCTGAGATGAAGCAAGTCCCGAATGTATTTTTGTTGAGTCAACAAAATAGATCCATCATGAGGAAGTAGTTCGATGCCAAGGAAATAGTGCAGAGCCCCTAAATCACGAAGGGAGAATGCCCCATTCAGGCGATGAACAAACTGATCGATTGCTGATGAGGAGGATCCGGTGATGATAAGATCGTCAACATAGACAAGGACCAGCAAGGTAAAGCCACGAACTCGACAAATGAAAAGGGAGGAGTCAGACTTGCAAGCTGAGAACTGATTCTGCAGGAGAAAGAGCTTGAGTTTGGTGAACCAAGCCCGAGGTGTCTGTTTGAGACCATACAAGGCCTTCTGAAGGCGGCAGACATGTGTAGGCCGAGTGCTATCAACAAAGCCAGGTGGCTGATCCATAAAGACCTGTTCAGACAGATCACCATTCAGAAATGCATTATTGATGTCTACCTGGCGAAGAGGCCATTTGTGGGTGATAGCGAGACACAAGATGATGCGAATGGTGGTCGGCTTGATGACAGGGCTGAAAGTGTCAAAATAGTCCACACCCTCCTCCTGATTGAAGCCTTTGGCCACAAGACGAGCTTTGTGACGCTCAATGGATCCATCTGCATGACGTTTTATCCTGTATACCCATTTACATCCAACAATGTTAGTCTTAGGAGGACGCGGGACAATGTCCCAAGTCCCATTACGAACGAGTGCCTCATATTCAACCTGCATTGCATTTTGCCATTCAGGAAATTTGGAAGCTTGGTTAAAGGTTTTGGGTTCAGGGTAAGGGTCGGTGGAGGGAGGAAGGGGGTGTTTTGTGGTGGTGAGCGCTTTGGGTTTATCACAAACAAAGTCCTTGAGACGGACTGATGGTTGGCGCTGTCTGGTGCTCTGCCGAGGGGGAGGTGGGGGCGGCGGTGGAGGGGAATCCGAGACCGCCGAGGGAGATGATGAGGTAGAGGAGGGAGAAGGCATACCGTGGGGTGCCGAGTCGGAAGCTCCAGGAGTTGCCGAGAATGGCGCTGGTGATGCCGGCGGTGTGACCTCATCCTCAAGGTGAAATGGTATGGGAGGAGATATTGGACTGACTGTAGGAGACTCAGGAAGAATGGATGCTGCTTGCTGAAGGATAGAGAGAGGGGTTCGGGAGGCCGAAGGAGCAGGCACAGCATGAGAAGGAGACTCATGAGATGGATATGGAAACACAGACTCATCAAAGATGACATGACGGGCGATATAGAGACGACGAGTGGGGACATGAAAGCACATGTAGCCTTTGTGTTTGGAGCTATAGCCGACAAAGATACAAGGAAGGGACCGAAATTCGAGCTTGTTGACGTTGTAGGGGCGAATGAATGGGTAGCAAAGATAACCAAATGACTTGAGAAACCCATAGTCGGGACCTTTCCCATACAGACATTCATAAGGGGATTTGTTTTGAAGAATAGGGGTGAGGGTGCGATTGTGGAGGTAGACAGAAGTCTGAAAGGCATGCTCCCAGTGGCAGGTGGGCATATGAGCATGAGCGAGAAGAGCTAGGCCTTTTTCAACGATAGTGCGATGTCGTCGTTCGGCTGCACCATTCTGAGATTGGGAGTGCGGGCAGGAAACTCGATGCAGAATGCCCTGTGTTTGTAAGTAGGTAGAAACATTTCGATATTCACCACCCCAATCAGATTGCAGATTTTTGATTTTGGTTGAGAATTGAGTTTCAACCATCTTTTGAAACATTTGAAATGTGGGAAGAACCTGGGATTTTTGAGATAGGAAATATATCCACACAAATTTGGTGCAATCATCAACAAATATCAAGAAATAGCGATTGGCATTGATAGAAGTAACGGGGGCTGGACCCCAAACGTCTGAATAAACAAGCTCAAAAGGAGATAAACTAGACTGATGTGTGTTTTGTAATGGTAAACGATGACTCTTTGCTAACTGACATGACTCACAAATAGAATGCAAATTGTTTGAAGAAACAGGCAATTTAAATCTAGAAATTAAACGACGAAGGGAGGACTCATGAGGGTGACCAAGGCGGTGAAGCCAAGTCTGTAGACTGGTACGCTCGTCGAGGAAGACACGAGGAGGAGAGGATGAGGGCGGTGGCTGCGGCTGAGGAACACCAAGACGATAAAGACCATTCTCAACGGTTCCTTTTAGGAGCGTCCGACCCTGCAAATCCTTCACAAGACAACAAGATCGATAAAATAGCATGTAGACATCATTGTCACGGGTAAGTTGAGAGACACTAAGCAAGTTTTTGGTGATTTGGGGGACAAATAAGACATTATGCAATTGCAGAGTTCGATTCTGCGCAGGTAAAATAGATTTGCCCAGTTTCGCAATGGGAAGGGACATACCGTTGCCAACCTGAAGACCGTCATTGCCAAAGTAATCAGTGCTCACAGACATGTTGCCAAAGTCGTTGGTGATGTGATTGGTGGCTCCTGAGTCAACGTACCAAGCGGGATCGACGATGGCGGATGGTGGGACCTGGACGGTGTAGGCGTTGCGCTGCTGAGGAGCAGATCTACTGCAGCCAGAACCGTCACGGAAGGCACCCGATCTTGGTCCCTGTTGCTGCGAGGGTTAGCGGCGGTATGTAGGAGGGAAGTCGGATACATTGAGTCGCTGAAAGCAGTTCAGCGCCTCATGGTTGGTACGCTTGCAGATTTGGCAGGGTATGCGAGGGAGATCTGAAGATGGCGAATCCGAGGCTGTAGGAGACTCACGATTGCGAGTCGAGGGACGCTGGTTGCGCGAGCCACCCTTGCTGGCAGTGTTGGCAGAGGGCTGCTGCTCTTGCAGAGTCTGGAGGCTTTGGTTCTGACGATCCTCCTCTTGAAGAAGAAGACCGAAGAGATCCTCCAAAGTGATGGGTCCGGGCTGCATATGAAAGGAGGTTCTGAAGGCGTTGAAGGATGCATCCAAACCATGAAGGACGCACGCAACGAAGTCATCATCGGGTACAACATGGTTGCACTTGGCAAGGGAATCAGCAAAGGAGCGCTTTTTCTCAAAGTATTCCATGATAGAGAGATTGCCTTTGGTGAAGGACTGCATCTGTTGCTTGAGATGCATCTCACGAGCCTTCATCTGGGCATGAAACATCCGCTCCAAGGTGGCCCAGGCAGCAGAGGCAGTGGTGGCTCTAGCGACATGGGCAAGGAGAGGAGCGGAGAGAGTCGACCGGATCCACAACAGGACCAGGCGATCCTTGCGCTTCCACACGGCAAAGGCTGGATTTTCAGTCTGTGGAGCGGGAGAAGAGTCGTCATCAGTAGGGGTTGACGGTGATAGGTGGGTGGGAGGGGCAGAGTTTGCGATGAGGAAGGAGTCGAGTTCGTAGGCTTCAAGAGCGGATTTGATGGTTTGGCGCCAAACGGTGTAGTTGGTCCGTTCGAGCTTGATGGTGAAGTTGGGAAGGCTGATGGTGGCGGTGGTTAGGCCGGCGGCGGCGTGAAGGGGGTTCAGATTCTCGGTTTTGGTGGAGACCGATAAACTGGAGGAGGAGGACTCGGTAGACATGGTGAGTCGGAAAGGTTAGGGTTTTGGCGGAAGAGGATCGAAATTAGGCTGATACCATATAGAGATTGAATGTTTGTGAGAAAAGCTTGATTCATTCATTCACAATGTGAGAATAAATAGGGTTACAAGTCTTGGAGATCAAGGATCTCCCTAGGTAGGATATACATAGAAAGATATGGAAAGATACAAAAAGATATATTCTATCCTAATACAGGATGACTCAAATGAGTATTATTCAAGAGGTCACGAGGAGTACGTTGGGGGAACTCATACCGTGGACATGTTCATAAACCATCCCGGCTCAGTCCGGTTTGAGCTACCCTACCGGGGGCAGCCCCTTACATCAAGTGGGTGTGGATTCCGCCTTGTGGGGATTGTAAAAGGGGGGTTTTGCAAAATAGCCACGAAAATGGGCTGATTTTGCGAAATATCCGCGTATTAGGACATATTTGCAAAATGTCCTAAATAAAAGGCTTCACCCTCTCTCCACAAACGCTTTTCTCTCTCCTCCGCATCTCCCTCTGCGGACGCTCTCTCTTCTCCCTCCGGAAGCTCTCTCTGATCTCAATGGCTTCGATTTGTCGCAGATCGGATTCGCGAAATTGATCGCGATTCACCACTCCGTCTTCCTCCCTCTGACCAGGTTTTCTAGTCGCCGCCGATCCTCGAGATTCATTGGATCTCAGATCCGCGAAATTGATCCGCAAAATTGATCTGCGAAATTGATCGGAGCGAGATTGCTCGAGACGCGAGCGAGATTGCTCGAGCGCCGAAGAGCGGAGGCCGAGCGACGCCGAGCGAGGCTGAGCGACGAGGCGAGATTCAGGCGGAGCCGGATCTGCGCGAGGATTCCGGATTTCGATTGCAATCAGAGGCGGAGCCGAGCGAAGGATCGAGATCGGAGTCGGAGGCGGCGAGGCGCAGCTGCGAGTTCGAAGGAGGCCGGAGCGCAAGGGACGCCGGAGGGAGCTAGAGGCGGAGCCGGATTTCCAGATCTGCGCGAAAGGATTTTTGTTAAATTACATAAATGACCCAATAAATATGGAAATTGTAAAAAATATCTATATTTTATTACAAAAATCATATTTGCACAACTTACATATTTGCACAACTTACAAAAAATATCTATTTTTTTATTTTTATTTTTGCACAACAAAATGTCATATTTACACAACTTACATTTATATTTGGATTATTTGCACATCGTACTTTTATATTTGCACGAAAAAATGTTAAAAAAAGATTTAAAATAAAAAACTAGACTTGAGTCATATTTGCTCAACATACGGTTACATTTATATTTGGATGATACTAAGCAAAAATAACATATAGTTGAGAAAGTATGAAAATATATTGAGATAAAATAAGATCATGGTGAGTATAAATTCACAAGTCTCGATTGTTGTGCAACTCTTAAAACAGAGTCGTGCAACTCCTACAACAGAGTCGTGCAACTCCTACAACAGAGTCGTGCAACTCCTACAACAGAGCCGTGCAACTCCTACAACAGAGCCGTGCAACTCCTACAACAGAGCCGTGCAACTCCTACAACAGAGCCGTGCAACTCTTACAAAAGAGCCGTGCAACTCCTACAACAGAGCCGTGCAACTCTTACAACAGAGCCGTGCAACTCTTAAAACAGAGCCGTGCAACTCTTACAACAGCGTCGTGCAACTCTTGCAACATAGTCGTGCAACTCTTCCAACATAGTCGTGCAACTCTTACAACAGAGTCGTGCAATTCTTAAAATAATATTGAGAGAAAATAAAATCATGTTGAAAACAATTTCACAAATCTCGATCGTTTTGCAAAAAATAACCTATTGTTGAGCAAAAATAAGAGTCGTGCAACTGTTACAATAGAGTCGTGCGACTATTAAAACAGATTCATGCAACTCTTAAAACATGATCGTGCAACTCTTAAAACAGAGTCGTGCAACTCTTGCAACATAGTCGTGCAACTCTTACAACATAGTCGTGCAATTCTTACAACATAGTCGTACAACATAAAATCATTTTGAGAACAATTTTAGAAATCTCAATTGTTTTGCAAAAAATAACCTATTGTTGAGCAAAAATAAGAGTAAGTTGTGCAAATATAAGAGGACGTTGTGCAAATTTAATCATAAGTTGTGAAAATATGACCCTAGTCTAGTTTTTATTTATTTTATTTTTTTAACTTTTTATCGTGCAAATATAAGAGTACTTTGTGTAAATATAACCATAAATTATGCAAATATGATCCAAGTCTAGTTTAGAGTTGCACTTTTTTCCGTGTCGGCACTTTTTTTCCCATGTCAGCACTTTTTTTAGAGTTGCACAAGCATGGATAACAATTTCACAAAGAATCGAAGAAGCACATGACAAATGAATCATAAGCCGATCAAATGATGTCGAACAATTCCATCAAGCCTGGATAACAATTTCACAAATATGATCAAATCTAGTTTTTTTTTTCTACATGGATAACAAATTTTTTTTACTTTATAATATTATTCGTGCGCATTTTATTCTAATTTGTGCACTTTTTATTCTATTTGTGTCAGCATTTTTTTCAAATAATTTTTTTTTTCACGTCAGCACTTTTTTAAAATAAGATCATCTTGAGAATAAATTTCCAAGTCTCGATTGTCGTGCAAATCTTAAAACAGAGTCGTGCAACTCTTACAGGAGAGTCGTGCAACTCTTAAAACAAGAGTCGTACAACTCTTACAACAGAGTCGTGCAACTCTTAAAACAGAGTCGTGCAACTCTTAAAACAGAGTCGTGCAACTCTTACAAGAGAGTCGTGAAACTCTTAAAACAAGAGTCGTGCAACCCTTACAACAGAGTCGTGCAATAATTTATTGAGAAAGTATGAAATTATATTGAGAGAAAATAAAATCATGGTGAGAACAAATTCACAAGTCTTGATTGTTGTGCAAAAATAACCTATTGTTGAGCAAAAATAAGATGATGTTGTGCAATAATTTATTGAGAAAGTATGAAATTATATTGAGAGAAAATAAAATCATGGTGAGAACAATTTCTCAAGTCTCTATTGTTGTGCAAAAAATAACCTATTGTTGAGCAAAAATAACATGATGTTGAGCAAAATTTCACCAATCCCCCATGTTGTGCAATTTTACTATATTTATGAGCAAAAATAAAACCGTGTTGTGCAATAATCTATTAAAAAGTATAAAATTATATTTACAAAAAATAAGATTATTTGGAGACACAATTTCACAAGTCTCGATTGTTGTGCAAAAATAAAGAATTGTTGAGCAAAAATAAGAGCATGTTGTGCAAAAATATTTCATTTATTATTAGGTTGGATTATTTTATGATGGTAAAAACTATAAAACAATATCAATTTTTTAATTAATTTTTTTTATATATAATTTCATGCTTATGAGCAATAAGTATGAAATCCTATAAAAAAAGTTTATATTATATAGTAGCTTTTAGTTTCGTGTAGAGCAAAACAGAGTCGTGCAACTCTTAAAACAGAGTCGTGCAACTCTTAAAACAGAGTCGTGCAACTCATACAACAGAATCGTGCAACTCGTAAAACAGAGTCGTGCAACTCTTACAACAGAGTCGTGCAACTCTTAAAATAATATTGAGAGAAAATAAAATCATGTTGAGAACAATTTTACAAGTCTAGTTTTTTGTTTTTTTTAAAACATTTTTTGTTTTTTGTTTTTTTACAACTCTTAAAATAATATTGTTGTGCAAAAAATAACCTATTGTTGAGCAAAAATAAGAGTAAGTTGTGCAAATATGACCCAAGTCTAGTTTTTTGTTTTTTTTAAAACATTTTTTCGTGTAAATATAAGAGTACGTTGTGCAAATTTAACCATAAGTTGTGCAAATTTAATTTTGTTCCATTGGCCTGGGTCATTTTGTTTCCTCTACACTAATCTAATTTGTAGGGAGAAGTTGATTTCTATTGCTCTTCATATTGTGATTAAAGACCTTGAGATTAAAAGCAAGCTGATTCTCAAAGATGTGTTGTATTATTGTCTTGACCCCTTTGCAGTGCATATATACATTTATTTTTGGATTTTCTTCATTACCCCTTTGATTACAAAAAAAGGAGAAAATTGTTCAATATCATGGATTCAGATAATGTTATTTCTAAATTAATTAGTTATATAATCTGATAATACAACATCTCTGAATGATTATATACAAAGCCAGTAGCACAAGATGAGGGTTCAAGGGGAGAGTGGGGACTGGGGATGTTTATGTCTTGGTTGCCGACTCCTTGCTCTGGAAACGGACTTGCGAGTGAAACCCCGCTGAAGAATCAAACCGATCAATGTTTTCATTGGCCATGGAATTTGAGAGCTTAGATGCAATATCATCTTCAAGGAAATGTGTGAATCCATTCCCATGTCCTTCCTGTTTAGAAACAACTCCATTAAGCAACTGATTTCCACTGAGACGATTTTTGCCTGATGAATGCCTGCTTAGTCGGTTAGGAGATTGATCAGAACCACCCTACACAGTTCAGCCAACATTAGCTAGTGAAACAAATGACATCTACCACATGAGTATAACTTCAAATATTATTACAGGTTATCTCCAATAACAAAATCAAAACTCTAACATGGGTGGTATCCATTAGCTTAATGTGTAAAATTAAAATAGATAGGAAATGCATGAAAATTTACTATTGCAAAGTTATATGAGAAAACAAGGGGAAACATATTTGTTTCATTTCATAAAATCTAAAACTAACTTGCAGTGAGTCACATATCACATGAGCAAACACCAAACTAAGAGAACCACATCAGTGAGCCAGTATTCCTACCTTGGGCGTGTTTGACCCAGTTGTTGATGCTCTTGAAGCCTCAGTTTTAGATGCATTTAGAGCAGAAGAGGTGGCATCCAAAGTTTGTTTCAGAGAACCATATTCTTTATTTAATTTGACAATCTGATCCTGCAAACAAAAGGTGATTGATAATTAAGGTCACATGCCAGCATACGCAAACCCTGCCTGAAGTAAAAATGTTAGCATAATACAACTACATTTTCTTTTTCTCATTTCCCCTTCCATAAACGTTAAAGATATGATCACATGAAAGATTTAAAAATTGCACATGGTAAGCAAAGGAGATTAGTGAGTGATAGGATTTCTTGTTTCAGTAATGTCTATAAGGAGCAAACAACAATCCCAACTTATATACCATGTATGACGAAATACCATGATATAAACCTACGTTTATAACCATATTCAATCCTGTTTAATAAAGGATTGCCTCAGAAAGTGGAATAAGCCAAGTATAACTAATAATTTCATGGTAAATCACAGAGTAGAAAAAAAGAAAGAGATATTGATCATAACTTGAGAAGAAAAATGAGCCAAACTCATGTAAAACAAATGTTCCATACACATCAGAGTTCTATCTCCACTTAAGTGTTAGGAATGGATCAAAGTGAAAATCTCTATAGGATTCTCAAAGATGCATACATATATATACAATATATACTCTTAGTCTTAGCTATAACTTATAACAGAGATAACTTCTGGATTTTGTGGCCAAGGGAACTAAATAAGAAGCAAAGTTTCTAAAGCTAAGGACTGCCTTAAATGAAACAAAAATTAGAGAAGGTGTGAGCTAATGTTTGTAAATTAGAGGTGGGACTTGGGAGCTAATGTCTGTAAAGTAGCTTCAACTTCTAAGCTTTTGATTTAAGTCCAAGGATTTATCATGAATCTGTCTACAAAAATTTATCATCATCTTTCTTTAACGGAAAGAAGTATACAACTCAGTGGCTCACTGTCAGCCTAGGGTGCAAACCGTGCAATAAATCTATACATTAGCCACCGGTCATTTATTGTCATAATATACCATGAATTTTCCTACAAATCTTGCCCCCATTGCCTCAACCGCACAACCTAAAAAACAAGGTGTTCACCAAGCAACATCCCTCTCCTTCAAGCATCAAACTGATATAATCAAAAACTTCTTCAGCAGACGACTCGTTAACCAATAGGCAGATATCAATATCCAACATATGAAAACAATACATCACAAAACATACCTCTTTCTCCTTCAGCAGAGCTGCATATTTTGTTTGATTCTCCACTAAGTATTACAGATACATGAAAAGAAGACAAGCAACATATAACATTAGCTTAATTTCTACACTATTTTACAAATATCAGTGAAAAAAGACTGATAATGTTCAAGGAGATGACATATAACATAATAAATACAGTATATAGTACATCAAACCAAATCCAAGTGATTTCAACTTACAAACAGTACGTTGAGCACAAGCCCATGGAAAGGCCTTACACTTTTCCCTTTACCATAATCATCTTCCTATTCTTAATATATACAGTACATCAAACCAAATCCAAGTAAGCATCTAATTTCTCAATGCTAAACAGTAAATGAACAATTCACCATTAGGCATCAACAAATTAAGGCAAAATCAATGAAGTTACCTTTCTCAGATGAAAATCCTTGCTTGAAGGAGGAAGCGGAGCAGAGCGCCGCCGGTTTCGAAGCAGGAGGAAGGCAACATCCATTCAGATTTTGAGGCATAACGCTTAGATCCGGGAAGAAAAGCATCGAATTTCATCACTGGTACAGCAAACTCACCTCCTCGTTGCTCCGCTCGGTGGCGCCTTTGCTCGCTCCGGCCTCCGGCGCTGGCTCCATCCCCCGCTCCTTCCGCCGCTGGCTCCCTCCCTCGCTCTTTTCGCCACTCGCTCGCACCGCCGCTCGCTCGCCACCGTCTCCGGCGCTTCCTCGCTCCCTCGATCTCGCCAACAGACAGCGGCTCCGGCGCCAACCCGACTGGATCTCGCCGCCATAGATCGATCGACATCTCGCCTCCAAAATCGCCTTCAATCGGGAGCAGAGAGAGAGATTGGAGAGAGACGATGGAGCAACTCTCAGGGAAAAAAAAAATAAAAAAAAATTGAGAATTAGGTATATATAGGGGCTATTTCGCAAATTTGTCCAAACCCGCGTCTATTCCGCAAATACGTCCACTTAATGTGCCCATTTCGCAAATTTTTTCATTGTAAAACCCGACCTTCATATGATTAGTTGGGGTACTCGGAGAAGGGGGCTGGATACACGAGCTATTCCAGTAAAAAAATAATCACTAGTAGAAAAAACGTTATTTAGCCCGGGCGCTTTTGATAATATAGCCCGGATATGGGCAATTTGGGGTCCAGCCTGGACCCTTTTCGCACGCCCGGGTTATTAGACCTGGTTGGTTTTCCACCCAAAATTTTTGAAGAAGACTTTAGAGCCCGGATATAGGTATAGAGCCCGGACCCCTTCCAAACGGCCGGGTTATTTTGTCATAATATAACCCGGATATTATAATATCCGGGCGATTTTATCCACCAAAATTCTCAAGAAAAAAGACTTTATAGCGCGGATATAGATAATATCCGGGTTATTTGGTACCAATATCTGGGTTATTTGGTACAATGTCCGGGGTATTTGGTAACAATATCCGGGTTATTTGGTTCAATATCCGGGCTATTTGGTCAACATTATCCGGGCTATTTGGTTCAATATCCGGGCTATTTGGTCAACATTATCCGGGCTATTTGGTCCATCTTTTGATATAAATCGACTATATATCCCGTATATGAAGGTCCGGGCTGTTATATTTTATGCCCATAAAAACAGCTTATATAGCCCGATGATTTTGAGATCCGGGCTATATAGTCCTTTTTTTGAAATTACCCATTTGTTTTCATAATAAACCTACCTGATATTTCTCATAGTTGTCCCATGTATCCATCAGGTATACTTTACAAGTCACAAGCATATATTAAACCAACCGATTTCAACAAGTGCACACAATCAATTCAACTATGATGAATTACATTATAAAAATAAATGTCACAAGTGTAATCATCCACAAGTTTATTAAAATATCATACATTACGATGACTTGAATATATAATTCAAATCCAATCATTATCATATTTTAAAAATGCTATCAAACATACTCCAACTAACCGGTAAAGGTGCTTCCCCATTGACGTTCCACTCCCTTCGACGATAGTTGTAATTGCATTAGTTGTCGATCTTCAATTTGTGAGAGGTTTGCTGAGTTAGAGTTTATGGAGGAGGATCAGCTTACCTTCTTGCATCGGCAATCTCTTTAGGAGTCTCTTGACAGCAGATTGCATTGATTAAACATCCTTAGGTTGAGGATGGTTGGCTGATTCCATATCTAACAAAATATATGCAATGTATAAGCGATGACTGAGAGAGATTAAACATGTGATCAAATTTAGTTAATTTATAAGTATCATGACAATGGACTAGTGGGTGCATACAAGTCTAGCACCACAGCTTGTCAACTTCAACTTATAATAAGAAGGGGGCAAAAGAACTTACTTTGGATATTTTATAGGCATCACCACAGCTTTCTTAAGTAGTTGCTTAGTAGTCTCTAGTTCCTTTATGCTTGCCCACTTTACTTCTAGATTCCTTTGAATAACATCTCTGCATAGAAAATACCATATTATATAATAACATGATATTGCATAATAGTGTTCAACATTATCCAGTTCAGAAGTACATATCAGTAACATATTCTAACCAAAAACCCCCAAAATTACAAGGTCAAGATGGTAGAAGTACATTTAACAACATGTGTTCTTCTTTATTGTATTACTAATGCTCCAAAATTATAAGTTCAAGATAGGGCATTATTCAGTTAGCATAGAGAAAGCTAAATAAAAAGAAGCTAAAAGAAAACAACGTGCACATACAGTGACACAAGTATAAAACTATGTTATCTTATCTCCATGAGGCACTACAAGAACTAATGTAGGCCTTAGACACCACTAACATCAGAGACACTTACATAGTTACATACTTCATTTTAGACAAATAACTTGCAACTTTCTTTAAAGGGAGAGGATCCAACCCTGCAGAAACGGTTAACATGCATGACCTACATATATATTATAACATTTAAGTCTAGTAATACTAATCGTGGCCAACCAAGAAGGTTCGTTATCACTCAAGTATTCAGTTTTGTTTTACAATATTTAAACTAAATTTAAGATAGACTATTACAAAAGTACATGCTCTAGAAAGTAGAAAGAACCCCTAGCCAGAACTATTCCAACTCCTGCCATGTTTTCGATTTTTTTTTATCTCAAATAAAAGTTTTCATTACCTGTTAACAGGACTTACTGCGACACCTTCTTCTGTGTTTGTCGTCTGATTCTTCCCATTGGTTGTTGTATTCTCCTCACCTTCCCATACCACCGATTAGTAACTGGCATGAAAATTTTAAAATGAACAATTTTGCTCACATCAAAATTTTCTATAGGACTGTAAAAGGATATCAGATAAATTTAAAGTCACGAATCTGTGCAGATCAGCAACTTCCATGGCACATTACTCAGTTTTATGCAAAGATGTTTTGATTTAGTATTTTCACTTCAGATGATTTAGTTTTATGCAAAGATGTTTTGATCAGCAACTTTCATGCCACATATTTCATTTCAGATGATATTACAACAAGGAAAATCAACATTTGAGATCATCATTAAAGTCTAATGCTTACAACTTATGAACACTCATGGGCAAAGATAATGACTCAATAATCATCCCAGAACCAGAAGCTCAGAGAAGCAAACTAACTAAAACAGGTTTTACATCACTTTTGATGGCAATAATATCAAGTCAAACACAAGCCACTTCACTAAACTTCGAAGTTTTACCGGGATGCTTGACTAAATTGTCAAGACATGTACCTCAAAACTAGGATAGTCTATCTTGCATTCAATGGTCTCATCAAGCTTTTTCTGCAAGCATAAGCAATAACTATTAGTAGTGAACAATGAACAAGACTACATGATTGAAAGTTCAAACATATATAATAGGATAGAAGTCGATATAACCAACAAGTCCTTGTACATGGGAATTAACAAGAGATGAAGATCCCTAACCCCCTGCAAAAGAAAACATATGCATCGGTTAAAACATTACATCATGTGTCCTTAAACCACACTTGCAAGCTCAACGGCTTCAGGATTAGCGAGGTGATCTCAAACAGAAAGTTAAAGAAGCTATGCTCTTTCATAAGTTTAAAATAAGTTAAAGCACATGATAAAGAAAGATAGGAATTATAATATGGAAAGAATGATAAGTACACATGATATCCAAAATACAGTTAATAAATTCTCAATTTCATACTCCAATTTGACATTAATTTTCATACTCCAAGTTTATGTTCTCTGTCTTAATCATATTGAATAATAAATGGCAAGTAGGAAAATGATATCTTTGTGGAGGAAGTAAGCCTAAAGAATATCTGGGGATAAAAAAACAGTAAACTTTCAATATACTCATACCTTGAATCATGCTAAAAACATGGTATAATGCCAGGAGAAATTTGATCTCCTTGCATAAGATGACAGTGGTGAACTTCATGGGCGGATAAAAACGATTGGCTAAACATTATAGCCAAAACAAGAGAAGGAAATAGAAAATTGGAAATTAGGTACTTGCAAATAGCTTCACAGAGCATTTGAACTATAGAAGATATTAAAATAACTGTATCTTATTCCAAAAACAGAGATATGGCATTTAGTCCTTGAGAAAGCAATCAAAATTGCATGATCAAAATCACAAGTTAACAATTATAGGCATATATCAAAAACTTACATTTTGTCATTCCTTGTCACATAAGAAATGAAATTACTTTTGACAAGTTAAATTATGCCCTATATATATGACAAAACATAAACTCCTCGAGATAGATATCATCACTGATTAGAGCAGTAGTAAGCATTTAGACAGAAATTTTAAAAAAAATAAAATAAGGGAAATTATTACAAATACCAAATAAAGTTGGTTGTAACAACTTCAGCTTTGAATTATATTCACATGTTTATAGCAACTAAACGGCAACCACACATTATGATCACCTTCTCCCACTATATATCCTAATTATGTTGGTTCGACAAGTGAATAATATTTCAATGTCCCAGTGATGCAGTTGATTCCTTCCCAAAATATTAGGACATGTTTCCCACTTCAGTTGTCATTTAGAATGCATTAATGAGATAAAATTGCTAATGTGTATGAATGACAGCATGAAATTACATACTTCTTAAAGCTTTCGACCAAAAAAATTTACTATATATGATGTAAAAAAATGTTTAGCTGTATGATCATTCCCAACCAAAAATCACAAGTTTAAAATTCAAGCAGTACTAGTTACACGAAGAATAAAAAGGACTGAAACAAAAAAAAAAAGTAAGGCAAAGTCTTAAGTAGATTTCAGGCTAAAATTGGTGAGAACATTAGTTAAAGAGTTAAAGCAAGCTGCTACCTATGATGCCAACACATTGATATGGTGTAATTACATTCAACTACAATGTTTAATTGCTTGTTTGACTAGTCACAAAGCCCCAACTTGGCAATTTCTACTAACCTTTAACCAAACTAAAATTCAAACAAATTTGATATTATTATCAGATGTTTTTCCAATTACATAGTCAATTCAATAGAGGGGACCACTAAGAAACCACAGGAACACAAAAGCCAAACAAAGTGCAGAAAAAAAAAACAGAAACAGTAAAAATCAAACTCAATTAAAAACAAAAAAACAAACCTAGAATGAGCAAGGCATAGAGAAGGCCCCAAGAACGAGAAGGAAGAGGCCGCCAAAAATCCAAGGGTGTGTACATCAAGAAGCCACAAGATCTCCAACAGAAGCTCACTCCCGCTGGACAAGCAAGTAGCGGCTGTGTAAATCAAGAAGCCACGAACGAAAATCAGGAAGAGGTTTGGTATGGCTAGATACCAAACACTAATATAAGAAATCTGAAACCAAGAACCCTATGATGAAACCCAAGGGAGAAATCCAAAAGAGGAAGAGATAAGACGAGAGAGGAAGACAGATTTGGGGCAGGCTAACCTCGGTGAGACGGCGAAGACAGCGAGGTGGCGAGACGATGAGAAGAGGAGATGGCGAGGTTGTGAGACGGAGAGACGACGGAAGCTGGTGAGAGGCGAAGGCGGCAAAGCTTGCTTTAGCAACGAGAGGTGAAGGCACCCACAATCTCTCTGGACTTCAATTTCAGGTCGATTTGGGGCTATCTGATTTCAATACGGCAACCCTAACCAAAGCCCCTTTGAAATAATTTCAGATATCGTTTTTTTTTTTAAATTTCCGTCCCTACTTTATATCCCGGGCCAGTCCTACGGGCTTATATCTGAACTTTTGGAGTGGGTACTAAATTGCCCGAATATAAATAGGCGATGACACGCCCGGGCTATTACCATCACATAATAACCCGGATATTTCAGCTCCGGGAGATTTGATACATGAGTAGTTTCACCTCCCACCATATAATAGCCCGGGCGTGTCTATATATCCGGATTATATACTCTTGACAATTTTTTAAAGCATATTACAACCCGGATTTTTTACGTCCGGCCTATTACGTAACGGGCTATATGTGCATTTTTCTACTAGTGAATCCCCCAAAACAAACTCATTCAACACTACTTCCAAAACTACATTAAAACGGAATCCAAATAAATGTAAAAGAAAATTTAGCAATTAAAATAGGGCTATTCACAAACAAATTCACAACCAATTCAACAACTGCAAAACTACATTCAACTGTTAGTTTCTCTTCCCTGTTCTCTCACTAACCCTAATCAACCCAAACTCATCAGGGTTATCCCATCTCTCAAACAAAGGCAAGATCTCGTTCTTCCTAACCATTCTACACCTTCTCCATCCTCTTAATAGCCTCCAACATGTCCGGCCGAGAATCCGGGTTCTCCTCAACACAAGCGGCGCCAACCCGAAGGACCGCAGCCATTTCATCCACATGACTGCTGTCTTTGGTGATCTGAGGGTCAAGAAGCTCGGCCTCTCTGTTCTCATTGACGGCAGAAACTACCCACTGGGCAACGTCAATGCCGCCCTTGTTGTTGCTAGATAGGTACACAGATGGGAACTTCCCGGTGAGGGTCTCTAAGATAACAATCCCAAAGCAGTAGACATCGCACTTGGGTGAGACCTTTTTGGTTTGGAGGGCCTCAGGCGCTTTGTACGCTAATAGCGATTGCTGCATCTTGTTGGCGCTGGTAATGCTGCTGAAGCCATACTCCGCCATTAGTGGCTCGTCGTCGTCGTTTACGAGAATGTTGCTGGATTTGAGGTTTCCGTGGGGGACTTCAGAGGAAGCAAGCTGTGTGTGTAGAAAACCCAATCCTCGCGCGATTCCATGGATGATTTTCCGCCTTGCTGGCCAGTCCAAATTACCGTTGGAAGTCTTCCCGTCGCCTGCAAAATAAGATGAAAGTTTGTCATCATTTTTGGTTTGGGTAGGAAAATCAGGAATACTACCTCCGATCAGAAAAAGTCGATGTTTTTAAGAAGAAACTATTTTTGTACCTAAATATCTATTTATTTCCCATCAATGTCAAGTATTTTTGATGGAAAAAAAATCAGTTCCAAAAACATCAACTATTTCCGATAAGAATATTTTATAACAAACAAAACATGCATACCATGTAAGCCATAAAGCAAGCTCCTCTTAGGCTTATACTCATACACAAGCAACTTCTCCTCCTTCCTATAGTGATATGCCAATGGAGACAACAAATTCTGATGCTTCAACCCTGCCAGCCTTCTTAACTCAGTGTCGAACGCCTCTTTCCCCAATCTATTCATATTCCTCGTCCTCTTTACCGTCACCGACACCCCATTCGACATCTTTGCCTTGTAGGCGGCTCCCATGCCTCCATTTCCTAACACCTCAGCTGCGGCCTTCATGAGATCTTGTAGTCCGAATACCCCCTTCTCCTCGTTCACCATGACGAGGTCTCCTGCGCTGGCGCTTACACCGCCTTTCTTGCTCGTGTTGCTCTTTCTGCCTGACGCTCCTGACGCCGCTGAGCCAGCCTGTGGTGATGCAAGCTGTAGCAAAATGCATACTTATTAGCATGCTAAAAAGAGTTTTCATAACTTAATTGTGCTAGGAATGCAATAAACTAATTTAAAAAATGTATGAGCTATAAATTTTATTTCATTGCTTAAAGATGTCAAATAAAAAGATTGTACATGTCTATCCATGTCTTTCATGTAGAACCTAGTTGGAAGCTTCATTCAATGGCATATTTAAAATATAAATGGGAATTTTGTAGGTTTGGGAAGTGGGTTTTGCTGGAAATAAGTCAATTGGTCCTTTATTTTTTCCACTTCAAGGAAGAAATGGATGAATTTGTCAATTGTGAAAGCATGGGATGATGGGATGGTAGGCAAAAGAAAACTTGTTTGATGGGGAAGGGCATTAATTGGAGCTAATTTTTCAAGGGCTTTAAATGATACACACTAAAGTTTAGGGGCATGACAAAGAGAGAGTATCTCATCCCTATAGGTATTAGCCATTAGGTAGGGAGAACTAACCATATATTTGTATAATTTTTTCATGAAAAAATATATTTTTAAAAATATGAAAATTGAAAGGATGATGATTTGATAATAGTAATTTAATATTTTTTAAAATGTGTTTTTTATGAAAAAGTTATGGAAATATATATGATAAGTCATTTATAAAATAAATATTTTTTATTTTATTTTTTAATCATAAATATTGAACCCAATTAATTTTGTGTCACAAGTTATGAAAATACGATGAGGATTTTTTTTAAATTGATTTTTGAGACAATTCCCCCCGGAACAGTGGTGATATATCATTATCAACGTTCTAAAAATCCTTGGACATATCGAATCGCTGAAGACGTTTGATATTGATCATTATAACAAATAATTATTTAAAGGGGAAAAAAAGTGAAAGATTGATATATTGATAAAGGTCGTCCGGATGGTGGAAACCACCATTCACCATCTACAAAATAGATGTAGATGGTTCGGATAGAGGTCCCTTAAAATGTAATTTGGGGTATTATTAAAGATAGTATGGGACATGTAATGGACATTTTTCAACAGAAAGCATGTTCGGGTTCTATTCTGGAGACAGAGGCTTCCGCATTCTGCTTAGGTGTCCAAAAGGCCATGGAGAAAAGTTTAAGGAATGTCATTATTGAAGGAGATAATTTGAAGGTGGTCCAAGCAATAAATGACAGCACTAAGATTGATTGGGAGATTTGCAGAACGATCGAGAAGATCAATATAATAAAGGATAGTTTCGATAAAATTGAATTTCAGCATTGCTTCAAAGAATCAAACGCATCGGCTGATTATATTGCTAGACATAGACATAGAAGTACTTGTAATATGTCTAGTCTCCCCTTTCATGGGGATCTATTTAGCATCATCGGTAAGGATGATCAAGAATGACATGCGGTAAGACATTCTGATGTTTGCGTACTGACAAAAAAAAAAAAAAAAAAAAACAAAAAAAGAGAGATTATCGTAAGTGGCCTTACCGGATTATCAACAAGCTTTCCACTATTACTGAGACTTGCAGTTTTGGCCACCTTGGAGTCTTGTAAGCGATCATCGTCTTTCTTCTTCCTCATAACGCAGACAAGCACAAGAAGCATCAAAAATACGATGGCCAAGACGGCTGCGACCGCCGAAATACCCGTACTCGAGTCCTCCTTTCCGCCACCAGCAGTGCTTGGAGGCGACCCACTTATCGGGTTTTGCTTCGTCTTTTCCGGCGCCTCCTTCCCACAATCCTTTCCGACTGACGGCCCACAAAGGCCGGTGTTTCCCTCAAACGATCTCTTGTCGAGCTTCGACAGGCTCTTCGGGACCTCACCCTCAAGCTTGTTGTTAGAAACGTTCAAGTCCACCAAGGGCGGTTGAGTAAACGGAGGAAGCGGCCCTGTGAACTGGTTGTTCTCTAGGTGGAGCTCCATTAGATACTGAAGCCGAGCAAGCGAAGCTGGGATTGTTCCGGAGAAGCTGTTTTTCGACAGCCAGACCTTCTTCAAGGAAGTCATTTTGGTGAAGTAGTCCGGTGGGATCTCCCCTGAGAACTGGTTGCCAGAGATGTACATTGCCTTAAGGGACCCGAGGCGGTTGAGGTCCGGGATAGGGCCATCAAATCGGTTGTCGATAAAGCTTAGGGTGCGTAGGCCTTGAAGGTTCGTCAATGCTTCGACATCTACCTTTCCGGAGAGGCCCATGGATTCTAGGCGTATGCCGGTGATGGAAGTCTTATAACATATGATTCCAACCCATGGAGCCTTGCCTCCGCAAGGGGGTGATATGGTGGTCCAGGTGGCGTCGAGAGCAACCGTGTTTACAAGAGATTTCTTGAATTGAAGAAGGGCATCGGTTTCGGATAAGGAGAAGGCCATATGGATGGGAATGACAAGAAAAAGGAGTAGAAAGTTGATGGTGGATGGCTGTGATTTTGTGGGATGATAGGGATGATGAAGAATTGCCATTTACTTTGGACTAAGTTGCAATGCCAAATCATTAGTTTTTTGCAATGTGGCTCTAATTTTGCATTCTAATTTGATCTCTCTTGCTTCTTTGCTATTGCATTCTAATTTGTTCATGTTGGTGCTTCAAATCCTTGAGATCTTTTGTTATTGGCCCTTTTTGTTTCGATTTTCTTTTCTTCTCCCCCCTTTTTCTCTTGTTCTATTTCTTCATATTTTTGTTGTTGTTTTTTGGTGTATTTTTTTGGTGGGGAGAGGTTTGTAGTGGTTGGGATGAGAGTTGTAAAATATCCTTTGGGTTAGGTTGGAGAAGGTCTCAAAGGTTTAGGAGATGGATGAGAGATGGAGAGAAATAGAAAACCAATTTGACTTTTTCAAACCAAAAGAAAGGTTGTAAAACTTCTATTCTATTCTAATATAGAATATAGAATGTTAGGCTGTGTGTGACAAATAAGAAAAGAAAACAAAAATCTGTACTTGAAGGGAAACTTATTAAGTTATTATAATTAGTAATTGCTTTGATTTACAAAAAAAAATGATTATTAATTGATCCACCACAGATGTGTTGGAACAAACAAGAATTTCAAATAATCACTTACGACCAGTGGCGGAACTAGAGTCTACATATTGAAGGGGCCGAAAAATAGCTACTTGTATAAGATTTTTTTTGGAGGGGTTACGTTGGAGCCGATCATGCCATAGGCTAATTTCCCACCTATTCTATTAATGCATAGGTCAAGTATAATCGGAATGGACATTATAAAGCCTAAGCAGTTCTACAAATTAAAATATTAAAACACGTGTAAATTTACTTAATCAGGTATACAATTGGATAATTTGAACAAATTAAATTCAAGAAAGTTAGAAATCAATTGAATCCAGTAATTAGAAAATAGAAATCAAATAAAAAAGAAGTAATTTGGTCCAAAGGCCTTCGGCCTTTGGACCAATTACTAAAAAGGCTTTTATTTGCTAGTAAAGGGCCAAAATACTTTCATAATACCAACACTACCCCTGATTTAATTAAACTCCTTCCTTCCCACATTTCCCCTCCCTCGCGCGATCATCTCTGCCACTTTCTCTGCAACGTCTCTCTCTCTCTCTCACAGGCGATTTCGGTTTTTCGACGGTTTCTTCTCTGATCGGTGTCGTTCTCTACGCCGTTCTCGCCAACTTGCTGTCGGACTTCCTCCTCTGACCGGTGTCATTCTCTTTTCGACGTTTCCGCAGTCCCTCCTCTGGTCATCTGTTGCTAATGGCTTCATCGGGTACTTTCTTCGACTCTTCTGCTTCAATGTTGTCGACAGCAACCTCTTATCTTGTTTCCTTTTAGTTGTCGAGATCTAGTATCCATTTTTACATGCAATTTCTCCTGTTCGTTTGTTTAATTTAGCCCTTTCCTCCCGTATTAGGGTTTGTTTGTTGCTTCAGTTGTTGTCTACTGGCTATCAGTTTGTGCTATGGTTAATGTCTCTTCTTCTGATTTCGTTTCCATTATTGCATTTGTGGCATTTGTTGTTTCTCTTTGTTTTCTGATAATTGGTTACAGTCTGGTGTTAGGGTTACAGTTTATGGATTGTTTTATAAAAGGGTTGCATGTTATTACTTGTTTTAATGGTTGGTTACAGTCTTGTGACAGGGTTATACAGGTGACAGTGTTACAATTGATTCATTGTTACAGTTTGTTGATTTGTTGGTGATAGGGTTACAGTTTATGGATTGTTTTATAAAATGGTTGCATGTTATTACTTGTTTTAATGGTTGGTTACAGTCTTGTGACAGGGTTATACAATTCATTACTTGTTTTTATGGGTGGTTACAGTGTGGTGACAGTGTTACAATTGATTCTTTGTTACAGTTTGTTGATTTGTTGGTGATAGGGTTACAGTTTATGACTTGTTTGGTGATAGGGTTGCATTTTATTACTGGTTTTAATGGTTGGTTACAGTCTTGTGACAGAGTTACAGTTTTTACACTATTTTGGTTACATTGATACAGTTCATTACTTGTTTTTAATGTTGGTTACAGTCTGGTGACAGTGTTACAATTGATTCATTGGTTCAGTTTATGACATGGTTACAGTTTGTTGATTTGTTGGTGATAGGGTTACAGTTTATGACTTGTTTGGTGATAGGCGTGCATTTTATTACTGGTTTTAATGGTTGGTTACAGTCTTGTGCCTGGGTTATAATATATTAATTGTTTGGTGACAGAGTTATAGTTCTTTACCTGTTTTAATTATGGTTACAGTCTGGTGACAGGCTTACAATTGATTTATGTTTACAGTTTGTTACTTGTGTTGTTGATAGGGTTCCATATGACATTCTGATTGTTGTGTGTTTGCAGTTTTTGGTGTGGTTACAGTGTTAGTTTATGTGGTTGTTCAATTTGTTGTTTGCTGGTTTTTGGTGACAGTATCTTATTTGTTGTGAAACCTAATCTTTACACTACATTTATGCTATTTAGGTAATGAAATTGTTGTCCATACAGAAGTTCCTACTGTGGTTCCACCATCTGCTATTCAACCTGCTTCCTTCAAGTTTGTTGTTCCCAAAGAACAACGTTTTCATGGGCACATTAATGTGTATTCAAAGCCTGAATTGATTACAACTCTTAAGAATGGTCTGTCTCATGATGATTGGGTGTCTCTTATAGATGGTTGTTTAGGTTCAATTGTACGGGCTAGGGATTCTCTATATTTTTATCAGCAACTTGTGCATCAGATGCTCTTACATGAAGTTGAAACTTCTAAACTTAATGAGATGTGGTTTCAAGTTGGGCAACATTTGTTTAGGTTTTGTCTAGCTGAATTCTGTTGTGTTACTGGTTTGAGTTGGAAAGAACCTGGTGATGACATGCCTCCTTCTCCTCATGTGGATATGGAGGAGTTTTTGGGTGTATCTGAATGTACATTTATGGGTCTTGTTCAACTTTTCCTCAAGGAGCCAACTCGGTCTCCAAAGAAGCTTTCCATGGCGTACTTGTTAGTGATTGAGGGTGTGTTGCTCCCTCAGCATTCTAAAGCTCTTGTTCGTCAATGTTATGTTGACCTTGTCTGTGATTTGGATCGTTTAAACCTTTATCCCTTTGGTCGGGTTGTATTTGTGGAAACAATTGGTTATTTGAAGAAATGTATGAGGTCTGAGCCACCAAAAAAGGGTTCAAGGTTTGGTTATAATCTGCTTGGATATCCCATAGCATTCTTGGTATTTCCCTTTCATTTCCTTTTATGTTTCCATGCTTTTTCCTTTTTATTTATTATTCTTTACTTCTATTTCTGTTCTTACTGTTGCTTTCTTCCCAGGTTTGGAATTTAGAGGCAATCCCTAAGCTTGCTAGCATCTGTAACTGTCACTTTCTTTGTTGTGATGGATTACCAGCATCTCTTGTCTGGTATACTAGTGTCCGTGATTACGGCATTATATATGATAACTGTCATGATATTTTCTCCAAAGATTTGGTAAGCATACTTTCTTGTCTTATCTTTTATTATTCTGATCTCAGTTTCCCTCTTCCATTTTTTATATTTGTTGTTGTTTAATTGTATTTTTTGTTTTCTTGATAGGGGACTGTCTACTCTTTGTATGCGTCGTTTATGGATTGCCCTGACCTTTCCTTTTCTGATGAAGTTGCTGATGACAGTGTTGATTCTTACGTTTCTTGTTTTGTTGGTATGGATGCTGAAGCCAGTGATGAAGTTTCTCCAAGGAATTTACGGATCCAAGCGTATCTGATCAAGCAATCAGGTGGCCGTCTTTTTGATGGTGGTGTGGAACCTGTCATCCCTTATACTAATGTTCCTACTAGGAAGAAGGACATAGTTAGAGCCCCACCTTTGAAGAAAAAAGTGGTGGTGACACCACGAGTTATCACATAGGGTAGTTCTGACTTTGAGAGTCCTGTCCAACCACGGAAGCGGTTGGTTACAAGGTCAATGGGAAGTGGTGACAGTCCTCTTCCTGTGAAGAAGGGTAAGGTGGTGACACGCACTTCTGCTGTTGATGAGTCTGTCAAGAAGAAGAGGGTTTTGAGAAGTTCTTCTACTCTAGATCATCCTGTTACGAAGAAGGCAAAGGTGGTTCCATCCCGGAAATCGTCAAGGACTGAGTCTCCTGCCAAGGTTCAAGTAGATGCATTGGGTGGTGAAAAAGGTGTAGATCATGGTGACAAGCCCAGGAGGTTCAAGTTTAAGCTCCCTAGATCTATCCCTCCCACATGTGATGAGCTTCCTACGAGTGATGATCTTCCTGGGTTGGTAAAAAAGTTTGTTACTAAAGCTCATTTTGAAGAAGTTGTTACTTCATTTAAAAAATCCTTTGAATCTTTTGAAGCTCAATTGCAAGAGTGTGTTTCTAGGATTCTTACCCTAGGGGAGAAAGTGTTTTACCTTGAAGGACGTGTCTACCACCCCAGTGATGACAGTGAGGCTATTCTGAAAAGGGAACGTAAGGCATGGGATGAAACTATGAAGGATATTGTGGATGGGATTATTGAATCCTGCTCTCAGAAGACTGAACATGGGCATGTAATTAAGCCGTCGGTTGAAGGTGATGACAATGAGGGTGATGCAGTTGATTCTTCCAATGATTCCCCATCTCCTCCGGAGTATATTGTTGTTAAGTCAACTAAGGAGTCAACTTCAGGAGATGCTGATGTTTTTTGCACTGATGATGACACTCTTGTGGGTTCAAAGGAAACACTTGATGACAGTGTTGTCCCTTCTCCTGTCATTGCATCTCCTTCTCTGAAGATTGATGACAGTGTTGTCCCTTCTCCTGGCATTGCATCTCCTTCTCTCAAGATTGATGACAGTAGTGTCCCTTCTCCTGGCATTGCATCTCATTCTCTCAAGATTGATGACAGTGTTGTTGGTATTACTGAAGTCCTTGTATCACAAGATGTGCCTGTTACCAGTTATATCCCTCTTACTGAAGTTATTCCGTCAAATGAAGGAATCCTCAATTCGAGTGCAGCCATTACTGAAAAGGTTGTTGATTCTTCTTCTGCTGCTCCTACTGAAATCCTTCCTTCGTTTAATGAAACTGTTGATGAGTGTTGCCCCAACTGAAGTAATTGGGTCAGATGAGACTGTTTCTGCTAGCTTTGTTCCTCCTACTCAAGTTCTTGATTCACATCCAATCAATGAGGACATGGTTGCTTCCAAAGAGGTTCCTGGTGACAGTGTTGTTTCCACTACTGTTCTCCCTTGCTCTACTGATTGTGGTGATGACAGTGGTATTGTTGCAACCCTTGTGCTTCCTTGCTCCAATGATGCATGTGATGACAGTGGTGCTGTTGATCCCAAAGTTGTGGTTACAGCTAATTTGAATGATGATAGTAGTTGCCTTTCTCCTGAAGAAGTTGTTGGTGGAACAGTTGATCATGGTATTGGCATCATACTTGGATACAGTTCTGATGTCCAAGAGGATATGCTTGCTGACAGTGGTGATGCAACTGGTGTTATTGATGATAAAAGCATTCTATTTCATAACATCACTGATGTTGCCTACCCTCTTCCTTCAGATGGTGAAGATGATCTTGAAGTTCCACTAAGGCGTTCTTATAGGGCGTTCAAATCTGCTCCTGCAGCCCATACTCCTTACACCAATCCTTGTAAACCGAAGAAACCTCGCCTTCCTAAAGTACCTAAACATTCTATTCTCAGCTCGGAGGAGCGTGTTGAATTTTATACCAATTTTAGAGATCTTGGGTAATTATCTACTTTTGTTTTGATATTTATTTTCTTCTTAGTACTGCCACTTATTATAATATGTTGATTTAACTTGTTATCTTACTTTGTAGGCGTGATGGAAAAGTCAGTGGCTGTGAGGTTGATATGAACAAGGTGTTTTTCATTGAATTATCGGGGAGGACAAAATGGCTTCGTGATATTGTAAGTTCATATTTATATGTATTGTTACAGCTTATATTTTGGTAACATCAGTTTGGTGACAGTTAGTGTTTGTTCTGTTTTCTTACACAGCACATAGACGAAGCACTTCATCATTTTAGAAAGCGTCTTCGTGATTGTCCTGATCTAAATCCCACCAGTGTTGTTTTAGACACCATTTTTTTCCCTAAGGTTGTGAACTGTGATGTTAATCTTTTTAAAACTGGTGATGCCATTCCGGACGAATTCTTCCATTACTTCCTTGGTCTTTATCCCGGCAATTATGGGAAGACTTGGGAAGGTGCTAAGAAGGTTTACGCTCCTTTCAATCTTGACAACATGCACTGGGTAGCCGTTGAAATTGTGTTGGACGACAAGATGATTCTTGTTTATGATTCCCAGCATAATTTCATTAAAAATGAAGACCTGCTTTCGAAGTTTGCTAAAACGTGTGAAGTGTTTGCTGTTATGTTGAGTAAGACTGGTCTTTTTCCTAAGATGGATGACACTCCCTTTGAAATGGACCGAGTAGATGACTTGCCTCAAAATGAAGACGGGTAACTTCTTCTGTTTTCCATATTGTTGTATTTTGTTTTGTGACATTTTATCTGTCCACCTTTTGTCTCTTATTGTTTATTTTTTGCTTCTTATGTAGAGGTAGCTGTGGTGTCTATGTCATCAAGCACATTGAGTCTCTGGTTTTTGGTGCTGATATTCAGCTTGTGAATGATGAGTATGTTAATGCATATTGTGAGAAGATTGCATATGATCTCATTAAGAAGCAGTGGACATTTGTTTAGTTATGAAATTTAGGTTTGTGTTAGTTGAACTATGTGGTGACAGTGTATTTGCTGACAGTCGAGACTATATTTTGTTGTTGTAGCAGTCGTGGTGATAGCCTATGGTGACACTTGAATTGGTGACAGGTTATTGTGTATTGTGTTGCTGTAAAACTCGTGGTGACAGGCATTGGTGACACTTAGATTATGTATTTGTAGGCTACTGCTCTAGTAATTTATATGTTTCTTTGAATCTTTTACTGTTTTATCCCTATTATATGTTACAACAGTCTATAATTCCACTTCAAATGCAAGGTTTTATTATTTTTGTTGTCATCCTCAAAGTTTTCACGTTTGGTTACAGTGTCCATGGGCATGTTTTCATAGTGGTGACAGTGCATATGTCATTGTTTATGTCTCTATTTTAATAGTTTTGAAAACATCTATAAGTTTACCTGTGAATACAGTGTCTATTCCCCTTGGTTCATAGTGGTGACAGTGTCTATATCCCTTTTTTACCTGTGGTTACAGCATCTATGTCTGTTTTAACCATTCATATGATGAAGGAGAACAGTCCATCACATGTCTTTTGGCTTCTCATTAGCCCCTTTAGGGTTTTTGTTGGCCTTGTCCTAGGGTTTTCCATTTGATTACAGCAATCATCTCTTAACGATGTACTGTACTTGACATTTTAGGGTTTAGGGTTTAGGATTTAGGGTTTAGGGCCTTGGCCCTAAACCCTAAAGACTTAACCCTAAAACCTAAACCATATTGTACATGACATGTTCGTTTGGCTTCTCATTAGCCACTTTGGGGTTTATTCTTCCATACTCATAGGGTCTTCCTTTTGGTTACAGTGTCCATAGGCATGTTTTCATATTGGTGACAGTGCATATGTCATTGTTTATGTCTCTATTTTAATAGTTTTGAAAACATCTATGAGTTTTACATGTGATTACAGTGTCTATGTCCCTTTTTTAACTGTGGTTACAGCGTCTATGTCTGTTTTAACCATTCATATGATGTAGGAGAACAGTCCATCACATGTCTTTTGGTTTCTCATTAGCCCCTTTAGGGTTTTTGTTGGCCTTGTCCTAGGGTTTTCCATTTGATTACAGCAATCATCTCTTAACGATGTACTGTACTTAACATTTTAGGGTTTAGGATTTAGGGTTTAGGGCCTTGGCCCTAAACCCTAAAGACTTAACCCTAAACCCTAAACCATACTGTACATGACATGTTCTTTTGGCTTCTCATTAGCCCCTTTGGGGTTTATTCTTCCATAATCATAGGGTCTTCCTTTTGGTTACAGTGTCCATAGGCATGTTTTCATAGTGGTGACAGTGCATATGTCATTGTTTATGTCTCTATTTTAATAGTTTTGAAAACATCTATGAGTTTTACATGTGATTACAGTGTCTATGTCCCTTTTTTAACTGTGGTTACAGCGTCTATGTCTGTTTTAACCATTCATATGATGAAGGAGAACAGTCCATCACATGTCTTTTGGCTTCTCATTAGCCCCTTTAGGGTTTTTGTTGGCCTTGTCCTAGGGTTTTCCATTTGATTACAGCAATCATCTCTTAAAGATGTACTGTACTTAACATTTTAGGGTTTAGGATTTAGGGTTTAGGGCCTTGGCCCTAAACCCTAAAGACTTAACCCTAAACCCTAAACCATACTGTACATGACATGTTCTTTTGGCTTCTTATTAGCCCCTTTGGGGTTTATTCTTCCATAATCATAGGGTCTTCCTTTTGGTTACAGTGTCCATGGGCATGTTTTCATAGTGGTGACAGTGCATATGTCATTGTTTATGTCTCTATTTTAATAGTTTTGAAAACATCTATGAGTTTTACCTGTGATTACAGTGTCTATGTCCCTTTTTTAACTGTGGTTACAGCGTCTATGTCTGTTTTAACCATTAATATGATGAAGGAGAACAATCCATCACATGTCTTTTGGCTTCTCATTAGCCCCTTTAGGGTTTTTGTTGGCCTTGTCCTAGGGTTTTCCATTTGATTACAGCAATCATCTCTTAACGATGTACTGTACATAACATTTTAGGGTTTAGTGTTTAGGATTTAGGGTTTAGGGCCTTGGCCCTAAACCCTAAAGACTTAACCCTAAACCCTAAACCATACTGTAAATGACATTTCTTTTGGCTTCTCATTAGCCCCTTTGGCGTTTATTCTTCCATAATCATAGGGTCTTCCTTTTGGTTACAGTGTCCATGGGCATGTTTTTATAGTGGTGACAGTGCATATGTCATTGTTTATGTCTCGATTTTAATAGTTTTGAAAACATCTATAAATTTTACCTGTGATTACAGTGTTTATTCCCCTTGGTTCATAGTGGTGACAGTGTCTATGTCCCTTTTTTAAATGTGGTTACAGCGTCTATGTCTGTTTTAACCATTCATATGATGAAGGAGAACAGTCCATCACATGTCTTTTGGCTTCTCATTAGCCCCTTTAGGGTTTTTGTTGGCCTTGTCCTAGGGTTTTCCATTTGATTACAGCAATCATCTCTTAACGATGTACTGTACATAACATTTTAGGGTTTAGGGTTTAGGATTTAGGGTTTAGGGCCTTGGCCCTAAACCCTAAAGACTTAAGCCTAAACCCTAAACCATACTGTAAATGACATTTCTTTTGGCTTCTCATTAGCCCCTTTGGGGTTTATTCTTCCATAATCATAGGGTCTTCCTTTTGGTTACAGTGTCCATGGGCATGTTTTCATAGTGGTGACAGTGCATATGTCATTGTTTATGTCTCTATTTTAATAGTTTTGAAAACATCTATGAGTTTTACATGTGATTACAGTGTCCATGTCCCTTTTTTAACTGTGGTTACAGCGTCTATGTTTGTTTTAACCATTCATATGATGAAAGAGAACAGTCCATCACATGTCTTTTGGCTTCTCATTAGCCCCTTTAGGGTTTTTGTTGGCCTTGTCCTAGGGTTTTCCATTTGATTACAACAATCATCTCTTAACGATGTACTGTACTTAACATTTTAGGGTTTAGGATTTCGGGTTTATGGCCTTGGCCCTAAACCCTAAAGACTTAACCCTAAACCCTAAACCATACTGTACATGACATGTTCTTTTGGCTTCTCATTAGCCCCTTTGGGGTTTATTCTTCCATAATCATAGGGTCTTCCTTTTTGTTACAATGTCCATGGGCATGTTTTCATAGTGGTGACAGTGCATATGTCATTGTTTATGTCTCTATTTTAATAGTTTTGAAAACATCTATGAGTTTTACATGTGATTACAGTGTCTATGTCCCTTTTTTAACTGTGGTTACAGCGTCTATGTCTGTTTTAACCATTAATATGATGAAGGAGAACAGTCCATCACATGTCTTTTGGCTTCTCATTAGCCCCTTTAGGGTTTTTGTTGGCCTTGTCCTAGGGTTTTCCATTTGATTACAGCAATCATCTCTTAACGATGTACTGTACTTAACATTTTAGGGTTAAGTCTTTAGGGTTTAGGGCCAATGCCCTAAACCCTAAATCCTAAACCCTAAACCCTAAACCATACTGTACATGACATGTTCTTTTGGCTTCTCATTAGCCCCTTTGGGGTTTATTCTTCCATAATCATAGGGTCTTCCTTTTGGTTACAGTGTCCATGGGCATGTTTTCATAGTGGTGACAGTGCATATGTCATTGTTTATGTCTCTATTTTAATAGTTTTGAAAACATCTATGAGTTTTACATGTGATTACAGTGTCCATGTCCCTTTTTTAACTGTGGTTACAGCGTCTATGTTTGTTTTAACCATTCATATGATGAAGGAGAATAGTCCATCACATGTCTTTTGGCTTCTCATTAGCCCCTTTAGGGTTTTTGTTGGCCTTGTCCTAGGGTTTTCCATTTGATTACAGCAATCATCTCTTAACGATGTACTGTACTTAACATTTTAGGGTTTAGGATTTAGGGTTTATGGCCTTGGCCCTAAACCCTAAAGACTTAACCCTAAACCCTAAACCATACTGTACATGACATGTTCTTTTGACTTCTCATTAGCCCCTTTGGGGTTTATTCTTCCATAATCATAGGGTCTTCCTTTTGGTTACAGTGTCCATGGGCATGTTTTCATAGTGGTGACAGTGCATATGTCATTGTTTATGTCTCTATTTTAATAGTTTTGAAAACATCTATGAGTTTTACCTGTGATTACAGTGTCTATGTCCCTTTTTTAACTGTGGTTACAGCGTCTATGTCTGTTTTAACCATTAATATGATGAAGGAGAACAATCCATCACATGTCTTTTGGCTTCTCATTAGCCCCTTTAGGGTTTTTGTTGGCCTTGTCCTAGGGTTTTCCATTTGATTACAGCAATCATCTCTTAACGATGTACTGTACATAACATTTTAGGGTTTAGTGTTTAGGATTTAGGGTTTAGGGCCTTGGCCCTAAACCCTAAAGACTTAACCCTAAACCCTAAACCATACTGTAAATGACATTTCTTTTGGCTTCTCATTAGCCCCTTTGGAGTTTATTCTTCCATAATCATAGGGTCTTCCTTTTGGTTACAGTGTCCATGGGCATGTTTTTATAGTGGCGACAGTGCATATGTCATTGTTTATGTCTCGATTTTAATAGTTTTGAAAACATCTATAAATTTTACCTGTGATTACAGTGTTTATTCCCCTTGGTTCATAGTGGTGACAGTGTCTATGTCCCTTTTTTAAATGTGGTTACAGCGTCTATGTCTGTTTTAACCATTCATATGATGAAGGAGAACAGTCCATCACATGTCTTTTGGCTTCTCATTAGCCCCTTTAGGGTTTTTGTTGGCCTTGTCCTAGGGTTTTCCATTTGATTACAGCAATCATCTCTTAACGATGTACTGTACATAACATTTTAGGGTTTAGGGTTTAGGATTTAGGGTTTAGGGCCTTGGCCCTAAACCCTAAAGACTTAAGCCTAAACCCTAAACCATACTGTAAATGACATTTCTTTTGGCTTCTCATTAGCCCCTTTGGGGTTTATTCTTCCATAATCATAGGGTCTTCCTTTTGGTTACAGTGTCCATGGGCATGTTTTCATAGTGGTGACAGTGCATATGTCATTGTTTATGTCTCTATTTTAATAGTTTTGAAAACATCTATGAGTTTTACATGTGATTACAGTGTCCATGTCCCTTTTTTAACTGTGGTTACAGCGTCTATGTTTGTTTTAACCATTCATATGATGAAGGAGAACAGTCCATCACATGTCTTTTGGCTTCTCATTAGCCCCTTTAGTGTTTTTGTTGGCCTTGTCCTAGGGTTTTCCATTTGATTACAACAATCATCTCTTAACGATGTACTGTACTTAACATTTTATGGTTTAGGATTTAGGGTTTATGGCCTTGGCCCCAAACCCTAAAGACTTAACCCTAAACCCTAAACCATACTGTACATGACATGTTCTTTTGGCTTCTCATTAGCCCCTTTGGGGTTTATTCTTCCATAATCATAGGGTCTTCCTTTTGGTTACAATGTCCATGGGCATGTTTTCATAGTGGTGACAGTGCATATGTCATTGTTTATGTCTCTATTTTAATAGTTTTGAAAACATCTATGAGTTTTACATGTGATTACAGTGTCTATGTCCCTTTTTTAACTGTGGTTACAGCGTCTATGTCTGTTTTAACCATTAATATGATGAAGGAGAACAGTCCATCACATGTCTTTTGGCTTCTCATTAGCCCCTTTAGGGTTTTTGTTGGCCTTGTCCTAGGGTTTTCCATTTGATTACAGCAATCATCTCTTAACGATGTACTGTACTTAACATTTTAGGGTTAAGTCTTTAGGGTTTAGGGCCAATGCCCTAAACCCTAAATCCTAAACCCTAAACCCTAAACCATACTGTACATGACATGTTCTTTTGGCTTCTCATTAGCCCCTTTGGGGTTTATTCTTCCATAATCATAGGGTCTTCCTTTTGGTTACAGTGTCCATGGGCATGTTTTCATAGTGGTGACAGTGCATATGTCATTGTTTATGTCTCTATTTTAATAGTTTTGAAAACATCTATGAGTTTTACATGTGATTACAGTGTCCATGTCCCTTTTTTAACTGTGGTTACAGCGTCTATGTTTGTTTTAACCATTCATATGATGAAGGAGAATAGTCCATCACATGTCTTTTGGCTTCTCATTAGCCCCTTTAGGGTTTTTGTTGGCCTTGTCCTAGGGTTTTCCATTTGATTACAGCAATCATCTCTTAACGATGTACTGTACTTAACATTTTAGGGTTTAGGATTTAGGGTTTATGGCCTTGGCCCTAAACCCTAAAGACTTAACCCTAAACCCTAAACCATACTGTACATGACATGTTCTTTTGACTTCTCATTAGCCCCTTTGGGGTTTATTCTTCCATAATCATAGGGTCTTCCTTTTGGTTACAGTGTCCATGGGCATGTTTTCATAGTGGTGACAGTGCATATGTCATTGTTTATGTCTCTATTTTAATAGTTTTGAAAACATCTATGAGTTTTACCTGTGATTACAGTGTCTATGTCCCTTTTTTAACTGTGGTTACAGCGTCTATGTCTGTTTTAACCATTAATATGATGAAGGAGAACAATCCATCACATGTCTTTTGGCTTCTCATTAGCCCCTTTAGGGTTTTTGTTGGCCTTGTCCTAGGGTTTTCCATTTGATTACAGCAATCATCTCTTAACGATGTACTGTACATAACATTTTAGGGTTTAGTGTTTAGGATTTAGGGTTTAGGGCCTTGGCCCTAAACCCTAAAGACTTAACCCTAAACCCTAAACCATACTGTAAATGACATTTCTTTTGGCTTCTCATTAGCCCCTTTGGAGTTTATTCTTCCATAATCATAGGGTCTTCCTTTTGGTTACAGTGTCCATGGGCATGTTTTTATAGTGGCGACAGTGCATATGTCATTGTTTATGTCTCGATTTTAATAGTTTTGAAAACATCTATAAATTTTACCTGTGATTACAGTGTTTATTCCCCTTGGTTCATAGTGGTGACAGTGTCTATGTCCCTTTTTTAAATGTGGTTACAGCGTCTATGTCTGTTTTAACCATTCATATGATGAAGGAGAACAGTCCATCACATGTCTTTTGGCTTCTCATTAGCCCCTTTAGGGTTTTTGTTGGCCTTGTCCTAGGGTTTTCCATTTGATTACAGCAATCATCTCTTAACGATGTACTGTACATAACATTTTAGGGTTTAGGGTTTAGGATTTAGGGTTTAGGGCCTTGGCCCTAAACCCTAAAGACTTAAGCCTAAACCCTAAACCATACTGTAAATGACATTTCTTTTGGCTTCTCATTAGCCCCTTTGGGGTTTATTCTTCCATAATCATAGGGTCTTCCTTTTGGTTACAGTGTCCATGGGCATGTTTTCATAGTGGTGACAGTGCATATGTCATTGTTTATGTCTCTATTTTAATAGTTTTGAAAACATCTATGAGTTTTACATGTGATTACAGTGTCCATGTCCCTTTTTTAACTGTGGTTACAGCGTCTATGTTTGTTTTAACCATTCATATGATGAAGGAGAACAGTCCATCACATGTCTTTTGGCTTCTCATTAGCCCCTTTAGTGTTTTTGTTGGCCTTGTCCTAGGGTTTTCCATTTGATTACAACAATCATCTCTTAACGATGTACTGTACTTAACATTTTAGGGTTTAGGATTTAGGGTTTATGGCCTTGGCCCCAAACCCTAAAGACTTAACCCTAAACCCTAAACCATACTGTACATGACATGTTCTTTTGGCTTCTCATTAGCCCCTTTGGGGTTTATTCTTCCATAATCATAGGGTCTTCCTTTTGGTTACAATGTCCATGGGCATGTTTTCATAGTGGTGACAGTGCATATGTCATTGTTTATGTCTCTATTTTAATAGTTTTGAAAACATCTATGAGTTTTACATGTGATTACAGTGTCTATGTCCCTTTTTTAACTGTGGTTACAGCGTCTATGTCTGTTTTAACCATTAATATGATGAAGGAGAACAGTCCATCACATGTCTTTTGGCTTCTCATTAGCCCCTTTAGGGTTTTTGTTGGCCTTGTCCTAGGGTTTTCCATTTGATTACAGCAATCATCTCTTAACGATGTACTGTACTTAACATTTTAGGGTTAAGTCTTTAGGGTTTAGGGCCAATGCCCTAAACCCTAAATCCTAAACCCTAAACCCTAAACCATACTGTACATGACATGTTCTTTTGGCTTCTCATTAGCCCCTTTGGGGTTTATTCTTCCATAATCATAGGGTCTTCCTTTTGGTTACAGTGTCCATGGGCATGTTTTCATAGTGGTGACAGTGCATATGTCATTGTTTATGTCTCTATTTTAATAGTTTTGAAAACATCTATGAGTTTTACATGTGATTACAGTGTCCATGTCCCTTTTTTAACTGTGGTTACAGCGTCTATGTTTGTTTTAACCATTCATATGATGAAGGAGAATAGTCCATCACATGTCTTTTGGCTTCTCATTAGCCCCTTTAGGGTTTTTGTTGGCCTTGTCCTAGGGTTTTCCATTTGATTACAGCAATCATCTCTTAACGATGTACTGTACTTAACATTTTAGGGTTTAGGATTTAGGGTTTATGGCCTTGGCCCTAAACCCTAAAGACTTAACCCTAAACCCTAAACCATACTGTACATGACATGTTCTTTTGGCTTCTCATTAGCCCCTTTGGGGTTTATTCTTCCATAATCATAGGGTCTTCCTTTTGGTTACAATGTCCATGGGCATGTTTTCATAGTGGTGACAGTGCATATGTCATTGTTTATGTCTCTATTTTAATAGTTTTGAAAACATCTATGAGTTTTACATGTGATTACAGTGTCTATGTCCCTTTTTTAACTGTGGTTACAGCGTCTATGTCTGTTTTAACCATTAATATGATGAAGGAGAACAGTCCATCACATGTCTTTTGGCTTCTCATTAGCCCCTTTAGGGTTTTTGTTGGCCTTGTCCTAGGGTTTTCCATTTGATTACAGCAATCATCTCTTAACGATGTACTGTACTTAACATTTTAGGGTTAAGTCTTTAGGGTTTAGGGCCAATGCCCTAAACCCTAAATCCTAAACCCTAAACCCTAAACCATATTGTACATGACATGTTCTTTTGGCTTCTCATTAGCCCCTTTGGGGTTTATTCTTCCATAATCATAGGGTCTTCCTTTTGGTTACAGTGTCCATAGGCATGTTTTCATAGTGGTGACAGTGCATATGTCATTGTTTATGTCTCTATTTTAATAGTTTTGAAAACATCTATGAGTTTTACATGTGATTACAGTGTCTATGTCCCTTTTTTAACTGTGGTTACAGCGTCTATGTCTGTTTTAACCATTCATATGATGAAGGAGAACAGTCCATCACATGTCTTTTGGCTTCTCATTAGCCCCTTTAGGGTTTTTGTTGGCCTTGTCCTAGGGTTTTCCATTTGATTACAGCAATCATCTCTTAACGATGTACTGTACTTAACATTTTAGGGTTTAGGATTTAGGGTTTTGGGCCTTGGCCCTAAACCCTAAAGACTTAACCCTAAACCCTAAACCATACTGTACATGATATGTTCTTTTGGCTTCTCATTAGCCCCTTTGGGGTTTATTCTTCCATAATCATAGGGTCTTCCTTTTGGTTACAGTGTCCATGAGCATGTTTTCATAGTGGTGACAGTGCATATGTCATTGTTTATGTCTCTATTTTAATAGTTTTGAAAACATCTATGTGTTTTACCTGTGATTACAGTGTCTATGTCCCTTTTTTAACTGTGGTTACAACGTCTATTTCTGTTTTAACCATTAATATGATGAAGGAGAACACTCCATCACATGTCTTTTGGCTTCTCATTCGCCCCTTTTGGGTTTTTGTTGGCCTTGTCCTAGGGTTTTCCATTTGATTACAGCAATCATCTCTTAACGATGTACTGTACTTTTTATTTTAGGGTTTAGGGTTTAGAATTTAGGGTTTAGGGCCAAGGCCCTAAAACCAAAATCCTAAACCCTAAACCCTAAACCATACTGTAAATGACATGTTCTTTTGGCTTCTCATTAGTCCCTTTGGTGTTTATTCTTCCATAATCATAGGGTCTTCCTTTTGGTTACAGTGTCCATGGGCATGTTTTCATAGTGGTGACAGTGCATATGTCATGGTTTATGTCTCTATTTTAATAGTTTTGAAAACATCTATAAATTTTACCTGTGATTACAGTGTTTATTCCCCTTGGTTCATAGTGGTGACAGTGTCTATGTCCCTTTTTTAACTGTGGTTACAGCGTCTATGTCTGTTTTAACCATTCATATGATGAAGGAGAACAGTCCATCACATGTCTTTTGGCTTCTCATTAGTCCCTTTATGGTTTTTGTTGGCCTTGTCCTAGGGTTTTCCATTTGATTACAGCAATCATCTCTTAACGATGTACTGTACTTAACATTTTAGGGTTTAGGGTTTAGGATTTAGGGTTTAGGGCCTTGGCCCTAAACCCTAAAGACTTAACCCTAAACCCTAAACCATACTGTACATGACATGTTCTTTTGGCTTCTCATTAGCCCCATTGGGGTTTATTCTTCCATAATCATAGGGTCTTCCTTTTGGTTACAGTGTCCATAGGCATGTTTTCATAGTGGTGACAGTGCATATGTCATTGTTTATGTCTCTATTTTAATAGTTTTGAAAACATCTATGAGTTTTACATGTGATTACAGTGTCTATGTCCCTTTTTTAACTGTGGTTACAGCGTCTATGTCTGTTTTAACCATTCATATGATGAAGGAGAACAGTCCATCACATGTCTTTTGGCTTCTCATTAGCCCCTTTAGGGTTTTTGTTGGCCTTGTCCTAGGGTTTTCCATTTGATTACAGCAATCATCTCTTAACGATGTACTGTACTTAACATTTTAGGGTTTAGGATTTAGGGTTTAGGGCCTTGGCCCTAAACCCTAAAGACTTAACCCTAAACCTTAAACCATACTGTACATGACATGTTCTTTTGGCTTCTCATTAGCCCCTTTGGGGTTTATTCTTCCATAATCATAGGGTCTTCCTTTTGGTTACAGTGTCCATAAGCATGTTTTCATAGTGGTGACAGTGCATATGTCATTGTTTATGTCTCTATTTTAATAGTTTTGAAAACATCTATGAGTTTTACATGTGATTACAGTGTCTATGTCCCTTTTTTAACTGTGGTTACAGCGTCTATGTCTGTTTTAACCATTCATTTGATGTAGGAGAACAGTCCATCACATGTCTTTTGGCTTCTCATTAGCCCCTTTAGGGTTTTTGTTGGCCTTGTCCTAGGGTTTTCCATTTGATTACAGCAATCATCTCTTAACGATGTACTGTACTTAACATTTTAGGGTTTAGGATTTAGGGTTTAGGGCCTTGGCCCTAAACCCTAAAGACTTAACCCTAAACCTTAAACCATACTGTACATGACATGTTCTTTTGGCTTCTCATTAGCCCCTTTGGGGTTTATTCTTCCATAATCATAGGGTCTTCCTTTTGGTTACAGTGTCCATGGGCATGTTTTCATAGTGGTGACAGTGCATATGTCATTGTTTATGTCTCTATTTTAATAGTTTTGAAAACATCTATGAGTTTTACCTGTGATTACAGTGTCTATGTCCCTTTTTTAACTGTGGTTACAGCGTCTATGTCTGTTTTAACCATTAATATGATGAAGGAGAACAATCCATCACATGTCTTTTGGCTTCTCATTAGCCCCTTTAGGGTTTTTGTTGGCCTTGTCCTAGGGTTTTCCATTTGATTACAGCAATCATCTCTTAACGATGTACTGTACTTAACATTTTAGGGTTTAGGATTTAGGGTTTTGGGCCTTGGCCCTAATTCCTAAAGACTTAACCCTAAACCCTAAACCATACTGTACATGACATGTTCTTTTGTCTTCTCATTAGCCCCTTTGGGGTTTATTCTTCCATAATCATAGGGTCTTCCTTTTGGTTACAGTGTCCATGGGCATGTTTTCATACTGGTGACAGTGCATATGTCATTGTTTATGTCTCTATTTTAATAGTTTTGAAAACACTATGTGTTTTACCTGTGATTACAGTGTCTATGTCCCTTTTTTAACTGTGGTTACAACGTCTATTTTTGTTTTAACCATTAATATGATGAAGGAGAACAATCCATCACATGTCTTTTGGCTTCTCATTAGCCCCTTTAGGGTTTTTGTTGGCCTTGTCCTAGGGTTTTCCATTTGATTACAGCAATCATCTCTTAACGATGTACTGTACATAACATTTTAGGGTTTAGGGTTTAGGATTTAGGGTTTAGGGCCTTGGCCCTAAACCCTAAAGACTTAACCCTAAACCCTAAACCATACTGTAAATGACATTTCTTTTGGCTTCTCATTAGCCCCTTTGGAGTTTATTCTTCCATAATCATAGGGTCTTCCTTTTGGTTACAGTGTCCATGGGCATGTTTTCATAGTGGTGACAGTGCATATGTCATTGTTTATGTCTCTATTTTAATAGTTTTAAAAACATCTATAAATTTTACCTGTGATTACAGTGTTTATTCCCCTTGGTTCATAGTGGTGACAGTGTCTATGTCCCTTTTTTAAATGTGGTTACAGCGTCTATGTCTGTTTTAACCATTCATATGATGAAGGAGAACAGTCCATCACATGTCTTTTGGCTTCTCATTAGCCCCTTTAGGGTTTTTGTTGGCCTTGTCCTAGGGTTTTCCATTTGATTACAGCAATCATCTCTTAACGATGTACTGTACATAACATTTTAGGGTTTAGGGTTTAGGATTTAGGGTTTATGGCCTTGGCCCTAAACCCTAAAGATTTAACCCTAAACCCTAAACCATACTGTAAATGACATTTCTTTTGACTTCTCATTAGCCCCTTTGGGGTTTATTCTTCCATAATCATAGGGTCTTCCTTTTGGTTACAGTGTCCATGGGCATGTTTTCATAGTGGTGACAGTGCATATGTCATTGTTTATGTCTCTATTTTAATAGTTTTGAAAACATCTATAAATTTTACCTGTGATTACAGTGTTTATTCCCCTTGGTTCATAGTGGTGACAGTGTCTATGTCCCTTTTTTAAATGTGGTTACAGCGTCTATGTCTGTTTTAACCATTCATATGATGAAGGAGAACAGTCCATCACATGTCTTTTGGCTTCTCATTAGCCCCTTTAGGGTTTTTGTTGGCCTTGTCCTAGGGTTTTCCATTTGATTACAGCAATCATCTCTTAACGATGTACTGTACATAACATTTTAGGGTTTAGGGTTTAGGATTTAGGGTTTAGGGCCTTCGCCCTAAACCCTAAAGACTTAACCCTAAACCCTAAACCATACTGTAAATGACATTTCTTTTGGCTTCTCATTAGCCCCTTTGGGGTTTATTCTTCCATAATCATAGGGTCTTCCTTTTGGTTACAGTGTCCATGGGCATGTTTTCATAGTGGTGACAGTGCATATGTCATTGTTTATGTCTCTATTTTAATAGTTTTGAAAACATCTATGAGTTTTACCTGTCATTACAGTGTCTATGTCCCTTTTTTAACTGTGCTTACAGCGTCTATTTCTGTTTTAACCATTAATATGATGAAGGAGAACAATCCATCACATGTCTTTTGGCTTCTCATTGGCCCCTTTAGGGTTTTTGTTGGCCTTGTCCTAGGGTTTTCCATTTGATTACAGCAATCATCTCTTAACGATGTACCGTACATAACATTTTAGGGTTTAGGGTTTAGGATTTAGGGTTTAGGGCCTTGGCCCTAAACCCTAAAGACTTAACCCTAAACCCTAAACCATACTGTAAATGACATTTCTTTTGGCTTCTCATTAGCCTCTTTGGAGTTTATTCTTCCATAATCATAGGGTCTTCCTTTTGGTTACAGTGTCCATCGACATGTTTTCATAGTGGTGACAGTGCATATGTCATTGTTTATGTCTCTATTTTAATAGTTTTGAAAACATCTATAAATTTTACCTGTGATTATAGTGTTTATTCCCCTTGGTTCATAGTGGTGACAGTGTCTATGTCCCTTTTTTAAATGTGGTTACAGCGTCTATGCCTGTTTTAACCATTCATATGATGAAGGAGAACAGTCCATCACATGTCTTTTGGCTTCTCATTAGCCCCTTTAGGGTTTTTGTTGGCCTTGTCCTAGGGTTTTCCATTTGATTACAGCAATCATCTCTTAACGATGTACTGTACATAACATTTTAGGGTTTAGAGTTTAGAATTTAGGGTTTAGGGCCAAGGCCCTAAACCCTAAATCCTAAACCCAAAACCCTAAACCATACTGTACATGACATGTTCTTTTGGCTTCTCATTAGCCCCATTGGGGTTTATTCTTCCATAATCATAGGGTCTTCCTTTTGGTTACAGTGTCCATGGGCATGTTTTCATAGTGGTGACAGTGCATATGTCATTGTTTATGTCTCTATTTTAATAGTTTTGAAAACATCTATGAGTTTTACCTGTGATTACAGTGTCTATGTCCCTTTTTTAACTGTGGTTACAACGTCTATTTCTGTTTTAACCATTAATATGATGAAGGAGAACAATCCATCACATGTCTTTTGGCTTCTCATTGGCCCCTTTAGGGTTTTTGTTGGCCTTGTCCTAGGGTTTTCCATTTGATTACAGCAATCATCTCTTAACGATGTACTGTACTTAACATTTTAGGGTTTAGGGTTTAGGGCCAAGGCCCTAAACCCAAAATCCTAAACCCTAAACCCTAAACCATACTGTAAATGACATGTTCTTTTGGCTTCTCATTAGTCCCTTTGGAGTTTATTCTTCCATAATCATAGGGTCTTCCTTTTGGTTACAGTGTCCATGGGCATGTTTTCATAGTGGTGACAGTGCATATGTCATTGTTTATGTGTCTATTTTAATAGTTTTGAAAACATCTATAAATTTTACCTGTGATTACAGTGTTTATTCCCCTTGGTTCATAGTGGTGACAGTGTCTATGTCCCTTTTTTAACTGTGGTTACAGCGTCTATGTCTGTTTTAACCATTCATATGATGAAGGAGAACAGTCCATCACATGTCTTTTGGCTTCTCATTAGCCCCTTTAGGGTTTTTGTTGGCCTTGTCCTAGGGTTTTCCATTTGATTACATCAATCATCTCTTAACGATGTACTGTACATAACATTTTAGGGTTTAGGGTTTAGGATTTAGGGTTTAGGGCCTTGGCCCTAAACCCTAAAGACTTAACCCAAAACCCTAAACCATACTGTACATGACATGTTCTTTTCGCTTCTCATTAGCCCCATTGGGGTTTATTCTTCCATAATCATAGGGTCTTCCTTTTGGTTACAGTGTCCATGGGCATGTTTTCATAGTGGTGACAGTGCATATGTCATTGTTTATGTCTCTATTTTAATAGTTTTGAAAACATCTATGAGTTTTACCTGTGATTACAGTGTCTATGTCCCTTTTTTAACTGTGGTTACAGCGTCTATGTCTGTTTTAACCATTAATATGATGAAGGAGAACAATCCATCACATGTCTTTTGGCTTCTCATTAGCCCCTTTAGGGTTTTTGTTGGCCTTGTCCTAGGGTTTTCCATTTGATTACAGCAATCATCTCTTAACGATGTACTGTACATAATATTTTAGGGTTTAGGGTTTAGGATTTAGGGTTTAGGGCCTTGGCCCTAAACCCTAAAGACTTAACCCAAAACCCTAAACCATACTGTACATGACATGTTCTTTTCGCTTCTCATTAGCCCCATTGGGGTTTATTCTTCCATAATCATAGGGTCTTCCTTTTGGTTACAGTGTCCATGGGCATGTTTTCATAGTGGTGACAGTGCATATGTCATTGTTTATGTCTCTATTTTAATAGTTTTGAAAACATCTATGAGTTTTACCTGTGATTACAGTGTCTATGTCCCTTTTTTAACTGTGGTTACAGCGTCTATGTCTGTTTTAACCATTAATATGATGAAGGAGAACAATCCATCACATGTCTTTTGGCTTCTCATTAGCCCCTTTAGGGTTTTTGTTGGCCTTGTCCTAGGGTTTTCCATTTGATTACAGCAATCATCTCTTAACGATGTACTGTACTTAACATTTTAGGGTTTAGGATTTAGGGTTTTGGGTTTTGGGCCTTGGCCCTAAACCCTAAAGACTTAACCCTAAACCCTAAACCATACTGTACATGACATGTTCTTTTCGCTTCTCATTAGCCCCTTTGGGGTTTATTCTTCCATAATCATAAGGTCTTCCTTTTGGTTACAGTGTCCATGGGCATGTTTTCATAGTGGTGACAGTGCATATGTCATTGTTTATGTCTCTATTTTAATAGTTTTGAAAACATCTATGAGTTTTAAATGTGATTACAGTGTCTATGTCCCTTTTTTAACTGTGGTTACAGCGTCTATGTCTGTTTAACCATTAATATGATGAAGGAGAACAATCCATCACATTTCTTTTGGCTTCTCATTAGCCCCTTTAGGGTTTTTTTTGGCCTTGTCCTAGGGTTTTTCATTTAATTACAGCAATCATCTCTTAACGATGTACTGTACTTAACATTTTAGGGTTTAGGGTTTAGGATTTAGGGTTTAGGGCCAAGGCCCTTATCTCTAGCTCTTGACAGTCTTCTTTGATGCTTTCCCACTGAATTCTCTAGCTCTTGACAGTCTTCTTAATGCTTTGCTTCAATATAAGAAAACGATAAAGTAAATCGTATTGTCTTCCTTAATGCTTTGCTTCTGATTTGCCTCTGATCTCTAGCTCTTGACAGTCTTCTTTGATGCTTTCCCACTGAATTCTCCAGTTGAAAGCTTTCTATTCTTTTCAGGTCGACCACATCTTCTACGTACCATTGGTGGGTGACATTGCTGGCTTTTGATGTCCTCTGGTACAACCCATTGATCTACATTTAGAGTAGGATATACTGTCTCATGATAAGCCAATTTCCAAGCTTCAGTTTTGTAGTAGCTGCTAATATAACTCAGAACACTCGGGTTTTTTTCCTTGATTACAGCCAGAGCATGTACACAAGGTATCTTTTCATAATCAAATACCTTGCAAGTACACGAGTTCTTCTTTAAATCAACCATAACCCTTTTCATTCCACCGACAACCTCAAACTGGAATTGATTGAGGTGCTTGACAGTATACATTCCAGCCTCACTGCATCTTATGTATACTATATCACTTATATGAGTTGGAAGCTCAAAGCTGTTGTTTTCAGATTCATTTCTATGATCATTGAACCATTTTGTTATCTTCTCTCTTATTGCATTCAGTAACCCTATAATTGGGAAAGCTCTTTCCAAACCAAATGCACTATTTAATGATTCTGCGTTGTTTGAAGTCATTATATTGTACCTGTCACCTTTTGAATAAGCTCTTGCCCATTTCTCAAACTGTAATTCTTCAAGATATTTCCCCATCTTGCTGTTTGTAGTACTGATGGAAGCAAAGTAGTTGTTGAAATCTTCTTCTGTGTAACTGTTTGCTGCGCTTTCAAACCACTGACAGAGTGCTTTCTTCTTGAATTTTGACATTATATTTTGCTTTAAGTGCCATCTGCAGTGATAATGCTTTGCATTTGTGTAAATCAACTCTATAGCTCTTGCAATGCTTTGATGACGTTCAGAAACAAAAACCAGCTCTTCACTTGATGGGATGACTGTTGCTATCTTGTTGAAGAACCACTCCCAAGAGTTGTTGTTTTCTGAGTCAACCACTGCAAATGCTATAGGGTATATTTGATGATTTGCATCCTGTGCAGAAGCTGTGAGAAGAGTCCCTTTGTATTTTCCTGTACAATTGAATTCTATTCAGTAATTATTTGGTTACAGTGTAATTTTTCCTTATGAAATGAATCTGTACCTTTTGTAGGATTGGAAATGCTCGGATACATGGTCCAGAGGCAATGAACACATACTTGAACTTTGAGTTTCTCTCAAGTTCAATGAAGGTGACAGTTCCAGGATTTGCTTGCTTCAGGACCCAACAATATGATGGCACTAATTCATAGTTGTCTTCTGCAGTCCCCATTGTCATCTCTATTGCTAAATCACGAGCCTTCCAAGATTTCCAGTAGCTAACATTCTCTTTGAAATCATTCCTCATCGTGTTTCTAATTTGTCTTGGAGTTGGACCTTGTTTCTCATCTTCAAAACTGTATATATTATGTACAACAGTGAATTAAATATGAAATGAAGCAGGATTACAGTGAATAAAATATGTAATGAAGAACTGATTGTAGTCTATGTCACCTGTGTTTTATCCTTTCGGCTATGACTCTGTATTTTAGAGGGTGTTGCTTTCCTATTCGTACTTCCATGTTGCAGGTGTGTTCCTTAAAGTATTTCTTAATTATAAATACAGTTGAACCACCAATTATGGCGCCATGTATTTTCCAGGTGCAGTTGCTATCCACACACGCTGTTCTATAATAACATGGTGTTGTCTTCTTCACTTTGTAAGCAAACACCTCTTGTGCAGCCAACAGTTCAATAGTTTGTTTGAGATCTTTCTTTGTTCGGAACAGTTGTCCCAAAAATATAAGAATTTCTCCCTTTCTTTCACTTATAGGCTGTGCTGTATATTTTGTGGACATTGTACTGCCTGCACTTATGCGACTTTCAATCCCTATGTCATCTCCATTACTATTCATATCACATCCATCGTTTATGAATTCTGCATTTCCGGCCTGCACATCAAAGTCCTCTTCCATAGCATTTGTACCCTTGGCAGAACTGTAAGCATGTAAAGCCAATTGATTTTCATCATGTATAGATTCTGTAACCTGTTCTTCAGTGATTTTCTTCAGAGCTGTAACATATAAAGGCAACGTCCAATTCACATTCTTCAATTCATTAATTTGCAAAAAACTTCTGAAATCAGTCTCATTCTCTATTGCAAATGGCTCAGTAGTTTCCTTGAATGGATGCAAGTGGCTGAATTGAAGAGTAGGAGACAAATTGTCACTCGTGCTGAATCTGTTCAGTATCTCAGACTTCATCTCATGCATGATTACAGCCTGATTGATGACAATAACCTTTGATGACACATCCCCAGCAAAAACTAAATCACCATCTTCCAACTTCCATTTTCCTCCAAATTTTACTGTTAACAGATTGGCCTCCATTGTACCTGATCATTGGTGACACATATTAAATTTCATTAATACAGTGATTACAGTCTATAGGTTACAGTGTAATTTTGGTTACAGCTACACAGATGCACTCAAACTCAGATATCCACATATAGGTTACAGTGTAATTTTGGTTACAGCTACACAGATGCACTCAAACTCAGATATCCACATATAGGTTACAGTGTAATTTTGGTTACAAGCTACACAGAAGCACTCAAACTCAGATACCCACATACAGGTTACAGTGTAATTTTGGTTACAGCTACACATATGCACTCAAATTCAGATACCTACATATAGGTTACAGTGTAATTTTGGTTACAGCTACACAGATGCAGTCACACTCAGATATCCACATATAGGTTACAGTGTAATTTTGGTTACAGCAGCACAGATGCACTCAAACTCAGATATCCACATATAGGTTACAGTCTAATTTTGGTTACAGCAGTATAATCAAAACACAAGCATCTTATATCAGCAACTACATCAACAATACAATCTAGATTACAGTTCTATAATCACAACACCAGTCACTTATATCAAAATCGACATCTGATGTCAAAATCGCAAAGCATCCATGTTGAATCACAACTACAATTCTATAATCACAACTACATCAACAATACAGTACTATATTCAAAGCAGATTACAGATAATGCTGATTTCTAATTTTGGCTTCCTTGTTGAAACTCGAATTTTGGCTTACAGTGCTATTTCCGACCAGATCTCGCTTCAGATCTGAATGAAGAGCTCGAAATCGTCGAAAATTGGGGCTGAAATCAACTGCGTTGCTGGAGAAATTGAAGCCAGATCGAAATCCCCCTTCTTCGTCGCTCCGAGCTGTGGCCTGCGTTTCTCTCCTTCCGTGAAAATGAAGAAACAAACGGGATTAGTATGGCAGGGGTAAAATTGGAAATTATGGACTATTACCTAATATTGTCACCCTTGTGTCTTATGTCTTAAAAATTGGACCCAAAATGGCCACTTAGCAAAAAACCCCAATAAAAAAAGGTCATGGAATCACAATGGTACGTGGGTTTGTGGGAAAAAAATAGAAGAGACAAAATCATAGAGTAGTGAACTAGAAATCAAATGAATTGAATTAAGTAGAAAATTAAGGCAAGAATCGAGTAATTAAACAAATTCGGGAAGGATATAAATAAACTGAATGAAGTAATAAGAAAATAGAAATAGATTAGAAAACTGAATCATAGCACGGACACTGGCAGAAACAAAACTAAAATCATAGGGGTTTAGATATCTATTGAATCGCTTAATTTTCAACTGTGAGTCAGTAATGAATTACAAAATAGAAAATGTTGCATAATCAATTGAATCAAGGATTCCGAATACAATGATCAAAGGTACTCTAAAAATCAACGGTGCTTTAGATTTAATTCAAAAGTAATGCTAATTAGGAAGGAGAATCCAACACAAGATGGTGCAACTTTGCAAGGGAGAAATCAAGCAAATTAATAAAGAATATAATAAAGAGGGGGAATGAATTAGGTTATCTTCAGGAGCGCATGAATTCAAAATTTCGAGCTTTCAGATTGTTTCAAAGAAAATGAGGCGCCTTGCAAGTCTCGACGTCTCCTCGAGGTTTGGCGGCTTGGGTTGATAAGGTGAACCCGATATTCAATTACCCCTGATTCCAATTACTGGTGTTTTTCAAAAATGTTTGTGGGGGGCACAGCCATCTCTGGCCCCACAATAGTTCCGCCCCTGCTTACGACTGGATGCATCAGCCTTCATTTACAAATAAGATCTTCTATTATATATTGTATAAACTCATAACTAATTTGGGCTCTTAACATTAACCTAAATTCATGGAAAATATATAGAAACACTTTTGCTGTCATAAACTCACAACAGATGGGAAGTTTTGTTTTAAACTCAATTCAAATTGATGATCCCTTACCCGGTAATTGTACACCTTCTTTGATATATATATATATATATATATATATATATATATATATATATATATATATATATATATATATATATATATATATATATATATACACCTATATATATATACACCTATATATATATACACCTATATATATATACACCTATATATATATACACCTATATATATATATATACCTATATATATATATATACCTATATATATATATATACCTATATATATATATATACCTATATATATATATATATATAAAAGAGGTCGGCTCCTATGTAAGCAGGGAAGCGGGGAATAAAGTGGACGGTCGTGATTCATTGAATATTATAAAATTGAAAAATAGAAAAGAGGGAAGCGGGGAATAAAGGGGGAGAGAGAAGCGCGTGTAATTACGCAATAGGGTAAAAAAAATCCACTGTCATCACTAATTTTGATTCACCCTGTATCACGATGAAATTGGGTGAAAATCAAGAGGAACATAATCTCCCCAAATTGGAAGGAAGCTTTGGCGAAATCCTTGATTTGGGGCAGGCAAAATCTTCCATGAAAATCAAATTTGACTCATTATCTATGCAGCGTGGTCGATCGAAACGGGTAAGTTCTTGATTTTCTATTATGTTTGAAGGCGAATTGATTGTTCTTTAAAACCATAAATTGAAATCGTCGACTCCTGTGTTCAATCGGTAGCGACCGAGGAGACGAAGCACCCGAATTGATAGAGAGGGATAGATTCCATAGCTATGGGTATGTTTAAGAAAGTTTAATTGATAAAAGGGTATATTGGTTCTACCGTAAATTGGGAAATTCGTTTATTGTGGTTCTTCAAAGTTACAAAGTTTTGCATTTATATGGATGGCCGAATTGTTTCAGTTGGGTCTGCAATTTTGTGGCTATGCGTGAAGAAATATGTGTTTAATACACATTTATTCCTTCTATTTGGTTATATATAGTGTCACTGGATATTCGTAATTGTTAAGTATAAAATCTGCACTTCTCCTTTCGTCGATTGATCTCCCTGCACAGATTAGAAGGAGAAGAAGAGGCGGGGCTCGCTCCCCCGGAGGAGCCTCCGACACTCAAGTCAGAATGTGTCGGCTGAAAGGAGCCCCTGAAATCCTAGTTCATCACCCATATATATAATGGAAATTAGGGTTGAAATAAATGCTACCTGGTAAAAGACAGTTATGCCCTCAAGTTTCGTACGGGCTTATTTTTGCCCCATCAATTGCCCCTCGGGTTTCCTCTTCACGATCTAGTGATGAGGAAAGACGAATAACTTGACACTCTTCACTTGTTATGATCAAAGATCACTAGTGATGCTTGCCCCTTGTCTTCATTGTATCCTACAAGCTTTAGTATTCCCAACCGAATAACACAATATAGTGCAGTTGGTGCGTTATTAACTGATCAACTGAAAATTACTGCTCAAAATGATTAGATGGTTTTTTTTTTGCCATAAATGAGAGATAGCGTTAGTTGATGACATTCTCGTTTGAATTTTACTTATGATTGACAAGTTGATTGTTTTCACTGAGGTTAAGCATTTCGCTTTAAATGAAATTCTCATTGCTTGATTTTGACTTTTGCCGGCCCTCAACGGCGTTATTATGGCTTAGAATTGGCTTTAGGTGGTCTGAAGTGACGATTCTTTGGCCTTGAGTGGCGTTCTATTGGCCTGAAATTGGCGATCTTTTGGCCTTAAGTGGCGTTCTCGTGGCCTGAAATCGGCTTTCTATTGGTCTTAAGTGGCGTTCTCGTGGCCTGAAATCGGCTTTCTGTTGGCCTTAAGTGACGTTCTCGTGGCCTGAAATCGGCTTTCTGTTGGCCTTAAGTGGCGTTCTCGTGGCCTGAAATCGGCTTTCTGTTGGCCTTAAGTGGCGTTCTCGTGTCCTGAAATCGGCTTTCTGTTGGCCTTAAGTGGCGTTCTCGTGGCCTGAAATCGGCTTTCTGTTGGCCTTAAGTGGCGTTCTCGTGGCCTGAAATCGGCTTTCTGTTTGCTTTAAGTGGCGTTCTATTTAGGTAGATCTACACTCGCAGAGTCGATAGATGTTGGCCGTATATTCTCGGCTTTGATTTGTATGTCACCTATATCAATACATTGACAAAGTAGATGCCGACTTGCTACTGTGCTCCAAATCTAAGGATTGTGCACTTCAATATAATGTATAATCAAGTAATTAGCAAGCTTCTTTAATTCCTTAACTTGGCCCTTGTTCTGCTCGCTCATGTCATCCAATTAGTTGGGTGCTCAATTGTTTCCTGCCCCAATGTGGCCCGTGACATCGGGTCTCGTGGGCATGCCACTGCTTCGTTTAGCAGTAAGGCCGCTGCTTTGTGCTCATGTCGTATCTTCTATTGTAATCAGTTCTCGGACAATACGAACAGGGATTTGATCAATTAGGCTCAGCCACATAGTCGCTCCAAGTAGCATGTATGTGTACAGTTCATTCTGCCGCTCAAACTTATTCAAATATTGGCAAAATATTGTCATGAAAAATCGGATGAAAAATAAGCAAATAGGAATTAAAGCACATCCTATTGTAAATATATACGGTTGCTTTTAGGAATCCAACATCAATAGTTTTGACTAGCAATTCAAGAAGAATTTAGGACCCACTAAGTGACAGCAACAAAGGCTTAAGCACATATTATTATTGCCAATTAAAAGATAAATTAAAAGGTAAATAATAATACGTATATCACAATTGAAAAAATGTCTTAAATTCACCTAACGGCTCTAAGCACAAACTCCACCATTAATAACGAAATTAAAAGGGCATGTTAATTCGATCAAACAATCGTTAGTCTAACGGCTGAACAAATCAAATTCAGCATTTAATTACGCCAAAATTAAAGAGCATTCTATAATTTGACCACAGAGCCTTAAGCCATTAGAATGATATTGAGATATATTAGGATATTTGTTAGATATATCTTTCCTTATATCTTTATCATATCTTATCTAATTAGGATAGAATTTCTCTCCCATATGTATCTATTTAATCAAGTTCAATCAATGAGAAAACACAAGCTTTTCCCTATCAAAATTGTACATGGTATCAGGCTTAACTACGATCCTCTAAACCCTAACCCACCGTCGGCCCTAAACACCGCCGCCGCCACCATCTTCCGCCACCACCACATCCGATTTCATGGCTCAACCACCAGCGGCCCTAACGCCCGCTTCTCCCTACTACCTTCATCCTTCCGATCACCCGGGTCTCTCTATTTGTCCGGTGATTCTCAAAGGAGATAACTACCAAGAATGGACCATTGCTATGAAGAACGCCTTCTCTGCTAAGCGCAAAGATGGTTTTATCGATGGTTCAATCACTCAACCTGCTGCTACCTCTTCCGATCTTCAGTATTGGCGTCCTGTTAACGCTATGCTCATCGGATGGATCACACAATCTATCGAGCCCTCCTTACGCTCGACAGTCACCTACTTCTCCACCGTCAAGGAACTCTGGGACGACCTATCCCAGCGATTCTTCTTCGGCAACGGTCCTCGGAGGCTTCAACTATGCTCCGAACTTGCTCGTTGTCGTCAAGACGGTCAGTCCGTCGCCTCATACTTTGGCCGTCTGACCAAGCTCTGGAATGAACTCGACACCAACCTCGCCTCTCGGACATGTACATGCGGCAACTACGCCAAGGAACGTGAGGAGGAGTGCACCCATCAGTTTCTTATGGGCCTGGATGATCTCAGTTATGGAACCCTACGTTCCACGATCATCGCTCAGGACACGCTCCCCAGTCTCAACAAGACTCACTCGCTCGCGGTTCAGGAGGAACGGATGTTGTCGATGCGCACTACCCAACAACCTACCGGCGATGCTCTCGCTTTTGCTGCTCAACAGCGCTCGTCTCGCCCCTCCTCTGCTCCTATCGACAAAAAGTCGATGTTTTGCGTCCACTGCAACAAAGCCGGTCATGACAGCCTCTCCTGCTTCAAAATTGTCGGCTACCCGGACTGGTGGAACCACGGCCATGGCGTCGCTGATCCCGTCACTGGTGCCCCACCGCCGAAGCCGAAGTCTCCTGCCCCTACCAGTGGCGCTGCTCCTGATTCGGGTGCTGGCCGAGGGCGTGGGCGGACCACTACCGCCAGCGTCAATTCTGTCCTCACGCCATCAACTTCCGCATCCGGCTCCCACAACATCAATCCTTCTGATCGAGCCGGGATCACCCTCTCCAATGAGCAGTGGGACCGAATGTTGAACATGTTTCAGAAATTCAACAACAAATCCGGTTCTGACACCTTAGCAGGTATTGCCTCTTCCCCTTGGATTCTTGACAGTCGCGCCTCGATTCATATGACGGGTGATCGTCGGTTGCTCCGGAATATTCATACTGTTGATGAATGGCTTATCAAGTATCCAGATGGCACCACAGTCTCCGCTAATCAGGCTGGATTAGTCACTCTCTGTGGCTCTTTTGATATTACTGCTTTATATGTTCCTGGCCTCACTTGTCAATTAATCTCTCTTGGGTGCTTAACTACCGATTTAAGATGTGTTGTCACCCTCACTGATAAGCTTTGTGTGATCCAGGACCGCACTTTGAAGACGCTGATTGGAGCGGGTGAGGTTCGGAATAGGATCTATTCGCTTTGCTGGGCTTCTTCGTTCAAGTCTCTTGGCGTCAGCAGCTCTGCTTGTCACCTAACCAAGACCGAATCCCCGTCCTTATGGCATCAACGACTTGGGCATCCATCTTTTTCTTTGCTTTCCTCATTACCAAACATTTCTAGTCATAGGCTCTCAAATAAAGATTTATCTTGTGATGTTTGTTACAAAGCCAAACAAACTCGTCATTCATTTCCTACTAGTTTATCAAATGCTTCTGCATCTTTTGATTTAATTCATTGTGATATTTGGGGTCCTTACCGTGTTCCATCTTCTTCTGGTGCCTCATATTTTCTCACAATTGTTGATGACTTCTCTCGGGCAACGTGGGTCTACCTTATGGCTCACAAATCGGAAGTCTCCCATTTGTTGAAACAATTCTGCACCTTCACAGTTACCCAATTCCACAAAACTATCAAACGTGTTCGCAGCGACAACGGCTCTGAATTTCTTGCCCTTCGTCCCTATTTTGCCGATCTGGGCATCCTCTTTGAGTACTCCTGTGTTGCCACTCCTCAACAAAACGGCCGTGTCGAGCGTAAACACCGTCATATCCTTAATGTGGCTCAAGCCCTCATGTTTCAAGCCAACCTACCTATACAGTTTTGGGGTGAATGCACCCTCACTGCCTGCTTTCTCATCAATCGCACCCCATCACCTGTCCTCGACGACAAATCTCCCTATGAATGTCTATTCCAAAAGCCCCCAGACTACACACATCTCAGGGTCTTTGGATGTCTCTGCTATGCATCTGTCATCCCTCGCTCCTCAAACAAATTCTCACCTCGCAGTCGCAAGTGTATATTCATTGGGTATCCTTTTGGACAGAAGGGGTGGCGCCTATATGACCTCGCTACCCGTCAAACCTTTGTCTCTCGTGATGTGTCTTTTCATGAGGACATCTTCCCTTTTGCTCTTTCTGAATCCCCTGCCCTTGAACCCCCTAACTATCCTTCCCCTGCCACCCATGACGATGCTCAGCAGCCCGCCGACACCCCTCCAGCAGCCCCTCAACCCCCTCCTCCTCGTCGGTCGGCTCGCCCTCACACCCCGTCAGTGCTGCTAAGAGACTACGTCTGCCACACTCTTCGCAAGGTAGATCCTATCTCGGCCTCATCAGCTTCTGTCACGTCATCAGGTACCCCTTACCCTTTAGTAAACTATGTCGATTTGTCTTCAGTTACTCCTATGCACAGCCAATTCTTGGCTGCTATTGCCGCTACTCCAGAGCCGTCTTCGTTCCAGGAGGCATTCCGTCATCAGCATTGGCGGGATGCTATGCGTTCTGAGATTGATGCTCTTCATCGGAATGGCACTTGGGAGGCAACACCAACCGGCAGCAGGCGGAGACTGCGAGTCGTGTATGCGGGATGGCGATGAAAGATCGCAGGGGCTTGCGGCGGCGAGCGAGGCGAAACGCAATGCCGCTGGCCGCAGTGATGGTAGACCGGGCTCTTTGATTTCATTGATTAGGACTCCGAAGTCCACGAGGAAGATGGAGGACGCAGCCCCGGAACGCGGCACGGAGCTCTTGTGCAGGGACGGTTCCACCGCTTCATCATGGAGGTTCAACGGAGATTGGTAGGGGATGGGCTGACGTCGGCGATCCCTGGATCCAAACTGACCGTCAATCCATTCTTCCTCCACAAAAATCCAGCCTAATAGCCGAGTTCACGTTGTTTGATTGGGAGTTTCGATCTCATGGCTTTTTGATCGCTCCCCACAGACGGCGCCAAATGTTAAGTATAAAATCTGCACTTCTCCTTCCGTCGATTGATCTCCCTGCACAGATTAGAAGGAGAAGAAGAGGCGGGGCTCGCTCCCCCGGAGGAGCCTTCGACGCTCAAGTCAGAATGTGTCGGCTGAAAGAAGCCCCTGAAATCCTAGTTCATCACCCATATATATAATGGAAATTAGGGTTGAAATAAATGCTACCTGGTAAAAGACAGTTGTGCCCTCAAGTTCCGTACGGGCTTATTTTAGCCCCATCAGTAATTTCTTTGTGTGTATTCTCGATGGCATGTATGATTCTATATGAGTGTTTTTACAACATTTATTCGTTTTATTTCCAGTATTTTTTTGAGAGTACGCAAGTGTAAAGCATATTAGAAGGAGTAACTGCAATTATTTCCGAATAAGCATTGGATGAATTGAAAATTCACGTTCTGCTTGACATGCTTGTAAGTGTATCTAAAATGATTGTTCATCTTGATAATTTGTTTATAGATGCTTGTAAGGGTATTTGTGATGTTTGGAATATATATAAGACATGACGTGAGAATATAAAAGTTAATTTGGGTGTGTTGTTCATATAAATCAGGGACGGAATCAGAATGAAAAGTTCGGGTAGGCTAAAATTACCTTATATAATGAAAAATAATTTCAAAAGTTATTAACATTTTTCAAATAATATGTATCTACACATACAAACACTTTAAGATGCATTATTTATTAAAAAAACATCATGAAAATAAAATCGGGCTATAATAGAAAGAGAAATTAAATAACTCAAGCTAAAAAAAATACAAAGAGAAATATAATTGTGGGAAGTGCAGATTTTTTAACCCAAAATAAAGAAAAGAAAGAAAGAAAATAGAGGAAGGGGGTAGGAGGAATCGAACTTGGGAGTATTGGGTCTTAAGGGCAAACACCGACGTAAAAAACCAGTGGACCACATTGGTTTATCTATTAACTTAGTCCTCTTATTAGGTAAATTCTAATTTTTTGGGGTGGGCTGCAGCAAAGCCCAGCCCACCCTTTGTTCCGTCTCTGGTATAAATAGACGGGTTTTTGTTACTTTCCAAACAAGGTCATATTACATATTCATAGGTATTAGTAACAGGTAATTGTGATGTTTGGCAGGTATATACGACGTGTGAATAGAAAAGTTTGTTTGGCGATGTTATTCGTATAAATGGATGGTTTTTTTTGTTAAGTCCAAAAGAGTTCGTATTCATATTCATAGGTATGTGGGAAATGTTAAAAGCTTGAAACCATGCGAACAAAGTATAATAATGAAATATGAAGATATTTGCATTCGTCTGTGACATGAATTGCATTGAGTTTTTTTTTTTTTTTTTTGATTGGGTAAGAATTCGGATACGACGAAGTCGTTATCCGATGGCATCCTTGCGGATGAGGTCGGCGAGACCAGGATCACTGTGTAGATTGGGATTATTGGTTACGTGGGCAAGGTGTGCAACCCGATCAGCCACGCAATTACCGGAACGAAGAATGTGAGAATACGAAACTTCGCTAATCCCAGTGATAAGAGAACAGATGTCAGACATGACGAGTTCAATCTCCCATGGGCATTTGATGCCTTTACTAAGATAATTGATAATAATGAGTGAGTCACCTTCAATGATGAGTTTGTCGATGTTCAATTGTCTAGCACTTATAATACCTCTTCTGAGGGCAAGAGCTTCTGCCATTAAAGGCGTTTGTTTTCCAATTTTTTCCCCACCTACTGCCTCTGTTGTTCCTCTGTCGTTGCGAATGATGAATCCTGTAGTGCTTTGTCGATTTGGGCTAGCTGAGCCATCAAAATTTAATTTTACCCAACCAGTTGGTGGTTTCTTCCATTTCGTCTTATTATTCCTATTCCTAGCTCTTTTAGTCCCTTTATTCCTTTTTTGTTCATCATGGTTTAATTCGTCATGTGTTTTGCATGCCTTAATCCAGTTTTGTCGATTTACTTCCACTTTTTGGCCAAATCCTGCTTCAGATGGCAGTTTCTCTTGTTGAAAGATAAATAGATTTCTAGTCAACCAGGTTGTCCACCAGTGGAAGGCTAATTGTTGCTTTTCATCTTGTGTTAATATAACTCCAATCTTTGCCATTAGTATCTTGATGTTTCTGGATGCCCTAATCTCGTTATCAATTATCAATTTAACATTATTTTTGAGACTTCTGATGAATGAACTATATTTGCATTCAAAGAAAAGGTGCACAGAATCTTCATGGTGATGATTACACATGGCACAGTATGGTGGGATTGATAGCCCCCTATTTGCTAGTCGTCCGGCAGTGGGTAAGCCATCATGGCAAACTTTCCACAAAAAATTCTTAATTTTAGGCGGGGTGTCAATTTTCCAAATCCAAGCATTATCGTCTTTAACAGGCTCAGTGGTGTTAGTAGCTAATCTGTAAGCACTTGAAGTTGTGAACCAACCTTTATTATCCGGCCACCAGTACAGTCTATCCTCAATGGTACTAATAGGGAGTGGAATCTTACAAATTTGTTGCACAATGTCATCTGGTAGGACTTGTTTTAATTTTCCGCTACACCAGGAGTTATTGACTATGAATTCATTTACTCTAGTATTTAAATTTAGATTTGTTGGGTCAGTGCAATGCTTCCATAGAGGATGTGGTGGCCCCCAACTATCTTCCCAGAACTTGATAGATTTACCATTTCCTACCGACCAACTTAGACCCTTTTTAAAAGGGATGACTAGTTTCCTTAGCTGTGACCACTGCCACGAGGAATTCCCGTTATCATGGTAATTAAGAATATGAGTGTCTTTTAGATATTTTGACGTAATAATTTTGACCCATATGTTGTCTGGTTCCGCTAATATTTTCCATAATAGCTTCATTTGTAAAGCGATATTCATTTCTTTTGTTTTCCTTAGGCCCAAACCCCCTGATTCTTTTGGCTTACAAATTTTCTCCCAACTGATCAACGGTTTGTATTGTAAGTCCTTATTCCAAAAGAAAGTCCTATTTATTTTGTCAAGATTTGAATGCATTGATGCCGGGAGAATGAAACTTTGCATTGTATACAGTGGTTTCGCCGCCAAGTTAGAGTTGATTAGAACCGACCGACCCTGTTGAGACAAAGTGTTAGCCTTCCATTTAGCAAGTTGTGCCGTTGTTTTGTTGATAATTTCTTCGAATGTGGTCTTGTTGACTCGGCCGTTTATGATCGGACATCCAAGATATTTGTCTAATTTTGCCTGATTGGTTATGTTTAAAGACCTTTCTATACTCGGGAAGCGGCTTCTGGCAATCCCTGGCGAACATTGAAATGCTGATTTCGCATAATTAATCTTCTGGCCTGAGATCTGGCAGTATTCAGTCATAATGTTTTTGACCTTGTCACACGCCTCCATATTTCCTTTGGAGAAAATAATAATGTCATCGGCAAATGATAGAAAAGGGATGCTAACTCTAGATCGTCCAAACGAGAAACCAATTCCAGATTTGTTCTGATTAGCCTCAGCAGATAGTTTTCTAGCAAGCACCTCTGCCCCAAGAATAAATAGAAAGGGGGAGAGCGGATCACCTTGTCTTAATCCTCTATTCGCCGGGAATATATCAGTAGGCCCATTATTGACTAATACCGAGAAGGATACGGTGGTTACACATTCCATTATTAATTCAATGAACTTGTTGTGAAACCCAAATTTCTTTAGAACACTCGAAGTGAATTCCCAATCTACACGATCATATGCCTTCTCCATATCTAGTTTAATGGCAAGCCACCCATCCGCGCCTTTCCGGATTTTGAAAGAATGGAATATCTCATGTGCAATTAACACATTATCTTGTATAGCCTTGTCTGACACAAACGCACCTTGAAGTGGATGGATTAATTTTCCAATCACAAGTTTCAGCCTTTTTGTAAGAATTTTTGAGATTATTTTATAAATGGTAGAGCACAAACTAATAGGTCTATAATCGCCCGTTTTAGTGGGATTTCATTTCGGATATTTTCCTCACCAAAGATCAGAGTTCCCTCAGAAGTTGTGATTTGTCGTATTATTTTCCTATTTCTCCTTCCAAAAGCTATTCTATGAAAGTATGCTGAGTTACAGTCTGTCATTTTGATATGTTTGGATTTTGCTCGTTGGCCCCAATAATCTTTCTGGTATTTTAACAGTGACTCTTTTTTCCTAATGAGTGACATGTCCTTTGCTTTATGTGTGTTCGCTTGAGTGAGAGAATTCATTGCTTGTAATGCAAGAAGCTCTTTTTCCACATTTTGTATTTGTCTGAAAATATTTCCTAATGTATATTTGTTCCATTCCTTGGCATTTTGTTTAACAATCCTTGTTTTTGTTATTAAACGAAACATAGCAGAACCATGGCAGTCAGCCCGCCATGCTTGTTTAACAACATTTCGGAAATCATTTCTCTTGATCCACATATTCTCAAATTTGAATGGTGGTGGCTTGAACAGTGTTTGACTATCAAGGGTTGTAGTGATAGGACAATGATCAGAGGTCGAGAAGGCACCGTTTGTGGTCATGATCTCTGGATATGAGTCCAGGAATTGGTGTTGCACAAGCACACGATCAAGTTTTTCCTTTATGTTGTCCACTCCATCCACCTTTTTCCTCCATGTAAATGTATTCCCAACAGTTGGGATATCTAATAGACCGCATTGATTTTTGAACTCATTTAGTCTTTGAAATCTATTGTGGTTATGTATTACTCCACCCATTTTTTCATTATTGTTACCAATCTCGTTTAGATCACCGATTACCATACACGGCAAAGTTTCTCTTAAGATAATGTTTGTGAGTTCCCTCCAGAATGCAACCTTATCAGCCGCATTCGGAGGACCATAAACAAAGAAGATCATCCCCACGAAATCGTTGCTAACACAAGAATATTTTACTCCAATAATTCTTGGCAGATGAATTTCCACTGTAATTGTTTCGTTTAGTAGGTAGTTTTCGTTCCACATTATTCCTAATCCACCCGATTTACCGTTACCGGCGGACCAAACGGCTTTGTTGAATCTGCTTCCGGACCAAGTTTTTTCAAGAGGAATTTTGTCTGTCTTGGTTTCTGCTACAGCCATTAAAGCTATGTGCTCATTCGTTTTCATCGCTTTGATATCTGTCCAAAGATTAGGTCTTCCTAAACCCCTAACATTCCAAAAACAAATTTTCATTTGATATCTATAAATTGTATGAAACAGCATGGTAAGCTCTTCATACAAAGACTTTGTGCCTATTTTATTTTGTCCGTAAAATTACTCATTAAGTGGGTGAATGTAAACATTCCAAAGCTTTGAGCCTTTGAGTGATTTTCACATTTGCAGGAATAATAAACACAAAAGATTACTCTAAAGGTTGTAGAAAATGCAAAAAAGTTTGTAGAAAGGAAGTGGCTATACTTTTTCCACTCCGAACTATGTTTATCTCTAAACAATTTTCTAAAAAACTTAATCTGGTTTGTTGGTCTAACAGTTTGTAATGTGGGGATTTTTAGGAGGATATTTAGGCTAAGGTACATGCCTAGGGGCTGATCAAACTGAGATGTTCTTACATAATAGATATCTACACTATTATAGCACCCTTTGAAATGTCGGCAAAGATCATTCAGACAAGTGCAAGACTCAAAGACCAAGTAACCCAGCTTCCTTAATAGAGATAAGAACCAGTTCCAAAGGTACTTGGTAAACTGATGTCGATAGTGTTTATCACAATACACGTTTTTTAAAATTGGGAAACAACAATACTCACAATTGAAGATCTTCATGAAAGAGTTCGTATAAACATACCTTATCCAATTTGTTCTCCTCTTGAATAACTTTTCAGTTTTGGCCTTTTTTTGTGCTTCTTGAGCCTCCATGGAGACATGGATCTCCTTGATGAGTCTAAAGCCCTCCGGCATCCCCTTTCGGGTTTTAGTCATTTGAGAAGCAGGATCTCTTGCTACCAATGTCATGGGGCTACTAAGAATAGGAGTTATGATATTATTAACATTGAATTTTCTACACCACCCATATGAGTAATAACAAGGCCTTAGAAAGCAAGGACCACTAATCCTCGCAACCACCACAAAACAATTTTTACACAAACGATTCTTGGAAAACCAGTAAGTAAGCATGAATGGTTGATTGTAAAGCCTACAAATTTTAGAAATCAGATGCTTGATCAGAGATAAATAGATATAACACCAAATGTGTTGCCATTTCATCCGATGAAAAAACAATAAGTCACATTCAAGGGTTATCAACCAGGATCCTAGAAAGCAAGGGATATAGACCAAGCATAGCCAAATCTGAAATATAATAAATTTTCTACACACTATAATTCTTACCCAACAGACATGAATAAGAAAAGCATTAGACATGATGGTTTGGCCTTTTAGCTTCTTCTCGACTATGGACTTCCGGCTTGCCTCTTGAGCCTTACTGAAGTGAGGGATCTCCTCAAAGAGTTTAAAGCCCTCCGGCTTGTGGGATTTAGACATTTGAGGAGTAGGATCTTCTACTCCCATGAACTTTTTTCCTTTTTCAAATCCAAACGGAGCCATGAGCAGCACAAGGTCAAGAGAATTGTAAAAAAGAAGAAGTTTTGAATATAGAACTGTGAAATCAGAAGAGGGGGAGATGAGAAGAAGCCACCCCCTCAACCCGCTTCTAAAAAAGAGAGAAATTACAGACATGAGAGAGGAAGAGATTTCAGAGAGGGAACAAACCCATCCAAGGCCAAGAAAACCTCCACTGAACACTTTCTTGTTGCTGGAAGCCAATCCGGCCACCCCAGCCCAACAGAGCGAAGATCCACCCGGAAACAACCATATCACCACCAATCTGGAGTCCGAACGGGACAGATTCGGCCACGGCGGAGGTCGATTAGACCACCCACGAGCAATCATCATCATCAAAATTCTCCAGCAGCATCTTAGGAGGCTCAGACCAAGGGAATTAGATTTTAGCCTACTCCAGTGCGCAAGCCCCAAAATAGGAATAAGACTGAATTTCGCTGGACAGTCACTATCATCGGACCATTGACGGAACCCGGAAGCGAGAGATCGGAGAAAAAATGAGCCATCAATAGCCCATAAGTTACCGATCGGGGTTTTCTCTAAGAGGTGGAGCGGCCATGAAATAGAGATCTCTGTTGGATTGGGGTTGCTTTGAAAAGATTGCACAAAGAGGATGAGGGATCTGTATACAGTCACAAAGAAGGCGGAGTCAAGGAGGGTTTTCTCAAGAAGAGAGTTTCTCTCTCTTGTTTTCTCTCTCATGGTTTTCTTGGATTTTTTAAAATCTAAAAACAATTAGGAAGGAAGCGGAAAGCGTCATCATATGATGGTTCCATGGAGACTGAAGTGGAAGAGTACAACAGCGCCGATGAGTTTGAGGATCAGCCCCCTAACGTAACAAGGGGGGTGAACAATAAAAGAAATGGGGCATCCACATCAAACAATAGCCAAGCAATTATTGTGGTTAGCACGAGACGAGGTAATACTTTATTTGTGTTTAGAAACTATAAATTTCCTAATATGAATAAATGAACCTATCGTCAACACACCTAAGGCATAGTTGCTGGCGATGATGTTTTACTTACTTGTACGTGTTTTAAACGGAACAGAAATTATTGGTGCAGATGATGGTGATGCAACTATAAATGAAGGGAAAATCAGTGCTCCCACGGGACATCAAACTAAAAGTATTGTGAAAGAGAAGAAGAATACAAGAGGTAAATTACCAACTTACACGCACTTGGAAACAAGATCCTCTCCGAGCACTTTGGTTGAAACAATGCAACAACTGAAGACGAATGAATTGAACAAGGCACAACTGCAAACATTACACACCATAGGTTTTGGGAACTTATTGAGTTTGAAGCTGAAAAAACAACTTTTATCGCTGGGAGCGTGGCTTGTGGATCACTTTGATCCTCAAACAAGTGCAGCATAGAGTTTCCTGATGGGAGGAGCATAGAAATAAGTGATATAGATGTGCATCGTTGTCTTGGCATCCCATTAGGCAATGAGGTGGTGGAGATAAAAGGGCAAAATGAAAATAAGGATGTAATTGATAAGTGGAGGGCACAATTTGATAAGCAATATGCATCCTTGAGGCCTTCGCATGTGAAAACAGCGATGCTAAGTTGCAATGATGGTGGGCTGGAGTTTGTGCAGAATTTCCTGGTGCTATTTGATACAACAATGGTGAATAGCCAGCAAAGTGGAGGAGTTTACCAAGGTTTGGTAAGGAGCATATGGAGTGTTGATACTTGATTCGGTGAAGAATAAAAAGTAAAACTGGTGTCAATATGTCATTAAAGGCCTCATAAGAGGAAAACTAAAGTTTGGACCAAATAAGAAGGGGAGCTTTGGTGGGCCGCTTTTGTTTTTACTGGTCTCTCCTCTCTCCTCTCTCTTCCCTCGCTCGCTCTCGCTCGCAGCCTCTAGCACCAGACCCGGCAACTCCGGCGGTCCCCTCCACTAGCTCCGGCGATCCCTAGTCGCCAGCCCGGTCCCCCCCCAGCCCTGCCCGGCGCCAGACTCCGGCCCCCGCACCTAAGCCCTAGACCCCTTCCTCCCGTGCCGCCCCTACCTCGTGACGCCCCACCTATTCAGCAACCGCCTTCCCTCCTCCGGCGCAGCCATCCCCGAGCCCGACGCCCTCCCACTCCCTCCCGCAGGTCTCCTCTTCCTCTTCCCCCTGCTCTCCCTCGTGTCTCCTCTCCACCCAAACAATCGCTCTCTCTCTCTTCTCTCTCCCCCCCCCCCTCGCGCCTCCTCTGCCCCAGCACCTCCCTCCTCCCCTGCCATCCTATCCCCCGCCCCTGCCCTCCCCCCCCCCCCCCCACCCATCGTGTCCCCTCCCCCCCACCCCTACCCCCATCCCCAACCCTATAATCTGCCCCTGGCTGGAGATCTCCGTCCCCGACCACAAAGGCCGACACTAAACCTCAACCGTCGGCCTGCAGCATCCTGAGGTTGGTGGAGGTTGATCGACTTAACCGGAGGATCGAAGGACTCGAATGCCCCTTGAAGGGGCCAGTAAGCTTTAGTTTTTCCACTTCAGTTTTTGAGTTTACTAAGTGTGTTGAGTTTATTGGTTTTGTTTTGTTAGTGTTGAATTTTGGTTGCTCGATTATTTGATTCGTTTGCCTAGTGCTCTTGGATCGTCTCCTTGATTGTTTATTGATATTTCCGTTTAAATTGCGTGGTCTATTGCCTTAACCTTCTATCTATGAGTTCTTGATTTGTTGGGCATCTTAATTGCTTGGGTTATTTTTATTGTTTTGAGTTCTTTGGTGTTCCTGTTGATTGATTCCTTTTTGAGTAGTGCATCCTTTTAAGCATTTATTCTATTCGTTTGGTTAGCCCATTGCATTTTAGTAGATTGCCTTCCAGGTAGTGGTGGTCCTGATTACCTCAATTGATTGCCTCCCTGTTTGGTGGTTGTTAGCATTGTTTAGTTTCTATTTGTTGAGTTTCCAATTGTGAGCTCTTAGTTGTGCTTGTGTGTTTTGGTATCTCTCATCTTGGCTCTCTCTTAGTTTTTGCCTTCTCGTGCTGTCTAGTTAGTTGCTAGCTGATTGTTAGTTTCTTGGCCCTGTGTCCCTTTTCTGTATCTGCTTGTGGTGGTTTAGCCATTTATGTTCTGTTTCTTGGTTGTGTGCCATACTGTTTGGGCATATATGTCTTCTCCAGTGGTCCCTCGCCCTCGTCCTCGTCCGTCTCAGGGGGTGCCCTCCATTCAGTTTGGTTCTTGGAATATTGGATCCCTTACGGGTAAGTCTATAGAGCTTGTCCAGATTCTGAAGAACAGAAAGGTGGATATTGCTTGTCTGCAGGAAACTAAGTGGGTGGGGAGCAAAGCGCGTCAGGTGGATGGGTGGAAGCTGTGGTACTCGGGTATCGACAGAAGGAGGAATGGAGTTGGCATCATGGTCGGGGAGCTTTGGAAGGATCGGTTTGTGCGTGTAGAGCGTGTGAATGATCGTTTGTTGGCGATTAAGTTTGTTACGGAGGACTCCTTTCTGCATGTAATTAGTGCCTACGCCCCCCAGGTAGGGCGGGGTGTGGAGGAGAAGCGTAAATTTTGGGAGGATTTGGATGCTCTGGTGGGGACTATCCCAGCGTCAGAACACTATGTGATTGGGGGTGATTTCAATGCCCACATTGGGAGGGGCAACGACGGGTTTGTGGAGACGCAGGGAGGTTTTGGCTTTGGCATCAGGAATGATAGTGGGATTGCATTGTTGGAGTTCGCTTCTGCATTTGGGAGTGTCATCTGAAACTCCTGGTTTTGTAAAAGGGATGAGCACTTGATTACATTCTCCAGCTTAGTTGGAAGTTCTCAAATTGACTACCTTTTGGTTAGAAAGGAAGACAGACGTCGTTGCAAGGATTGTAAGGTGATTCCCTTCGGAGGTCTCTCAACGCCTCATCACCTCCTTGTTATGGACTTTGAAGTGAATGTTCGAGCTCGTAAGAGAAGCCACAACTTGCCTTCGAAAATCAGGTGGTGGCATATGAATGAATCGACCGGACGTCTTCTGAAAGATAAGGTTTGGCAAGCAGCGGAGCAGGCGGGGATTGAGGATTCGTTGGGCAATGCAGAAGCTATGTGGAGCCGTTTAGCAGGTTGTATTCGCAGAGTGGGTCGAGAGGTACTGGGGGTAGCGAAAGGGGGCCATGGGTCCATGCGAGGCGTCGCTTGGTGGAATGATGAAGTGAAGGCAAAGGTAAAGGCAAAACAGTTAGCTTTTCAGAGTTGGTTGCACAGAAGCACTGGAGACGACGGTGTGGAGCTCAGGTCAAGGTATAATGCGGCCAAAAGGGAAGCTAAGCGTGCAGTAGCTAAGGCTAAGGGCAAATCTTTTGAGAATCTTTACAGAGCCCTCGACAACAAAGGAGGAGAGCAAGTCCTCTATAAACTAGCTCGACATAGAGAGAGGATGAGTAGAGACATCGACAGCGTCAGATGTGTTAAAGATGAGAGCGGTCAAGTGTTAGTGGATGATCAACAAATGAAGGGTAGATGGCGGAGTTACTTCTCTGATTTGCTCAACGAGGATCTATACGATTCAGAGATGAGTTCTAGTCTTTCGGATCGTATCGATTTAGGATTCCATCGACGCATTTCGATAGTGGAGGTTAAGGAAGTTGTCTGTAGGGCGAAGAACAGTAGAGCTTCTGGCCCAGATGATATTCCGAGGGAGGTTTGGAAATGGTTAGGGCCCAAAGGTTTGGTTTGGCTTACTTCACTTTTCAATGCTATCCTATCGTCAGCTAAGATGCCTTCGGAGTGGAGACTTAGAAAATTGGTCCCGGTCTACAAGAACAAAGGGGATGTCCAATGTTGCAGTAACTACAGAGGAATCAAACTGTTGAGCCACACTATGAAGTTATGGGAGAGAGTGATTGGGATGAGACTTCAGAGATCGGTTCACGTATCGGAGAATCAGTTTGGATTTATGCCTGGCAGATCTACGGTTGAGGCTATCCACTTGTTAAGGCGACTGATCGAGATGCACAGAGATAGAAAGAAGAATCTGCATATGGCCTTTATTGATATAGAAAAGGCCTACGACAGGATTTCGAGAGAGCTTCTTTGGAGATGCTTGGCAGGAAAGAGAGTGCCAGGGTCGTATATCAGAGTTATCAGGGATATGTATGACGATTCGTTGACAAGTGTTAGAACGCCGTGTGGGGATTCAGAGTATTTTGAGGTTCGAGTGGGGCTTCACCAGGGCTCTGCGCTTAGTCCGCTTCTATTCACTTTAGTTATGGATACACTGTCTGCTTCTCTCCATGAGGAGGTACCTTGGTGCATGCTGTTTGCCGACGATATTGTTCTAGTGGACGCCTCTAGTTCGGGGTTGGCTCGCAGACTAGAAGGTTGGAGAGAAGTGTTGGAGTCTAAGGGTTTCAGAATGAGTAGGACCAAGACCGAGTATATGCAGTTCAGCTTTGGAGAGGCCAGAGTCCCTGAGACACTCGTTCGATTGGGGGAGGATCTTGTCCCAAGGAAGGAGCATTTCAAGTGCCTTGGCTCGTACGTCCAAAGCGATGGGGGTATCGACAAGGATATTGAGCATAGAGTCCAGGCAGGGTGGCTGAGATGGAGGAGAGCATCTGGGGTTCTCTGTGACAAGAAAGTCCCGGCTAAGCTGAAATGGAAATTTTATAAGGTGGTTGTCAGACCGACCTTGTTGTATGGCGCGGAGTGTTGGCATAGTACTAAAGCCCAAGAACAGAAGTTGGCGGTGGCTGAGATGAGAATGCTGAGATGGATGAGTGGACACACGAGGCTGGACAGAATCAGAAATGTGGACATTAGAAGCAAGGTTGGAGTTGTGAGTATCGTTGACAAGCTACGGGAGTCCAGATTGCGGTGGTTTGGGCACGTTCGTAGGAGGCATTTATCAGCGCCTGTCCGTAGGTGTGAGAGTTTGGAGCTTGGAGCTTTGTGCAGAGGGAGAGGTAGACCGAAGAAGAGCTGGATGGAGGTTATTCGACAGGATCTCAATGCGCTGAACCTATCGGAGGATATGACTTCGGATAGGGACCACTGGAGGAGATGCATTCGGACTTCGGATGTTTAGAATCCCTAGGATGGGTGCTGGGTCATTTCTTCCCGCTTCCTTTCTACCTCTCTTTCTGCTTTCTATCTGTTTTATGTCGGTTATCTTCGTATCTGTTTTCCGTCTATCGGCTGTCTATTTCCTAATATCCTACTAGGTGTCCTGGGACGTGTTTCCTTTGCTCTATTTTTTGGGTCTTCCGGAAACACTCTCCCGACTAGTTCGGGGAAAGAGTGCGTACATCCCGACCCCCCAGACCCCGCTTTATTGCAGGATATATTGGGCTGTTGTTGTTGTTGTTGTAAATATTTTTCAGAAGCACCATAATTATTTCATGAAACACTATTTGTATTAACCACTTAGATATATGTATACACAATTCCATGCAGCTCTTATATATTGACAGTGTGGTACACCAAGGGCAAAGACAAGTACCTAGAGCACTCCCATCTTTCACTGGTTGGGATGATACTACAGTTTCAGCCCGTGAAAAAAGTGAAATGATAAGTGGAGGTTTTGGCAAAGGTCGAATAGAGGCGCCAATGGAAGTTAAAGATTTCATCCCAATGGCTCTGCAACTGGAAATGACAGAAATGCCACTAGTCACAAAGGAGGTAACCAATATGTCAATAATATTCAATTTAACCAAATAATATTAGTATTAGTACCTAAAACCTTATGCATAATTGTTAGCAGCTATAAATGGTATTTATACGGTGTGCGCTCTTTGTAGGATTATCTTAACGATATAATTAAGGCAGCTGTTGATATGAGTGTGGCAATGAAGACATTTGTGGGAAAGCTGAATGAAATCCCGAATGTGTTGAGAACAGATGCACCTATGATATCCATGTATGAATTGAGTAAAACAATACTAGGAAGGGGGATTCCTACTTCATTGGAAGCAAGTTCAAAAGTAGGAAGCCAAGTTGAGGAAGTGTTAACCCAAGGAACAAATTGTACGTATTTAGATGCATCTTTGCTACTAAATATGCAGAAGATTGAAGAGGCAATCAATCTTCGCGACGCTTTGCTGGCAGAAAAGAATGGATGGCCGAATTTTGATCTTGGTGTTGAGGGAGTTGATCGACCAATCAGGGACCCAGTCGAGGAAGTGATAGCAGATATTGTTCGACAAGAGCGGAACAATGGAGGTGGTCTAATCGACGAGGACACCGACATTGGTGAATCTGGAGAGAGGCATGTGGTCCAGGTAAACATTGACAAGGAACATGATGAAGATAGAGTAAATTATGGATCCAGCAACAATTTGAATGAGGTAAGTAATTGTTTATTTAATTATTCATAGGTAATGCTTGACTATGTTATTAACTTTGTCCCTATTCTCTGTCAACAGTTTATAAATAATGATTCGTATTAAAAACCAAAATTATTCATCAGTATATAGTATTTATCAATGTTTAAATTAATAATCGAATGTGTATGAGCAAATGCAGTTATAATTCTGGCATAACCATTTGTTTTTGTGTGAAGGATGAGACAGTCGATACTACTGATTTTGACAATTCTGGATTGAATTTTATGGATACTAGATTGTCGCTGGATAAGGTAACTTATTGAGATGATTGAGAACAAGACAATTCAAACCTACGTTGTTATGAGTTGATTTAAATTGAAACTAATGTGGAAAAGTGGTGTGGTAATGGTGATAGGGCAAAGGGCACGATGTTCCTACCAGTATGTTGGCGTGGAATATAGCTGATAAGGTGGTTTATAAGGTATGATTTCTGCATCGTGTCATTTGAATTTATCTTTGAATTAATAGTAATGTAATATTAATGGCTACTCATGGGAAGAGGTGGTAAGTTGTTGTTAATGGATTCGTAGGGAAAATCAATCGATATGGATGATATAGGGAATTTCAAAACCCCTAGACCAAGAAGAAGTGTGAAGCCTTCGGTTGCTGATACAAGTCCATACGTGAGCCGGTTTATTGATCCAGAAAACAGAAATAACAAGGAACAATCTATGGTTGTTAATGTAGTTAAGGCACTAAAAAACAAGTACGTATAAGTATATTACAGTATATAATATGTTTGTTTTACGGATGAAAGCATGGTATTAAAAATCGTTTGCCACTTTATTTGAAGGAAAATCCTCTTCGAATATGAGAATAATAGTGTGATGGTTGCTGGAAAGTTCATACTGCGCACTGAAGAATGTCAGTCACTCCTTAACAACTTTGTGGCATCAAGTGTGATGGATGTGTGGGCTATGAGACTTAACCACGAAGAGAAAAGACGAAGCAATTTGTCACCCTATATCTACTTTGTGCCGACCTTTGTGACAGTAAGATTTGATAAAAAAAATTATATGTTACTGCAACTTAAGTGATTTACTATTTGTCTACATTTTATTGATAAATGTGTTATGTTTTGTTAGATTCCGGCAATATGCAATACATGGGAGAAGACATTTGACGAAAGATTTACACACTTCAGTTTGCAGTTCTATGAGGGGGCATCTGATGAGGAATTGCAAATTGATAAGCTTGATATGGTATACACTGACATTTGCATTGTCCCGTTCGTATACTAGGTGTCATAAGCTTGTACATGAAATTTGTTTTGTTCTTGTTTTTTCGCATTCAGACAATGTTCCCTGTGTTGGACAAGGGACACTACTATGTCATTTGCTTAGCTTCAAGATGAAGACAGGAGTAGCTGAAATAATTGATAGCTCAAAGGCAAGGGAAAGTGATTATGAAGGAGTATACAAAGGGGTATTCAATGAGTTGGTAAGTATGGAAAATGTTTGTAAATAGCACTTACGTATTCACGGGTATGCATCCTTTGAATTGACCCATATTGGTTGGACAATTGAACTTGTAGGTGCACATGTTCAGGAAGTTGATTGAAGATGAATGTGGGAAGAAATTGGCAGATAGGTTTTCTAAATTGAAGGATGCGAGAGTGCTAAAGTTAGATTGGAAAGACGACAAAGAAAGGAATGATTGTGGTATCTATGCAATGAGGCATATGGAGACGTATAAGGGGGGTGTCTCATGGAAGTGTGGGTTTAAAGCAGCCTCAAAGAAGAACATCAATTCATTGAGGATGAAATATTTGCATTGCAGAGGTCGGCTCCCGTGTAAGCAGGGCTTACAATGTATTTAGTGAGCAAATCCTAACCCTCCTTTCGAATACCATGGACGGCCGTGATTCATTGAATATTATAAAATTGAAAAATAGAAAAGAGGGAAGCGGGGAATAAAAGGGGAGAGAGAAGCGCGTGTAATTACGCAATAGGGTAAAAAAAAACCCACTGTCATCACTAATTTTGATTCACCCTGTATCACGATGAAATTGGGTGAAAATCAAGAGGATCATAATCTCCCCAAATTGGAAGGAAGCTTTGGCGAAATCCTTGATTTGGGGCAGGCAAAATCTTCCATGAAAATCAAATTTGACCCATTATCTATGCAGCGTGGTCGATCGAAACGGGTAAGTTCTTGATTTTCTATTATGTTTGAAGGCGAATTGATTGTTCTTTAAAACCCTAAATTGAAATCGTCGACTCCTGTGTTCAATCGGCAGCGACCGAGGAGACGAAGCATCCAAATTGATAGAGAGGGATAGATTCCATAGCTATGGGTATGTTTAAGAAAGTTTAATTGATAAAAGGGTATATTGGTTCTACCGTAAATTGGGAAATTCGTTTATTGTGGTTCTTCAAAGTTGCAAAGTTTTGCATTTATATGGATGGCCGAATTGTTTCAGTTGGGTCTGCAATTTTGTGGCTATGCGTGAAGAAATATGTGTTTAATACGCATTTATTCCTTCTATTTGGTTATATATAGTGTCACTGGATATTCGTAATTTCTTTGTGTGTATTCTCGATGGCATGTATGATTCTATATGAGTGTTTTTACATCATTTATTCGTTTTATTTCCAGTCTTTTTTTGAGAGTACGTAAGTGTAAAGCATATTAGAAGGAGTAACTGCAATTATTTCCGAATAAGCATTGGATGAATTGAAAATTCACGTTCTGCTTGACATGCTTGTAAGTGTATCTAAAATGATTGTTCATCTTGATAATTTCACATGCCTTTAAACGGGCGAGTGGGATGTCAAAGTGGTGGACCCCATCTAATTTTGGAATTTATTTATTTAAATTTTCCTTCAATCTCGTCCATTCATTTGACTCCATCCAACGATCATAAATTGCTCACAAATTACACCATAACCCTTGCTCACACATGATCTATTCTCTCTCTCTCTCTCTATATATATATATAGGAGGACTTTCCGGTGAGTACACCCCTTACCATGAAACGGAGGGACAAATCTAGGCCCTTAGATGAAAAAAAACCAATGGTCTGGATTAGTTTTTAAAATTCTTGTTTAAGCGTGTAACTACCTAGTATTCATATTTGTGTTAATATTCATATTTTATTGTGTAATTATTCATATATAAATTATTAAATATTCATATTTAGTGCTTAGTAGTTCCAATTAAAATATCAGAGATTTCATCTCCGCTTAAACGTGTAACCAACTAGTATTCATATTTGACATTAAATATGAATACTAGGTAGTTTTACGGTAAAACAGTTTGTTTTTCAAAGTTAATCCTAGCCCTTTATTTTTTTGATCCAAGAGTTGAGATTTATCCCCCCGTTTCATGGTAAGGGGTGTACTCACTGGAAAGCTATATATATATATATATATATATATATATATATATATATATATATATATATATATATATATATATATTATCTCAACCTTTAAGGGTGTGTTAAAAATATATCTCAACCTTTCAAATGTAAGATAAATATCCTGACCTTTAAGGATATGTTAAAAATATATCCCTACCTTTCAAATGTAAGATAAATATATCAACCTTTATAAGCGATGTTCAAATAATATATAAAATAATTCTCTACCAAAAAAAAAACTAACATGGCATACATATGTGGCAAACTAAATTAATAAAAAAATAAATTTTAAAAAAATATATAAAAAATTAATAGAAGGGTTTAAGAAAACAAGTTTTTTCATTTATTATTTAAAAAAAAAATTCAAGACACTTTATTAATATTTCTATTTTCCATATGATTCTTCTTTGTTCAATTGTTCCATTTTTTTTTTACATAATTTATTTACTAAAATTCTAACTATTCTTCTTTCTATTTTAAATTTTTATCAAAAATGAGAAATTAGTTAAATGGTCCATTATACGAATATGGGTGTTATCCCTCAAATGTAAAAATAATCTAAATAAAATATTAAACACTTGTAAATATATCATTTTTTATATATATATATATATTTATATTTTATTAATTTATTTCTTTCCCTTGATAAAAAAAAAAGAAAAGAAATGGTTTAATAAAACAAGGTTTTTAATATAGAGTTATAAGAAAATAGTGTGTATAAAATATAAAAGATGAAAGATATGTAAAACTATAATTTTTTAATATATATTTTTTAAAGTTTTTTTTATTAATTTTTTTTTTTGACATATATGCATGTCCTGTTAGCTTTTTTTTTTTGTACAAATTTTTTTGAGATATTATTTTAACATTAACTATAAAGGTCGAGATATTTATATTACATTTGAAAGGTTGAGATATATTTTTAACACCCCTTTAAAGGTCGGGATATTTATCTTACACTTTGAAAGGTTGGGATATATTTTTAACACACCCTTAAAGGTCGGGTTATTTTAATTAGTTTCGCCATATATATATATAGAGGTTAGGTCATGTGTAAACATCCCTTAATGTGTTTTGTGTTAACAAATATAAGCCGTTGATTGATTGCAAATGGAAGGACGAGATTAATTACCGAAATTAATTAATTTTAATATGAAAAGATAAAAACTACCCTTTTCTCCTAACACACGCGTGTGATATCCCAACCCAAATCCCCCCTTTTTTGGACGATTAGAAAACAATCGTCTCTCACCCTCTTCATCGCATCTCATATTAGGGCAATTTCGGCGAAATTAGAGGGCGACTCCGGCGAATATTGCTCATCCGAGAGTCGCACATTTGGCTGTAACGCATGTAACGTGAACCTAGTCGGCGGAGTCTGTAGGCGGCTTGAAGGGACACCACGATGACGCCATTGTAGCGCACCATCGAATTCGCCCCAGGTTAGGGATGAACGCGAATTTTCATTCGAGGGGAGTTGAAAGGGGATTAATTTGATGAATATTTGTTGTCTTGATATGAATATTGAAGAAATTTGAGTCACTGGTACGAAATATGTCCTGTTTCATACTCGGGGGACGTGATATGAATATTGGTGAAATGATTCTTGACTTTGATGAATAATTGTGTTACTGTGATGAATATTTCTTAAATTTTGCCGAATATTGATGAATATTTGGGAAATTGTGAATAATTGAGTAACTGTGATGAATATTTGAGTGATCGTGATGAATATTTGAGTGACTGTGATGAATATTTGATAAATTTTAACAAAAACTATGATGAATAATTGAGTAATTGTGATGAATATGTGAGTGACTGTGATGAATATTTGAGTGACTGTGATGAATATTTGATAAATTTTAACAAAAACTTTGATGAATAATTGAGTGATTGTGATGAATATTTGATAAAATTTGCCGAATATTGATGACTACTTGAAAAATTATGAAGATAAAAAACTTTGATGAATCTTCCTCTTCTTCACCGTTCGCTTGGATGAAACTGTCACAGATTTTCAAGGATTTTACATACCAGATTAATAGATCATGATCTTGATTTGTATGACCAAAAATCTTTTCAAAAAGGAAATTGGAGTAAATTGGCAAAAAAAAATTAAAAAAAATAAGCGTCTCCCACGATTTTCTCTTTGCAGAATTCGAGCAGTTACATGCCTGTGCATCACACGCACTTCCCTGGCGAGATTGGATTAGTTTTCCCCGTGGGTCCCACTTTTTTATTAAAAATAAATTACTTAAATTAAGGATTAATCACAACCTTTGATTTTGATTCGATCAACGACATATATTTGTTAACACAAAACATAATAAGACTTGTAAACATTTGATCAATCCTCTATATATATATATATATAGGGAACCTTTAAAATGTAAAAACTCCTTAACGTGTAAAATACGCTTAACGTGTAAAATTTTGTAAAATAAAACCGGCATCCACAATTTTAAAAACAACGCCTGCGCTCACCCCAAGCACCAGTTCACCACGTTTGCTCTCGGCCTCCCGCACCCACACCCGCGTCGAGCCACCTCCGACCACCAGCGACCAGCCGCCCTCGAGCCCACCCCGGTGAGCAACCCCCGAGCCCTGGCTTGGTCTGGTTCGAGCCCATACGCGCCCACCCTGACCATTCGAAGCCTCACGTCGCATCTTCGCTCGTCGGCCTCCCACGCCACCCACGAGCCACCTCCGGCAACCAGCCCCCACCTGCTCGAACCCCCTCCCTTAGGCGCACCCCCCGAGACTGGAACCCCCATGGTTCGAGCCCAGCCGAGCTCACACCGAGCCCATCTCCCCCATAAGTGTTGTTCGACATTTTTGGCTCGGAATACCTTCGAAATCCCGATTTTGCTCCTTGTTTCAACTCGAATTTGGTATGATTTATAACCTTAAACTTGTTTATTATAATTATTTAGATTGTTTGAATGATTTAGGTTGAGATTGAAAATGTAGGGTTTGATTTAGGAGCGGAATTTGGGGTTTTTTGCCAAAAGCCAAATTAATTGAAATTGATGATATGGTTGTGTTGTTGGGTTGATTTTGAGCTAATTTCATGTTCATATCATTCTCAAATTGTTTATAGATCATTAGCTAATTGGATTTTAGAATTTTATAGTGCGATATGCTTTAGAATTTGGGGTTTTTTGCCAAAAAACAAATTGACTGAAATTGATGATATGGTTGTGTTGGTGGGTTGATTTGGAGCTAATTTCATGTTTATAGGATTGTCAAATTGTTTATAGATCATGATCTAATTGGATTTTAGAATTGTTTTGCGATATATTTTAGAATTTGAGGTTTTTTTGCCAACATCCAGATTGATTGAAATTGATGATATGGTTGTGTTGTTGAGTTGATTTGGAGCTAATTTCATGTTTATAGCATTGTCAAATTGTTTGTGAATAATGAGCTAACTGGATTTTAGAATTTTATTGCGATATGCTTTAGGTTGATTATGTTCTTCTATTTTAGCATGAAAATCATAATTTAGCCTATTAGCTCAATTGGTAGAGCAATGTGCATTTGCACAAAGATGTGGGTTCAAATCCCACATAGGTTACATAATAGACAAGAGCGCAACAATCGTAAATTGTTAATCATGCACATTATAATCTTAGTTATGCACTTTTTAACCTTAAATATGCACATTTTAATCTTCTTTATGCACTTTAATTTTAAAAGCTTATGAGTAAAAAAATTGATTTCAAACTCACATCTATCAACCTAAATTATCCGAGAGTTGAACCCAAACTCTTAAAAGTAAAAAAAAAACAAAATTAAAACATCGATTTCAAAAGCACATCTTTTGTCTTATTAATGCACATTATGATCTTAAATTTGCACAATTGTATTCTAAATCTGCACAATTCTATCTTACTTTTGCACAATTGTATCTTATTTTTGCACAATTGTAGTTTAAATTTGCGATTATTCATGCACATTATGATCTTACTTTTGCACAATTGTATTCTAAATCTGCACAATTGTATCTTACTTTTGCACAATTGTAGTTTAAATTTGCACAATTGTATCCTACTTTTGCACACTTGTATTCTAAATGTGCACATAACAATTTAATTTTTTTCACTTTATGTTCTTATATTTGCACTTTAAAGTTGCACAAATGCACTTCACAGCTGCACAAATGCACTTCACAGCTGCACAAATGCACTTCACAACTGCACAAATGCACTTCGCAGCTGCACAAATGCACTTAACAGCTGCACAAAATGCACTTCACAGTTGCACAAATGCACATTATAGTTTTATTTTTGCACCTTATACTATTCATGAAGAGAATTATACTCATCTCTTTTCCATTAAGGTGTTCGCTCGTAATGTTATGTTCGACTCGGGAACGTTGCTGCCGGTTGCTGCAGATGATAGTTTGATCATTGATGTAATTCAACTTGCACTGTGTATTCAATTAGCGCTGTAGCTTGAGCTGTAAAGAACCTTCAGCTGACGAATAAGCCAATGTGTAGTGAAAATAAAGACAAGTGTTGAGTTCCGTTATTTGGTAGGGTCAGTTTTAGAATTTTGAAAGGACTAAATGTAACATCTAATTTACCAAATGGGAGTATAAACAGTAAACTGCATAGATGAGGGAGATTAACACAATGTTCATACACTGCATTGGAATTAAAAACACTTCTATTAACTCAACATCAAACTGCATCTACATCTGACCACAACATGTTAATTACAAATTTAAAGCATTCAAATATAAAATGCAACCATTCACACCATTTTCATTCAAACAAGTAATATACACTAGCTGCTGCAGAAGCCCCATCAGTACAACCTTACCTTTTCTGGAAATTCAACTTTCTCATGAAGATGGTGAAAAGGGAAGCGAAGGCAAGAGGAAACGCAATCAGGATAGCAGCCACGAGACCCAGCTGATTGCGGTGAAACCCAAAGTAATCTCTCAAGAAACCAGCAACTGTGTTGGTCTGACCAAACATGTTGATTAGAGTCTCTATGCCTCCATACTGCGAAGAAAGCATACCGTAGAGTGTCTAGGATGTTGGGCACAAATAATATAGCCAGATCCACCATCCGGGAACACGCTGCAAGAACAAAGAATGTACACACTAATGAGTAATCTGAATATCAGCCATCCACAAGAGGCAAAAGAGCATACTTCAAAGTTCAAACGCAGCTTACAGGTCTAGGAATCAGAAAGCCGGCAAAGAGATTGAATAATGAGTAGAATGCCGACGATATAATCGCGGCCACTTGGTAGTTGGGTGTCAGGGACACAAGCATCATGCCCATGAAGTTGAAGTACACCAGTGAGCAGAACATGGCGTAGCAGTACCAGAAAACCTTGTAGGCCGATGAGTAATACCCGATCATAGGGTAAGTGATGGCTGTGAAGATGATTGCTTCCGTCAGAAGGTAAGGAAGCTCAACAACGACCTTCATGATCCGGGTAAAGTATCACAAAGAGACAGTCAATAAATCTATTAATTGCTGTAAAATGTTAAGGTAGGGTGCCTTTTGATGTACCTGCGCGAATGAATTAGCCCACGAAGAGTACATCCCTGCAAATCTCTTTTGATAGACAACCGTTCTCTCCATTGCAACATGTGGTAAAACGTTGGAACAGTTGTTTATCCCCAGGAAGATCACAGCGGCAAACATTGAGCCAAATACAGTGAACAAGCTTTGCTGATTTTTTATGCCAACTAGAAAAATAGGGGCTTTTATTTATCATCAGAACCAAAATCCAAGTTGGGAAAGTTTCGGATTTGGGATGGTCAAGAAAGTTACAACACTACACTGAATGATTCATATTATGGTGGATAGTTGATCAACATACTTACATATTTCTCCCTTGTTGCCAGAACAGAAGCCCAAAAATCAGAGATGAGATTAGAGTATGCATGAGGCGCATGTTGTTGTATGGGGGGCTTCTCCAGTAAGACAAATTTAGCTTCCACATGCAAGATTTGAATTGTTTCCATCCATTTTGTGAGAAGCGAGTAGGGAAGTGAAGATCTTCTGAACCCGAAGGCGGATTACTTAATTGCTTCACTAGCTCTTCAGTATTTCTGAAAAACAAGGCATGCAAATTGTTGATTTATGATTTACTGCATAGAAACTATGGCTGCAGCCTAAGCACTTTTTTGAGATCCACCTACCACTCACAAATATGGAGGGAAGTCTATATTATGCTCATCTAATTTGAACTGTTCATTACCTATCAGCCAGATTATCACAAATCACATTTAAATTCAAAGCCACCCAAGTTGATCTCTGTATTAAGTTCTTAAACGTACCAAATGACCCTATTAATCACTCGAATCTAAAGTTTCTAAATGTTTTGAAATCAGAAAGATTGAGAGGCAGAGACACTACCGAAGATTAAGAAGATCGAGCCCTAGCAACTGAGAGTTTCAAACTGCAAAATTACTCAAATTTTAAAGAACCCTAGAATTGAGATGGTGAGAGAGTACCTTACAGGTCGGTTGGTCATCAAGGAACCCGACCAGATTCGCCTCCGACGATCCCATTCAGTGCGGCACGCCATGATACTGGGCATCTCGACCTCGGCGAGCTCGATCTGGAGGCGGCCGAAGTCAGCCAAGGATTTCAGAGCTTAGATCCCTAATTAAAATTGGAGTCAAATCCCTAATTAGTCCACAATCGAGGGAGATTGTGAGCAAAGAGGGAGCGAGAGTGCGAGCGCGAGCGAGCGAGGGAGAGTGCGAGGGCGAGAGCAAGCGAGCGAGGGAGAGTGCGAGAAGAGAGGGAGCAGAGAGGTAGCGGCGCCATGGGAGCGGACGGAGGAGACCGATGAACAAACAGAGGAGAAAGGAGCGGGTTCAGAGTTTTTTTTTAAAACAGGTCCGGTTCGGCTCTTCTCCATTAAAAAAACTAATTTTACACGTTAAGCCAATTTTACACGTTAAGGAGTTTTTACATTTGAAGCAAACCCTATATATATATATATATATATATAGGGAAGCTTTAAAATGTAAAAAGTCCTTAACGTGTAAAATTTTGAAAATCGGACACGCGGGCCTGATTTTAAAAAAACTAAACCGGTCCGTAAAAATCTGAACCGGTCCAATTGAACGAAGCAACCTCCTCTCTTCGTCTCTCCTTCCCAATTCCCATTCTCGCTCTCTGATGTTTTCGTCCTCTCTTCGTCTCTCCTTCCCAATTCCCTGCAAATCTGTACAGGCATGGTAATCTCTCTCCCTATGTCTCTCTCTCCTTCTCGTTCTTGTTCCATCCGCCCTAGGTTCCCTCCTCCTCCTTATGCTCCCATGGATGCAGGCCCTAGGGTTCCCTCCTCCTCCTCCTCCTCCTCCTTTCCGATCTCTCTCTATTATCCAAAGTCTGGGCGTCAGGTTGTCCCCAAATCCATCTCTCTCTCGTGCGCTGCAGCGACGACATCATCCCCAGTGACGCCGTCGAGCACCGTCGCTCCTGGCCGCACCGCCGCCCCTATTTTCGTCCACCGCTACTCGATTAAGCATACATTTACCTGCAATTTTGCTCAGATCTGAATCTCTGCTCTCAATCAAGGTTCCGTCGAGCACTGTCGCTCCTCGCCTTCGACAGCTTGTCCTCTCTCTTACACGGTATGCGCTTTCACCTTTAATTCAATTTCATATTCATTTAGGGCTGAAATTCAGTTGCTTGGAGTAGTTAACTTGCATTTTCACATTATAAATGACCTAACATTGCCAATTCATTGAGTCTATGTGGTGATTGTGGAGCTGCAAATAATTTGGGGGAAATGATTTAGGGTTTTTCCTAATTAAGACATAGGGCTTCCATGGCTTTATGCTTTTTAATTGGTGATGGAGATGATGTTTGATGAGTATAGCCTTGCAATCAAGGCGCAAAAACACACCGGGACAAGTCCCCCTATTTGTTCTCTTTGAGCAATGCTGAGCTTATTATTGACAAGGTAAAAAGAGTATTGATTTTCATTGATTAAAATCCATTTATTTAGGCAATTGCTGGATTCAATACTTGCCTCTCTTAAAGAGCAATGCCGAGATATCTTTCAAGCAACGTTGTTTCTTTCCTTTAGATGATTAGTAACAATTGCTGCTTAAAATCCTACAAGTTATTCTGGTTGTCATTGTACTCAGTCACTGATTTGTTTTATGGTGATTAAATACTTGCCTCTCTTGATTGTTGTATTTTTTAGGCTCTTCTTAATGCTGCAGTGATTCTCTGTAGAATCAAAAGGGCGACGTAAGAAGCTACATGAGGTCTGTTATTTGTGTTAATGTGGGATCTTCTTTTTTGGTTTCCTTTTTCTACTTAAGGATGACTAAATTAGTTTATTTTATTTTGCCAGGTTAACTATGTGACCAATATATGTTTCTTATGTTTCATTTGAAGATGCATCATGGTAGGCACTATTTTTTCACTAGTCTGCATAAATGTTTGATGATGCCTTCTCTTTGGCCCACAATTACCTTTTGATGATGCACTGGCAATCTATGCATCTATTGATTTCTGGTGTCCGGCCAACAGCGGTTCATTCTAGGATCTTTTCTGGTACACATTTTTTTTAGGATGCTTCTAGGAGTTAATGGGACAAGGGGATGCTTTTAGGATGCTTTCTAATTGAAAAAAAATGATTTTATATTGCCTTATTGGAGTATCTCTACAGTATTTCAGGAGGGAGTAAATTTTCGGGTGAAAGTGGAGTAACTCACTAAATAGTTTTCTTGTGCATGTCAGGTGTAATTGAAGTGTTGTTAAACAATTGAAGGCAAATTGATGCTGTTAATTTGGCTTTTGCATTTGAGCTGACTCAGCAGTTTTCACCAGTTGCTTTACTGAAGTCCTACTTAAAGGAGGCAACTAAGGTTGCTGCTTTGAAGCCTAGGAATGCATCTCCATCATCTCCGAGTGCACAGGTTTCATCTGGCTCTGAATTTCACTTATATTTACGCGAACCCTTAATCATTATTGCAGTAGTTGTGATTCCTAGACAGTATCTAGATAGTTTGCAAATGCATTGAAGCATTAAGCATTTGCAATTTCACAAAAGGGATTCTGAACTTGAGATAAAAGTGTAAAATGGATCTGTTGAATTGAAGGTTGTAAAATGATCTTATTTTTAAGCATCCTTGAGCTTATTTTCATGCTTGGTTAAAAGCTTGTTTATGAACTTATTATCATAAGCATTTCAGATTGAGGTAAGTGACCATGAGCTCGCAGCAAGCTGTGATCAAGTGCGTGGAGGTAAGGGACTGCTTTTAGGAGTAATCTTTATCTTAACATTCTAGAGAATTAGGTAATAGAAAACAGTTTAGCAGTAAGCACATCTTCATGGTACAATGATTCACAAAGGAATCCATGTCAGCAGTCATGTGCTTTATCTCAATGGCCTTAAACCCTCAATTTACCCTTAAATATTTTTGACATATTAGCTCAATTGGTAGAGCGATGTGCGTATGCACAAAGATGTGGATTCGAATCCCACATAGGTTATATTATAAACAAGAACACATCAATCCCAAATTGTTAATAATGCACATTATAATCTTAGTTATGCACTTTTTAACCTTAATTATGTACTTTTTAACCTTAAGTATGCACTTTAATTTGAAATTGTTATACGTAAAAAAATCGATTTCAAACTCACATCTATCAACCTAAATTATGCGAGAGGTGAATCCAAACTCTCAAAAGTAATAAAAAAAACAAAATTAAAACATCGATTTCAAAAGCACATCTTTTGTCTTATTCATGCACATTATGATCTTACTTTTGCACAATTGTATTCTAAATCTGCGCAATTGTATCTTACTTTTGCACGCTTGTATTCTAAATGTGCACAATTGTATTCTAAATCTGCACAATTGTATCTTACTTTTGCACAATTGTAGTTTAAATTTGCACAAGTGTATCCTACGTACACTTGTATTCTAAATGTGCACATTACAATTTTATTTTTACACTTTATGTTCTTATATTTGCACTTTACAGTTGCACAAAAGCACTTCACAGTTGCACAAATGCACTTCACAGTTGCACAAATGTACTTCACAGCTGCACAAATGCACTTCACAGCTGCACAAATGCACTTCACAGCTACACAAATTCACTTCATAGATGCACAAATGCACTTCATAGCTGCACAAATGCACTTCAAAGCTGCACAAATGCACATTATAATTTTATTTTTGCACCTTATACTATTCACGAAGAGAAACATAATAAAAGATACCACATAGATAGCCTATACGGGGTTTGAACCCGCATCTTTGTGCGTAGACACATTGCTCTCCCATTTTGAGCTAATAGGCTTTAGTACAAAACTTCAAAAGGCATAAGCAAGACAATGTGGAAAAGATAAACAAAGACTATTTGCAATTTATTATCCTGAAATGAATCAAATTCAGCATCAAAGTGCAGCCGTTTTGCTATCTCTTAAGTATGCACTATTATCTCTTAAGTTAGCACATTTGCTATCTAATATTGCACTTAAATATCACCAAGTCCTAATGAAAAAAGATGGAAACTTAGTCTTGGTAAGTATCTATCATCAAAACGTGATCAAAGAACAGCTTCAGTTTGGTACTCCATTTAAGACTAGCTTACCTTTCCTTCATGTATAAAAGAACAGCTTCAGTTTTAGCCACATCTCTTGCTTTCTTCTCCAATAGAATTATAACATCGCCTCTTAAACTCTTCGACACTTCTTCATACACGGATGAATCCAACTCGAATCCAAAAACCGAATCACATAACACTGACTCCAATTCATGAATGCGATGTTTCAAATCCTTTCTAATCGACGGCCAGCAGTCACTTTGACCAGCTTTCATCATCTCCTTTATTTGGATCACTTCTATAGTGTCTGATATTGTTTTCTACACAGAAAATAAATAGAAGTGTTTAGTTTATAGCTGATACAGATTTTAAAATTACATATTTTAGTTTACAGCCGATACAGATTTCAGATTATATGATTTGCAGATTTTAGATGATAGTTTATACAATTTCAGATTTTAGTTTACAACTTATACAGATTTCAGATTTTAAATTTACAGATTCTAGATGAGAGTTTATACAATTTCAAAATACACATTATATAATTACAGATTTCAGATTATATAATTACAATTTATACAATTTCAAAATACAGATGACAGTTTATACGGATTTACAGATTATATAATTACAGATGCCCAACAAGAAGGGGAGTATTTTATTTTTAACAATACAAGATGGAAAAAAGGATAACAAATACGACATGGAAAAGCCCAGAAGCACATATCACAAGGTCAACCAATCTAGGGCATCTGATGTTGCAAAGCTAACTCATTTATGAGAAACAGGAGAGGAAAGAATTATGCACATTATACCATCTGCAGTAAGATTTTCAGTAGACTTTTTAGCTTAACTGAATTTTTAAAGAAGATACTGAGCATTGACAATGATTGACTTGGTTTTCCAGTTCTAATAGTCTCTTAGGAATATCTTATATGTTTTCACATTGTTAGTTATATCAAAATTATACCTCAAAGTTAGCGATTCCAACCCTCATAAACCATTCAACATTAATATCCAGCTCCTATTATTGCCTTCTGTTAGAGAAAATGACAAAATGAAAATGAACAAATTATAAAGTTCACCAACAAAAGAAACATAAAAATCAACTTCTACTACCCTATCAAACCAGAACTTCTAGAAAACCAATGAAAGAAACTAAAAATCATTCAATAAGAGTTGGTTGATGTGTTATTCCTCACGTTTCACAAGAAACGCTTGCTTGGAAGGAATCTTCCAATTAAAAGATGTGAAAAATGATTCAACATTTGCACCAAGGAATCGACCTTGAATGTATTGGATAATTGAAAGCTTGCTTGCAAAACCCTAAATCCCCAAATATCTACCCCGAAATACCTACAATTTAGAAATCCCTAAATCACAATCGAAATATAAGCATGAACCAATTTTTACCAATCTCAGAGCTCTAATTACATTAAGAAGATGAAACCGACGAATAATTGATCGAAGAGGGCCAAAAGAGAAGCAACGAACGAACCTGAGACTCTGAGAGCCCTAGGCGAATGGATTGGGTCGAGAAGTGCTGCAAATGGAGAGGACGAACCGGCCAATTGGGGCAAAATCGTCCAGAGCGAGGATGTGGTGGGGGTGAGGAAGAGATGGGGTCGGGAATTTGGGAAGGTAGACATGGATACCAAGAGTAACGATGGGCTCTTCTTCTCCATGGATTGAGAGGAGCAGGAGAGAGGTAAGCCAAAACGCGTAGTTGAACAAGAAACCATTGCTAATTTTGGATTAGCGTGTCCTAATTTAGAAATTTTACACGTTAAGCCAATTTTACACGTTAAGGACTTTTTACATTTGAAGCAAACCTTATATATATATATATACTCCTTAGAGTATATCTAGTGCACAAATATGAGTCCTTGATCTATAGCGAATGGATGGTCTAGATTAAAATGAGTTTTTTTTTCCAATTAAAATGGTGTGACCCACTGCATAAAACCACCTACTCTCCTCATTTCCATCAACAGGCGCGTGTGTAGATTTGGAAGGGCCCACTTCACACTTTTTTTTTTTTGTACAGAATGATTTTTGCATATCACATTGAATCTTTTACTTCCATAATAAAACATTGGGTTTTTTGCATATCAAATGGGATCCACCAAATTGGGTCTATGACTCTATCAAATCGTTTTTTTTTAATTATTGGAGATTAAAAATTCCAAATCTCACTAAATAATATTTTACTTATAACGGAATAATATTTTTTTATCCCATCAATTTCAGTTTTTAACTTGTACCAACACCGGTTAATTTTTATCCATTCAGTTTTGAAACATTATTCGGTAGAATAGTTATATTTTTCGGATAAAAAAAATAAAACACTCAAGTAAGAAGTATTATTCGGTGGAATGGTTGGTTTTCACTAGTAGCTTGATCATTATGGTTTGTTTTTATTCGGTGAAATATATATTTTTACCGCTCTAGTCCACCGAATAAAATCAAAGAAAAACATTAATTAATATGTTGGGTAATTTTTATTCAATCACTTTCGAAACATTATTCGGTATAATGGACATATTTTTCGGGGAACAAAAAAAACAAACTAAGTTATAAATATTATTCAGTGAAATAGTTCGTATTCGCTAGTCGGTTTAACATGAAGGTGTGACTTTATTCGATGAAATATATATTTTTTTCCACTCTACTTCACCAAATAATAAACGGGGTTGAAAGAACTCATGGAACTCGAACAAACGGGGTTGCTTGATTTCCCGGACAATAGCTCCGACGAACTTGGTCGAGGCTCTCGGTGGTCGATGTCTCCGCCCCCGTCTCTAGCCCCACTGCTCACCTCGGTGGTCGAGGCTCTCGGTGGCCGAGGTCCTTGTCAGCGAACCCACCTTCCTCTTCACCCTTGACATCCCCGTCCCCATCAGATCCCATTTAGCCATCTCGATCCCGCTTGTCCGCCCCACCATCGCCACCGCCCTTTGCCACCTAGATCCAAATGAAATAGATCTAGAACAAACCAATGAACATAAACCTCGAATCAGCATTCACGAAGGAGCATAATCTACCAGATCTGAGGGGAAGAAGGAAAAAAACCATCTCCGGCCAAATCCATTTGGGATTGGACCAGAAATAGCCACCGTCGCAACACCGTCCCTTTCGCTCTTCACCGTCGCCTATGGACCACGCCTAGGGTTGCGCCTCCGCCTCGCTTTGGCTCCACGGGTCCACATCGATGAAGAAGAAGACCGTATGGACTCGATTCCGTCTTGCCTGGGCTCGCCTCCGCCTTGCCTCCCCAATGATGTCCGCTTTGCCGAAATCGCCGCCGCTCTCGCCCTTATTGCCTCCGCTTCACCTTCTTCGTTTCACTTGTACATGATGATTAGGGATTAGATTTTCATTTCCCATCATTCACGCGCCTACGCTCCTGGAATGAGGGATAGATAGCCTTTTTTATTTTTTATTTTAAAAAGGGACACGTGTAAACATCTCACCCATCTATTTGAATGAGATCAAGGATCCAGATATGTGCACAAAGTACACCCTAAGGGGTGTGCACAACAGATCTATACTATATATATATATATATATATATATATATATATATATATATATAGAGAGAGAGAGAGAGAGAGAGAGAGAGAGATTGACTTCTGCGGAAACTCTCCTTAGGATGAAAACTAAGAACATATCTTAACCATCAAATCCTAATAAATCAACGATCTAAATTAATTAGGAATTTCTTTTTTTTTATAAAGATGAATGATGGACCCCACATTTGTATCATGCACACGCGCAAGTGCGTAACCACTAACCCTTGAATTGGTAAATAAAGAGCGGTCATTCCGGGGTTCGAATCGGGGACCTATGAGTACTACCCACAAGTTCTTTCCGATGAGCCATTCCGAAATGGTTATAACCATAAAGCAAATATATACATACACTAACCCCGCATGAATGAGCATGACTCCCGCTCTTTACTCTCACCGCCCCACATAAAGCAAATATATACATACACTTTTTTTTTTACAGTAGGCAACCAGTAGAATGTCTTTGAAAAAAGATCATTCTTGATCACCCCGAAGGATGATGTTACAAAGCTCCCTATAAAAAGGGAAACTAGGATTACAACTAACACTATTCTTAGCTATGAAATCAGCATCTTGGTTGGCCTCTCGGTAGCAGTGCTGAACTTTAGCTGATGCAAATTCCTTTTGAAGTAATCTGATCTTTTCAATCACTCTTAGAATCTCCCATGAACTTGAAGTCTGATCTTCAATTGCCTTGACAACTCCCAAGCTATCTCCTTCGATAATGACCTTACTCCATCCTCTTATGCGGGCTATTTCTAAGCCTTTGCATAAAGCAAGGGATTCTGTTAGGATTACAGATCCCTTAGGAATATCTTCATATAACATATCAATTACCTTTCCATTCCAATCTCTGACAATCCCCCCAATACGGCAATCGCCCGACGGTTTAACCGACCCATCTACATTGATTTTGTAGATAGGCATTGGGGGCTTTGCCCATTTTATATTTATCCTCCTTTTGGGCTTAAGTTTCTTAGATTCATCATCTTTTGTAAGATTAATCCATTCCCGTATGCTGTGATTAGCTTTCCTTACTGTTGCTTCCAAATTATCTGGTTTGCTTCCTTTAAAGATGACGGAATTACGAAATTCCCATATGTGCTGCCATAAAATACATAGGTGTTCAAATTGTGGATTGGTCCTTCTTATGTTAAGCAAATCTGTCATTGATACCCTAGTGTCATTAAGGGCAAAGAACCTATCACCGCTCAGCTGTTCATATTTCGCAATTATCATTTTTGTGATAGAGCATTTGAGGAGTAAGTGATCGTTGTCCTCACTTTCTGCATTGCAGAGACAACAAAGACTAGGCACTCTGTTAAAATATCTGTTTAATCGGTCAGTTGTTGCCAAGCCATCTGAAGTTATCTTCCATATGAAGTTATGTGTTCTTGGTGGGACATGTAGTTTCCAGATCCAGGCATTATCATCATTAGTTGAGGTTATGTGTATTGATTTATCGGTACTTGTTTTAGTTGTATATACCCCTTCCTTGTTAAATTTCCAGACTAGTTTGTCTCTAGCATCCCAGGTCGGGATGGCAATCTGAATAATTTTTTGAACTATTGTATGTGGAAATAAAGAGGTAATTAGGTCTACATTCCACATCTTATCATCCTTAATTATATCCGACACCTTCATGTCCGGGTTGTTATTATTTCTGTATTGCTCAAGGTTCTCTCCCATTAACCATGGATCAGACCAAATGTTTACGCTTGTACCATCACCAATGATCCACAAGAGACCATCAAAAAATCTATCTCTTAATTGTAGGAGGCGACCAAATTGCCATGACGTGTTATGTATATTTAAATCAGAAATCTGGCGATTTTGAAGGTACTTTTCTGTTATGACTTTGACCCATATATTATCAGGGTCAGTGTATAGCTTCCAGAGTAGTTTCAGTTGTAAAGCTATATTCTGTTCCTCTGCTTTCTTGATTCCTAAGTCACCCATTGCCTTTGAGGCACAGATTTTGTCCCAACTAACTAGTGGTCTGTAGTTTTGTGATTGTGTTTTGTTCCAGAAAAAATTCATATTAATCTGATCAATCTTTGCTAATATTCCTTTTGGGAGTAGGAAACTTTGCATTAAGTAATTCGTTTTTGAGCTAAGATTGGCTTTGACAAGAGCCATTCTCCCTACTTGAGATATTGAGCTAGATTTCCATTTGGGAAGTTGCTTTTTCAGGCTTTGAAGAGCATCTTCAAATACCTCATTTTTAACTCGCCCATTCATAATAGGTATACCCAGGTATTTTTCCAATCCCGTAGCCATAGGGATATTCATTTGATGTGCCAGATTTAAGGCTCTGGTTCTGTTCACATTTTTGGAGAACTGCATAGAGCTCTTCTGGTAGTTTATGGTTAATCCTGACATGTTAGAGAAATGGTTAAGTATATTTTTGATTGTATCAAGACTTTTGTAAGAAGCCTTCGCAAAGATTAAGGTATCATCCACAAATGTTAGGAGGGGGATTGGGGTACTATTGGGAGTAATTTTCACACCCACTAGTGCATCATCTAATTGGGAATCTTTCTGCAGCTCCCTTGCTAGACTTTCCATTACTATAATAAAGATGTATGGAGCTAAAGGATCACCCTGCCGGAGACCTCGTTTAGGTGTAAAAGGTTTTCCTGGATTATTGTTAACCAAAACAGAGAATGTAGATGTAGTTAGGCATTTCATAACCCATTTGATCCATTGTTCATGAAAACCCAATTTTTTGAGTGAAGCTTCTATGAAGCTCCAGCTGAGCTTGTCGTGTTTTTTGGATTCCTTCTTTCTTTTCATTTTTCTTGATTTTTTTCATTTATTATTAAGATAAGTGTATTTAAATTACATTATTCAATTAAATTACAAAAAATTCGTATCTAACAGAATGATTATTCGGTTAAATTTGATATATTAGTCAATTATATATAAGAGATTATTCGGTTAAATTATAGTGATTATTCATATTTAATATAATAATTGTTTACATATTTATGAGTTTTGAAATGTTAAAATAATAATCAATGAAATTGTACATTTTTTGGTGAAATCACAAAGAGTATTTGTGGATAAGAGGAGGTTTGAAACAATTATCTATATAAATAATGCATTATTAGATGTGCAGTTTTTAAGAAAATTATGAATTATTCGGTGAACTAAGAATCATTATTCGGTTAGATTATAGAGATTATTCATATGTAATAGGACGATTTTTGAATAATTTATTTGTTTCGGTTAGGTTAGGTTAAAATATTATCTAATACATTGATATATTATTCGGTGTAATTATAAAGATTATTTGTATTTAGTAGAAAAATTTTCATGGATTTATTCGTAATTATTCGTAAAATTATACATGATAATTTGAAAAGGAACATGATAACTATTTGAAATGCTGAATTTTAAAATTTATCCATCACATTATACATTATTCGATTAAATTAAACAGATTATTCGCATGTAATAGGATGATTTTTGACAAGTTTATTTGTTTTGGTGATGCTAAAAGATTATTCAACACACATTATTCGGTGAGACTATAAAGAATATTTGCATTTAATAGGAGAATTTATCAAGATTGTTTTTACATTATTCGTATATAAGATGATGATTTTGACGGATTTTTTTTTGTTAGGGTAAAATATTATTTAACACATTTATATATTATTTGGTGATATTATAAAGATTATTCGTATTTGATAAGAAATTTTTAATGGATTTATTGGTAATTATTCGTAAAATTATGCATAACAGTATACATGCTAATTTTTTTTGGAACTGGTAAATATATATAAATCTCCGAGATGAGGAATGAGGGTCCGTAAGGGCCCCCACGGTACAAAAAGAAGTGACTCAAAACATGGAGCCACTTGTAAAATACAAAAAGGTGTTAGGTTAAGAGCCTATGCCTCCACTTCCTATCCACCCTACCGGTGGCTTTCCCTTTAACTCTCAAACGTTCTTTACATTCATGTACAATCATATTTGCAGTTTCTTCCATGCTCATAAAAGAATTCTCCCATATTACTTTGTTTCTAGCTCTCCAAACGTGGTAAACTATGCTATTTAGCGCCAACAGCCTAGTTTAAAAAATGCAAGATCTCCTGCCATCTCCGCCTGCAAACCAGCACAACCATTCTTGAATGCTGTCATGTCGGCTCGCTATACCCGTATGAATAATTATCCACCTATGACAATAATAGTATAAGCTAAGCTCCAATATGCAGTTAAACTTTAAAAAACAGTTCAAACAATTAAAAAAAACATAGTAAAAAAATGGGGCCTACCGTGTACCCACAATTTGAGCAGTGAGTGAAACACACGTACTCCCCATGAGTTTGGATAATAATTTGTAGTGGGCCCACGATTTAAAAAAATAAATAAATTCAAAAATTGGGCTTTAATCTCAACCATTATAATTTCATCTCTTTCAACGATCAATATCTATTCATAGTTTCTACCCTAAGGGGCGTTCTTATCCAATCCACACACACATGTTTCACTTACGTACGTAGAAGATTGTTATGATTGTTTAAACTTGTATATTGTAATAGGTTAGGCATGTGTGCGGCTTTTGTAATAATCTAAGTGATGAAATAATATATATACATGTCCTATCACATTAGAGACATGCTTAAGGTTGTAAGGACCCCTTAGACATTTTTTATTTTATTTTAAGGTAAATATATTGCAAAATGAAAATATATACAAGGTTTAAATCGGGCCTTAGGCTACATCCGAGGCTGGATTTTTGTGGCCTTAGTTGTGAGTGAGGCTCACTTCCTAGAGCTTTCCATGGTAGGGTGTTGGAACTAGTCCATGTGTGGATCCTTTCTCATCAAGCCAAGGCTATCAGAAGTCGGATACACACCTCAAAAAGTGTTAAGTAATGACCTCCCCCTCGGCTCGACCATCAAGGAGGTACCTCCTTAACACTTTGAGCACCCTAACTTCCAATCTATTACAATCATCTCTGACCCACTAGAACCAGAAACACCTAGCGCCTATTACAGTAGTAAGGCAAATGGAAACAAAAGGTTGCCTACCCTTTAAAGCCAGAACTTTAGGCCTAGGAAATCCAATCTTAGGAGACTTTCCTTCCTGTACACAACATTTGAAACAAAATTTTACTATGCTGCTCTTATCCAATCAGTGCAGAATCTCCTCTTGGTTCACTTCTGTAATAAGCACCTCTTGTAGCACTGGTGCAGCAATGAAATGTAGAGAGAAACGTTGATGCAACACCTTGTATGTATGAATCTTGATGAGATGGATGACTTCATCAGTAGTTCTTGTGGTTTCTTCAAACACTTTCTCGTTTCTGGCCTTCCACTTCCATATAAAGTAAACTGTGGTGGCCAAGCCTACTCTCTTTGCTTTGGATTGCCAACTTTTTCCTCTTGCTTCCTTCTTAAGCCACTTCAGGGATCCCTTAATTAGGTAGTAACCATGTTACATGAACATGTTATATGCCAATATTATTTCATACTTAAGTGGTTAACCTCATTTCAGATTTTAGACTTTGGCTTGATATATTGGGTTGATCCAGCCCAATATGATATCTAGCCCATAACTTGTAGCTGTTGAAGTCTAAGTATAACCCTAGCTTGTTAAGGGCTATATAAGCACTACTTCTGCTTACTGTGCACCTTAAGCCTCAAGTGTAAAAACCCTAGAGAGAGAGAGAGAGAGATGTCGACGAGTGATAGAAGATGGAGATCTAGGTTGTGTCGGTGGTGTGATTGAGAGATCTCCGTGAGAAGCTTCGTGGAAGCTTCTCGGTTGCCCATTGAGGGGGCTTCTTCCTTCCGTCTCCGCTTTCTTATTTGGTTTCCTTTTTGAGGATTTATAGTTACTTGTTCTTGTGCTTAGCCATCATAGCCAACTTGTAACCTTGATTCCTGAAGCTTAGTCCTAAGATCCTTTGTGACATACTTGAGACATTATACCTGACTAAATCCTTGTCTAGTCGCAAAGGCAAAGCTGGGGGGGGGGGGGGTGCTCGAGCACCTCCTGGTCGAAAAAAATTTAAAACAATAATTTTTTTTTCATATATTTAGTATTTTAAGGTAATATGAGATCTTTAAATGATACTTAAAGCAAAAGTGCTATCTAGCTCAAGTGGTAAACGAAGGAAGGGAAATCAACCCTTTCACCATTATATTTGTTTGATTATATCATTATTCCTCACAATTATTTCAATTGAAAATATTATGTTTAAATTATATATATATTTATTTTATTATATCAATATTCCTCACAATTATTTTAATTCAAAATATTATATTTAAATTATATATTTAACATTTTCTTTCAATATTGTTTTAAAAGTAATTCTTCTTCATTTTTTTCTATATTTTTGGTTTCTTTCAACTATTTACATAAAAAAATATAATAAATAATTAACAATTTTAGTCTTTTTTTCAATATTTTTGTTAAAAAGTATTCTTAATAGGTATACACACAAAAAAAAATTCATGAAATTGTTTTAGCACCCCCTGGCCGAAATTCTGGCTCCGCCACTGCCTAGCCGTATTGTCATCTTGTGTCGTCTGTTTAAATTTAAAATGGACACAAATCAGTCTCTGTAGTCAGATATGGATAAATTCTTAAGAATGACACATGATTTAGAGAGATGTGATAAAAAGGACACCATTAAGATGAATATCTGACTATTTTGTTGTTAAACTCTTCGCCTCCTCAGTTTGATGTGTTTAAGGATGTCATTCAATACAATCAACTCTTTGCCTACCCAGTTTGATGTGTTTAAAGATGTCATTCAGTACAGTCGGGTGTTGGTAATGTGCCTCTGTGTATGATTGATGATAAGGTTAGGCTCCTCCGAAATGTTAAGTGGGTTCCACAATTGAGGAGGAGATTGTTCACTGAGTTTGTTTTTGATGATATGGGGTTGACATTAAAATTATAGATGGTGTTAGAGATATTATCAAAAATGGTACCACCATTATTATCTTACTATATAAAAGCCAAAGATAAACTCTACTGTTCATCAAGTAGGATTACGGATTTGTCCTTCATTTCTTTCCTATTTCCTTGGCAATCTAGGGGATTTTTTGGTATTTTCCTGTCAATTGCTCTGCCGCCTCTGCGGCTCTGCCTCCTTCCTCGTTCTTTCTTCCTCCCGGCTCCCTCTATGGCTCTATTCAATTCACCGCCTCCTTTCTTCCTCTCCCTGTCCCTCTCTTTCACGAGTCCGGTTGTGAGATTGATTTTGCACATCTCATTCCCTTTGCTGATTTGGCTTCTTCTACTCCAAATTGAAGGGGGACTTGAACCCTAATTTTTGGTTCGTGTGTTGATTTAGTTACTTTTGTGTGCTGATTGGATTTCATTAGAGATTGAAAGCATGATTGGGGCTCGGTTCCGCCATCGCTCTTCACTCCGTCGCTCCTCGCCGGTACCTACTCTTTCCCTTCCTTCTTCAATCGGCTGGTGTTCAACAGTTTACCATGTATCCCAATTTAACGAAAAAAATTATATTTAGCCATTTAGATATGTGTTGTTTAATGGTTTTGCGGTTTCCTTTGGTAACATTGATCCTATTTTCTTCCCCCGATACAGCTTATTAGGTTTTTGTTGAATTTGTCCTTCTTTTGATTTTATGGCGTTGAATGTTGATTCTGTGAACAGTTTAGCTTAGTTGATTGGTTATGGAAGGGGCACCTCTCGCAAGCCTCCTTTCATGGAGGTGGAGCTCATCGATTCCGAAAAAAGGCCATCTGTAATCCCTTTCTCCCTATCTCTATGGTAAATCATGTTATGTATTTTGGTTCTAGGGATTTAATTTGCTTTTTAGTTATATATTTAATTTTGATTTCTTTTCTTTTCAATTTTGCTTTGTAAGTCAAAATAAGGTGAAGTTTCCCAAGGGCAAGAAGGCCAAGCTTGAGCCTGAGCCATTGCAAACTCCCATCGTTACCTGTGGTGTTAATGATGCTGGTCTTTGTGCTCTGGCAAACTAGATGAAGGGGAAATTAGAATAGTTATGAGTGCCAAAAGCTCATATAAGGTGTTAAAAAGTGTTATCATTCTTTGTTGACCACGTCTCCTAGGACCTAGGCAAGCTTTGCATTGAAGTGTTGATTAATTATATACCTGGATACCTGGATTTTGGGTTATTGATTAGGCAAGAAATTAAGGACAAATTTTCCAACTTGGGAGGAAGACCTGATAAGGCTCATGGATGAGCTTCAGCAGGAAGCCCAATGTATCCTAAGCATGACCCACCCTTACTTATGGGTAGAAGTATTGAGCCCTGTTCTTTGCTTTTTCTTCATTGGTTTTTCTATTTGACTATTTCATCATTGACTTATTGTTGTTCAAATTTAGATTGTTATGAAATTGAAGTCCTTGATATGTCCAAGGGGTCGTTGAACAGTTTGATTTAATACTTAATTTTCTCTTCCTTTTCTGAAATTTATAACTATGGGGCTTTGATTTAGGACAACCGTACGAGGCGGCCAACTCACAACGGGGGCAGAAAAAACTAGGATCCGGACTGATTTGGTGCGCTCAAACTCTTCTTCTCTTTCGTTTTTGCAAATTTTAACTCCCAATTGGAAATTTGATTTGGTTGATTAGATGATTTATGCCCTCAATTTTCTAATTTTGCTAGGTACTAGAAGGTAAAAATAATAGACCCAGTGCAAGTTCTTCGTTTACAGTAACACAAGATAGACATTTTATCCTGAATTCTGATAATTTATGTCCCTTGGATAAAATACATTATATCTGATTGTCCATTTTTTAATTTTCTAATTTTAGTCTAGGTATTTTATAATTTTAGTCTACGTAAAAATGTTTTCAAGAATTTGAGGAGGATAGGCATTTTCTAATTTTGCTAGGTACTAATATTAGTTAATTTTCGTTTTTTGTCCAGTTTACAGTAACACAGGATAGCCATTTTACCCTGAATTCTGATAATTTATTTCCCGTAGATAAAATACATTATATCTGAGATGCAAGCAGTACATTTTACACAGAATAGGCATTTTACACAGGATATGCATTACATTAACATCTAATTTTGTGTACAATATAAGTTGGACATGGCTACGTTTTGACAAGTAATCACCGCAAGATTTTTACTGGACATAAATATACTACTATATGAACCCTCCAAGAACTGGAGCATCGTTAGTGCTTGAGATAACTCATATTTGATTTATCTACATTTAATTTTCATTTTTATTTTTGAGTTTGAATATCAATATGATTTGGGTAGTAGGAGAAAAACAAGTTGCACTCATCACCGAGTGTTATTTTTGGTGTTACAGGTATGGATCACCACCTCATGGTGGATTTGGAGCTGGGTTAGAGCGGGTGGTTATGCTCTTCTGTGGCCTTAACAACTTTAGGATGGCTTCTGCAAGGCCATTACAAGCAACTTTATATCATTCTCTCTGTTGTGTACTCAAGTGTTTTCTTAAAAATAGGCACTTTAAGTACCCGGTAATCATTCTTTCTTTACACATTTCTTTTCTTTTAAATAAAGTTGAGCACAATTCTGATGTTTGGTTGGTTGCCATAGGAGTCAGGTAATTTCTTGACTGTTTTCTTGCATTTTCATGGTTTTTACTATTGAGGAACTTAATAGATATAGATTATCACAGCAGTTAAATTTCATAAAACTTGAATAAGACTTGGTCCTTCAAAAGGAGTTCCTGGTTGTGAAAAATGATACCTAAAGTTGATGTATCTTTCTATAATTCAAGTTAAATGTACACAGGAGTGGATACTCCTGTTTTTCAAATTAAATGTACACATGAGTGGGTAAAAATGAAGTAAGAGCATTGAAACTTACAAGTTACCAATTTAAAGTCTTGTGTTTCTGGTTCCCTTATCATTATATTTCACGTTTCTCTTTGGGTCTGATCCATATTTCCTATTTGGGCCTGAGGGAAATATGTTTATAATTTGAGGTTTAGGGTTCTTTTGTTATTGTGTTGAAGCTGAAACCATTGATCCAAAGACCTTCAAATTCGTTATTGTAATTCCTGCTATTGATGTTGTTTACTCCTGTAAATGAGCTCTATTGCTCTTAAGGACCCGAAACACTATCCTAGGAAACCCGAGATGGATGATAAGTAAGGTGCTTCCTATTTGATGTCATGAAACTGGGTTCCTTTGGCATGTGCATGTCAACAAGCGGAAAAGAATGGGGAAGAGGACTGATTTCTTTTCTATTGATGTTATTGTTGTTTCTTGCTTAGATGTATAGGTTTATATACAATTTAGAAGAGAAACCTCATGCACTGTTAGTATGTATTTTCAAAACTTCAAAAGGTCGTGACTTTCCAAGAATTGAAGATTAATCAGCATCTTTTTCCCCTTTTCGGTGTAATTGGACAATTTTATAGGTTAATTTCACTCTTTTTAATATGTGAAAAGACTTAAAACCATTCTGGCGTTACTGGAACTAACTTCTGATAATTTGATATGGTTTGTGACTATTCATTGGTCATCAAATATTGCAGGATCATAGGATCGAATGTGGCTGCTGCTGATGCTCCATTGTGAGTGTTACAATCTGATTCTACTTCAGAGGTAGCTAACACCAATGCTGCCAACGAAGGGCGAATTCATGATTCCATTAGGAACCGTAAGTTTTTGATATAACCAATTGCTTTTTTTCAGGTTTGTGATGATTTTTTGTTCATGTCATGCTTTTAAAAATTGTCACATGAGTGCTTGTCCACTGAATAATGGTGACACACAAGGAATGATGGAGTAATTTCTTGGCTCATACCCGAGATGGCATGTGCTTCCTATTGATGTTATTGTATTGATGTTCTTTGTGAATGGTGGAGAGGAGGTCTTATTTCTTTTCTCAAAGACTTTCTAGCATGAGATTGTCTTAGATCTTGCTCTCAGGAAGCTTATTTCTCAACATATATGATTTTTATGCATGACGGATTATTAATGCCAATCAAGCTTTCATCCTAATTTTTTTAATGCGTGGCCTATTACATGCAGTCAGGCTAATTATTGTGTTGATGTTTTTGTTTTGTGGTGCATTTATACTGCTATTACATTTAACTTTGGCATAACAATTTTAGGAAAGCAAATTTTCTGGTGGAAAGTGGATCTAGGCCAATTTTAATATTTTAATTGCAACGACACTACTTCTGCTTTACAGATTGATGGAATAAATCTTTAGATTGATTATGACTCCACTTGTAAACTCTCTTGTGGATGCAATCTCCTATACGATATATTTTTATGCCTATTATAGGGATACTTTTATAAAAAAATAGGGATACTTTTACAAAAAAATATTTCATTATGCCCTGTTAATTTGCTTTTGAATCAATTGCTTTTTAATCTTAGCTTATCATATTAATAGTTTCTACTCATAGTTTAAGAATAAGGGTATGCGTGAGAGATTCAAGAAGAATCTATAATATTGATGCCATTAAATTTTAGAAATGAATGTTGATAAATACTCTCTTGTGTTAGATTGCAGTGATGCTTTGACGGCTAATAACACCATGTATGCAGAGCAGAACACCTCAACTTGCAAAGCAACCCATTGAATTAGTAAAGCAAACATAGTTGGCTGATGACAAGCATGAGCGGTTGATAGGAAACCAAGAACTGAACCACTAGAAATGGTGGTAGCTAAGATGCTGAAGGTCCTTATTATGTGGGGATGGTGTCCTTTATAGAGCATAGGCAGCTCGTACCCCACATTAAGAGATCCAGCACTTGGACATGATAATTTAACTTTTTCTAATCAAGAACAAACTAACCTTTAAATGAGATTATCAAACAGATTCCACAAAAGGCATAAAACTCTGATAACTCCGCGCGCATTTGCGCGCGGATAAAGACCTAGTAAGCATAAAAAAGGGAGGGCTCTATTTCTTACAATAGTAATGGTGGATCCATGGATAATATAGGAAATCATGGCATGCAATATCTATTTAAACATGGCTTGATTAATCATAAAACCATGAAAGTTAACTTATGTGAAACATGTGTGTTTGGTCGAAAGGTTAAGCATGTTTTTGGTAATTCTACTTCTGTTGCTGAGAGGCCTTTAGAATACATACATTCTGATCTGTACAGGCTTGCACATGTAGAAACCATTCGAGGTAAGAGATGTTTTATTACCTTTGTTGATCATTTTTCTAGAAAAGTTTGGCTATATCTTTTGAGAACTAAAAATGAAGCATGTCAGACTTTTATAACTTGGAAAAACTTAGTTGAGAATCAAAATGGTAAAAAGATAAAAATGTCTCTAAACTAACAATGGCCTTGAATATTGCAATGTTGAATTTGATGATTTCTGTCAGCATTATGGCATTAAAAGGCATCTAACAGTTCCTAGTACTCCACAACAAAATGGTACAACTGAGAGAATGAATATAACACTATTATAAAAGGCTAGATGCATGTTATTTAGTTCAGGTTTAAAACACTCCTTGTGGGAAGAAGTTGTTACAACAACAACCTATCTCATTAATAGATCCTCATCTTCCTTGGTGAATTTCAAAACACCACAAGAGATGTTAATTGGGAAGATACCTAACATGACCTATTTCAAACCATTTGGTTATTCATCTTATCCACATGCGTCACAAGATAAGCTACACCCAAGGGCCCAAAAGGGGGTCATGCTAGGCTATCAACATGGTGTAAAAGGGTATGCATAAACAAATCGGTTGTTGTTCTTATTGATTTCATTTTTACTAGTGATTTTAAGAGCGAAACTCGATCTTCAAAGATAATGCAACCGTAGCCATCTATTACTACAAATTACTCTTGAGTCCTTGTCAATCTCTAACATTTAAATATGAAAAACCTTGATTTTTATTAGAAGTTATTTCAAATACCTGTAGTATTCATTTATTACATTAGGAATGCATAAACAATTAAACACAATCTCACACTTACTAGTCAATTCTTGGGTATGTTAAGCTCCTCGGGTTGTATTAGTTTGAGTTGACTATTGATTAACTTAGATCAAGTCATATTTTCGAATCAACCTAAGTTGGGTTGAATCACGTTTTAGTTGAGTTGGCTTGGTATTTTTTAGTCAGTTTTGGTTAATTTAGGTTTCTATTTAGTTCGGGTAGGACTAAACTAGGTTTTCGTTGAATCTGATTTTGGTTGTATTGATTTTCAATTGAAGTCAAATATGAAAAGAAAACACGAATGTTAGGTCATGTGTGGCAAATAAAAAAAATTAAAGAAAACAAAAATGTGTTGAAGGGAATATCTTATTATAATTAAGTAGTACTTGCTTTGATTTCTTGAACAATATTGGGAAAATCAAAGAAGATTAAGCTAACATATCTTAAACAAATGAAGGTTGATTACTCTAAATTGTAACAAAGTCTCATCTTAGAGATTCTTCATATTCTTGAAAAATTCTTTGAAAAATAAAAGAAGATTAAACGGACAGATGTTAAATGGAGAAAGATAAGGCACAAGATGCCAAGGAGAACAAGATTAGGAAACAAACATTAAAAAAAACCAAGGATAAAGAAATGTATGAGAAAAATGGAAGAAGTAAAATGACCCATTAACTTTCAATTAAGACAAAATAAAAATATATTCATAGAATAGTTGTGAGATTGGTACCTAGAAGAAATTTGTGGACAGAGATTGAAAGTTTTTATAAGATTGAAAACGTACATTTGGCACTAATGGAAACCGAAACAGCACAACAACAATAGCATGAAGCATTTTGAAAAAACAAGAGCGGGTTTTGGTTTGATATGTTGGTTCCCGACAATGAGATGGTTAGGAGATCTTTGTGTGAAAGACTATCCGCTGTCGAATGCAACTATTGGTATACTGGCTAGGGAAGACCGATTTATCATACTAAAACTAGATAACAAGGTTAGAGGTTTTATCTTTGCAATTTTTTTTGTTTATTCTCCTCATCAAGAATCAATGCAATCTAGTAGAAATACCAACTACTGGAAATGAATTCATATAGAGAAAAAAATAAAATTGAAACAAATAACATACATAAAAACACTTTGATAGAACTCTAGTACAAGATGAGATTCTTCTATGGTATCTACCAAAATTAGGGGTGGGCAAAAGTTGGACCGGACCGGAATCGGACCGGGACCAGACCGGAAATTACGGTCTTTGGATCGGACCGGGAAATTACGGTCTGGTCCACGGTCCAAGAATTTTTATATTCCGGGTTCCGGTCCAAACCCGGGACCAGACCGGAAATTTCGATTCGGACCGGAATTGGACCGAATTCCTTTTTTTTTTTTTTTTAAAAGAAGAAAAGAAAGGAAGATAAGGAAACAGTCAGCTGGCCCTACAACAGTCTCTCTTCTTCTTCGCTCCCGGAGTCGTGGCCTCTTCGCTCTCAGCACAGTAGTTACCCACTCAGCCCTACTCTCTCTCTCTCTTCTTCTTCGCTCGCGGAGTCGCGGCCGCTCTAGTCGTCCCTCCATCCGAAGGCGCTCCGCTCTCAATATTCGGCTCGACCGCCTCCCTCTGTTCTTCTTCTTCCCTCCCGGATTTCTGTCCCGAAGCCTCTCTGTTGTTCCCTCTTGGCTCTCTATCGGTCTGTCCCAAAGCCAGTAAGTTATGCGTTCTTCACATTTTCTTCTTCCCTCTATTTTCCCTTTTAGATCTAGGTTTGTAATTTGGTTATTTTCAGAAATTAATGTCGATTTTCAGATCTAGGGTTTTGGACATTAAAGAACATTTGTTTCAATTTTTTGTGTTCTTCCTGAATATGTGTTCTATATGCCTTAGTTTGTTAATAGCCAAGAAGATGATAAGTAGCAATTTTTAATAATCAGTCCCTAATCTAAGCTCTATTTGCTGAAATTGATTAACATTACAAAAATCTTCCAACAACGATTTGGTGTATATAGATTTGGGGATGTTGTAATGCTTGTATTGATGTAAAACACCACTACTGTAAAACGTAAAATAAAAAAATTGAGGTTGTTCTGTCTTTAAATTAAAAAAAAACAACAAAAAAAAAACAGGGCTATAAGATTAACCGGTCCAAACGGTCTTTTCGGTCCGCGGACCGGAAAACCCGGGACCATATTTCTCAGTCCCGGTCCGATCCGCGGTCCAAGTTTCTGAAAATTCCAGTCCATCAGATCGGTCCGGGACCGGAATGTCCGGTCCGGTCCGGTCCATACCGGATTCCTAGCCCTAATCCAAATATAGCAACAAGAACTTCATTTTCTCATCTTCATATTATTATAGTTCGATTTTGGTGGAACTCACCTTTAATGAGAGAAAAAAAGCAACACTATTTAAGCTTAAACAAATATGGATTGCTAGAAAGGGCTATAAAAACATCGTAATCCAAGCATGGAGATCAAATTCTCCCGGAAAATATGTTCCGATTGGTCAAAAAAATCAACTTTTAAATAGGTTAAGGAAAAAAGAAACAAGAGAACCTTTCAAAATATATTTCCAAAACTAAAAGAGCTCAAGGAAAACACTAACTGAGTTACAAAGTCAAAATAGTGAAAGGAAAAATAGAGATAATAAGCAACGACAACAACACCTGATAAAAAAAACAAAACAATATCATAGATGTATTGAAACCAAAAAGGCTAAATCAAAACATCTCTGGCTGACAAATACAAACTCTGGATATCTCCATAAAGTTTCCTTAGAAAGAAAATGAATGAAAGAAACCTAAACTTGATAGAGAACAATGAAATGTTAACAAAAATATCACAAATCAAGAAATAAAAACTACATTCTTCTCAACTGGTAATGACAAATTACTAAGACCGAATGTAATATATTACCACAAAAATTCTATCATAAATTTTGGGATGTGGTCAGACCCTTGGTGACTAGGCGTTTTACCTGTTATTTTTTTATTGTAATTTAGAAATAAAAAGCGAAAGAAATGCGACTTTAACATGTGTTTTTATCCAAAATTGTGAATAGAACGCGGTTTGAATCTGCTGCGGAGGGAAATCAAGTATGCATAATGTAAAACTATATGAAAGAAAACCAACTCCCTGTCTCAGCAAATAAAGTATAAGATACCCTCCCGTTGTAGTGGTAGGGTATTCAGGATCGTATCCACGAGGAAGCGTGTCAGCGCTCGCCTGATTAGTCCCAAAATTGCTCTCGTAATCGACAAGTAAGTACTCGATCTCGAGTAAGGGTACTCAATATCAACCACCAGTAGTCGAGTAAACCTGCAGCTACACAACAGAAGACGAAAACAAAGCCTACCTCGACTACAGTACTCGATGTCGACTAGTCTTGTCGATGTGGAGTGCGTCAGTGAAGTGTAAAAACGTAACTTTTGCGAAATAAGAACAACGAAAGTAAACACAAAATTGGGATTCAAATTCCATTAACTAAAAGCTCCTAGAATCGGGGTTTCAATGCCACAACGATAACTATATAAGAACAATGCTAAAGGTATAAAAGATCATGCATTTTCATCAAATAATTTTCGTCATTAACAAATAGGAAGATAGAGGCTTTCGTATAAACACTAATTGTTACTAACCTTTTTCACATAATTAATCCAATTTTGCATTAAGATCACTTTCGCTTCAATAACACAAATATGGATCACATTCGACTGTCATAGAAGAATCATGCAATTAGGGATAGAAGATGAAATCTCATTAAAAATTGTACCTTCAATGCATTACCTTACATGGCTATCGTCAGGCTCACCCTGACCCTAGAAGTCGGGTGACTACTCGCTCTTCATCATCAAAACACAAATCAATAATATAAAGAAACTAACTTGCATTAACCTGAACAAAAGTTCGCAACCAATCGAAGCCAAAACGTCTCTCGACTCTCCACCTCCTACTCGGCCAAAGCTCTCTAAACTCCTACCTTTGAATGTAAATTGTGTTGTGGAATAGAATGCCTAAGAACCATCCCCTAGGGCCTTATTTATAGTATTCAATCCCCGTTCGTCTTTGACTCGGATTCGTCACTGGGAAGTACTCGACATCGAGTAAACTACTCGACGTCGAGTATAATTCTTTTTCTCATCGGATTCGTACTCGAGCTCGACTAGGATTGGACTCGACGAGTACTCGACATGGAGTAAAGTACTTGAGGTCGAGTAGTTCTATGCTACTCGAGTGATGTTGTGCTCGATCCTGTGTTCTGGAGCTGTTGTCGACCATGGTGTACTCGATATCGACCACTTCTGGTTGACATCGACTAGTGCTTTCGAGTGCTTTTCTCTTCTCTTCTGCTTGATGGTGTTCTGGTTCAGCTGCTACTCGACATTGGACTTTCTGTAGTTGACCTCGAGCTTTCTCATGGTTTTACCCCTTTTCCGAATTTCTTTAGAATGCCTCGATTTCTACAAAATTAAACAGAAACTAGTGTAGACCTCTATATTGGGAAAATAAGCATAAAGTACATAGATTCTGTATAATTCTAACCCAATTATATGAAATGCATGTAGAAATTGATATAAAAGTTAACGTAAAACATGGCAAATTAGGCGCACATCAAACACCCCATACTTAAGCCTGCTTGTCCTCAAGCAATAATTTTAATGGTCATACAGGGGAAGAACTCAAACTCTCAACATCTTGGATTCATTCTCATATGTCCCTGCAATCAATTACCATCCTTGAAAAGGTACTTATGCTACAAATTCATGCTTGTGAATAAAAGCAACTTCTACACACAAAAGGAGGGTTATGCAAAAATAATTCATGGGTGACAAAACAACAATAATCAAGAGGACTTTATTAAGCTCAATAAGGAGTAGATTGGTAAAAGGCTACAGGTGGGATATTTTTGGCCATGTGGTGCTAATGATCAGGGGAAATGGAGTAATTTCTAAACTTTTCATACCACATTCCTTCTTCCTTTAATTTCCCACCTTTCTCTCATTCGCTCAATGCTTTTTTCAATATTATGCTTTTACTTCTCTAACCTCAGCACTGCCTTCTCGCGTCGCAAACATGGGTGTCATGAATGGCCCCGGATACTTAGTGCTTCGGACTCCTCTCCTTGGTGTCGCATCCTGTGGAACTATTATCTCGACGCAAGCAGGGTCGATCTACCTTTATCTCCTGAGGTGACCGGATTTTCTTTCACTCATTAAATTTTCCATAAACTTTGAAACTTTCCTGCCAAACTCCAATAATGATAATAACAACACAAACACCATATAATAATCTCCATAATGTAATTCCATTCTCAACATAATCCCCGGATAAGGAAATAAGGTAAAGAATGGGCAATATTTGGATCAAGTGGAGCATATATGAAATAAGGCAGAATATGGCTTGTGTGATGCATAAGCATAGGTAAGGCTAGAAATATAAATAATATGAGGATTATATGGACAATATAAAGTCCTCCATTCTCTTATTATGCAACATGTCAAAAGCAACTTCAAATTAACCTCCGTTCATGGTTTTCAAGAAATATGCATTTCATTGTGACTTCCCTTTACTAGGCAATTTCATGCTATTCTTTAATGAATCCAATTTTGCATCGTCGAGTTCAATAAAGCTTCCATGACACTATTCAAAAATTTCAATGGGGGAGATTTTAATGAACTTTGGAAAATAACTGTAAACTCATTAATGATATATGAATTCCAAAGATACCATGCATAAACAATTCGGGAAATATGCACAAATAAGGTCAAATATAGTCAAATATGCACAAAGTAAGCCCTTTCCCCACCCCATACTTAAACAATACAGTGTCCTCACTGTATAAAAACAAGGGTAAAGAAATAGACTCACTAGACATATGTGCAGAACGTCGGAATCGAGTGCTGAAGTTGCTGCAGAATTGGTCGATCTCGAGGAGTCTAGTCGATGTCGAATAAAACTACTCGATATCGAGTAAAGTTGAAGCCTTCAGGGTGGTTTCACCTCGACCACAGGCTCTGTTCCTCAATGTGGGCAGTCGACGTCGAGTAGGTTACTCGACGTCGAGTATTTCTGCAACTTTTTGTACCTGCAAGACTTGTTAGACAGATAATATCCACAATAGCAAAACCCAAAAATAGTGTTTCAAAACCAAGAATCAAAAGTAAATGTTTCTAAAAATCCTAAAAACTGATTGTTTTGTTACATGCTTTAGACTTTATAGTCGCTAGACCGACTTCTTTTGTTTCAGCTCAAGGTGGCATTTGCAGCGCCCATATGGCCTAAGCTTCGAACAAGACTCCATTCTTATCCATCAGCTGTAGTCCTCCGAAATGGATCTTGTGTACCGTGAAAGGTCCCAACTTTTTCTGATTGAACTTGTTGGGGAACCAATGATTCTTTGATTTGGAGACATAGACTTTTTCTCCTACTTCCTATTCCCTCGGATCTTCATTGATAACACTGCATAAGCACACATACCAAGGCAAACCTTACCCATGTACAGATAAATCCTTTATGGAAATTGGGGAAGAGATGGCCTTACCTTGGCTTACCTTCGCAGAATCTTCATTGGGAACCACAGAATCTAGTCGACGTCGAGTAGAAGTACTCGACGTTGTGTAAGTCTGTGCGTCTGGTGGATTGCTCGACAGAGGAGGAGAAGTCGGGTGGTTGGAAGACTATTCGACGTCGAGTAGGTTACTCGACGTCGAGTACTGCTCGGCTTCAGGTTTGTTTCTCAATGGTGGTTTACTCGATGGAGGTGTCTGAATCTAGTCGACATCGAATTACCTTGGTCAATGTCGAGTAGATTCTCTGTTTCCTCGTTCAGAATCGCCATTATTTCCTCCACATGAGCTTCCATAGCCCTCTTCTCCAGTTCCTCGGGAGTCAAATTTGTTACCTTTGGCTGCTCGCAAGTGATGTACCTGGCTGAGATTGATTTGACCTCTTCCATAGGACATGTATGCCTTTCAGTTTGATTAAAAGAATACCCAATTACCTCATCGCTTATATTAAAAGTGAGTACTCTCTTCCTTACACTTATGTTGGCATCCACTGTCGCTAAGAAGAGCCTTCCTAGAATGATTGGACAAGCAGGGTCCTCTGCCATATCAATAACTAGGAAATCAACAGGGACAAAGGATTTACCTACCTGTACTAGTACATCGTCCACCATGCGTGTTGGGATGACTACAGTGTTGTTCGCCATAGAGAGTCAGGCATCCACAGGCTCTAAAGCACCTATCTTGACTTTGTACCAGATTGATAAAGGCATGATACTAACACTGGCTCCTAAGTTGCATAAAGCATTAAACTTGTATTGACCAAATCCAATAGTTATAGAAAACTTACCTAGATCTGGCCTTTTCTCTGGTAGGTCCATTTTGGTGCACTCCTCTGTGATCTCAGCCATCGATCACTTTTTGCTTAGGATCTCTTTGAGGAACTTTACATATGATGGCATCTCATGAAGAGATTCAATAAAGGGAATTGTGACATTGAGCCTCTGAAGCATCTCCACGAACCGCTGAAACTTCTTTTCTGCTGGGTCCTTCAAAGATTTGGTTGGGATTGACAACGTTTTCTTTTTTGTTGGTGCAGGAGTGTGGTCGACATTGACAAGAGGTTGGTCGACATCGACTAGGGGTTGGTCGACATCGACTACTGATGTTCACTAAAATAGCCATGTTGAAATGCACATTTTAGCTCCTTGTTCTGTATACTTTGCATATTTCGGGATGAGAATATGTTGAATTTATGTAATATATGCTTATTTGCAAGAAATAGAGGTCTACATAAGTTTTGGTTTAATATTGCCGAATTTGGAGCCATTCCGGGACAAAACCAAAAGGAGAAAGCTGAAACCAAGTGTTACTCGATATCGAGAAGCTTTCTTCGATATCGACAAAAGTGTGCACTCAAGCCTGGTCGAGGGAGCCATATCGAGAAGCTGAGAAACGAAGCCAACCCGAGTTCAGAGCATTACTCGATATCGACAAGACCTGAAGCCCAGCCTGGACTCGAGGAAGCAGCACCTGATCGAGAAGCCGAAAAGCGAGACACATCGAGCAACAGTTACTCGATATCGACAACAATTACTCGATGTCAAGTAAACCCAGAACCACATGTCCGAGCTAAGTCGGGGAAGGGTTGCTCGAGCAAGCCAGACGAGCCAAAGTCGACGACACATTTCCTCGATATCGAGGAAATTACTCGATATCGGGCAGAAAGCTTCTGGGCCGCGTAACGCTGTTGGGCTGTCCGAGTCGAGTTGGGCTTACTTGGGAGCGAAGGAGTCCGAGTCTATCAAAGATCTATCAAAGTCTATCAAGGTCTACCCATGGAGAGAGGATTTATCCACACATGAAGATATTTAGATATTCCTTTTAGAATTAATGTTTTATCTTTATTTAAATTCTGTCTTTAGGATATAGATATAGATTGCTTTCCTTGATTAGTAAGGATTAAGCCCTATAAATAAAGCCCATGGGGCCGATTTTAGGAATCATTCAATTCAATTCAGAAGCTAGAGAAGTAGTTCCACAAATAAGTTTAGGAGTTCAAAGGTTTTAGGGTTTTGGCGTTCAACGAACGTTGGAGTGTCGAGATTGTAAAGACTTTGAATATAGAATGCAATTTATTTCTTTTCAATCAATGTCTGCGATTGCGATGAGGCGCGAGTAGTCCACCCACTTATAGGGTTGGGGTGAGCCCGACGATAGCCCTGCGTGTTTGAGGTAAAGATCCGACTTTTATCTTGTTTTGAGCATCAACTACCTTTTATGTGTTTATTACCCATTCAATGGAGATCCATGCTAACAACTTGGATTGTAAACATAAAATCGGTAGATAAAATTAGGGTTTCTTGAAAGAGTTGTTTAATTGTTGGAAAAGGCGAAAGCTTGGTCCTTCGATGTGATTTGCATGATTATCGTTATTTATCTTGCCTTATGCATGTTTGGTTATTGTCGTTGCAAACCCCAATCTTGGAAGTTTTCATTCACATAGTTTATTTCGAGTTTCGCAAAAGTCTTGTTCTTTATTTTCTTTCGTTTTAAAGTTTTCTGTTTCTCCTCGATATCGACCAAGTCTGGTCGACATCGACTACTGACTTTCGATCACAAGGATCACTGTAGCTTCTGGTTTGCAGGTACCCGACGTCGACGAAAGATTTCCTCGATATCGAGGAAGTTTACTCGATATCGAGTAAAAACCCGGGAGCTGCTGCTGCTTGCTTCGACTTGTCCGATCTTCTGTCGACTAAACCCTAGTCGAGATCGAGCATCTGTGGTCGACTTCTGCCGTGAGAATCATCCGCTTCCTAGGATCCGCTGACACGCTTCCTTGTGGATCGATCCTGACTTCCCACTGCTACATCGGGAGGGAGTCTTGTAATTATTTGCACGGGACGAAATCTGGTTTTCTTTGATTTATTTATATTTTAATTGCAAGTCTCGATTTCCTCCTCACAACAACTACAATAGTCGATTTCTGGGCAGGTGTGGAGTTCTGGTCGACGTCGACTGGTTTGCTTGACGTCGAGTACTCCTCTGTAGCTTCCTTCTCAGTGTTCTGCTCGGGCACTCGTATCTGACGCCCACTCCTTAGATTCATGGCATCTACCTATCCCGTAAATTTACTTTTACGGTTAGGTTCAGATGATCCAGGGAGCGTACCTGATTGTTTGGGGACGAATGTAACCAATTGACGAATTTGGGTCTCCATAGTCTTCCGCCAGATGTCAATCTCCCCAAGTCTAGAATTGATGCCGTGCAGCTGAGTGTGGATGGAATTGGTAGACGTTTTGCTTTTTGTATGATTCCTCTGCATCTCCTCAAGAATAACCTGCAGGTCAGCTTTCTTACCTTCCCTGTCAGGGTGACCAGGAGCTCTGTAGGGCGGGGGGTCTCTTTGGTACTGGGGCTGGCGATAATTGCTCCAGTTTTGTTGCTGATGCTGCGCTGAGTAGTTTCCCCCCGCATAGCGTGCCTCTTCGTGGGTTTCTGCTATCAGTATTTGGCCGACATGTGGGCACGCAGTGGTGTTGTGCCTCACAGACCCACATTCCAAACAAGATTTATCTTTATACAGAAATTTAACTTGCTTAGTGAGTCGACGTACCTGATCATTATGGAACTGTTCCATGACGTCCGGATCAATTTTCTTTGGTGGCTCATATAAGGGCATAGATGGGGCAGGCCTTTCATACCTTTCAACTGAGGCAGCAGAAGTCCCATATGTGTTGTCATAATTAGCCAGCGTCTCAAAGGTTTCCCAAGCACGATGTGGGGTGTACTCGAGATACCCATAAGTAGTGTAGTTATTGATTCGTTCCTTAGTTGGTGTATCCAAGCAATTGAACATGATCTCCTAGATCACATAGAGTGGATGTCCATTTGTAGGACATAATTTCAGCAGCCTTTTATAGTGCTCCTAGACTTGTGTCAATTTCTCCCCTAGCTTCTGTTTGAAAGCCGTGGTTTGTTGTCTGAGCGCAGCTGTTTTGGCAGGAGGAAAGAACTTGTTAAGAAACAAGTCCCTTAGTTCATTCCACGTTTGAATTGATTGTGGGGCAAACCCTCTAGCCAATGTGAAGCTACTCCTGCAAGAGACCAACGAAATGCCTTTACTTTCAGATATTCTAGATTAGCACCATCTGCAATAGCTTCACACGAATTTAGAAAAACAGTTATATACTCTAAAGGGCATTCATTGGGTTTCCCCTGAAATTGACTCCTCCTAATTTCAGTAATAAAGGTAGGATGAATTTTAAAGTTAACGTGCGGGAGGAAGATTGGTGATTCTGGAACTTCCAGAGTTGGGTGCAGGTACTCATTTGCGTTTGGAGGGATATGCTGAAATTGCTCCTCGAGTTCTCGTCGGACATTGACTTTGCGATCCACCCTTTCTTCCCACCTTTGTTGATTCTGTTGATATTCCGCTACTTGTTGGGCGTACTCTGCTTCTTTGGTGGTGAACTCCTCTACCCGTTTGCGGAGTTGCTCAAGCTCCTGTGCTGGTGTGAGTTGGACCTCATTCTCGTTAGTCGTCGACATGAGTCTCTTCCTTAGCCTTTGCTTAAGATGTAAGAAGCGTTCAGGCTCGAGAATAGGATCGATAGGTTTGCGATCAGTTCTTCGCATACATCTAAAAAACAAAAACAAAAAGAAAAGAGTAAAAAGGAACTAAAAAGAGCACGATTGATTGCTTCCTCGGCAACAGCGCCAAAATTTATTGCGAAGGGAAATCAAATATGCAGAATATAAAACTATATAAGAGCAAACCAACTCTTAATCTTAGCAAATAAAATACAAGAAACCCTCCCGTTGTAGTGGTAGGGTATTCTGGAACGTATCCACGAGGAAGCGTGTCAGTGCTCGCCTGATTAGTCCCAAATTTGCTCTCGTAATCGACCAGGAAGTACTTGATCTCTAGTAAGGGTACTCGATCTCGAGTAAGGGTACTCGATATCGACTACCAGTAGTCGAGTAAACCTGCAGCTGCACAACAGAAGACCAACACAGAGCCTACGTCGAGTAAAAAGTACTCGACGTCAACTACAATACTCGATGTCGACTAGTCTTGTCGATGTCGAGTGCGTCATTGCAGTGTAAAAACGTAACTTTTTCAAAATAAAAATAAAGAAAGTAAACACGAAATTTGGGGATTCAAATTCAATTAACTAAAAGCTCCTATAATCGGGGTTTCAATGCCACAACGATAATCATATAAGAACAATGCTAAAGGTATAAAAGATCATGCCTTTTCATCAAATAACTTTCGTCATTAATAAATAGGAAAACAGAGGCTTTCGCATAAACCCTAATTGTTACTAACCCTTTTCACATAATTAATCCAAGTTTGCATTAAGATCACTTTCGCTTCAATAACACAAACAAGGATCACCTTCGACTGTCGCCGAAGAATAATGCAATTAGGGATAGAAGATGAAATCGCATTAATAGTTGTAACTTCGATGCATTACCTTACATGGCTATCATCGGGCTCACCCCGACCCTAGAAGTTGGGTGACTACTCGCTCTTCATCATCAAAGTACAAATCAAGAATATAAAGAAACTAACTTACATTAAACTGAATAAAAGCTTACAACCGATCGAAGTCAAAACGTCTCTCGACTCTCCACCTCCTACTCGGCCAAAGCTCTCTGAACTCCTACCTTTGAATGTAAATTGTGTTGTGGAAAAAAATGCCTAAGAACTAGCCCCTAGGGCCTTATTTATAGTATTCAATCACCGTTATCCAAGGAAAAAATACTCTATCTATATCTACAATCCCCTTGGGTAAATATGGGAAATATCTAATGTGGATAAATCAGTCTTCGTGTTGATAGATCTCCGTGCGTTGGATTGGAAGTAATTCACACACTCGGACTTTAACTCGTCTTCGACTCGGATTCGTCACTGGGAAGTACTCGACATTGAGTAAACTACTCGACGTCAAGTAGAATTCTTCTTCTCCTCGAATTTATACTCAAGCTCGACTAGGATTGGACTCGACGAGTACTCGACGTCGAGTAAAGTACTCGACGGCGAGTAGTTCCGTGCTACTCGAGTGATGTTGTGCTCGATCCTATGTTCTGGAGCTGTTGTCGACCATGGTGTACTCGATATCGACCACTTCTGGTCGACATCGACTAGTCCTATCGAGTGCTTTTCTCTTATCTTCTGCTTGATTGTGTTCTAGTTCAGCTGCTACTCGACCTTGGGCTTTCTGTAGTTGACCTCGATCAAGCTTTCTCATGGTTTTCTCCCTTCTCCGAACTGTTGTAGAACGCCTCGATTTCTACGAAATTAAACAAAAACTAGTGTAGACCTCTATATTTTGAATATAAGCATATACTACATAGGTTTTGTATAATTCTAACCCAATGATACGAAATGAATGCAGAAATTGATATAAAAGTTAATGTAATAAAACATGGCAAATTAGGCGCACATCAGAATCCACATTTCTTTTGTTTACCTATTCTTCAGTTTTAAATTTTGAATTTTGCGAATAAAACGCAATTTGAGGTCATGTTACTTTATTGAATTTGGAAAAAAATGATTACTTTGATAAATCTTTTGAAAGTGGGAATATTTCGTTTGATATTTATTTTTCGGTGAACCTCTCTACATAAAAAGAGTTAGTTCCATTATGAATAGTATATATATATATATATTATTAACTAGTGTAAGTCCTGTCTCGTGTACATAAAATACGTTAATAAAATAATAAAAATAATCTAGATAAAGTCCAATAATTAAAAATATAAATAATTTTTTTCACGAAAAAATAATATAAATTAAATTAAATTACCTCAATAGATTATATAAAATCTAATTATCTTTTATTTGGATTCTCTCAAAATATAAATAAAATTCACATTTTTAAGGTAAAAGTTTGTTTTTCTAATCTATCATTAATTAAATGTCATGTAATTTAATAGATAGTTGATTTTTAAAAATATTTTAATATCCTTTTTTTTATTAATATGTAGTATATATTTATCACATTAGTTTACTAAAATATATATGTGTGGATGGATTATGGCTACATATTATGGCTACATAATATTTTTAATAACTTATTTTGGCCTAAAAATAATATAGATATAAATAAAATAACAATTATTAAATAATTGATTTAGATATAAAGAATTCTTTCCACCCAAAAATAATCTAGATATAAATAAATGTATCTATCAATTGCTACATATATATCTCTTAATATCTCTGGTATGTATGACTATGAGATATTTTTTTATTTATATTTTTTACAGTTAACTAAAATAGATAGGTAGATAGATAGGTAGGTAGGTAGGTAGGTAGATAGGTAGATAGATAGATTTTTTTTTGAACCGGAAATAATTTGGCAATGAGACGACCTCAATTGCCAAGGGCATCCAAACGGATGTAATTATGTAGCACAGGATCGTCAGGTGTCTGTGAACCAGAGAGAACAAGTCGGAGGTGCGACAAATGGTCCGCAACTCGGTTTGCTTCTCGAAAGACGTGACGAATCTCAATGGAATGGAAGAAACCAAGAGAGACTCGACTGTCAGAGACAATCATTGCGGAATCTCCCGACGGTTTGCCACAGCCTTTGAGGCTGTTGATTATGGTGAGGTTATCGCCTTCAATAATCAGGTTTGTTATGTTGAGTTGCCGTACCGCATTGACACCATGCCAGAGGCCCATACCCTCGGCGCCTGAGACAAAAGCAATAGGTGACGGCCCATCCCCATAGTAGATAGGTTGACCTGTGTGATCTCGGATTATGTAGCCGAACGTGCCTCCGAGACTAGGAGAGTAAGATCCATCAAAATTGAGCTTCAAAGACCCCGGAGGAGGCGTTCTCTAATGTGCCTTTCGCCGTGCTCTTTTGGATAATTGTCGTGGGTCCTGGTTGTTATGCGGAGGTTGATTGTTGCGTATATAACTTTCTATAAGCTATGGCAACATATTACTTTATTAATTTTTTTTTCCTAAAATCAACCACAACGTGCCACATAGGACGCTATGCATCGATTTTAGTACATGTATATATAGATTTCTTTATTTTTACCCCCTTCTACAACTTGCGACAACAACGAACTCAGATTTTGGTTCATCTTCCTCCTTGGCTCCTTCCACATCGAATCATACCCACTTCCTTGGGTCCTTGGCTCCACCAACACACTTTCTACGCATGAAAAATGGATTTTGCATATCGGTTTTTGAACAATTAGGGCTTCAGGTATGTTTCGAATCTCACTATGTCCACTGAAGTTGGAACGAACACCACTGGCCTTTGATGAAGAATGACCAATTAGGAATTCATGTATGTCAAAAAAATTAGGGTTAAGTTGTTTAAATTGATTTTTTTTGTATATAGATCACCCATTAGTAGCAACTATTTAAAGTTTGGGCTTGGTAAATAGAGTACATGGACTTAAATCAGTGTGCGGTCCATAATTCTAAATCGGCATAGCTTAGGGTTCTTGAATTCTTGTTTTTAAATTGTCTTCATTTTCCTATAATCATCAATTTCAAAATTAATCAAAGTCTATTTCTATTACATACTGTAATAAGCTTGATTTTCGAAATGTACTACGATACATAGGTAAACACTTTTCGATCTAAAAAATTTCAACTTAAACATAAAATATTTTTTACATTTATAAATAAAAATAATACTACTCTTTTTGATCTAAAATAATAAATTATAAATATTCAACATATTTTTTAAGAATTATAAATAAAATATCAAATTAAACACCAATTTGTAGACATATATTTTATAGAGTTTTAAACTTAAAAAAAGCATGTAAAAAGTTCAACATTAATTATTTTATGATAAAAAATTATTCAAATTAAACACCAAGAACATGCTACTCCCTCTGTCGGCAAAACATGTGATCTTAGGGTGTTGATTTTATACAGAAAAACGTGTCATTATTGGTATTTTGAACTAAAATAAAAATTTCCTTTTAATGATTAGTATACTGTATATACAATGTATGATGAATATTGTTAAGCTAAAGGAGTAAAATACTAAGAGTGAGTGTCCGCCCCCTTCATAGGTTGCATTTAATGTCCAAGCCCGCCCGATGTTGTTAGCACCCGCAATATAATAATCCTGATGAGTAATGATTTCATATGATTAATTAATAATGTCAACCAAATTTTTTTATATGAATAACTTATTAATATACATAGTATTGTATAATAATTTGTAAAGGCTCTGGATTATGATTCTTGGGTTACGCTTCGAGGGATGAAACCCCTCGTTGGGATCTTGCGCTCCGAGTATAGGTTGAAGGTTTGAAATCAATCATTAGTGCTTTAAAGTGGGATTTCGAACCAAAAAACGTAAGGATCGTTGGAATCCTCAGGGTAAATCCATTTATAATGCAAACCAACAAAATTCTAAAACCATACATAGGGTTGCCACGACGGAGCCGGACCAAAACGTAGTTCAAATGTTCAAATCCAAACCCTTAGTAATTTTGTGAAGTCAGAGTCTCAACTCTCTCTTTCCGCCATGCCAAAAACTCTGCGGTCATAGGGCCAAATCAGCATCATTATACATATATGATATACCTTAAAAAAAATACAGGGCGTGAGATCAGACTGAGGCCCACACACAGAACTAGGTGTTATGGAGGGAATCAAGTCTAAAGAAATAAAAATATAAATGCAAACCAATCCCAATCCATGTAAATAAAATTACAAGAAACCCTTCCATTGTAGTGGTAGGGTATTCAGGATCAAATCCACGAGAAAGCGTGTCACCGGATGCTAAGTAGCAAGCAATCACATTCTGAATCAACTCAGGGCTCACTCGATGTCGAGTCAGGGAGCAGTCGACCACGGGAAATTTCTGCAAAATACACATGGAACACTCGATGTCGAGTTGGTAGGACTTGATGTCGGGTCAGTGGATACTCGATATCGACGAGGAAGCGTGTCAGCGGATCCTAAGCACCGAGCAGTCACGTTATAAATCGACTCAGGGCTCACTCGATATCTACTAGGTGGATCGACGTCGAGTCAGGGAGTAGTCGACCTCGGGAAATTCCTGCAAAACAGACATAAAACACTCGACGTGAAGTTGGTAGGACTCGATTTCGGGTCAGTGGCCACTCGATATCGACTATGTGGGTCGATTTTGAGTCTTCTATAGAAAATTGAAAAGTAATCAATTGTTGTCGGAAAAGAAGTCCGAAGAGTATAAGGATGAAAAAGAAAGTATGGACAGAAATAATCGCAGGTTTGTATGAATATCAATAAAATTAAAAACTTCCAAAGCCGGGGAATTTACCTCACCGATAACCATATAAGTATTATGCCAAATTCATGAAAGGAATAGAATATAGAGGCTCTCGCATAAACCCTAATTATTACTACCCTTTTTGATAATTAATCCAAGTTCATAATTATATCACTTTCACTTCAATATTACAAATAAGGAGTTACCTACTACTATCGTAGAATAATTATGCAAATAGGGATAGAAGATGAAATCGTATAAAAAGATCATACCTTTGACAAACTTATATGGCTATCGCCGGGCTCACCCCGACCCTAGAAGTAAGGGAACTACTCGCGCCTCATCAGAGGAATCACCATCTTTGACACAAAGGAATGAACTTGAATTATAACTATCTTCAAAAGATTACAACCGAACAAAGCCACAAATTGCTCTCGCTTTCATAGCCCTACTCAGCCACAACCTCTCTCGCTATTGCCTAACTAGTTTTTGCTCGATTGCTTGAGAATAGAATGAATAAAATCAAACCCCCTAGGCTTTAATTACAGGCTTCAATCCTAGCTAATCTAGAAAGGAGCAACTCTATCTTCTATCTAAAGAAAAAACATGCATAGTAAATAGGAAAGAAATAACATTCCCCTTGGTAAATATGCGTGGAATTAACCACATAGGATAAGTCTTCAAAATAGATAGAAGATCCTTTACTTAATGTGGAAGCAATTCTACTCGGGTAAGGATTCTTCAAAACGTCGGAAAGCTTCTGGAATGTTTCTCGATATCGAGTCAAGTGACTCGATATCGACTCCTCATGTGCATCTCGAGTCATGCCTTCACTCGTTGTCGAGTCTTGGTGTAGGTCTCGAGTGGGAGCTCACTCGACATCGAGTCATGGGTAAGTGTCGAGTGTCTTCAATCGATTATGGCTCCATGTATTATTCATGGGACTCGATGTCGAGTCATGTCCAGTAGATGTCGAGTGACTCCTCAGTACATATCGAGTGTGTTGACAACTTCTTTCCCTCTTCTCCGATTTGCTCCAAAATACTCCGATTTCATCGAAATTAAACAGAAACTTCTTTAGATCTCCATATATTGCAAATAAACATAAACTACATAAATGTCATGCTTTTTCAACCCAGAAATATAAAATATGGGCAGAAATCAAAATAGATATAAGCAAAAAACATGGCAAATTGAGCGCACATCACCAGTACCTACTGTAATCATACCATATACGCTATTCCTAATATCATGCTTCTAATGCAAGACAAGAATTCAAATCACGCAAGCATGATAGCAGTATATATATATATATGCGATGGATCAAATGTTAACAACTCTTAACATGTTTTGTGTTAACAAATAATGGTCGTTGGCTGTGGAAGATGAAAGGTCAGGATTAATCAATGATTTTAATAATTTTTTTTTTTTAAAGAGTGGGACCCATGGGGATTACTACTCCACCCTCATATTGGGAGGGCGTGTGATGCACATCAATAATTGCTCAAATCTGGATAGAGAAGATCATGATCAACTAATCTGGGTTGTTAACAATTTCCTTTTTTCTTTTTACAATTTACAACAATTTCCTTTTTGAAAAGATCATGATCATTTAATCTGGGTTGTGAAATCTTTGGAAATCAGTGACAGTTTCAGCCAAGCGGACGGTGAAGAAAAGGAAGAAGTAAGGTGGATGATGAAAATCGTTGATGGATTCAGGTAATGGGTTAGGAAACATCATGAGCAGTTCAAATATTAGATGTTGGGAAGCAAATATTCGTTCTAACTATGCAATTGTTTGTGTTGATGGCGGTCCTGGGATGCTAAAACACACGGACTTAAGTTTTTTTATATTAATTGGCATCATGAATATTCATCACAGTCACTCAATTACTCAACCAAATTTATCAAATATTATTCACAAATTTTCCAAGTAGTCATTAATATTCGGCAAATTTATCAAATATTCATCACACTCACTCAATTATTCATCAAAGTTTTTGTTAAAATTTATCAAATATTCATCACAGTCACTCAAATATTCATTACAGTCACTCAATTATTCATCAACATTTATCAAATATTCATCACAGTTACTCAATTATTCATCAGATGACGGTCTACTCCCCTGATGAATTCGGTATGTGCGGCCTTCAGATCCACACACAACAGTGTCGCAGGAGGGTCTACTTCAAGCCGCTCGAAGGGACGATTTTCGCCGGAGAAGACGGTAGCAGTTTTAGAAGGTTTATGGTAGGGCTCACACCGATAGGAGGTTTTCAAGAAAAGTGATTTTTAGGAGTGACTACACGCGCCCGTACAAAAAGGGTTAATGGGGTTTTTCCAATTTTAATATTTTAATTAACGGAAATTTCACGAGGTAACCCTGAGATTTCGCGTAATTCACGTGGTAAACAAGGGTTTCAAATATTTCGCCTGATAACCCTAGGTTTCGAAATTTTTTGTCTCGCGCCCAGAAAGATTACTTTGGCCAAAAAGGTCATTTTTAAATTGTAAGCGGGTAATTAATGTAATACTAATAAAACTTGTGGATTATTTTCACAATTATGATCCTTTTCAATGTTCTTTTTATCTGAACGACGAGATGAGCAGGGGGGTAGAAGAAGACGATAACAGAGGCAGGATGGTGGCTCCAACGGTGGCTCTAGCAGCGGTGACGGGTGTGAGAGGGGCGGCGGCGGTGCGGGCGGGTGCTGACATTGGTGGGGCGAGTTGGTCGATGGTGGTGGGCTGCGATTTAAGGTTAGTTTTCAGAGTTCGAAAATTTTGAATAGGTTCGATCGAAATTTCCATCTACAATTAGTTCTTATTGAGTGGGATGAGTGATCTAGGGTATGAAATTGAGCTCAAATCATGATTTGAACCTTCGAATTTCAAATTATGAGTTTTAGGGTTAAATGGTCTGAAAATTTGGGGGGTTCTGGTTATTGTGTTTAGGGATCTGTAATGTATGGTAATGAGTGTGTAAAATGTTTGTTTAATTTTGTTTATGGGGTTTTTAGTCAGTTGAATGTATGTATGATACATATTTTCTTATACTATCAGAGAAATTTCGGTTCTAGTATGATACATATACAAGCTTAGGTTGCATGTTTTCTTTTACAGTCATATGCATCTCTTGACTATAAGTTGTCATTGTTTGCAGAATGGGAGATAAAATCAGTGAATCTATAATATATACAATATGTATTCCATTCTTATGTCTATGTATAATGTATGTGAGTATGATACATATATAAGCTTAGGTTGCATCTTTTCTTGTATAGTTATATGTATCTCTTGATTATACTTGGTCATTGTATGTAGAATGGGAGATAAAATCAGTGAATCTATAATCTGGGCAAGCTATAAAATCTTTAATTTGTAAAAAAATTCAGTTCAAAGCTAAAATGAGTGAATCTGTAATCTGTGCAAGTTGTAAAATCTGTAATTTGTACAAAAATTCTGTTGAAAGCTAAAATTAGTGAATATGTACAAGCTGTAAAATCTGTAATTTGTAAAAAAAAAATTTGTTGAAAGCTAAAATCAGTTAATCTATAATATGAAAAAAAAATCTGTATCAATTAAAATCAGTAAACAAGTTGTGAAATCTGTACATAATCTATTTGACCTTGGCCAAACAAGTGAACAATCTCTCTTTTTTGACCGAATGTATTTACGTATGAATGAATCATGTACTTGGCAATCTGGCAATGATGAGATGGTCATGTTTCAATGAAACTAAGTCACTTTAACCACTTAAACATTCATGAGACTTTGTGATCACCTATCGTTAATATGTTTTTAGCAAATTGTAAGCCTATTAGCTCAAGTGGTAGAGCGATGTGCGCATGCGCATGATGCGGGTTCAAATCCTACATAGGCTAATCTCCAAGTGCTTGCTAATTTACATTTTCACTCTTTTGACACTGCTATGATACACGATGTTATAACATTTTGTATCAGTTTGGCAACCAAGTGCTTGATAATTCCATTTAAGGTAATTCCAACTATCTCAAATGCAGCAGTAGCTTTGGGATAATTCCAACTCTCCACACACAACTAGGCCAGAAAATTCAAGCCTCTCCACACACATACAATGGGAAAAGGAAGATAAAATATGTTCAAGATAATGCATTTAACCAAGCCTATGTGGGATTCGAACCCACGTCTTCGTGCCTGAGCATTTTGCTCTCCCGTTTGAGCTAATAGGCTAAAAAAATTCTTTACTTCGCTTCAAGGATACTTGCAGGTGGATTAACAAAATTGCAGAAGGTGTTCTCTGAGCAAATATATATTAGTGGAGAATCTTACTTTGTCTGCAAGAGGGTCAAAGGCAGCATAAAGCTCGATGTCCAGTGTCACCCAGCAGAGTACGACTATCACAATGAAGCACGAGATATCAGAAGAGATGTAAGAACTTGGGGAATTCGATGAAAATTCAAGAATTCTAATGCCCCGTCCAACAAGATGCATGTTAACACAAAAGAAGTTGTCTATTCTTTCAACTGATATGACTTGAATTAGAACTAGGAATCCACAAATTCAATAGAGAAAACAGCATTCAATGTGAGAATGAAAGTTACAGCATTCCATTCAGTCTTGCCCAAAAAACATCAACATAACATTCTCATTTGAGATCAAGGAACAAAAATAACTCAATATTTTCATTTGCAATGATATTATATGACAGTTCATCCTCCTGAGCAATGTTTTCAGAAACTGAACACATGAATTGGTCGCAGTTTCAGAACTCTGTAGTTATTGAATAACAAATACAAACCATAGACGAAAAAACCCCAAAATTTCGGAACCTAAACCCTAAAATTCCTGGGAATAAGCTTCCAACCACGAATTGGTCTCAATTTCGTACTCTAGTTCACTCATTCAATTCACTTAAAAAACTAATTTGAGAAATTGAATAGAAATTTCTTGCCTTTTCAAAGCCGTCTGAGCTCTCATATTAACCGTCAACTCTCAATCCACCACCACCAGACTCCTCCACACACCACCGGAGCCACCACTACTAATAGAGACACCGGAATCACCAACCGCTACCACTTTCGGAGCCACCAGTCACCTCTCGCCTCCGTCCCCACTTCTCCAGTCGCCCATGGCCTCCTCTATTACGTGCCTCTCTTCTATTTAGGAGAAGATGGCATGCGCCTACGCCGACCGCCGACCCTCTCACACCTGTCGCCGGCCACCGCCCTGACATCCTCGACCTATCTCTGCAAACGACTTCTTCTCCCATCGTCAATATTGTCAATCCTTCGAACGAGATTTGTCTTTCAATGTTGGTATTTGTAAAAATAAACCACAATTTTTGTTAATATTACAATACTCGCCCGCCCATAACTTTAAAATCACAATTATTGGACAAAGTAAAACTCCTGGGCGCCAGATTAATATTTTAAAATCCGAGGCCTTTACACCATCTACCTCTAAAAAGAAGTCTCATCCTCGAGGCTAAAATCATTTTCAAAACTAGAGGATGAAGTTTTAAAATACGAGTCCAAGGACCATGTCCAAGGATCTTGCAATCATCTCGGATGCGTCTTCCGGGATTCTCACAATATCCTAGTCACGGTCGTGATATCTCCAATTGGTCTTGACAAGTATGCAATAAGCGCCTCTATCACATCCTTGCTTCGCCTTTTCGGAAGCGCCACAACTCTAACAGTTCTACAATATCATCACTAGGTCTTAGCAAGCACCCTATAAGCGCCCCCATAAAATGCTTGTATCCACTTCATGAAGTATCTTAGAGTTGCTCGGGAAATGAAAGTTTTATTTAACACATTCAACTTTTGAAAAGGTAAGTTGGAGTTGGTCTCTTTTAAAACCGTTTTAAAAATCAACTACTACAAATTTGTTATTTAACATCGGGTAATAGATGATGTCTTTAAAAAAAATCGATTTCTATGTGGGGGATGTAAAAAGTCAAAAAAAATTCACATCGGCCAGAACCCGATGTATATATTATTTATAACAACGTGTCTATTTATAAAAAAGATAGGTTTAATACTTTATAACATCAGTTATATTGTTTATAATATTTTTTTGATAGACTCATCTCTTCATAACCCTTGTTATTTTGTATAGTTAGGGTGATGAATATGTGTATCATAACACAATTAAGCCACTTGACATCGTTTTTTCAAAATTGAACGATGTTTTAATATGAAAGAGACATCACTTGTATAGAAATCCTACATATGTATATTCATTTTCTCTCTATAATTTGTAATTTTATCTTTCCCCAGAAAATTTGGCTATATAGAATAAATATAAAACCGATGTTATTACATATATTGAAATCGTTTTTGGTTTAAAAACTGTTGTTTATATATGTTAAAGACATCATAAATTATTAATAATCAGATTTGTTTAGTTCGTAAAACTGGTTTGTTTAGTTCGTAAAAATGTTGTGTTTGGTTCATAAAAATGACGTGTTTATTTCGTAAAACTGATGTTATTAGTACGTAAATTTGATCTGTTTAGTTCATAAAACTGATGTTTTTAGTACGTATAACTGTTGTGTTTAGTACGTAAAATTGATTTCTTTTCCACAATAAATTCTTGTCTTTTGCGTGTAAAACCGATGTAATATCCTGTCTATATATACACATACACCAGATCACATTGCCACAATACCAGCCAAACAGAACATACCCAATGTGGTAGCTTATGAACCGAATCAATTTGGTTCATAAACACAATATCATGTCTATATATACACACACCAGATCAAAATACCACAATACCAAACTAAGAGAACATATTTTCATAAACAAAGGTCAAATGCCACACAGTGCACTACATTCGGCTACTTTGTATTACCAACAAAATTGGCATGTTTGGGACACCAAGGGTAAAGGCATTATAGGTGTTTCTTATTGCTATTAGGTATTGGTTTTGTTATGTTTTGAGTCTAGTTTCACTTATTACTTATGAAGTATTCGAGTTCGGAATCTATGCGTTTTTGGTGTTTATTCAGCAGAATTACATTCCGACCTTGGATGGACTATGGAAAGAGCTTAGAAGCATGTTTTGGAGCATATGGAGGCTGAGGACGAGCTAAGGAGGAGCAAGGAGGCACGAAAATGGAATTCGTTGAAGGAAAATGAGGAATGTCGAGCACTGCAGGAACGGCGCCCGCCGCCCCTTGCATGGTGCCAGCCGTTGCCCAGATCCCGGATACACGGTTTTGGATCCGAAGACTATTATTTTATACTATTTCCTATTAAATCCTCTAGGGTTTTTGCCGACCTTAGGTGACTTTATTTAGTTGTTTTTTAGTTCTTTAGAAAAAGAGAGACGACATTAGAGAGAAACGATGAACTCAATTTGAGAGAGAGAGAGAGAATTGGCCTATGAGTTGCTAAACTCATAGTTTCGCCTGTGATTTGAAGACATGGTTGTTTGGATTATGAGGATTTGAGTTTATTTGATTATTCCTATTCTTGGTTATTATCTTATGCTTAATTTATATTTTTGTTCCTTTCTATGCTTGATCAACATGTTAGGAATTGCATCTCCAACTATGAATTCGTTGTTGTTTTCTCGATAGCAAACAAAGGTATTGATGATAATGATGTCTCTTTGTCTTTGTAGTGGATGATTTCAGTTGATCTATGTTGAGGATATTTGATTGAGATTGAGTTCGGTATACGCCTAACTGTCTTGATTGAATAGAGTCAATGTGCTAATTGGTCTTGATTACTTGAGTTCTTAATGCTATTCTTTAGTGATATTGAATAAGATGAGTGAATCTCTGCGGATCTCTCAACTTTAGTCAAGTAGACCTAGGAATATGAATAATTGATAAATCAATCCGAGGACCATGAATTCCAACCATTGTCAGAGAATTACAGGGGAAATGTTCTTTCTACTTTGATATCAATTTCCTCTGTGATTTGCAATCTGATTACTTTTATATTTTCTATTTGTTCAAAAGATTATTGCTTTGCTTTAAAGAGTCTTGTCTATAGTCATTGAATAGGAAATCGCTTCTCCATGTGAATTCGACACCGGACTTCATTGCTATACTAGTAGTTATTTGGTTTATCAAGTCATTGGTTGCCTAATCTATTGGTTGTGTGTTTAAGTTTGGATTTTTATTAATATTTGACAAAGGGTGAAAGTGTCAACGACGTTCGTCCCGCACCAAATTCTTGGGGCCGTTGCCGGGGAGAAGAAAGGAGTTTCCTTTTCTTTAACTTTATCAATTACTCTTTATTTTAAGCTTGTTTTGTCTTTGCATGGTTCAAACTAGATCTTCTAATTCATCGTCTTTACCTTTCGATCCCGAGGTTGAAATGTAACGACCCAAAAGTTTGGATATCCGAATAAGCCTCCATTAATCCACTTAGAGGATTAATAAGATTCGGATGATCCGGTTATTCGGGGTACGTTAAGGAAGAGTTTTAAATTCTTCCGTGAGCTTTAGATCTTACGACCGAGTACAAGTTATTACATAGATTATTTATTTAGCGGAAGCGTAGATAAGTTGCTAAAACGGGGATTTCGAACCCCAAAGCAAACGCATGCCCATTGGAGGCTAGAACCCATCCTAGGTAACTATCGCAAAACGGTTTTTGAGCGGAAGATAAAGGCAGAATTAAAGGTACAATACATGTCGCGGCCTAGCAGGGTCAAAATGCAAAAGTAATAAGTAGCAAGAAAATACTAAAACATGGTCCATGTGTCTCTCACTCTATCGTCCCATAGGCTATGCCCGACAAACATCCACATATTATCACGCATATCGGGTATCGGGGGTACGGTACCCAAATCTAAAAACAAGAAAGATAACGGGGTCAATTATTGATTACTCATACACGTATGCACCAAAATACTCTGAGAGTACGTAAAAAGGCATATAAACGTGATGCGATAAAACTATAAATAGACTATCATGCTCCTGATGCATAATCTGAATATATAAATAAATGCGGTAATGGGTACCCAAATGATAACAATCAACCATATAATCCCTTTCCAAATGCTTGAAGGTTACACAACCCTTTATCACCAAATTATTGGAGGATGTGCCAACCTTTATCGAAGGTTCGGCTACGCCGCAACCTTTAGGGAATCTTGATAATCACTACACAACAACATAGAATAGGATGGCCACCTATGTTCTGTTCTATGTCATAATTCCGGTTTATACCCTACAACAATTCTATGTTGTTGTGTAGTGATTATTCCCTATAACAAAGACAAAGAGAAGACAAGGGTTCATTTCATTCCCTATGTTCTGTTCTATGTCATAATTCCGGTTTATACCCTACAACAATTCTATGTCGTAAAATATGCATGAATCTATCTCGTTACGACACTCATGTGTCACTAGTAACCTCATGAGTAAGTCCAGGGGTCTTACCTGAAATCCAAAGGTAAGCACGGAAACCAACAAGCACCAAGTGTAAACACGAATCAATCGCCTAACAATTGTAATTATTTCACATTAAGTTCTTCTTATTAATGCATCACATAAACCTATACCGCAAGATAATCTCACACATTCACATAAGGTTAATCGCTTAAGTACTTATAAGCTTGGTTAAGTATACACACTTAACAAGTTATAATCCGGGTCATATCATTACGTAATCCTAACCTTTTCATCCTTATTATTGGCCATGTTATGGGTATACTTCATTTTCCTATTTTATATGCCATCATATATTTAACCGTATGCTTAGCATTCCCTTAACCAAGTTTGTAATCGAGTCATTATAAACATTTCCATGAACATCATATCATGATTTCAGCCTAATCAAATCGTTGGATTGGAAATAAAGGCCAAATTACAGAGGCACATATATCCATTTTGTTTTTTGACGTTTTTGCAACAAAACGCAACCAAAACACGTAGAGGCTCCACTTTCTAAGCCTTTTCCACACAAAAACACATCTATCCTAGAGAGGGGAAGGCGGATGAGAGATTACCTTCGAAGAGTGCCACACAAACGACTCAAGAACACCCTCGAGAGTCCTTCGGAACACCTTCCAAACACCTTGCCATTTTGACACCAAAAATCCCAAAACATGATTTATATTCTTACTCAAAGTTGAAGAAAAGGAGTTATAAAACATGTTGGAACCCAGTTTTGAAAGGAACCAAGAGGACTTACCAAAGATCAAGTTGAAAAACCCAAGGTCCTCCTACAACACTCCACTGCAGCTCCAAAGATCGGTCGGTTTGGAGAGGAAAATCATCTTGGATTTGGATGTTTGATATATGTATTGAAATCTGATTCAAAGACGGAGCTAAGGTCTCAAGAATCACTCCATTTGGATCAATATTGAGGGAGTTATGGCTTTTTGAAGGGAAGACAGCAAAAAAGGACTAGCAATGGAGATAGGCTTCTTTTCGCTCCCTTTCCTCTCAAGTGATGGCTTGTTCTTTGTGAATGAGTGAGGCTGAGCTTTAGGGATCAGATTTAAAGAATGGGACATGGCTCTTTTTGTCAAAGCATGGGAGGGGTGATGGGAAAGAGAGTGGGTGAGATGAATAGGATCCTAGCTTCTCATATGATCAAATCAAAGGGAGTGGGTGAGATGTGTGCAAGGAATGGATGGGTCGGCTGCCCTTATATTAGCAAGACATAAATCCCGAGTTTGTGACGCGTTAAAATCCATTATGTTTACGAGATACGAGAAAAGTTGCTCGGGTATAAATTTTAAATTTTCTGGGTTTTCATAATCATAAGGGAGGATAATATTCAGATTATCCTATGGATATTTTATAAATATAATTAAATTCCGGTCTTTATGATCATCCACCTATAAAACAAGTCTCGTCCCCGAGATCAAAAAGATTTAAACCAGTGGAGAAGGTTTTAAAATTTGAGTCCATGAATTTGGACGAAGGGCACACAATCATTTCGGATGCGTCGTCCAAGAATCTCATGTCACCTTTGCCACGATCGTAATAGCCCCGAACAGTTTTGCCAAGCATGTGATGGGCGGGCCATCACATCTCGCCTCGACCGCCGAAAATATCACAACTCGAGAGGGTTCATCATACTACCGCTAGGTCTTAGCGAAAGTTCCACGAGTGCCCCCGTGAAAAGCTCGTATCCACTTCGCGAAGCATAACTGGTTTACCCGGATAATGGAACCTTAAACTTGCTTATTTTCGAATCAATCTCAGAATTCAAGGTGTTTGGTGTCCCGACACGATCTTAGACCTAGACACTCCTAGTCTCAACTCAACTCGACCCTCGAGAGGTGGGCATCCACGTCTAAGGTCAAAACTCATACTTATCACAAGATCTATTCTCCCAACGGGAGGGTGGATTATCATCCACCTCTAAGGATCAAACCTATGATCTTATCAAAGATATCTCATCTACACATTTCTCCTTTCCAATTTATCATATGGTAGAGGTCGCTCATCCACCTATAAGGTTCATCCATAAGGTCTCACTATAACCTAGTCCTCGAACGAGAGGGTGTACTTCATCCACCTTTAAGGGTTACTCCCATATTCCATCCTTCTAGGTTCAGATTCCTCTATCAAGATACTCTACTACAAGGCAACTCCTCCGTGTAGTCAGGGTCATCGTCTACTAACTATGGAGCATATGAGGGCGTTCCCTAATACCGCTCTCACCTAATAAGGAGTAGCACACAACCATGTTACCGTAACTTGCACACGACTGCCCCTCGGACTAGTAATACCAGGTTACGTAACAAGTGTGTGCTAGCACCCTCAACACATAACTCATCTATACGCCATTTAATCATCCCATCGTAAAGTATCACTAAACAGTGATAGCACATCATATCAAGGCATACCATAACATATCATAGCGGCCACTCATGGGCCCACCACGCATATAAATCACATAAGTGCACACTCAGCACTAAAGTAAACATAGAATCATCAAGAATGCAACTAAAGGATAAACATCCTAAGAGACACTCACCGGCCGTCTCACGAGGTAAGGACTATATCCTCACGTGGCTCTACATACGATGCTAACAGCTCGTCTAACACTCCCCCATAATTGGCCCGTATATTATCCTCTATCTCCCATGTAGCCTCCTCGGGACTCCTCCTAGCCCACTGAATCAAGACCAAATGCACCTCTCTACGTCTCAGCTTCTTGACCCGGCTGTCAAGAACATGACTCGGATCGGGCTCGTACTTCCGAAGCTACGAGACGTGGAACACGTCGTGTATGCCAGTTAATGTAGCTTGCCCTTCATACCAAAATGCCGGATCCCTCTCGTCGGCGATACTCGCAACCAAACATGGTCGCCTACATCCACTACTAAAAAACTGTTAAATAACAACGAATTTCAACAACCAAATTATATTGTTGTCAAAGTTGTAGCTAGTAGCCACGACAATAGCGACGAAAATATGGAATCGAAGCTAAATATGCATCGAAGAATGGCGTTCATGGCTGAGGTCGTGGCCAATTTCCATAAAATGAATTCGTGACTGAGTTCGTTGCTAATAGCGATGAAATATATTAATGTCGCTGGAATCATGGCGATTTAGCAACGACTTGGAGCACGTGCTCTCTACGTGCGGATATTTGTCGACGAAGCTAGCCAAGAATCATTATGCCATGGCCAATATAAGCGACAACCATAGTGTTTGTGGCTACCGTCGAAGCAAGGGCGCCTCAACAATTATTCGATGGTCTATGCGTAGCTAATAGCTACGATTTTAGCGACGATAAAAGTCTTCGTTGCCTGTCGAAAAGGGAGTATACGCATAGCCACGTACTTGTCCGTTGCAGAGGTCGTGGTTAAAACAGTTGGATCATTAATGACTGAATTGAAGTTTTACACCTTTATGGACGAGATATAGGTGGACTGTACTTGTCTTCCTCTTCATTTTCCCCCAAATCTCATACCAGAGGATCCCCTTCGATAAAAAAAAATGCATTGATCATATATATATATATATATATATATATATATATATATATATAGAGAGAGAGAGAGAGAGAGAGAGAGAGAGAGAGGGTGGTTCATGGGTACTCATCCCTTATTGTGTAACATGAGAACACATCTGGACCGTTGATTGAATGAAATGGAAGGCTGAGATTAATAGGCAATTTTGGCTTTTTTTAAATTAAAAAACAGTGGGACCCACGTCGTTTTTTTGCCCACTTGCTGAATTGGGGCATGTGTGGTGCACTCTCTTCAAATTATTCGACAGTATATCTAGATTATTCAATCGTATCGTCGGATTATGCAATGGTATCGACAGATTATGCGATGGTGTATAATTTTTTTTTTGTTAATCTTTATAAATGATTGATTATTCGGTCGTCTATAAATGATTATTCGGTGATATATAGATGATTATTCACTCATATATGAGTGATTATCGGTTGATTATTCGATGGTATCGGTCGGTTATTTGATGGTATCGATGGATTATTCGATGATATCGCTTTATTATTCGATAGTATCACTTGATCATTGCCATATTTAAATTCACCCATAAACAAATTCCACCAAATTATCCTATATACATCTGAATAAAGTTATACATACAACCGAATAAATCTAAATTACAGTATCATTGAAATCTTTATATTCACCACCACCACCACAATCAAAATAATCGATGCATAAAGGACACAAATTCGATCAAATCAGGCCAAGCAAAACTCCATTTGAATAATCCAAAATCAATTTAAAAACAGTGAATAGAAAATAGGTCAGACAACCACCGTATTCATCTACTAATCCTAAACCTAACACATCGATCCATCGACTAATACTAAACCTAACCCATCGATCCACCAATCAATTGACCAAAAAAAAATCTGAACTAACCCATTGATTTACTTCATGTTCGTTGATGCTCTCCTCGCCGCCGCCGCCACAGTTGACTGCCGTCGCTGGGTGTGTGAGGACTCCTCGTCGTCGATTCGTCGCTCATCCTCGTCGCCGCCATCTGAAGGTGCGATGGTGGGACGCCGCTTCTCCGCCTTCGCTCGCCCGGAAACCGCCATTGCAGACCAAATCCTCGCTCGCCTCATCGCCCAGAAATTTGATGGTCGGATTTGGGGCTGTTGGTGGCGGCTGGGTGTGGTGGGGCTCGGATTTGGGCTAAGGGTGACCGGATCTGGGCTTGTGGTTGCCGGAGGAAGGCCGGATCTTTGACTGGAGAGGTGCGACGGGGAGCGAGGAAGGAGAGCGAGATCTGGAGAGCGAGGGCTGAGGAAGGCCGGATCTGGAGTCCGATGGCTGCTGTAGCCTCGGCCGCCTCTGCAACCGCCATAGGCGTCGCCACCGCCACCTTCGCCATTGCGGGAGTCGTCGCCTTCTTCACCCGCCATCGCCGTCGGACTTCTCGATACATTGCCATCGCCATCGCCATCGCCGTCGGACGTCTCGAGATCTAGAGAGCGAGGGCTGAAAGTTGCGATTGTGTGGTTGGGTTGGGAATGTGGGTTTACACGCGCCTATATAGGGGATGTTTTTGTGTTTTGTTTTTTTTTTCTTTTTAAATTAATTAATATTATTGAATAATCTCAGCCATCCAATTTTCCTAAATCAATGGATGAGATTTGTTCTCATGATACATTTTAAGGGTTGTTCTCATATGATCTATCCTATATATATATATACAAAATATATGTATATATATATATACAAAATATATATATATATATATATATATATATATATATATATATATATATATATATATATATATATATATATATATATATATATATATATATATATATGGATAGCTAGCTCTCGATCGATCGAATTGAAAGTGTGGCAAACAATTAAGGTACGTACTGTATATATACCGTATGTATACGTGTTTATATATGATATCATTTTCTTTCACGCACAATTCAAATTGATCGACATATCGATCAATATATATATTTATATGTACAGATCTAGATTCAATTCAAAATATATATATATATATATATATATATATATATATATATATATATGCGATAGCTACAATTTTATATACATATATATATATATATATATATATATATATATATAGAGAGAGAGAGAGAGAGAGAGAGAGAGAGAGAGAGAGAGAGAGAGAGAGAATGGGTAACTTGTGCACAAGGCTTAGGATGTGCATTGTGCACAAAATATTATTCGGTGAAATGTATAACATTATTCAGTGAAATTTGAAGCATTATTCGGTGAAATGTGAGTATTGTTTAGGGGAATGTGAAACATTATTTGGTGAAATTTGAGGCATTCCATATAAATTGTAACTATTATTTAGGGAATTGAGGTTTCTTTTATTTGAAATGGATAAATAAAAAAACTAAACATTATTCGGTAGAATGTTATAAATTATTCAGTGGAATTGGGACGTTTTCATCTGAACTAAACGGAAAAAAAAACATAACAGTGTTCGGTAGAATGTTTCCCATTTCGCCGAATAATACTTAAAATTTCACCGAATAATGTTTCACATTTCACCAAATAATATTTGTGCACAATGCACACCCTAAGTGGTGTGCACACCCGAACCACACCCTATATATATATATATATATATATATATATATATATATATATATATATATATATATATATATATATATGCGCAGATTTATCGATATATATCACATTATGGACAATCGAGCGTGGATGTATGATATGTACTTGTCAGGCGGTAGAGGATTGAAACCCGAATACTACGCCGGGGTAGAAAAGTTTATACAGTTTGCATCTTCTCAACCGAATTACATGGATGAGGGCAAGATAAAATGTCCATGTAGAATATGTGTTAACTGCAAATCACTAGTACAAAAAAGCTAATTAAGAGCGGTTTTTTATTGGGAAGCATAGCGGTTTTCAAAGCGCTGTTAACTGAAGCGCTGACAACACTATTGAAAGCGATATTTAAAAAGAGCTGTTAAAAAATACAAGCATAGCGCTTTTTTGAAACAAACGCTCTCTAATTTAAATTTTATATAAAAAAAGAAAATAAAAATAATTCCTACGAAATTCACGGCCGATTCTCTTGCGGTAGTACAACAACCATATCTAATACCACTTTGATCTGGGTACTCATAAACTCAATTAAACCAAACATCAAACTGAAGAAAACATCAAAGGCTATATATCATTCAATGAAGATTACACAGTAGTACATGAACTTATAAAAAATAAAATTGAAACTGAAGAAATTGCACAACAAATAAAAATTGTACAAAAAAATCAGTCTACTTATTGAACAAACCCTAGAAAATAAAAAATAAGATGTGTTGAATGGAACTTGTAGACCTGGTGTTGTTGAAGGAGGAGAAGCCGAACAGGATGGAAGGAGGAGCCGAGGCGGCGTTGTAGATCTGACGATCTGGAGGAGGAAGGTGTTGTTGACGTCGGAGGGGATGGAAAGTGGAGGAGGCGCCAAGGAGGATAGATCTAGCGGAGGAGGCGGCGCAGATGGAAGGAGGAGGAGACAGAGGAATTGAAGGTGCTGGCATCGTTACTGGCTCCGAGGAGGAGGAGCCGAGGAGGAGAGATCTGGCAGAGGAGGCCGCACAGATGGAAGGAGGAGGAGGCAGAGGAAGGTGCTGGCGATCTGGCAGAGGAAGATGACGTTGTTGGCTCCGGCGCAGATGGAAGGAGGAGCGAGGAGACTGTAGAGGCGGTGGTAGGTCTAGGTGGCGTCGGCGCGGCTGGATGGAGTAGCCGAGGAGGAGACGATGGAAGGTATTGAAGGTGGATCTACTGGGTGGCGTTGGAATTAGATTGGCTCATTGGTACACCGGCCGGAGAACTGGAGAAAAGGTTGGAATCAGCCGATCGAGGAGGAGAGATTGTAGTGGAGAAGGCGTTAGCCTGTTAGGTTTTTATTTTCCAAAGCAAGCGTTTAGCCTTTTAGGGTTTTTTTTAAAGATTGGCTTCAAGATTTTATTAGTATTATTTTTTTAATAAATTTAGTTATCAATGACAATGCTTTATTTTAAAAAATGCTATGCTTCCCTTTAATTAAGAGCTCTTTTTAATAAAACCGATGTTATATCAATGGAAAAAAATAGTAAAATAGCAGTTATTTCATAAAAGCGACGTGCTTCCGTTTAATTAACAGCGTTTTTAATAAAAGCGCTATGCTTCCCTTTAATTAACAGCGCTTTTTAGTAAACGCTTTCAAATTTCCGCTGTTAATCTACACATTTGTACTAGTGAATTTGAGTCGATAGATGATGTGAAGGGACATTTATATAAACGTGGTTTTATGCCATATTATTATCGGTGGGCAGCGCATGGTGAATCAGTGCAGACATTCGTTCCTCCATCTAACTATCTCGAAGAAAGGGTAGGAGATCAGTTGTATGGTGAATTAACTGCAGAGCAGAGGATGGTGTTTGATGTTGTAGGCCCGAATTTTGTTCCTCCATCGTGGTTTAGTGTTCGCAATGATCATGGTCGTACGAACACTACTCATAGTGAAGGTGGATTCCAACGAGCGGAAGACATAGAGGTTGATGAAATGAGAGAAGGTCCTGTGGGTGAATATGGTACTGATATTGATATTGATGGGGTCTCCATGCTATTTGCAGATGTGTTGAAAGCGGCCGATGAACCGGTGTTCCCAGGGTGTAGTACTTATACACAATTGTTCTTTGTGAGTAGGCTCATGAGTTTAAAATGTGAGTATAATGTTCCTCAAAACCTCTTCAATGGGTTCGTGCAGTTGTATGATGAAGTGTTGCTTGGAGGACACAAGATTCCGACCAGTTACTATGAAACGGAGAAAGTCGTTCGCAGTTTAGGTTTGCATGTGGAAAGAATATCCATGTGTCCAAATGGTTGTATGTTATACTAGAAGGATGATGCAAATGAAGAATCATGCAAGTTTTGTGGTCATGCAAGATATGAGGAGGTGGGAAGTAGTGCAAGACGCACACCGCTTAAAGTCTTATTCTACCTACCTTTGATTCTGCGATTGCAGCGATTATATGCGTCTGAGGTGACTGCTATGCATATGACGTGGCACGCATGTCATGAACCAGATGATGAGGGGGTGATGTCTCATCCTTCAGATGGAGAAGCGTGGAAACGGTTAGACACCAAACATCCTGAATTCGCTTCTGAGGCTCGTAATGTCCTTTTGGGTTTGTGCACTGACGGGTTTGCACCCTTTAACAAATCTGGACAGAATTATTCTTGTTGGCCTGTTATTGTGACGCCTTACAATCTCCCCCCTAGCATGTGCATGAGAACCGAGTACATGTTCTTGTCGCTGATAGTGCCAAGTCCTCGAAACCCGAAGAGATTAATTGATGTTTGCCTCCAACTACTTATTGATGAGTTGATGCAGTTGTGGTCCGATGGCGTGACCACTTATGATGCCTCGACGAGAGAGCACTTCACCATGCGCGCAACTTTACTCTGTACGATTAGTGACTTTCCAGCATATGCAATGCTGTCAGGATGGAGTACTGCAGGGGAGTTAGCGTGTCCCATTTGCATGGAAAGAGGAGTGGATGCTTTCCGGTTACAAAATGGTGGAAAGCCTTGTTGGTTTGATTCCCATAGGAAATTTTTAGAAGTCAACCATCCATGGCGCCGAAATAGGACTGACTTCTACATAGGGCATGTGGAAGCAACATTGCCACCCCCATTGCTAACAAGAGAACAGATATGGGAACGGATTCGCCATTTTCCAACGGATGTAGAGGATCCACTGCACAAGCCCCAAGACTACGACGTTTCGCATAAGTGGACGAAGCAGAGTATTTTTTGGAGACTACCTTACTGGAAAGATCTTCTAGTTCGACATAACTTAGACATTATGCACATTGAGAAGAATGTGTTTGACAATGTGTTTAACACTGTGTTGGATATCCCTGTGAAGACGAAGGACAACTTAAATGCACGGAGGGATATCGGCATGTACTGTAGTCGTCCTGAGCTTGAGGTGGATGACAATCATAGCGGTTCAAAACCAAAAGCAATATACACCTTATCAAGAGATGAGAAGAAGAAGGTGGGTCAATGGCTGAGGTCTATGAGGTTTCCTGATGTTTACGCTTCAAATGTGGGTAGATGTGTCCAAAGTGATGATTGTAGTCTCCTAGGGATGAAGAGCCATGACTGCCATGTGTTTATGGAAAGACTTCTTCCTATTGCCTTCAAGGAGTTGCTTAACCCAACAGTTTGGGGTCCTCTGACGGAGCTGAGTATCTTATTTCAGACCATTATTTCGTCGACACTGTCAGTTGACCACATGTTGCAATTGCAATCCATGACCCCTATGCTTGTTTGTAAGTTGGAGCGTATCTTTCCTTCTTCATTTTTTGATTCCATGGAGCATCTTCTCGTCCATTTGCCATATGAGGCACAAGTAGGTGGTCCTGTTCAATATCGATGGATGTACCCCTTCGAGAGATTCTTGTTTCATTTGAAGCGCATGATTGTCCAAAAGAGTCATGTGGAAGGATCAATATGTATGGCTTACTTGAGGGAGGAAGTTGCTACCTTTTCTGTACACTATTTTCCATCTCATGTTCCGTCAAAGTTGAGGAGACCAGGAAGGAATGATGTGTCCGGATGCGGTGGTGAACCTATTTCCGTTTTAACCTACCCTGGCAGAAGTAGTGGCAAAGGGAAAGTAAGGTGGATCACTGAAGATAGACAGTGGAATGCAGCACACACTTACATTTTGATAAACTGTCCAGAAGTCTAGCCGTTCATTAGGTAACCACTTACTTCATTATAGTAGTTATACTAGTGCATATGTGCATGAAACCGATGTTCACTTTTTTCATATATATCTCCTGATTTGAATACAATCAGGTTGTTTGAGGATATGCGGGGCATTGACACCGGAGATGATATAATTGAACAAGAATTTGCAACATGGTTTAAGGCCTATGTATGGGACTTTAATTTTTCGATCTCTTTGACCAGCTTTGCTCGATCGGTTATATATGTTGACCAACCTCCCCTGGATCGATTTTACTGCAGGCTATAACCGAAGGAAATGGAATTCAGATATATGATCTGTTGTGGTGCTTAGCTTGGAGTCCCAATGTGAAAGCCACAACTCGTCCTGGGTACTTTGTTAACGGCTATAAGTTCCACACCGAGGAGCATGGCCTAGGAAAAGCCACAATGAATAGTGGTGTTTGTGTCAAAGGATCCAACTATGCAAATTCAGAATCAGATTTTTTTGGGGTACTTGAAGAAATCATTGAGCTTGAGTACCCGAGTGTACCGGAGAATCCTCTGCAGGTTGTGATGCGAATCTCACGCAGGAAGGTTGGCCCGATCTTTCGATAGGTAGTCGAATTCGATCCCGCAAACGCCCGAATCTCACGAACGCCTTTGGAACAACGAGTATCGATCCTTGTCGAATCTCACGACAAAAACAGATCCTCAGCGCCGCTTCTCACGGTCCTTAGTGTTCGAATCTCTCGAACGGTTGAAAGCTTCTCGCTCTCTAGGGTTTCTAATGAAACGCTCTCTTTTCTCAAATTCAGGATCTCCTCTTTTTCATTAATCATAAAGTACTTAAATAGCAACACATAAAAGCCTAATAGCTTAAAAAACCCTAATGGGCTTTTCTAACAAATTCCTAAAGCCCATCCATAATATAATATTGTTCAATAATATAAAAACTACTACTTATTAAATATTTAGACTTATTAAATAATAGGATAGACTAAATTTAACTAAACAATAAAAATATAATACAATCATGGATCATTAATCTTCATCACTTCAAATCCTTGAAGAAATCTCAGCTGCTTTGTTGTTGGCCAATTTGATGTTTCCCGGATTCTATCATTCTCCCTTTCTTGAATTTGAGTCGTCCTCGACTCGTGTAAAAATGGAAACACCGACGGAGAACAATGAGGACTATCATGAGAAAAACTTGGAGGCATTACCTCAAAGTGTTCCACAATAGGAATGGAACTCATATGAAGCGCAGGCAGCCAAGGGAACATCCTTAACAAACTCCTCAAAAAGCTCGTCAACAACGTCTCGATCCTCTGGAACAACATCAAAAGCAACACCATACTCAAGATCATCATCATAGACATCATATACGGGAGTAAGGGTCTCATAATCTACCAATGGTGCCTCGATGACGGAGTCATTGAAACAAGAGTTGTGTTGGTCAATGAGTTGTTGCACTTGCCACTGAAGTTTGTATGTAAGACGACACAAATCATCAATCAGAAGCTTTCGGATAGCATGCGACATGGTTAGTATACCAAAAGCAATACCCGAACGGAAGCAAAGTCGGGCAAAAGAAGTCGTCGAGCGCACGAGGGCCGGAGAGACGGGCGTTGTAGGGAGCCAGTGCGCGGGCGTGCAGCGCACGACTGCGTTTTTCGCTGTTGCTGCGCCGTTCGTTGTGTCGTTTGCTATAAGTACTTCACGACTGGGTGGGTGGCTCGGTGGTGCTCAGAATGACTCTGTCAAAGGCTGGTGGTGGTCGGAGGGTGGTGGTGGTTGTCAAAAGTGGTGGTGGAGAGGCGGTAATGTGGTGGCGGTTGGTTAGGGTTTGCGAAAAACCTATGTGGTTGTGGGTGCTGGTGGATTGAGGGCTGATGGTGGTTGGGTGGTGGTGGACGGTGGTCTTCAGAGGTGGTGATGGAGCGGCGACACTGCCGATGGCCGACGATGGTGGGGGAAGAATTAGGGTTTGTGATTTTTTTTTTTTGTGATTTTTGGGTTTTTGGATGATTAAATTGCTGAAATTGAAACAAAACCAACAATTAAATCGAATATAGACAACTACCTTGATCGATGTACTGACAGCTGATACCACTTGATGCGAATCTCACGCAGGAAGGTTGGCCCGATCTTTCGATAGGTAGTCGAATTCGATCCCGCAAACGCCCGAATCTCACGAACGCCTTTGGAACCACGAGTATCGATCCTTGTCGAATCTCACGACAAAAACAGATCCTCAGCGCCGCTTCTCACGGTCCTTAGTGTTCGAATCTCTCGAACGGTTGAAAACTTCTCGCTCTCTAGGGTTTCGAATGAAACGCTCTATTTTCTCAAATTCAGGATCTCCTCTTTTTCATTAATCATAAAGTACTTAAATAGCAACACATAAAAGCCTAATAGCTTAAAAAACCCTAATGGGCTTTTCTAACAAATTCCTAAAGCCCATCCATAATATAATATTGTTCAGTAATATAAAATCTACTACTTATTAAATATTCAGACTTATTAAATAATAGGATAGACTAAATTTAACTAAACAATAAAAATATAATACAATCATGGATCATTAATCTTCATCACTTCAAATCCTCACATTCGCTTTCCTCACCCTAGTTTTCTTAGCCTTGCTAAAAGAATCATCATCATCGCCGTCACCACCATTAACATCAAAATGTGCTTGGCGTTTTCCAAGTGAAGAAGTAGTAGACTGAACATACTCTTGACCTTCAATTTCATTAGGTGAATCTTGATACTCATATAAAAGAGAAACCATTAGAGATTTCAGCTTCTCAATTTCCAATTCAGCTTCTTCCTTATAAATCAGCCCAAAATAGTGCTCAATACTTTCGATCTTATCTCTAGGATCTAAAATCGCAGCAATGGACAAAATCCCAGTGATACTTGACCAATATTTATCAAATTTCAGCACCACTTTTCCAGCCATCACCCTGATTATCAAGTCATCACTATCCAGCCACTTAGTTATAGCAAGTTTAATCTCACATACTTTCCGAAAGAACAAGTTCGCAGTAGGATATGACCTCCCAGAAAAGACCTCAGTCACCTTATAAAACTTGCTCAACCTTTCACAAATATTCATACCCCACTTCCACTCATCATCCGTAGGAACATCAAACTTAAAATGAGGATGTTGAGTTTTTAACATCCTAAAAATATCCTTATATGGCAATGCAGATTGAAGCATGAGATAAGTGGAATTCCAGCGGGTTTTGCAATCAAGACTTAACTTTTTAGAGCAATTAATTTTAAGAACTCTACCCTTGTCCTCAAACATCTGAACTCGTTTAGGAGTTGCTGTCCAAAAAGCTACACATCCACGTATTTTCTCAATCCCTGTAGCTATAACATCTAACCCATCTTGTACAACAAGGTTCAAGATATGTGCACTACAACGCACTTGGAGAAAAGCTCCATTCAACAATAATGTGCTTGATTCAAATCTATGACGCAATAACTCTATCATCTTGTCATTTGTAGAACAATTATCTACAACAATAGCAGAAACTTTTTCATGGATATTAAAGATGGATAGAGTTTCAAGCAGAACCTCGGTTAAAGCTTCAGCGGTATGTGAACATGCTACGTAACAGAACCTATATAAACAAGCAACCCAAAACACAATAGATAAGAAAAATTATAACACACAAGCAATGAAAACAAAGAAAGCAAACAACAAACAATCAACACTAAAAAAAAAGATTTCATTTACCTTATGGTCTTGTTCTTCAAATTCCATTGGTGATCAATGAAGTGCGCAGTAACAGCCATGTACTCCTTTTTCTGCGGTCCAGCAGTCCACATATCAGTGGTAATTGCAATCCTTCCAACATGATCTTCAAACATCTTTCTGATTCGCACCTTTTCACTTTCAAACATCTTCAATATGTCACTTCGCACGGTTGGTCGGCTGATCAACTTAAAGTTGGGGTTCAAGCTAGCTGTATACCTCTTGAAACCAATATGCTCTACCATGTTCAATGGATATTCATGCATAATCACCATATTTGCTAACTCCTTTCGGGTTACTTCTTGATCAAAGTTATGGTTTTCCACCCTTCCCGTGCCATCTAATTTTCGATTGAAATTTAGCATTTGTTGACGAATATCAATCTTTCCATGTTTTTTAGAGCAACTAAGGTCAATATGATCCTTGAGATGGGATGTTCCATTCTTACTAGCTCCTGATAACATTTGACCACAATGCACACATTGTGCTTTATCCACACCTTTGACATTTACCTTGTTGAAGTGGTTCCATACATCCGATTTAAGTGCGCGTAGCTTTCGCCCTCGTGTTGTTACGGCTGTAGTTGGAGCCTCAACAGATCCAGATGCTTCAGTAGAAGGGACAACAGGCGAATCCTTAGGAGTTGTTTCAACTCCAGAAGGAGGCAAAATAGTAGTAGTTGGAGAGTCAAGAGCTTCTGGTTCATGAAAATCTTCCATTTTTTTTGTATCCTGATAGTTATAAAAGAGAAATCAACCACAAATTCGAGCCACCAGTTAAAACCCTAAATTTTCTAGTAGCCACAAATTAAACAAAAACAACAAGAACCAAATAAATCAACCACATATTTGAACCATAAACTTTCAACCAGCCACAAATTCCACAGTAAAATCAAGTTAAAGCATTTCACGCCCTAATCTATCTAATATCAAAATCGAATTCATAACCCTATAACAAAATTGTTTTAGAGAAGGCCTAAAACTCCAAAAGAAAGGGAAGGGGACTCACCTCGCTACTTGGCTACTTGCTGCAGTCGTCAGTCGAACGCCAGGCGGAGTGGAAGCCTGGAAGGGGAGGCCTCGAACTCCTGATTCCAGAAGAATTGAAGAAAGGGGAGACTCAAAAGAGAAAGAGAGGACAAGAGGGTGAAAAATGTGAGTTCAGTAGTTCAACCCGAGAGAAAGAGAGGAAAACTGGAAAAGTGGGTTAATGGGTTTTAGTCTTTTAGATCTGAAATGAAATTTTTTAGGAATTGCCGCCCACCTAAAAAAAAGAGAGGGAAATGCCAAATGACGTACATCATATACATGGTTACAGGTGATATTAATTTATTTGCCAAAGTCCAACACTCCAACCCAAGGGTAATATATAGTATTTATTTATTTTAAAAGTGTTATTTATTTATTAGTATTTTATAATAAATGGGTGATTTAGCGGGTGGACTAACGGGTGAGCTATCGGGTGATTTTGCGGGTCGGGTGATGGGTCGGGTAATGGGTCGGGTAATGGGTGAAAACTTATCATCCATCACCCGACCCATCACCCGTTTCACCCGACCCGTCACCCATCCGTCACCCGGTTTTTTTTTGGGTTTTCGCCCGGATATTCGGGTCGGGTGGGTCGGGTGAATCGGTCATCCACGGGTGATTTCCACCCCTATTTCCCGGATTGTATCAGGTTGTGTTGTTTAAGTGTCGATGGTTTGATCCAACTCCACATGGATTAAGAGTCCATCCAGTCTATCATTTTGTTGAAGTGAATCAGAAGAAATTGTATCGGAAGTACGAGCCGTTCGTGCTCGCTCAGCAGGTAGTACAGGTCTACTATGTTCCATACCCAAGTGCTAGATGGGATCGAGTGGATTGGAGGCACGTCTGCATGACATTGCCTCGAAATAGAATAGAGCAGAGATGGGGTCGGGTGAATCGGTCACCCACGGGTGATTTCCACCCCTATTTCCCGGATTGTATCAGGTTGTGTTGTTTAAGTGTCGATGGTTTGATCCAACTCCACATGGATTAAGAGTCCATCCAGTCTATCATTTTGTTGAAGTGAATCAGAAGAAATTGTATCGGAAGTACGAGCCGTTCGTGCTCGCTCAACAGGTAGTACAGGTCTACTATGTTCCATACCCAAGTGCTAGATGGGATCGAGTGGATTGGAGGCACGTCTGCATGACATTGCCTCGAAATAGAATAGAGCAGAGATGGAGATCGAATGAGCCACAAATATCTCTTGATGCCTATCAAAATGATGAAATCGTTACTCCTGACGTAGCTGTCCACATCACCGCTGATGAAGTGCCACTACAATTACATGATCCGACAGGAACCGTCGACATATGTGACGACGAGGGTGGTAGCGAAGATGAATATGGAAACGAGGGTGGTAGCGAAGATGGGTTCGAGGTTCCTAGTGATGACGAATATGGATTGGACGTGGAGGATCCGAACGACGACGACGATTGATCACCGCCGATGTTGTGCTATATATATATATGTTATATACATTAATTAATATTATATTTTGTGACTATAGGTGATCGATCAAATGGTACTGCAAGTCGATTTGTTGGCTTGCAATTCAAGTAACTTACTTGATTTTTCATTACATTACACACTAGCTAGCTAGCTAGATACCTACAAGTTCTCATCGATCCATGCAAAAGTGGCTGGCCTGCCTTCATTCATATATAACAAAGTTCGATCTCATTGATCCAAAGCACTTAAGGTACAAAAAGTGGTCGGCATGGCATCACAATTCATGTTACAGTACTTCATCCAATTGCAAGCAACAACTTATCGACTAAGACAAGGATGATAGCTGTGAGACTCGCCTGCCTACCCACTAGCTCCTCATTGACAGCTCGAACTCTGGCCAGCTCGACCTCACGACTATCACCTCTATCCTCACTGTGTTGAAGGCGAGCACTTAGGTAACGTATCATTGCTTCGAGTTCAATGATGCAGGTGTTTCCATCATTCGATGCAGCGTTCTCCGCCACATTGTGAGGATGCTCAGCGGGAGGATCAGCAATTGGAGGTGCATTTTGTTCTAGAATGTTGTCCACACTGTGAGGATGCTCAATTGGAGGATGCTCAACTGGAGGATCATCAACTGGAGGCGCATGTGGATCTGGAGGTATTTGCGAACACTGCACCTACAACCACACATCAATATACGCTGGTATGTAGTAGGATATAAATAAGAGGGAATTCGAATCTTGTTACCTCCTGCACCCAAGGATCGTAGTCGTCGACATCCCCGTGGATCCACCAGTATTTACGTGAATCACCGCTCGGCCAACTAGTATCGGAGTCGTAGCCCGCCATTCTTTCGAACTGTACAGAGTGGAACAGATCGAGTCTGATTTTTTTAATTAAATGCAACAATGCAGCTCAATCCCTCTTCAAAACACACAGACCATATCGCTGCTCACCCAATTTTGCCCCAAAACCCGATCAGGACATCATCTGCATCCCAATTTTGCCCCTACCCTAGCCCGAATCTAGCATGGTTTCAAGTTACCCCTAACTCGACATCAAGATCAGACTTCATCTTCAACCCACTTTTGCCTCCAACCATAGGCCTTATGATCGAATTGAATCACACACTCCACAATCTCCATTAACGTAACCCTAGGCCTTTAATTTGCTGAAATCGAAAGTATCTCTAAATCTAGGTGTCGACAAGTGAAAATGTTGTTTCCTACGACTACAGGAGAATTGGTGATAAGAGAAAAAAGAGGAGGGTACGAACCTAGATCCGCTGCTGGTCGCCGGTTATCCCCTATTGCGAACAACTTCCGAGTCGTCCAAGGACGCAGCGACGTTGATAAGAGAAAGAAGATGAGGGTTTGGAGTGGGCCTATTTGGTGAAAGAGAAAGAAGATGAGGGTATGGAGTGGGCCTATTTGGTGGGCTTCAATGTTTGGTGGGATCCAGAGTGTAACAAAAAAATAGGAGGGAAGTGAAATATTGGGAGCGAAACACAAAATTTTAGGCTTTTCGTCTTTTGAGATCTCACACAAATCTCTCTCACAATCTCTCTCTCTTCGCTCCTCCTTCACATCCAGACGATCAGAGTGCCCCGAATCGCCTCCTCGCTCAAGCTCGCCCCGAATCTCCTCTTCCTTATTCACTTCCAGACGATCAGAGTGCCCCGAATCGCCTCCTCGCTCAAGCTCGCCCCGAATATCCCCCACTTTCGTGAATCTCATCACCGGTAATGGTCTTCTCTCTCGTTCACACTGAATCTCCCCCAATCTATCGACCTAGGGTTTTGCCAATTTCCCCCTTCAGCCTTCTATTTATACTGTTGACCTAGGGTTTACTCTCTCTCAATTGAACTGTTCAATTTCACACTTGAAGTTCTTCGTTGAAACTGCCTACCTAGGGTTTAATATCTCTCATTTGATATATATGTAGCTTGTCACACTGGCTCCTCAAATGATGGAGGGTTTTTAAACCGAGTATCAACTAGGAGATCTGGTCGAGTAGCCACAGGAGATCTGGTCGACGAACCTGGGACATCTCCACCTATTTCACACTCTCAAGACTGTAATGCAGCCTCTAAACCACCCTCTACAGCATCTAAAACACCCACTCAACCGTCTACCACTGCAGCCACTCTCCTCAAAGCACCCTCTAAACCACCTACTGCACCCACTCCACCATCTACCAATGCACCCAGTACTGTCCCTAAAAAAGCACCCTCTACAGCACCTAAAGCACCCACTCCACCATCTAGGAATGCACTCATTGTTCACAGAGCACCCTCTACAACACCTAAGGCACCCACTCCACCGGTCACCAATGCACCCTCTCTCCCCAAAGCACCCTCTAAAGCACCTTGCCCATCTTCCACAGCTGCACCCTCTCTCCCAAAGCACCCTCTAAAGCACCTTGCCCATCATCCGCAGCTGCACCCTCTCTCCACATAGCACCCTCTAAATCACCACGGCCAGCATCCACAGCTGCACCCTCTCTCCCCACAACTCTAGAGGCTGCACCATGCTCACAGCCTTCTCCTGATGATGAGTTATCCCCCGAACCAACCCCCAATGACCTCCAACTATATGAATGCCCATCAGTAGGTTGTGAACAGGCTGTACTGTCTCACAGTATCCATCAAGAGAATACCGTCACACCTACATAATCATCTCATGTGGATAGAAGAGTGCATATTGAGCTGATCAATTGAAGGTATATGTATGTGATAGCATGCATTTAGGTAGGAATAATAGGTTGACTTTAGCTTAGTTAAGATGCATTTCATGGATGGATTCAGTACAATTTGCATATTTGCTCTCTATGTTAGTGGAGTCGGAATCTACACACTTTTATTGATTATTTCAGGTAATCGTGGATCAAATGATGAGACAGGAGTTGTTAACGCATTAGATGAGAATGTCTAGTTGAACGGAGAAGTTTACATGAAGATTTCAAGAGGACCTAAGAAGAAGAAACGGACCTACACGAAGAACAAGTCTGCAGAAGTTGTCGGCAGACAGACGGAACTTGTTTTGCAATTTCTGGAGGCCTCCATTGTTCGATTGACTACTATAACCATGCGTTGGAAAGCCCTTTCAGAGATCTACAACTTTCCTGTTGACAGGAAGAACAAATTCGGGATAGATTTTCCGTGAAAGGCCCCTGGCTGCGGCCGCAGCAACCATGTCGCGACCGCGGCCAATCAATTTGCAGCGGGGATGGACGAAGCCGTGGCCACAGCATATGCCGCGGCCGCAGCACGTGTTTCCAGCGCAACGCTGTTTTAATTAAAAACCCTAGTTTTGTTTTTTCCTTTTGTGTGGCCGCGTAGACTTTTATAAGGTCGAGTTTTATGTTATTTTGAGGACTTCTATTCTATTCTTACATTCATCAGACACTTTAGAGATTTGAGCGATGTCTTCCATGAGGAACTAAACTCATCTATTCTTCCTGCAATTTGAAGCTTTATTTGGATTGATTACGAGTTTCTAATTCTCGTTCCTCGTTTCCTATATTTGAATGCTTCAACTTCTTTGTGCTTGATTGTTTATTATTTTGTTCTATCTTTTCTGGCCAACTTGTTAGATCAATTCAATCGCTAAGGTTTTGTAGATTTCTGGTTGTGAAGATTAACCTAAGTGGCAAACTTGTTTCTTTAGGGCTGGTTGAACTAATTGATTGAGTAGGAAGTTGAATGTATTATTAAATCCCTTTTAAGGACTGCAAATACCTTGGCTAATCTCTGAACTTAAAGCTATCAATTGGGTTAAATTCTTCTTTAGGGATTGTTCGATTGATAAGGATTGCTAGGACTGGTTGGACTAGTAACTATATTAGGTGGGGACAAGGGCATTCATAAGAAACTTCATAGGACGAGAAGAAGTTACAAGGATCACTTCAATCCAATAAAGTGGAAAATTATAGGTAGAATTGCTTCTCCTAATTGTCTGAATTACAATCATTTACTCTTGTTTTCATTCATCCGCTTTAATAAAAGGCGGAACTTTCACACACAAAAACCCCCCAAATTGGTTACTTTGATTGACACTTGAATCAAACTTGAATTATAACTTTCCCTGTCGATCGACCTCTTGCTTATTTCTATACTTGCTATAGGTTTGAGTTTTCTTTGGCGGATCAACGACAGGTTTTTCCTCCGTCAAATTTGGCGCCGTTGCTGGGGAAATTTATTGATTCTTGTGTTTTTGGTGCTGATTTTTGGTGTGGACCACTTACATGGTCCGCACTCGTGCTAATAACATATATTGAAGGTGAGATTATTGCAATTAGACGGAGAGAGTTTTCATCAATACTTCATCAGACTGCAAGAGTACATTAACGATGTTTATTTATGGGGATATCAAGCTAGTATAAGGGAAGTGCTTCTATGCATCTTTGATGGCATGACTTCTGAGACACGGAGTCTTGCTGAGCGCATGAGTGATGGAGGTTTATTAGATATGGGACTCTCGGAGATGTGGGAATTTTTCTGCTACATGGATCATCAATGTACGCAGAACGAGTCACTTCCTCCAGTATCTCAAATCGTTGAGACCTCTGTTGCACCTCTTGAGGTCATGGTGGAATTGAATCTTGTTTATTTTTTCGTATTAAAAAAAATTCGAAAAATCCAAAAATAATCATGCATTGCATACATATGTGTTATTCAAATACCCATCTAGCTTAGTTTGTCCTCTTATTTAAATTTCAAGCATGATCATATAAATCCCATGGAGTTTTGGATGTTTTGATCTTACCTAGATTTGATTTTTGTGGGATATGAGCTAGCAAATATAATTGAGCATGTATGATTGAGCTAAAGTATGATTGAAATCCTAAAAACATGACCTTGTGAGAATGTTTGGCCTTATTTGAATTGTTTTGCTCAATTGTGTGAATTACTCTCCTTGTGTTGTTACCTCTTGGCATTGACTGCAGTATCTATTTTTAAAGACCGACTCACATGTTTGTTGCTTGCGGAGTTTATGTTTATATTTTGAGTCTTTTGTTTGAATTTGTGCATATTTAGTGAATAAGATGACAATGGTTGATGCACTTAGTAACCGGATCTATGCATGACACCCATGGGTATGATTCGCGCAAAACGGTGTTGAAAACTATCCACTAGGAAAGAAAGCTTGATCATTGAGTAACCAGGTTCATTCATGACACCCATGTTTGCAACTTGCGTCAAAAGATGTTCAAGTGGACTTCATATTAGTAGGTTGAGGTGTTGATAAACTGGGGCCATTCATGACACCCATCTCTGCGCCTCGCGTAAGGAAAACACTAAGACAAGAAAATAAATAGAAGAAAAAAAAAGAAAAGAAAAAAAAGTGTCACATTTTATTTTGTTGTCGTTATTGTGTCCCGCAAGTAATGACATTTCGGTGGATATTTGGTGATATGGTGGTCAATGTCTATGAGTTTAGTGCATGATTGGTTTGATTTGAGAGTTGTACCTTCAAGCCTAAACACACGAGTGAAACACATATTTCTGGTGAGGTTGGATAATGTCTACTTCTAAGCTTTGATCACTAAAATACATGCTATGACGTTTGTTTGTTTGGTTTATGTTTTGACTCGCTATGATGTTGCTTTTTGATGAGGTTGAAACTTGAAGGGATTTCCTGTAGGATGCGCTGATTCATGCTCATTCTATCATTGCTTAAGGACAAGCAAATGTTAAGTGTGGGGGAGTTTGATAGCATGCATTTAGGTAGGCATAATAGGTTGCATTTAGCTTAGTTAAGATGCATTTCATGGATGGATTCAGTACAATTTGCATATTTGCTCTCTATGTTAGTGGAGTCGGAATCTACACACTTTTATTGATTATTTCAGGTAATTGTGGATTCGATGATGAGACAGGTGTTGTTAACGCATTAGATGAGAATGTCTAGTTGATCGGAGAAGCTTACATGAAGATCTCAAGAGGTCCTGAGAAGAAGAAGCGGACCTACACGAAGAACAAGTCTGCAGAAGTTTTCGCCAGACATGCTGAACTGGTTTTGCACTTTCTGGAGGCCTCGGTTGTCCGATTGACTATTATGACCATGCGTTGGAAAGGTCTTTCAGAGAACTACAACTTTCCTGTTGTTAAGAAGAGCAAATTGGGGATAGATTTTCCGTGAAAGGCCCATGGCTGCGGCTGCAACAACCATGCCGGGGCCAATCAATTTGCAGCGGGGATGGATGAAGCCGCAGACCATGCCGCGGCCAATCAATTTGCAGCGGGGATGGATGAAGCCGCGGCCGCAACACGTGTTTCCAGCGCGACGCCGTTTTAATTAAAAACCCTAGTTTTGTGTTTTCTTTTTGTGTGGCTGCCTAGACTTTTATAAGACCGAGTTTTATGTTATTTTGAGGACTTCTATTCTATTCTTACGTTCATCAGACACTTTAGAGATTTGAGCGATGTTTTCAATGAGGAACTAAACTCATCTATTCTTCCTGCAATTTGAAGCTTTATTTGGATTGATTGTAAGTTTCTAATTCTCGTTCCTGGTTTCCTATATTTGAATGCTTAAACTTCTTTGTGCTTGATTGTTTATTGTTTTGTTCGATCTTGTCTGGCCAACTTGTTAGATCAATTCAATCGCTAAGGTTTTGTAGATTCCTGGTTGTGAACCTTAACTTAAGTGGCAAACTTGTTCCTTTAGGGCTGGTTGAACTAATTGAATGAGTAGGAAGTTAAATGTGTTGTTAAATCCATCTTTAGGGACTTCAAATACCTTGGCTAATCTTTGAACTTAAAGCTATCAATTGGGTTAAATCCTTCTTTAGGGACTGTTCGATTGATAAGGTTTGCTAGGACTGGTTGGACTAGTAACTATATTAGGTCGGGAAAAGGACATTCATAAGAAACTTAATAGGACGAGAAGAAGTTATAAGGATCGCTTCAATCCAATAAAGTGGAAAATTGTAGGTAGCATTGCTTCTCCTAATTGTCTTAATTACAATCACTTACTCTTGTTTTCATCCATCCTCTTTGATAAAAGGCGGAACATTCACACACAAAAACCCCCCAAATTGGTTACTTTGATTGACACTTGAATCAAACTTGAATTATAACTTTCCTTGTGGATCGACCTCTTGCTTATTGTTATACTTGCTATAGGTTTGAGTTTTTTTTGGCAGATCAACGACAGGTTTTCCCTCCGTCAGTATGCATTTTCTCTTTCTGTTTTAGATCTCCATATCTTGTAAAGTATCAACACGTCTTGTTGTCAATTGAACTGAGCATAAACTTCACATAAGCTTGTTGATTATTCGGTAAAGGAAGTTAAGCATGTGCATTTGTAAGCTTCTAATCCTTATAAATCTTGGTAACCATGAATTTATAATACTTATTCTTCTTCATTACAAGTATATGTGTTCACCTGTTCGGACGTTTTTCCTGATGATGCATGTCTGAATTTGTAATTATTGTGCAAGGTTCAATGGATCAAGTACTGCATATGGAGTACTTACGCAGGTCATACACTCCCATTTTGATGGCCCTTACATTCGATGGAGTAGTGTTCCTGAAGCAACACTGGATTTATGGTGGGAAATGTTTAGGGTACGACTATATAACATTCAATCCATTACTGTCTATATTATTGTTGTGTAACTATATACACTAACATTGATATATCCTCAATACACGCAGAGTCGCTGTAATTGGGATGACAAATTCTCTGAAGAACATGTTCGTAAAGTGTTCAACACAAAAGGAGGTGACCACTTCAGGAACGTCTTCGGGAAGGTTCATGGGGGAAAAACGAGGAAGAGGCCTTGTTGGGTGAAAAAAGATTTATGGTTGAAGATGTAACATTTATGGGCACACGAAGATAAGTTTCTACGCCAATCTGGAGTAAACAAGCAGAATCGAGCGATTGCAACAGATAAGGGCACGCCCATTTATAGTGGCGGATCAGTTTCAACGACCGTAGTTAGAGATCAACTGGTAAGTGTTATGAACTTGTTATTATGTTGTTAACAATAGTAGCTATTTAGTTCGAAAAGACTGACACTATTGTAATTACTTAAGTTGTTCGTACGTACAAAAGATGGAACTTGGACAAGAACCAACACCAAAGCAGACATTTGAAAAGTGTCATAGAAAGAAGAATGGTTCTTGGGCTGGCTCTCAATGCCAACAAACTGTGGTAAGTTCGAATCCTCCTCCCCCCCACTTGTTTCTTTGATCATCTGGTATTGTTGTGGTTTGAAAGCATCACCAAGTAACTACTTAAGTGGCACGGCTTGTTGAACCATGTGTTTCTGTATTGCAAAAATGTGGTGCTTGAATCCTGTGTTTCTATATATATATATGATGCAATCTCGCAGTTACTTTTTCTCTTCATGTTACTTCTCACTAGGTGCAAACAATGGTGCCACGGTTTCTGGCTTCTTTCACTTATTCCAATATTCATTTCATTTAGTCAACTCTTTATTCAATTCAGTTAAAGTACGAACTTTGGTTGGATATCTACTTCATTGAAGTGATTATATACTGTCTTCCTTAGGACAAGTTTGATCAACTGCTAGACGAAGCACTCCAGGATGGCGAGCTGTCTGATAGTGGTTCCCATGGGGTTGACGAGAATGCCCTGTGGATCAAAGCATCGGGAGGTGTCAGAAAAAGGAGGAGGATTGTAGGCATTGGATCGGAGTCCCTAGCTATTTTGCAATCAAACCCAGGTATGTCTTCCGCTGCTGTACACGTTTCTAGTGGTCAAGATTATGAGAGCATAAGAGAGGAGATGCTCTCACAAATGTCAACTTTCAAGGAAGATATGAGGAAAGAAATGACACAGTTAGGCGAGCAAGTTCAGGGCAATGTGACTGCAAACATTAGAGAGGAAATGACATCGTTCGGAGATAAGGTTTAGGAGCAAATGACTTCTAGCTTGAAGCATGAACTGAACGCCTTTGGGGAACAAGTCATCCATTAGACTAGTAAGCGTAACGACGAATGGCAGGAAAAGCTTATCGCCACCATGATGCAGTTTTATCAAGGCAAAAGTCCTTGCAAGAGTCCCCGCACCAACAAGTAACTTTCATGCAGCTTATAAATATATATACACACACACACACATTAGTACAATGCATTTTCTGTTTCCTACCTTATCTGCTTGACCTGGACTTTTCTGATCTGCTGGACTACATTAGGACAATGCATTTGAATTTCTGATCTGCTGTGCTATGGCCAACTACTTCATGTTTTGTATGTGTGTATGTTTGGAGTTGTTTGGACTGGTTGGGATGCAAACTATGGCATCTTCTTTTGTATGTGCAGACAGTTATGTAATTTTGTGTAGGTGATTTGCAATGCACTACTAATGCAACAATGATGTAATATATATTTCTATGCTTTATTTATATTACCAACGAATTTACTAACAAACACAACCACAACTATTGGATGACCTACGATGACAACCATATTGCCACGAAACAACCAATAACATAAGCCACGATGATGTCCACCCAATAGTAATGATATCAGCCACGAATTTTGCCTCCAAGTCAGCAACTACAAACATAGCAACGACTTTACGTATGGAACCTGCCACAAATTAGGGAACACCAAATCACCAACCGCTATAAACTTAACAACGACATTGGCAATATACTTATCCACGACATAGGCCACCACAAATATTTGCCCCTAGAGTCGTCGGTATAGCCACGACCGTCCACTTCTCCAACTTGCCAGGAACTTGGCTACGATAAATGTGGTCGTGGCCTTGGTCATTGCAATAACCACGACTAGTGATTCTGACGACCAGCCACGAAATTCCCAATGACTACTATATTTGTGGCTGTTTCCATGGCTATTAGCCATTGCTATCAGCTTCGAGGTGAATTGATACGGTCGTACTATTCGTGGCTGAGTTCAAGGCTATTCGGTTTAGCCACGGAAGTTCGTGGCTATTTCCATGGCTATATGTTGTTGCTATTTGACAGTTTTTTAGTAGTGATCAAAAGCCAACTCCGTCTTGCGACGGTCTGCATACTTCTTCTGACAATCATGTGCGACCCTCAGATGCTCGCGAATGCGCCTAACCTAATCGGTAGCCTCCTGCACATACTGGGGCAATGTACCAACTACATCCCCAGGCTCATCCCAGCATATCGGCGACTTGTATCGCCTCCCGTACAACGCCTCAAAAGGAGCCATCTGAATCGAAGAATGATAGCTGTTGTTGTACGAGAACTCCACCAGCGAAAGAGGTATCACCCATAGGTTTCCCCACTCAAGTACACATGCTCTCAACATATCCTTCAAGGTCTGTATCGTCCGCTCACTCTGACCGTCCATCTGCGGATGATAAGCTATACTAAAGTGCAACTTGCTCCCCAGAGCCTCGTGCACCTGCCTCTAGAATCTCGAGGTGAACCTGCCATCTTTTTCCGACACAGTCCTCTCAGGGAGTCCATGTAGCCTCACAATATGCTGCACAAATGACTGTACCAATGTGGACATCGGCCACGTCTCCTGAATCGGAATAAAATGAGCGGTTTTGGTCAACCTATCGACAACAACCCATATCGCATCAAATCCTTTGACATCTCTCTTAAGCTCGGTAACAAAAACCATGGTGATATCTGTCCACTTCCACACGGGGTCGGGAAGTGACCTGATCATCCCTCTAGGCTTCTAGTGCTCAATCGTCACCTGCTGGCAGACCTGACAACTCACAACAAACAATGCGACGTCAGTCTTCATCCGGCGCCACCAAAAGGTCCTCCTTAGGTCCTGATACATCTTATTTGATCCCTGATGGACCAAATAAGGAGTAGAGTGCGCCTCTATCATGATCTTCTGCCTCAGATCGTGTACCTCGGGTGCCGCAACTCGACCCTGCAACACTAACATCCCATCCTCTCTGACGGAAAAGGACTTGCAGTGCCCTCGAGCCATACGCTGTCGGATGTCCGCTATCCTTGGACACTCTGCCTGTGCTCGGCGAATCTTATCCATCAGCTCGGACTGGATCTCGAAGAAGCTCAACTGACCACTCTCTCTCTCTCTCTCTCTCTCTCTCTCTCTCTCTCTCTCTCTCTCTCTCTGTGACCAGACCTCGATACCGCAATTCATCAGATCTCTCTGCAACTCTGGTCGTGCTGTCAACCTCGACAAGGTGACCTTCTGACAAGTCTTCCTACTCAGCGCATTGGCCACTACATTAGCCTTCCCGAAATGATAAACTATGTCGAGCTCATAGTCCTTTATCAACTCAAGCCACCTTCTCTGGCGCATGTTCAGCTCCTTCTGCGTGAAGATATACTTCAAGTTCTTGTGATCGGTCATAATCCTCACTAACGTACCATACAGGTAATACCTCTAGATCTTGAGCGCATGAACCACCGCGGCTAGCTCAAGATCGTGAGTGGGGTACGACTCCTCCCCCATCTTCAACTAACGCGAAGCATAAGCAATGACCCGAACTCTCTGCTGTAACACACAGCCTAACCCTGAACTCGAAGCATCAGTGTAGACCACGAAGTCCTCCGTCCCCTCGGGCAACACTAACACTGGCGCGGACGTCAACTTCTTCTTTAGAAGCTCGAAACTGGCATGACTAGCCGGACTCCAATCGAAGGGCACTCCCTTCCTCGTCAGCTCTGTCGGTTATTAGGATCGGGATTCTAGGATCGAATCACAATAGGGTTCGTGGATCGGATCGTAAGATCCTCGAAATATAATTAAATAATAAAATAAAAATATATACTCCCTCCGTTAAAAAATATAAGTCTTTTTAGGCTAAAAATTTTGTTTAGAAATATAAGTCATTTTAGGTTTTCTAGGCATTGGGTTAAGAGAAAAAGTAACTTTTTGATTTGTTTTATAAAATGTTATTGGTTGTTAGTGGTTGTGGATAATTAATGAGGGATACAAAAGTAACACTTTTGTGGTTTCCTTAATATGTGTGCAAACACCTTAAAGGACGTATAATTTTTAACGGAGGTAGTATAACAAAGTTGCTTAATTTGAAGTTCTAGAATGAGGGAAAAAAAATGTTAGTTACACAATATATTTTGATTTTCAGACATAAAAATCTACATTTACGACCTTAGACATTGTCATATTGGTTAAAAGACTCAAAAACAATTGTCTCAAAGCTATTTTTCACGTTCCTTACATGAATGTGTACATTTAAACACCCTAAAATCAACAAAGGACACAAAACAAATGTTTAAAAAATACATATTGTTAATAAAAATAGGATCTTTAGGATCGTGTGGGATCGTAAGATCCTATCGATCCATTAAGATTCTAAAGATCCCATTGTAGATCCTACTCAAAAAAGATCCTATGCATAGATCCGGATCGAACCCCTAGGTAGGATCGTAGGATCTTAAGATTCTAAAGATCCAGATCGGGATCTTTAGATCCTATGTATAGCTAGGCCGATGACTCATCGGCCTAGCTATGCTCGAGAAACCCTCGATGAACCGTCGGTAATAGCTAGCCAAACCCAAGAAAGACCGGATGTCTCTGACGGTCTTGGGCACCTCCCAAGCAACGATAGCCTCCACTTTCGAGGCGTCCACTGCTATCCTTGCTGTAGATATGATTTTCCCCAGAAACATCACCTCTAAGAGCCAGAACTCACACTTCTTGAACTTCCCAAACAGCTTATACTTCTGTAAAATCCTCAGTACCATCCTCAGGTGCTCGGCATCCTCCTCTCTGCTCCTCGAGTAGATAAGGATATCATCAATGAAACAACCACGAATCTGTCAAGATAGTCGATGAACACACTGTTCATCAACTCCATCAAAGCTGTTGGCGGGTTGGTTAACCCGAATGGCATAACCACAAACTAGTAATGACCGTATCTGGTCCTGAAGGCGGTCTTCGGGAGTCCTCGCCCTTCACTCTCAACTGGTGGTAACCCGATCTCAGATCTATCTTCGAAAACACAACGACTCCCTGCAGCTGGTCCATCAGGTCATCTATCCTTGGCAGTGGATAACGGTTCTTCACTGTGGACTGGTTCAGCTCCCAGTAATCAATGCACAACCTTAACGATCCATCCTTCATCTTGACGAACAACACTGGTGCTCCCCATGGCGAAGTTCTCGGTCGAATGTAGCCCTTCGAGGCTAACTCCTCTAGCTGAGCCTTCAGATAAGCCATCTCCGTCGGTGCTATCCTATACGGAACCCTCGATATCGGCCTCATGCCCAACTCTAACTGAATGGCGAAATCAACATCTCGCTATGGCGGAAGTCCTGGTAGCTCATCGGGAAAGACATCGGCGAACTCGCTAACAACTGGCACATCTGTTAGGCTGGGTCGCTCGTGGTCCACCTCCAAAGTGTAGCACCAATAGCTCGTGCATCCCTTATCTAAGAGTCTCGCCACTTGCATTGCGCTGATCTGCGCTCCATTCATCTTGGGGTCACTCCCCCAAACCTGGTGCTTCATCCCTTCCTCTGCAAGGATCGAAACTGTGTGGGTCCTCAAGTCGATAATCGCTCTATAGAAGTCCATGAAATCCATACCAAGGATCATCTCATCCTTCTGCATCGGCATGACTATAAGATCGGTGGGCCACTCTCGTTCCCTTATCCGGATGGAGCATCCTATGATCTCACGTCTTGTCCTAACCCTAGCCCCGTTCGCCAGACGCACTACTAATGTAGGACAAACTATACATACTAGCTTCAACCTAGCTACGCATGCATTTGCTATAAAGTAGTGGGTTGCCCCAGTGTCAAAGAAAATGCGGATAGTAGTTCCACATAAGGTAATAGTACCTGTTGAAGTCGGAGCTGACATATCGCCGTTCCACAGTGGGAACGTATGATGCGGTGGGGGTGGCATGAAACGGGTGTCTACTACAATAACTACCAGCTGAGCAGAACCTCTACCTCGTCTGGCCCTGCCAAAGACTGTGACGACTGTTGCTGATAAGCCCCTTGGGCGCATCGGCCTCCTCGGCCTCTATGGTATCCACCATCTCCCCGTCCCTGGCCCGTGGAAGTCCCTCTCCCTTGGCCCTGCTGGTGCGGTGTCTGAGACTGCTGCGCAGCCTTCGGAAGGCGTAAGGTAGGTGCAACTGATGATGCAGATGGGGCCTTGTTCTGTGGACAGACAATAGAACGGTGCCCAAGTACTCCACAAGTATAACATGCCATCGCCTTCCTCGGGCACACTGAATGATAGTGACCCTCCTCGTAACATCCGTGACAGGTGACAGCCCTCACCTTCACCTCTCTAGAAGACGACACCGGTATAACTGGAATGGGTCCGGTGCCTCTACCATCATCTCCTCCTCCTCTCGCCACTGGCCTGATCCAGGTTCTTCCCTCAGACCTCCTGTCTGCAGGTCGCCGCCTCTTCCCGCTTCAAGGAGCGCGGGTGGAGCGGGAACTCGAGCTGCCCAGCTGCAGCTTCTGATCATATCTCAACACAACATCTAGAAACCTATCAAAGGTAGTAGACCCTAGGTGGGAGGCATGAAGCAGAACCTCATGAGGAAGCCTCCTCAATAACATCCTAATCTTCGCAGTATCCGTCCTGCAAAGCTCCCCACAGTATACTAACTCGACCTTAAACTCCTGAACGGCCTGGGTGATAGAAAGTGAGGGATCGTAACCACGATCGTAGAAGGCAGTCTCTTGGGATCCTACGTCCCTAGTGTGCAATACTCGCGTAGCATCATCTCCCTGAACTCAACATATGTCAAGGTCTCTCTCTCGACTCTGCAGACTCTCCATGTGTCAAATGCAGCATAATGCAACTGTCCCACTGCAAGTCTCTGATGCTCAGCCTCGGGTACGGCCAGTAGCTCGAATAACCCCTCGATCATATAAAACCACTGCTCTACATCCTCTCCCGAACTACCTAGAAACTGTGGCGGGCTACTCTGGGCGAACCTCTTCACCCAATCCACATGACGTCCCTCAGATCTAGGCTCCTCCTCCTGACCCTGTCGCTGGTCTCCCCCAGGCGGCGTCTCAGTCTACTGTTGCTCTCTACGGTCACCCCATCCGGGTGCACTCTATTGATCTTGCTGCTGCTGCTGCATCGACACCATCAACGTGCACACCAACTGCTCTAACCCAGCTCTATTGGTAGGCAGCTCAGTCTGAGTCTGAGTCTTTCTATCTCCAGTGGTACAACCTCCACGAGGTCTACCTCGGCCTCTTCCTCGACCGCTCACATCTCTAGGAACAGTCTGTCCTCTCATCTAAACCAAGGTGCAACTGAACATATAAGTGTACTCAATATACACCTCAATGAAACGTCTTCTTCAAGGAAGACGGCCCTCATGCACATTCATTTCACATAATTACATCCCTTTGAGGGGATGGCTCGCATGCCCAATTTTATATCGCACGAAAGCTAACTAGATAGCTATCCTTCGAGGGATAGCTTGGCGAGCCCGCCTCTAAATCCTATCCCACTCCAACCACCATGGTTGCTCCCTTGGAGTCTTCTTCAACCAGCTGTAAAGGAAAACTAGTATTTTGCCTACCAGAATCCGGTTCTACATCTCTATAAGATGTCTATCGCCTTTCCAAAGGGTTTTCAACTTTGCCCTTTAAAACCTTTTAAAATCCTTTAAAACTTCCAAAACGGTGGGCGGGTTTTGAAAATGTTTTATACCTCTTGCGTACTCAGGTCGAGCAACCTTGCCTTTGATACCAATTTTGTAACGACCCAAAAGTTTGGATATCCGAATATGCCCCCATTAATCCTTTTAGATGATTAATAAGGTTCGGATGATCCGGTTATACGGGGTACGTTAAGGAAGAGTTTTGAATTCTTCCGTGAGCTTTAGATCTTACGACCGAGTACGAGTTATTACTTAGATTATTTATTTAGCGGAAGAGTAGATAAGTTGTTAAAACGGGGATTTCAAACCCCAAAGCAAACGCATGCCCATTGGAGGCTAGAACCTGTCCTAGGTAACTATCGCAAAACGGTTTTTGAGCGGAAGATAAAGGCGGAATTAAAGTACAACACATGACGTGGCCTAGCCGGGTCAAAACGCAAAAGTAATAGGTAGCGAGAAAATACAAAAACATGGTCCATGTCTCTCTCACTCTATCGGGTATAGGGGGTACCTGAATCAAACAAGAAAGATATCGGGGTCAATAATTGATTACTCATACACGTATGCACCAGCATACTCCGCGAGTATTTAAAAAGGCATATAAATGTTGATAACTCCACTCCCTTGATAAAAATCGGAATAAGTTTCAAAGGCCTTGACAGTCTGTTTGTGTCAAAGGTCTTGAAGCTTTAGCAGTGTTGATGAAACACAAAACCTTTTCTATATGATATTATGTTCGAATATTATTTTATGTTATTATATGCTTCCATTATATTATTATATATACACTAACCTTTCAGGAAGTATTTTCGAATATTATTTCCTTCCTTATGTTGTAATTTGAGAAGATTCAAATCGGAAGATCATGGCCTCCGAAGTTTCCAAAGATAGAAGATCCAGCTCAAGCCATGATCCTCTCTAGCCGTTGGTGAAGATCCTTAGGAGCCGATTTGTATCAATAAAAAGAAAAGGAAGAAGAAGACAGCTACACATCTGTTGAACACAAGCTTTCATACACTCAAGCCTTCAAAGAGAAATCTGTCTTCTTCGTGTGCTCTCTGCTAGTCCTTAAGAGTCCGTTATTTCATTTCAAAGAATTTGAGAGTTACACAGTGAGCTTATAGGATATATTTTGTTATAGTGTTATACTCGAGAGTTTGTAACTCAGGAAGTGAACACTAGGCGATTGATTCAATAAGTGTAAGAGGATTGTACTAGATAGCATAGAGAGGTGGGGCTCTTCTAGATTGGTCTAGGACTCCAAGGGAACGTGAGTTGACTAGATTGCAATTGTATAGGAGAGAGGCTTCTCGGTGAGCTACTAGGATCCTAAGTCTTGTGAATCAATAAAAGCCGGTTGAATCCTAGGGTTGTGGAAGAACCCTAGGTGGGGACGTAGGCCAAGTTCGTGCCGAACCTCATAAACAATTCATCGAGTCCTTTATTTACTGCTTTACCTTATTTCCGCACTTGGTTCGTATTGTTTAAATTTGTGAATCAGGTTTTCAGAGAAAAGACTAAGTCTAATCTCAAAGGGTTTTGCACGAGCTTCAAAAGTCTTGAGACTATCTGCGAAAAACCGGCATACTCTATTCAACCCCCCTTCTAGAGTATCTTTATATTACTTTGTTTTACTTTATCGAACCTTCAATTGGTATCAGAGCTTTACTCACTATTTTTGATCTAACAATCTTGTGAGTTTTCGATCATGTCTGGTGAAGCAAGCGGAGGATTCGCACAGGGAAGGTCTACCAGCAGACCACCACTTTTTGTAGGAAACAACTTTGTCCACTGGAGATCATTGATGAAGATGTTCATTATAGATCAAGATCTGGAACATTGGAACATTATAGAGAATGTTCCGAAGATTCCAGAGAAAGACGGACCAAATGGAACCAAAGTCGCAAAGAAGGAGTCTGGATACATCCAAGCAGATCTTGAACTCGTCTCCAAAAACTACAGGGCTATCAACTTACTTTATTGTGGTCTTAGCACTGATGAGTTTAACCGGATTTCATCTTGTAGGTCAGCTAAAGGGATTTGGGACAAGCTGGTGGTCACCTATGAAGGAACCAGCCAAGTGAAGGACACCAAGATCAGTATTTTCCTTCGAAAGTATGAGCTATTCAAAATGAAGTCTGATGAGTCAATCAAGGCCGTGTTCACACGATTCACAGAAATCACCAACAACCTTGACTCTCTCAGCAAGAGCTTTACAAAAGTTGAGAAAGTAAGGAAGATATTGAGGTGTCTCCCAAAAGAAAAGTGGGGTCCTAAAGTAACAGCTATAGAGGAAGCCCAAGACCTCACTACTCTGCCCCTTGATGACCTACTTGGGAAACTGATCACGCATGAGATGATCCTTAATGAAGACGATGGAGAACTTCCAGCAAGCACTAAGAACTTGGCGCTCAAGTCTAAGAAGGATGAGCCCAAAGATGGATCTGATTTCGAAGATGAGGATGACGATGAGGATGATCCCTTTGCTCTTATCACAAGAGGTCTTGCTCGTATCCTCAAGATGAAGAAACAATTCAACAACAAGGATGGATCAGAATCTTCTAAATTTCGAGGTAAGCCTCAATACAACAAATATGACAAGAAGACCAAACCTTTGTCTTGTTTTGAATGTGGTGAAACAGATCATCTTGTGAAAGACTGGCCTCAAAAGACAAAGAGCCAGTCCAAGAAGGGTGATAGATGGAAAAAGAAAGTCATGGTGGCAACTTGGAGCGATTCTGACTCTGACTCCGATGATGAGAAAGCCAATGTTTGTCTTATGGCCTCAGAAGATGAATCCCACGTTGAGAAGCTTGAGGTAACTGTAAGAGAACTTATGGCAAGTCCAAAAGAGGTATTATCGGAATTCCTTTCTAATATGATTGCCAATGAAGAGAAACTTATTGCCCAGACTAACATTCTTATTAAGAGAACTATGGACCAGGAAAGAACTATTGAGGATCTGTCAATGAGGGTCAAAAGTCTTGAAGCTTCTTATTCAGGTCTTGACATTAAAGTCAAGACTCTTGATTCAGAGAAATCTGAACTCAAGCAAGATCTCTTGTCTCTGAAAAGTGAACATCATGACTTGGAGAACGAGAAGATCTCCCTGAACAATAAGATTCAAGACCAACAGACAACCCTCATAAGTTTTACAAAATCCAAAGGCAATCTTGATAGGATGTTGGGTGAGCAACAAAGTTCTCTAAACAAAAGTGGTATTGGTTACAATCCAAGGTTTTTAAAGAAGCAGCACATTACCACCTTTGTAAAGGTAAAAGGAAGCAGAACCTCTCCTATATGTCACCACTGTGCTAGAAAGGGACATGTAAAAGAGACCTGCCCCTATAGAAGAAAGGATCCATATATCATTCGCAATCCACAGGAACAATCACTCTTGGTGACAAAGAAAAGTGTGACATCGTTGGTATTGGTAGTGTTGGGAGTGATTCCAACCATAGTATTAAAAATGTCTATCTTGTGAATGGTTTAAAGTATAATTTGCTTAGTGTTTCTCAATTATGTGATAGTGGCAATGATATCATTTAACAAGAAAAGATGTCTAGTGTGCAGAGAAGATACAGGTGAAGTTATACAAACTACAGATCGTTACAACAATATATACGCTGTGAATGTTGATCAAGTGGCATAAGGAAGCTTAACCTGTCTAAAGGCTTTGACGGACGATCCAAAGCTCTAGCACTGGAGACTCGGTCATGTGAGTCCACATATACTACAGAAGCTTGTGACCAAAGGGCTTGTAAGAGGACTACCTGAGATGGACTTCAAAGGTATTGATATGTGCAATGCATGCACACGAGGTAAACAAACACGTAGCTCTTTCAAACCCAAAAAGGGTGTAAGTACTTCTAGACCCCTTGAACTTTTACATATGGATTTATGTGGTCTTATGCGAGTCAAATCTCCCAATGGTAAAAAGTACATGCTTGTCGTGGTTGATGATTTTTCTAGATATACTTGGGTTGCATTTTTAAAAGAAAAATCAGAGGCCTTAGTTGAGTTTTCAAAACTTTTAAGGAGTTGCAAACTTTAAGAAACGAGCCCATAGTGTCAATTCGGAGTGATCATGGTAGGGAGTTTGATCAACTTCAGTTTGATTTGTTTTGTGCTAAATATAGCATCTCCCATAACTTTTCTGCTCCTAGGACACCTCAACAAAATGGGTTGTGGAACGAAAGAACCGCACCCTAGAGGATATGGCCAAGACTATGCTTTTAGAAAATGCATTACCTAAAACCTATTGGGCTGAAGCTATTAACACAGCTAACTATATTCTGAATCGTTGTCTTATTCGTTCCACCTTAAAGAAAACTCCTTATGAACTTTTCAAAGGCCGCAAACCACTTATATCTTATTTTAAACCCTTTGGTTGTACTTGTTTTGTTCATAAAAATGGAAAAGATAACCTTGGGAAATTTGATGCGCGTAGTGATGAAGGTATATTTCTTGGCTACTCCACAAGTAGCAAAGCTTATAGAATCTTCAATAAAAGGACCCAGTTAGTTGAAGAAAGTATACATGTTATATTTGATGAATGCAATGACGGTTCTTTGAGTGAAAGTGTTGCAGATATAGATCTTAACATCCATGCAGAGAACGAGGAAGGTGATGATGCTGCTACCAAGAACACAGAGAAGAGGAACATGCAGGAACAGATTCTCAACACTGAAGAATTGACCCAAAGTGTTGAAGATTCGTCCAAAGCCCTTGGTGTCCAATCCAACAGTGTTGAAACGTCAGAAACTGCTGTAACTGAACCTAACAGGACCATGGAGTCAGATGTACCTCAAATCAATCCTGCTGGTGTGACGAATCAGGAGTTGAGACTAGCAAAAGAAAATTCAAATACTCCTCATCACACTCATTAAAGGATATCATTTCTGACCCTACTTCTAGTGTTCAAACTCGTTCTAAACTTAAAGATCTTTGTGCTTTTCTCACGTTTGTCTCTCTTATAGAACCCAAGAAGGTAGAAGAGGCCCCTCAAGAGCCAGACTGGATCATTGCTATGCAAAGTGAGCTCAACGAATTTGAAAGAAACAAAGTCTGGACCTTGAAGCCTAGGCCAAAGCATCAATCAGTCATTGGAACACGATGGGTATTTCGAAACAAGCTAGATGAGAATGGTAAGATCGTGAGGAACAAGGCAAGGCTTGTTGCTCAAGGCTATAATCAAGAGGAAGGTATTGACTACGAGGAGACCTTTTCTCCCGTAGCCAGGCTTGAAGCCATTCGTATATTATTAGCATTTGCATCTTTCATGGGCATAAAGTTATATCAAATGGATGTCAAGTGTGCTTTTCTTAATGGTTTCCTAGAGGAAGAAGTTTATGTGGCTCAACCCCCAGGTTTTGAAAGTTCAGATTTTCCCAATCATGTTTATAAACTAGACAAAGCGCTTTATGGTTTGAAATTAGCCCCAAGAGCTTGGTATGAGCGCTTGTCAAAATATCTTTTAGAAAATAATTTTAAAAGAGGGTTGATCGACAAGACTCTTTTTATCAAGACCAAAGGAAAGGACATTTTGGTTATTCAAATTTATGTTGATGATATATTATTTGGCGCTACTAACACATCTTTGTGCAAGGAATTTTCTGATATCATGTGTAGTGAATTTGAGATGAGCTTGATGGGAGAACTCAACTTCTTTTTGGGATTACAAGTTCATCAATCCAAGAAAGGGATCTTTGTCAACCAAAGCAAGTACACTAAGGATCTCTTGAAGAAATTCAAGATGGATCAATCCAAAGTAGCCAAGACACCCATGAGCTCAACATTATCTCTAGATCAAGATAAGACTGGGAAGAGTGTCAATCAAAAGGAGTATCGAGGAATGATTGGATCTTTATTATATCTTATGGCTAGTAGACCTGACATCATGTTCAGTGTTTGCATGTGTGCTAGGTTTCAAGCTGATCCTAAATAATCTCACCTCGCGGCTGTGAAGAGGATCTTTCGATATCTCAATGGCACTAAGGAGCTTGGCTTATGGTACCCAAAGCAAAAAGATTTCACTTTAATCGGGTATTCTGATGCAGATTTTGCAGGCTATAAGGTGGATACGAAGAGCACATCAGGATGTTGCCAATCCTTAGGAGCATCCTTGATCAGTTGGCATTCAAAGAAATAAAACTGAGTTGCTCTATCCACTGCCGAAGCCGAATACATAGCAGCTGGAGCATGTTGCTCCCAAATCCTTTGGATAGCTCAACAAATGCGAGATCTTGGCATCAACCTCAAAGGCATTCCCATTAAGTGTGACAATACAAGTGCCATCTCCATTACAAAGAATCCTGTTCAGCATTCAAGAACCAAACATATTGATGTAAGGCATCATTTCATTAGAGACCATGTTGAAAAAGGTGATGTGTCCATTTCGTTTGTTTCAACTGATGATCAATGGGCTGACATTTTTACTAAGCCTTTGGCAGAGGACAGGTTCACCTTCATTAGACGTGAGATTGGGATCCTTAACAAGGATGCACTTTCGTAGGGGGAGCTTTCCCTTTACGAAAGATAAACTCTACTCATTGTCAAGACCTTTGAGAATTATGTCAAGGTTTGTGAATTGAAAGGTAGATTACAGATATCGGATCACATATATTTGGTTAAAATCTTTTTAGATATTTGATCAAGTATATTTTTAACGGATTTTAAAATTCTATTTGTCACATATTTTTATCCGTTGAGATATTTTTGGAACAAAATAATTTCGGATATTTCCTTCTTATTTGAAAATGGTTAAGAAAAAGATTTGAATTTTGAATTGGAATTTTTTTCAAATTGGCAATGTTATGATTACTATCCTTGGAACTCTAAACCCGTCCAATCAACTCCATCACCTCACTCTACTTAAACCCAAATCTGTACCCGACTCCCTCACCAATTCAGACTTATCCAAAGCCTTCCAAATTCTCTTTCTCCAACCTTTCAAACTGTTCTAAAAAACCCTAGCCGATTACCTCCATGGCTCCCAAATCAAAGAAAGCTTCCACACCCAAAAGATTTGACGCCACCCCCAAGGGACGCCAGGCTACTGCTACTTCCCCTACACCTGAACCCACTCCTCAATCCATCGTCCCTGCTGTTGTCCAGAGCACCATCACCGAGAGCACGACTACAGTACCCAAGAGCTCTCAAAAATGCTCTGCTAAGAAGCCTCTCAGTGCAAAGCAGAAAGGGAAAAAGAAGGTCATCACCGAGGAGGTGGATGATGAGGAGGATCTCGATGCTATTCTGGAACGGGATGCCGCCAAGGAAGCCGAAGAAAAAGGCCGAGGAAGAGGGCGAGCTGGCAAGGAAATTGAACGAGGAGGAGGCTGAGAGAATCCGGAAGGAAGCCGAGGCGGAGGCTCTCAAGGAGGTTCCTTTTGAAGAGGAGCCTGAGGAAGAGGACGAGGAGCAAGACGAATCCGGTGAGGACGAGGATGCTGATGGAGACGACGCAGGGTCCGCTGAGGACTCGGGGTCTGAGGACGAGGAGGAAGAGGAGCCAGAACCTAATGCCTCTCCTTCTCCTTCTCCTCCTCCCCCGTCTCCAAAGAAGCGGAAAGCCCCAGCAGCCGTCAAGCCTCCCTCTCCCAAGCGTACTAGGAAGGACACCCTCAGAAGCCTTGAGGCGCCTGTCAAGAGGACTGCTCCAACACAAGCACGCAGGAAGAACGCCGATCCACCTGCCTACATCCAGGTAAACCAATCCTTACCCTCTTCATGGTTTGAAAATGCTGAAACGGCTGGAAAGTGGGTAGATGAGTTTCGAACTCGTAGGATTTGCTGTTCTGATTTTTTGGATATTGCGTTCTTTGAAGCTTTAAATTTACCATGCATTGCTCTCCTTAAAAAATCCCCAGCCTGGACCCTACTCAATCTTTAAACCGTCTATTATCCCCAACTCACTCGCCTGTTCTACATAAACCTAAAAGCCAAAAGCAATGTCGACGGTTGGTCTTTGGAATCCATCGTCAAGGGGGTTAGAATCTCTTTCAACTCTATTGACTTTGCTGATTTCCTTGGCCTACCTAGACCTTGTCCACCTTCTCCCGAGAACCCCACAAAAGAACAGTGCCTAGCCCTTGCCCGATCCAAATATCTCCTACCCGAAGCATCTAACAGCACCTCCAAGCAGCTTACCCACTCATCCCTTACCCTTGAGGCAAAGATAATTTTTAACATCATTGTGCGCTGCCTCTTGCCCCGTCTTAACTCTTGCTCCCTCCTGACCGACAATACCATGGTCCTACTTTACCGAATCCCCAATGGCCTTGATCTTGATCTGGCCAACACCATTTTAGGATCCATGGCTCACACTAGAAAAGCCAAAAAAGGACCTCCTCTCCCCTTTGCCACCCTTTTGACCCATATCTTCAAAGCTTCTGGAATCAATTTCAAAAATGAAGAACAACATCGTCATATGGGTAAGTTCGACTCCAAGAGCCTTGAAAAGATTGGCATCACTCAGTCCCCCCAAGGGACTTGGAGTGTTGCCTCTCCTTCAAAAGCTCTTCCCACTGCCTCAGCCGTTGATGAACGCATGGACAACCTGGAGCTGAGCTTGGAGGACGTTCGCCTGGATATCAAGGAGCTGCACAAGGAGTTTATGATGAAGATGAGCGGGGTAACCAAGCTGTTGCAAGATCTGAGGTCGCTGCTCACTGATGATGCTCCAGACAATGAAGCTTAGCCTTACCCTACCCTACCCTAACCCCAAATCTGAAACATTGCTGTTTTTTAGAAACTGTTTCAAAACTTTTGGTGACTGTTTTACCTCCTCTCTTTGTTGAAAGACAAAAAGGGGGAGATGATCTGTGGTGTGTTAGACTTTTTAAAACTGTTGCATTTCAAAGGTCTTGGAAGACCTTGGTTTTGTTTTTGGTTGGATATTTTCATTCTTTAAAACTTTGATCCAACATTTGTCTAACCCATGCAGGTACTTAGTCCGATTTTACTTAGATTATATATGCTTGACTAAATTGCAGGGATGCACAGGTTTTGTCTTTCATCAAGGGGGAGATCGATAACTCCACTCCCTTGATGAAAATCGGAATAAGTTTCAAAGGGCTTGACAGTCTGTTTGTGTCAAAGGTCTTGAAGCTTTAGCAGTGTTGATGAAACACAAAACTTGTTCTATATGATATTATGTTCGAATATTATTTTATGTTATTATATGCTTCCATTATATTATTATATATACATTAACCTTTCAGGAAGTATTTTTGAATATTATTTCCTTCCTTATGTTGTAATTTGAGAAGATTCAAATCGGAAGATCCAGCTCAAGCCATGATCCTCTCTGGCCGTTGGTGAAGATCCTTAGGCGCCGATTTGTCTCAATAAAAAGAAAAGGAAGAAGAAGACAGCTACACATCTGTTGAACACAAGCTTTCATACACTTAAGCCTTCAAAGAGAAATCTGTCTTCTTCGTGTGCTCTCTGCTAGTCCTTAAGAGTCTGTTATTTCATTTCAAAGCATTTGAGAGTTACACAGTGAGCTTATAGGATATATTTTATTATAGTGTTATACTCGAGAGTTTGTAACTCAGGAAGTGAACACTAGGCGATTGATTCACTAAGTGTAAGAGGATTTTACTAGATAGCATAGAGAGGTGGGGCTCTTCTAGATTGGTCTAGGACTCCAAGGGAACGTGAGTTGACTAGATTGCAATTGTATAGGAGAGAGGCTTCTTGGTGAGCTACTAGGATCCTAAGTCTTGTGAATCAATAAAAGCCGGTTGAATCCTAGGGTTGGAAGAACCCTAGGCGGGGACGTAGGCCAAGTTCGTGCCGAACCTCGTAAACAATTCATCGAGTCCTTTATTTACTGCTTTACCTTATTTCCGCACTTGGTTCGTATTGTTTAACTTTGTGATTCCGGTTTTCAAAGAAAAGACTAAGTCTAATCTCAAAGGGTTTTGCACGAGCTTCAAAAGTCTTGAGACTATCTGCGAAAAACCGGCATACTCTATTCAACCCCCCTTCTAGAGTATCTTTATATTACTTTGTTTTACTTTATCGAACCTTCAAATGTGATGCGATAAAACTGTAAATACACTATCATGCTACTAAGGCATAATCTGAATATATAAATAAATGCGGTAATGGGTATCCAAATGATAACAATCAACCATATAATCCCTTTCCAAATGCTTGGAGGTTACACCACCCTTTATCACCATATTCTTGGTGGATGTGCCAACCTTTATCGAATGCTCGAAGGTTCGGCTACGCCGCAGCCTTTAGGAAATCCCGATAATCACCACACAACAACATAGAATAGGATGGACACCTATTATAACAAAGACAAAGAGAAGACAAGGGTTCATTTCATTCCCTATGTTCCGTTCTATGCTATAATTCCGGTTTATACCCTACATCAATTCTATGTCGTAAAATATGCATGAATTTATCTCGTTACGACACTCATGTGTCACGAGTAACCTCATGAGTATGTCCAGGGGACTTACCTGAAATTTGAAGGTAAGCACGGAAACCAACAAGCACCAAGTGTAAACACGAATCAAGCGCCTAACAATTGTAATTATTTCACATTAGGTTCTTCTTATTAATGCATCACATAAACCCATACCGCATGATAATCACACACATTCACATAAGGTTAATGGCTTAAGGACTTATAAGCTTGGTTAAGTATCCACACTTAACAAGTTATAATCCGGGTCATATCATCACGTAATCCTAACCTTTTCATCCTTATTATTGGCCAAGTTATGGGTATACTTCATTTCCGTATTTTATATGCTCTAAGTTTCGGTTATGCCATCATATATTTAACCATATTCTTAGCATTCCCTTAACCAAGTTTTTAATCGAGTCATTATAAACATTGTTTACTAAAATTATAATAACTCTTGATCCAACCGTTGCATCGTCCTCATTTTTGGAGGGAAGTTAAATAACATTTTCATGAACATCATAGTATGAGTTCAGCCAGATCCGAATGTTATATTAGAAATAAATTTCAAATTACAGATGCACATATATCCATTTTGTTTTCTTGACGTTTTTGCTACAAAGCGAAACCAAAACACATAGAGGCTCCACTTTCTAAGCCTTTTCCACACCAAAACACATCTATCCTAGAGAGGGGAAGGCGGATGAGGGATTACCTTCGAAGAGTCCCAAACAAATGACTCAAGAACACCCTCGGGAGTCCTTCGGAACACCTTCCAAACACCTTGCCATTTTGTCACCAAAAATCCCAAAACATGATTTAGATTCTTACTCAAAGTTGAAGAAAAGGAGTTATAAAACATGTTGGAACTCAGTTTTGAAAGGAACCAAGAGGACTTACGAAAGATCAAGTTGAAAAACCCAAGGTCCTCCTAGAACACTCCACTACAGCCCCAAAGATAGGTCAGTTTGGAGGGGCAAATCACCTTGGATTTGGATGGTTGATATATGTATTGAAATCTGATTCAAAGACAGAGATAAGGGCTCAAGAATCACTCCATTGGGATCAATATTGAGGGAGTTATTGCTTTTTGAATGGAAGACAGCCAAAAAGGACTAGCAATGGAGATAGGCTTCTTTTCTCTCCCTTTTCTCTCAAGTTATGGCTTGTTCTTTGTGAATGAGTGAGGCTTAGCCTTGGGGATCAGATTTAAAGAATGGGAGAGGGCTCCTTTGGTCAAGGCATGGGAGGGGTCATGGGAAAGAGAGTGGGTGAGATGAATAGGATCCTAGCTTGTCATATGATAAAATCAAAGGGAGTGGGTGAGATGTGTCCAAGGAATGGATGGGACGCGTTAAATTCATAATTAAACCAAGTTGGTGATGTAAATCCCAAGTTGGTGATGCGTTAAATTCCGTTACGTTTACAAGATACGAGAAAAGTGGCTCAGGTATATATTTCTTTCATAAAATCCATAATTAAACCAATGTAAAGCCATCCATAAATTTTCAAATTTCCGGGTTTTCATAATCATAAGGGAGGATAATATTCGGATTATCCTACGGATATTTTATAAATATTAATTAAATTCCGGTCTTTACATGAAAGATCACTACTACATATAAACCCCTAATGTAACATTTATTATGTAACATTTTAAAAAACGGTTACCATAGTTGTCTATTGTAATATGTTTTAACCTTTATTAACAAAGTGTTACATTAGCACAAATTATGTTACATTGGATGTAACATTATTTAAAATGATGTAACACTTTTGTATATGTAACACATTTTAATTTTTATTGTAACATTTAAAGAAGATTTAAAATTGTTACCTTATGTCTAAAACATTTAAAGAAGATTTGGGGAAAAAATTTGGGATGTTTCGGGAAAAAATAAAATATGCATGTGACAATATTTTATTCATATATTTTGAAAAAATAAATTATACTTAAATATAACACTAATTGATTTTACTACTATATTCTATTTAAATACTAATTGATTTTAAAATATATTTAAATATTTTATTCATATATTTTGTTCAGGTTTAACCACTTTTGGGATTGCATCATCCTCGTCGGAGGAGCTACCAAGGTCAATGGCTCCATCTTCCATGTCACTGCTGACATATATGACCTGCTTCCCACGTTTAACTGCGTCGGCATTCTTTTCCCTCTTCGCAAACTCCAACTCCAACTCCTCACTTATCCCTAACTGGTCAGAAGTCTCTTTTAACTGGACGGTTGTTTGTGTTAACTGGACATCCGATGATTCCAACTGGACATCCTTTTGGTTTACCTCGACAATTTTTTCTCCCAAATCTTCGTCTTCTCCGTCAAGCCCCACATGGAGATCTGTATTTGGGTGATCTTCTTGGGTCACAGGCGGACCAGTTAACGGCACCACAACATCCTCCAAGCCTGCAGGAGACAAACCACCACCGTCCGAGTCATCCGTTGTCGATCCTTGTGCTTTGGGCACGTCTCTACCAACCTTGCGTCGCAGGGAGACATTGAGGTCGATAGGCCAATTTCGTTCTCCAGACAGCCCGTTTACAAACTTGTAGGCCTCTAAGTCTTCGTCATCCCCGATAGCAAACGGCCTGGACCCTTCCTTCTTTGGCTTTACATATGTGAGCTCCACATCATTCCTCCTCCCATCGACATTAAACTTGTCCATCACCTGTTTCTTCAGCTTTACATAGTCAATCCTTTCGTCCACCAGCATGGCTTTCTGGCTCCTTGTTCCCGTGAAGACCCAAGTGCCGCCTTCACACGCCCACCATCCTCCAAACAATACAGTGATACAAACTGATGATTTTTCCCCTGTTGCATTGCATAGGGAGACAAAAATTAATTTGTATCGACGGTATTTACATATGAACAACACTTACCAAACATAGAGAGAACACTTACCCATTTTATGTCCGACAAGAGGAATGTCCAGTAACTTCCAACACGTGTCCAGTGGGTACGATGTAACTGTCCAGTGAAAAGTGGTTTCGTACAAGTAAACCGTTTACTAAACCCAGGCCCACTTGCTTCTTCTTCAATGGATTCTCTCTCTTTCTTCAGATTTTGTGAATAAAAGTGACGCCCAGAATTTCTCTGATCTCATTATATAGACCACACATAATTTGACACCTACCCTCTTTCTTCAAATCCAAGGCCGGCCATTCCCCTTCTTCAAGTTCCATTTCCCTGCAATTCATTAATGAGAACTAATGATTTCCCTCAGAAATTCTTCAAAGCTTATATACCCTCTCCCTCCTCCCTCCCTTTTCCCTTTTTTTTTTGCGCCATCCCTGGGCGGGAACAATTGACTCCCTCCTTTTTACTGTAGCCAGCTGCTCCATCTCTCTCCCTCTCTCTACCTGTCTTGTCTATAATGATCAGGATTTTCACCCTCTCTCTCACACATACTCTCTCTCTCTCTCTCTCTCTCTCTCTCTGTCTTTTCCTCGCTTTTCCGTCTCTCTCTCTTTCCCTCTCTCAATTGTCCAGCTGTCAAACTCACACTGTCCAGTCTCCCCCACTAACCTGCTACCGGTTGAACTAAAAATCCGGATATTCGGATTTCTGCAAATTTTTTCCGGATGGGTTTATGCATGCAAGGGTTTCACCCAAATGGGTTATTTTAGCAAATTACCCTTAAAAGTATTACATTTTCATATTATTTTATCTATATGTCAATTTTACAAATATATTTAATTATAAAATCTTATTAAATATTAAATTAATGTATAATCTAAAAATTTAAAAGTAATATATTTTCTGCACTATTTTATCTATTTATATATTGAATAAAATTATCATAGTATTCATATATAACGTGAAAATAATATATTTTCCATATTATATGTTATCTATTTTGTTAATGATATCACTAATATATGTAAATATAAAATTTAATAAATTTTTTAATATAACTTTATATAATTATAAAAAAATAACTTTATACCTTATCGATATCTTTTACTCCTTAATTTGATTTAGGGACGATTTGTCAGTATTTTTTTTCGCCGAAAATATAATTTGAGAGGTTTATTTGGCGAAAATTTTTTCCGCCTAAATTTTTGGTGAAAATTCATAAGTCACGCGGCCTGCTAACAATAAACCCTAATTTTCATTCGTTTTTCCAGATCTGAGAGTTCATCTTTCCTTCCTCCACCTCTCCTGGTACCTTCTTTCGGTTTCTCTCTCTTGCTCAACCTTTGTCCATGGTGTCTCCTAGAAAAAAAGGCTTCGCGTGGTGAGGATGAAGGGCTCCCTCGCTCCCTCGATGAAGGCTCGCTCAGTCGCTCCCTCATCCAAGGGCTCGCTCAGTCGATCGCTGGATGAAGGGCATGCTAGATGAGACTCGAAGACGATGTTGTAGGCGAGGCAACCACTGGAACGACCGGGACCAAGATCAGCGACGGTAAATACTCACTCTCTGCTGCTAATTAATTGTCGGTGCAATTTCACTCCTCTTTTGTTTGAAATTGATTTAGGGTTCTTGATTTAGGATTTAAATTGATTGAGGGTTCACGATTTAGGCTCTAAATTGGTTTAGGGTTTTTGATTTTATGTGGTGGTTTTGTAATTAGGGTTCTTGAATGCGTGGTGCGATTGGCTTCAGTCAAGCATTCTTTGTTTACAAATGATACTGCTCATGCCAAATTTTCGGCTTACTTGACGACAACAATTTGGGAATGGTGATAGTTCTAACTTCCTCTTTAATTTTATGCCATGGGCAGTGTTTAAAATAGCTAGAGGCGATGAAAAGCGATGGGACCAGCCTAACGCTATAGCGCGCCTTAGAGGCAAAGGCGATCGCTTTTCCATAATTAATGTAAAAATACTTCAAACTTATGTAACTTTCAAATTTAATAGTATAAATATGTTAATGATGAAATAAAACCTAATTGAAAACCTAATAATATAATAAAACCAAGTCCAAAACATCATAGATACTAAATGCAAGTCTAAAACATAAGAGATTAGAGAAAAGAAAGAATTCGAGTGGAATGGGTGGGAAAGGTGGTTAGGGAGTGGGTCAAACGAAGTCATCAAGGCCATCTTCATCATTCTTCCTCGATGTTGGGACAAGGAACGAAGTCCCCATCATCTTCATCAATGGACTTGTATCCTTCAACTTCCTCCTCTTCTTCTTGTGATCGTAGCTGCTGTCTAGGAGCTTCTACTCAGCAGCGACACAGCAGCAGCGAAGAGCAAGCAACTCCAGAAGGGGAGAAGGATAGAGAATGGAGGGAAGTAGATTGGAAGGTGTGGGTAAAGAAGGGAGGAATCAAACGTGTAGAGGAATTGAGGAGGGCTGATCATATTTATTGAATCAGAGAAAGGATAAATAATGATAGAGAATAAAATCTTCAAATTTTGTTGAAATATATTTTCCAAAACTACAAAGATATGAAAAGATTTTATAATTAAAAAAACTGGAAAGGATAAACTTCAGTGAAATAGTAATCTACACGAAATATGGAAAAACAATAAAAGGCGTGCTATAGCGCACCTTGTGCCATAGGTGCGCCTCGAGCGCTTTTAGGTTGCTATTCCACTAAATGGGCGCCTTTGTCAAGGCAGGCGGTGGGAGGTTCAGAAGTTGCTATAGCGAGCTATAGCGCACTATAGCACTGCTTTTTTAAACACTGGCCATGGGCTTGATAGCTTGTCACCATTGAGAAATTGGCGTTCTGCAGTGCTCAAAATTGCCTCTGTTTGCCATTCTTGAAGTGTTGTAGTAATAAAAAAACTGTGTTTTTAAAAACCCTCCAAAGTGGGGCATCATTGAGCAATTTGCTTATCAAAGATTAGATATCTTGAAGAAATTCTATTGGTATGGATGCATTTTATCCAAACTATTTTCCTCTCTTTATGAAGAAAGAGTTTGTGTGTGTGTCTGTTGTTTGATTATGTGCATGGGTTTTAGCTGTTTTAGTTGAAAATTTTGGGCATCGGTTGATGACTGGATTTTCTAGAATGAAATATTTTCCTTCGTTTATCTAAATATTATTCCATAAGCAGGTCTTACTAAACAAGATAACTATCACGCGTTTGCCGTTTGGTAGGCCGCTTCAGAGCTAATTTTCAGGTTCTCTTTCTGTTGGGGTTTACTCATTCTCTTTCTTTGTTATAATTAATGTAGCTCTTGCATTTTATTTTATGCCAAATTTGGGACTGATTTTACAAACGATGAGAAAATTTATTTTGTAAAAAATTGATTTAGAAAATTGATGAAGCATTATTTGGGTGAGGATTGATTTACTAAAAAGATCAAATTAATCATTCCTATCTTTTCCACATCATCCTTTAACAATTAGTTTTGTATGTAGGCACATGGTCAAAAGAGCAAGAGTGTGGACTTAAGCTATCAGTTGGTTTGCAAGTTCTAGTATTTAAGCTAAAGTTTTTTTTTTATATAAAAAAATTTTAGTATTTAAGTAGCAGTGTGAATTCTGTCATAGTTAAGCTTCGTTATATCTAATCATACATGTTTTTGTCTTTACTTTTTTATAGAAAGAAAAAAAATTGGTTGTGAAAAATATAAATTGGTGTTTTGAGGCACCTAGTGGCTAGTTGCGCATTGACTCTTTTATGGAAAATAAATATGATTTAACATTCGGAGGAGTCCATATATGATTTCATGTTAGTGAGCTAGGTACTGACGTGCCAACAAATTACTGAATATGAATCAACCGATATAATATATAAATATTACTTGTTCACTCTTAGAGCTAATGAGTTACTAATAGAGAGCAGGATTAACTTCCTATTTTCTGATCATGTGCTCAGCTGTTTAGGTACTGATCTCTCAGTTGAGGCCTTAGCCTTGCTTGGTCTGATTCTTTGATCTCTCAGGCCTCGCCTTAGTTTGGTACTAATAGAGAGCACGATTAACTTCAGGTCTTTTCACTCCTTATTTTCTGATCATGTGCTTGGCTGTATAGTTACAGATCTCTCTTGGTCTGATTCTTTGATCTCTTAGGCAAGGCCTTAGTTTGGTGCTGATAGAGAGCAGCAGAATTAATTAACTTCAGTTCTTTTCACTCCCGATTTTTTGATCATGTGCTCGGTTGTTTAGGTACTGATCTCTCAGGTGAGGCCTTAGTCTCTCTTTTCACTGCAAAGACAAAATATGCAGAAGTTGATGGTGCTTCAGCTGTCCTTATTGTTAACAACGACACACATATGCTCCATTTCTCTCTTGATCCATATATTTTTATATAGTGATGAAGGCTTCATTTTTATATAAGTTGCTTATTTGGGATGCCTAGTTTTCATGTTATAAGCTCCTAATCAAACGTCTTATCAGCTAATTATAAGCAATTAGCATATTGTGCCAAACAAATCTTGAGCACTTATCTGTGCATTTAAGGTCCTTGTCATGAATAGGTTGGCCTTTGCAAAGAAAATCCAGAGGAATAATAATCATGTAGATGGATGTGGTGAATAAGGGTTGGTATAAAGACATCATGATTATTTATATTACAATATAAATAGATGATATTTCACAGGTTCTGATTAAATAAAATGTGTCTCTAAAGATATGTGGTTGATCCTAATTTTGTGTACTGAATGGAATTATTAGGATAGAGAAGAGTTATAATATTTGTCTTATGGAAACATCCTTGAATTTTATTGCTTTTTTCATTAGGAGTTGGTGAAGTATTCACTGGCAGGGGGCCAAGGCCTCTCTTAGGCCTTAAAGTGAGTTCTTGATGAAATTGAAGGCCAAGAAAAGTCGTGGATATTTGTGGTACTTTTTATTATTTTTGATCTTTGAAGGACATGTCCTTGGATTTTGTTTTATTGATTTCTCTTGCTTCTATTTTGCTTTTTTTTTAAATGCTTCTGATTGAAAAGAAGCATGTGCGTGACATTATTGTTGCACACTCTTTTCATTTCAGGTTGTTAAATGGCTTGTTGAATCTAGCATGACAAAATATAAGGATTAGAGAAGACAATCGGGTAAGTCATGGCTAGATTCTAGAGATACTTTTATCAAGTGACAATATGAGTTTAAAACACTTGAAGATGCATCTAACAACTTCTCTTATGAAAATAAAATTGAAGGTGGATTAATGTATACAAGGTGAGAATCTCTATTTCATTTCAAGTAGATATACTTGTGCGCATTCAAAATCTCTTGGCTAGCTACAAGGTACCTTACGAACCGGAAAACAAACAGATGTGAAGAGGTTGCTCTAAAGCTCTGGTCAAGCAACACAAGAATTCAAGAATGAGGTTTCGTTAGTAGCCTAGCTTTATCACATAAGTCATTTTGCATAGTTAGTAGAATAGAAATCAACTTTTTGTATTAAGAAAAGGTCTTTACTTTTGTATTTAGCCTAGCTTCGGGGAGGACTTGTTAATTAAGAGCTTACACATGTTGTTACTTTAAATATTTATCCCATGTTATTCTTAATAAATCAATATATATGTATGTTATTGTAATATAATTAATAGGCACATTTATTTTGTGACAAATTTAGTTTAAATATAATATAATTTTATAGTTGAAATTAAGAGTAACATTGTTCTTTAAATGTAACATTTGTCATTATATGTAACATATTTAATTAAAGGTAACAAACATTATAAAGGTAACATTTATACTAAAATGTAACATTTAAATCAAATGTAATGGTTTTGTTATCAAATGTAACACTTAGTTTCACTAATGAAACAATGTTACCTTAGCGGAAAAAAATGTTACATTAGAGCAAATGCAACGGCCGCAAATGTAATCCCTAAAATGTGTTACCTTTTCCCCTAATGTAACATATTTTAACAATAATTTAACTTCTTTGTGTGATACATTAGAGGCTTATATGTAGTAGTGGATCTTTCCGATTGAAGAGGAGGCTCGCATTTGAGACAGACGAAGAGATGGCAAACGTTGTTATTAATCCACCAAGAAGGACCTGAGAAACCTAAAGGAGCCTGATTTGAGTGTTCAACCACTTGCAATTAGTATTCCGGATCTCCCTGAGGGTTCAAGATTTGAGTTTGAATCGTCTATTTTGCCTTAGTTTCATGGATTGTCTGGAGAGGAGCCAAACAAGCACCTTGCTACCTTTGTGAGTGTGTGTGATAGACTGGGACGCCAAGGCTTGTCTGACAACCAATTGATGCTGAGAGTGTTCCCCTTTACTCTAAAAGATGCTCCAAGCGATTGGCTTTACTACCTACCCCCAGAAAGCGTTACTACTTGGGTGCAATTGAAGAAAGCTTTCCTGCAAAAGTACTTTCCTGCTACTCGCCTCAATAAATTTAAGAAGGAGATGTCCAGTATTGAGCAATCACCTATGGAGAGTCTTTATGAGTAGGTTGAGCGGTTGAAGAAGATTAAGGATAGTTGTCCGCAACACAATATACCCGAGGATAATCTAGTGCTATATCTTTACGAAGGCTTGCTTGACACCTATAGGAGTTTCATCAATGCTACTAGCGGAGGAGATATTTTGGATAAAACACCTCAGGAAGCAATGCAGATTTTTTAAGGGTTGGCTAATGCATCGCAACAATATGGGAGACACCAAGGAGTTATAGTAGTTCATAAGTTGGATAGTTCGAGAGATGGACACAAGGACGATATCGATAAGGTTATGGAGATCGTGAACAAGGTGGTTATGAATCAACCCCATCAGCCTAGACCTTGTGGAGTTTGTGGAGATCCAACTCATCCGAATGATAAGTGTCCCTTGATTCAGAAGGGAACCGCTGAAGTGAATGCTATGGATTATGGAGCTCGCCGCAACTTTGGTAACAATTACAATCAAGGCTACAATTCAAACTACCAAAGTGGATTGAACGGGAGACGCCAGCAACAACATGTTCTTTTTCAAAGAGGACAATATGAGAATCGTCCTAGAAACAGTCAACAAGATGATAGAGATGAGACATTGAGGTTGTTATTGGACAAGAAGAGTGTTCAAGAAAAGTTGCTGAGTGAAATGGCTAAGGAGATTGGTGAATTGAAAGCGAAGGATTCAGGAAAGTTGCCATCACAAGTGGTGGTGAGTCCGAAGGAAAATGTCAGTTCCATGACCCTTAGAGGAGGTAAACAAGTGAATACACCCACTAGGAATGTTGAAAAGAGGCCTAGAGAGGAAGCTGATTTGGGAAATAAGGACGAAGAGACGGAATTGGAGATGCACTGCAGAGACGGCGCCCGCCGCCCCTCACCACGGCGCCCCCCGCCACCTCCTTTGACGGATCCGACTTCTGATGTTGTTCAACCCCCAAAGAAAGCTTCTAAAGAGTGGCCTTTTGAGGTTTCAAGACCTGCACCACCCTTTCCTCACGCCTTAAGATCTGATCGTAAGTGGGAAGATGAACAAATTCTTTTTGACACCTTTGCTCATTGTGAGGTAAATATTCCACTTTTCAATTTGATTAAAACGGTACCTCGCTATGCGAAATTCTTGAAATAGCTATCCACGATGAAACGCAAGCAAATGATGAGAAAGAAGGAAAATGTAAGTTTAAGTGAGAATGTTTCTGCTTTGCTTCAGAAACGATTGCCTGAAAAGTGCGGAGATCCAGGTATGTTTACTATACCATGTGCAATAGGTAATGCTAGCTTCACCAAAGCTATGTTAGACCTAGGTGCTTCAATTAATGTTATTTCTTATAACTTATACACGTTTTTGAGTCTCAATTCATTGTCTGAAACTGGTGTTACTATACAACTCGCTGATCGTTCTAGTATTAAGCCTAAAGGAGTTGTTGCAGATGTGTTGGTTAAGGTAAACGATTTGATTTTTCCAGTGGAATTCTTCATTCTTGAAATGGAACAAGGTACGCCTAAAACCCCGATTATCTTGGGAAGGCCATTCTTGCGAACGACCAAGACTAAGAATGATTGTTTTGAAGGTTCACTAACTATGGAGTTTGATGGTAGAAAGATTGAGTTTTCTATATTTGAGCTTATTGTTTCTTCTGCCAATGATTCCGTAGATGTTCTTGACTTTAATGAAACTAATGAGAGGAATGAATCAAATGCTTTGTTAGATGCTTCTCCTGAAAATGAATTTATGAATCTTGAGTTTTCTAACAAAGATGAAATTGGATTAGGGAAAGATGACATTGAAAAGAAAATTGAGAATTTGTTTAAGTCGCATGAAAATGTGTGTCATTTAAATGATTCTATTGCTATTACCTATGAAAATTCGATTCCTAATAATGTTGAGGATTTTGCAATTGCAGGACAACCTCCCGGAGTTACTCATTTCAAGAAGGAATTGATGGATGCTATTGATGGCTATGTCGGAAAAGTTCCTAAAGTTCCGCCTCTTGTTCTGAAAAGAACAAGTGTGGGGAATCTTGGTGGAATAACTTGATCAAGAGTGCATCACGTTGAGCCAAAGATGTGAAACAAAGGCACTTCTTGGGAGGCAATCCAAGGTAGTTAGGTAGTATTTCTATTTTTACATTTGTTTTTCAATTCAATAAAGTAGGATCAATCGTGTGAAAGGATTTTGGAAGTTACGGTAAGTAAAATCGATTTTGGGTTTGAGTTTTTATTGTTTTAAAAGACGGAGTTGCATGTTGTGGACACGGCGCCCGCCGCCCCAGCCACGGCGCCCGCCGCCTGTGTGTCCACCCGAGGAATCCAAATTTTGGTAAACTTGGAAGGGAAGATTCTATATTTTTGTTTTTGGTTATTTTATTTTTATATTTTATAGGACTAGATTGTTTTATTTTATTTTGGTTCTAAGATTAGATTATTTCTTATCTATTTTAGGTTACATTATCTTCTATCTATCTTAGGTTAGTATTTTATCTCTTATTTATTTTCTATTTTATTTTAGGATTAGATTTTTCCTTTTAGGAATAGTTTACTTATTTCCAAGGACTAGATTTTTATATTTTCTATTTCTATTCTATCTAGATCTAATATTTTTCCTTTTTCTTTTTGATAGATTTCCTTCCAACTCACCATATAATATTTCTCCTTATTTGTGGAACAATCAAACTTGTTCAAAGGAATCTCAAGAATATCAAAAGTCTACTGGAATCCAATCCAACTACCTAAAGCCTTGCGTTTCAATCGATTCAGTCCACCAAAACACTTTCCGCCACTACCCTACATCCACAAAAATCAATCTTTACCCATTTCATTCCCTTACCTATCACAAAAGAACCTTTGGAAACCAAGTTGTTCGAGAAAGTTGAAGTTTGGAGGAGTGGACGTCGGTTCTCCAGCGTTTTTACTCAAATTCGTGGTTCTAGGTACACGGCACCCGCCGCCCTTGCCATGGCGCCCGCCGCCTCTACAACGAGCCCGATTTTTGATCATTTTTGTGGATTTTCTTCGGTTTTTCCTCAATTTCGTGAATCATGTCTCGCGCTCCCACTATGGATGCCCCAACCTATTTGTCCAAAATGGAGAAGGAGCGGTGGTTTCAACTGAGGAATGTGAGTTATCAGTCAACGCGATTATTTCATTTGGAGACATTGCAGAAGTTTGGTCTTCACATTTTGGTATCGCTAATGTTGGACATGGGAGGTCTTGCTAATTTCATATCAATGAGCGCGCCAACTTATCCTATTTTGGTGCGTGAGTTCCTGTCAACTCTGGAGGTGCGTTCTGATAAGGAGATCCGCTTCATATTACGGGGTACCAACTGCTCAGTTCAAAAACGATTGATATCTAATGATTTGGGAATGAACATACCTTGGTCGAGTCCTTTGCGCCGGAGCTTATCAACTACTATACCCGTTGAGACTTGGGCTGTTGTGTCAGGCCATGCTGATTTGACGGATAGCTCTCATGATTATTCGATTACGCACCCTGGCCTCAGACTTTGCCATATGGTGTTGACTCCTGCCTTCCATGGTTCTGCTGATCCAACGGTTATCCCCAAGAGGAGGTGGTTGTGGTTATAATGTTTGACGCTAGGGGCCGAGTATGTTCCAGATTGGATACAATTGTTTATATCAGCTTACGTATTCTGAGGGAGAGATGATATGAGCTAGTGCTCCTGATGTTACTTTTGGTGGAATGATTACCCTAATAGCACGCTATTTGGGTGTGGATTTGAGCTCCCTGCAACCCTTATCAGAGCCTTATTATTTTGATATGTCAGCCCTGCTGAACGCTCGTTTGATTGAAAGGGTTAATCGCTTCGACATTGGCGAGCATTTCCGTTGGCTATCCGGCGAGAAGGGTGAGCACCACCTGTATCTTCTTGCACATATACCTGTTGGCCCTACCTCAATCAAGAGCACTCATACATTCTATATCCACAACTATAAGCAATAAAAGTTCATATCTTATATAACACAAGACAACATAAGCATCTCACTCTGCTAACAATGCTTAACCGTCTACACTCGCCGGATTCTAAACCAGAGAGCCATATAGTGCTAAGGTCGTAACCACAAATCATCAAGTTCCCGCATCGATCCTAAATCTCACAATCACATCCTACCTAACTAACTCATCAAGGCACAACTAATCCGAACCACATCGCTCAACATCCTAATAAGATCAAAGCGATCCACCTTATTCATTACATCAAATCACTATTCCGAACCTTACCTTAACCAATCGCAACTCTCAAGCCATCTTACTCTAGTTCCTTATCCCACATTTTTCTAATTTGCCTCAGATCACATTTCCTTGAACCACGACATCTTACCGCTTAAGTAGACCTATCAAACGGGTCATTCGGGTCGGGTCACTTAAGGTCTCGGGTAAAACAGGTCCCGGGTAAACGGGTTCCGGGTATTTTCGGGTTGACTAGAACCCGGGTTTGACCGGGTTTCGTGTCATTTCGGGTCAATTTCGGGTTTGTCAATTTTTTATTTTTTAAATTGAAAAAATCATGATTTGATAATTTTACAATAAATTTTAATTATATAAAAAAAATTAATTATATTTAATTATAAATCTACCGGGTTAATCCGGTCACCGGGTCAATCGGGTAAATCGGGTCAAAATTATCGGGTCAATCGGGTTATTTGGTCGGAACCCAGATTAGTCTGAAAATTTCCGGTTTTTCGGGTTCAGGTTAAAAAAAAATTCCGGGTCAAAATTTTCGGGTCTTGACCCAAAAGAATTCGGGCGGTCGGGTCGGGTTTTCGGATCGGGTTATGTTTTGACAGATCTACGCTTAAGGCTTCCATTGATCAATCAGCATTCTCAGAGAAACTATATGCCATCTAAATTACCCAAGCATCACATCGTATCGAATCCTCCATAATTCCTTTACCTATCGCTCCAAATGTCTCTCACCTTGACTAGATTCCTCAAACAACCCTGCACTAATCAACCTTAATAATTCCACAACTCGTTCTTACCGAAGGCGTTCCCAATCACCTCACATACAACCTAGTCCCAATCTACAACTTCTTAATCATTCCTAGTATGACAAACTATCTATCATCAAATCCTCTCTATAACAATCCATCGATAAATATGCTTAATCTACTCATACTTCCTCAAAGATGCCCAAACAGATTTACCTCGCCCTCTATCCGAAACTACTCACCTATATTATAACCTCATTCTGCAATCTTGTCGTTCTCATCTTTTACCCCGCCTAAGGTCTACCTAGAAGCTCATCTTAAAAACCCCAACCACCGCCTCCTATAAACCTAGAACTCACTCGATCTTACCCAAGCTAACGTCTCTTGCTATAATTCCATCTCCTACCACCATCGATCAAATCTTTCAACTCAAATATCCTCATCACTCTCTGACCGTTCCATTAAAGAATCTCAACCCACATGACAAAAGAGGAATTAATTATGAAAATCAGCACGCTCATGCCTTATCTCATACTCATTAGCACATTGTCAATCATACATTATTAGTTCATCATCAATCGTCTCAAACAATATCAGGTCATAAATCTCAAGTACCCTTATACTCAACAATATTGCGAAATATTATATATGGACATAATCGACTCAAATCACCAAGTTGCATCAGGGTAACAATCATAACAAGGGTAGTATCACATCAACATTATAATAGTTCATCAGCACGCATTAACGGAGCCTATCTTCTATCACATCATCTTATCAAATCAGGATTTCAGCAATTTAGATTCACATTCTATAGGCGAAAGAATTCATATCATTTTCAGCAACTCAGAGTACAAACACATCGACACATCATGGCACGTTAAAGATCCAAGGCACCGAAGCATATCATCAAAGACAAAAAGCAATCAGGTAATATTTAATATCAACTTAGCATATCAACAAGCGTCAACACATCAACTTCTTCGTCATTTTAATCCTAGGTCTATCGCGCAATATCAGTATCAACCATCGCAGAATGGATTAGCAACTCGAACGGAGGATGTTTCTTCTTCCTAAGGCATGTCATATTAAGTAATCGCGATCCCTTAAACGTATTCTTCTTTCAATGCCATCGATGACGCCGTTCCTGGGACTGGGGGTTATGGGTTCATCACACTCCCGCTGCGCCGCTCTGATGTTATCCAGCTACACATCCTCTTTTCCATGCCGCCATTCATCAGAAGTAGCGCAGAGATTCTAAGTTAACGGGAATAGGAGAGACAAAAGGGGACAACCCGAATTCCTTATGAATCCAAACAGGGACCAATACCAAAGACAACAAGACTAGAAACAAGATCTCATCCCTAGAACGACAACGATGCCCTTATGGAAATCTATGAGGTTATAATTGCGGCAGACAGAACACACATCGATAATGCATCATCTCAGTCATATTATTCCACACTAACATGCACCAATCTTAAGAGGTAACGACATAGGTATTCATTCCATGTATAGCAGGTTTAACACTAATGTGCACGCGAGACATGCTAGCAACCTATCACCTCATGTAAGTCGATATACCTAACGATTCTAAACAAGTTATGCAGAATACAGAAGTAGTCAAGGGAGTTACGAGACTATTTAAAATTGAATGAACATCATAAGCATCTCATGCATGATCAGTTAATCATGTCGGCTAGACACATAGGCAGGTCATATTAACACGGAGTCAAAAGCAAGCATGCTGGGGTATGTCATACTATCAGACTACTTTACAATGAAAAGGACATGTATGAGTGGTATTGTGAGTTATATCATTTCATGACAATGATGCTCACATAATAGGGTAAGTATGGCATATAGTAATTCTATAAATCATAATTGAAAAGCATAGGTCCTACATGCCGCTAGTAACACAGGCAAGACATGAGCACTGTTGAGGTAGTCTGAATAAGTTTAACATACTAATCATGTATCATGAATATAAGACCTCAAGATGTAGCATGGTGTGTGATCATGTGGTGTGTAAGGACAGGTAATCAGGAAAACAGGAGATGGTGTCACAGAAGGCATACTGAGAATTGAGCCCAATTATTTAAGCTATCATGTTACAAAGACCAATTTATGAGGTATGCATACAAAAAGGATTGACCACTCTAACATGAACCTAATTCAAGATAGGGCATTAATTATCCGAGTTCATATTAAAGATCACCTTCAAAATACACGTTGTGAATACAATCAACACATCAAATCATGCTATCACAAAGAGCCACCATTATAATCAGACAGGAATCTCTAAGGGCAACCACCGACTCATCCTAACCGACTCATCACCCCGTTTCCCGTGAGACATTAGTATGGCTCATTTTAGTAAAGTTAAAGGGCACTCATATTACTTTCCGAAGGAAGATGGTAAGGTTTTGGTTTAGAATCTTGTGGCAAGAAGACACTGTTTGACCATTACTAGAATTGAGAAGAGAAACCCACTCCCTAGAATCGGAGTCATGTTGGAAACCTTATCTCGCTCAAGGTTTGATATCCCAATACACTAATTACTCGCGGCATGACCTACGGAGTCAATAACCATTTTCCATCACGCAGTCAAGTAACCAACGCATTCGAACACCAATACCGAAGGCAATTAGCTTATCAAACCGATTCCCCATAAAGGACGTCGACATCAGGTACGAAGACTCGATAGGGTATCAAGGCTTGGGACACATAATGATACTTAGAACGAGGAGAATGGACACTCTCCAACCCTTATCAACCGCTTCTAGACATTTTTGTGAGACGGACGACGGAATGTTAGGATCATCAAGGAGGGTCGCACAACGGAAAAGATTATTCCAGCAAGACTGGAACTCCGACTACACAGGAATATGGATTCTCCCGCTATCCCGTTTGCACAGATAATCAATACCAAGTTCACACATCAATCATGTTCACAACAATATTCTTACTCAAGGGTATCAGCACTCAACACAAAATCAATAGGCAATAATTAATCTGATCCCCTTCGAGGGGAATCGCCCTCAGGCCCAATTTATAATCACAACAAGCTCCCTAAGGCCGCCCTTCGAGGGGCGATGGACCGGAGGGGCAAAAACCTCACGATCTCTATCTAACTCGCCACTCCAACAACCGTGGTGCAGTTCCTTGGAGTCGTCCAAACCCATCTGTAAAGAATAAGCTATATTTCACCTACCCGAACCCAACTATATCCAATAGGGATGGTCTAGCGCCTTTTCTACCCAATCGATCCCCTTTATATGACTTTATGTTATTTAATAGACCGAGATAATACTTAGTCCATTTGGGTTAGTCATATTAAGTTCATTTTTCCCCTTTAAAATATTTCAAGTTCTTTGAAATTTATGGGCGGTTTTCCAAAACATACACTCGACCCTTTACGTACCCGAATTGTACAACCTGAGCTCCGATACCAACTTTGTAACGGCCAAGATATAAATATCCGGGTTACGTTTTGAAAGTCGGATATCTTCGTTCGGATCTTGCAATCCAGGCACTGGTCGAGGTTTCAAACCTCTTTTAAGGATCAGTATGAAAGAGGGATCTCGAGCCCCAAAATCATCGCAGGGTCGTAGGGTCCCTTATCATGTCCTAATAATTAAGTCAAAAACTCATTTATGGAAATCGAGCGGAAAACAAGATTAAGATACAACGCACCACAGCAGAGCCAGGTCAAAACCAAATCATAAGTGGAACAATTTACCATTTAGCCAAGTTTGCGGATTATTCAGGTTCTTCAATTTCGCCCAGGGAGATTTCCCATCACAGAAGCAAGGAGCAAGCAAGGAGCAGGTACCTAACACTATCCACGAACTCAGGCCCAGTAATCGTCTGCGGGTCCTCTGACCGCGCTGAGGCCATATAACATGCCTATACATAGATAAAGGATGGTCTAATGCAGTACAAGATTTAAACACACAAGCATGCTTTCATCAGATATAATAATATAAAGAAAATCTGTAAAGGCACCCAAAGAATGTCAAATGGCATATCCCTCTCTGACGGAGGGGAAACCTGTCATTGATCCGTCAAAGTAAAACTCAAACCTATAACTAGTATAGAAATAAGTGAGACGTCGATCCACAGGGAAATTTGTTGCTCAAATGTGATTTAAGTGCCAATAAAGTAACCAAAGAGGGGTTTTTTAAGTGTGTAAAAGATCCGCCTTTTCTCAAAGAGGATTAGTGAAAGCAAAGTAAATGAATTTTATTCAAACAATTATGAGAAGCAGTTCTACCTTCAATTTTCCACTTTTATTTGGTTGAAACGATCCTTGTAACTTCTTCTCGTCCTATTAAGTTTCTTATGAATGCCCTTTTCCCCACCTAATATAGTTACTAGTCCAATCAGTCCTAGAAACCCTTATCAATCGAACAGTCCCTAAAAAAGGATTTAACCCAATTGATAGTTTTAAGTTCAGAGATTAGCCAATGTATTTGCAGTCCCTAAAGAGGGATTTAAGAACACATCCAACTTCCTACTTATCCATTTAGTTCAATCAGCCCTAAAGGGACAAGTTTGCTACTTAGGTTAAGGTTCACAATTAGGAATCTACAAAACCTTAGCAATTGAATTGATCTAACAAGTTGGCCAGACAAGATAGAACAAATCAATAGACAATCAAGCAAAAAGAAGTTGAAGCATTCAAATATAGGAAACAAGGAACGAGAATTACAAACTCACAATCAATCCAAATAAAGCTTCAAACTGTAGGTAGAACAGATGAGTTTAGTTCCTCATGGAAAACATCGCTCAATCTCTAATTGTGTGATAGAACGTAGAATAGAATAGAATTTAATGAAAACTAACTATAGTCGGCCTTAAAAGGTTCAAGTCGGCCAAAACAAACCAAACAACTAGAGTTCCACTTAACAATACGCGCCGTTTCGCTGACGAACAATGTGGCGGCCGCGGCATATGGCTGCTACTTAGATGTCTCTCGCTGCGGGAATGCGGCGTCCGCGGCATATATGTGGCGGCCTCTGCATTGGCCTTTCGCGGAAAATCTGTCCCAAATTTGCTCTTCTTATAAACAGGAAAGTTGTAGTTCTCTGAAGGGGCTTTCTAACGCATGATCATAATAGTCAATCGAACAATCGAGGCCTCCAGAAAGTGCAAAACAAGTTCAGCATGTCTGGCGACAACTTCTGCAGACTTGTTCTTCGTTTCGGTTCACTTCTTCTTCTCAGGACCTCTTGAGATCCTCATGCAAGATTCTTTGATCAACTAGACATTTTCATCCAATGCGTTATCAACCCATGTCTCCTCCTCGGATCCGCAGTTACCTGAAATATTTAATAAAAACGTGTAGATTCCGACTCCAACAACATAAAGAACAAATATGCAAATTATACTCAAACCATGCATGATATGCCTCATAACGAAGCTAAATGAACCTTTTATGGCCCTCTAAATGCATGCTATCACTCTCCTACATCTGCCCCCCATCTCGTTAGGGCAGACACTGGCCAGTTCTTGCTATAGCATAACAATCTCATCGTATATGCGTATTATAATCAATCATAATCTCATCATGCTCAGGTCCGATGGTAATAGGCCATCATAGCATCTCATATAATGACACAACGACTCAGGACAAACCGATGATGCTGGGCTATCCTATGACCCTAGCAAAAGACTCTAGGACTCACATATAACGGTCGTTCTCTTTCCCAACGCATAAAGAATATGGATGTTCATTCATAATTGCAAGTCCTAAGCATTATACTACATGACATGATTTTATGCATATGCAATCACCTAACAAATATATGAATATGGCACATTAGGCAGGAGGTCCAGGTTGCTATGTCCCGTAGATAATTACCTGGAAATGCCGAAGAGCAAAAGATAACGCAAGCGGAGTCCAACAAGCAACAATCACCTAACAAATATATGAATATGAATAAGTCTATCTAAGTCACACAAGGCACCTCTAACTATCATACATAACTTCACATATCTCATTTCAGATCATTCTGTCTTATCTCATCGTATATCATATATCATTTCATGCTCATATCATCTCAACATATAATATCTCGTCCATCATCTCATCAATATATCATATAACAACATTTGTTAACCATGTATCATCAACTCACATATAAATCATCTTCCCACTTTACTCGAGTACTATCTCAACTCATCAGCTCAACATTTCATAATCTGAATATCCCAATATCTCAATATATCATCAATATTAATATCTCATGGGAATATCTCATATTTAAGGACATTTATCAACAGTTCATCTCATAATTCATAGCAAATCAACATATCATAATCTACACTTCGCTTCATGCTTTATAATTACATATAACACAACATAACATTATCACATATTATCATCTATACGTAACAAACATATTGATATCATAACATCATGCTTTTCAAACATACAAAACACCAAGTCATGCAACAAGTTAAGCAAGGTAAGTCAATTTCCCAAGGTTTCCCAAAACTCTTTAAGCATCAAGTTAGATCATTATCATTCAAAATAACTTTCTCAAATCATAGTTGGCCCAAAAATCCATTTTTAAAACATTACCCTTTTAAATCAAATTATTTTATTTTTTTACCAAGACAATTCCGACAAGGCTAGGGTATTTCCAAAATTTCTCTTTTTAACTCTATTAAATCGATTCTTGTCCTCGAAAACCATTGCCAAACTTCTTTTTAAAATTCAAGTCTCATAATACTATATCTTTAAATCCCAAATAATAATTTTATAATTTAAATCTCATCAACATTATTATATAAAATGTAATATTCCATTTATTTAATATATTTTATATCGGAAATATAATATGAGACTTTAGAAACCATTTTCCTTTATCAAACACATCTTCCAAATTTAGGCCCAAGAGAAGAAATGATACGTTTGATATACTCGATCCTTCGCCTGTGAGCTCAAGATCAAGAACCACACCGTATATTTGCATGATCTTGCAATGCTCTTTCAATATCTCCTGATTGAACAATTAAGTAAACTAATTAAGTAACTCATTATAGCAATAGAAATTAAAATATGATAATTTAAATAAACTAAAGCGATGGAAAGGGAAACGAGGGAAAGCAGCGCTCGCGGGATGATCTCGGGCACACAGGCTCTAAGCCTTAGGGTGTGCGGGAGTGCTGGGAATGCAGGCTTCCGGGTTGCGCTCACTGAAAGCTAGAGCGAAGGCGAGCGAGACCGTGAGAGCAAGCTAGGGCGAGACTCCGAGGACGCCGGCTTGCACGAGCGAAAGCCTGGAGACCCGCGGGTGATGCCGCTGGAGCGAAGGAAGCACGAGAGTGAGAGCGAGAGCGAGAGCGGAGTGCCGGAAGCACAGCGCTCGCTGCGAGCGAGTGCGGGAGCGAGCGGCACCAAGCGTCGAGCTCTCTTTTCTTTGCGATGCCTCCTAGGCTTAGGACGAGTTTGGTTTAGCGTTTGTTGATCAAGAACAAAGGTAAGGTGATGTTGATGGGGTGCCAAAGTAACAAGAACACAAGAGCATGAAGGCTTTTGGGATTGAAATCGAAGAACCCTTAATCCATAAAGGGTTTCTCCAATTCTATTCAATCTGAGAAATTCAAAGTATATGTCAATGATTAAATAGAAAAGCTATGGGAGATCTAGCCAATCCTTCCTTGCAAAGGAAATGAGTTTGGATAGATCTATTATATCTAAAGATAACTAAAACATTCCTAAGATAATTATTTCCTATTAAAGATAGAATTTAAATAACTTGGTGTACGAGGATTAATCTAGAAGAGATATAACCTTGTAACTTATTAATTCTACTTACATAAAATAACACTAATTAATTAAGTGCATAAAATATCTCGGCCCACAAGATGGAACTCGGCCAATCCCAACAAGCCCACTCGACACATGTGTTGGACCACTCGAAAAAGGCCCATGCCGAGAGTGTGTCGAGTCCATGCCGAGCTTAAGGTGGATGATGGCGAGTTTGCATGAGCTTGGTTTGTAGACGTAAGCTCATCTCTTGCTCCGGTTGTGTAGTCTTGAGCCAAGTGATCCAGCGTGGCCTGAACCCTTGCTCCATCGTCCCTTGGTAATGGACAAGAAGGGCTTTGGTTGCATCTAGAATCTTCTTACCCCTTGCACGGGTGATAGGGTCATCGAATGGAACCTTCATATTGTCCACAATGTCACCAAGAGTCATCGATAATTGAACTGCATCAAGAAAGGCCCAACATCTTTCTTAAATTCAGATCCCATTCAAGGTCCCAACCCAAATCTGTTTTAAAAGAAATGAACCGAACCGGTTTTCCTGTTTTAAAACACAAAACCGGACCGGATTTTAAAAAGAAAACAGAAGACCAAGCCGTGGCCACTGTTCATCGCCTCCATGAGGAACTCCGCTCGAAAATCCGGGAAAGAGAAAGAGGAAGGAGAGTTTGTCGGGGGCAGCTCGCTCCAGCTGTTAAATACGACACTCAAGGACATGGAAATTGACAAGAAAAGGGGAGGAGAAGGACGCTCACCCAAGAGTTCGAAACGTCAACGGAAAACATCGTCGGGCTCGATTGGATTAGCTGGAGGTCGGGATCTCATCGGGGATGACCTAGGGAGAGTGTGAGGACGTTAAAGTTCCATCTTTATATCATTTAGAGGTGAAAGAAAGGGAAAGGAATAGGAATGGACCCTTACCGCTCAGAATCAGAAAAACAGAGGAATGCGGAGGAAGACGGGCTCTGACAGTGCCGGGGAGCTCGTAACTGCGCTCAGGAGGCTGCTGGCGATTCTTGACGGTCGTCAGGGAGAGCTGCTGCTACTTGAAATCGTATGGAGGAGGAGGTAGTTATTCGATTTGAAGGAAGGATGTGAATGGTGCCATCGATGGTGGCCTGAACAGGGCTCGGTGGAGCCCTTTACCGTGAATAGGAGGGAGAAACAGAGGTGGCGGTGTTCGAAACCGAGGGCGGGAAGGCTGGGCTTTTACACTGAATCGGAAAACAAAGGGGAAGGCGGTGGCTGTTGTAGGAGAAAATCGAGATTTGCAATTCAAAATATAAATATTAAAGCAAACCAGATTCCGTCCCTTGCAAATGATTACAAGACCTCCTCCTGATGTAGCAGCGGGAAGTCAGGATCGATCCTCGAGGAAGGGTGTCAGCGGATCTCAGGCAGCGGAGGAATCTCACAAGCAGAAAATCAAAGTGACAGACAGAAACAACAGAGAAAAGCAGAAAAGAAAGCAAAGACAGCAAACTTGGTCGATATTGAGTGTTGTAACTCGATATTGAGTAAGAAAATCAACCAACAGTAGGTCAATATCGATTGGAAACAGAAACAGAACACAAGTGTAGAACCTTGGTCGATATCGACTAAAGCAACTCGATATCGACTAAGAAAAATCGACAGAAGACAACTCAATATTGACTGCAGAAACTTGAAAACTCGGAACTTTGTGAAATAAATCAATGAACTAAAATACTTCCAAGGTCAGGGATTCAACACCACAACGATAACCATGTAAAATAACACATAAAGGCATAAAGGATCATGCTTTTCATCAAATAACTTTCGTTATTAACAAATAGGAATATAGAGGCTTTCGCATAAACCCTAATTGTTACTAACCCTTATCACATAATTAACCCAAGTTGAATTAAGATCACTTTCGCTTCAATCACACAAACAAGGATCACATTCAACTTTCACAAAAGAATCATGCTTATAGGGATAAAAGACGAATTGCATAAAAAGATCAAACCTTTACCGCATCACTTCACATGGCTACCGCCGGGCTCACCCCGACCCTTGAAGTTGGTGGACTACTCGCTCTTCATCATAAATAGACTCATCAATAATAAAAGGAAATAGCTTTGCATTAAAATAAAACTAAAAAGAAAGCTTACAACCGAACAAGCCAAATCCGCTCTCGCCTTTCCACCTTGCTCTCGCCACAAGCTCTCTCTCTCTCTCTCTCTCTCTCTCTCTCTCTACTTACTACCTCTTCTCATTCTCAAGAATTGAATTAATGGAAATCAGCCCCTAAGGCTTTATTTATAGGCTTCCTTCCCTCTCTAATTAGGAAAGAATTACCTCACTATATCTATATCTATCTATCTAAATAATTAAGATAAAACATGGAAATAAATAAATAAATCAACTAGGACTATATCTAAAATCGGTAAATATCTTCTCCTCTTGACTTGATAGCACTTGATAGATCTTGATATAATTTCATCTCGAAAATATCTCCATCGGCTTCGGGATAGAAACTTAACAAGAAGTCGGTTAAGCTCGGAATCGGCCACTGGTGTTAAGTCGATATCGAGTAAGGTCATTCAATATCAACCCCCTTGTTTTCCTCGGTTTCAGCTCAGCAGCTCGGTATTGGCCTTCAGGAATGAAAATCGAGTCGGTTTGTACTCGATATCGAGTTAGGTTACTCGATATCGACTAGCATGTTTCCTTGCTCAGCATCTTGACTCGATTCCGGGGTCTTCAGCTCGATATGGGGCACTCAATATCGACTTGGGATAGTCGATATCGACTTCTTCTTTCTTCCTTAGCCGATTTCTGGATTTTTGGGTGGAAATCGAGTGGATGACTCGATATTGAGTGAGTGTACTCGATATCGACTTGTGATTTTCGACTCGATTTTCTTGCTCTCCAACTTTCTGCTCTGTTCTTGAAACGCACTTTTCTGAGTCCTCGTTCCTCCGATTGACGCATATGACCATGCGCTGGAAAGCTATTTTTGAGGGCTACAACTCTCATGAAGACATCAGAACTTGAATCAGAATGATGAATGGCGAAAAATGGCCTTTTCTGCAGCTGCACCATCCTTAGATTCTTCATGAGTTTCTTTTAAGCTCCAAAGTGCGTCCGATTTCTGCGAAATATAACAAAAACTTGTGTAGACCTCCATATATTGCAAATAAACATAAAATACATAGATTCTGTACTATTCTAGCCCAAATGCATGAAATGTATGCAGAAAACGATATAAAAGTAAGTATAAAATATGGCAAATTAGGCTCATAACAAACACCACATACTTAAGCTTGCTTGTCCTCAAGCAATACTTTTAATCGTCATTAAGGGGAAGAAATAAAAACTCTCTACATATTAGATTCATTGCCATATAACCCTACAATCAATTACCATCCTCGAAAAGGTACTAGTGTCACAAATTCATACGTGTGCAATAAAAGCAACTTCTACTCACAAAATGAGGGTTATGCAAAAACAATTCATGTGACCAAGCATTAATAATCAAGAGGACTTTAATTTAAGCTCAATAAGGAGTAGATAGGTAAAAGACTAAAGGTGGGTAATATTTGGCAATGTGGTGCTAATAATCCGGGGAAATGGAGTACTTTCCAAATTTTCATACCACATTCCTTCTTCGTAAGATTCATCACCTTTCATAATGCTTTTATCAATAATAATGCTTTTGCCTCTCTAACCTCAGCACTGCCTTCTCGCGAGTCGCAAAAATGGGTGTCATGCATGGCCCCGGATACTTAGTGCTTTGGAGTCCTCACCTTGTGTCCCATCTCGCCAAACTATTATCTTAGCGAGCAGGGTCGATCTACCTTTATCTCCTGAGGTGATCGGATTTTCTTTCACTTATTAAATTTTCCATATTTTTCAAACAATTTCCTACCAAACTCCATATATGATAATAACAACACAAACACCATATAATAATCTCCATAATGTAACATCATTCTCAACATAATCCCCGGATAGGAAATAAGGTAAAGAATGGGCAATATTTAGAACATGTGGAGCAAAATATGAAATAAGGCATATATATGGCTTTTGTGATGCATAAGCATAGGTATAGGCTAGGAATATAAACATATGAGCATTATATGGAAATATAAAGTCCTCCATCCTCTTATCATGCAACATGTCAAAAGCAACATCAATTTTACCTCCTTTCATGGTTTTCAAGAAAAATATGCACTTCATTGTGACTTACCTTTACTAGGCAATTTCTTGCTATATCTCTAATGAATCCAATTTTGCATCGTCGAGTTCAATTAAAGCTTCCATGACACTAATAAAAAAATTTAACGGGGGTGATTTTTCAAACTTTGGAAATCATGCATATAAGCACATAAATAAATAATGGATTCCAAAATAGCCATGTATAAGTAATTCAAGAAATAAACTTTAAACATGCACACATAATGTCAAATATATCAAATATGCACAAAGTAAGCCCTTCCCCCACCCCCTACTTAAACATTACAGTGTCCTCATTGTATAAAAAATAAGGGTAAAGAAAGAAACTTACTAGACAGGCGTGTAGGATCGTCAGAAATCGAGTGTTATGCTGCTGTGGTCCTGGTCGATTTCGAGTTAGCCAGGTCGATATCGACCTACCGTACTCGATTTCGACTCCTTGTGTTCTTCCTTGCCTCTGAAAAAATTAGAAGAGAAATACCCACAATAGAAAATAATGTCCAAAAACCAAAAACAAAAGTAATAATGTCCAAAAATCCCAAAAATAAATGTTTATTTACAAGCTCTAGATTTTATAGTCGCTAGGCCTACTGTCCATTAAGCATTAGCCTGCTGGCTCATCTTTGTCCGGAAGTATAGGTGGATTTGGTGGTTCCTCCGGTGGTGGGAAGCGTGGAATGTCATCCGGGGGTATCATGTGAAGAAGCTTAAACTTCCCCGAGTGAACGCTCCATGGCTTCACCCATTCATCTTCCTGGGCTCCAGCTGGCATGCATAAAGGAAGATATAAAGAAAATATACATACCTCATCATCATACCTCTTCTACTTCATATGTTGATTTGTTTGCGCGTCTCCACCACGGCAAAACGGTGGAGTGGGAAGAGATAGTTCCACCTCATCATGCGGAGCTTCATGCCACTTTGCTAGGACCCCATACTTGAATATGAACATCGGTTGCTCAAAATTGTCGGGGATGACCTTTACCTTGTAAGGTAAAAGCGATCTTGTAACACTCTGGGCAACAATGTCCGCTTTCTTCTCTTCTAGTGCTATTTCGTCTTAGGATCCTTCATATGATTCATCAACAATAGGTAGAAAAGTAGGAATGAAATTCAAGGAAGGACATACTTGGCTGTCGACATCGAGTGGGTCAATTGGCTCGTCGGGACGAGGGCATGGTCCTTTAGACTGAATGGAAGCCTCAAGCCTTCGAATTTCGTCTTTCGGCCGGGCTATTTCCTTTAATCGTGCCTCCTCCACTGCAATCCTATTTCTCCATCTCAAATCTTGAAACCATTCTTCCCATGCAGGATTCCCTTCAACAAAGTCTTCCATCTTTATACCTAAGCTTTGAAATCACAATCAAGGACACAAATTAGTAGCAAAAGCTTGGCACCCAGTTGGTACCGGTGAGGTAGGTGGTGGTAGGGTATGTGATAGGGTACGAAAAAGGGATGGGCTTTTCTGAACCTTAAACACAATTAAACTAGGCCCGATTGAAATCTCCCTGGCAACGGCGCCAATTTGTTGTAGGAGGAAATCGAGATTTGCAATTCAAAATATAAATAAAGTAAAGCAAACCAGATTTCGTCCCTTGCAAATGATTACAGGACCTCCTCCTGATGTAGCGGCGGGAAGTTAGGATCGATCCTCGAGGAAGCGTGTCAGCGGATCTCAGGTAGCGGAGGCATCTCGCAAGCAGAAAATCAAATAGACAGACAGAAACAACAGAGAAAAGAAGAAAAAAAAACAAAGACAGCAAACTTGGTCGATATTGAGTGTTGTTACTCGATATTGAGTAAGAAAATCGACCAACAGTAGGTCAATATCGACTGGAAGCAGAAACAGAACACAAGTGCAGAACCTTGGTCGATATCGACAAAAGAAACTCGATATCGACTAAGAAAAATGGACAGAAGACAACTCAATATTGACTGCAGAAACTTGAAAACTCGGAACTTTGTGAAATAAATCATTGAACTAAAATACTTCCAAGGTCAGGGATTCAACACCACAACGATAACCATGTAAAATAACACATAAAGCCATAAAGGATCATGCCTTTCATCAAATAACTTTCGTTATTAACAAATTGGAATATAGAGGCTTTCGCATAAACCCTAATTGTCACTAACCCTTTTCACATAATTAACCCAAGTTTCATTAAGATCACTTTTGCTTCAATAACACAAACAAGGATCACCTTCAACTTTGACAAAAGAATCATGCTTATAGGGATAGAAGACGAATTGCATAAAAAGAGCAAACCTTTACCGCATCACTTCACATGGCTACCGCCGGGCTCACCCCGACCCTAGAAGTTGGTGGACTACTCGCTCTTCATCATAAATAGACTCATCAATAATAAAAAGAAATAATTTTGCATTAAAATAAAACCAAAAAGAAAGCTTACAACTGAACAAGCCAAATCCGCTCTCGCCTTTCCACCTTGCTCTCGCCACAAGCTCTCTCTCTCTCTCTCTCTCTCTCTCTCTCTCTCTCTCTCTCTCTCTCTCTCTCTCTCTCTCTCTCTCTCTACTTACTACCTCTTCTCCTTCTCTAGAATTGAATTAATGGAAATCAGTTCTAAGGCTTTAATTATAGGCTTCCTTCCCTCTCTAATTAGGAAAGAATTACCTATCTATATCTATATCTATCTATCTAAATAATTAAGATAAAACATGGAAATAAATAAATAAATAAACTAGGACTATATCTAATGTAGGTAAATATCTTCTCCTCTTGACTTGATAGCACTTGATAGATCGTGATAGAATTTCATCTCGAAAATATCTCCATCGGCTTCGTGATAGAAACTTAACAAGAAGCCGAATAAGCTCGGAATCGGCCACTAGTGTTAAGTCGACATTGAGTAAGGTCACTCGATATCGACCCCGTTGTTTTCCTCGGTTTTAGCTCAGCGGCTCGGTATTGGCCTTCAGGAATGAAAATCGATTCGGTTTCTACTGGACATCGAGTTAGGTTACTCGATATCGACTAGCATGTTTCCTTGCTCAGCATCTTGACTCGATTTCGGGGTCTTCAGCTCGATATGGGGCACTCGATATCGACTTGGGATAGTCGATATCGACTTCTTCTTTCTTCCCTAGCCGATTTCTAGATTTTTGGGTGAAAATCGAGTGGATGACTCGATATTGAGTGATTGTACTCGATATCAACCTGTGATTTTTGACTCGATTTTATTGCTCTTCAGCTTTCTGCTCTATTCTTGAAACGCACTCTTCCGAGTCCTCGTTCGTCGGATTGATGCATATGACCATGTGTTGGAAAGCTATTTTCGAGTGCTACAACTCTCATGAAGACATTAGAACTTGACTCAGAATGTGAATGGCAAAAAATGGCCTTTTCTCTAGCTGCACCATCCTTAGCTTCTTCATGAGTTTCGTTTAAGCTCCAAAGTGCGTCCGATTTCTGCGAAATATAACAAAAACTTGTGTAGACCTCCATATATTGCAATTAAACATAAACTACATAGATTCTGTACTATTCTAGCCCAAATGCAGGAAATGTATGCAGAAAATGATATAAAAGTAAGTATAAAACATGGCAAATTAGGCTCACAACAGTGGCTAGTTTTTCTTTTCGTGATTGCAACCAAACAACGAGGGAAGAGAAGGAGATAGGTGAAGAAGAAGGTGAAAAGGGGAGGATTGGGTTTGGCTTTTCTTTGTTTGTGGTGTGGTGAGAGTGAAGGGTAAGATCAGATATTAAATTGATGGGGAATAGGTTGTGGGAAATCTGATTTTAGGGTACCATAGCCCATAGAAGAGACAAGAGCCTTGACCATTTTCCATTCTTGTGGGTGAAATGGTGAGGACGAAGAGAAATGAGATGTGGGTGTCTTGCTAATAATAGGAATGGGACAGTTGGAAAAGAAGAGGCTTGAGTTGCTCTTCTGAAATCTGCATAATGGAGACAAGAAAATAAGGGTGGAGGTGTAGCTGCCTAATTTAAGATATGGGAGGAGGGAGAGGAAAAAGATGGGGAGAGAGAATACAAGTGGTCCCAAGGCCCAAATTCAAAGTACCCGAAACGAAAAAAATCTCAAACCCACTCTTTCGACCATATCCCGACTCTATCAAAATAACGCTTTGAATTTCCAATTCTGAGTTAAACAATGAACTCTGAATATTATTTTTAAATTCTCGGCATAGAAAAGTGGAATAAAACATATTCTAAATTTTCAATCAAATAATATCGGAACTCTCTTCGAAAGATTTAAAATGAACCCAATCGCTCGAGGACAGAAATTTCAAAAATTCTCCGAATATCAAACTTTATCAATTATAAATTATTATTGAACAGAAAATATTATTTTAAAATCTTCCGGTCTTTACATTCATGCACCTCTAAAAACAAGTCTCGTCCCTGAGAATAAAATCATTCTAAAGGAAGGGGATGAAGTTTGAAATCGGGGTCCGAGGATCATGCCATTGATCTCGTAAGCACCTCATAAGGGCTCATATGATATTCTCACAGTATCCTTGACGTGATCATGATATCTCCAATTGGTCATAGCAAGTATGTGACATGGGCCTTTATCACATTCTTATCCCGACTTCTCAGTTATATCATAACTCAAAACACCGTAGCGACTCTACTAGGTCTTAGCAAGCAATCTATAAGTGCCCCTATAAAATGCTTGTATCCACTTCGTGAGGCGTTATAAAGTAAACCGGGTTTGGAAAGTTTCAGAAGGGTTCCGTAATTGGAAAAGATTGGCCTCAAAATCGTTGAAATTCTCGATCGCGTTTGGTCCTTCAAAATCTAGTTAGTCCTTTTCAAAACCATTCAAATCCTTCAAATCCGACGTTAGTCAAGCAAGTTCAGAAATCAGGAGGTGGAGTCATCCACCTCTAAGGGTTAATCCCATATTCTCTTCCTAGGTTCCAAGTTCCAAATCCATATCATCTATCAAGTCAACACATTATCAGGTTTATCATTCGTGCATCTCATAATCTTATATAATGCTACCAAGTCATATAGCAACAATTATAGATCATGTAACATTGTAATCTAATCACGTAACATCATACCCACCAACTACCAAGAATTATAAGGCCAAAATCATAACGAGAATCATCGCATACTAGCTTCCTGTCAAGGCTCGAGAAATCACTATGTCAATATCATCATTTCGTCAGAATATCATCATCACATAATTGCTCATGTCAGTACACATCAATAGGCCACATAATCAAGAGAATCCGCACATAGTTACCCGTCACAATAAAACGCAACCACCTCTCACTTATCATCAACTCTCCAGTCAAGACCAAGCCTTATCTAAGTCAATCAACTTAAATCAGATAGTAGTCCCAAGTATAATCGCATCTTGTCGATCATATATCCCAATTCATAGGCAATCTATCTAATTTCTTCCATGGACATCCACAAGTCAAGTCCAAATCCCAATTTGCTCACTATGTACCTCAACGCTTAGGTCAACAAATTCTTGAAGGAGTCAATTTACCTCAACATTTAAGCTCGAGTCCCAACTTTCCATCCAACTAGCTAGAGCCCAAATTCCGAAATTTACCACCATCTGTATTCCCGATCAAGTGCACATCCATTACCTATATGTCCTTTACATTTCCATTCAAGAATTATCCCCTAAAGAGAGAATCACAAGCCATCTCACTACTCCAATCTCACCCCCCATACCACTAGACACTCTCTCACTAATAATCCACCTATAAAGAATCATTCCCTATTGCCAACCCAAATCAGGAGCACTCTTAAATTCTATATCCACAACTATAAGCAATAAATTTTCATTTCTTATATAACACAAGACAACATAAGCATCTCACTCCGCTAACAATACTTAACCGTCTACACTCGCCGGATTCTAAATCAGAGAGCCATCTAGTGCTAAGCTCGTAACCACGAATCATCAAGTTCCCGCATCGATCCCAAATCTCACAATCACATCCTACCCAACTAACTCCTCAAGGCACAACTGATCGAAACCGCATCGCTCAACATCCTAATAAGATCAAATCAATCCACCTTATTCATTACATCAAATCACTATTTCGAACCTCACCTTAACCAATCGCAACTCTCAAGTCGTCTTACTCTAGTTCCTTATCCCACATTTTCCTAATTTGCCTCAGATCACATTTCCTCGAACCACGACATCTTACCGCTTAAGGCTTCTATTTACCAATCAACGTTCTCAGAGAAACTATATTCCATCTGAATTACCCAAGCATCACATCGTATCGAATCCTAAACAATTCCTTTACCTATCGTTCTCAATGTCTCTCACCTTGACTAGATTCCTCAAACAACCCTGCACTAATCAACCTTAACAATTCCACAAATCGTTCTTACCGTCGTTCCCAATCACCTCACATAAAACCTAGTCCCAAAATCTACAACTTCTTAGGCATTCCTAGTACGATAACCTATCTATCAGCAAATCCTCGTAAGAATCCATCGATAAACATGCTTAATCTACTCATACTTCCTCAAAGATGCCCAAACGAATTTACCTCGCCCTCTATCAAAAAGCACTCACCTATACTACAACCTCATTCTGCAATCTTGTCGTTCTCATCTTATACCCCACCTAAGGTCTACCAAGAAGCTCATTTGAAAAACCCTAATTAACCACCGCCTCCTATAAACCCAGAACTCACTCGATCATACCCAAGCTAACGTATTTTGCTATAATTCCATCTCATACCACCATCGATCAAATCTTACAACTCAAATATCCTCATCACTCTCCGACCGTTCCACCAAAGAATCTCAACTCAGATGACCAAAGAGGAACTAATTATGAAAATCAGCACGCTCAAGCCCTATTTCATACTCACTAGCACATTGTCAATCACACATTATTAGTTCATCATCACTCGTCTCGAACAATATCAGGTCATAAATCTCAAGTACCCTTATATTCAACAATATTGCGAAACATTATATATATATGGACATAATCGACTCAAATCACCAAGTTGCATCAAGGTAACAACCATAACAAGGGTAGTATCACATCAACATCATAATAGTTCATCAGCACACATTAACGGAGCCTATCGCCTATCACATCATCTTATCAAATAAGGATTTCAGCAATTTAGATTCACATTCTATAGGCGAAAGAATTCAGATCATTTTTAGCAACTCAGAGTACCAACACATCGACACATCATGGCACATTAAAGATCCAAGGCACCGAAGCATATCATCAAAGACAAAAAGCAATAAGGTAGTATTTAATATCAATTTAGCATATCAAAAAACATCAACACATCAACTTTGTCGTCTTTTTAATCCTAGGTCTATCTCGCAATATCATCATCAACCATCGCAGAATGGATCAACAACTCGAACGGAGGATGTTTCTTCTTCCTAAGGCATGTCATAGTATGTAACCGCGATCCCTGAAACGAATTCTACTTTCAATGCCACCGATGAAGTCGGTCCTGGGACCAGGGGTTATGGGTTCACCACACTCCCGCTGCGCCGCTGTGATGCTATCCAGCTACACGTCCTCTTTTCCATGTCGTTGTTCATCAGAAGTAGCGCAAAGATTCTAAGTTAATGGGAATAATGGAGAGACGAAAGCGGACAACCCGAATTCCTTACAGATTCAAACAGGGACCAATACCAAAGACATCAAGACTAGAAACAAGATCTCATCCCTAGAATGGCAACGATGCCCTTATGGAAATCTATGAGGTTATAATTGCGGCAAACAGAACACACATCGATAATGCATCATTTCAATCATATTATTCCACACTAACATGCACAAATCTCAAGAGGTAACGACATAGGTATTCATTCCATGTAGAGCAGGTTTTCACAATAATGTCCACGTGAGACATGCTAGAAACCTATCACCTCATGTAAGTCGATATGCCTAATGATTCTAAACAAGTTATGCGGAATACAGTAGTAGTCAGGCGAGTTACGAGACTATTTAGAATTGAATAAACATCATAAGCATCTCATGCATGATCAGTTAATCATGTCGGCTAGACACATATGCAGGTCATATTATCACGGAGTCAAATGCAAGCATGCTGGGGTATGTCATAACTATCAGACTAATTTACAATGAAAAGGCCATGTATGAGGGGTATCAATAATTATCTCATTTTACGACAACGATGCTCACATAATAGGGTAAGTATGACATATAGTCATTCGATAAATTACAACTGAAAAGCATAGGTCCTGCATGCCGCTAGTAACACAGAGCAAGACATGAGCTCTGTTGAGGTAGTCTGAATAAGTTCAACATACTAATCATGTATCATGCATATAAAAGCTTACGATGTAGCGTGGTGTGTTATCATGCGGTGTGTCAGGTCAAATAATCAAGAAAACATGAGATGGTGTCACAGAAGGCATACTGAGAATCGAGTGCAATTATTTAAGCTATCATGTTACAGAGACCAATTTATGAGATATGTATACAAGAAGGATTGACCACTCTAACATAAACCTAATTCAGGAGAGGGCATTAATCATGTGAGTTCATATTAAATATCACCTTCACAATACATGTTGTGAATACAATCAACGCATCAAATCATGCGATTACAAAGAGCCACCATTATAATTAGACAGAAATCCCTAAGGGCAACCACCAACTCATCCTAATCGACTCATCACCCCGTTTCCCGCGGGACATTAGTATGGCTCATTTTGGTAAAGTTAAAGGGCACTCATATTACTTTCCGAAGGAAGATCACTACTAAAAAAACAGGGAATAGCTACGGATTTTTAGCCACGAATGTCAGCCGACGCTGTTTTGATTGCCAATAGCAATGACATTGGCCACGAGTGTTCTTGACCGTGGCTATTTTCGTGACTGGTGTTGTAGGGAGGGAAATCAAGTTCAAAATATAAATAAATAGATCAAACCAGATTCGTGCCCACGCAAATGATTACAAGACTTCCTCCCGATGTAGCAACAGGAATTCAGGATCGATCCTCGAGGAAGCGTGTCAGCAGATCTCAGGTAGCGGAGGACTCTCACAGGTAGAAAATCAACCAGATAGACAGAAATAACAAAGAAAAGCAGAAAAGAAATCAAAGACAGCAGCTTGGGTCGATATCGGCTACTGTAACTTGATATCGAGTAAGAATATCGACCACAGTACTCAAAATCGAATGGAAACAGACATAGAATACAAGTGTAGAAATTTGGTCGATATCGACTAAAGCAACTCGATATCGACTAAGAAAATCGACAGAAGACAACTGGAAATCGACTCGACAGAAACTTGAAAACTCGGAACTTTGTGAAATAAATCAATAAACTAAAATACTTCCAAGATCAGGGTTTCAACACCACAACGATAACCATGTAAAATAACACATAAAGGCATAAAAGATCATGCTTTTCATCAAATAACTTTCGTTATTAAAAAATAGGAAGATAGAGGCTTTCGCATAAACCCTAATTATTACTAACCCTTTTCACATAATTAATCCAGGTTGTATTAAGATCACTTTCGCTTCAATAACACAAACAAGGATCACATCAACTTTCGCAAAAGAATCATGCTTGTAGGGGTAGAAGATGAATTGCATAAAAATCTTGTACCTTTACCGCATCACCTCACATGGCTACCGTCGGGCTCGCGCCGACCCTAGAAGTTGGGTAACTACTCGCTCTTCTTCATCAAGAAAGACATCAATAATAAAAGGAAATAACTTTGCATTAAATTAAACTAAAGAAAGCTTAGAACCGAACAAGCCAAATCTGCTCTCGCCTTTCCACCTTGCTCTCGCCACAAGCTCTCTCTCTACTCTCCCTCTATGTAACTAATTGTAACTTCAATTGAATTAATAAAATCCAGCCCCTAAGGCTTTATTTATAGCCTTCATTCCCTCTCTAATTAGGAAAGAAACCTATATCTAAATCTATATCTATCTATCTTTTATCTAAAGATGAAAACATGGAAATAAATAAATAAATCTAATAGGGATTATACCTAATTGTAGATAAATCCTCCTTGGACTTGATAGATCTTAATAGAATTTTCTTCTGCGGATATCTCCATTGGATTCGGGATAGAAACTTAACAAGAAATCGGATACCCTCGATTTCTGCCGCCTGGGATCAACTCGATATCGAGTAGTGTTACTCGATATCGACCAAGGTTTTCTCCGTCTTCAGCTTCTTGACTCGATCTCGGCTCTCAGGATGCATGTCGACTTGGTTTTACTCGATATCGAGTTAAGTTACTCGATATCGACTTGCATGTTCAAGTTCCAGCTCCCTCGTCGATTCCTGGTTCTTCAGCTCGATATGGGTTACTCGATATCGACTTAGGATAGTCGATATCAACTTCTGTGTTCTTCCTCTTCCTCAGCTTCCTCGATTCTAGCTAACTCTGGTGAATATCGAGTGACTTACTCGATATCGACTAATGGTACTCGATATCGACCAAGCTGTGTTGACTCAATTTTCTTGCTTCCAGCTCGATTTGTCCTGGTTTCACTGGTCCTTTACCTTGGACTTCTGTAGTTGACTTCGAGCTTTTCCTCCTTTCTCAGAACTGCTGTAAATTGCTTCTATTTCTACGAAATTAAACAGAAACTGGTGTAGATTCCATAATTTGGCAAATAAGCATAAACTACATAGATTATGTACTATTCTAGCCCAAATGTAAGAAATGCATGCAGAAAACGATATAAAAGTAACTATAAAACATGGCGAATTAGGCTCACAACAACTGGTGGTCACCCAAGAATGCCACGTCATCAAATTCGTTGCTAATAGCAACAAACACAATGTCCGTGGCTGATTTCGTGGCTGAAGAAGTGGATCATAGTAGTGATTAGCCACGACATTAGCTACGAATGCTTATTTCGTGGCTGTATTCGATGCTGATTTGGCAACAACATCAACCTCGTGGCTAAATCTATGGCTATTCAGCATCGGAAATCCGATGATGGAATGGACACGAGGTGAGTGGGCTTGGATCGGTTATTGTAGGCGGGTCGGACATGGGGTGAGTACTCACCCCATGTCCGACCACTAGTGGGCTTGAATTGTAGCTGAATCCGTGGCCAATAAAAAGAAGAACAAATGTTATGGGCTCGGCATGGATCAATAGCCCATTAGAAATGATTGGCCCATTTACCTTATTAGCCCGTAGAATGAAATGTGTATTTAGCAACAACTCGGTCCGTAACAAAATCCGTTGCTATTACGGTTGAGCCCAAATGTGCTTTACTTTATTATGGGCCCAAATATGATTGTACTTTCCCCGATTGGCCCATTGACGGGCCCAAATATGACTATGAATTTTTTTATAAAAATTATAAGTGTTGAAAAAAACATATATTAACTAATTAATAAATTTATACCAAAAAAAAAACTAATTAATAAATTCTTATGAGAATATAATAATGGTATGTTTTGAGGAAAACTCATATAATTGACTAATAAATGTTTAATAAAACCTTATATTAAGTAATAAATTCTTATTAAAATACTATAAGAGCATGTTTTGAGGAAAACTGATATAAATGACAAATAAATATTTAATAAAACCTTATATTAACTAATAAATTCTTATTAGAATACTATAAGTTTATGTTTTGAAGAAAACTCATATAAGTAAATAATAAAACCATATACTAAGTAATAAATTCTTATTATAATACTATAAGGTTATGCTTTGAGGAAAACTCATATAAGTAACTAATAAAACCTTATACTAAGTAATAAATATTTATTATAATACTACAAGGTTATGTTTGGAGGAAAACTCATAAAAGTAGCTAATGAAACCTTATACTAAATAACAAATTCTTATTATAATACTATAAGGTTATTTTTTTGACGAAAACTCATATAAGTAGCTAATAAAACCTTATACTAAGTAACAAATTTTTATTATAATGCTATAAGGATATGTTTTTAGGAAAACTCATATAAGTAGCTAATAAAACCTTGGTCGATATTGAGTGCTGTTACTCGATATTGAGTAAGAAAATCAACCAACGGTAGGTCAATATCGACTGGAAACAAAAGCAGAACACAAATGCAGAACCTTGGTCGATATCGACTGGAGCAACTCGATATCGACTAAGAAACATCGACAGAAGACCACTCAATATTGACTGCAGAAACTTGAAAACTCGAAACTTTGTGAAATAAATCAATGAACTAAAATACTTCCAAGGTCAGGGATTCAACACCACAACGATAACCCTGTAAAATAACACATAAAGGCATAAAAGATCATGCTTTTCATCAAATAACTTTCGTTATTAACAAATAGGAATATAGAGGCTTTCGCATAAACTCTAATTGTTACTAACCCTTTTCACATAATTAATCCAAGTTGTATTAAGATCACTTTGGCTTCAATAACACAAACAAGGATCACCTTCAACTTTCGCAAAAGAATCATGCTTACAGGGATAGAAGAAGAATTGCATAAAAAGATCAACGCATCACCTCACATGGCTACCGTCGGGCTCACCCCGACCCTAGAAGTTGGTGGACTACTCGCTCTTCATCATAAATAGACTCATCAATAATAAAAGGAAATAAATTTGCATTAAAATAAAAATAAAAAGAAAGCTTACAACCGAACAAGCCAAATCCACTCTCTCTTTTCCACCTTGCTCTCGCCACGAGCTCTCTCTCTCTCTCTCTCTCTCTCTCTCTCTCTCTCTCTCTCTCTCTCTGCTTACTACCTATTCTCCTTCTCTAGAATTGAATTGAATAGAAATCAGCCCCTAAGGCTTTATTTATAGGCTTCATTGCCTCTCTAATTAGGAAAGAATTACCTATCTATATCTATATCTATCTATCTAATTTATTAAGATAAAAACATGGAAATAAAGAAATAAATCTCTAAAGGAAATATAACTACAGTAGGGAAATATCTCTTCCAACTTGATAGCAGTTGATAGATCTTGATGGAATTCGCTCTCGAAAATATCTCCATCGGATTCGGGATAGAAACTTAACAGGAAGTCGGTTAAGCTCGGAATCGGCTACTGCAGGTCTCTCGATATCGAGTAAGGCAACTCGATATCGACTAGAAATTTCTCTGCCTTCAGCTCAGCAACTCAATATCGGCCAACAGGAGTGAAAATCGACTAAGTTGTTACTCGATATCGAGTTGAGTTACTCGATATCGACCATCAGTTCTCAGCTCCAGCTTCTTGACTCGATTCCTGGGGTGTTGACTCGGTATGAGGCACTCGATATCGACTTGAGGTAGTCAATATCGACTTCCGCTCTTCCTCCTTAGCCGATTTCTGGATTTCTGGGTGGAAATCGAGTGGATGACTCGATATTGAGTGAGTGTACTCGATATCGACCTGTGATTTTCGACTCGATTTTCTTGTTATTCAGCTTTCTGCTCTGTTCTTGAAATGCACTTTCCCGAGTCCTCGTTCGTTGGATTGACGCATATGACCATGCGTTGGAAAGCTCTTTTCGAGGGCTACAACTCTCATGAAGACTTCAAAACTAGATTTGGAATGATGAATGTCGAAAAATGGACTTTTATCTAGCTGCACCATCCTTAGCTTCTTCATGACTTTCCATTAAGCTCCAACGTGCGTCCGATTTCTGCGAAATATAACAAAAACTTGTGTAGACCTCCATATATTGCAAATAAACATAATCTACACAAATTATGTATTATTCTAACCCAAATGCATGCAGAAATCGATATAAAAGTAAGTATAAAACATGGCAAATTAGGCTCACAACAAACACCCCATACCTAAGCTTGCTTGTCCTCAAGCAATTCTCTTAATCGTCATTCAGGGCAAGAAATCAAAACTCTCAACATATTAGATTCATTTCCATATGTCCCTACAATTAATTGCCATCCTCGAAAAGGTACAAGTGTCACAAATCCATGTATGTGCAATTAAAAAGCAACATCTACTCACAAAAGGAGGGTTATGCAAAACATTCATTTGGGACAAAGCATCAATAATCAAGAGGACTTTAAGTTAAGCTCAAATAAGGAGTAGATTGGTAAAAGGCTAAAGGTGGGCAATTTTTGGCAATGTGGTGCTAAAATTCTGGGGAAATGGAGTATTTCCAAACTTTCGTACTACATTCCTTCTTCATTTGATTTCTCTCTTTTCGCTCATCGCTCATTGCTTTTTTTTTTTCAATATTTATGCTTTTACCTCTCTAACCTCAGCACTGCCTTTTCGCGAGTCGCAAACATGGGTGTCATGAATGGCCCCGGATACTTAGTGCTTCGGACTCCTCACATGTGTGTCCCATCTCACTGAACTATTATCTCAGCGAGCAGGGTCGATCTTTGATCGGATTTTCTTTCACTCATTAAATTTTCCATATATTTCAAACATTCCTCCCAAACTCCAATAATGATAATAACAACAACACAAACACCATATGATAATCTCCATAATGTAACATCATTCTCACATAATCCCCGGATGGAAATAAGGTAAAGAATGGTAATGGTTAGAATATGTGGAGCAAATATGAAATAAGGCATAATATGGCTTTTGTGATACATAAGTATTGGTATAGGCTAGGAATATAAACATATGAGCATTATATGGAAATATAAAGTCCTCCATCCTCTTATCATGCAACATCAAATTTTACCTCCTTTCATGGTTTTCAATAAAAATATGCACTTCATTGTGACTTCCTTTTACTAGGCAATTTCATGCTATATTTCTAATGAATCCAATTTTGCATCGTCGAGTTCAATAAAGCTTCCATGACATTTATCAAAATTTCAATGGGGGTCATTTTTTTCAAACTTTGGAAAACATGCATGTAAGCCCATAAATATATAATGAATTCCAAAATAGCCATGTATAAGCAATTCAAGAATTAAGCTTTAAATATGCACACATAATGTCAAATAAAATCAAATATGCACAAAGTAAGCCCTTCCCCCGCCCCATACTTAAACATTACAGTGTCCTCACTGTATAAAAACAAGGGTAATGAAAGAAACTCAGTAGACATGTGTGCAGAATGCCAGAATCGAGTGTTATGCTGCTGGGCCTAGTACGATTTTAGCTTGCTTTCATCCCCATGGACCTGAAAAATGTAGAAGAGAAATACCCATAATAGAAAAACTAAAAGTTCAAAACCAAAAATAAACAAAAGCAACAATGTCCAAAAGTCCAAAAAATAAATGTCTATTTACAAGCTCTAGATTTTATAGTCGCTAGGCCGACTTCCTCTTTTAAGCTCAAGGTGGCATTTGCAGGGCCAATGTGGCTTGGGCTTCAAATAGGACTCCATTCTTGTCCATCAGCTGCAATCCTCCTGAATGGATCTTGTTCACTGTGAATGGCCCCATCTTCTTATTGTTGAATTTGTTGGGAAACCAATGATCCTTTGATTTGCCAACATAGACTTTGTCACCAACTTCATACTCTTTGGGCTCATCATTAGAAATCCTACATAAGCACACATACCAAGGCAAACATCTCCCATGTATAGATAGATCTTTAATTGAAATAGGAGAAGAAAGATCCATACCTTGGCTTACCTTCGCAGAATCAGATATCGAAAGCTCCCGAGAATCTAGTCGATTTCGAGTTAGGTTACTCGATATCGAGTTGTGTTGCTCTTCAGGTGGATTCTCAGTCGATATGGAGGGAAATGGGTCGATTTTGTCAAGTCGATATTGAGTAAGGTCACTCGATATCGAGTTGACTGGCTCAATATTGGCTGGCTTCTGCTCAACAGGAGGAATCGACTCGGCAAATGTTGGTCGATATCGACCTAGGCAAGTCGATATCGAGTGCTGCTGCTCCAAATCAGCTTGGCTCGGCTCAACAGGAGGAATCGACTCGGCAGATGCAGGTCGATATCGACAAAAGGTGGTCGATATCGAGTCGTTTTCCTCGATATTTCTCTTCTCGATTTCTGGTAGGGTTGTCTCGGTATGGACTGGTCGATATCGACCTGGTGCACTCGATATCGAGTGGTTCAGTGGCTCTGTCGATTTCTCTTGGTCGATATTGACCCCATAATTAAGACCTGGCAAAGCACCCGAAAAATAGTTAGTCCAAATCGACTTACCTGGGTCTATGTCGATTGGAATCTCTGCCTCTTCGTTCAGGATGGCCATGATCTCTTCCACCTGGGCTTCCATATCCCTTTTTTCCAGCTCTTCGGGAGTCATATTTCTTACCTTAGGCTCCCCGCAAGTAATGTAATGAGCTGATATAGACTTTACCTCTTCCATGGGACCTGTATGCCTTTCACTTTTATTGAAGGAATACTCAATTACCTCATCGCTGATGTTGAAAGTGAGCACTCCCTTCCTTACGCTTATGTTGGCATCCACCGTCGCCAAGAAGGGCCTTCCTAGAATAATTGGACAAGCAGGGTCCTCCACCATATCAATAACTAAGAAATCAGCAGGGACGAAGAATTCACCCACTTGCACTAGCACATTGTCCACCATGCCTGTTGGGATGACCACCGTGTTGTTTGCCATATAAAGCTTAGCATCCACAGGCTCTAGGGCACCTATCTTAATCTTGGACCATATTGACAGAGGCATTATACTCACACTGGCTCCAAGATCACATAAAGCATTAAATTTGTATTGACCAAATCCAATGGTTATAACAAACTTACCTGGATCTGGCCTTTTCTCAAGTATGTCCATATGGCTGCACTCCTCTGCGATCTCAACCATTGACCACTTTTTGCTTAGGATCTCCTTGAGGAACTTGACATATGATGGCATTTCATTAAGAGCTTCTGTGAAAGGTATGGTGACATTGAGCCTCTGAAGCATCTTGATGAAGCGCTGGAATTTCTTCTCTACTGGATCCTTTAGAGATTTTGTTGGGAAAGGCAGCTTCTTTTTCTAGTTCGGAGCCAGAACAGATGTCGGAGGTGTTGCAGCTTCCTCGACGTCGACTTGGTTCTCCTCGACATCGACAATATTCTTCTTGATATCGACCAGTTTCCTCGATGTCGAGTTGGAGTGCTGTGCAGACGATTTTGGCTAAGCTGTTGCTTGATGTCGACTTGATGTTGCTCAACATCGACCAAATTTTGGTTAACATCGACTTGCTGTTGGTCGATATCGAGTTGTTTCTCAGCTTCGTCTTGCTGCTTTCCGACTTCTGGCTCGCGTAGTTGGTGCCCGCTCCTGAGCTTTACGGCTGCGATGTGTCCGGTCTTCCCCTTGGGATTTGGTTCTGTTTGCCCAGGGAGTTGACCAGTCGGTCATGGAATCCGTGCCGCGAATTGACCCATCTGGGTCTCTATGTTTCTCTTCCAAATATCCAGCTCTCCAAATTTTGTATTGATGTTCTGGAACTGATTGTTGATGGGGCCTTGATTTCGGCGCATCTCATCAAGGATCATCTGAAGATCATCCTTTCGCTGGTCCCTTTCTGGATGTCCTGGAGCTCTGTATGGAGGGGGGTTCCTAGGGGCACCTTGGTTCCATTGTGGTTGCTGAAACCTTTGGTCCCCCATATAGCGATTGGAACCCCCTACGTAAGCTACCTCTTCGTGGTTTTCTGCCATCCTGACTTGCTCTGTGTGTGGGCACTCAGTAGTGGTGTGCCACTGTGATCCGCATTCGATGCAGGGCTGGTTGACAGAAAGATACTTGAATTGCTTAAGGAGCTTGCGATTCTGATCTCTGTAGTACTGCTCCTTGACATCTGGGTCAATTTCCTTAGAAGACTCATAGAGGGGCATGGATGGGGCTGGCCTGGCATAGGCATTCTCAACATAGTTTATTGGAGTCCCATACTTATTGTCGTAGTTGGTCAGCTTGTCGAGGGTAGCCCATGCGTCAGCTGGCGGCATTGTCGGATACTCATAATTAGTATACGTGTTGATCCTATCCTCAGTGGCCAGGTCAAGAGAATTGAAGAAGATCTCCTGAACGATGTAGGGTGGCTGTCCATGTGTAGGGCAGGATCGCAGTAGATCCTTATATCGTTCCCATGCTTTTGCTAGCGGCTCCCTGAGCTTTTATTTGAAAGTTGTAATCTTCTGGCGAAGGAGCGCTGTCTTGGCAGGAGGAAAGAATTTGTTGAGAAATTCCTGTCTCACTTCAGCCTATGTTGTGAGGGATCGTGGACGGAGACCTTCAAGCCACTTCAATGCTGGGCCGGCCAGAGACCATCGAAAGGCCTTCATCATGACATATTCCAAAGTGGTACCTTCAGCAAGAGTACGACACATGTCAGAAAAGTTGGTAATATGTTGAAGAGGGCATTCATTAAATCCACCATAGAAAACATTATTTTTAATTTCAATCAGGAAAGGAGTGCGAATTTCAAAATTATTTTCAGGGATTAGAATGGCCGATTCAGGCACGACGAGAGTCGGGTGCATGTAATCCTCTGCAGTGGTAGGGTATTGGGCAAGCTCAGCTTCCACCTGCCTCCTTCGCTCCGTTTCCTGCGTAGTGCGTGCTCTCTCAGTGGTGAGAGCAGTATCCTTGGCGCCTAGATCCCTATGAAGCCTCTCAATCATCTCAGCTTGTGTTTCGGCGGTCGCCATGATCCTTTTCAGTTTAGAATTGATGTGTATAAGGCGTTCCGGATCGCCTAAGGTGTCAAACTCAAGTGGTTGACCAGAACGGCGCATACACCTGCAAAGTAACTCAAGGAAAACATGAGATCTAACTACCTAAGGCGTGAATGATTGCTTCCCCGGCAATCATTCACGCCAATTTGTTGTAGGAGGAAATCGAGACTTGCAATTCAAAATATAAATAAAGTAAAGCAAACCAGATTCCGTCCCTTGCAAATGATTACAAGACCTCCTCTTGATGTAGCAATGGGAAGTCAGGATCGATCCTCGAGGAAGCGTGTCAGCGGATCTCAGGTAGCGGAGGAATCTCACAAGCAGAAAATCAAACAGATAGACAAAAACAACAGAGAAAAGCAGAAAAGAAAGCAAAGACAGCAAACTTGGTCGATATTGAGTGCTATTACTCGATATTGAGTAAGAAAATCGACCAACAGTAGGTCAATATCGACTGGAAACAGAAGCAGAACACAAGTGCAGAACCTTGGTCGATGTCGACTAAGAAAAATCGACAGAAGACAACTCGATATCGACTAAGAAAAATCGACAGAAGACAACTCAATATTGACTGCAGAAACTTGAAAACTCGGAACTTTGTGAAATAAATCAATGAACGAAAATACTTCCAAGGTCAGGGATTCAACACCACAACGATAACCATGTAAAATAACACATAAAGGCATAAAAGATCATGCTTTTCATGAAATAACTTTCGTTATTAACAAATTGGAATATAGAGGCTTTCGCATAAACCCTAATTGTTACTAACCCTTTTCACATAATTAATCCAAGTTTCAAAAACAAGATCACTTTCGCTTCAATAACACAAACAAGGATCACCTTCAACTTTCGCAAAAGAATCATGCTTACAGGGATAGAAGAAGAATTGCATAAAAAGATCAACGCATCACCTCACATGGCTACTGTCGGGCTCACCCCGACTCTAGAAGTTGGTGGACTACTCGCTCTTCATCATAAATAGACTCATCAATAATAAAAGGAAATAACTTTGCATTAAAATAAAACTAAAAAAAAAAGCTTACAACCGAACAAGCCAAATCCGCTCTCGTCTTTCCACCTTGCTCTCGCCACAAGCTCTCTCTCTCTACTTACTACCTCTTCTCCTTCTCTAGAATTAAATTGAATAGAAATCAGCTCCTAAGGCTCTATTTATAGGCTTCATTCCCTCTCTAATTAGGAAAGAATTACTTATCTATATCTATATGTATCTAATTTATTAAGATAAAAACATGGAAATAATGAAATAAATCTCTAAAGGAAATATAACTGGATAGCACTCGATAGATCTTGATGGAATTTGCTCTCGAAAATATCTCCATCGGATTCGGGATAGAAACTTAACAAGAAGTCGGTTAAGCTCGGAATCGGCTACTGCATGTCACTCGATATTGAGTAAGGCAACTCGATATCGACTAGAAATTTCTCCGCCTTCAGCTAATCAACTCAATATCGGCCAACAGGAGTGAAAATCGACTAAGTTGTTACTCGATATCGACCATCAGCTCTCAACTCCAGCTTCTTTACTCGATTCCTAGGGTGTTGACTCGGTATGGGGCACTCGATATCGACTTCCACTCTTCCTTCTTAGCCGATTTCTAGATTTCTGGGTGGAAATCGAATGGATAACTCGATATTGAGTGAGTGTACTCGATATCGACCTGTGATTTTCGACTCGATTTTCTTGCTATTCATCTTTCTGCTCTGTTCTTCAAATGCACTTTCCCGAGTCCTCGTTCGTCGGATTGACGCATATGACCATGCGTTGGAAAGCTCTTTTCGAGGGCTACAACTCTCATAAAGATTTCAAAACTTGATTTGAAATCATGAATGGCTAAAAATGGCCTTTTATCTAGCTGCACCAACCTTAGCTTCTTCATGACTTTCATTTAAGCTCCAACGTGCGTCCGATTTCTGCGAAATATAACAAAAACTTGTGTAGACCTCCATATATTGCAAATAAACACAAACTACACAAATTATGTATTATTCTAACCCAAATGCATGAAATGCATGCTGAAATCGATATAAAAGTAAGCATAAAACATGGCAAATTAGGCTCACAACAGTAATAAATTTTTATTATAATACTATAAGGTTATGTTTTTAGGAAAACTCATAAAAGTAGCTAATAAAACCTTATACTAAGTAATAAATTCTTATTATAATACTATAAGGTTATGTTTTGAGGAAAACTCATATAAGTAACTAATAAAGCCTTATACTAAGTAATGAATTCTTATTATAATACTAAAAGATTATGTTTTGAGGAAAACTCATATAAGTAACTAATAAAACCTTATACTAAGTAACAAATTCTTATTATAACACTGTAAGGTTATGTTTTGAGGAAAACTCATATAAGTAGCTAATAAAACCTTATACTAAGTAATAAATTCTTATTATAATACTATAAGGTTATGTTTTTAGGAAAACTCATATAAGTAGCTAATAAAACCTTATACTATGTAATAAATTATTATTATTATAATACTATAAGGTTATGTTTTTAGGAAAACTCATATAAGTAGCTAATAAAACCTTATACTAAGTAATAAATTCTTATTATAATACTATAAGGTTATGTTTTGAGGAAAACTCATATAAGTACCTAATAAAACCTTATACTAAGTAATGAATTCTTATTATAATACTATAAGGTTATGTTTTGAGGAAAACTCATATAAGTAACTAATAAAACCTTATACTAAGCATTAATTCTTATTATAATACTATAAGGTTATGTTTTGAGGAAAACTCTTATAAGTAGCTAATAAAACCTTATACTAAGTAATAAATTCTTATTACAATACTATAAGGTTATGTTTTTAGGAAAACTCATATAAGTAACTAATAAAACCTTATACTAAGTAACAAATTCTTATTATAATACTATAAGGTTATGTTTTGAGGAAAACTCATATAAGTTGTAACGGCCCGGGATTATGATTCCCGGGTTACGTTTCGACGGATGAAACCCCCCGTTAGGATCTTGCACCCCGAGTACAGGTTGAAGGTTTCAAATTCTATCCAAACGTTTTCAAGTGGGATTTCATACCCAAAATTCGAAGGGATCGTTGGAATCCCCGGGGAAGTCCCCTGTACCTGTCATAAGTCTACGCGTGGAAAACCAATGGTCATACAAATAAAGAAAGTAAATCATAATACATGGGGGTGCCACAGCAGAGCCGGGTCAAAACATGATCAATCATTCAAATCCAAACCGTAATTAAATTGGTGAAGTTGGAATCTCAACTCTCTCTTTCTGCCATATTAGACCCCGAGGTCATGGAGCCAAATCAGCATCAATAGTAGTAAGCATAAGAGATACCTAAAAAAATTGGTAGTGGGCGGGATCAGATCGATGTCCACTTTGGCTCTGCATCCCGGCCCTAAGCACACACATACGCTATACCTAATAAAGATGCTTCTAGATGCAAGGCGGAACATTGAAACACTAACATGTTCCTAAGATCAAGTGCATAATAATAATAAGGCCTTAGCACAATATACCAAGTGGCATATCCCTCTTCTACCTCCACCCCCTTCCGATAGGGCAGAGACGGCACGCATGCCATAATAATCGGACGGCACGCATGCCCAACCCTAAAGCCCGCAGGCAGCTCATAAGTGACGGTACGCATGCCATAATAATCGGGCGGCACGCATGCCCAACCCTAAAGCCCGCAGGCAGGTCATAATATAAGTAAAGGAAGTTCCATGACTCGATTGACTCAGGACGGGACCCGATGGGACTGGGTCGTCCTATAACCTTATCAAAGACTCTTTAGTTACTTTATAGATAACGGTCGTTCTGTTTACATACGCATACAGAAATAGAATGCTCAACAGTCGATGCAACCTAGCATGGTACTACATGGCATGCTGATCATGAATGCAAGCACCTAGTATATCATGCACCTAAAGCAGGGAATAGCTCTATTTCAATCTGAGTAAGCTCCGAAGAGACTTACCTAGCTATGCAGAACAGCATAATAGAAGATCTAGCATACATCGTTCATAAGCACAAAGTATCACCTAATTACATAACGAGAATATATATAAGTCTATGTCTAACTATCAAGCACTCAAGCACACATAACAATAGAACAAGTAACATATCGTAAAGCCACATCGCTCACCATAAATCATCAACCAAATCTGCATGCTCATACTCATCATATCCGCATATATCCCAATGGTTCATCCCAATCATAAAGCATAATTTGTTCGATAATATCCTACTAACTCATCACAATTATATAACCTTTTAACCTCTTATAATAAATCACCACAAGTCATGTTATTAGTCACACATATCATGCCGTTAGTCAACTGATCATATCATCATGCTAGCTAGTCATGGAATAAGTCATATCCTCAAGTTAGTCCCAAGCCGTTTCAAAATCCGAGTCAAACGGTTATAAATCCCAATTCTTAAAAATGTTAGCAAAACTCTTTTTTTAATTATTTAATACATCATTGCCTAGCTTGAAATTCATTTTCTCAACTTTCCTTTTTAATTTGATGAACCCGAATATTTTATTTAAATCCAAAATGATTTTATAGATATTTGAAACACCTTTTATTAACACTTTTATAAAATATTTCTAAATCCTTCATGAAATAATTTCAACCCATTTATATTCGATAAAGCTAACACTTTATAAATCTCTCGAAATAATATTTTATCGTTTAACTCCTCAAATAATATTTTAATATATTTTAATTACCCCTAATTAGTTAAATAATAACGGATAACCCGAAACGAACCGAACTGAACCCACTTAAATCCAACCGATCCGAACCGATCAAACAAATAAATAATATATATATATATATATATATATAAATATATAAGAAAGCAGGACCCACAAATATATATATAAATATATAAGAAAGCAGGACCCACAACATGTCTTCTTTCTCCTTCAAATGGAAGACTCCCACCATTGCTGCTCGACCTTACTAGGCTCCGCGCTCCCGCTCTCGAGCTCAACTCCTCCGCCTCACCCGGACTTTTCCAACCCCGCAGCTCACCTCCCAAGTGCACCGCCCATGCCTGGACCACCTCGGCGCCCGATGCTCACCCGCCCGCACCCACACACGACTCTCATGCGCCCTCACGCTCGACTCGCACTCTCGAATTCGCTCTCGAGCTCTCCGGAGCTCTCGAGCCCACCCGATCGTCTCGCACTCGGCCCTCGCTCACTCCCGACTAATCTAGACATCGAAGGAAACACGAAATCGAATCAAGGAAGGAAGGAAATGGATGAACCTCACCGAGGGGTTCGCGACTTCGGAGCTCTCGATCGGAGTCTCGGGCGTCGTCGGAGGCTCTCGATGACTCGTCGGACCTGAGTCAGACATCAATGAGTGTGTTGGTGAAGCTCGGGTGCGATTTTGATCAAAAATGGAGGAGAATGGCTTACCGAAGCGGTGTTCACGCTCGGACGGGGAAGGTGGAGCTCCGGTGGCTCGGCGGCGGCGCTGGACGGCTCCTTGGAGGCTCCGGTGTGGCGTTGAGCATCGATGGAGATGGGGCTGGAGCTGCTGCAGCCGCTGGGCTTGAGGAAAGAGGAGGGGCGGGGTTGAAGTTGTTGTTGCCACCGTTCTGGACAACAGGGGAGGAAATGGTGGTTGCGGCTCGGTGGCGATCAGTGATGGTTGATGGAGCGAAGGGGAGCAGCAGGTGGCGGTGATTGAGATGATGATGAAGAAGGAAAGAAGGAAGGAACGGTGGTGGTGATTGACAAGATGAGGGATGGTGATGGGGTATGGTGAAGACGGGGTGGTGATGATGGGTGATGAATTGGATGAAAGGAGCAGGTGAGGGTGATGATGAATGAGTGAATGACGGGGTGAGGGATGACGTTTGAAGAGGTATGGTGAGGGAGTTGGTGAGGGTAATGTGTTGAATTGGTTAACTAATACCCGGAATTAAATTCCGTATACGTGAATTTTGAATCCCGTAGTTAGCTTCTCCGACTCTTGCTTCCTCGATCAATTAGATTTTTTTTTCTTTTAAGATCGAAAAGGATATCGCTATTCGATAATTATTTTGAATTTTCGAGGTTAAATGACAGAAATTGTTCGCCAAATTTTTACATTCCGGTCAGAATCCGCTAAATGTGTTTTAAATTCAGTTTAAGTTCATTTTTAATTTCCTTTTTCTGAAAATTTAGGATTTCAATTTCCGAGCCCCTAAAATAATCTTAAAACAGGGGATGAAGTTTGAAATTGGTGAGTCCAAGGATCATGCCATTGATCCCATAAGCACCTCATAAATGCCCCTATGAGATCCCCACAGTACCGTTGTCATAATCATAATATCTCCAATAGATCGTAGCAAGAATGTAATATCGGCCCCTACCACATCCTTACTCCGACTTCTCGGTCATATCATAACTCAAAAGCATTATAGCATCTCCACTAGGTCTTAGCAAGCAGTCTATAAGGGCCCCTATAAAATGCCTGTATCCACTTCGTGGGGCGTCATAATGCAAGCTCGGTTAGAAAATTTGAAGAGGGTCCTTAGTTTGAAAAGGTTTGGTCTCAAAATCATTGAAGTTATCAATCGCGTTCGATTTTCCTAAATCCAACTCAATCCTTTTTAAACATTATTTAAAATTCCTTAACCCGATGTTAGTCAAACAAGTTCTAAATTCAGGAGGTGGATTCATCCACCTCTAAGGGCTAACCACATATTTCCTTCCTAGGTTCAAAGTCAAAATCAAATTCATTAATTCAGTTCTATCATATTAGCAATTCCAATTCAAGACATCATATATCACATCAATCGTATCACATCTTCATAATAAGGTCATAATCATGTCACAAATAGTCACATACCATAACATATCTAGCATAATATCATACGGAGTAGGGTTCGTCACATCAATCATGTCAATAAGATAAGCACATCATACTTATGCCAACTACCAAGCATCATCACATTAGAGGCAAACAAATACTTCCGCACGCCAGCATTTCATCAAGTTCAGGGGATAATTATTGTTAGTACTAACATCTCGCCATCACCTATGACAATACATCGAACAATCATCACCATCTAAAGCATAGAATCCGCACAATACTACCCCAAATAAAGCATTCACCAGGTTACATCCTCAAGAGAATCCGCCTACAACTACCCACCATAACAAGACACGACCACTACTCCTTATCTTTTGCATCAAGATCGTTCTTACCTAGGTCTACCAACTCAATCGAATACTAATTATAAACCGCATTGCATCCCGCTCATAATATACTCTCTAGCCTCACAACTGTTCGCAATCAAGGCCAATTACTCAAACCAACTACTAAGCATCCCAAGTCCTATGCCATCAAGCCATCTAAGAGCCAGCCTACTTCGACATCCCGACCTCAAATCCTACTCGACCACCTAAAACCATATCTCGGAGTTCTCGATTGCACAATTCCCTTATTCCAACAAGCCTAACAACTCAATCGACTATCAAGACTCTCTATAAAACATACCCTCATCCTAGAGGTCATCTACCAGTCTCATTTTCACCTTCTAAGGGAAATCTCAAGTCACCTCAACTGAGCTGCTCTCTCGATGGACCTAGATGTTCCTTAACAATCTCGCTTACTCTTTCTAGGTCCTCAAGACTCCGCCTGACCATCATCTTCCAAAGAGACATCTCGAATCACCTTGCTAACATGATCATACTTCCCGCACCACTAACCACTCTCATTGACCATCCACCTCTAAGAAACCAACTCATACTGACCATCTCACACATGTCACTCCCGGCCAACTCTAACACCGAAACCCATCTAATGCTACTCCCAACCACGAATCACCAAACCCTCATCACTAGCACCTATCCTCAAAGACCAACCACTGATTCTACTTACTCATCCCATTCTGAATCTCACAAAAACGGAACCAATCACGGCTCCTCAAGATGACCTACTCTTAGATCCTCTTCCTGGCATTTTCCGAAACTACCTCAAGCTACCATTCCTTAATCACGACGTCCTGGGCCTAAAGCGTCTATCCATTGGCCTTTCTTCCCAAAGAAACCTTATGCCACCCTAGCTCGAATTTCCCATAATATCACAACTTGACCAATTCTCTCACAATCCGCCAATCTATAGATTCCCAATATCATCTACCTAGACTAGTTCTCCTCATATTGCCTCAGATCATGCTTCCTCAACCTCGAAATCTCTACCACTTAAACCATTATGTACTGATCATCATTTCCACGGAATTCCTACGACATCCTCATCTGAGTTTCCCAAGTACCACAACTTCGCAAAACCTTCTAAAATTCTTCTTCCTCTAGCGTCCTCAATACCTTCTGCATTCCTAGTTCCCAATTCCAGGCTCAGAACTTCCATATCTCAACCTCAAGCCCACAGTCTTACTAGAAAATCTCAATGACATTCCTGCCTAGCTATTAGTCCTTCCTCAAAAATTCATCTCACATCCTCAAATACTTCAATAGCCACAATAACCTCCACTCATAAATTCCCCAAGCATTACCAATCCTATCTAAACAACCCCAAATACTCATCACACGAACAACCTTGATATGAACAACCTAATATCCCTTATCGATAATTTCCTAAGCAACCTCATACTACTCTTCCTTGGCAATTCCTCTACCTCGCCCCTTACCGAAGTCGCTCCCACTCACAACACACACCACCTAGCTAGTCCCAAATTCTACGATTCCTCAGACGTTCCTTAATCGATCATCCTTACGTTGCCCAAACTCCGCTCCCAGACTACCTAGACACTACCCTTAGCGCACCAACCCATCTAATAGCACTTCCACTACAAGAACTCCTTGACCACTCCTAGCCTATCCAACCACCTCTAGAACTATCCAAACTACCTATACCCTCACACACTACATGTCTATACTTCCACCTCTAGCTAAGACCTACCTAGAAGCTCATCTGAGAACCCCATTGCCTACTACCTCCTACTAGTCCTAACTCACTCGACTCTACCTACGTTAATGCATTCTTCCTGTACTCCATCTCACACTACCAAAGACCACATCCGAAGACCTCAAACCCACCAACCACTTTTCAACCTAGCTTACCGAAGAACCTCACGTCCCATGTTCCTAAAAGAAGAACCATCCAACATATATACCTCATACCTTACTCATTAGCACATCAGTATACTCAAGCATCAAGGCACATCATCATAGGCACAAGACAATCAGGCAATTACTCACTGCCAGCTCAGCATATCAGTCACCACATATCTAGTTATGTCAGTTCTAGGCCTATCGCACAACATCACTTCCAATTCGCAGAGGAGAGATCACAATTCGGATGAACAACGTCATTCCTTGAGCCATCTAGAAGGATTACGTCTGCAACCGCCATCTTCGAAAGGCGTCTGTCCTTTGGTGACATCGATCCTAGGGTCCATGGGCCATGGGCCCACCACACTTCCGTTGCGCCACTCTGATGCCATTTGATCGCTCGTTTTCTCTTCTATGTTGATGTCCATCCAGGGGATCACGAGGCGTTAGAAGTCACGGAGATAGGGGAGAGACAAGGGCGGACAACACAACTTTCTTAAGGGTTTATACATGGACTAGGACTAAAGATGACGAGACTAGAGATAAGATCTCAACCCGAGAGTTACAACGATGCCCTTAGGTCATTCTATGAGGTTATGATTGCGGCAAGCAGCGCATAGCAATCATGAAGTATCTGAACCACATTATTCCACACTAGTATGTACCTATCTCAAAGAATAGCGACTCATGAGTTCACAACACGTTCATCTAATCAAATTTTTCATGCACGTGGAACAAGCTAGCGCCCTATCATTTTATTTGCCAGTCATACCTTACATTCCGGTAGGAATCCGCTAAATGAGTTTTAAATTCAGTTTAAGTTCATTTTTAATTTCCTTTTTCTGAAAATTTAGGATTTGAATCTCGAGCCATTACATAAGTAGCTAATACAACCTTATACTAAGTAACAAATTCTCAATATAATTCTATAAGGATATGTTTTTAGGAAAACTCATACAAGTAACTAATAAAACCTTATACTAAGTAACAAATTCATATTATAATACTATAAGGCTATGTTTTGAGGAAAACTCATATAAGTACCTAATAAAACCTTATACTAAGTAATAAATTCTTATTATAATACTATAAGGTTATGTTTTGAGGAAAACTCATATAAGTAACTAATAAAATCTTATACTAAGTAATAAATTTTTATTATAATACTATAAGGTTATTTTTTGAGGAAAAATCATACAAGTAACTAATAAAACCTTATACTAAGTAATAAATTCTTATTATAATACTATAAGGTTATGTTTTGAAGAAAACTCATATAATTAACTAATAAAACCTTATACTAAGTAATAAATTGTTGTTATAATACTATAATGTTATGTTTTGAGGAAAACTCATATAATTAACTAATAAAACCTTATAATAAGTAATAAATTCTTATTATAATACTATAAGGTTATGTTTTGAGGAAAAACTCATATAAGTAACTAATAAAACCTTATACTAAGTTATAAATTCTTATTATAATACTATAAGGTTATGTTTTGATAGCTTTATTTTCTAAATGTTTTTTTATAATTATTTTCTAGATGTAAAATTTGAATGAAAAAAAATAAGCAATTCATGCCAATTGTAAAAAAAAGTTTTTAGCGCCGAATTGGTATATGAGCGGTGTATTTTTCGCTTGAAAATTAAAGTAGCGGTAAGATGTGAAGGAAAAAACATTTTATGCCCACTGTCAAAATTTTTGTTAGCGCCCAATTCAATTCTTAGGCGGCAATTATTTTGGGCTTTGAAATTGAGAAAGCGGTATAACCTAATTCATTTTGGTCACCGCCTCCTTTCACGTGTTCTCTTCATCCTCTCTTCATTCCAGATCTCGCTCTCTCTCCCCAACGATTTCAAATCTCTCATCCTCTCCGACTTTCAAATCTCTCATCCTCCCCGACAAACACAACGGAGAACGAAGCCTATGTTGAATCCAATCTGGCAGAGCCCGGAGGGAGCGCCGCCTTTAGTAGACGAAGAAAGGGGCGGAGAAACCCATACCTTCTCTTAGGTTTATACTCTTCAACTCATTCGTGAAAAGAATAGGTCCTACATGCCGCTAGTAACACAGAGCAAGACATGAGCACTGTTTAGGTAGTCTGAATAAGTTCAACACACTAATCATGTATCATGCATATAAAAGCTCAAGATGTAGTGTGGTGTGTTATTATGGGGTGTGTAAGGTCAGATAATCAGGAAAACAGGAGATGGCCTGGTGTCACAGAAGGCATACTGAGCATCGAGTGCAATTATTTAAGCTATCATGTTACAGAGACCAATTTATGAGGTATGTATACAAGAAAGATTGACCACTCTAACATGAACCTAATTCAAAAGAGGGCATTAATGATGCGAGTTCATATTAAAGATCACCTTCACAATACATGTTGTGAATACAATCAACACATCAAATCATGCGATCACAAAGAGCCACCATTATAATTAGACAGAAATCCCTAAGGGCAACCATCAACTCATCCTAACCGACTCATCAACCCGTTTCCCCCGGGACATTAGTATGGCTCATTTTGGTAAAGTTAAAGGGCACTCATATTACTTTCCGAAGGAAGATCACTACTAAAAAAATAGGAAATAACTACGGATTTTTAGCCACGAATGTCAGCCGACGCTGTTTTGGTTGCCAATAGCAATGACATTGGCCACGAGTGTTCTTGAGCGTGGCTATTTTCGTGACTGGTGGTCACACAAGAATGCCATGTCATCAAATTCGTAGCTAATAGCAACGAACACAATGTCCGTGGATGATTTCGTGGCTGAAGAAGTTGATGATAGTAGTGATTAGCCACGACATTAGCTATGAATCCTTATTTCGTGGCTGTATTCGATGCTGATTTGGCAACAACATCAACCTCGTGGCTAAATCCGTGGCTATTAAGCATCAGAAATTCGACGATGGAATGGACACGAGGTGAGTGGGCTTGGATCGGTTATTGTAGGCGGGTCGGACATGGGGTGAGTGGGCTTGAATTGTAGCTGAATCCGTGGGTAATAAAAGAAGAACAAATGTTATGGGCTCGGCAGGGATCAATAGCCCATTAGAAATGATCGGCCCAATTACCTTATTAGCCCATAGAATGAAATGTGTATTTAGCAACGACTCGGTCCGTGGCTAAATCCGTTGCTATTACGGTTGAGCCCAAATGTGCTTTAATTTAATATGCGCCCAAATATGACTATACTTTCCCCGATTGGCCCATTGACGGGCCCAAATATGACTATGAATTTTTTTATAAAAATTATAAGTGTTGAAAAAAACATATATTAACTAATTAATAAATTTATACCAAAAAAAACTAATTAATAAATTCGTATGAGAATATTATAATGGTATGTTTTGAGGAAAACTCATATAACTGACTAATAAATGTTTAATAAAACCTTATATTAATTAATAAATTCTTATTAGAATACTATAAGAGCATGTTTTGAGGAAAACTGATATAAGTGACAAATAAATGTTTAATAAAACCTTATATTAAGTAATAAATTCTTATTAGAATACTATAAGTTTATGTTTTGAAGAAAACTCATATAAGTAAATAATAAAACCATATACTAAGTAATAAATTCATATTATAATACTATAAGGTTATGCTTTGAGGAAAACTCATATAAGTAACTAATAAAACCTTATACTAAGTAATAAATTCTTATTATAATACTACAAGGTTATGTTTGGAGGAAAAATCATATAAGTAGCTAATAAAACCTTATACTAAGTAACAAATCCTTATTATAATACCATAAGGTTATGTTTTTGAGGAAAACTCATATAAGTAGCTAATAAAACCTTATACTAAGTAACAAATTCTTATTATAATGCTATAAGGATATGTTTTTAGGAAAACTCATATAAGTAGCTAATAAAACCTTATACTAAGTAATAAATTCTTATTATAATACTATAAGGTTATGTTTTGAGGAAAACTCATATAAGTACCTAATATAACCTTATACTAAGTAATGAATTGTTATTATAATACTATAAGGTTATGTTTTGAGAAAAACTCATATAAGTAATTAATAAAACCTTATACTAAGTAATAAATTGTTATTATAATACTATAAGGTTATGTTTTTAGGAAATCTCATATAAGTAGCTAATAAAACCTTATACTAAGTAATAAATTCTTATTATAATACTATAAGGTTATGTTTTTAGAAAAACTCATATAAGTAGCTAATAAAACCTTATACTAAGTAATAAATTCTTAATGTAGCACCCAATTGGTATATGAGTGGTAAATTTTTCGCTTGAAAATAAAGTAGCGGTAAGATGTGAAGGAAAAAACATTTTATGCCCACTGTCGAAATTTTTTTTAGCGCCCAATTCATTTCTTAGGCGGCAAATATTTTGGGCTTTGAAATTGAGAAAGCGGTATAACGTAATTCATTTTGGCCGCCGCCTCCTTTCACGTGTTCTCTTCATCCTCTCTTTATTTCAAATCTCGCTCTCTCTCCCCAACGATTTCAAATCTCTCATCCTCTCCGACTTTCAAATCTCTCATCCTCCCCGACAAACACAACAGAGAACGAAGCCTATGTTGAATCCAATCTGGCAGAGCTCGGAGGGAGCGCCGCCTTCAGTAGACGAAGAAAGGGGCGGAGAATCCCATACCTTCTCTTAGGTTTATACTCTTCAACTCATTCCTGAAGGGACCTATGCTCGTATCGGTCTGTGTTCTTTTACTATATCCTGTTGAATTTGATTTCTTAGGGTTTCAGTTTTTAGGTTTGCTGATTTTTATTGGGTTGTGTGTTTGTGGTGCAGCGCCGTGATCTGGGTTGGTATGGAAGCATTCGATCAACGTGGGTGCTGGTGTGATAGACGCCGACTACAGGGGCTCTGTTGGGGTGATTCTGTCTCTCTTCCCCCTTCATATTCTCCATCTTTCCCCATCCCCTTGCCTAACTCTCTCTCTCTCTCTCTCTCTCTCTCTCTCTCTCTCTCTCTCTCTCTCTCTCTCTCTCTCTCTCTCTCTCTCTCTATTTCTCTCTCTCTCTCTCTCACTCAGAGCTTTTAAAATTTGAATAAATGGAGAAAGAAGAGGTCCGCCTTTGGTTGCATCATCATCCCTAAGACGCTCGACAATTCGGCTCCTCTCCCCTCCGTTGGCTCCATCACCGCCTTTGCCTCCCGCCGCAGATTCTCTTACGCCGTCTCCCCTGCATCCTTCACCTCCGATGTCTCACCTTCCGACGCTCTCCGTCTTTCCTTGCCTTGACTCCCATCCCTTCATCTTCCCACCTCCGGTTGTCGAGACACTCCTCCAAGGTTATCCCCTTTCCTTCGGCTCTTTTCCACTCGATTTTGCAATTTCTTGGTTGTCTATAAACTTCTGTTTCATATATTCTTCAAAAAGATTTGATTTTTAATACCTAATTTCGATTTTGTTTAATTTCTTAGTGTTTAGAATTGGCAGATCCAAATTTCTTGCTCCACCCCTAATTAAACAAAATCTGGAAATTTATTTCTCCTAAATAGGTTAGAAACTTGTCAAGAAGAGATTTTACCCAACACCATAGTTTTTTATTTACGGTTGTGTTGCATACAGTGATCTACGTTTGAATAGCAGATCCAAATCTGTATTAAACTACAATGTTGGATATGCATTCTCAATTTCTCACAAAAGTGATCTCGTCTACAAATCAATTCATAATTGTTTTAAATGTTGATTCCTCTGTTTGTTTGTTTGAATGTCAAAGCACATCACTTGTTCTTGTTTCAGGTTTAATGGATTTGTCTCAGAGCAAGTTTGGGCACTCATTGACTCATTCATGTGCAAGCAGAAGTAGAGATGCCCCGACAATGTCATCCAAGAAATCCCACTCCCTTGGCTAGATTTGGTTTCTTTTGTATCTATAATATGTTCTTTATTTTTGTACTCCATTTTATGTATGTTTGGATTTGTTATTGCTTTGGATGTATCTATCAAATTTTGCTACAAAATCAAAAAACAAATGAAAATTAGCACCAGTCGCGACTTTAGCCTCAAAAATAGCAATGACACAAATACTATCGTTACCAACAACCCTAGCAACAACCCTACCAACAACATTACCAATGAAATGAGTAACAACTTTAGCAATGGCCTTAGCAACGGATCAGCAACGAACCAAGCTACGTTCATCACCAGTTTGCAGCCACGAACCCTGCAATGAACTTAGCCACGACTTCAATTTCGAGGCTGTTTTCAAACCGGGTTCGTAGCCACAGCCGCGGCATATGTCATCTACTATTAGCCACGGACATAGCCACGGCCATAAAATATTCGTTGCTAAAATCCGTGCCTGACGGTCCGTCGCTATTAGCTGCGAGGCATATAGCAAGGGATGGCCCGCTCGTGGCCAATTTCGTGGCTAAACCGGTTAGCAACGGACATTCGTGGCTAAATCCATTGCTATTTTTCGTAGCTATTTCCTGCGTTTTTAGTAGTGGATGGTAAGGTTTGGGTTTAGAATCTTGTGGAAAGAAGACACTGTTTGACCATTACTAGAATTGAGAAGGGCTAGAATAGTTCAGAATATATGTAGTTTATGTTTATCTGCCAATTATGGAATCTACACTAGTTTCTGTTTAATTTCGCAGAAATAGAGGTGATTTACAGCAGTTCAGAGAAAGGAGGAAAAGCTCGAAGTCAATTACAGAAAGTCTAAGGTCAAGGAGTAGCGGAACTAGGACAAATCGAGCTGGAAGCAAGAAAATCGAGTCGACACCATCTGATCGATATCGAGTACCATTAGTCGATATCGAGTTGGCCAGTCGATTTCTACCCAGAAAGCTAAGAATCAAGCAAAGCTGAAGAAATCGAGTACACCAACTCGATATCGAGTAACCAAAAAATCGAGTGGAGATCCAGAATCGACCCGAGAAGCTGGGAGCTTGAAGACGGAGGTCGATATCGAGTTAACCAAGTCGATATCGAGTACAATCAGGTCGATATTCATCTCTGGATGCCGAGATCGAGTCAGGAAGTGAAGACGGAAAAATCACAGGTCGATATCGAGTTGACACCAGTGGCTGAAATCGAGCAAGTCCGAGTTCTTGTTAAGGTTCTATCCCGAATCCAATGGAGATATCCACAAGATCAAATTCTATCAAATTCTATCAAGATCTATTAAGTTCAAGAAGGATTTATCCACAACTAGTCCTAGTTACTTTTAAGATTTATTTCCTTTATTTCCAAGTTTTATCTTATGTTATTAGATAGATTTAGATATAGTTGCTCTATCCTAGAATAACTACATGGAACTCTATAAATAAGGCCTTAGGGGCTGAGTTTTATTAATTCAATTTCAGTTACAATTAATTACACAGAGAGAGTAGAGAGAGAGAGCTTGTGGCGAGAGAAGTTGGAGAAGGCGAGAGCGGGATTTGGCTTCGATTGGTTATAAGCTTTCTTTTATTTTATTTAATGCAATTTAGTTCCCTTTTATTATTAATGTCTTTCCTTGCGATGAAGAGCGAGTAGTCACCCAACTTCTAAGGTCGGGGTGAGCCCGACGATAGCCATGTGAGGTGATGCGGTAAAGGTACAAGCTTGCAATTCGTCTTCTATCCCTATGAGCATGATTCTGTTGCGAAAGTTGAATGTGATCCTTGTTTGTGTTATTGAAGCGAAAGTGATCTTAACACAACTTGGATTAATTATGTGAAAAGGGTTAGTAACAATTAGGGTTTATGCGAAAGTCTCTATCTTCCTATTTGTTAATAACGAGAGTTATTTGATGAAAAGCATGATCTTTTATACCTTTATGTGTTATTTTACATGGTTATCATTGTGGTGTTGAAACCCTGATCTTGGAAGTCTTTTATTTTATTGATTTATTTCACAAAGTTTCGAGTTTTGAGTTTCCGTCAAGTCGATTTCAAGTTAACTGCAGTCGGGTTTTCTTTAGTCGATATCGAGTTCTACCAATCGGTATTGACCAAGTTCTGCCTTTGTGTTCTGTCTGTTTTGAGTCGATTTCGAGTGACTTTAGTCGATATTTTCACTCGATATCGAGTCCTAGTGGTCGATATTGACCTAAAGTTTGGTGCTTTTGTTATGCTTTCTGCTTTTCTCTGTGTTTGCTGTGTGTCTGGTTGATTTTCTGCTGAGATTTGGAACTGAAAAGGCGGGTGCTTACACGCTTCCTCGTGGATCGATCCTGACTGCTTTCAACTACAATGAGAGGAAGTCTTGTATTTATTTGCTGAGACAGGGAGTCAGTCTGATTTTATATTTATATTTATTTCATACTTGATACATCCTCCTGCAACAATAAAATTGGCGCCGTTGCCGGGGAAGCCATCAATCGCGCCCTTTTTAGTTCTTTTTCTTTTCTTTATATTTGTTTTTACTTTTTAGTTCCTTTTTACTTGCTTCTTTTTATTTCTGTTTCTCATGTGCATGCGAAGAACTGATCGTACGCCTATAGACCCTATGCTCGAGCCGGAGCGATTTTTCCATCTTCAGCAAAGGCTTAGGAGGAGACTCATGTCAACATCCGACAACGAGAATGCGGGCCAGCTCACACCTGCACAGGATCTTGAGCAACTCCGCCGACAGATTGAGGCATTCACCACCAGAGAAGCTGAACACGCCCGACGAGAGGCGGAATATGCACAGAACCAGCAGCGGTGGGAGGCAAGGGTAGATCGCGAGAAGGGAACTTGAGGAGCGGGTTGGGCACATCCCAACCAATGCAAAGGAGTATCTGCATCCTACTCTAGAAGTTCCGGAATCAGCGATCATTCTTCCCGCTATTAACTTTGAAATTCGTCCTTCTTTTATTACTGAAATTAGAAGGAGTCAATTTAGGGGAAGAATAAATGAATGTCCTTTAGAGCATGTCACCACTTTTATAGACTTATACGAAGCTATAGCTGATGGTGCTAATCTTGAATACTTAAAACTAAAGGCTTTTCGTTGGTCCCTTGCCGGAATAGCACAACAGTGGCTGGAAGGATTGCATGCACGATCAATTCGCACCTGGAATGAACTACAGGACCCGTTCCTCAACAAGTTATTTCCTCCTGCAAAGACAGCTGCCCTCAAACAACAAATTACGGCTTTCAGACAAAAGCCAGGGGAACCATTAGCACAAGTATGGGCGCTCTACAAGAGGCTTCTGAAATCCTGTCCTACTCATGGCCAGCCACCCTACGTCATTCAGAAGATCATCTTCAATTGCCTAGATGCGCCTACTAAGGATCGGATCAACAACTACACCAACTATGAGTATCTTGGATACACTTCATGCCTAGCATGGGAGGTATTTGAGACGTTGGCTAACTACGACAACACATATGGGACTTCTGCGGCCGCTTCTGACGAAAGGTATGAAATGCCTGCCCCATCTATGTCGTTGTATGTGCGATCAAAAGAGGTTGATCCGGACGTCAGGGAGCAATTCCAGAATGACCAGGTACGTCGTCTTACCAAACAAGTTAAATTGCTCTCTAAAAATCAGCCTTGTTTGGAATGTGGGTCTGTGAGGCACAACACTACTGCGTGCCCACACGTCGATGAAGTACAAGCAGCAGAGATCCACGAAGAGGTAAGGTACGCAGGGGGACACTACTCAGGGCCACATTAGAATCAGAACTGGAGCTACTATTGCCAGCCCCAGCATCAGAATCTCCCTCCCTACAGAGCCCCTGGTCACCCTGACAGAGAAGGTAAGAAGGATGACCTGCAGACCATCCTGGAAAAAATGTGGAGGAACCATTTAGACATCAAACAGTCTATCAATTCCATCCAAACTCAGCTATACGGTGTCAACTCTAGGCTTGGGAAAATCGATATTTGAAGGAAATCGATTGACACACAGATTGGCCAGATGGCAGCATCCGTCCCCAGACAATCAGGTACGCTCCTTTTTACCACTGAACCTAACCCTAAGGGTAAATCTACTGGACAGGTAGCTGCTATGAACCTGAGGAGTGGGCGACAGATGCAAACGCCGGAGCAAACGACAGAGGAAACGGGCGCTGGAGACCAGTCGATATCGACCAGTCCCCATTCGATATCGACCACCCACAAGTCGAAATCGACCCGAATCCTCAGCAAATCCCGAGGCCAGCAGATCAACTCGATATCGACCAGACACAGGTCGATTTCGACCAGACGCCAATCGATTTCGACCCTCCCCACTCGACATCAGCACCTGTGATGAAGAAAAAGCTGCCTTTACCGACGAAATCTCCAAAGGATCCAACAGAGAAGAAGTTTCAACGTTTCATCAAGATGCTTCAGAGGCTCAATGTCACCATACCCTTCACAGAAGCTCTTAATGAGATGCCATCCTACGTCAAGTTCCTAAAGCAGATTCAGAGAAAAAAGCGATTAATGGATGAGATCGCATAGGAGTGCAGCCAAATGGATGTACTTGAGAAAAGGCCAGATCCAGGTAAGTTTGTTATAACCATTGGATTTGGTCAATATAGATTTAATGCTTTATGTGATCTTGGAGCTAGTGTGAGTATAATGCCTCTATCAATATGGTCTAAGATTAAGATAGGTGCCCTAGAGCCTGTGGATGCTAAGCTTTATATGGCAAACAACACGGTGGTCGTCCCAACAGGCATGGTGGACAATGTGCCAATGCATGTAGGTAAGTTCTTCGTCCCTGCTGATTTCTTAGTTATTGATATGGCAGAGGACCCTACTTGTCCAATCATTCTAGAAAGACCCTTCTTGGCGACGGTGGATGCCAACATAAGCGCAAGGAAGGGAGTGTTCACTTTCAACATCAGCGATGAGGTAATTGAGTATTCCTTCAATAAAACTGAAAGGCATACAGGTCCTATGGAAGAGGTAAAGTCCATATCAGCCAGAAACATCACTTGCGGGGAGCCTAAGTTAAGAAATATGACTCCCGAAGAGCTGGGGTGTTTGTTGTGAGCCTATTTTGCCATGTTTTATACTATCTTTTATATCGTTTTCTGCATTCATTTCATACATTTGGGCTAGAATAGTTCGGAATCTATGTAGTTTATGTTTATCTGCCAATTATGGAATCTACACCAGTTTTTGTTTAATTTCGCAGAAATAGAGGCGATTTACAGCAGTTCAGAGAAAGGAGCAAAAGCTCGAAGTCAATTATAGAAAGTCCGAGGTCAAGGAGTAGCAGAACCAGGACAAATCGAGCTGGAAGCAAGAAAATCGAGTCGACACCATCTGGTCGATATCGAGTACCATTAGTCGATATCGAGTTGTCCAGTCGATTTCTACCCAGAAAGCCAAGAATCGAGAAAAGCTGAAGAAGTTGGTCGATATCGAGTACACCAACTCGATGTCGAGTAACCCTAAAATCGAGTGAAGATCCATAATCGACCCGAGAAGCTTGGAGGAGGAAGACGGAGGTCGATATCGAGTTAACCAAGTCGATATCGAGTACAATTAGGTCCATATTCATCTCTAGAGACCGAGATCGAGTCAAGAAGTGAAGACGGAAAAATCACAGGTCGATATCGAGTAACACTAGACGATATCGAGTTGACACCAGTGGCCGAAATCGAGCTAGTCCGAATTCTTGTTAAGGTTCTATCCCGAATCCAATGGAGATATCCACAAGATCAAATTCTATCAAATTCTATCAAGATCTATCAAGTTCAAGAAGGATTTATCCACAACTAGTCCTAGTTCCTTTTAAGATTTATTTCCTTTATTTCCATGTTTTATCTTATATTATTAGATAGATTTAGATATACTTGTTCTATCCTAGAATAGCTACATGGACCACTATAAATGAGGCCTTAGGGGCTGAGTTTTATTAATTCAATTTCAGTTACAATTAGTTACTGTTGTGAGCCTAATTTTCCATGTTTTATACTTACTTTTATATCGATTTCTGCATGAATTTCATACATTTGGGTTAGAATAGTACAGAATCTATGTAGTTCACACTTATTTTCCAAATTATGGAGTCTAGACTAGTTTCTGTTTAATTTCGCAGAAATCGGACGCACTTTGAAGCTTAAAGGAAAGTCATGAAGAAGCAAAGGATGGTGCAGCAGGAGAAAACGCCATTTTTCATCATTCATCATTCCAAATCAAGTTTTGAAGTCTTCATGAGAGTTGTAGCCCTCGGAAGGAGCTTTCCAACGCCTGCTTATATGCGTCAATCCGACGAACGAGGACTCAGGATTGTGCGTTTCAAGAAAATAGCAGAATGCTGGAAAATACGGAAGAGGTCGATTTCGACCAGACTTGGTCGATATCGACATAATTTTGGTCGATTTTCTCCTAGAGGCCAGAAATCGACCCAGGAAGCTGGAAGAGGAAGGCACGGGTCAATATCTACCTACCTAAGTTGATATCGAGTGACCACAAGTCGATTTTCACTCCTGAGGCTGGGATCGAGTCAAGAAGCTAAAGCCGAGAAATTTCAAGTCGATATCGATTGACCCAAGTCGATATCGACATGACCAACAGTGGCCGATTTCTAGCTAGTCCGAGTTCTAATCAAAGTTCTATTCAAAGTCCAATGGAGATATCCACAAGATCAAATTCTATCAAGATCTATCAAGATGGAAGAGATATTTACCTACTTTAGATATAGTCCTAGTTGATTTATTCCTTTATTTCCACAATTTAATCATTAAGTATTTAGATAGATAGATATAGATATAGATAGAAATTCCTTCCTTGATTAGCAAGGATTGGAAGCCTATAAATAAAGCCCTAGGGGTTGATTTTCATTCATGCAAGTCAAGTCGTCTTAGGACGCAAGGAGGAGGAGGAGGAGGAGGAGGAGAAGGAGAGAGAGAGAGAGAGAGAGAGAGAGAGAGAGAGAGAGAGAGAGAGAGAGAGAGAGAGAGAGAGAGAGAGAGATAAGACGACAAGGAGGAGGAGGAGGAGGAGAGAGAGAGAGAGAGAGAGAGAGAGAGAGAGAGAGAGAAGGAGGAACGTTTGGAAGGTTTTGTAAGTTTTCGTTTATTTTATGTTAAAAATAGTTTCTTTCGTCATGTTTGCTTTCTAATTTCCTTCTTCTAGGGTTGGGGTTATCCCAACATAGATATGTGTGTTTGATTTATGAATTCATGATTTTGTATATCTTTATTATCATCTACCTATCTGTTTAATCCTTTGCGACAGTCGAGGACAATTTCTTATTTTCAATTATGAAGCGAAAGTGAATTAATTATGTATTTGGATAGTAATTAGGCTTTGCTTGCGAAAGTTGGTTGGTCCTAATTAAGAAAAGGTAGTAACACTTAGGGTTTATACGAAAGCCTCTATATCCCTATTTGTTAATAACGAAAGTTATTTGATATAAAGCATGCATCTTTATGTGATTTATGATCTACACATATGTTTGTTGTTGTTGTGATCCCTAACCTTGGAAGTTTGCATCTTTATTTGTTTTATTTTATTATTTTTATTCGGCACATATTCTACTCGATATCAAACCACCATTCTCTCTCCATCCCTCGACATCGACCCCTCTATTCTTTGTCGATAGCTGTTGTAGGAGGAAATAGTGTTTAAAATATAATGAAATAAATCAAACCAGATTCGTGCCAACGCATATAATTACAAGACCTCCTCCCGATGTAGCAGCGGGAAGTCAAGATCGATCCAAGAGGAAGCGAGCCAGAGGATCTCAGGTAGCTGTAAATATTACAGACAGAAAGACAGAAAAGAAAGACAGAAATAACAAATAAAAGCGGAAAATAAAGCAAGCAACATAACCTACTCGATATCGACTACGAGGTCCTCGATATCGACTAAACTCAGCGACAACAGAAACAGAAATCAAAGCAGACAACTTGATGCCGACAACTCTTCCTCGATGTCGACAAGATTTGCTCGATATCGACAAAAACTCCCCGACGTCGAGTAAGGACAGAAACTTGAAATTGCAACTTTTCGAACCCAGAACGCAGATTTTGATGAATTAAATTCAATAAACTAAAGACTTCGAAGGCCAGGGTATCAACACCATAACGATAACCATGCAAAATAACACATAAAGGCATAAAAGATCATGCTTTTCATCAAATAACTTTCGTTATTAACAAATAGGAATATAGAGGCTTTCGCATAAACCCTAATTGTTACTAACCCTTTTCCCATGATTAACCCAAGTTGTATTAAGATCACTTTCGCTTCAATTACACAAACAAGGATCACCTTCAACTTTCACAAAAGAATCATGCTCATAGGGATAGAAGATGAATTGCATAAAAAGATCAAACCTTTACCGCATCACCTCACATGGCCACCGTCGGGCTCACCCCGACCCTAGAAGTGGGTGGACTACTCGCTCTTCATTATCAAGAAAGACATCAATAATAAAAGGAAATAACTTTGCATTAAATTTAAAACTAAAAAGAAAGCTTACAACCGAACAAGCCAAATCCGTTTTTGCCTTTCCACCTTGCTCGCCACAAACTCTCTCTTTTTCTATGTAACAGATTGCTTGTTCTCTCTGAAATTGAATGACTAGAAATCAGCTCCTAAGGCCTTATTTATAGCCTTCCAATCCTTGCTAATCAAGGTAAGAAAGTGTATCTATATCTATATCTTCTCCTTTGTCTTGATAGCTCTTGATAGATGTAAATAGAATTTTGTCTCGAAAACATCACCATTGGCTTTGGGATAGAAACTTAACAAGATATTTGCATAGCTCGGAATCCACCGCCTGGGTCAACTCGATATCAAGTAGGAGTCGTCGATATCGACTAGCAGTTTCTTCGTCTTATGCTCAGCAGCTCCATATCGACCAACAGAACATATGTCGACTTGGGTGGTCCTCGATATCGAGGAATTTCCTCGATATCGACTAAGTCTTGCTCGGCATCCCAGTGCTCAGTTTCTCGATCTCGGCTCTGGGCATGGAAATCGACTTGGGATGTCCTTGAAATCGAGTAAAAGTCGTCGATATCGAGTAACATCTTAAGCTCCCGGCTTCCTTTGTCGATGTCTAGTGCTCGGCCTCGTCGATCTTGGCTTCAGAGGTAGATATCGATTTGATCTTTCCTCGATATCGAGTAAATTACTCGATATCGAGTAAGTTGTGTTGCTGCTCCTGGCTTTGCTCGACTCTGGTCAATCCTTGCTGGATTTCGACTTAGTGGTGCTCGATATCGACAAGGTGTAGTCGATATCGACTTGATGTTGTCGAGTCGATTTTTTCCTTGCTTTCAGCTTGATTTGTCCTGGTTCCGCTGCTTCTTGACCTTGGACTTCCGTAGTTGACTTTCGAGCTTTTCTTCCTTTCAGAACTGTTGTAAATTGCTTTGATTTCTGCGAATTTAAACAGAAACTGGTGTAGATTCCATAATTTGGCAAATAAGCATAAACTACATAGATTTTGTACTATCTTAGCCCAAATGCATGAAATGTATGTAGAAAATGATATAAAAGTAACTATAAAACATGGCAGATTCAGCTCACAACAAACACCCCATACTTAAGTTTGCTTGTCCTCAAGCAATACTTTTAATTATTATTCAGTGGAAGAAATCAAAGCTCTCAACATTATAGATTCATTCTCATATGTCCCTGCAATCAATTACCATCCATGAAAAGGTACTAATGCTTTTACCTCTCTAACCTCAGCACTGCCTTCTCGCGAGTCGCAAACATGGGTGTCATGAATGGCCCCGAATACTTAGTGCTTTGGACTCCTCACATGTGTGTCCCATCTCACTGAACTATTATCTCAGTAAGCAGGGTCGATCTACCTTTATCTCCCGAGGTGATCGGATTTTCTTTCACTCATTAAATTTTCCACATATTTGAAATAATTCCGCCAAACTCCAAATAATGATAACAACAACACCAACATACACCATATAACAATCTCCATAATGTAACATCATTCTCAACATAATCCCCGGATAGGAAATAAGGTAAAGAATGGAAAATATTTAGATCGTGTGGAGCAAAATATAAAATAAGGCATAATATGGCTTTTGTGATGCATAAGCATAGGTATGGCTAGGATATAAACATATGAGCATTATATGAAAATATAAAGTCCTCCGTCCTTTTATCATGCAACATGTCAAAAGCAACATCAAATTTTACCTCCTTCTATGGTTTTCAAGAAAATATGCACTTCATTGTGACTTCCCTTTACTAGGCAATTTCATGTTATATCTCTAATGAATCCAATTTTGCATCGTCGAGTTCAATATTAAACTTCCATGACATTATTCAAAAATTTTCAATGGGGGTCATTTTTTCAAAACTTTGGAAAAACATGCATGTAAGCACATAAATCAATAGTGAATTCCAAAGTAGCCATGTATAAGCAATTCAAGAATTAAACTCTAAATATGCACACATATGGTCAAATAAATCAAATATGCATAAAGTAAGCCCTTCCCTCACCCCATACTTAAACATTACAGTGTCCTCACTGTATAAAAAATAAGGGTAAAGAAAGAAACTCACTAGACAGATGTGCAGGGCTTCAAAATCGAGTGCTATGCTTGGGCCGAGTCCGATTTAGCTTGCTTCTATCCCCATAGACCTGAAAAATATAGAAGACATATACCCACAATAGAAAAACTAAAAGTTCAAAACCAAAAAAACAAACAAAAAAAATAGTGTCCAAAAGTCCCAAAAAATAAATGTCTATTTACAAGCTCTAGATTTTATAGTCACTAGGCCGACTTCTCTTTTAAGCTCAAGGTGGCATTTGCAGGGCCCATTTGGCTTGGGCTTCAAATAGGACTCCATTCTTGTCCATCAGCTGCCGTCCTCCAAAATGGATCTTGTTCACCACGAAGGGCCCCATCCTCTTCTTATTGAATTTGTTGGGAAACCAATGATCTTTTGATTTGGAAACATAGAGCTTGTCTCCAACTTCATACTCGTTAGGCTCATCATTGGAAATCCTACATAATTGCACATACTAAGGCAAACCTCTCCCATGTATAGATAAATCTTTAATGGAAATAGGAGAAGACAGATCCATACCTTGGCTTACCTTCGCAGAAACGGGTTCGGGGACCACTGTATTTGGTCGATCTCGAGGAACAGTACTCGATATCGAGTTGGTTTCAGCTTCTGGTGGGTTGCTGCTCGAGGGTGCTGGAGTCGAGGAAGGTGGTGCTTGGTCGATATCGACCAAATTGGTCGATATCGAGGAGTTAGCCTCGGATCCCAGTGGGTTGCTCGTCGATGAAGGTGAAGTCGATGAAGATAGTTGGTCGATATCGAGGAGATCTCGGCTTCGGATTTGCTGCTCGACGAAGCTGCTGCTGGTGGAGGGTTCTGCTTTTGGTCGATGTCGATCAAATTCCTCGATATCGAGGAATTCTGAGTGACTTCGACCCCATACTTGCATCCTGTCAAGGCATCCGAAAAATAGTTAGTCGACGTCGACTTACCTTGGTCGATGTCGAGAAGATCCTCTGTGTCGTCGTTCAGGATGGCCATGATCTTCTCCACCTGGGCTTCCATATCCCTCTTTTCTAGCTCTTTAGGAGTCATATTTCTTACCTTAGGTTCCCCGCAAGTAATGTAACCAGCTGATATAGATTTTACCTCTTCAATTGGACCTGTATGCGTTTCAGTTTTATTAAAAGAATTTTCAATTACCTCATCGCTGATGTTGAAAGTGAGTACTCCCTTCCTTACGCTTATGTTGGCATCCACTGTCGCCAAGAAGGGCCTTCCTAGAATAATTGGACAAGCAGGGTCCTCCACCATATCAATAACTAGAAAATCAGCAAGGACAAAGAACTTACCTACTTGCACTAGCACATTGTCCACCATGCCTGTTGGGAGGACCACCGTGTTGTTTTCCATATAAAGCTTAGCATCCACGGGCTCTAGGGCACCTATCTTAATCTTGGACTATATCGTTAAAGGCATTTTGCTCACACTAGCTCCAAGATCACATAATCCATTAAATTTGTATTGACCAAATCCAATGGTTATAGCAAACTTACCTGGATCTGGCCTTTTCTCAAGTATGTCCATATGGCTGCACTCCTTTGTAATCTCAGCCATTGACCGTTTCTTGCTTAGAATCTCCTTGAGGAACTTGACGTAGGATGGCATTTCATTGAGATCTTCTGTGAAAGGTATTGTGACGTTGAGCCTTTGAAGCATCTTGATGAAGCACTGAAATTTCTTTTCTTCTGGATCCTTTGGAGATTTTGTAGGGAAAGGCAGCTTCTTTTTCCGATTCGGAGCCAGAACAAATGTCGGAGGGGTTTCAACTTTCTCGATGTCGACTAGATTCTCCTCGATATTGAACAGATTCCTCGATGTCGAGTTGATGTGATGTGCAGACAAAGGGTGGTTCAGTTGTTCCTCGATGTCGGGTTGACTCTGCTCGATATCGACTAAATGTTGGTCGATATCGACTTGCTGCTGGTCGACATCGAGTTGATGTTCTGCATCGTCCTGCTGCTGTCTGACCTCTGGCTCGCGTAGTTAATGCCCGCTCCTCAGTTTCACAGCTGCGATGTGTCCTGTCTTCCCCTTGGGATTTGGTTCTGAAGATCCAGGGAGCGTTCCTGATTGTCTGGGGACGCCTACTGCTAGCTGGCCAATATGTGTCTCCATTGATTTCCGCCATATATCAATCTCCCCAAGCCTAGAGTTGACTCCCTGAATCTGAGTGTAGACGGAGTTGAAGGACTGCTTGGTATCTGAATGGTTCCTCCGTATTTCCTCTAGGACGGTCTTTAGATCATCCCTTTTCTGGTCCCTTTCCGGATGTCCTGGAGCTCTGTAGGGCGGGGGGTTCCTAGGAGGACCTTGGTTCCATTGTGGTTGATAGAACCTTTGATCCCCCATATAGCGATTGGGACCCCCTGTGTAAGCTACTTCTTCATGGTGTTCTGCCAGCCTGACTTGCTCTGTGTGTGGGCACTCAGTAGTGGTGTGTCTATGTGATCCGCATTCGATGCAGGGCCGGTTGACAGAAAGATAATTTACTTGCTTGAGGAGCTTCCTATTCTGATCTCTATAGTACTGCTCCTTGACATCTGGGTCGATCTCCTTAGTAGGCTCGTAGAGAGGAATGGATGGGGTTGGCCTGGCATATGCATTCTCCTCATAGTTGATTGGAGTCCCATACTTGTTGTCATAGTTGGTCAGCTTGTCGAGGGCAGCCTATGCATCAGCTGGCGGCATCGTTAGATACTCATAATGAGTATATGTAGGGCAGGATCGCAGTAGATCCTTGTAGCGTTCCCATGCCTTTGCTAGCGGCTCTCCAGGCTGCTGTTTGAAAGATGTAATCTTTTGGCGAAAGAGAGCTGTTTTGGCAGGATGAAATAATTTATTGAGAAATTCCTGCTTTACTTGAGCCCATGTTGTGAGAGATCGTGGTTTCAGTCCTTCCAGCCACTTTAATGCGGGACCAGCAAGAGACTAACGGAATGCCTTCATCAAGATGTACTCCAAGGTGGTACCTTCAGCAAGAGTACGACACATATCAGTAAAGTTGGTAATATGTTGAAAAGGGCATTCATTAAATCTACCATGAAAAGCATTATGTTTAATTTCTATTAAGAAATGAGTGCAAATTTCATAGTTATTCTGAGGGATTAGAATAGCCGATTCAAGCACGACGAGAGTTGGGTGCATGTAATCCTCTGTAGTGGTAGGATATTAGGCAAGCTCATCTTCTTCTTGCCTCGCACGCTCAGCTTCCTGTTCCCTTCCTGCTCTCTCGGTGGCGAGAGCAGCATCCTTGGCGGCTAGTTCCCTCCGAAGCCTCTCAATCAGCTGTTCCTATGTTTCTGCAGCCGCCATGGCACTTTTTAGTTTAGCTTGGATGTGTATAAGGCATTCCGGTTCGTCTAAGGCATCAAACTCAGGTGTTTGACCAGAACGACGCATATACCTGCAAAGTGCCTCAAGAAAAACGTGAGATTTAACTACCTAAGGCGCGAATGATTGCTTCCCCGGCAACGGCGCCAATTTGTTGTAGGAGGAAATCGAGTTTATAATATAATGAAATAAATCAAACCAGATTCGTGCCCACGCAAATAATGACAAGACCTCCTCCCGATGTAGCAGCGGGAAGTCAGGATTGATCAACGAGGAAGCGAGTCAGCGAGTAAGCGGATCTCAGGTAGCTGTAAATATCACAGACAGAAAGATAGAAAAGAAAGACAAAAATAACAAATAAAAGCAGAAAATAAAGCAAGCAACAGAACCTACTCGATATCGACTACGAGGTCCTTCATATCGACTAAACTCAGCGACAACAGAAACAGAAAACAAAGTAGACAACTCGATGCCGACAACTCTTCCTCGATATTGACAAGATTTGCTCGATATCGACAAAAACTCCCCGACGTCGAGTAAGGACAGAAACTTGAAATTGCAACTTTTTGAAACCAGAACGCAAATTTTGATGAAATAAATTCAATAAACTAAAGACTTCCAAGGTCAGGGTATCAACACCACAACGATAACCATGCAAAACAACACATAAAGGCATAAAAGATCATGCTTTTCATCAAATAACTTTCGTTATTAACAAATAGGAATATAAAGGCTTTCGCATAAACCCTAATTGTTACTAACCCTTTTCACATAATTAACCCAAGTTGTATTAAGATCACTTTCCCTTCAATAACACAAACAAGGATCACCTTCAACTTTCGCAAAAGAATCATGCTCATAGGGATAGAAGATGAATTGCATAAAAAGATCAAACCTTTACCGCATCACCTCACATGGCCATCGTCGGGCTCACCCTAACCCTAGAAGTGGGTGGACTACTCGCTCTTCATTATCAAGAAAGACATCAATAATAAAAGGAAATAACTTTGCATTAAATTTAAAACTAAAAAGAAAGCTTACAACCGAACAAGCCAAATCCGCTTTCGCCTTTCCATCTTGCTCGCCACAAACTCTCTCTTTTTCTATGTAACTAATTGCTTGTTCTCTCTGAAATTGAAAGACTAGAAATCAGCCCCTAAGACCTTATTTATAGTCTTCCAATCCTTGCTAATCAAGGTAAGAAAATCTATCTATGTCTATATCTACTTACTTAAGATAAAACAATGGAATAAATAATTAAATATAGAACAATATCTAAAGTAGGTAAAATATCTTGTCCTTTGTCTTGATAGCTCTTGATAGATGTGGATAGAATTTCGTCTCGAAAACATCACCATTGGCTTCGGGATAGAAACTTAACAAGATAAACGGATAGCTCGGAATCCACCGCCTGGGTCAACTCGATATCGAGTAGGAGTCGTCGATATCGACTAACAGTTTCTTCGTCTTGTGCTCAGCAGCTCCATATCGGCCAACAGAACATATGTCGACTTGGGTGGTCCTCGATATCAAGGAATTTCCTCGATATCGACTAAGTCTTGCTCGACATCCCAGTGCTCAGTTTCTCGATCTCGGCTCCGAACATGGAAATCGACTTGGGTTATCCTCGATATCTAGTAAAAGTCGTCGATATCGAGTAATATCTTCAGCTCCCAGCTTCCTTTGTCGATGTCTAGTGCTCGGCCTCGTCGATCTTAGCTTCAGATGTAGATATCAATTTGATCTTTCCTCGATATCGAGTAAATTACTTGATATCGAGTAAGTTGTGCTGTTGCTCCTGGCTTTGCTCGACTCTGGTCAATCCTTGCTGGATTTCGACTTAGTGGTGCTCGATATCGACAAGGTGTAGTCGACATCGACTTGATGTTGTCGAGTCGATTTTTTCCTTGCTTCCAGCTTGATTTGTCCTGGTTCCGCTGCTTCTTGACCTTGGACTTCTGTAGTTGACTTTCGAGCTTTTCTTTCTTTCAGAACTGCTGTAAATTGCTTCGATTTCTGCGAATTTAAACAAAAACTGGTGTAGATTCCATAATTTGGCAAATAAGCATAAACTACATAGATTCTGTACTATCTTAGCCCAAAATGCATGAAATGTATCCAGAAAATGATATAAAAGTAACTATAAAACATGGCAGATTCAGCTCACAACAACAGCAACCCTCATCACCTTTTCCTACTATCCTTGAACCCCAAAACACACTAAACCTAGAACCGCCAACTTTTCTCTTGAGGACGAACCTGACTCCACAATCCTATAGCAGGGTCTTGACTATAAATTTATTTGGTCGAGAAATCCTCTCGTCAAATTGGCGCCGTTGCCGGGGAGATATCAATCGCGCCTAGTTTAATTGTGTTTAAGGTTCAGAAAAGCCCATCCCTTTTTCTTACCCTATCACATACCCTACCACCACCTACCTCACCGGTACCAACTGGGTGCCAAGCTTTTGCCACTAATTTGTGTTCTTGATTGTGATTTCATAGCTTAGGTACAAAGATGGAAGACTTTGTCGAAGGGAATCCTGCATGGAAAGAATGGTTTCAAGATTTGAGACGGAGAAATAGGATCGTAGTGGAGGAGGCACGATTAAGGGAAATAGCTCAGCTGAAAGACGAAATTCGAAGGCTTGAGGCTTCCATTCATGAATGGAAGCCTCAAGCCTTCGAATTGACCCACTCGATCTCGACGGCCAGGTATGTCCTTCATCGAATTTCATTCCTACTTTGCTTCCTATTGTTGATGAATCATAGGAAGGATCCCAAGGCGAAATAGCACTAGAAGAGAAGAAGTTGGACATTGTTGACCAGGACATTCCAAGATCACTTTTACCTTACAAGGTGAAGGCTATCCCCGATTTGAGCAACCGATATTCATATTCAAGTATGGGGTCCTAGCAATGTGGCATGAAGCTCCGCATGATGAGGAGGAAATATCTCTCCCCACTCCACCGTTTAGCTGTGGTGGAGACGCGCAAACAAATCAACATATGAAGCGGAAGAGGTATGATGATGAGGTATGTATATTTTCTTTATATCTTCCTTTATGCATGCCAGCTGGAGCCCAGGAAGATGAATGGGTGAAGCCATGGAGCATTCACTCGGGGAGGTTTAAGCTTCTTCATACCATGCCCCCGGATGACATCCCACGCTTCCCACCACCGGAGGAACCACCAGATCCACCTATACCTCCGGACAAAGATGAGCCAGGCTAATGCTTAATGGAGAAGTCGGCCTAGCGACTATAAAGTCAAGAGCTTGTAAATAGACATTTATTTTTTGGGATTTTTGAACATTGTTGCTTTTTTTTTTGGTTTTGGACATTATTTTCTATTGTGGGTATTTCTCTTCTAATTTTTTCAGGAATAAGGAAGAACACAAGCACTCAATTTTGAAGCTCTGCACATCTGTCTAGTGAGTTTCTTTCTTTACCCTTATTTTTTATATAGTGAGGACACTGTAATTTTTAAGTATGGGGTGGGGGAAGGGCTTACTTTATGCATATTTGATTTATTTGACATTATGTGTGCATGATTTATTGAATTTGCTTATGCATGGCTATTTTGGAATTCATTATTGATATCTATGTGCTTATATGCATGATTTCCAAAGTTTGAAAAATCACCCCCATTAAAATTTTTGATAAGTGTCATGGAAGCTTTATTTAACTCGACGATGCAAAATTGGATTCATTAGAGATATAGCATGAAATTGCCTAGTAAAGGGAAGCCACAATGAAGTGCATATTTTCTTGAAAACCATAAAAGGAGGTAAAAGTTGAGGTTGCTTTTGACATGTTGCATGATAAGAGGATGAAGGACTTTATATTTCCATATAATGCTCACATTGTATATTCCTAGCCTTACCTATGCTTATGCATCCCAAAAGCCATATTTATGCCTTATTTCATATTTTGCTCCACATGATCTAAATATTGCCCATTCTTTACCTTATTTCCTATCCAGGGATTATGTTGAGAATGATGTCACATTATGGAGATCATTATATGGTTGTGGTGTATATATGGAGTTTGGCAGGAATGTTTGAAACATATGGAAAATTTAATGAGTGAAAGAAAATCCGATTACCTTAGGAGATAAAGGTAGATCGACCCTGCTCGCTGAGATAATAGTTCGGCGAGATGGGACACACAGGTGAGGAGTCCAAAGCACTAAGTATCTAGGGCCATTCATGACACCCATGTTTGCGACTCGCGAGAAGGCAGTGCTGAGGTTAGAGAGGTAAAAGCATAATATTGAAAAAAGCATTGAGCGATGAGAGAAAAGTGAGAAATCTTATGAAGAAGGAATGTGGTATGAAAAGTTTGGAAATACTCCATTTCCCCGGATTATTAGCACCACATGGCCAAAAATTGCCCACCTTTAGCCTTTTACCAATCTACTCCTTATTGAGCTTAAATTAAAGTACTCTTGATTATTACTGCTTTGTCACTTATGAATATTTTTGCATAACCCTCCTTTTGTGAGTAGATGTTGTTTTTTTTTTTTTTTTGCACATGCATGGATTTGTGACACTAGTACCTTTTCGAGGATGGTAATTGATTGCAGGGTTATATGAGAATGAATCTAAGATGTTGAGAGTTTTGATTTCTTCCCCTGAATAACAATTAAAAATATTGCTTGAGGACAAGCAAGCTTAAGTATGGGGTGTTTGTTGTGAGCCTAATTTGCCATGTTTTATACTTACTTTTATACCGATTTCTACATGAATTTCATACATTTGGGTTAGAATAGTACATAATCTATGTAGTTCACACTTATTTTCCAAATTATGGAGTCTACACTAGTTTCTGTTTAATTTCACGGAAATCGGACGCACTTTGGAGCTTAAAGGAAAGTCATGAAGAAGCTAAGTATGGTGCAGCTGCAGAAAACGCCGTCGGAAGGAGCTTTCCAACGCATGCTCATATGCGTCAATCCGATGAACGAGGACTCGGGAAAGTGTGTTTCAAGAACAGAGCAGAATGCTGGAAAATACAGAGGAGGTCGATTTCGACCAGACTTGGTCGATATCGACATAATTTTGGTCGATTTTCTCCTGGAGGCCAGAAATCGACCCAGGAAGCTGGAAGAGGAAGGCACGGGTCGATATCGACCTACCTAAGTCGATATCGAGTGACCACAAGTCGATTTTCACTCTTGAGGCTGAGATCCAGTCAAGAAGCTGAAGCCGAGAAATTTTAGGTCGATATCGAGTGACCCAAGTCGATATCGACATGACCAATAGTGGCCGATTTAGCTAGTCCGAGTTCTAATCAAAGTTCTATTCAAAGTTCTATTCAAATTCTATCAAGATCTATCAAGATGAAAGAGATATTTACCTACTTTAGATATAGTCCTAGTTGATTTATTCCTTTATTTCCATAATTTAATCATTAAGTATTTAGATAGATAGATATAGATATAGATAGAAATTCCTTCATTGATTAGCAAGGATTGGAAGCTTATAAATAAAGCCCTAGGGGGCTGATTTTCATTTATTCAAGTCAAGTCGTCTTAGGACGCAAGGAGGAGGAGGAGGAGGAGGAGGAGGAGGAGGAGGAGGAGGAGGAGGAGGAGGAGGAGGAGGAGGAGGAGGAGGAGGAGGAGGAGGAGGAGAGAGAGAGAGAGAGAGAGAGAGAGAGGCCGGAGGCGAGAGAGGAGAAAGAAGGAGGAACGTTTGGAAGGTTTTGTAAGTTTTAGTTTATTTTATGTTAAAGTTAGTTTCTTTCATTATGTTTGCTTTCTAATTTCCTTCTTCTAGGGTTGGGGTGATCCCAACATAGATATGTGTGTTTGATTTATGAATTCATGGTTTTGTATGTCTTTATTATCATCTACCTATGTGTTTAATCATTTGCGACAGTCGAGGACAATTCCTTATTTGCAATTATGAAGCGAAAGTGAATTAATTATGAATTTGGATAGTAATTAGGTTTTCCTTGCGAAAGTTGGTTGGTCCTAATTAAGAAAATGTAGTAACACTTAGGGTTTATGCGAAAGCCTCTATATCCCTATTTGTTAATAACCAAAGTTATTCGATATAAAGCATCCATCTTTATGTGATTTATGATCTGCACATATGTTTATTGTTGTGGTGATCCCTAACCTTGGAAGTTTGCATCTTTATTTGTTTTATTTTATTATTTTTATTCGGCACATATTCTACTCGATATCAAACCACCATTCTCTCTCCATCCCTCGACATCGACCCATCTATTCTTTGTCGACAGCAACCCTCATCACCTTTTCCTACTATCCCTGAACCCCAAAACACACTAAACCTAGAACCGCTGACTTCTCTCCTGAGGACGAACCTGACTCCACTATCCTTTAGTGGGGTCTTGACTATAAATTTATTTGATCGAGAAAGCCTCTCGTCAGTTACATAGAGAGAGTAGAGAGAGAGAGAGAGAGAGAGAGAGAGAGCTTGTGGCGAGAGAAGTTGGAGAAGGCAAGAGCGAGATTTGGCTTCGATTGGTTTTAAGCTTTCTTTTATTCTATTTAATGCAATTTAGTTCCCTTTTATTATTAATGTCTTTCCTTGCGATGAAGAGCGAGTAGTCACCCAACTTCTAGGGTCGGGGTGAGCCCGACGGTAGCCATGTGAGGTGATGCGGTAAAGGTAGAAGCTTTTTATGCAATTCGTCTTCTATCCCTATGAGCATGATTCTTTTGCGAAAGTTGAAGGTGATCTTTGTTTGTGTTATTGAAGCGAAAATGATCTTAATACAACGTGTATTAATTATGTGAAAAGGGTTAGTAACAATTAGGGTTTATGCAGTTCAGAGTTATTTGATGAAAAGCATGATCTTTTATACCTTTATGTTTGTGGTGTTGAAACCTTGATCTTGGATGTCTTTTATTTTATTGATTTATTTCACAAGGTTTCGAGTTTTGAGTTTCTTTCAAGTCGATATCGAGTTCTACCAGTCGATATCGACCAAGTTCTGCCTTTGTGTTCTGTCTGTTTTGAGTCGATTTCTAGTGCCTTTAGTCGATATTTTCACTCGATATCGAGTCCCAGTGGTCGATATCGACCTAAAGTTTGCTGCTTTTGTTCTACTTTATGCTTTTCCATGTGTTTGCTGTTTGTCTGGTTGATTTTCTGCTGAGATTTGAAACTGAAAAGGCGAGCGCTGACACGCTTCCTCGTGGATCGATCCTGACTGCCTTCTACTACAACGGGAGGAAGTCTTGTATTTATTTGCTGAGACAGGGAGTCAGTCTGATTTTATATTTATATTCATTTAATACTTGACACATCCTCCTGCAACAACAGCAACCCACTCCCTAGACTCGTAATCATGTTGGAAACCTTATCTCGCTCAAGGGTTGATATCCCAATACACTAATTACTCGCAGCACGACCTATGGTGTCAACAACCATTTTCCATCACGTAGTCAAGTAACCAACACATCCGAACACCAATCCTGAAGGCAATTAGCTTACCAAACCGATTCCCCATAAAGAACGTCGACATCAGGTAAGAAGACTCGATAGGGTATCAAGGCTTGGGACATAGAACGATACTTCGAACGAGGAGAATGGACACTCTTCAACCCTTATCAACCGCTTCTAGACATTTTTGTGAGATGGGCGATGGAATGTTAGGATCATCAAGGAGGGTCGCACAATGGAAAGGATTATTCCATCAAGACTGGAACTCTGACTAAACAAGAATAAGGATTCTCCCGCTATCCCGTTTGCACAGATAATCAATACCAAGTTCACACATAAATCATGTTCACAACAGTATTTTTACTCAAGGGCATCAACACTCAACACAAAATCAATAGGCAATAATTAATCCGATCTCCTTCGAGGGGAATCACCCTCAGGCCTAATTTATAATCACAACAAGCTACTCAAGGCCACCCTTCGAGGGGCGACTAACCGGAGGGGCAAAAACCTCACGATCTCTACCTAACTTGCCACTCCAACAACCGCGGTGCAGTTCCTTGGAGTCTTCCAGACCCATCTGTAAAGAGTAAGCTATATTTCGCCTACCTGTTCCCAACTATATATAATAGGGATGGTCTACCGCCTTTTCTACCCAATCGATCCCCTTTATATGACTTTATGTTATTTAATAGGCCGAGTTCATACTTTCAAATTAAGTTCATCATGCCCTTTTAAAATAATTTCAAATTCTTTGGAATTTATGGGCGATTTTCCAAAACATACACTCGACCCTTTGCGTACCCGAATTGTACAACCTGAGCTCTGATACCAACTTTGTAACAGCCAAGATATAAATATCCGGGTTACGTTTTGAAGGTCGGATACCTTCGTTCGGATCTTGCAATCCAAGTACGGGTCGAGGTTTCAAACCCCTTTTAAGGATCAGTATGAAAGAGGGATTTTGAACCCCAAAATCATTGCAGGGCTGTTGGGTACCCTTATCCTGTCCTAATAACTAAGTTAGAAACTCATTTACGGAAATCGAGCGAAAAACAAGATTTAGATACAACGTGCCACAACAGAGCCGGGTCAAAACCAAATCATAAGTGGAACAATTTACCATTTAGCCAAGTTAGCGAATTAGTCAGGTTCTTCAACTTCGCCCAGGGAGATTTACCGTCACAGAAGCAAGGAGCAAGCAAGGAGCACGTACCTAACACTATCCATGAAGTCAGGCCCAGTAATCGTCTACGGGTCCTCTGACCGTGCTAAGTCCATATAACATGCCTATACCTAGATAAAGGATGGTCTAATGCAGTACATGATTTAAACACACAAGCATGCTTTCATTAGATATAATAATATGCAGAAAAACTGTAAAGGCGCCCAAAGAATGCCAAATGGCATATCCCTCTCCTGCATCTACCCCCCCTCCCCCCCCCCCCCCTTCCCATTAGGGCAGACACTGGCCATTTCGTTTTATAGCATTGCAATCTCATCGTATATGCGCATCATAATCAATCATTATCTCATCATGCTCAGGCCCGATGGTGCTAGGCCATTATAGCATCTCATATAATGATATAACGACTCAAGACAAACCCGATGATGTTGGGCTATCCTATGACCCTAGCAAAAGGCTCTAGGACTCACAAATAACGGTCATTCTCTTTCAAAACGCATAAAGAATAGGGATGCTCATTCATAAGTTCAAGTCCTAAGCATGATAATACATGACATGCTTTTATGCATATGCAACACCTACACACTATATGACACATCAGGCAGGAGGTCCAGGTTGCGGAGTCCAACAAGCAACAATCACCTAACAAATATATGAATATAAATAAGTCTATCTATGTCATACAAGGCGCCCCTAACTATCATACATAACTTCACATATCTCATTTTAGATCAATCCGTCTTATCTCATCGTATATCATATATCATTTCATGCTCATATCATCTCAACATATAATATCTCGTCCATCTTCTCATCAATATATCATATAACAACATTTGTCAACCATGTATCATCAACTCACATATAAATCATCTTCCTACTTTACTGAGTACTATCTCAACTCATCAGCTCAACATTTCATCATCTCAATATCTCAATATCTCATCAATATTAATATCTCATGGAAATATCTCATATTTAAGGACATATATCAACAGTTCATCTCATAATTAACAACAAATCAACATATCATAATTTGCACTTCGCATCATGCTTTATAATCACATATAACGCAACATAACATTATCACATATCATCATCTATACGTAACAAACATATCGATATAATAACATCATGCTTTTTACACATACAAAACATCAAGTCATTCAACAAGTTAAGCAAGGTAAGTCATTTTCCCAAGGTTTCCCAAAACTCTTTAAGCATCAAGTTAGATCATTATCATTCAAAATAACTTTCTCAAATCATACTTGGCCCAAAAATCCATTTTTAAAACATTACCCTTTTAAATCAAATTATTTTATTGTTTTACCAGGACAATTCCGACAAGGCTAGGGTATTTCCAAAATTTCTCTTATTAACTCAATTAAATCGATTTATGTCCTTGAAAACCATTGCCAAACTTCTTTTTAAAATTCAAGTATCATAATATTATATATTTAAATCTCAAATAATAATTTTATAATTTAAATCTCATCACCATTATTATATAAAATGTAATATTCCATTTATTTAATATATTTTATATTGGAAATATAATTTGAGACTTTAGAAACCATTTTCCCTTATTAAACACATCTTCCAAATTTAGGCCCAAGATCTTTCTTAAATTCGGATCCCATTCAAGGCCCCAACCCAAATATCTTTTAAAAGAAATGAACCGAACCAGTTTTCCTCTTTTAAAACACAAAATCGGACCGGATTTTAAAAAGAAAACAGAAGACCAAGCCGTGGCCACTGTTCATTGTCTCCATGAGGAACTCCACTCAAAAATCTAGGAGAGGGAAAGAGGAAGGAGAGCTTGCCGGTGACAGCTCGCTCCGGCTGCTAAATACGACACTTAAGGACATGGAAATCGACAAGAAAAGGGGAGGAGAAGGACGCTCACCCAAGGGTTCGAAATGTCATCGGAAAACGTCGACGGGCTCGATTGGATTAGCTGGAGGTCGGGATCTCGTCGGTGACGACCTAGGGAGAGTGTGATGGCGGTAAAGTTCCACCTTTATATCATTTAGAGGTGAAAGGAAGGGAAAGGAATGTGAATGGACCCTTACCGCTCGGAATCGGAAAAACAGAGGAATGCGGAGGAAGACGGGCTCGGACAGCACCGGGGAGCTCGGAACTGCGCTCAGGAGGCTGCCGGTGGTTCATGGTGGTCGTCGGGGAGAGCTGCTGCTGCTTGAACTCATAAGGAGAAGGAGGTAGCTGTTCGATTTGAAGGAAGGAGGTGAAGGGTGCCATCCATGGTGGCCTAAACAAGGCTCGGTGGAGCCCTTTGCTGTATATAAGTGGGAGAAGCAGAGGTGGCGGTGTTCAAAACTGAGGGCGGGAAGGATTGGCTTTCACACTGAATCGGAAAACAAAGGGGAAGGTGGTGGCTAGGTTTTCTTTTGGCGATTGCAACCAAACAACGAGGGAAGTGAAGGAGATAGGTGAAGAACAAGGTGAAAGGGGGAGGATTGGGTTTGGCTTTTCTTTGTTTGTGGTGTGGTGAGAGTGAAGGGTAAGATCAGATTTTAAATTGATGGGGAATAGGCTGTGGGAAATCTGATTTTAGGGTACCATAACCCTTAGGGGAGACAAGAGCCTTAACCATTTTCCATTCTTGTGGGTGAAATGGTGAGGACGAAGAGAAATGAGATGTGGGTGTCTAGCTAATAATAGGAATGGGACAATTGGAAAAGAAAAGGCTTGAGATGCTCTTTTGAAATCTGCATAATAAAGACAAGAAAATGAGGGTGGAGATGTAGCTACCTAATTTCGGATATGGGAGGAGGGAGATGACAAAGATGGGGAGAGAGAATACAAGTGGTCCGAAGGCCCAAATTCAAAATACCCGAAACGAAAAAATTCTAACCCGCTCTTTCGACCCTATCCCGACTCAATCAAAATAACGCTTGAATTTCCAATTCTGAGTTAAATAATGAACTCTGAATATTATTTTTAAATTCTCGACATATGAAAGTGGAATAAAACATATTCTAAATTTTCAATCAAATAATTTCGGAACTCACTTCGAAAGATTTAGAATGAACCCAATAGCTTGAGGACAGAAATTTCAAAAATTCTCCGAATATCAAACTTTATCCATTATAAATTATTATGGAACAGAAAATATTATTTTAAAATCTCTCGGTCTTTACAAGCAGTGGATCGACCTACTGATGTCTCCAAAGTACCCATGTCTTTTTGCATATTTTAGTTCCATATTCTTTACATTTTGCATATTTCGGGTTGGGAATATGTCGGATTTATGTAGTATAAGCTTATTTGTCAGAAATGGAGATCTACATAAGTTTCTGTTTAATATCGCAGAATATGGAACCATTTCGGGAGAAAACCAAGAGGCGAGAACCGGAGCACAGTGCTACTCGGCATTGACTAACCCTAGTCGATCTCGACAAGACTTGTCTAGACACCAGCCATCATCGAGGAGCCTATGTCGAGAAACTAAAGACGAAGAAACCGACTCCACACCCTACTCGAGATCGAGTACGGGTACTCGAGGTCGACAAGACCATGGAGCCATGACCGAACATGTCGACAAGAGACTTGACCGACCAGCCAAGCCAGACCTAGTCGACGAACAATTCTACTCAATGTCGACGAGGGGTCCTCGAGATCGACAAGCGCCAGGAGCCAAGTCTGAGTCTGTCAAGGACCAGCTAGCCGAGACGACGAAGCCGAGCCAGTCGACCAACAGTCCAAGTCGAGATCGAGTAGGCTCTACTCGAGATCGACGACGGTCCCAGAAGCCGCATTACTCGGTTTGATCAATTCTACTCGGTTTGGAATTCCTTGGGCTCGAAGTTTTCCGATTCTATCCGAAATCATCAAGACACATCATGAAGGAAGAGATCTATCCACTTGAGACACTTTAGATATTATTTCCCTTTTAGATTTAATTTCCTTGTTACTTTTATTTATCATTAAACCTTTTAAATATACTTTTAGATATAGATAGATGTTTCTATCCTTGACTAGCAAGGTTTAGAAGGCTATAAATAAAGCCCATGGGGCTGGTTTTTTCAGACATTCAATCACACAACAATTAGGAGAAGAGTAGAGGTTGAGAGAGAGAGAGGCCGAGTGGAGCAGGAGAGCGAGAGTGATCCAGCTTTGTTTGGTTTGTACTTTCTTGAGTTTGGTTTAATGCAATTAGTTTTCTTTCAATCAATGATGTCTGAGTTTGCGATGAAGCGCGAGTAGTCCACCCACTTCTAGGGTTGGGGCGAGCCCGACGATAGCCATGCATAATTGAGGTAAAGATCCGACCTTTATCATGTTTTGAGCATCTCCTACTTGTTTATGTATTTATTACCCATCTAATGGAGATCCATGCTAACAACTTGGATTGTAAACATAAAATTAGTAGAGACAGTTAGGGTTTCTTGAAAGAGTTGTCTAATTGTTGGAAAAGGCGAAAGCTTGTCCTTGATGCGATTTACATGACTATCTGTTTATCTCTGCCTTATGCATGCTTGGTTATCGTTGTTGCAAACCCCAATCTTGGAAGTCCTTTTACATTAAGTTTAGTCGAAACCCCAAAGCATTTGTTCTTTATTTTCTTTCGTTTTATTTTCTGTCCTTCTACTCGATCTCGAATTGCACTACTCGATATCGAGTAAACTGATCCTCGACCAAGTCGCCGTAGCTTCTCCTGTGCAGGTACTCGACGAGACAAAGCGAAGTCGACCAAGACTCTACTCGATATCGAGTAGGCTTTGTCGATATCGACCAGCCCAGTGCCTGTGACTGCTACTCTGTTCGACTGTGCCCGACCCCTGTCGACTAACCCTTAGTCGAGATCGAGGACCCTGTTGTCGACTTCTGACCGTGAGATTATTCTGCTACCTAGGATCCGCTGACAAGCTTCCTCGTGGATCGATCCTGACTTCCCACTACTGCATCAGGAGGAGGTCTTGTAATTATTTGCAAGGGATGGAATCTGGTTTGCCTTAGTTTATTTATATTTTATTTGCATACTCGATTTCCTCCTATCAACAAATTGGCGTCGTTGCCGGGGAGGCTATCATTCGCGCCTTAGGTAGTTAAATCTCACGTCTGCTTTGAGTTACTTTACAGGTGTATGAGCCGTTCTGGTCAACCACCTGAGTTTGACGGCTTAGACGAACCAGAGCGCCTTCTACACATCAGAGCTAAACTACAAAGATCCATGGCGGCTGCTGAGACACAAGAACAGCTGATTGCGAGGCTTACAAGGGAGCTAGCCGCTGAAAGGGCAGCGAAGGAACAAGAAACTGAGCGCGCAAGGCAGGCAGAAGCTGAGCTTGCCCAATATCCAACTACTGCAGAGGATTATATGCATCCAACTCTCGTCGTGCCTGAATCGGTGATTCTTATCCCTGAAAACTCATTTGAAATTCGCACTCAATTTCTTATAGAACTTAAAAACAATGCTTTTTATGGAAGATTTAATGAGTGTCCTCTTGAACATATTACCAATTTTCATGACATGTGCCGTACTCTTACTGAAGGTACAACTTTGGAATATGTCAAGATGAAGGCTTTCCGTTGGTCTCTCGCTGGGCCTGCACTGAAGTGGCTCGAAGGGCTGAAACCAAGATCACTCACAACATGGGCCCAAGTAGAGCAAGAGTTTCTGAATAAATTCTTCCCACCTGCCAAGACAGCACTTCTCCGCCAGAAAATCACCGCCTTCAAACAGAAGCAAGGGGAACAGCTGGCAAGGGCATGGGAACGCTACAAAGAACTGCTGCGATCCTGCCCTACACATGGACAGCCACCCTACGTCATTCAGGAGATCTTCTTCAACTCTCTTGATCAAGTCACCAAGGACAGAATCAACCAGTATACTCGCTATGAGTATCTGACGATGCCGCCAGTTGACGCATGGGGTGTGCTAGACAAGCTCACTAATTATGACAACAAATATGGGTCTACTGCAAACTATGAGGAGAACTCCTATGCCAGGCCAGCACCATCTATGCCACTCTATGAGCCAGCAAAGGAGATTGACCCAGATGTCAGGGAGCAGTTCTACAGAGACCAGAATCGTAAGCTCCTCAAGCAAGTCAAATATCTATCTGTCAATCAGCCTTGCATCGAATGCGGATCACAGAGGCACACCACTACTGAGTGCCCACACACTGAGCAAGTCAGAATGGCAGAGACACATGAGGAAGCAGCCTACGCTGGGGGTCCAAATCGCTACATGGGAGATCAAAGGTTCTATCAGCCTCAGTGGAACCAAGGCCCTCCTAGGAATCCCCAACCCTACAGAGCTCCAGGACATCCAGAAAGGGATCAAAAGAAGGATGATCTGCAGCTGATCCTTGAGGAGATGCGTCGAAATCAGGGCACCATCAACAACCAGTTCCAAAACATCACTACAAAATTTGGAGAACTGGACATTTGGAAAAGAGGAATAGAGACGCAGATGGGTCAAATCGCTGCACAGATCCCACGACCGTCCGGACAGCTCCCTGGGCAAACATAACCAAATCCTAAAGGGAAAACCGGACATGTCGCAGCTATCAAACTCAGGAGTGGGCATCAGTTACACGAGCCAGAGGTCGGGAAACAGCAAAGCAAGGCAGAGCAGCAACTCGAGACAGAGCAGACCCAACTCGACCTCGAGGAGCCCGTACTCGATCTCGACAAGACCCTACTCCACACATACCAGAATCTGGGCTCGGACTCCGCTGCACAGACCAGCAACCCGAGGTCGACAACCCATGTCGAGATCGACGAGCCCCTGGTCAAGATCGAGGAGCAGCATCTGGCCGACGTCGACGACTCTACAACACCTCCGACGGCTGATCTGGCTCCGAAACAGAAAAAGCCACTGCCTTTTCCTTCCAAAGCTCAGAAAGATCCCACGGCATGTAGGTTTACCAGGTTTGTTAATATGCAGCAAGAACTGAATGTTTCTATTCCTTTTACAGGAGCCCTGTAAGAGATGCCTGGATATGTCAAATTTCTAAAGGAAATCCTGAGCAAGAAGCGATCCATCTCAGAGATCGCAGGCGAATGCAAAGTACTCCACTTCCCTGAAAAGAGGCCCGACCCTAGTAAGTTTTCTGTTACTGTGGGTTTTGGACAATATAAATATGATTCTCTGTGCGATTTAGGAGCAAGTGTGAGCATCATGCCTCTATCAATCTGGCGGAAGGTAAAAATTGGATGCATAGAACCTGAGGATGCCAAACTATACATGGCAAACAATACAGTAGTCATCCCTACAGGTATAGTTGAGAACGTCCCTGTCCAGGTTGGTAAATTCTTTGTTCCAGCAGATTTCCTTATCATTGACTGTGCTGAAGATCCTACTAGCCCTTTTATTCTTGGTAGACCATTCTTAGCTACTGCAGATGCCAAAATAAGTGTCAAGAATAGATCGCTCACCTTCACCATAGGCGATGAGGTTTTGGATTTCTCTTTTGGCCCTGCAAAAGAGGAAATTACCTGGCTGGAGGTGAAAAGCATCAGCAAACATGGGACCAAGCAAACAGCGAAGGAGGGTGCCAACACCATACTCGAGATCGACAAGAGCTACTCGATCTCGACAAAGGCCCCACTCGATCTCGACCAAGACTTGTCGATGTCGACAACCTCTGCTGAGCCACTGACTTGCTAAGAGCCTAAGTATGGGGTCCCTGTACTCGAGGTCGACCAGCTGTACTCGATCTCGACTAGCCCCAAGCCCAAAGTTTCCTGTTTTGGGTCCAAAAAGGTAAGTTCAGGTATGAATTCTACTCCCCCTCAGTCCATAAAGAAATTTTTCAATAATTTAAGGGGAGGTAAGGCCCAATGGTAAGAAAATCTGCGAAAGCTAAGGGCTGGAAGGAAGAGAAAGAAAGAGAGGAGAGATGATGCAAGCAACCACCTATCAGCTGAGCTTGCATACTACCATCAGGACCTAGATGATCCAGGAGAAGGGCCAAGCATGAGTGGGCCCCACAATAATGGTCCTTGAGCGCAAACAGAGAAGTCGGCCTAGCGACTCTAAAATCTAGAGCATGTATATAGAACTTTATGAATTTTTGGGACTTTTTGAACTTTTTAGTTTTTGGTTTTGGTTTTATGTCTTTTAGAATACTTCATGTGGATAGTCTTGTTTCTTGTGCAATCTAACACTTTTAGGTCAGCAAGCATATAAAGATCGCAAAAGGTGGAAAGAAGAAGTCCCTGAAAAACAGTCAGAATCGACGAAGGCCAAGTCGACGACGACAAGGAGGAGCAGCCCAGAAGTTACTCGACCTCGAGTAGACGTACTCGACATCGACAAGCCAAGACACTCCTCGACTTCAGAAAACCACTGGACGCAGAAAAGCTACTCGAGATCGAGTACACTATACTCGAGATCGACGAGCAACCTACTCGACATACACTGATTCGCCTTCCTCAATGTGTTATCCTGTGAGTTCCTTCCTTTACTCTTATTTTTATACAGTGGGGACACTGTAAATTTTAAGTATGGGGTGGGGGAAGGGCTCATTATCACTATCATATGTGTTAGTCTTGCTTTTTGGTTTTACATGGTGAAATCTAAAATTTTATGCATTCATGTTTAAATTTTATGCATTATAGTCTTTTAGTTGCATAGAAAAAAAATATATAAAAAAAAAAATAGAAAATGTCGAAAAATGAAAAAAAAAATGCATGTTTAAATTTTTGCATTATTTTAGTTTTGATACCCTAACTTAGATGTCCTATGATGATAAATAATAATTGACTTGATCATGTAAATCCTATGGCATGTTTGGAAGGTTTACCCTAAGTCCTCAAAATGGTTTTTTATGTGGATTGTGAACTTGTGATGAAATTGAGCACATATGATCCTAAGCTAAAGGTTAACATCCAACAAAACTTGTCCTAGTGAGAATTTTGGCCTTATAGGGAGAACATTAAGAATCCCTCTGCTTTCTTGAGTGTATTTACTCTTCTTATGCATCTCTAAATGTTGTGATAGTTATTCAAAGTCAATGCATTTATATGTTTATGTTGATGAGAATTAAATGATGGAGGCACTTTTTAAGCCAATTCTATCCTCTCTTTACCTACCCTGCATTTTCCCTGCTTGAAGCCAGAACATTAGCCTGAGACTTTTATTGTAAACTCCACAAAATTTTCCTTAGCCAAATTGAGCCTGACCCCCATTTGGGAATTAAGACTTAGAGTTGGTTGGAATGATGATTTGTGGAAAGAATAGCTTATGTTGCATTTCAAGAAGGAAGGATTGTTGAAATTATTGAGATATGGGATGGTTTTAAATTTTTATCTTGCTATGCATATTATGTAAAAGGATTTTTGGCTCACATTATAAATGCACTAGTATTATTTTATTTATTTTCGTTTCAAAAAAAAAAGAGAGAGAGAAGGAGAAAAAGTACATATGTTTGTGAATAAAGTGCATGAGCCAAATTTACCTTATTTCTTTCATTATTTTGCAAGATACATACTTTGGAGAGGTTGAGAAAGTTTGAAGGGTTACATACTTCATTTAGATAAAGTGGAGAGTTTGGTTGATTGAAAGTTATGGTTTGGTTGTGTTGGAGATTTAGCAGTCTTGATTCTCGAATTTTATTTAAGCACCACATGCCAAATAATTCCATACCTTATTGTTTCTTACCAAGCCCCATTACAACCCCGCCGAATAGAATCTTCTTTGAAGACTTCTATTGAGCGAAGTCCTCCTGATAATTCTTGTTGCATTTTCATAATTGGTTGCAAAGTGGATGCATATTTAAATTGCAATGTTTATGAGATTGTATATGGAATTGAGTTGAGAGTTGATCTACATAGCCTAAACACATTTTGAGAGTTGAGTGTAAACACATTATCCCTGTGAGGTTGGATTTATATTGCCTATGCCTATGGATCGCTCGTATATGTGTGATGACGTTAAATTCACCTGTCTTACATTGCTACTACTTGAGATGTTGCTTTTGACAAAGGCAAAGACTTGAAGGATGTGTTGTAGGTCTTGGTTATTGTTTGGTTATTGCTTGAGGACAAGCAAGTCTAAGTATGGGGTGATTTGATGTCTCCAAAGTAGCCATGTCTTTTTGCATATTTTAGTTCCATATTCTTTACATTTTGCATATTTCGGGTTGGGAATATGTCGGATTTATGTAGTATAAGCTTATTTGTCAAAAATGGAGATCTACATAAGTTTCTGTTTAATATCGCAGAATATGGAACCATTTCGGGAGAAAACCAAGAGGCGAGAACTGGAGCACAGTGCTACTCGACATCGACTAACCCTAGTCGATCTCGACAAGACTTGTCTAGACACCAACCATCATCGAGGAGCCTATGTCGAGAAACTGAAGACGAAGAAACCGACTCCACACCCTACTCGAGATCGAGTACGGGTACTCGAGGTCGACAAGAGACTTACCCGAACATGGAGCCATGACCGAACATGTCGACAAGAGACTTGCCCGACCAGCCAAGCCAGACCTAGTCGACGAACAATTCTACTCGATGTCGACGAGGGGTCCTCGAGATCGACAAGCGCCAGGAGCCAAGTCCGAGTCTGTCGAGGACCAGCTAGCCGAGACGACGAAGCCGAGCCAGTCGACCAACAGTCCTAGTCGAGATCGAGTAGGCTCTACTCGAGATCGACGACGGTCCCAGAAGCCGCGTTACTCGGTTTGATCAATTCTACTCGGTTTGGGATTCCTTGGGCTCGAAGTTTGCCGATTCTATCCGAAATCATCAAGACACATCATGAAGGAAGAGATCTATCCACTTGAGACACTTTAGATATTATTTCCCTTTTAGATTTAATTTCCTTGTTACTTTTATTTATCATTAAACCCTTTAAATATACTTTTAGATATAGATATATGTTTCTATCCTTGACTAGCAAGGTTTAGAAGGCTATAAATAAAGCCCATGGGGCTGGTTTTTTCAGACATTCAATCACTCAATAATTAGGAGAAGAGTAGAGGGAGAGAGAGAGAGAGGCCGAGTGGAGCAGGAGAGCGAGAGTGATCCAACTTTGTTTGGTTTGTACTTTCTTGAGTTTGGTTTAATGCAATTAGTTTTCTTTCAATCAATGATGTCTGAGTTTACGATGAAGCGCGAGTAGTCCACCCACTTCTAGGGTTGGGGCGAGCCCAACAATAGCCATGCATAATTGAGGTAAAGATCCGACCTTTATCATGTTTTGAGCATCTCCTACTTGTTTATGTGTTTATTACCCATCTAATGGAGATCCATGCTAACAACTTGGATTGTAAACATAAAATTAGTAGAGACAATTAGGGTTTCTTGAAAGAGTTGTCTAATTGTTGGAAAAGGCGAAAGCTTGTCCTTGATGCGATTTACATGATTATCTGTTTATCTCTGCCTTATGCATGCTTGGTTATCGTTGTTGCAAACCCCAATCTTGGAAGTCCTTTTACATTAAGTTTAGTCGAAATCCCAAAGCATTTGTTCTTTATTTTCTTTCGTTTTATTTTCTGTCCTTCTACTCGATCTTGAATTGCACTACTCGATATCGAGTAAACTGATCCTCGACCAAGTCGCCGTAGCTTCTCCTGTGCAGGTACTCGACGAGACAAAGCAAAGTCGACCAAGACTCTACTCGATATCGAGTAGGCTTTGTCGATATCGACCAGCCCAGTGCCTGTGACTGCTACTCTGTTTGACTGTGCCCGACCCCTGTCGACTAACCCTTAGTCGAGATCGAGGACCCTGTTGTCGACTTCTGGCCGTGAGATTACTCTGCTACCTAGGATCCGCTGACACGCTTCCTCGTGGATCGATCCTGACTTCCCACTACTGCATTAGGAGGAGGTCTTGTAATTATTTGCAAGGGACAGAATCTGGTTTGCCTTAGTTTATTTATATTTTATTTGCATACTCGATTTCCTCCTATCAACACCTACAACAAACCCTCGATAAATTCGGCAAGTTCAACCCGAACTTCATCAATCTCCTCTTGGGAATAGGATGTACGACTCCATGCAGCAGGCCACTGATATCACAAATAAAGCATGATGTTACATTTCTATATAGTAGTGCATGCATCTTCATTGTAAGCAACAAAGACTTATTGGGCACCTAATCAATAAGTAATAGGTACATCACGAAAGATCCAATATTTTTACCTTGGTGTTGAATGAAAGACTCTCATCCTCTACGATCTCCTTCATAAACCGCGTTACGTAATAGCCACATTCATGTCCACCCGGCTGCATAGGTGCACCCTTGAGGGGTGTGACCTTTGGCATTTTTCTATCACCATGACCAGTCTCCTCATTGGATTGTTTAACAGCACTACATATATATCACATGCTGAAATTATGTTTTATATGGATATAAAAGCTATCAATAATTTGTTAAATCATAAAAATCATATAAGCATGAATAAATTACCTCTGCACTGCCTTCTCCGAGCCCTTGTACACAGATGGTCTTGGCATGGATTCAATTATGAAGATTTGTGACTCCCATATAACTGTTAAGATCCAATGTCTCCTAAACATTTCAAAGAAAATGCATACATGCAATTAATAGACAGCCAAATGTACTTTTGACTATTTTCTAGCAGAAAGTTTGTGAGGGATCATGTATATGCGGTCATGACGGATCATAAGTGTATATAGTTATAAAAAAAGATCACAACACACCCCGGGGTTATTAGGGATCATGATGATGCGGTCGTTCTTCTCTTCTTTTAGTCGCGCCACAAAGTTTGGGTGCTGAAATTGTGCTGCATTTATGTGGGATGTATTTAGCTCTTCTTCAACCACCTGCCTCAATTTGGGTGCTGAAATTCGGCCCGATAGGGTACTTACATCCCTAGGAAGTTCAACTGGCCCACAGTCTTTCCTGAAATCACCCCACAACTCAGTTGATTCTTCAGCAAGATAACTCTTAGCAATGCAGCTCTCCGGTTGGAAGCGATTGCGCACATACCCCTTTAGAACCTTCATGAATCGTTTAAATGGATACATCCATCTTTGAAACACCGGGTCGCATAATCTGACTTCTCTAACTAGATGCACAGTCAAATGTAGCATTACATCTAAGAATGATAAGGGGAATATCTTCTCTATCTCGCACAATGTCAATGCTAGATCAGACTGCAACCTTTCTAGCTTTGACACGTCTACCACCTTAGTGCACAAAGCATTGAAAAGGAAACATAATCTCATAACATTAACCCTTACATGCTTTTGAAGGACCGAGCGAATGGCTACAGGGAGGAGTTTTTGCATTAATATGTCACAATCATGAGACTTTAATCCATATAACTTCAAATCAACCATAGATACGAGATTTTTGATATTTGAAGAATGCCCGTCTGGAACCTTAATGCATAATAGAGAAGTGAGCATTTTGACCTTCTCAGGCATAGACAAAGTAAATGGGGCAGCAAGAGTGTACGTTCTCTTCTCTTCAGCTTGTGGACCCAAGTCAAGCCTCAAACTCTAATCAACCATATCTTGGCGGGCAGCAACACCATCTTTTGTCTTGAAAGGCATGTTTAACAATGCCCCAACCAAACGTTCTGTGACATTCTTCTCGATGTGCATCACATCGAGACAATGGCAAACATGTAACCACATCCAATACTCCAAATTGAAGAAGATTGATTTCTTTTTCCAGCAAGTAGCTTCTGTTTCTAGGTCTTTCATCTTTTTTTTCTTCCCAAACACATAATTAATATTTTCAACTGACTTCAATACTTACACACCTGATTGGGGCAATGGTTCATCTCCCGACTCTTGCTCATTATTAAAGGCCTTCCTTTGCCTTCGATATGAATGATAGTGATTAAGATATTTACAGTGACCTCCATAAGCCATCTTTCTACTATGTGGTAGATAAATTATTGTAGTTTTATCACCACAGATTGGACATGCCTTGTACGCTTTAGTGGAGCAGCTGGGTAAGTTTCCATATGTAGGGAAATCTTTGATGGTCCACAGTAGTCCAGCTCTGAGGGTGAAGTCTTCCTTTTGATGAGCATCATACACATTAGGGACCCCTACCCACAATGTCCGCAGATCCTCAATTAGTGGCACCAAGTAGATATCTATATCAACGCTGGGCTGTTTTGGGCCAAAAATTATTAAAGATAACATCATAAACTTCCTTTTCATGCATAACCATGGAGGAAGATTATATGTCGCCAAAATTATAGGCCAACAACTATATCTGTTGCTCATACTACTATGTGGATTAATGCCATCTGCTACCAATGCCATCCTCAGATTTCTAGCGTATGCTGCAAAATCCAGACACTTGTAATCAATCAACTTCCAACCAGGGGAATCAACTGGATGTCTCATGTAGCCATCTTGACTGCGATTCTCATCATGCCATGTCATCAATTCAGTTGTTTCAAGGGATTTAAACAAACGGCGTAATCGAGGGATGATAAGAAAATACCATAAAACCTTTGCTGGTTGTCCCTACCTTTCCTATAGAGTATACAGTCATTGGGACATGCATGTATTTTCTGATATGAAAGCCCTAGCTTTTTTAGTGTTTTTTTTTCACTCGTACAAAGTTTGCGGCAACACATTTCCATTTGGAAGCAAGGACGGTACGGTCTCTAGTACTTCATTGAAACAAGTGTCACTCAAGCAAAACTTTGCTTTAAGAGAGTGAAGTTTAACTAGTGCATCTAACTTCATGTGATCACTACCATCAAATAGCGGTATTTGTGCATCTTCAACAAACTGATTGAAGTCATCAGATTCTGCATCATAATCATCGTCTTCATTTCAAGATGCTTCATACATCTCTACTGTTTCGGAGCCGAGTTGAGGGGTGATGAGCTATGTGGACATCATTGTTTGTGTCAACACTTGTAGTAGGTTCTTGATGCGGAGGGAAATCAAGTATGAAAATAAATCAAAATATAAAATCAAAACTGACTCCCTGTCTCAGCAAATAAAATACAAGAAACCCTTCTACTGTAGTAGTAGGGTATTCAGGATCGCATCCACGAGGAAGCTTGTCATCGCTCGCCTTTCTTATTCCAGAAAACTCTCGAATTCGACCAGCAGAAGTCCTCGACGTCGAGTAAACTACTCGATGTCCACTACCTCACTCAAGTAAACTGTAAAACAGAAGAACAGACGACCAAAACGAAGCAAGTCGAGTAGAACAGAGTACTCGACGTCGACTAGACTACTCAACGTCGAGTAGAATTCAAGCGATGTCGAGTGCTTTGTTGTGTAAAAATGTGACCTTTGCAATGACAGAAATAAAACAGACAGAACACGAAATTTATGGGAAATTCAATAAACTAAAAGCTCGAAGAATCGGGGTATCAACGCCACAATAATAACCATATAAAATAATGCATAAAGGTATAAAAGATCATGCCTTTTCATCAAATAACTTTCGTTATTACCATGTAGGAAGATAGAGGCTTTCGCATAAACCCTAATTGTTACTAACCCTTATCACATAATTAATCCAAGTTGCATTAAGATCACTTTCGCTTCAATAACACAAACAAGGATCACCTTCAACTTTTGCAAAAGAATCAAGCAACTAGGGATAGAAGATGAAATCACATAAAAAGATTGTACCTTTACCGCATCACCTTACATGGCTACCGTCGAGCTCACCCCGACCCTAGAAGTTGGGTGACTACTCGCTCTTCATCATCAAAAGAATTATCAATAATAAAAGGGAACTAAATTGCATTAATGAAATAAAACAAAGCTTACAACCGATCGAAGCCAAATCCGCTCTCGCTTACCCCAACCCAAATCGGCTCCAAACTCTTCTCTAACTCTCTCTCCTACTCGTTATAACTTGTATTGTGTGTAAATTGGAATGAATAAAACTCAGCCCCTAGGGCTTTATTTATAGTAATCAATCTCCGTTATCCAAGGAAAGATTATTCTATCTATATCTAAAATTATCTATCTAAAGACTTAAGATAAAACTTTGATAAAAGAAATAAATCTCTAAGGGGAAATAAGACTAAAGTGGATAAATATCTTCTCTCTTGATAAATCTTCATGTCTCTTGATAGAACACCACATATCTTGCATGGTAAGTAATCCACAAGGCTCGGACTTCACTCGATCACGGCTCGGATTGCTTATGGATAGTACTCGACGTCAACCAAAGTACTCGACGTCGAGTGGCGTTGTCTTCCCCTTGTGTGCACTCGAGATCGGCTACATGGTGGACTCGACATGAGTACTCGACGTCGACTAAACTTCTCGACGTCGAGTAGAGTTATGCTCTCGAGTGACTGACTGCTCGATCTCGTGTGATTTTGTCGTCCAAAGTACTCGACGTCGACTAAAGTAGTCGACGTCGAGTAGTTCTGTTGGCTTTCAGCATTCTGCTCTGTTCTTGAAACGCACTTTCCCGAGTCTTCGTTTTTCTGATTGACACATATGAATATGCATTGGAAAGATACTTTCGAGGGCTACAACTTTCATGCAAACATCAGAACTTGATTCAGAAGGATGAATGGCGAAAAGTGGGCTTTTCTCTAGCTGCACCATCCTTAGCTTCTTCATGACTTTCCTTTAAGCTCCAAAGTGCATTCGATTTCTGTGAAATTAAACAGAAACTAGTGTAGACTCTATAATTTGGCAAATAATCATAAAATACACAAATTCTATACTCTTCTAACCCAAATGTATGAAATGCATGCAGAAATCGATATAAAAGTAAGTGTAAAACATGGCAATTTAGGCTCACATCAGTTCTCCATGCCAAATCCAATTTGTGTATCCCAAACTAAACCCAAATCTATGGCAATGTTCTCTCATGACTTTAAATGTCCTCTTCTTAAAATTCACACATTGTGAACAAGGACATCTTACTTTCTTAGCGTTATTAGAGTTAGTTCTAGCATAAACAAAGAAATCGTCCAACCCCAATTGATACTTCTCACTCAACCTATCTTCTTCAATCCATGATTTATCCATTGCTAAAAATTATAAAACAAATAGAAAAAGAAGAATAGAAACAATGTTACTAAAAAAACATGAACTATAATTTAAATAACTCATAACTTGGATATATATCAGCTTATTTATATATCAAAATAGTATTTTCTTCCCAACTATTCAGAAAAAAGATCCTAGATTACTTATTCTAATAGCAGTAAACCATTATTTATAGGCATAAACAAACCCAAACTCTTTATCACTTCTAAATAAGTTATTGATAATTTGATGGGATACAAACACCCTTATAATATCCATTGCACGCACTTTTAACAGAAAGTTTGGTAACATTATCAAGGTGCATTCCCCTACCCGACAAACATACAAAAGAAATGGGTAAGCCTCAAATACAAACCTGAAGATATCCAATTATATCAAAAGGTGTAACCCTTGAACCCTCCTCTTCTTGTTTCAATATTAATTGGTAAATCTTTTCCTGCAAGGGAGAGAGAAGGAGAGGAAAAGGTATGCATACCATTTTTAACGACAACTCAAAAAAGGGGTCCATCTATGGTGTGATGGGTGGTCTGCTTTTTAGCTTTGAAAAGTCTAAAAATAGGACATTTCGAAATGACAAAGTAAATTCCAATAGTTTCATGTAATTATTGTGTGTATTTTATTGCTGAAAATTTACTCCTTTTAATTTCCTTGAACAATCACATTTACTGTACAATATTTTCATCTCACCACTTGCACCTTCCAGCAAACTAGCTTAATTCATGTGAAATTGAAACAATTTTTGATATGCCAACTACAAAACATTTGAACATTAGGAGAATTAATCTTCATCATAAAGATATAGCAAGGGACATGGAATATATGGCACATGATATTATCTACAATTACTATAAAAGCGGACTCAAGGATTATCGCAGCAGTACAACCACCAACCTGACCGAAACCCTAACAAATCATGATATCAAGTTTCAATCTATGATCAAGAAGCAAAAGGCACAAAAAAAAAGACAACAATGGAAGCAAAATGCCAATATAAATTACAGAAAACCATCCAATTCACATCGATGCCCACAAGATGCAAACAGGCTCTGAGAGTGATAAACAGCATAGATGGACCCCTTATTATCCAACAAGGTTTATAAAATGCCAGGAGATTCTGCCAGATATCATTTTTTTCAAATATATTTAATTTAATCTTCATTCTTTTCATTGTGGCTCTCAAAAAAGGCAACATCTTTACTTGATTTGTCATCACATGTCAACTAGGTTAATCAATTTCATGTTATAGTTCTCAAGTGGCCATTTCATGTTTTCATCCAAGTATCTTACTTAAGCAACGCATGCCTCAGGCAATGCAACAATCTAGCACCCTTGACCCCATAACATATATACCAATAGATTTTGAAGGTTCAAGCAAGCCCTTCCTCAATGCAAAAAATTTTCTAAGCATCAAAGATGATAATAATTGTGGTAGGCGAACCTTCAGTGTAGATCATTTTCTTGTTGGTGTATTTTTTTTTCTTTTATTTAGATATATATAAAGGGACTATGACAGTTGTCAACCATACTCTCTTTGAAATTGTGTTACTGTACAAAATTATGTTGTTTATATTATTATTCTAAAAATAAATCTGATAAAACAAGATCTCGAATAGATCTAGGTTTTGGAGAAAAAAAAAGTCGTTTTGTAGAAAAGAATCGAAAAACGAACAATAAGTTGGGAAAACTAACATTGATAACATTTGCAAATTTCAATAATACCTATAGGAGACATGATATATGAAAACATAACATATAATTAGAAGACAGAACATACAGAATTACAGATCCCCCTAAAAACATAAAAAGTACATGTACAACAATATTAAACAAATACATGCAAAGGTTCAACGAAAAAAAATGTAAATAGATACAAACCTAGCAAGTGACTATTAATCGAAGTTTTTATTCATGGAAAAGCAATATAACAAATAATAGAAAATAGAGATCTATATTGGCAAACTAAAAATGTAATAAGAGAAGAGCAGAAAATAGAGAGAACTTCTTAAGCATTTAAAGACCATGATAAAGATTACACCCTCAGGATCTGCTCTAGGACTTTCAGTTACGGAAGAGAAGGCATTAGGTGCAAAGAAGCAATCAGAGGTACATGGCTTGTAAAGCAACAAATCTCAAAACATAAGGGTCAATCCTCTGTTTTTCTAAAACTATATATTAGATATAAATATCATGCACAGCAAGTAAATCACACATCCTCCAAGAAGAATAATAAGAGAAAATTGGGCCATTAAGGGGTGTTACGTGCAAGAAGGATCCATAAATGAGGATTTGGAGACCAGGAATCAATGCATTATGAGTTGCGAGGGTGAAATGCGAGGGTGACAGAGTGAAGAGTATAGAAGATTATAACCAATATAAAGAAGAGAACTTTACTAGATTGGGGTATAGCAGCCATACCAGTAGTTCAAGAAGCAAATGAAACGACCCTGGAAGAAGCAGCACTAGCAGCACAACTCCAAACCAAATCGCACCATCACAATTACCTATTTCAAGACAACCTTATATAAGTACATGCCAAGGTGAAGAGGGAGGGGATGTAACAGCAAGCAAAGAGCCCCCACAATCGAGAAGTAGTGAAGGAGTAGGGTTTTCGACAGCCGGAGAAGGGAATTCTTACCATTGATAGAGAAGTAGTGAAGGCGGAATTTTTAAAAGGCGAAATAAACCAATTAACAAAAGCCCTAAAGGAGGAAGTCTGCTACATATATACACTTAATAAACCAATTCACAAAAGCCCTAAATCGAAACCCTAAAGGCGGAATTCTTACCAATTCACAAAAGCCCTAAATCGAAACCCTAAAGGCGGAATTCTTACCAATTCACAAAAGCCCTAAATTGAAACCCTAAAGGCGGAATTCTTACCAATTTACAAAAGCCCTAAAATCGAAATCCTAAAGGCGGAATTTTTACCATTGACAGATAAGTAGTGAAGGAGAAGCCCTAAATTGACAGCCGGAGAAGGGAAGCCGGAGAGGAAATCCGGAGAGATGGGGCTTCACAGATGTCGACAACCGAGCTTTAGTTCGGCAGCCAGATAGGCGAGGACAACAGCGACAACAACTGAGCTTTGGTTCGGCAGCCGGAGAGCAGGAGAGGCGAGGACGACATCGATAGAGCGAGGACGACACCAGTGCGAGGAAAGGCGAGGACGACAGCGAAAGAGCCGGAGAGGCAAGGACGATAGCGACATAGCCGGAGAGGCGAGGACAACAGCGACAGAGCCGGAGAGACGAGAGATGGGGCCAACCACAAACCACCAGAGCCACCCTCGAGTTCAAGAGCCCAGAGCCTACATGGAAGGTGATTCGGGATTTGAACAGAAATGTGAACAGGAAGGAGAGTCGGCCAGTCGGGATGTGAGGAGGAAAGAGAGTGGAGTTGTGGATGGTGAATATCTGCTTTTTATTTTTCTAAGTATATAAACATTTTTTGTTCTTTGCAAACAATTCAATCTCTTTTTTTTTTCTAAGTGTTGGAGTATTGGAATTTTTTTTAAGGAAAACCACAAATTTCAAGGAAATTTTCTAAGTGTTGGGAAAATTAGGATCCGCCCGCCCGTACTTAGAATGAGCGAAATTTTACACAGTTCAGATTTCAATCCCGCGCCATACCTTTTTTTCCAAAAAGCCACTTTTCCCATCGGTAAAAAAATAAGGCGGTGTCTAATTTGTTTTCAACATCACAAATTTATAAACCGATGTCAATTTTTTTACATGGCAGGTTTTTCTGAACGATGTTAATGAACTGATGTTAAATAACAGAATTCTAGTAGTGATCCTTTTTATGTTCAAGGTGCTCGGCAATCCCAATCATATCTCGCCTAGCCAATATAGTCCCAAGTGCTCAAGCTCTCCCTCAAGAGGTGGTCATCCACCTCTAAAGAATAATCATGTGGGCTCACTCCAACCTATTTCCCAAACGAGAGGTGGACTTCATCCACCTCTAAGGGCTATTCTCATATTATCTTCCTATGTTCATTTCTCATAATCAGTTTCAATCAATTAATCTCAAGATATCATAACAATCAACGTTAATCATTTCAGAACATTAACAACTCAAAGCTCATCGTGACAAAATTCATCAGCATATCAAATTCCAACATTTGAGATTCACATTTTATGGGCAAAGCATTCAAGCATTAATTGCTAACTCAGAATATCAACACGTCATAACATCATTGTATATCAGAATTCCAAGGCATCGAAGCACATCATCATACACAAAACACAATTAGGCGATATTCACTGACAATTCAGCATATCAAAACACATTACCACATCAACTTCATCGTTAGGTCGAATTCTAGATCTTTCGCACAATATCATGATCGGAAAGATCCAGCCATTGGAACGGGAAACACTCCTCCTTCTTAAGACACGTCGTATCGAGTGATCATGATCTCTATTTCATACTCGCTTCTCAATGTCGCTGATGATGTCGGTTACGAGGCCTATAGGTCATGGGCCCACCACGCTTTCGCTACGTCACTCTAGTGCTATCCGGCTAGATGTTATCTCTTCCATGTCGACGTTCATCAAAGGGATCGCAAGGTGTTATAAGTTACGGAGATAGGGGAGGGACAAGGGCGGATAACACGATCTCCTTACGGATTCAGAGACAGACCAAGACTAAAGACGATGAGACAAGAAACAAGATCCCAACTCGTGGGTTACAACGATCCCTTACGATATTCTATGAGGGTATAATTGTGGCCAGAAAACACATAGCAATCACGGAGTATATCAGTCATATTAATCCACACTAGCATGTACCTATCTCAAGGAATAACGACCTATGCATTCATGATATGTATATGTAATCAGTTCTATGTGCACATGAGACAAGCTATCAACCTATCATTTCATGTAATAGTCATGCCTGGCATAACAAGTAAGAACGAATCGATAATAGACTTATGCAGCACAAACTATGCAAGACCTAGTGAACGTCATAGGGTTTCACGTGTATGATCAGTTACACATATTAGGTACACATATATAGGTCAAGACAATGTGGAGTTAAATGCAAGCATATTGAGATGCATCCAAGCAATCGGACCATATGATGGAATCAGGGCTTACAAGGCATCTTATAACAACCATGTTGCATACAGGAGGACAAGTAAAACATGTATTCATACGAGGGTTATAATTGGGAAGCATATGTGTCATGTATATACGAAGTTAAGATATAGGGATATAGCGTGGTGTGTGATCATGCGAGGTGTCAGATCGGGTATTCAGGAAGCATGCGAGGAGGTCATAAAAAGTATACTGAGCATCTACTGTAATCATCAGGCTATCATTCTAAGGAAACCAATTTACACGGATACAAGGAGAGGCTGACCACACTATCAGGGACCTAGTTAAAGAGGAAATAATAATCATGTGGATTCATACATGCAGCGCGCACATTCATTCACAAGTACAACAACGCAAGAAGCCAAGTATGTCATGCTGAGAATATAATAAAACATTATGTCCTGCAATCACAAGGAGGGCTACCATTATAACCAGACAGAAATCCCTAAGGTCAATCATCGACTCGTCCTAACAACGCAAGAGGCAATCATCGACTCGTCCTGCAATCCCTAAGGGTTACATTTCGAGGGATGAAACCCCTCGTTGGGATCTTGCGCTCCGAGTACAGGTTGAAGGTTTGAAATCAAACATTAGTGCTTTAAAGTGGGATTTCGAACCAAAAACATAAGGATCGTTGGAATCCCCGGGGTAAATCCCTTGTACCTGTCCTAAGTCTAAAATGCGGGAAATCCATATATCATGCAAACCAACAAAATTCTAAAACCATACATAAGGTTGCCACGGCGGAGCCGGGTCAAAACGTAGTTCAAATATTCAAATCCAAACCCTTAGTAATTTGGTGAAGTCATAGTCTCAACTCTCTCTTTCTTCCATTCCAAAAACCCTGCGGTCATAGGGTCAAATCAGCATAATTATACATTTATGATATACCTAAAAAAATACAGGGCGTGGGATCAGACTGAGGACCACACACAGGACTAGGTCCTACTGTAATCATACCATATACGCTATTCCTAAAATCATACTTCTAATGTAGGACGGGAATTCAAATCACGCAAGCATGCTAGCAGTTTACATATATGCATAAAGAGATAAAGCGGCCTACATAGAGTGCCAAGTGGCACGTCCCTCTAGGCTTCTAAGGAAACCTATAGCAACTCACAATCAAAGGAGCAACCTTACCTCACGGTGCAGGCCAACCCCACACAATGAGCCTACTAACTATGAAGGGGAGGCAAGCAATGACAACTATATAAGGCCTAAGGTTCTAAGAGTCCTATGGCACTTACTACCAAAAAGCCTACTGCATCATCGAGTGCAGGCAACTTTTTGTATAAAAAAGCCTACTGCATCGAATGCAAGCAACTTGCTGTACCAAAAATCCTACCGCATCATCGAGTGCAAGCAGCTTTCTATAATAAGCGCTAACTAAGATGACAAGGATAAAGATCAAGATCACATCAGGTAGTACCTATAACGATCGTTCTGTCTAAATACGCGTATAGAACAAGAATGCTTATTCGTTTGTGCAACCTAGCATGATACTACATGACATACTTTTATGCATATGCAGCACCTAGTATATCTTATGATTACATGCACATGTGAATCAATCTGAGTAAGCTCTAGGAACTTACCTAGCGGTGAAGAACAACAATGCAGTAATCATACAGTTTAAGATCACCAAGGGTTCCGTCGACTCACTGGGCTCCTTGGAGTTTGATTGGGCTTCACTGGAGATGGAATCGCATCGTTCGAAGCTAAAATCAGAAAAACATGGGAGGAAGGGAAGAGTTGACACCGACGGTGGCTCCAGGGGCTGCTCCTGGTGGCTCCGCTAGCTGCTCCCGCCTGCTACTGCTGGACCAAAAAGAAGGAAGGTGTTGCTGCGACTGGCGACTTGGGGCTTCCGAAAGAAACAGAGAGGGGTTGCTTGAAAATTGAATCAAGGAAGAAATCGGAGGGAATGGGTGCGGCTTAGGCTGTTGGTGGCGGCGGGGTGGTGTGACAAGGAGCCCAGGGGAGTGGTTGTGAAGATCAAGAAAAGAAAGGAAGGTGTTTTGGTGGGTTGTTGTTTGGGTCTCCAAAGGGGGAGGAAAGGAATGGCAGAGAACAAAGGAAAGGTATGAAGAGGAGGAATGTGGGGAGACTGGATACTTGAAATAAAATAATGAGGGGAGACGGGTTTGAAAACAATGGAGAAGAGGAGTGGCTTTTGAATCGGTCAAAGGCATAGGGAGTTGCTAGTGTAATAGGTGTGAGCAACAAGACATTGCAATGGATGGGGTGTTTGGCTTCTTGCAAAAAAAAAAAGGAAACAAAGCCTTGAGGAAAGGAGAAGATAAGGTGATGGTTTGACTATAGTCGATAGGGGGTAAGCTGGAGCAGGGTGGGTGCAGCTGCGAATGGGAGAGGACCACAAGGAGGGGGCTGCTGCTAGTGCTAATCCGAAAAAGACAAAGGGAAAGACAATTGTGGTCCCACTGAATAAAATCAAAACACCCAAAAAGTAAATCCCGAAACCCGCTCTCTCGACTTTATCTTGACTCGATCAAAATAATGTTTCAAAAGCAAGAGGATACCGACATCCGAAGATATTTTCATTCCCGGACGAAAAGGCGGAATTTATCTCCCAAAGTTCGAAATTAGGTCGGAATTCGCTTTAACGATTTTAAAATAGGATTATTATACTATGGACGAGAATTTTTAAAATATATGAATTCCCAACTTAATTACATTTTATTTTATTTATTTTTAAATTATTATTTTAAAATTCAAGGCCTTTACAAATTTGTATAAGGATAGGGTCCCGAATTGTACTATACAATACTTTTCAAACTTTTGCTTAAACTAACTTAGAAATAGGGAAATTCTGTTTGGTAACCCTGAGGTTTTGACAATTCCACTTGGTGCCCTAATGTTTTATTTTGTCCGGATGGTGCCCCTGAGTTTTGTCAAAAGTCCGCCTCATACCCAAAACTAATATTTTCACTTTTTTAAATCAATAAAATGATCCATTGTTTTTCCTTATTTCACAAAACGTCTTTTACTTTTAACAATGAACAAAATTACCTATTATTTATCTAAATTCATGATAAAATTGAAAAAACCACCTTTATTTCTAAAATTTAACAAAATCACATATTATTTCCAAAACTTTTATCACAAAATCACCCTTCTTCCAAAATTTTTAAAACAAAATCATTACAGTTTTTTAAATTATACAAAAGACATATTAGTTTCCATACTTTGAAAAAATTAAATAAAAACACTCGTTATTTTCCAAAATAATATTTAACACCTATTGTTTTCCAAAATAATATTTAACCTATAATTTGCTAAATTTTAACAATTGTAAATGCGGTTGATCATATGGTGGCTGAATATTTTGGTAGTATTTTTTTTTCGGTTCAATCTGTAAACCCGTAATTATTATTTTTTCAATTTAATATTTAGCCACAATAGTTCATTGTATAAGAAAGAAATACATTATAATTATCATTTTCTTTTAAAATTAGGTCTTTGGGTTACACCTGGCCCAAAAATGTCGGATCGGATTGAGTTGACCCAGCATGAACCATCCTAATTGATCAATCTAACCCAATATTCGATTAGAATTTTATTAAAAAGTAATGTAAAAAATAAAGGGTGGATTGATGAATAAGAGGGTGAATTTTTTTTACCCAATATTCAATTAGAATAAAGGAGATTTATTTTATCAAAAGTATGGTTTTATGATTTTTCCTTTTTGTAATTTATAGGTCAATTTTTTTTCCGAAAAATATGAGGGTGGATTGATGCAACTTTTTTTTTATATAAATAATGGGTGGTATGCTATGTATGTACAATGTTTGACAAATAATGAGATTTTTTTGCAAAATATTAAAATTAATGAATTTTTTGTGTAATATTAAAAATAAAGGTTGATTTTCTTCTAAAAAATTTTATAACAATGGGTGAGTTTTTGCTAAAATTTTGGAAATTATGTGTTATTTTATTGAAAAAAATATATAAGGTGTTTTTTTTCACTTTTATATTGGATTTAGTTAAATAATAGGTAATTTTATTCATTGTTAAAAATAAAGGGGGTCTTGTGAAATAAGGAAAAATAATGGGCCATTTTATTGATTTAAAAAAGTGAAAATATGAGTTTTGGGCATGAGGCGGACTTTTGACAAAACTCAGGGGCACCATCCGGACAAAATAAAACCCTAACACACCAAGCGGAATTGTCAAAACCTCAGGGGCACCAAACGGAATTTCCCCTTAGAAATATAAAGGGCAGTGTATATTATATTTAATATGATTATTTATTTATTTTTATTTTTAAAAACCTAGCGCTTATGCATAGGAGTCCGCAACGATTAAATCTAATCTATGTTCTCAGTTCCAATCCAGTTGTGGGTGTGGGGCGGACTTAGCGGCTTATTTGGGCTTCAGCTGCTGTCCATACCCACCTATTTATGCGGGAGGATGGGACGGTCCGGAAGGACCAACCCACGATTGTCCAAGTGTACTTGTCACTTCCATGAGCCTGGTCATGGCGAGATAATTGATTGACCATATGGATGGAGTGCACGCTAGAGCTGTAGAGCATAGTACTTATATAGACACATTCATTAAATGTGAAAACACGCACACCATATTTTTGGATGGAGTCCATTTAGGCATGACTTTCAACGGCCCATTAATTTTAGCATATTTATAGCTACTGCGCTTAGGCATGACTTCTCCCAATGACAAATTGCCATTGTTTTCAAATCTCTTTGAAATCCAACCCAACTGCTCATATTCAATTCGCTGCATTTGTCTTTATGTTTCATCGATCCATCAGCTTCTCTGTTAATGCTTAGCAGCTAGTACTCTACTAGTCTTGGGGACCGGGTCGATCAGTTTGGTTGAGTTCTGATTGATCTGTCGATTCGGGAAGGAGTGTGATCCGGGAAGGAGCCATCGGGAATCTGATCTGATCCGGGAACCGCGCACCACCAAATTAGAGCTATCGATCTCTTCACGTACCCTTCATTATTTTGGCTCATTTGGAGATTGTATGTATCTGAGTAGTGTGAATCAATACTTGTTGGAAAGCTCTTTTCAAGGAATGAAACTTTCTTGTTAAACACTTTCGTCAATTAAATTAGTCTTGAAGATACCCAAATTCGAATTCTCTATTCTTTTCAATCATCTCATTCTGAATGTGTCGGGTATTTTATCTTTCGAACCTAATTCAAGGCAAGAACAGGCAAAATTTTAATGACTGCTGAAATTCCTTGAATTGATTACTACATGAATGCATGAAACTTCGATTTTTGTTATTACTAGCTAGTTCTATATAAATTGCTTGTTTGTTTTCATTTTAGGGAGGGAGAGCTAGAGGAAGAGTGTTTTGTGACCGGAGAAATCGGGGGTACTTTGTTTGATAGACTTAGGTGAGATGTCAAGACGAACACTTGGTGAGGCGTGAGGGCAAAAGATTGAGTTCTTCTAAGTGAGATGCTTAATTACAAGGCTGAGATCGAGTGTTATGAATACTTGGGTACGTGAGACGTTTGAGGGTTTCGCTTCACATATATTTATTATTTGCCTTAAAATAGTATTCAGTTTTCCTATAGTTTGACTTCCTTATCTCTCTTACCAAAAATAAATTGAAAAACAAAAAAAAAACATGCTTTTTTTTTAAAGTAGGCAAACATTAGGAGTTGTTGATAATAAAGCAATCTAACTCCCGGATCATCATGAAGGATGATTTTACAGAGATCCCTATGTAGGGAATAGAGGGTAAGTTACAAATTACACCTGATTTAACTATATAGTCTGCAGTACGGTTTGCTTCTCTAAATATATGTCGGATCTCCATTGATAAGAAATCAGCTGTAAGCCTTTGGATTTCTTCAATTTGATGTAGAACTTCCCATCTGGGTGACTGTTCTCTCTTGGCTGCTTTTACCAGAATCTGATTATCACTTTCCAGAATAATTTTCCTTAGTCCCTTCTGTCTTGCTCTTTGAAGACCTAGAATCATGGCAGAGGCTTCTGTTTGGATCGGATTACTGACCCAACATTAGCTTCTTTAGAAAAAAAATATCAATGATATTTCCTTCAGAATCATGAATGATTCCCCCAGTCTGGCTTTTGCCAGAGTGGGTAAAAGAACCATCTACATTAATCTTGTAGATAGTCCTAGGAGGTCTGGTCCATTTGGTTCTCACCCTTCTTGTAGCGTTTGACTGTTGTTTTGTGTTGTGTTGCTCTTCCTTAGTCCAATCTGTGCTGCACTGGTTTACCATCTGGATAAGTGCGGAGGTTCCAATCGGATCTTTAGACCTGAAAATTTTGTCATTCCTAACATTCCAAATTAACTGCCATATAAAAGCTAGATCAGTAAATTTAATGTTAGAAGTTTTGATTCTATACAGATTTTCATTCAGCGGGCCATGGAGATTAAGGTCGTGGAAGTACAGACCTGATTTCTGTTCATATTGGGCTATGACTTCCCTTTTAAAGGTACATTTAGTGAAAAGATGAGCAGCATCTTCATTTGCATGACCACAAAGAGAGCATTGACTAGAAACTCTGTTAACATACTTGTTAAGTCTGTCAGTCGTTGGAAGACCATCAATCTTGATCTTCCAAAGGAGGTTTTTGATGCGAGGGGGGGGGGGGGGACCTTAAGCTTCCAAATCCAGCTTTGTGAATTATGTTCTTGGGGTTGTGTGGCCAGAATTTTCTTCACCGACCTAGTAGTGAAATTACCTTCTAGGTCGGGACTCAAAATCAAGTTATCTTGAGCCTCCCACTGGGGGATTTTTAACGGCAGAATATTGTCGATGACTCCTTGGGGGAAGATCTGTCTTAATACATCTTCCTTCCATAGCTTCCTGTCACTGATAAGAGATTCAATTGTCATGTTAGGATCATTTGTACCTTTGTAGTCTTTAAGGCTAATCGATGGGATCCAGTTGTCTTCCCATACGTTTATGGCCGAGCCATTACCACCAACCCAAAGGAGTCCTTCTTCAAAAAATTTCCTTAGGGTGAGGACCCTTCCGAATTTCCATGAAGTATCTTTTTTGTTGAGGCTCCTTATGTTTTCTTGTTGGAGGTATTTTTCCTTTATGATTTGTACCCATATGCTATTTTCATTCTTGTATATTTTCCAAAGAAGTTTCATTTCAAGGGCGATGTTTAATTCCTCTGCTTTTTTAATACCTAGGCCTCCAAGTGATTTACTTTTTCAAATGGTATCCCAGCTGATCAGAGGGATGTATTTATCTGCTGGTGATTTATTACAAAAGAAGTTTCTGTTGATTTGGTCCATTTGGTTAAGAACTCCTTTGGGCAGTAGGAAGTTTTGCATTAAGTAGTTTGTTTTGGAACTTAAGTTTGATTATATTAGAATAGTTCTGCCTGCTTGAGAAAGGGTGGATGCTTTCCATTTTGAGAGTTGTTTTTTCATATTTTGGATTGCTTCATCAAAGACACTATTTTTGATTCTGCCATTGACAAGATGGATGCCAAGATACTTTTCAATGGTTTTTGAGACCGGGATGCCCATGTGGGCTGCCAAATCCCCTGCCAAGTTAGGATTAAAATTTTTAGAGCATTGTAGAGAGCTCTTACTGTAGTTTATGGTTAATCCTAACAATTTTGAGAAGTTATTTAATATGTTCTGAATTGTATTTAAGCTGGTATGGGCTGCTTTTGCAAATATAATGGTATCAGCAGCAAAGGTTAAGAAAGGTATGAGGGTGCCATTTTTAGCCAGTTTAATGCCGATTAATGCATCCTCAAGAAGTGCTTCCTTATGTAATTCCCTAGATAATCCTTCCATTACTAATATGAATAGATAGGGGGCTAGGGGATCACCCTGTCTGATTCCTCTATTAGGTTTGAATTGAGGGCCAAGAGTGTTATTGATCAAGACAAAGAAGGAGGTAGTTTATATGCATTTTGTAACCCAGCTAATCCAAGTTTCGTGAAATCCAAATTTAATCAGCACTGCCTTAATATAGTTCCAGTTTAATTTATCATAATCTTTCTCCATATCTAGTTTAAGAGCCATAAGTCCTTTCTTGCCTTTTTGTTTATGGAATGTATGGAAAATCTCATGAGCTATAAGAGTGTTATCTTGAATCGATCTTCCCTCCACAAATGCTCCTTGGAAAGGATTGATGAGCTTAGAAAAAGTTGGCTTCAAGCTGTTTGCGATTATTTTTTAGATAACTTTATATACAGTATTACAAAGACTAATAGGCATGTAGTGATTGATAGAGGTGGGATTTTCAACTTTTGGTACGAGTGCTATAAAAGTTTGGTTTAATTCAGATAAAATTTGGCCTGAGTGGAAGAAACACTACAACAGAAATGCTTTTTAACAACCAAATTTTTAGCGATGAATTATTTTGCCTCGGTAAATGTGACCTTTTGCGACGAACATACCTGCTCCTCATAAAAGAGCACATGAACTTTAGTGAGAATCCTATATTCCTCGCTAAAAGTGGCATTTAACGACAATTTTTTCCTTCATCGCTAATTGTTATTATAATGTGGTCACATAAACCATATGAAAAATAACGGCGAATTTAGAGCTTTTATTGAGGAATATTTTCATCGCTAATGATATATTCAACGAGGAATTTTCAATGTTGTCGTTAAATGTTTGGTGCGAATTATCTAAAAAACGCCAAATTTATTAGCGGCGAATATTGTAATTTCTCGTAAAAAGTATGTGTTTCTCGACGAAAAAATTGTCACTAAATGTATTAATCAACGAGGAAATTCCATTTTCGTCATTATTGACTTGGGTGAAATAGAGAAAAGCGGTTCAAATTAATTAACAAGAAAAGTTTAAATTCCTCGCCATATTGCGATTACTATTTTTATCGTTGAAACAATTGTTTAGCAGGGAAATATCACTTTCATCGCTACTTGTACTAGGAAATAACACTTGTCCAAATAAATTTGGTTTGATAGATGAAAAGTCTTAATAACAAAATTCATTTGATCGATGAAAAGTGCATTATCCCTCCAACGTAACACACCCTCAACATATTTTACTATCACAACACTTTTCTCAGCTTGGTCTTTTCCTTTTTACTCTCTCTGTTTTGTATTTTAATGGCAATTTGAACCTCATCAGCAGCAAGCACGGAGACAACACCTCCATCGTTCAACTCGTCCCCATGCCCCTTTGCTGATTTCCTGTTGAAAGGACACTCCTACACAAAGTTTTGCATGAATTTCCAGTTGTGTTTTCTTTATGCCATTATTTATGGTCACAGTGACAATGTCAAAGTCGAGTAAGCGTATTTTCGTGCCTAATACCACACGCGGTATTGTTGGTATGTAAAATCATTGTCAATAAAATTATTATCCTTTTCTTTTTGTACATAATACATTAATATGGTCTCGAAAAAATATATCCTCCCCACCTAATGGTTAAACTTCATACTAAATTCACAGATTCATTTGCGCGTAAAAGGTCATGTGTGCAAGGAGATAAGACTGCCATTGAAACTGATATGCAATCTACCGTCACTACTCCAAGTAATGAAATTATTATCTTTTGTTCATAATACATCGATATATTATAAAAAAAAATTATTTTCTTGCTCCCTCCTTAATGGTTAAATTTCATGTTAAATTCACAAGAATTTTGGCGCGTAAAGGTGTACGTGTTCAGGCAGCTGGGCCTCCTTCCACAGAAACTTATTTGCATCCCACACGTAAAAGTGTACATGTACAGGCAGCTGCGCCTCCTTCCACAGAAACTGATTTACAACCCACACCCGTTATTCCAAATAACGCAAACTCTACCGGAATGAATGAAGATGTTGATTTTGATTCGACAACCATTACACAAAGGCCTACTGCTGGTAATTAAATGTTCTTAACATTATTTATACATAAATTTGTTAAGATTGATTTTTTTTAATAACAAGATTTTTCTACACACTAGGTGAGTTAATGAATGATGCCTCTATTGAGTTCCAATCTATTTTACCTCGTATATACTTGTTTTATTTTTTAAGACTTTATCATCTCTAGTACTTTAGTTTATGTGTACTTGTAACTCATTATCCTCCCTCCCCCAGACTTACCGAAGAAGAAAACACGTGGAAAGAATAGAGGACTCAATGCTGATAGGGTTCATGAGATGCTTGGTAAAAAAATTCCAATCACGGGGGATGTGGCCATTCGTAGACCTACTTGTCAATATGCAGAGATGTTTGCCAGGGAGATTGAGTTTGTAGTCAGAAATTATGCACCAATGACAGTAGAACAATGGAAGAATGTATCTTCTGAAGATCTTTCAAAATTGGTCAAACGGTTATCCGTGAGTGATACAACTTTTCCTTTTTTAACTATATAATAAGCACAGTTTGTTCTATTATTTTGTTTGAAACTATGTCACTTATTGCAGACCAAGTATGACTTTGACATGTCTGAAACTGGGGTTGATAGATATGTGCACAAGACTTTTTCGTCTTGTTTTACAAACTTCCGTACTATGTTGAAGAACTATTTAAAGACATTCTCAACTATGGAGGAAGCTTTAAAAAACAGACACAAGCAAGTCAGATCAGATGAAGAGTGGATATTTCTGTGCAATTATTTTTCAAGTGCAAAATTCAAGGTAAGATATGAAAGCAAAGTGCAAATGCATTTGATGTGAACTTCAACTTTTACACATTATAATAATGGTTGCTTTGCATATGTTTTCTTTTGTAGGCTCTTTCTGAAAAAAATGCAATCAACGGGTCAAAGCTACTATATCACCATAAAGCTGGATCTAGGTCATTTATGGCATTGGTATTTCCTGAATTTCTTTATTAATGCTTGTTTTCCAAACATTTATCTTCCTTGTTATAATGTGTAGTGTTTTATTGCATTGGTATTTCCTAATTTTTGTAGGCTGCAAGATCTACTGAGACACTGGGAGCAATTGAACTCTTTGAAAGTGAGTACAAGAGTGGTGCAAAAGGCTGGGATTCGGGAGCTAAGCAAAAACATGTATGTCATTTGTTTTTTTGTTTTTTTAACTCCATGTTGTTTATGATTTTGGTTTCATGATTTGAAGTTGTTATGTTTCCAAATACATTTCTTTAAGCATAGACAAATACCAAGATAAAACCATATCTAAATTTAGGAGACAAAAAAAAGAGTATTTATTTTGATGATTTAATAAACAATTATCCTTCTCTTATATACTCCTTACTAATGTTGTGTATGAAATCACAACCAATAATATGGAATAGTTGAAAGTTTAAAAGTTGTCACCTTTATACTCAATACTCATGCTTGACTTCATTTGTAGGATGAAATGGTGTTGCTTCGAGCTGAGACAACTCAAGAAGATGGAACTCGCACAATGACAAATGAAGAAATCTGCCGACAAGTTCTTGGAGTAAAATCGGGATACATTAAGGGTTGTGGTTTCGGACCTCGACCAACACCGATTAAGCCTTCTCAACCGTCTTTCCATGAAATGTATGAGAAGAATAAAGCCTTAGAAGACAAGATCAAGGATCAAAATGAGCAGATAACTGAATTACGAGAGACGGCAAAGAAGATGGAACAATTCATGGCAAGCTTCTCTACCCCACAACTAGAAAAATAGAGATCGACTTTTTTTGGCTTTTTATTTGGAATTTAGTAGAATTTCTAGTTATGTTAGACGTAGATACTTATTTAGTTATTTCAGTTTGTTTACATAATTTCTAAGATACTTATGGCAAGTATTGTTTAGTTATTTTGCTAGGTGCAAATGATATTATTTAATTTAGTCATTTTCAAAGCACCACCCGAGTGCTTTATTTTCTTGAATGAAAAGCACAAATATTTATATTATAATTTTAATATAATATGCATTCTTTCCTTGTGAAAAGTAAAAGTCAATAGCGATGAAATTATATTTTCTCTTTGATCCAAAATACGATATATGAAATATATTTTCTAGTTGAAGACTGGGCTACGGCGAGGAATGACTTCTTTGCCCTAAACTATTTTTAGCGATGAAAGGATATTTCTCGCTATAAATGCAATTTCTTTACACCCACAAAATGAAATCGTCGTTAGTTGGTATATGTACCGAGAAAATATTTTCTCGCTAAAGGGATACAAATAGCGAGAGATTTTGATCTTCTCGCAGAAAATAATTATTCTTGAGAAAATAACCCCTCGCCGATATTATTTTTAACGACAAATATATGTTCCTCGGCAAAAATAATATTTTAAATTATTTTTAAATTTCTAATGTATTAAATACTAGTCATCATTAACGAGGAAATAAAAACAATAGCAACAAATTTTATTCCGTCGGCAAATATATTTGACGACCATTTTCTAATCCCAGAACTTATTCAGCAACGAAAATGTTTGACTTTTGACGAGAAAAATATTCGTTGCTAAATTATAACTGTGACAAATTATAACCTTAAAACTGCTGACGATGAATTGTTTTTTTCCTCGTTAATACTTTCATCGACGAGCTTTCTTCGACCACCCGGCAAGGAAATTTATTTCCTCGCTGAACACTTTTAGCGAGAAAATCGGTATTTTCTACGAGGAAAAAATACCTCGTAGATAGCCTATTCTGTTGTAGTGAAGCTTTGACTGCTTTACAACAAGATTGTCCTATGATGTTCCAATAGCGTTTATAGAATTCAGGAGGGTAGCCATCCGGTCCCGGGGACTTGTCATCTACCATGCTAAAGAGAGCATTTTTTATTTCTATATTAGTAGGTTGAGAGATGAGTTTAACATTTTCTTCAGTTGTTGCTTGGGGTTTGATATTCCAAAAATGATTAGCAGAAACATTGGTTTGGTTAGATCCTATGAACCTTTCAGACATTTCTGTAGTAATGTGATCTGTGATCAAATCTTGGTCTGTTAGAAGCACATTCTGCTTTGTAGTGAAGGAAGTAATTGATCTTCTGAAGTTTTTGATTCTAGCTGTAACTTGAATGTATTTTGTATTTCTATCACCAATTTGGAGATGTTTAGTTTTATCTCGTTGTTTCCAAAACTTATAATTGTAATCAAGCAGTCTATATCTTTTGTGTTCTAATCTTGCCAGTTTGTGACCTTCTAAGGTTGAAATATCACCCCAGTGCAATCTGTCCAGGAGGGATTTGATTTGAAGATCTACCTTGGATAGTTGTTTTGTGATATTATTAGGATTGGCTTTACACCATCTTTTGATGTTTTGTTTCAATAATTGTTGTTTCTGTAATAGCTTGAAACCTAATGAACCTCGTATCTTATAGCTCCAAACTTTTTTGATCATGCTTTCAAGAGCATCATTAGATGTCCAAGCCATTTCGAACCTAAAGGGAGAGCCTTTTCTTTTCGGTTGAGAACCTAGTTGGAGATAGATTGGAGCGTGATCCGAGCTAGAGAATTGGTGGTGTTTGGTGCAAAGATTAGGGAACCAGCTTAAGACTTGTTAGTGAGCTAGAATTCATTCTAAGCGCTCATAGGTGTTGTTAATCAGCTTTTTGCTCTTCCTCCATGTAAAGGGTGAACCTAAGAAGGGGAGGGTTTGTAATCCAAGCTCTTCTTTAATATTTCTGATTCTTCTAAATCTATTAATGTTAGGAGTGATGCCTCCAACCTTGTCTGTGTCTGCCTCTATATCATTAAGGTAACCAATAATCAGAATAGGAAGCATGTATTTATAGATTAGTTGATACATTTCATGCCAGAATTCATCTTTTTCACCTTCAACCGAAGGGGCATAGACAAAGAGTAAAAGCAAGTCATGGTTTTCAACGATTATCTTGATAAGAATGGCTCGATGATGTAGTTCAAGGACAAGACTTATCTCTTCTGCTTTTGCTTTTGTAAGCATCCATATACCTCCTCTGTGTCTAGAAGCCGATACATAGAAAGCCTTATGGAATCCTGAGCTTTTGATTTGATCATCAGTAGGGCCTTGCTCGGATTTTGTTTTTGTTAAGACTAGGATATCAATATCATTTGTAAATCTAAAGTGATAGATCTCTTGCCACAGGAGTGGCCTTTTAGTACCCCTTACATTCCAATATATGATATTAATCATACAATTGATTGCCATAGTCACAAATTTTATTATGAAATTCATAAGGAAGAATACAATGAGGATTACATGTACTATAAGTTACATTCAGTTGGTAAACCAAATCCTTCTTTGTATGCTTATAGCAGCGAGTTCTGGTAACAGATTATGTTGTCATGATTGTAGACACTTTGCCTCGTGTGCTTGTCCTCATAGTGACTTTGATTCTTTGCCATCTTTTCTGTACCATATGGTTCCGAGTATGGAGATATTGTTACCTGTATAGTTACTGGTTGCAAGAAGACTAGCTTTGGATAGAAGTTTTTGTTTGAAGGTTTGAGTGGTAGGGTTGGGGCAGCAGACCAGCCACTGGGAAACAGTGATTCCAATGGGATGCTTGATGTTTTTGATAAGTGAAGGGGTTAGATGTATACTTGACTGTTCTTGGGAGTCTTCATTTAGGCACCTTTCCCACCTACAAAGGATTAGACTACAAACCTTCCAGGCCAGGAAGAAAAGCACCGGGAAAAAGCAGATCAAAAGAACATAATGAAGGAAATAAAATAAATGCAAGTAAAGGAAAGCCATAGCCGTTAATTGACCTCGGAAATGAAGGTCTCCAAGAGAAAAATATGGAAGACCTGTCATTCCGCCCTGTCTTTTGACAACATCTTGCTTCCAAATCCTGCACTTGGTTAGCTTGCATTCATCCCTTGAGATGTAGGATGAGAAACATTGTGACAAGAAGCCACAACAACGATGGTAAACAATGTGATAAAAACAGGCAATAACAGTAGTGGCATTAGTCGCATAGAAATCTCGACAATGATAACTGATAAGCTGTCATTCCTAATTCTAATGGGATCTTTAATCAGATTGCGTCCCCATCCTAAAATCATACTGGCAATTGTTCCATACCAATCTTTGGTTAACTTACAACCACAACATAGCATAGTTTGCAACATCATCTCACAACATGGTTGAAATTCAGTATAAGACACCAAGTAAATGATAGAATCAATAGTTGCAACATACATAAGAGATTCGCATCTCTCAGCATATTGCAAATTAGTACTAAACACCACCAATTGTACTTATTTAAATTTATTAAATTTATATAAATTTAAATTTATTAAAATTTTGTATATTATGATACAAGTTGTACTTATTTAAGTTAAATGTAAATGTAAATTGAAATATTCAGATATATATTTTTGTTAGGCATTTGGTGCATGGGTAAAACTGCATACTACTAATACTCATGACTTTTGGGTTGGATATTAAAGGTGTTGTTTCCGGTTGAGTTCAGAAAGCAATTAATTTTACAACTAACTCAATTCATTTGATCTGAAATTTGCCCTTATAGTCCAACTACGTACACAACTCTATATTTAACATCTTCATCCCTTTTCCATCCATTTTTCCTTCAATTTCTCGATCAATTCCTACCTAGCTACAAAACTACATTCATCCATCCATACATCTTTATTGCTAACCACACTTTGGCTCAATGGCTTCGTCATTTGGCGGATTAATTAGTCATTTTTCCCCGTCGATTGCATTCGATGATCAAGTTCTCAACGTTTGGTGCAACCGGAGAAAACCCTTGGTATCTCCGCTTGGTTATATTCGAGTTCTTACCGACTCAAGTTCTCAACGTTTCCACCCGAAGGCGGTCTCTTCTTTACAAGGTATATACACAACTTGAATATTTTTGATATATATATATATATATATTGTATTTCTCGGGTTGATCACGTACGTACTTCAAAATCAAACCAATTCAAACTCTTTCTAGCTAGGCCCAAATCATTAGGGTTCACATTTTCAGGCCCGACCACGAAAGCTCCAAGGCGGGAAAATGATCCGAGGAAGCGAGTGGTGATCACGGGGATGGGGCTAGTGTCGGTGTTTGGGAGCGACGTGGACGAGTACTACAACAGGCTATTATCCGGAGAGAGCGGGATAGGCCTAATAGATGGGTTCAAGGTCGCGGATTTCCCAGTGAAGATCGCGGGTCAGATTCGAAACTTCGAATCGGAAGGGTACATAGATGCTAAGAAAGAGAGCAGGATGGATAATTGCGCAAAGTATGTGTTGGTTGCTGGCTGGAAGGCTCTTCAACAAGCCAACCTTGGCCGCCATGTCCTTCAAACGGTTAACTGCATACACCTACTTTATATATTGTTAATTTTATTTAATTACTCTTAGCTTATAAGCAAAGTACATTTCTGAGGTTTATTCAAACTACAAATCTATTAATTTTTTTTCGTCTTTAATTCGGAAAAGATTAACCTAAATTAGGCGACATTAATAGGGAAATGCTAACATTTTTTTTTAATTTTTACAGGGAAATAATAGAAAAAATGGTCATTATAAAGAAGCAATATTTTAAACCATTTTCCTTATTCAAAAGAGTTAAGATTTTTTCACCAGGGGGACGAAAAAACACAATATTAATATATTATTATGAAGATGTAAATAATATTTTGATTTACAATAATATTTTTGATTGTCACCAGGGGTGCTCAAATTATAATTAATTTGTATTAAAAATTACTAATAAAATTAGTTGACGTTGAAAAAATAGCTAAAAAAGGAATAAAGAAAAAGTAAAATAGGTTGGTGTTTGGAAGAGAAAAAATACTCCAATATTTTTAATACAATAATTATTAGAGAGGATGTTCGTTGTAGTTTGGTTCGTAATTAAGTGAATGGCAGGATGGTAATTTTATTGGAAAAAAAAAACTAGTTTTCATGGAGTAACTAGTTAACTAGCTAGTGCTTTCACTTGAAAACTTTTTTTTAGTATGTTAGAAGTAGGATGTCTTCGAATAGTATCATATAAATGATGTTACCTAATTTCTTATTCGAAGAGAGATCCAACAAATTATCTTTATAGCTTTAGCAATATAATTAGCACTAGTATTTCATTCTCTATAGTAGTGTCTGAATTTGATGTTGCCGAAGCTATTTCTCATATTGCGAATATTCTCAATCGTTTTGAAGATCTCCCAAAAAACGTTGACGCTATCATCAATGGCTTCGATAACTCAAAACCCGTCCCCTTCAATTATGATGTTCCTTAGACCTCTATCGTGACGGTTACTTTTATTCCAGTATAGAAGGCGATTAACATTTTGCTTGTGAAATAATACTCTCTCTATCTCATATTATTTTTCACATTATTTTTTAACACATTTGGGTAAAAAACAGAAATCTATATAACATATTTTTTTAAAAAAAATTTAATTTTTTTAATTTATTATTAATAAGTATAAATTTATTTATAAAAATAATAAAAAACAATAATAGTATAAATTTATTTAAAAAAACGGTTATTTTATATAATTTTTAGTTTTAAAAAAATGTATTAAAAAATGATAAATAATATGAGACGAAGAGAGTATTTATCTAGAATACTACTACGTAAAAAACACGTAGCTTAATGCTTTCAATTTATTTTTTATTTTTTTTGGATCCAACAGACATAAACAATTACTATTTTCTTAGTTCACTCTAATTGAATCTCAAGTACACCTAGTGGTCCAGCTCGATCTATAGAGTCGTCTTGTTGTGTCACTAACACGAACAATAAAAATATACATTTAACTATTTGACAAAAGAAGAAAAAACATTGAAGACATTGGGTTCGTATGGGACGGGGTTAATAAACTAACTAAAATTATAAACACGGTAAAATTTATAAATTATTGGTAAAAGTAGTTAAAAATTTAAACAACAAGGTAAATTTTGTATTGGGCGAAAAACAGTTTATTTCTAAAAAGTAGAGTTTATTTGTTGTTATTATGGGTATTATGGTATTTTCAATCCAAATAAAATAAAAGGAAATGGGTAAAACAATCATTTTGCAAAATAAACACCAAAATAACCTCCCATTTCGAACTTTTTTAAACACAATTTTTTTAACTAATTTTTGTTATTTTGGTACTCCATACACCCATAAAATAAACCCATTTTATTTTTTAAACAGCTCCAATTATTTTAATTTTAACCGCTAAAATTACCACCCATACACACCCATTAATTTTGGTGTATTTGTTGAGTGTAGTTAGATTAAATAATGGGAGGGGGTTATGTTGATGACAGATGGACAGGACTCGGATGGGGGCCATAGTGGGGTCAGGGGTGGGTGGGGCCACCATCTTGCAAGCAGGCATACAGGCGTTCCTCCAGGACGGTGTTAAGATGGTGAGCCCCTACTTCGTACCCCACCACCTCCTCAATGTGGGGTCCGCAATGCTGGCCATCGACGCCGGCCTCATGGGCCCCACCTACTCCATCTCCACCGCCTGCGCCACCTCCAACTACTGCTTCTATGCTGCCGCCAACCACATCCGCAAGGGCGAGGCTGACGTCATCGTCGCCGGCGGCACCGAGGCCGGCCTAGTCCGCCACGGTCTCGCCGGTTTCATTGCTTGCAGGTATATTTTCATTTTAATTTACATTTACATTTATTTGGTAGGGCATCATTAAAGGCTTGTTATTTTCTCCTCTTTTACGGAGTACATTTTTAAACAAATAAAGATGGGAGTAATAAATTGACAACTTATATCTGAAAATGACAGATAAGAAGAGTTACTACTGAATTTAACACTTCTCAGTGGAAGCACTTTCTGACACCCACTGAGTTCATTTCTGATGTATGCAAGGAAATTAAAGAAGCTCACATTAATTTTGTCCTTCATTTTTTTTCGTAAATTTTGTCCTTAATTTTTTTCGGAAATTTTGTCAAATACTCCTAAGGCTAATTCGCGTTGTGTACGAAAGTTTAACATATTTCGTCAAGTATCCATGAGATTTTTATTATTTTCGCTAAATGCCCTTGTGGTTTTTTTTTTTTTGCCAAATGCCCTTTTGTCGAATTTGTTAACATTTTGGATGAAAATAAAAGGAAAAGAAAATATTACTTCATTATTATTTTTATAAGGTACTATTTACACAATATCATTTAATTATGCTAAATAAATTATCTAATATTATTACAAAATATCATTTCATATTACATTTTTTAACCAATGGGATTAATTCAATTTTTTAAAAAATAAATTTAATATTAACTACACAATATTATTTCATTATGTATTAATAACACGATATCATTTCATGCTATTTTTTTTAAAACAATTGGATTAATTCAAAACATAAAAAAATATAAATAGTTCCAAATCTCTCTCTCCCGGGGGGGGGGGGGTTTATAATGAAAACAACTAGTAAAGTCCCCACGCCATGGCGCGTATTTTTTTTTAAAAATAAATATAAAATTTTGTAAGTATAGAAAATTCTTACAATATTATAAAATTAAACAAACTATTACCAAACGTTTATATAAAATAGAAAAAAAATTTGATAAAGTAAGTAAAAATAATAATAGTATTTCTGAAAAATGTGTAAAAATTACATGAGTTTAAGATTTGAGTAGAATAGATTAATTGGGTGAAAATCAATCTCAAAATAAAAGTGGTTATAACACCTAATAAAAAATTCTTATGGTTTATTAGTTAGATATAGCTAGATTAATTGAAGAACTTGTACAAATGTCATTAGTTGGATTTTTTCCTAGGTTAAGTTGATTGGGAGGAAATCATAAAATTAAAGTGATTATCACATCTAAGCAAAAATATTTCTCATTATATATATAGACTGGGAGGAAATCATTAAAAAAATATTTACATTTTTTATCATTTAAGGTTTTATGTAGTTTATATTAGGTTGGTTGGGTGAAAATCCAAAATTTAAGTTTATTATAAGAACAACAATAGTTTTCATTATATTTAGATTGGTTGCTCCAAAAAATCATATATTTGGAACTATATATTATTATTTTTATAAAAAAAATGCTTTTGAATTCATCCAATTGTTTTAAAAACTAAATAGAAATGATATCGTGTGATTAATGTAGAATGAAAACAGTGTACAGTTAATATTATCTTTATTTTTTTAAAAAAAGTTTTGATTAATCCCATTGGTTAGATAAAAAGGAATTGCCTAAAATAGAAAAATCATATATTTGGAACTATAATTTTTTTTTTATAAAAAAATGCTTTTGAATTCATCATATTGTTTAAAAATAAAATGGAAATAATAGTGTGTAATTAATATGAAATAAAATAATATTGTATAGTTAATATTAACATTATTTTTTTTAAAAAAAAGTTATGAATTAATCCCAATTGCTAAATAAAAAGGAATTGCATTAAATAACTTCGCGCGAGGATGCGACACATGGCCAAAAGGCTTTGGTTTTAAGTAATATATAGATTTTTTATATATAGTAATCTTAATTTTTTTTATTTTTAACCAATCAACCTAATATACATAAATTTTCAAATTAATAATAAATTTTTTAATTATTTTTTAACCAATGATATTTATCTATTCTAACTATTAAATGAGAAATATTTTTGCTTAAATGCCATAATTATTGTAATTTTACAATTTCTCCCAATCAACTAAATCTAGAAAAAAAAAAGCAAACTAATGAAATTTGTACACGTTTCTTTAATCAATCTAGCTAGTTATATCAAACTATTAAATCATAAGCATATATTTTTTGTTAGGTGTGTTCTGACCACATTTATTTTAGGATTTTAAACCAATCAACCTATTCTACTTAAATCTTAAACTCATGTAATTTTTACACATTTTGCATTAATATTTTTAATATTTTTTTTACTTAATTACCAAATCTATTTTTGTTCTCTATTTTATGTTAACATTTGATAATAGTTTATTTAACTTTATCATAGTAATTTTTTATACTTGTAAAATTTTATTTTTATTGTCTAAAAAGAAAAATATGCGCAATTGCATAGGAATTGTACTAGTTTTTATCCAAAATGTTAACAAATTCGACAGAGGGGTATTTGGCAAAAAAAAACCTTAGGGGCATTTGGCGAAAAAAATGAAAACCTCGGGAGCATCTGCCAAAAAATGTCAAAATTTTGTACACCACACGAATTAGTCTTAACCTCAAGGTATTTAGCAAAAATACCGTTTTTTTTTAAGTTTCAAATAAACACAAGCATTCAACAAGTTAATTTAAATTCAATATTTAACTTTGAATTAATTTAGCTATATATATATATATATATATATATATATATATATATATATATATATATATAGGGATTGACTCCGGTGAAAACCTCAAATTGTGTTAAAAACCCGTGATGACTACTTTATATCTCGGTTTTTTTGAAATCCGTGCTAAAAACCTCAATCACACGATGACTTTACAACTCGGTTCAACCTAAAAACCGTGCTAAAAACTCCAATTTTAAAATAACACATGACTTTATAGCTCGGTCAAACCGAAAAATCGTGCTAAAAAACTAATGTTTTAAAATTACATAGTGACTTTATAGCTCGATTTTATTCAGTACCGGGCTAAAATTTATGCCTTTATAGATCGGTTCTATTCATAACCGGGCTATAAAGCAAGTGAACCGGGCTAAAAAGCCGGTCCTCACGGGTTTCTACCGCAATTTTGGTTTTCACCGGAGCGCAACCCTATATATATATATATATAAACTCCAAGATCGAAGTATTTAAATTCATGAAATTTAACATTATTGGATTGGAAAATATATGAATCATCCTATTTTTTTTCATTTTTTTTTAAATTTTTATTTGTTGTTCAAGTAAAAACAATACATAAGAATCACCCTATTTCTTTCATTTTTAATTTTTTATTTTATTTCTACTAGTGGTTGTAACTTAATTAGTTGTGTAAATGATTTATGTATTAATGCAATTTTGGGTAAGCAGTGAATATTTTATATTTACTACACCATACAGATACAGTATATGTTTTGAATTCTTTAAAGTCTGATAACAATGGTAGCTAATTACACAACTTGGAATGGGTACGGTGGAATAAACATAGGGCATTGTCGGAGAGAAACGACGAGCCCCAACGAGCATCAAGGCCTTGGGACAAAGATCGGGATGGCTTTGTTATGGGAGAAGGTTGCGGTATCTTGGTAATTTTCTTCGGCTGCAAACTTAATTAACGTATATATATTGGTAAATGTCTTCGAGTACGTTTAAGTCATTCACAAATCGATCGAGATCGAGATCGACTACGTACGAACGTACGTACACATTAATTAATAAACATGATTGATAGACAATTAAACTATATATTCAAATATTCAGGTTATGGAGAGCATGGAGCACGCAATGAAGCGAGGGGCGACCATCATAGCAGAGTATCTCGGGGGTGCATTGACGTGTGATGCGTATCACATGACGAGCCCCCGCCCTGATGGCCTCGGGATATCATCTTGCATCACAAAAGCTTTGCAGGACGCAGGCGTTTCCCCTGAGGAGGTGAACTATGTTAACGCTCATGCTACATCGACACAAGCAGGAGATGTGGCTGAGGTTAACGCCATGAAGAACGTCTTCAAAGACACCTCCCAGATGAAGATGAATGCAACCAAGGTATTGATTCAGTTCCTCTTAGACTATCCAAACCGGATTTAATTTAATTTAAGATGTGGGTTTAAATGTCCAATCAAATGATATATTCGTCATTGGTTACAATTAAGTCATTAGAATAGGTTCTTCATAAAGTAGAGGGTGGATCTCGATCTCCTATCTATGGGATAAGTGCTAAGTACTCTTTATCTAATATATTTTGGTATAAATGTAAGTCAATGATCGGGCATGGACTTGGAGCATCGGGAGGATTAGAAGCCATAGCCACTATCAAAGCCATAACCACTGGTTGGTTACATCCCACCATCAACCAATTTGTATAAACACTTGTCCCTAAACTAATTACTTTATTCCATTTCTTTGATTTACAAAATCCTCATTTTTTTTTATTGGGTACATCGATCGATATGCAGAACTTGGAGCCCGACGTTACATTCGACACCGTCCCTAACACTAAGAAACAACATCAAGTGAATGTCGGTATGTTTTCATTTCCACCGCTCTATCAAGTTAATTTTTCATATATGGTTGAAGTCAATTAAGCTAATTAGTATATGGATTGGTTTGCAGCAATTTCAAATTCATTTGGATTTGGTGGCCACAACGCAGTTGTGGTGTTCGCTCCTTTCAACCCCTAAAGTAAAGCTATTTAATCAATTAAGATGATGAAGAAATATATATTTTGGATATGCATGAATTCAATTCCTTTAATTAAGAAGAATATATAATATATGTAATTTCGTTCAGTTGATCATACTTATATATTAATATATACGGAGTATATATTAAAAGTGTTATTTGTTTCTGTATTAATATATTAATTAAAATTTGGTTTTTATTTTGGTAAATGTCCATTTTGGATATATTATTTTGCTAAATGTCCTTTTTTATAAGGTAATTAAGTAAAGGGACAGTTTGCAAAATACACAAATAAGTTGGTCAAATTAGCAAACTATACAAAATTTGGGAAAAATTAGCAAACTATACATCTCTTGTGCCCCCTTCCCCGTGCCCCCCCCTCTGTGCCCCCTCCGCGTCAGTTTTTTTTTTTTTTTTTCCACGCGTCAGTGCTGACGCCGGCGTCGGGAATGCTGACGTCAGCATTGCTGACGCCGTTTAAGGGATGCTGACGCCAACTCTTTTTTTTTTCCCGGAAATGCTGACGCCGTTTACAGAATGCTGACGCCAACGTCTTTTTTTTTCGCACATCAGTGCTGACGTTATTTTATATTTTATATATTTATTTTATATAAAATATAAAAGGGGGAGAGCAAAGAAACGAAGGATTAATTGTTCTACCAAAAAAATAAAGAAATGAATATTGTATTTTATTTTTGGTAGTGAGAAACAAAGAATAACTGTGAGCAATTAAAACAAAGAATTTTCCGACGCTGACGATGCTGATTTCCTTCCTCCTCCATCTCTTATATTGCAAAAACGATGTCAGCAAATATACACCTACATAAAAATATGTATAAAAACGATGTCAGCGCTAAAAAATACACATAAAAACGATATCAACGCTAAAAAATACACATAAAAACGATGTCAGCAATAAAAATATGCATAAAAACGATGTCAGAACTAAAAAATATGCATAAAAACGATGTCAACACTAAAAAACAAACCAATTTTTAATGATTCAAGCATATAAATATACCTACATATATAATATCCAACTAAAAACGATGTCAGCACTAAAAAATACGCATAAAAACGATGTCAACATTAAGAAACAAACTAGTTTTTAAGAACTCAAGTATATAAATATACCTACATATATAATATCCAACTAAAAAATACGCATAAAAACGATGTCAGCACTAAAAAACAAACCATTTTTTAAAGACTCAAGCATACATATCTACCTAAAGAGCAACCTAAACAAGGTAATAAAGACCATGTCAGCACGAGGACATACCTTTAATCTGATGATGTACTCCTCTTCCTTCTCGACAAAGACCATGTCACCGAATCGCTCAAAATCACTGTACATCCTTTCTTTTTCATCTCTTATATTGAAATTTCTGCGAGGTCACTGTCACCACTTTTATAAGTAGTGACACTGTTGGTGACACATGTTGTTACAGTTTTTTTTGGTGACACCTTTGTTTTTAGAGTTTTTTTATGAGATCATTGTGGTGACACTTTCGGTGGTGACACATGCGGTAGAAAACTTTCTGGTGACATATTTATTTTTAGATTTTTTTTTACGAGATTAGTGTCACCACCTTTATCAGTGGTGGTGACACATGTGATGACATTTTTTTTTTGGCGACAACTTAATTTTTAGAGTTTTTTTTTTTTTTTGCGAGGCCACGTACTGTTACCACTTTTGTAAGTGGTGATACTATCGATGACACATGTGATGACAATTTTTTTGGCGACACCTTTGTTTGTAGAGTTTTTTTACGAGATAAATGTGGTGACACTATCGGTGGTGACTAGAGCTGGCAAAATCGGACCCGACCCGAAAACCCGACCCGACTCACCCGAACCCGAACCCGAACCCGAACCCAACCGGGACCCGAAAATCTGGAGTCATTCATAACCTGAACCCGAGATCGAACCCGACTCGAATCTGACCCGACCCGAAACAGACCCGAACACAGATAAACCCGACCCGATCCAAACCTAACCCGACTCTGAACCCGACCCGACTTTGAACCCGACCCGATTCTCAACCCGACCCGACCCAACCCAACCCGAATTGAAATGGTTATTTAACATCAACATTTTAATACTTGAATGTTAAATGTTTTTTTTTTTAATTTTAACACAAGTTTATGATTATACTTTAACATATAAAACACCAATTATTTTTGTTAATTGTTATCATATGAATAAGAACCCAATTAAAATCAATAGATAAGCAAATAAGACAATAAGTCAAGTAAGTCAACCGCCATAGATAAGCGGAAAGAATTATTTATATCCAAATCAATAAATTTGTAGTTGTTATTTTATTTTTATCTATATTATTATATTTTGATAGAATTAATTATTTATATCTAGATTTGTTAAAAACTAATAGTAATAATGGAAAAAAACTAATGGGCCAAAAGCTAAAAATAAAATGGGCATTGAAAATGATATGGGCCAATGATATAGTCAAACCACAAATAAGTCCATTTGTAACTTGCTAGTTAAAATAAGGTTAAAACCTAAATGTACAATTAATTGGTTTAAATGTTTAAAAAAGGACGATGTTGCCGAATATCGAATTTCCGATTATGACTTTTTTGAAAATCGGTCGACAACCAATTGAAGCGTTCGTGAGATTTCGCCTATACTTATTACCTCATTTGTGACGACATAATACTTTTTAGAATACCTGCAAGCCTTAGCTTGATGGGACGATGATCAGATTGTAAGCTTATTGGTCCAAGCGATGAGGGTTATGAGTTTGACTCGCGATGAATTATGTTTTACTGTTCAATTGTCGTCTGCGGTGAAAGTTTGGCGAAGTTGTTATCTCTAGGAACGTTCTTCTCCGACCGAGGATCTCTAGAACTCAAATCCGGGGGCTTTATGTATGAAAGGTAATCAGAGCTCTTTATGCTTTTTTTATCTTCGGAATCGGATCCCTTGCTCAGTGATCGGAGGGGGGTATTTATAGGGGAACCAAGCGAGCAGCTGGCTGGCAAACTCGTGGTTCTATACAGGACACGTGTAACGCATGCCCACATGCTTAGGGGTGTGGGCAACACACGTGGAGCCACTAGAGGTGAGGTGCTTGAGCCAGCGAGCTACTTGCTGGGTCATTGGAAGCCAATCGAGGTACACGGGAGAGTTAGCTCTTATTCCTATACTGGCTTTGGGTCGCGAGTGAGATAAAGGTTACATAGATATAGGGAGTGCTGAGCCTAGTTCTCTGGGTCTGGTTGGGTACTTTACTCGCGATGCGTTAATGACGGGACCGGCCGTCCTTTTCCGTTGGGTGACCCATTTATGATGTAATATCCCGTGTTTATTATTTATATAGCTTATTTTCTATGACATCGTCACCAATGAGTCAATAATAACGAGTGTATTCAACTGAGTCAAAATTATATATTCAATTATTCAACCGACTCAAAATCATTTATTTTAAGTAAATTAAATATTTAAGTATTCAACCGAGTTAAAATCATTTATTTTAGGTAAATTACATATTTAAGTATTCAACCGAGTCAAAATCAACCTAATTATCCAAATTCCAAATGGGTCGAATATGATTCGACCGAAAACTGAAACCAATTATACCGCTATACCCACTTTGATTCGAAACTCAAATGAGACCGACCCGCCTCTTGACCCGAAACCCGAACGAGACTGACCCGCTTTGACCCGAACCCGAATGGGCATGACCCGACTTAACCTGAAACCCGACCAATCTAAAATTCATTATGACCGAACCCGACCTGACCAACGTCCGAATTGACCCAATCCGAGCAAGCCTGACCCGAACCCGACCCGAACGACCGACTTGCCAGCTCTAGTGGTGACACTAGCAGTGGTGAGTGGTGAGTGGTGAGTGGTGAGTGGTGACACATGCGATAAAAACTTGTTTTGGTGAAAATTTTGTTTTTAGTGTTTTTCTTTTACGGGATCACTGTCGCCAGCCTTATCGATCAATGGTGACATTGAGGCGACACATGACAACTTTAAACCACTACAACAATTAACGCTTAAGGTAGCGGTTTAAAACCGCCACAATAGGCATGAAAATCGTTGCTAAAATCCTATTGTAGCGGATTTTACCCGTATCATTAGATCGCGTTGCATTAGGTATAGTGCGGCGGTTATGTACCCTTCTGTAGCAGTTTTTAAACAAAATGACTAGCCACCACAATAGGTTTGGAAACGCCACAATAGAAAAATCTAATATGGCAGTTTTCATCTACCTTCTGTAGCGGTTATATGGTCAACTGTGGCGGTTTTTCAAAGGTATTGTAATGCATTTTTAGGCTATGGAAGCGGTTTGTTATCCTATTGCGGCGATTTATAAAGCTATTGAAGCGGTCATACCTAATGCGATGGTTATTTGATCTATTGTGGCGGTTTTCCAATTCTAATGTGACAAAAAAATTTGTTTTTGGCTGTTTTTATAAATCAATCTTAAGAAGACACGATAGCGGTTTTTATGTTTAATGTTTTCCCTGTAGGGTGATTCGTAAACAATATTTAAATAGTATTTTATTTATAACTAAATTATGATTATTTATATATATAATAATAAGAAAGTATACTGAACAAAAATATACTATATATATAACCATAATAAAATTCATTACATCCAAAATATTTTCACTAATTGAAGATATAGAATTCAAGTATATCTAAAATTCATTAACAAAAAGCACATTTAAATATATCTACTTTAAAAGTATACTAAACTAGTTAGAGCATCTCCATTGTATAGATTCACAAAATAATCTGTGGTCTTCTTCAACAGACAAAGCAAAAAAGCCATTTCGAAGCTTACAATGAATATGACAAAGACAATTATTTAAATATAATTCTAACAGACTAAGAAAAGCTGGATGATGCTAACATGAACCCACATTTCATCTAACTTAATCAGTTAGGAGGATATATGAAGTTAACCAAATAAAGAAAAAAATTAGGAAATAGAGGATGCAATAACTGATGCTGATTAGTCATGAAAGACTATAATGTCAAGGAAAAGAAATTCAAAGCTATCAACCTAGGAGTAGCTAAACTATAACAATCCCTACTACTACTAAAAATGTATATCTTCCTAGAAATCACAATGCTATATACAGATGGATACATATGAATGAAGATAAAAAAGGACCATTTCCAATGGTAGAAAGAGCATCATGAGTGACCATAGATCAGATCTGTAACGACCTAGGATTATGATTCTCGGGTTACGTTTCGAGGGATGAAACCCCTCGTTAGGATCTTGCGCCCCGAGTACAGGTTGAAGGTTTAAAATTCTAAACAAACGTTTTCAAAGTAGGATTTCATACCCAAATTCGAAGGGATCGTTGGAATCCCCGGGGAAGTCCCCTATACCTATCGTAAGTCTAAGCATGGAAAACCAATAATCATGCATATAGCGGAAGTAAAGTGTAATACAAAGGGTGCCACGGTAGAGTTGGGTCAAAACGGAGTCTAAAACATGAGTCCAAAATCATAGTCAAGGTATGGTGAAGTCAGGAACTCCAACGCTCACTCTCCGCCGAATGACGAGAGGGTTTCTCGACCAAATAAATTTATAGTCAAGAACCCGATGTAGGATAGTGGAGTCAGGTTTGTCCTCAGGAGAGAAGTCATCGGTTCTAGGTTTAATTGGTTTCGGGGTTTCAGAATAGCAGGAAGAGGTGTAAGGTTGCTGTCGATGTCGACTAACACTTGGTCGATGTCGAGGGATGGAGAGGGAATGGTGGTTATTGTCGAGTAAAATCTGTGTAGAAATTAAAATAACAAAATAAAATAATAAAGGTGCAAACTTCCAAGGTTAGTGATCACCGCAACAATAAACATATGTGTAGATTGTAAATCACATAAAGATGCATGATTTATATCAAATAACTTTCGTTATTAACAAATAGGAAAATAGAGGCTCTCGCATAAACTCTAAGTGTTACTATCCCAATTTCATAATTAATCCAAATTCATAATAAGATCACTTTCGCTTCAATATCATAAATGAGGATCACATACTACTCTTGTAAAAGAATTATGCATATAAGATAGAAGATGATAAAGACATACAAATTCATAAATCAAATACACATATCTATGTTGGGATCACCCCAACACTAGAAGAAGGAAATTATAAATAAAACATAATAAATGAAATAACTTTAATATTAAAATAAAACTAGAACTTACAATCATTCGACTCCTTCCTCTTCCTTCTCTCTTTCTCTCGCATCTCTCCCTCTATGTAAAGGCCCGGATTTTCAAATCCCGATCTTTCGAAAAAAGAAAATTTAAAAATGAATTTAAATCGGATTTAAAAGCTCGTTTAGCGGATTCCGACCGGAATATAAAATTTATCGAACGATTTTCGTACTTATACCTCAAAATTTCAAAATAATTATCGGATGGCGATATCCTTGTCGATTTAAAAAATCTAATTGATCGAGAAAGCGAGATTCGAAGAAACTAACATTCATGGACTAATTTCGGGGTTCGAAATTTGCGTATTCGGGATTTATTTTCGGGTATTTGTTTACCCAATTCAACACACAATACTCACCTACTCCCTCACCTCACCATACCCCTTCAAATCACCATCCCCCCTTGTCACTTTCATTCACCATCACCATCACCAACTCCTATCCTTCACCATATTCATCACCATCCCTCCTTCACATCACCACCATCTCCTCCTCGTCATCACCCTGCAGCCACCATCATCACCTCTTGCTTCCCTCCGCCACCACCATTGTCACCTTCATCATCTTCTTCGCACCATCATCACCATCGATCACCACCGTCCCTCCTTGCTCCTTGAACGGCAGCAGCCACACCACTGCCTTTGACGTCCACCGCTACACCGGAGCCAGCTAGGAGCCACCCAGCACAGCCGCAGAGCCACCGTAGCTCCACCTCCTCCGTTCGATCATGATTAGCTTCCGGTAAGCCGTTCTCCTCTGTTTTCGATCGGAATCATCCTCGAACTTCACCATCACATTCACCCATACCCAACGCAGGTCTGACGATCCATCACGAGCCTTCGACGTTGCCCAGAACTCCGATCGAGAGCTCCGAATTTATGAAATCACCTCGGTGAGCGTTCGAACCTCCTTCATTTTCCTTGGTTCATTTTAAATCATTTCCTTGTCCTTGGGTGGTCGGAGAGTGCGTGAGAGCTGAGTGCGTGAAGCTTGGGCGAGCTCGAGAGCTCCGGCGAGCTCGAGAGCGGGCGAGTGTGAGTGATGTTCGAGCGCGAGTGCGAGGAGTGAGCGAGGGCTGGGGACGGGGCCATGGAGTCGAGGAAGAGAAGCCGAGGTCGAGGACGAGCCAGTGACGCCGAGAAGGCAGACCGGGAGGAGGAGCTCCAGTCGTCGGCGGGTCTCTTCCGATCGCACCGAGGAGCCAAGCCGGGCGGGAGTCTCTAATTTGAACCAGCGGGAGGAAGGGGATGACCCCGTGGGCCCCACCTCATTTTCTTTACTTATATTAATTGTTAAACCGGGTTGGGATTATATAATGGGTTTGGTTCGGTTCGGTTCGGTTCGGGTTATCCGTTTATTTATTTAACTAATTAGCGAAATTAAAATTATTATATATATACAATATTATTTGAGGTTTTAAGAGATAAAATATTATTTTGGAAGAATTATAAGGGTTGGTTTATTAAATAAAAATGGTTTCGATTTTAGAGAATTTGGAAAAGAATTTCAAGGTCGGAAAATGATTTAATAAATAAACTGAGAAAAGGGATTTGACGAACATTTTCCAAGGTTGGAATTTTAAACTATTTGACTTTAAATTTGAAACGGTTTTCGAGACTAACTTGGGAATTATGTGATCGATGACTAATTAGCATGATGATATGATTGATTGAATAATTAGCATGATGATATGATGAATATCATGAACTTGAGATAAATGGCTATGCGGATTTACTATTGCGGAAATATGAATGTGGTTGAAAGAAATGATGAGAATGATGTGGTCTTACGAAATGTGGCAATGAGATGAATGGTTAAACTTGATGGAATGATGATTGTGATATGGTTGTTATTCTTGTTTAATGATGTATGCTTTCAGTGCTTGCATGGTTAGACGTAGACTTATATAAATGTTCTGATATGTATCTAGGTGATCTTTAATCTATCGTAATGCTTGCCTTGCTGTTTTGCACCGCCAGGTAAGTCTCTTCGGAGCTTACTCAGATTGAAATAGAGATATTCCCTGCTTTAGGTGCATGATATACTAGGTGCTTGCATTCATGATCAGCATGCCATGTAGTACCATGCAAGGTTGCATTGACCGTTGAGCATTATATTTCTTTATGCGTATGTAAACACAACGACCGTTATCTCTGAAGTAACTAGAGTCTTTGCTAGGGTTATAGGACGACCCAGTCCCATCGGGTCCCGTCCTGAGTCAATCAAGTCATAGAACTTCCTTTACTTATATTTTGAGCTGCATGCGGGCTTTAGGGTTGGGCATGCGTGCCGCCCGATTATTATGGCATGTGTGCCGTCACTTATGAGCTGCATGCGGGCTTTAGGGTTGGGCATGCGTGCCGCGCGATTATTATGGCATGCGTGCCGTCTCTGCCCTATCGGAAGGGGGTGGAGGTAGGAGAGGGATATACCACTTGGTATTTTGTGCTAAGGCCTTATTATTATTATGCACTTGATCTTAGGAGCATGTTAGTGTTTTAATGTTCCGCCTTGCATCAAGAAGCATCTTTATTAGGTATATAGCGTATGTGTGTGCTTAGGGCCGGGATGCAGAGCCAAAGTGGGCATCGATCTGATCCCGCCCACTACCAATTTTTTTTAGGTATCTGTTATGCTTACTACTATTGAAGCTGACTTGGCTCTATGACCGCGGGGTCTAATATGGCGGAAAGAGAGAGTTGAGATTCCGACTTCACCAATTTAATTACGGTTCAGATTTGAATGTTTGATCATGTTTTGACACGGCAGAGCCGTGGCACCCCCGTGTATTATGATTTACTTTCGTTATTTGTGTGACCATTGGTTTTCCACGCGTAGACTTACGACAGGTACATGGGATTTCCCCGGGGATTCCAACGATTCCTTTGAATTTTGGGTATGAAATCCCACTTGAAAACGTTAGGATAGAATTTCAAACCTTCAACCTGTACTCGGGGCGCAAGGTCCTAACGGGGGGGTTTCATCCCTCGAAACGTAACCCGCAAATCATAATCCTCGGCCGTTACACTCTATCCTTGCGTCCAAAGACGGCTTGACTTGAATAAATGAAAAAACCAGCCGCTAGGGATTTATTTATAGTGCTCAACCCTAGTTATTCTTGGAAAGGAACAACTATATCTGTATATAAATCTATCTATCTCTTTCCTAAGATAAAACATTAATAAATAAATAAAATAAAACAATTAGAAATAACCCGAGGTAAATTAGGGAATTAATAATGTGGATAAATATCTTCCACTTGATAGATCTTCACGTGCCTTGTCTTGTAAGCAACCTCTCATCTGGATCTCCACTCGATTTCGACTTGGACTAGGGGCCAGGATGTACTCGACATCGAGTAAAGTATTCGACATCGAGTAGTCTTCGTCTTCTCCTTGGATTTGTCCTCGATCTCGGCTCGGATTGCACTCGACATGTGCTCGACATCGAGTAGAATACTCGATATCGAGTAAAGTCTGTGCTCTCGAGTGGTCTTGTGCTCGACTTGGTGCTCTGAAGGTGATTTCAACCAAGTTGTACTCGACATCGACCTGTTTGGTCGACGTCAACTAGTCCTGTCGAATATGTGCTTTCTTCCTTTCTTCTGCTCGATGTGTTCTGGTTAAGCTCCTACTCGACCTTGGGTTTTCTGTAATCGACCTCGAGCTCCTCCATAGTTTTCTTCCCTTCTCCGAATTGCTTGTAAAGTGTCTCGATTTCTGCGAAGTTAAACATAAACTAGTGTAGACCTCCATAATTGGCGAATAAGCATAAACTAAACAGATTCTGTATAATTATAACCCACTGATATGAAATGCATACAAAAATCGATATAAATGTAAGAGAAAATCATGGTTATTTGAGCGCACATCAAACACTCCTTACTTAAGCCTGCTTGTCCTCAAGCAATACTTTTAATGGTCATACAGAGGAAGAAATTAAACTCTCAACATCTTATATTCATTCTCATCTGTCCCTGTAATCAATTACCATCCTCGAAAAGGTACTAATGTCATGAAATTCAAGCTTGTGAATGAAAGCAACATCGCACATAAAAGGACGGTTATGCATAAACAATTTTTTCTTGTGACAAAGCAGCAATAATCAAGAGGAATTTAATTAAGCTCAATAAGGAGTAGATTGGTAAAAGGATAAAGGTGGGATGTTTTTGGCCATGTGGTGCTTATGATCCGGGGAAATGGAGTAATTTCTGTAATGGCTTGGGATTATGATTCCAGAGTTACGTTTCGAGGGATGAAACCCCTCGTTGGGATCTTGCGCTACGAGTACATGTTGAAGGTTTGAAATCGAAGATTTGTAGTTTAAAGTGGGATTTCACACCCAAACGCGATAGATCCGTTGGAGACTCCGAGGTAAACCCCTGTACCTGTCCTAAGTCTACAACGCGGAAAACCCTTTATCATGCAAAAAGCATAAGTTCTGAAATGATGCAACGGGCGCCACGGAAGAGCCGGGTCAAAATAGAGTATAAGTAGGGAGAAATCCCAAAAGTATAAATTTGGTGAAGTCAGGGTTCAACACTCACTCTCCTCCATATGAATGGACCCCGTCATAACAACACGAAATCAAGCAGTGAAACGGGTACCTGAAACTATACCACAAAGTCAGGCAAAGAGTCCGCCCGCGGGTCCTCTGACCGCGCTGATGACATATAATACGCCTATACCTAGAATAAATGATGCCTTCATGCAGTACTGAAATATTAACCACACTATCATGCTCCTAATTCATATACGCGGAATATTAAGTAAGGCCTTAACAAAGAATACCAAGTGGTATATCTCTCTTCTACCACAACCCCTTTCCAGATAGCGTGGAGACTGGCCAGTTCGATGCTACAACATATCAAATCTCATCATCATATCATATCTCATGCCCATCTCGTATCTCGTGATATATATAAATGACTCGAGAAGGACAACACCCGATGAAGCTGGGCTGCCCTATGACCCTAGCAAGGACTGTAGGACTCACAGATAACGACCGTTCTGTATTCAAACGCATACAGAATAAGAATGATCATTCGTAAGTGCAAGTCCTAAGAATGATACTACATGGCATGCTTTTATACATATGCAACACCTACATACTATATGACACAACAGGCAGGAGGTACTGGTTACTGAGTAAGCCCCGGAGGTACTTACCTGGCTAGCAGATCGCCAACAAAAGAATCCAGCACACAGTAGTCACAATCACAGAGTATCACCTACTACATAATGGAATATACGTAAGTGTACATCCAACTATTGAGCACTCAAGCACACCTTAATCAATAGAACAAGTAACACATTATGAAATTCATTTCATCACATCATCCGCTCCACAATACCACATCGTTCTCCGTAAATCATTCAACCAATTCCGCATGTTCATATACAATATTTTCGCATATACCTCAACGGTTCATCAAAACCATAAGACATAATTTGTGTGATATAAAATCCTACTACCTTGTCATAATTATCCAACATTTAATCTCTCATAATAATTCACCACAACTCATGCTATTAGTCACACATATCATATCGTTAGTCAACGATCATATCATCATGCTAGTTAATCATCGAACAAGTATAATTCCAAGGTTAGTTCCAAAACTGTTTCAAATTCGAATTAAATAGTTAAGAATTCCGACCGCTTGAAAATACTCGCTAAATTCCTTTTTAAATTTATTTATTAGATTACTTTCCAACCTTGAAGTTCTTTTCCAAATTCATTATAAATCTTTTAGTCCCAATAATAGTAGAGATATTTTAAACACCATTTATTATCACACTTTTATAAAATATTTCCGAATTTCTTAAGACCCAAACCATTTTTATTTAATAAAACCAACCCTTTATAAATCTCTTGAAATAATATTTTATCGTTTAACTCCTCAAACAATATTGTAATATAATTTTAAATACCATTAATTAGTCAAATAAATAATCGAATAAACCCGAACCGAACCAAACCCGTATACTTAATCCCAACCGGTTAAATAATACAGTATAACAAATCTATATACATACATATACTAAAACCGATGCATTGGTGCATGCGTGGCGGTGTGTGAGTAAATCTGCCTACGTGGCGGTGTGTGAGTGCATCTCGTAAAGCTTTCTCCCGTAAAAAAAGGAAATCTAATAAAAAAAAGAAAAAATGTGTCAAACAGGCACTTTTTTTGGACAAATTGGTGAATTGTCCACCTTTTTGGACAAATTAGCAAAATGTCCACTATATAACCCCTAATTAATTGTGTCTCTCTCCTTTCTCTCATTCTTTCTCTCGCTCGCTCACCTCTATCGCTTAGATCTCTCGCTCTCTCGATCTCTCCGGCTACCTCGATCTCTCCGGCCGCTTCCTCAAGCTCGCTCACCCTCTCGCTCTCTCGTCCTCGCCCTCTCGCTCGTCACCGGATCTGGAGGCGAAGCTCTTTCGGCGTGGGATCTGAAGAACTGGAATGGATCGTTCGGCAGCCATGGCAGCATCTGTTGCTTCGCCATCCGATGTCGGTCGCATCCGATGCCACCTTCGATTCTAGATCCAAGATCTCGAAATCGATCCATGTCTCTGGCTTTAGATCTCGAAATCGATCTATGAGCGGCGCCGATGGAGCTGTTGCTCAGATCCGGCCGTCGAGCGAGGCAGAGCGAGCGAGCGAGCAATGGAAAGGCGGAGGAGGAGGCAGAGCCGTAGGCGGAGACGGCGGCGATCGAGCGCCGGATCCGATCTGGAATCGGGGAGCGAGCACCGGATCCGATCTAGAATCGGGGAGGGAGCGAGGTGCCGGATCTGATTCTGATCTCTTCGACCTTTTTGACTCCGATTCATTTTGTTCCTCTTCGATTCCGATCATCTTGTTCCTCTTCGACTCCGATCCGGTGCCGATCTTGAACGAGGAACTCAAATTGCAATCCGGCGCCGATCGACCTGTTCCTCTTCGACTAATAATCGTTGGAAGGAGAAGGACTTTTGTGTTAAATTACAAAAATCACCCTATGAATATGAGAAATTAAAAAAACTATCTATATGTAATTATGTGATCCATAATCTACTATATTTTTTATTTTTGCACAACAAAATGTTATATATTTGCACAACTTATGGTTAAATTTGCATAACGTACTCTTATATTTGCATGACAAAATAATTTTTAAAAAAAACTAGATTTGGGTCATATTTGCACAACTTACGGTTATATTTGCAAAACTTACTCTTATATTTGCACGACAAAATGTTTTAAAAAAAAAACTAGACCTGGGTCATATTTGCACAACTTACGGTTAAATTTACACAACATACTCTTATATTTGCACGATAAAATGTTAAAATTAAATAAAATAATAAAAAAACTAGACTTTGGTCATACTTGCACAACTTACGGTTATATTTGCAAACATACTCTTATATTTGCATGACAAAATGTTTTAAAAAAAAAAACTAGACTTGGGTCATATTTGCACAACTTTCGGTTATATTTGCACATCGTACTCTTATATTTGCACGACAAAATGTTTAAAAAATAAAATAAAAAAACTAGACTTGAGTCATATTTTCACAACTTACGGTTAAATTTGCACAACATACTCTTATATTTGCAAGGCAAAATGTTAAAAATAAAATAAAATAATAAAAAAAACTAGACTTTGGTCATATTTGCACAACTTACGGTTATATTTGCAAACATACTCTTATATTTGCATGACAAAATGTTAAAAAAAAACTAGACTTGGGTCATATTTGCACAACTTATGGTTATATTTGCACATCGTACTCTTATATTTGCACGACAAAATGTTTAAAAAATAAAAAAAAAACTAGACTTGGGTCATATTTGCACAACTTACGGTTAAATTTGCACAACATACTCTTATATTTGCACGATAAAATGTTAAAAATAAAATAAAATAATAACAAAACTAGACTTTGGTCATATTTGCACAACTTACGGTTATATTTGCACAACATACTCTTATATTTGCACGAGAAAATGTTTTTAAAAAAAACTAGACTTGGGTCATATTTGTACATCTTACGGTTATATTTGCACATCGTACTCTTATATTTGCACGACAAAATGTAAGAAAAAAAACAAACTAGACTTGGGTCATATTTGCACAACTTACGGTTAAATTTGCACAACATACTATTATATTTGCATGATAAAATGTTAAAAATAAAATAAAATAAAAACAAAACTAGACTTTGGTCATATTTCCACAACTTACGGTTATATTTGCACAATATACTCTTATATATGCACGAGAAAATGTTTTAAAAAAAAACTAGACTTGGGTCATATTTGTACAACTTACGTTTATATTTGCACAACGTACTCTTATATTTGAACGACAAAATGTTAAAATTTTTTTTAAAAAAAACTTATATTTGCACATCAATGTTAAAATTCAAAAAGTGTTGACACGGGAAAAAAATGTAATTTTAGTTTGAATGTGCAATTTTAGAACTTAAATGTGCAATTGTAAAATACAGTTTTGCAATTATAAAATACAATTGTGCAAATTTTCAAAATTTTATTTATTGAGAATATACTACATTTTTCTTAAAGTAAAACTAATCTAATGATGGTGTATAAATAATATAAATGACGGTGCAAGAATAATAATTTTACAATTGTGCAATTGCAAAATACAGTTGTGGAATAAGACTCTAAATTGAATAAATAGATCTAGGTGGAGTCGAACCACCAACCTCCGGAACAACAATATGTCCAGATGCTCTTTCCTATTTGAGCTTTTAGATCTTAACGCTAGGATATGATTATAAAATGCAAAAATAAGATTATAAAATGTACATATAGTATTTATTTGTGCACTATTTTCTGGAATAATATTAATTTATGTGCAAAAATATTGGAATAGTAATAAAATGATGGTGCAAGAATTATAATTTATATTTCTAGAGTTGCACGACTCTGTTTTAAGAGTTGCACGACCTTGTTGTAAGAGTTGCACGACTCTGTTGTAAGAGTTACATGACTCTATTGTAAGATACTTTAGTTCCTAAAGGTACATGCCTCCACGATAACTTCAGATTTCCAATACAAGCTCCATAGTTACTAGAATATGCATAAAAACGATGTCAGCACTAAAAAATACGCATAAAAACGATGTCAGCACATATAAATTTCACTTAAAAACGATGTCAACACTAAAAAATTGCACTAATATATCTTATTATTGTTGTATCATCTGTCATCAGAACCATGCATTAGCACCGTTGATATGCAAGGAGTATAAAGGTATTTCATACAGCCGATACATTTTTAGTTTCAACTTTTTTAACTCTAATTAAAGAGTCTAAAAGGAATTATTTTCTGGAGATTTGATCATGGCAAGCGGGATTAGTATGTTTTCAAATCCAGGAATGTGTAAGATACTTGGTTAAAACTTATTGAGCAAATAGGTATATAGAGTAGGACTTTGTAAAAGGGAGCCTCTGCATAGATTGTATATAAAGAACCAACAAAGAACAGATGGTGCAAGAAACCCCACTTTAAAAACAATTAAGAACAACCTAGCTTTTAAACAGGCATAATATATACACATATGCATATTGATAAAGGATCATTCAGCTAATGTGTTTTCCCTCAAGATGCAAGCACTGATGCGACTAAGAGTACTATCTGCATCAAAGTCTTGTTCCAACTTGTAAGCATGCCAGTCCTTGACCTGAACGTCAACGAAATCTACCTCAATAGCATCTGGGAGTAGATCACGACAAAGACAATTTGTGTCCCTTTTAAGTCCCAAGAGTGTTGAAACCAGAGGGCAAGCATTAGAGCATTCCTTAACCGTAAAGGTAGAGACGAAAAGGAATTCCTCCACATGCGGTAGCCAAGTCGCCCTTCCATGGACAATGGCACACCAATTGCTTCCCTTCTTCTCATCAAGGCAGCTAATCACTGTCCCTTTTCTTCCATTGAAAATATGCGTAAACCCGCCATAGAAAAGAGATAGGCGTTGATAGCAAAGAACCTGCCCCATTGCGGTGACAAGGTAAGCTGCAACGCCATTAGTCGCCCTCCTATCGTCCCCTACAGCAATGATCAAGTACCAGGTGTCGTTCACTAGTGTTGAGAACCGCGCTCTACCTATAGCAAAACAGAATACATTCCTCAAAATTTAAATCCAAATTTACCTTGAGGATGGGCATTGCTCCGGGGGGATCAGCAAGAATGAAACTATTGCTCAACACAGGTACACGCACCACATTAGAGAGAGAGTGAGCGGTGTCGACGATAATCACAGTGCTGCCGGAAGCCAAACTCGATTGCAAATGCCAGAGATCGACCAAAATCAGTCGATTTGCTGGAAGCCGAACTCGATTGCAAGAAAACCGAAGACGGGATCCAGATCAGTGAAATTGGGGGAACCAGAGAGGTCGATTCAAGATTGAGAGAGCAAGACTAACCACCAATCCACCATCAGCACAATAACAAATCACACAATCTGATTGACAAGAAGATGTTGATCTCCATCAGCACAAAAACCAATCAAATTGACAAGATTTGAATGGTGTAAAAGGCTAAGCATGAGAACCCCAACAAAAAATTCTCTGTTTCCTTGAAGGCCATTTCGATCAAGTTGTTTGACAGCAACTACCTATAGGGATAGCAGTTTGGTCGAATTAAGTGGCAAAACTAGAAGAATATATGATTTTGAGCCTTGGCAAACTAACAAGTGAAATTGACAAGATAAGAAGCACTACAAAAAAAATGAAATTCGCTTCGGCAAAAAGCCGTGGCAAAAGGGGTTCAAGGGGTGGCAAAAGGGGTTTAGCTTCGGCTTAGCTACGGTAAATGGGGGGGTGGCGAATTTTGGGGTGACAAAATTTGGTAGCTTCGGCAAATAGCCGTAGCAAAAAAAATTAGCGACGGCTAAGCGACCCTATGAAAGACACTACATATTTGCTACGGCAAGCTACCGTAGCTAATGCTTTTTAGCCCAGTTTCTTCATACCCGGGCTAAAAAGTCCAATATTTTTAATAAAAAAAACACAATTTACAAATAATAAATTTTCATTAATTATACAAAATTTACATGTAAAAAACTACAAAATTTATATACATAATTAGAAAATTTACATACACAATAAAATGTTCAAAACTATATTTTAACCCAAAAAATTGTCTAAAACTACATAATTTATATCAAATTGGACAAGCTAATAATGAAAGAAAGAAATCAATCTCATAATAAAATGCAGAAATGCACAGCAGCTGGAAAATCCACAGTTAAGAGGCATTTGGTTAACATTCTGTCATCACACCTGAAAAGCAAGCAGTTAAGTTAATTTTTAATGCAATCTATACCATGGAAACTAAAAACTAATATATGCTCAATCTAACACACAAAGGAGATAAAACTTTCAAGAAATTAAGTTCTGCTCAATTAACAAAGGACAAACTTTGTTGATACATAATCATAATAAGAAATTGCTAGAAAGCGTCAAAATGCTACCAACAACCACCTAATCTTCTCCATTTGAGAAATCAATTGCAACTTTTCCATCTTAGACGGGCATAACACAATCTTTCAGAAACTAATCTGCAGATATCATTAAGCATATCTGATTATTTTTTCCACCTACTTATAAAATTTGCCAGCAATAGTACAACAAAAGGGTTCTGCAATGACAACCCGTTGAAATTTAGCTTTAGATATCCTTTATGGAAGTGGACAAAGGTATGCAAGTTAAATAATGTCCAGAGCTAGCCAATGGGTAGTCTGGTTAGTATTTTTTAACTATAAGGTATAAACAAGGAATTTTAACTTAAATTTGTGTAAGAACTAATAAAAGAGAGGCAATCATCATATAAAAGTGGAATAGACAAGGAGTCTCAGCAAAAACAAACGAAATTCCAAAATATTACATGATCCACCACGATTCCACAAACAAGAAGACACTAAGATTGCGAAATGAAATAACAAAACAGATAAGTATTTAGTACTCTTTACAAAACATGAAGCATTTGTACCCGAGGGGGAAGCCCACCAGTTTTCCTTAAGCATCAACAGGTAGAGTATCTATCAGAAGCCAAGTCCTTAGGACTACTTGTAAATCCATCGCGCATCCAATCCTTAGGACTACTTGTAATATCCTGTTCTAGTTTGTAATGAACCCCAATATAATATCCTATTCTAGTTTGTAATGAAAGCTTAAGCTCTGTACGAGTCCAATCCTTAGGACTACTTGTAAATCCATCGCGCATTTTAGTTACCATTAAATGTTTAAATTAGCACGAGGAAGCAAAGTAAGCTAAAAAGGGAGAGTGATACAATGAAATAGAAGAAAACACAAACAAGCCAAATGTGTTCAGATATTCACTGAAGTTTCATTTCTTCAAAAGAACAAACATTTAAACATTACATAAGAATATAATTTACTAACGTGGTATCTCAAGATTCATAATAGCTTAATCATATTCATCATTTTTTAGGTGAATACTAACTCATACTTTGTTGACGTGGATAAAAAGTAATAACAAAGGAGTGCATAACCATATAATTTACTAAAGTTCAATTCAACTTTCCAGCCCCAACTTTCAAACAAATTGATTCAAGTTTTTCTCTCACATTACAAATATATATAGTTACACTAAGTTTTAGAAGCATGGATAAGACTTTACGCACTACACAGTACAACAAGTAAAAGGAAAATGAAATCACCGTGGAAAGTCTTGAAAAGCAGAACTTGGGTTTCCCTTTCCTTAGTTTCCTGGTATACTTGATCAACTGAGTTCCTTTCCTCAAAGCAATAAGGACCTTCAATAAGCATGCCCAAATACACACATTTGAGATCTCTTGACAGTTCACACAATCACTATAATCATATTTGTATGTTCTCCTCATGATCTCCCAATTAATTTTGATTATGATAACAAATATGAATACTATTTGACTGATCATGTTTCAAGGCAGGTAAACTTAGCATAAAAAAATTATCGGAGAAGATCAAAAGTAAATATAAGAATGTAAAAACACACTAAGACATCTAGGATACTAGGACTGGGTACGAGTTTAAGATGGTCCAAACATTAGAGGTGCACCATTGAGAAACATTTAAAGGTCATTCACCTCAATATTTGAGTAAACATACATAAGATTTGTCAAAGAAGCTGAGTTTAGTCAAATATCCTCCGCCACTCATATCAAATAAGCCGAAGAGAATATTCAAGACATCTAAAAAATCTCATGAACAGTTAACATCCTAGGGCCTAGTAGGGGAAATCAACAAACTACCTGTTACAAAATTCCCTTAATCTAACCATTTGTTGAATTCCCTTAATTCAAGACATAAATCAGTGATCGTTATCATGTATAAAAGTTAAGGAAAATGAACAACAATTGGTTTAAAATTGCTCACCTGTCAAATAATTCCCCCCAAGATAGCACATACAGGAGGAAACACTCTTCTGCCTTGTCAAAACGCTTTCGAGCTTCCTGTTTTCAATCATTAATCAGATGTCATGCATATGCTAGCTTTAGGTATAAAAACGAGCACAAGGTAGATATGAAAAGTGCCCCTATAATTTCAGTCAATGACCCTAAAAGTGAAAAATAGTCAGCAATTAAAAAAATACTCGTAACAAGTCTCGATCCATGTAATTCTCAGCTGAATCTAGACATTCAGCTGAAAGCTTAACCTTTTGATACCCATCAAATTAGGCACTTGAGGATCAGACAGGAACCTACATGAAGAAATACAGGTAACATGTCCAAATAATTGATTATAAGGTCATCAAGTTCAGTTTTCCTTCTTAATTTCTTGCCTATCTTACAAAGTGTTGATTTTATTATCTACAGTGCACAAGTAAATCCATATCATCAGCATTCCGTACCAAGTGGGATATGCAAGTCCAGCCCAATCACGTAACAACCAACTGGAAGTCTATAATGACAGACTAAGCACAAACCAAAATAAGATATTTAACAATCAAGCAAAGCCTCACAACAAGGGAAAACCTATGCGTCTTAGGATAAACAAGTTTTCATGATAAAAGAACAAATAACATGAACAATTGAATTTAAGAACTCTCTGTACACAGTGTATACTATGACACATATTTTAATTTACAACTGATTTGAATTATACTACCCGGTAGTATATAATTTGTTTTGAATATTGGAGAGTATAATGATTACTTTTATTTATTTATTCATAGAGTATAATGATTAATGTATTAGTTAAAAAGCACAGTGCAAACATATATATATGTAAACCATTTTAACAAGTCAAAAACATAGAGTATAATGATTATTGTATTTGTGTACCTTAACATGAAATCAAGTGATTATGTAAGGGGTGAAAACTGTACTGTACTAAATAGTTTATTTCTTTTTAAAGATTTAGACAGGGATCAACAAATTGATTCAAGGGCTGAAATGTGCACAGGAAGTGTATTATCTCGCCTGGATTCAATTATTGGACATTTTTAAGTTTCCATTTGACATGATTTGTACATTAACCTCTCAGATAAACGGAAATCCAATCAAACCATTCCAAGTTTCAATTAAACCAGATTTTACACAGTCAAGACAATTAAACCCAATCTAACAGCTCTATCAGAGAAAATAGTTTCGTTAGCCTAAACTAAAACTATCTCATCAAATTTTCTAAGATGCAAGAAATTACAAATTCAAGAGCACAAGAGGTATAAACAGAGGTCCAAAACCAGTACCATCGGTTCTAAAACAAGATAACTAATATAGTTCATCGACCCTAACTCGCAAATTGTTCGAACAACTCTCTCAGTGAGTTTCTATCACCACCAAGCATAAAGAGAGCGTCAAATTTCTCAAAAGATCTCTTAAATTCCCAACAATCCAAAGAAAATCATGACAAATTAGAGGGTGAAATAGCAAGAACCCTAAATTCAGCAAACACAAAACAAACCCTAATCTTGGATGATACTATTTTTAATTCTCTATTTCCCTAAATCAAACCCTAACCAAAAAAGAGTTTGAAGAGATTACCAATAATGGAGATGCTAGAGATCTGAGAAAGAGAGAGAGGTAGATGGTCCTGGACTCATGGCAGCAAACGAGCAACACATACGCGACATCGGGATGAGCGACGCACATGCGGTGTGGTGATGAGCGGCGCACAAGCAGTGTAGGGACGAACGGCTCGCCGGCGCCGTGAGGGATTTGCACCGGCGAGATCAGATCTGCTTATCCAAAGGTCAATGGACATAGGGAGAAGGAGTTTCAATTCGTTCAAGTGAGACTGGAGAGAGAGAGATCCGAGGAAGAACGACAGACGAGAGACGGAGAGAGAGATCTCGAGATGAATAAAAGAGGCAAGAGGAGGAAGACGAGATAATGAGATCGAGGTGTAGGCAAAGGTGGAGATCTGGGTTCTTTGGGAGGCAGATATGGAGATTTTGAGTTCTTTGGGAGGCAGAGGTAATGTGGACGGGAAAGGTAGATTAGGGTTTGACAAATTATTTTTCATCTCCCGTACTATTTTATTAATACAAAAAAAATAATTAGAAATAGCTTTGCTACAGCCCTACGGCTACGGGACCTGCCATCGCAAGTGTTGCAATGGCCACGGAAAAATGTATCCGTTGCTAGCTATCGTAGCTAATTTGCTTCTTTTTTTGTAGCGTAGCTACGGTAACCCTTGCCGAAGCTACCATCAGTAGCAAAACGTATCAATTGCCACCAATTGCCACGGCAAACCCTTGCCGAAGCTAGGTAGCGTGGAAAATTTCTTTTTTTTTTTTGTAGTGAATTTTTACGACGAGATAGTTACATGTCATGTGCTATTCTATTGACCCTTCCAAAATGTTGCACAATGTATTTAAATTCTTGCACCCTCTCGACTCTACATGTGAATCCTCTGGGCTCTCTACATATGAACTAAATGAAACCTGTTGGAGGGTAAATTTTCGTGAATTAATTGAATTCATGATTTGATAAAAAATATCATCACATCTTTCTCAAATATTTAAGAATGTGATAAATTTTCTCCATTTAAGCTTAAAAGCTTAATACAATGATATTAAGAGAATTGGACCTTTTATTTAAGTTAAGAAGTGAGGCCCAAATCCATGTCAAGCAAAAAGGCCCAACAAAATCTGAGCAGAAGTTAAGTTAGTAACTTCTCTTTGATTACAGTTAAAAAAAAACCCACATCAAATGCAGTTAAGAAAAATAATTGCATACGTGGGATGAGGATAACTGTGTTATTTTCACCCTATATAAACACTACAAGCAGTTACTTCAGGGAGGATTTTTGGATTGCCCTTCTTCACCCGCTGGTTTCTCCCTACAATTTCTTCTGGTTGGTTTCTTCCTCCTGGCTTTTCCTGGCCTCTTGAAAGTAAACCTGCAACAGCAAACACAAGCAAGAAAAAAACACCCTGCTGCAGAAAAGAAGAAGATTTAAGGTAGTTTTCATGGTTTCCAAGATCCCCCTATGCAAAATGATATAGCTTTGTACAGTTATATTGTTTTAAGTATATGGTATGGATTTTGGAATCTCAAAACCGCCTAAAACCATGGCGAAACTATGGCAAATTTTTCACTCAAATTGGTCCTCTAAAAAAAACGCTAACCAAGCAAACAAATGAGGCAGATCAGCCCTGCAGTAAATTCAACAGATGACAGCAAAGTTTCTGTTTCTTCTTTCAACAAGTTTACAGAAGAAAATTAAACAATAGCCATGTTCAGCCTAGCAATTCTAAATCGGTAGAGCAGCTTAAACCTTTGGAACATAGGGCAAAGGCAAATCGGTTTAGGTCAGGCATGGACCAAAATTCAGATCAGTGGGTTGTTTAGAGCAATTCAGGGGAAGAAAAAAAAAAGGAGAACAAGAGTCGAGCATACCTGAGCGGAGAAGCCAAAGTTGTAGTCGCTTCCGACGTTGCAGTGTCGCAATCGAAGACTCGAGCACTCAGATTCGGGTGTCCTTTGCCCTTGAATCTTGCCTCTTTATCACTTGCTTGGGTAAAAAAAATCCCCAAATTACAAGTTATCAAAATCAGCTCCAAAGACTACCCGAATAAAATTAGAGGGTATCAAAATCAACCCTAATTTTCTCATCACCCAAATTAGACCAAATTAGAGGGAAATTGCAAGGAAAAGTAAGAAGACAAACCTATGCTTCTTCTCTTTGCAAAAGCTTTCAGGGTTTCCAAGTGACATCGAATGGATCCGGATCCTCGTGCTTCGAAGGCCCTCCCGTTCTTCTATCGGCCTTCGAGACTAGCTCACTCTTCCTGAGATCACTCGATTCCAAGTCCCCTCGATTTGATTCAGAAATCGGCTTCGTCGTCCAAGCGAACTACACGCGGCTATGGCGGTGTGCCTTTTTTGTGTTGGAGCCCCCGAGGTCAGAAAAAAAGCGTCAGATTGTTAACGCAAGAGAGAGCTGGAGGATGAAGGCTATTGTTAACTCATCAGCTAAATTATTTTGGGCTGGACTTGCCCTTCCAAAAAAAAAACAATAAAAAAGAATGAAATGGGCTGAGTTTGGAGTTGTTTGGGCTTTGACCATCAAATTGGTTATTTTTTGTTAAACATAAAAACATTTGATGCACATCAGCGCATGTTTCGGCAATGATGAGGAAAAATGTGTTTAATCACGAAACTAACCCACTAAAATATACGAATTATAATTGGCGCAAATTAAGAATTCGAGTTTAATTAAAACATAAAATTAAACTCGTCTAATATTCTTTGCCAGTTAATTCTAGTGGGTAAATTTCAAAATGATTCCTAAACAAAAACGGGGTCAAAACCTCAAATCAAGTTTCACAAAATATAAACTTGGTTTAGACAGAACTACGTAAAGACTTGATACTCTTTTATGAGTTACGTAGGAAATTCGATATTAAAATTCACTATATATCGGATTTAGTCGCCCGTCTCAAATCAAATCAAATTTGTCTCTAAAAGAACTACATAAGATTTGATTCCGCTTTGCCGGATATGTAGGAAACCCGATACAAAGCTATAGCTCATCGGGTTCAATCACATGATCCTCAAACGATCAAAATTTTAAAACCAAATCAAACTTGGTTTCTAAAAGAACTACGGATGATTTGATCCCGTCCAAACGGGTACGTAGGTAGCTCGACATAAATCTTATTGCTCGTCGAGTACAGTCGTTAATCCAAAAAAATCAAATCGGTTCGTTTAGAACTACGTAAAGACTTGACGCCTCTTATCGGCTACGTAGGTAACCCGATATTAAATTCTAAAAATATATCGGGTACAGTCGTCAACCTCTAAATTCTCCTAAATGAACATGCGGTCAAAACCAAACAAATTAAATTTCTCTCGTTTAGAACTACGTAAAGACTTGATGCCTCCTATCGGCTACGTAGGTAACCCGATATGAAATTCTAAAAATATATCGGGCACAGTCGTCGACCTCTAAATTCCTTTTAAATAAATATGAGGTAAAAATCAAACAAATTCAAATTGTCCATGTCGACTCGATACAAAGCTTCTGCTCGTCGAGTTTAATCATCCCTCTCAAATGATCTCACGGTTAAACCCGAATACAAATTGTCCTTTGTCCCGAACTACGGTGACTTGATTCCACCAAACAAGTAGATACGTAGGAAACTCGGTGTAAATCAAGTTCTCACCGAGTCCAGTCACACCTAAACTTTCAACCAAATTTCCTCAAATTCACTTTTTGACTCTAAGTCATCCCAAATATCAAATTTCCACCAAATCAAAAGTGTCTCCTCCGACTCGATACAAAGCTTCCGCTCGTCGAGTTCGGTCACGACCAAAACTTCAAAAACCCAAATACCAAATTCAAAATTTTCCTTTTCAAGAACTACGTATGATTTGATCCTTTTCAAAAGGGTACGTAGGAAACTCACAAACGAGTTCAATCACGATCCCCAAATTGACCTTTTAAGTCAAATCTCAAATCAAATTAAATCAAACTCCAGATTAAAATCAAAGCGTTTTCTATGCAAATGATAGGCGGGTTACTTGAGTTACCCTTCCGAGAAGGTGGGCTCAGGTTACTCGGGTGGAGTGTTGTTCGAGCTACCCTTCGTATAAGGTGGGTTTGAACTTCATCCTATGATGCATACAAGAAAACAAAAGCAAATCCAAATCAAACCAAACACAAAATCCAAAACACTCTGAACTACGTGAGGCTTGATTCTCTTTCAAGAGATACGTAGGCAACCGGTTAAATTTCGGGTGCAGCCCAAATCACCAAAACCATTCAAATCTTGGTATCGATACGACTTCGAATCAAGAGGATAACCAAAAGGGGTCGAACTCAAATATTAAAAATCAAATAAAATGTGTTGTACGATTATTGCGCATTTTTGTTCAACATATTTTTGGCACGCCCAGTGGGACCCTTTTTGCCTTTTCATCTCTCAGTTGTATTTATACTAATATATGGTTATATCCTTTTGAAAGGTACAAATGGCACCTCAAGTGATTGTCAACTTTAACGAGCTTCCAGCAACCTTCATCATCAAAGGGGGTCGTTGGATCAGGAAACGATCATTTGAAGCTCACCTTGACATCACCCGAGACTCAATGTCTACAACATTCCCGGTCAGCAACATCTTTGGAGCGCTTCAGGATCCAGAGAACAAGGCCATCGCTAAGTGGGTGGTAAAGTCTCCCGCAATGCTCACAAGGGAAGGGGGCATGAAGCTTACAATACTTCCAAGCCATGGGGGCAGGAAGATTAAGATCACCCGGATCGGTTACAACAAGTTCAACAACAACCAACCTATCTGCAACAAGTTCAAAATGCAAGATGGTGGTTACAACGGCACCAAACCTACTAAAGAAGTCATTCAAAGGCCTATCATTCATGTCATCAAAACGAATGAGGGAGCAATTGCAACTTCCGCACAACCTGTCTCCATTGCCAATAAGGCAGACAACTCCAGGAAGAGAAGAGGACGCAAGTGTGGATCTCAACGCGGCAAGACAAGATCTCTTCTTGTGCTAGCTCATTTATCAACTTTGGAGCAAGCAAGTGCAACCCTTGCAAAAGATCTTCCTAAATCGCAGGGGTAGGAGAAATTCCTCTAGTGGATTCTCATAGAGAGATCCTCATTGGGTCTATGCCTATCTATCCGAAAGAGGTTGTACAAGTCAACATGACCTCATACTCGGAAGAGACGGAACCCATAGCCACAAAGGGTAAGCCTTCAAGATCCAAGAAAGGCAAGAAGGCTCAAGAAACATGCCAAGTCTCTAAAGAGGATGCAAGAGAGAAAGATCGGATGAAGTTAACAAGTTCAAATACTTCGATGGTTGAATCTCAAGCAAACATCTCACGAGATGGACCAAATGTGATGCCGGCATTGACTACCAGCACACAAAGTGTCGAGGAGCAGCTTCAAGAGTTGCAAAGAAAACTTGACGAGAAAGATGCTCAAATAGCAGCACTTCTCGCACAATTAAATGTTCAAGCTCAAGCAAATAGACAAGAGCAATCAAGGCCAAATGGTGAAGGTTCAAGCGGTAGCACATCGATCACTCCACAAGAAATCAAAGAGATGATCGCTAAAGGGATAAAAGAAGCTTATATGCATCACAAAATCTAAAAGTGCTTGGATATAGAAAGCCATATCCAACACACTATGATTCGATGCCATTTCCCCCGGGCTACCAAAGACCGAGCTTTGAAAAGTTTGATGGCCTTCACGGTTCACCCCACGAGCACCTAGCTCATTTTTATTCTGCTTGTGGTGAAATTGCCTTAAATGACGCCTTATTAATTAGGCAATTTGTCCAATCTTTGAAAGGATCGGCATTCACTTGGTACACTCAACTTCAACCAGGGTCAATTCAAACATGGGACGATCTACAAAGAGAGTTCCTAGCTCAGTTTGTGAGCTCGAAAGCGAGAGTTTCCATTCTAGATCTCGCAAACACCTATCAAAGGCCTAACGAGCTAGCGAACGACTTCATCGCTAGGTGGAGGAGTATAAGACTCCAATGCCATGAGAAATTAAGTGAACAAGCGTGCGTTCAAATGTGCACCAACAACTTAATACCGGAATTAGCGGTACATGTTGGAAGTGCCGAACCTCGTTCATTTAATGAGTTGGTATCTAAAGCGTGTAATGTTGAAAAACAACTAGCACGAGGATCCAACAGGCCTCAAGATAGTGAGGCTAACACAACTGATGGCGATGAGGTACAAGATGAAGATGAGTCCATGGCGACTTTCGTCAAACATGATCGAGAACTCGTTAACAAGAATGGTTCCAAAGCTCAAATAAAAGAGAAAACCAAGGAGCCGTCCAAGAGACTCACCTGTCATGAAAGAAGGCAAAAGAAATATCCTTTCGACAAGGGATATGAATTGATGAGTGCTAGACTTTTAACACTCTCAGAGCCGAAAAAGCCAAAAGAGGTTGGCAAAACGAGTGATCCAAAATACTGCTCGTATCATCAACTCGTTAGTCATCCAATCAAAGATTGCTACGTCTTCAAAGACATCATAGAGGAGATAATTAACAAAGGAGAAATTGAAATCGAGGGGGCAACATCCTCAACTCAAGCAGCTTCAGCAAATATCATTTCAGTGGTAGACGTTGCAGAGTCCACTCCCTCACTCCAAGTGTCTTCTCAAACAGAAAAAACATCTGCTATGGTTATTGAAGCTGGGGGCAGCCCCACGGTTTCATTGCCTTTTAAAGCATTGGTGAAAGATGACACTTCAAAAGAAGAGTCCTTGAATGAAAAAGACATCACTCAATGTTGTATGGTCTCATGGACCAATGACATGGACGAAAATGAAGCAGGAGTTAAAAAGATTACTCTTCACTCCAAGAAGCAAATTCTCTCCTCAAAATCAAGAGAGAAATCAAAGGGAAAGAAATCAAGCTTCGCAAAAGCTTCAAAAATGCACCAGAAGCATAAAGTTCAAGTGCGAAAGCTAAAACCCTCTTTCAAGGGTAAAGCTCCACAAAAACTTGTCGACGAGGCTTTTGTCAAAATTTTCCAAATCTCATACGAAGATGGTGTTCTAACTGCAAGGGTGATAGAGCCCAGAGTGTCCGCATTTGAAAGGCTCGAGACGGCTTTATGTGAAACTCCTAAATCTTCGGTGTTTAAAAGGCTTGATCTAGCCTCTACAAGTGAAGCATCGAAATCTTCTGTATTTGAAAGACTTGAGCTAGCCTCAACAAATGAAGCATCCAAATCTTCAGTATTTCAAAGGCTTAATATAGCCTCGACAAGTGGAGAATCTAAAGCTCCGGTATTCGAAAGGCTCGGAAAAGTTGATGGGTCTAAAAGCAAGAAGGTCCAAATGAAAAGGCCTAAAAGCAAGAGCTCCGGAAGAGACAGTCAAAAGTTCTCATCCATAAGCTCAACCAAATCATGGACACCTAAAGCTAAGTAAGGTTGTCAAAATGATCAAGTAGTCTCTAAGGCGGAAAAATAAATAGTTCTGCCTAGAACTACGTTAAGACTTGATCCCCCAACAAAGGGGTACGTAGGAAATTTGGCATAAAAGATATATGTGTCAAATTCAGTCGCACAAAAAAAAAAGAGAAAAAAAAAGTTTTCGGGTTCGCAAATGATAGTCAGGATATTTGGAAAACCCTTCCTAAAAGGTGGGCCCGAATGATCTGAATGATGCGGTAAAAAAAAAGAAAAAAAGGAAAGGAAATCCCGGTATGCAAATGATAGTCGAGTTTTTGGGAAACCCTTCCTAGAAGGTGTGCTCAAGTAACTCGAGTGATGCATATGAAAAAAAAGGGACTTGAAATTAGTCCATAAATCAAACAACCCGGAAGCATAAGAAAAATGGGTTCACAAAGAACTACGAGCGGCTTGATCCCTCACAAAGGGGGTACGTAGGCAGTCTAGCTAATCAAAGTGCTAGGTGCAGCCACAAAAACAAACAAAACATCTTCTTTTCCCAACAAGAAGAAAAAGATGTCAAATTCTCTGTTTTTGTAGTCAAATGAGCATTGTCTCAACTACAAGATGAAAAACCAAGTATGGTCTAAAGACTTGCACGTTTTGTGCCTATACTGAAAATGAGGCAAAGGGAAAAGCGAGAGAGAAATTTTTTGTCTTGCAAAGACAAAAAATGATATAGCTTTGTACAGTTATATTGTTTTAAGTATATGGTATGGATTTTGGAATCTCAAAACCGCCTAAAACCATGGCGAAACTATGGCAAATTTTTCACTCAAATTGGTCCTCTAAAAAAAACGCTAACCAAGCAAACAAATGAGGCAGATCAGCCCTGCAGTAAATTCAACAGATGACAACAAAGTTTCTGTTTCTTCTTTCAACAAGTTTACAGAAGAAAATTAAACAATAGTCATGTTCAGCCTACCTATTCTAAATCGGTAGAGCAGCTTAAACCTTTGGAACATAGGGCAAAGGCAAATCGGTTTAGGTCAGGCATGGACCAAAATTCAGATCAGTGGGTTGTTTAGAGCAATTCAGGGGAAGAAAAAAAAAGGAGAAAAAGAGTCGAGCATACCTGAGCGGAGAAGCCAAAGTTGTAGTCGCTTCCGACGTTGCAGTGTCGCAATCGAAGACTCGAGCACTCAGATTCGGGTGTCCTTTGCCCTTGAATCTTGCCTCTTTATCACTTCCTTGGGTAAAAAAAATCCCCAAATTACAAGTTATCAAAATCAGCTCCAAAGACTACCCGAATAAAATTAGAGGGTATAAAAATCAACCCTAATTTTCTCCTCACCCAAATTAGACCAAATTAGAGGGAAATTGCAAGGAAAAGTAAGAAGACAAACCTATGCTTCTTCTCTTTGCAAAAGCTTTCAGGGTTTCCAAGTGACATCGAATGGATCCGGATCCTCGTGCTTCGAAGGCCCTCCCGTTCTTCTATCGGCCTTCGAGACTAGCTCACTCTTCCTGAGATCACTCGATTCCAAGTCCCCTCGATTTGATTCAGAAATTGGCTTCGTCGTCCAAGCGAACTACACGCGGCTATGGCGGTGTGCCTTTTCTGTGTTGGAGCCGCCGAGGTCAGAAAAAAAGCATCAGATTGTTAACGCAAGAGAGAGCTGGAGGATGAAGGCTATTGTTAACTCATCAGCTAAATTATTTTGGGCTGGACTTGCCCTTCCAAAAAAAAAACAATAAAAAAGAATGAAATGGGCTGAGTTTGGAGTTGTTTGGGCTTTGACCATCAAATTGGTTATTTTTTGTTAAACATAAAAACATTTGATGCACATCAGCGCATGTTTCGGCAATGATGAGGAAAAATGTGTTTAATCACGAAACTAAACCACTAAAATATACGAATTATAATTGGCGCAAATTAAGAATTCGAGTTTAATTAAAACATAAAATTAAACTCGTCTAATATTCTTTGCCAGTTAATTCTAGTGGGTAAATTTCAAAATGATTCCTAAACAAAAACGGGGTCAAAACCTCAAATCAAGTTTCACAAAATATAAACTTGGTTTAGACAGAACTACGTAAAGACTTGATACTCTTTTATGAGTTACGTAGGAAATTCGATATTAAAATTCACTATATATCGGATTCAGTCGCCCGTCTCAAATCAAATCAAATTTGTCTCTAAAAGAACTACATAAGATTTGATTCCGCTTTGCCGGATATGTAGGAAACCCGATACAAAGCTATAGCTCGTCGGGTTCAATCACATGATCCTCAAACGATCAAAATTTTAAAACCAAATCAAACTTGGTTTCTAAAAGAACTACGGATGATTTGATCCCGTCCAAACGGGTACGTGGGTAGCTCGACATAAATCTTATTGCTCGTCGAGTACAGTCGTTAATCCAAAAAAATCAAATCGGTTCGTTTAGAACTACGTAAAGACTTGACGCCTCTTATCGGCTACGTAGGTAACCCGATATTAAATTCTAAAAATATATCGGGTACAGTCGTCAACCTCTAAATTCTCCTAAATGAACATGCGGTCAAAACCAAACAAATTAAATTTCTCTCGTTTAGAACTACGTAAAGACTTGATGCCTCCTATCGGCAACGTAGGTAACCCGATATTAAATTCTAAAAATATATCGGGCACAGTCGTCGACCTCTAAATTCCCTTTAAATAAATATGAGGTAAAAATCAAACAAATTCAAATTGTCCATGTCGACTCGATACAAAGCTTCTGCTCGTCGAGTTTAATCATCCCTCTCAAATGATCTCACGGTCAAACCCGAATACAAATTGTCCTTGTCCCGAACTACGGTGACTTGATTCCACCAAACAAGTGGATACGTAGGAAACTCGGTGTAAATCAAGTTCTCACCGAGTCCAGTCACACCTAAACTTTCAACCAAATTTCCTCAAATTCACTTTTTGACTCTAAGTCATCCCAAATATCAAATTTCCACCAAATCAAAAGTGTCTCCTCCGACTCGATACAAAGCTTCCGCTCGTCGAGTTCGGTCACGACCAAAACTTCAAAAACCCAAATACCAAATTCAAAATTTTCCTTTTCAAGAACTACGTGTGATTTGATCCTTTTCAAAAGGGTACGTAGGAAACTCACAAATGAGTTCAATAACGATCCCCAAATTGACCTTTTAAGTCAAATCTCAAATCAAATTAAATCAAACTCCACATTAAAATCAAAGCGTTTTCTATGCAAATGATAGGCGGGTTACTTGAGTTACCCTTCCGAGAAGGTGGGCTCAGGTTACTCGGGTGGAGTGTTGTTCGAGCTACCCTTCGTATAAGGTGGGTTTGAACTTCATCCTATGATGCATACAAGAAAACAAAAGCAAATCCAAATCAAACCAAACACAAAATCCAAAACACTCTGAACTACGTGACGCTTGATTCTCTTTCAAGAGATACGTAGGCAACCCGTTAAATTTCGGGTGCAGCCCAAATCACCAAAACCATTCAAATCTTGGTACCGATACGACTTCGAATCAAGAAGATAACCAAAAGGGGTCGAACTCAAATATTAAAAATCAAATAAAATGTGTTGTACGATTATTGCGCATTTTTGTTCAACAAAACCTGTTAATATCGAAATATCTGAACTGAAAAAAATACCAAAATAAGAGATCCAGAAGCTTGTTTAGCCGCATCCTTGGCCTTTCCATCCTGAACATGTTGCAAGGATTTCTTGAAATCTCTATTACTGCAAGCACAAATGGAATATAATTGAAACACGATTTAGAACAAATCAAAAGCTCATTACAGTATACATACTTATGAAGAAACTCTAGGCCACCGGCTGTCCTCAATCAATTTAGCCCCCAAATTTCGTGGCTATTTTGCAACCCAATCAATTTAGCCCCCAAATTGTCACATTTTTTTTTGCAAAATCAGCCAATAGTCTCGACAAGTTAAAGACTTGAAAAGGTAAAAATCACAGTTGAAATCACCAATTCAGATCCTTCAACGTCTCCAAGTTCACACTCAAGGCAGCAGTTGAAATCACAGTTGAAATCACCAATTCAGACCCCTCGTCCTCAACGTTTCCTGAGTAGCAATCCAAAATGCAATCACAATCAACATCCAGAGTTCACAGTGCAATCTCTTGACGATACAAATGGAATAGTCTATGTTTGGATGCAATTCGAAAAGGCACAGTACGCCAAGGAAAAAGATTTACCTTCACAACTTGTCCCGTGCTGCAAGTTCAGCAAGCAAGCCAAACATAGGTATCACTTGTCGTGCATCAAGTTCAGATCCGAGGAACAACATCCGAGATCCAAGATCTCCGTCCAACGGAGATCTTTGATGCCGATCGATGAAAGGGGACGAGCCGACGATGACAAAACCTCCAAGCTTCGAACACGACACAACGCGATATAGAGTTACCTGCAATGTCGTCAACAATCGTCGATCATGATTCGACGCCTTCGTCCTCAATTGATTTGCACGCGGGACGCCTTCGGCCTCCCTCGCTCCCTCGCTCGGCTCGACCTCGCTGGACGGAGATGGAGGAAGATGGACGGAATGGATTCAGGAATCGTTGAACGCGAAATCGCCGGAGAGAGAGAGCGCGCGTAGAGGAGAGAGAGCGTAGGGGAGATAGGGTTTATAATTAGGACATTTCAAAAATTTGTCCCAAAACGTGGACATTTCACCAATTTGTCCCTATTTCGTGGCTATTTTGCAAATTGCCCCTAAAAAAACAACTACATAGTTCTAATCTATATAATTAAAAAAGATTAAATAATTCTTTTATTTTACCATTAACTCATATAATTGGATAGATTAGATATCTTATAAACCACTTTGGATAAATAGACGTTTCCATCCAAATATCTGAATAGATTTTCCTTAATTAACAAATTTGGAGTTGCTTATCCGGTTTTAATTCTAAAATGCGAAATCAAATAGGTCAACGTGTGAAATTATTTAATATAGGTATGAATCTGCTTTATCACAATATCCATATCCATATAAATTATCTAGAGTAGTCGTTATTATATATATAAACATAAGGGCAGGACATTAATTTAATATATATTTATTTCTAGATTATTTTTTGGTGGAAAGAATTATTTATATCAAAATTAATTACTTAATCAATGTTATTTTATTTATATTCATATTATTTTTTGAGGCTAAAATAATTTATTAAAATATTATGTAGTCACAAGACATCCGTGAATAAATATTTTAGTAAACTAACGTATTAAATACTTAGTATATACTATATATTTAATAAAAAATATTTTTAAAACTCAGTTATCTATTAAATTACATGAGATTAGTTCACCAAAAAAAATTACATGAGATTCAATTAATGGAAGATTAGAAAAAAAACTTTTACTTTATAAATGTGAATTTTATTTTATTTTTTTTTTGAAACGAAAATAATTTGGCTGAAAGGATAAACCTAGGAGCCAAGAGCATCCGAGAGGATGAAATAACGAAGCCTAGAGTCGTCAGGAGCCAGATGGCTGTGGAAGTCAACGTTTAGGTGCGATAAAAGGTCCGCAACACGGTTAGCTTCCCGGTAGACATGACGAATCTCTTTGAAATTGAAGAAGCCAAGCGTGACTAGACTGTCAGAGACAATCATATCAGAGTCACCGGTTGGCTGACCAATACCTTTAAGGCTGTTAATGATCGTAAGATTATCTCCTTCGATCTCTAGTCTTGTTATGTTTAGTATACGGGCAGCCTGCAAGCCCTTCCAAAGCCCTAAACCTTCAGTGCCAGAGACGGAGGTGAAGGGAGAAGGCCCAGGGCGATAGTATATTGGTTCTCCTTTATAGTTTCTGATGACAAAACCATAGGAACCATGTCTAGTTGATCACATAGCCCCATCAAAATTTAGCTTGTGATTCCCGGGTTTAGGTGGGACCCATTTAGCCTTTTTCCGTTTTGGATCCGTCCTTGTTGCTGGTTGTTGTGTCGGTGTGCATTGGGTTTCCGCACCTTCCTCTTGTTTTTTTGTCGATCTCCACATGACGATTTGTTCTTTTGCGAAGGATAAAATACTTCTTGGATCTGGATTGACATTATCAAAAAGTGCCTTGTTTCGAAAGTACCATATGCTCCACCAAGTGAAGGCGAGCTTAGTGAAACGATCCATTCCTATTTTGTTTCTGATTTGCTGTAGGGTGTCATTAATTTGAGTTCCTTGGGCGAAAGTCGTGTTTATAGCAAGAAATTGAGATGGGTCCATCCAAGTGACGACATTTTTGCGAAGCCGGGCAGGACCATAGAAGGTGAGTAAGGTCTTCATATTGAGAGTCACATTGTGGACAAGTAGTCGGAATGCCAAACCCACGAGAGGCAAGTCTGGCCGAGGTGGGCACTCCATTTTTGGTGATTTTCCAAATAAATATTTTAACTTTAGATGGTGCATCCATGTGCCAGATCCAGCTCATATCAGATCTATGATGTTGTTTCCCAGCATCGAACATATCAATAGCTGAGCTAGTAGAGAATCATCCATTATGACTCCATTTCCTGTACAATCTGTCGATATGAATGTGCTTAGGTATCGGAAGTGTGAGGATAGAGTCAATTATTTCATTAGGTATAATGTCTTTCGTTTCGTCCCGTAGCTTCCCTGCATCCCAAGTCTTAGTGTTTGTGAAAAAATGTTGGATCTTAGTGCTTATGTCTATTTGCTGGGTGTCAGATATTGTGTTAATCAGGGGGGTGTCTCCGAACCAGTGATCCGTCCAGAAATTGATGGATTCACCACCACCTATTGACCATTTGTTTCCGTCCTTTAATAATGGTAGTAGTTTGGTTAATTGTGTCCATTGCCAAGATGCTCCGCTTTTTCTATGGTAATTAAGTATGCTTTGTCCTTTTAGGTATTTTTCGTTTATTATGGAGACCCATGGGTAACAAGGCTCTGCAAGGATTTTCCAAAGCAGCTTGAGTTGTAATGCTTGATTCATGTCTTCTGATTTTCGAAGGCCCAATCCCCCATTTTCCTTTGTTTTACAGATTTCAAACCAGCTTATAAGCGGTTTGTGTGACGGTCCTTTGTTCCATAGAAAATTCCTGTTAATCCGATCTAATTCCACATGTACTGATTTAGGAAGCATGAAGCATTGCATTAGGTGCAGTGGTTTAGCTAAAAGTGTTGTTTTGATTAGTGTACACCTACCCGCATGTGAAAGACAGTTAGCCTTCCATTTATTCAATTGGGCCTTGGTTGTGTTTAATAATTCTTTAAAGTCCTCTTTAGTGGTGCGGCCACTAATAATAGGACAACCTAGGTAGGTTCCTAAGTTTGTTGTGTACTGAATTTCAAGTTCGTTATGGATAGTAGTTTTCTGGGCTGCAGTGGTATTAGAGGAGGTTTGAAAATTCGATTTGTTCCTGTTAACTTTCTGTCCTGATAGTGAAGAGAATTCCGTGAGAATCTTATTAATTTGGTCACATGCTGTTTTGGTAGCGGAGGCGAAGATGACAATATCATCCGCAAAAGCTAAGTACGGAATCTTAGTTCCGCTTTTTGTCATCTTGATTCCCAGATGACTTTTTGGTTTAGTGGATTCAAATTGGAGCCCCCTGGCAAGAATTTCTGAAAGTATTAAAAATAGGTATGGTGATAGTGGATCACCCTGCCGGAGACCCCTTTGGGGTGTGAATAGGTCAGTTGGTTCGTTGTTTACCAGCACCGAGTAGGTAACCGTGGTTATACACTCTTTAATCCACCCGGCAAAACGATCAAAAAAACCAAATTTAGTCATTACTGTTAGTAGGAATTCCCAGTCTACAAGGTCAAATGCTTTTTCCATATCTAATTTAACTGCCATCCATCCCAATTTCCCTTTTTTCTTAGAGAAGGAATGAAAAATTTCATTTGCTATGAGGATGTTGTCCTGTATGTGAATTTTATTTATATTTGCGTCTCACAAAGCTTTCCCATGTCAAAAAGAAAATCTAATAAAAATAATTAGATAGTTCTAATGTATATAATTAAAAATGAAAATTAAAAATGATTACATAATTATTTTATTTTACCATTAACTCATATTGGATAGATGAAATATCTTATAAAAGACTAAATATTATATAAGGAAAAAATTATATATTAATATAACACAATTATCAATATAATTAAAGTAGTATATACCTCCCACCAAAAAAATTTATAGCCTACCGAATTGGTGTGCTTAGATCCCTTTGTAATAATCTATACATGGACATATTTAATTCCAATTTGCAAATTATAGTCACCAAATATGAGTATACCATATCGGCGAATTTGGATAGATAGACTTTTGTCCGATCAATTCCAATCTAATCATATAGATAGATAGATTTTTCTAATTAACAACTTTTGAGTTGCTATAAAAATAATACATATGACCATTGGAGAAACCACTAGCTCTTTCATTGATTCCTTTTGTTCTTCATGCCTAGGCTTTGGAGGAAATATTTTAGTTTTTATATTGTTTGGTTTGATAGGCTATGTAGTTTATACTATTTATACTAAATTTTATTTTTATAGTGGTTGTTCTCTCTCTAACGGTTTGTTGTTTGTCTAATGGAAATCAATTCAACTTTTTATTTCCGACCCGTTTACGGTTGTGTTTCCACCATTCTTACTCTCTGACAACAGGTTAGAATTCATACCCTTAATTAATTTATAAATATTAAATATATAGTATTAATCGTTCTTAAATTCATATTAAATTTAAAACTAATTGAGAAAACCATTTTGTTTTGTTGTTTGATGTTTAAACTTATAATTTTATTTTTGGATTGTTTACTGCTGCATTTCCTCCATTCTTGCTCTCCAACAACAGGTTAGAATTCATACCCTTAATTAATTTATATTTATAGATATTAAATATATAGTATTAATCATTCTTGAATTCATATTAAATTTAAAACTAATTGAGAAAACCAATTAATTTGTTTTGTTGTCTGATGTTTAAAAATGTAATTTCTTCTTTTGAATAATGAGAATATTTTTTTATCTATTCACTTATTTAATCATATGTTATGTTTCATAAATGAGAAGGCACCGTACAAGTATCAAATTGCTTTAATACGAGACTTATATTTTGTGAACATATCAATGAAATTCTTGAATTCAAAATAAGGTACTATTATAGAAGTAAATTTCCAATTTTTGGTGTTGGGATGTGTTATATATATTGCGGTGGTATTCTAAAATAAATATTTAATTTATAAAAATATATATTAGATGGCTTGCTTCCAATGGAAATACCAATGACAATAAGGTCATCTACAACGAAGCCAAAATTCCAATTCTCCAAGTGACCTATTTTTTAAAAGAAGAAAGAAAATCTTTGGATGTATATAAAATATAGATAGATTTTACTTTTATAAATAATACTTCGTATTAAATATATTCTTCATCTTGGTTAACATAACGTCAAATTGCGAGTCTTGCAACTCTTATTAGAATTGAAGATGAGCATGATTAGTTTTACACTAGCTGCAAGATTTGTGGGACCAAAGTTCAACATCAAGGTAAAAATTTTGGTGGAAAAAATGTGGGAAGGATGTCAACATTGTAAGTCCAAGGTAAATCAATTACACACATGTCTACTTATCGAGCAACATATACAATATAAATTTCTTTATTTACTATTCTAATATGTATTGTTATCGATAAAAATGCGTATATGATCCAAATTGGAGTTGTTGACGACACCGACAGTGCTACTTTAGTATTGTTTGATCGTAAAGTCTTACACCTATTCAAATAACTGCTTCCATATATTTCGAACCCTAAATTTCTTCCGTATTGATCGGGACGGGATCTACCTCATCTGGGAGCTCTTTCTCACAACCCTATTCCAATAGCTTCCATCGATGTATATAAATTTATTTCAATTCAATATAATTTTTAGATAGATTAGCCATATATGTTTGTTATTAAACTATACATACATATTCCGAACAAAAGCGCTCTATATACATTTATTTGGATATTAAATTATTTCAATATAACTTAATATGTATTATGGATTATATAAAAGATTAAATTATATTAAATTATTTCAATATAATTGAATATACAATATGTATTATATAAAAGATCGAGTTTTCTATCGTAAAGAGTATATGATAAAAATCTAAACTTAAAAAGATTTCCTACAAAAAAAAGGAGTGAATCATAATAACCTAATTTAAAATAGGACTAAAGCATTTTAAAAACCTCGATGTGCTATATAGGTTAAAAACAAAAATCTTATAATTAGGGTGTATACTGTATAGGTTAAAAAAACCCAATAAACGATGGGGCAATTTGCAAAATAGCCACGAAATAGGGCCTAATTTGCGAAATGTCCACGTTTTGGGACAATTTTGTGGAATGTCCTAACTAGAAACCTCCTCCCTCTCTCCCACACGCGTTTCTCTCTCCTCCGACTCTCCCTCTCTCTCTCTCTCTCTCTCTCTCTCTCTCTACTCATTGGCGATCTCCTCGCTCAGATCTGGTCTCCCGTCGTGGCTTCCTGTGCAACATCCGATCTGGTCTCCCAAAGATGCTCAGATCTACTCTCCCGTCGCAGCTCCTCGTTCTCGTCGCGACTCAGATCTAGTCTGCCTCCATAGACTATCTCGTCCGTCTCGATCAGATCTGTCCACCAGCTTGCAGCCCTCGCCTCCTCAGATCTGGCTCGCCCTCGGCATCCTTCCATCGCCCCTTATGTCGTCCTAATTTTGATAATCTTCTCCTTGCTCCTTTTGTAACGGCCCAGAAAAGGCTAGATAGAACCGTCAAGAGGTTAACATAGTGGAAGGGGCTGTTCCACACAAGCTGGGTTTGACCACACAGAAACAAGGGTACTCCCACTATCCCGTTTGCACAGATTAGTCAATACACATTTCATTGTTAGGCATACCAATCAGACCTTAGCATATCAAACACTTAGCATCGAATCAGTCAATGACAATTATAATGATCTCCTTCAAGGAAGATCATTCTCGGGCTCAATATATAAAGCACATCAAGCTATCTAATGTCGCTCTTCGAGGAGCGACTGACCGGAGGGGCAAAAACCTTGCGATCCTACCTAACTCGCCACTCCACCCACCTTGGTGCAATCTCCTTGGAGTCTTCCGGACCCTCTGTAAAGAGCAAGCTAGTATTTTGCCTACCGTTCCCAACTATACCCAATAGGGGTGGTCTAGCGCTCTTACTACCCACTCGTGTCCCCGTTTGGTCGGTTTTCCGCTTTTATTACAAGTCGAGTTCATTACTTAGTCCAATTTCGGTTAGCCATCTTAAGTTCATTTTGCCCTTTTTAAAAAAAATCCTTTCAAATCCTTTGAAATTCACGGGCGGTTTTCCAAAACATACACTCGACCCTTGCGTACCCGAATTGCACAACCTCGGCTCTGATACCAACTTTGTAACGAGCCAGAATTATAATTTTCGGGTTACGTTTCTAGGGATGAAACCCCTTGTTCGGATCTTGCAATCTAGGTACGGGTCGAGGTTTCAAACTCATTTTTAAGGTCAGTAATAAAGAGGGATTTCGAACCCTAAAAGTATCGTAGGGTCGTTGGGTACCCTTAACCTGTCCTAGGGACTATGTCGCGAAAATCAATTCAAACGAAAGTAAGGTGGAAACAAAATTAAGATACAAGGTGCCACGACAGAGTCGGGTCAAAACCAAATCATTAGTTGGTGATTACCATTTATAACGAGTTAGAGAATTAGCCAGGTTCTTCGATTCGCAAAAAGGGAACCCAGTCATATAGACATCGAGCACTCAAAATCTGCAGATACCTTTAAAAGAAGAATGGGGAAAGGAGTCAGATCGAGCCACTCACGCGGGACCGGCAGTCCTTGCTGAGGCCACATAGTATGTGCTATACCTAATAAAGATGCTCTAATGCAGTACGAAAGTCAAACACACTAGCATGCTCCTAGTTATAATAATGTGTAAAAATACTATAAAGGGCCCAAGACAATGCCAAGTGGCATATCCCTCTCCTACCTCTGCATAGCAATTTCCTCGTGGTGGTGCACAAACCACGGCATCATCATATCATATCATCTCATCGCTTTCTCAATGGTACTAGGCTATCATATCATGCTCATATAGACTCGATTGACTTAGGGTACCCGATGAGGCTGGGCAACCCTATGACCCTAGCAAAGACTCTAGGACTATCACAGATAACGACCGTTCTGTTTCAAACGCATAAAGTAAGCAGATGCTCATTCAATTAGTACAACTTAAATAGGATACTACATGGCATGCTTTTATGCATATGCAACACCTAACATAAAATGCAACAATAGTCATGAATGTCCAACCTGAGTAAGCCCCTTAGGGAACTTACCTGAAATGCCGAACAGCAAAAGATAATGCAAGAAAGGGCCCAAATGCAAGTCCAAAGCAATCCAAAAGCGATACACACCTATCATCAAGCCACTTCCATAAGCTACCAGACCATCATTCATACACACGAACCCCAAGTTCTCATCATCCTCAAAACCCATCGATAGTAAAACCGTTTTCCAAAACCATTCCGATATGATCAACATCAACCAAAATCATTCTTCCGATTTCCTTCTCAAAACCAACATCATCAAGCCAAGACAAAATCCCGACATTTGAAATGACACTTTTAACGTAACTTCAAGCTCAAGATCAAATAGTTCAAGCTCCGTCAAATCCCTTCTTTAATATTGAATATTAAAATAATATTTCTAAACTCATTTCCCAAAGTTTTCCAAACTCTTAAATCTCAAGTTAAGTCAACTCATTTTTTAAACAATTTCTCAAATCATATTATAGAAATAGTTCCAGCATTTTATTTCAAAACCTTATCAAAATCAATAAATCATTTTACAATTTCCAATATCACATTTCTAAAACCCCACATGATATCATAATAATATATCACAAATAATACTACTTTTAAACACTTTTATAACATATACTAAATTCCAGAAAATATATAATCACCAAATCTGAAAATATAAAATAATAATGCTAATATCAATAATAAATCAACCAACAATATATATAAACTATATACATGACATAATATGAGAAAAATAATATAACAACTTAACCCAACCCAAAAGGCCCAATCTCTCACCAGGATTCGGATCCAAAGCCCAAGGAAAATGCCTAACCTTTAGCCTTAAATCTGATTTTAATAAACCGAACCCGAAATTTCTTTTATTTAAAACGTGAACCAGACCGGGTTTCCTTCTAAAAAAAAAAGAGAACTGAACCCAAGACACTGTTCATTGTCTCCCCAAAAAGACGTCCGCTCGAAGCTAGAAACCGGAAGAAGGGAAAGAAGAGAGGAAACTCGCCGGAGGCGACAGTAATTTTCGACCACTCAACCCGACCGAACTAGTAGAGAGTCGAAGAGAGAGAGAGAGAGAGAGAGAGAGAGAGAGAGAGAGAGAGAGAGAGAGAGAAAGGAGTGCTCACCGAAGAGGGCTCGAGTTTCTCGTCGGAAAACGTCGTCGGGCTCGATTTGGATTCGTTGGAGGTCGAAAATCGTACTCCTCAACATAGGAAGGATGAAAAGTAAGTAAAGGTGTGGCTTTGCAGGGTTTCAGAGCAAAAGAGGGAAAACAAAGTCCTTACCAAGCCTTGCACGCGAAATCAGGGGAAGAGGAGGAGGAATGGGGCTTGGCGACGGCTCCGATGGCTGCCGTTGGGCTCGACGGAGAGGAGGAATGGATCGGAGGATGGGAGGTGCTCGAGAATGCGCCTGGAATGGCCACGGAAGGCTCTGTTGTTGGCGGTTTCCTTCGAAAATAGAGGACGAGGGAGGAGTGGTGAAGCGCGAGGAAGAACAAGAGGGTGAAGCATGGCGAGGGGGTGCAGCAGCAAGGCCTGGGCAGGGCAGCGGCGGAGGAAAGGCGTCGAATCTCGCGGTACTGCTGCTGCTGCTCGATTAGGCCGTCGGGGAGCTGCCGGAGGGAGGTGTGAATGAGGAGTGAAACAGAGAATGGAGAGAGTGGATTTGGGGAGTGTGTGGGTTGCTTGAAATCTGAGTGAAAGAAGGGGAGTTGGGTCCTCTTGAAAACAAAACAATTGAAGAGAGGAGAGTACTGCAATCTGAAATTAATAGAAGTTGCAATCTGAATCAACAGAAGAAGGGAGGAGATACATTGCTTGGCGTGGGCTAGCATTTGGCGTGGGGTGTATTGGCACTTTGCCAAAATCAGCTGGAGCAGAGACACAGAGAGGGAAAGAAAAAGTAAAGAAAAGAGAATTTGGAAATGGTCCCCAAAGATGCTTTGAAATTTTGAATACCCGAACGAAATATCTTGAAACCCGCTCTCTCGACCTTATATGATCCAAATCAAAAGATTTTCAAATTTCCGATTCCGAACTTAATAAAGAACTCCAAATATTATTTTAAAATTTCGTATATGGAAGCGGAACAAAGCATATTTTAAATTTTCAACTAAATAAGGCCGGAACTCGTTTTAGAAGAGTTAGAATAAACCAATAGCATGGGGACGGAAATTCCAAACCTCTCAAATCTTAGAAATCAGAATGATTACAAATCACAATTTTAATAATTTAATATTATAAAATTTCCCGGTCTTTACATCATCCACCTCTAAAAACACGTCTCGTCCCCGAGACTAAAATCACTCTAAAACAAGGGGATGAAGTTTGAAATTGGTGAGTCAAATGATCATGTCGTTGATTCCGTAAGCGCCTCATAAAGGTCCGTATGAGATTCTCACAGTATCTTCAACGTGATCATGATACTCCCAATTGGTCGTAGCAAATATGTGATATGGGCCCCTACCACACCCTTACCTTGACCTTTTGGTTATATCATAACTCGAAAGCAAATATAGCACCCCTACTAGGTCTTAGCAAGCATTCTATATGCGCCTCTATAAAATGCTTGTATCTAATTCGTGAGGCGTTATAACATGAGCCCGGGTTTAAAAAGTTTCGAAAGGGATTCCGCAATTGGAAATGATTAGCCTCAAAATCGTTGAAATTCTCGATATTGTTTATTCTTTTAAAATCAAAGTTATCCCTTTTCAAAACCATTCAAAATCTTCAAATCTGACGTTTAACCAAGAAACTTTACACCAAAACAAGTCAAATCCTTTCAATCAAAATTTCGTCAAAAACCTCTAAAACCAAATCAGTTTCCCGCATAATAATCAATCAAATTCAAAAGCTCGGAGGTGGAATCATCCACCTCTAAGGGCTAATCCCATATTCTCTTCCTAGTTTCCAGATCATGTAACATCATTCACAACTCAACAAGTACCATAACCAAAAGTCTCATCAACTCTTATATAAGCATAATACCGTATGCCATCACACACATGGCAAGTCCCACCTCATATCATAGTCACAACCCATCACATAACCATCTAACATAAACATAAACATGCCAACGGGTCTCAAGTAACAAAGGAACAACAAACCTCAACATACTACAGATCATAAGGTATATATACATCATACTAAAGGCATCACAAGTGCATAATCGAATGCTCATCACTCATCACGTAAACACACATGTCCAGAAATCAACGGGTTAGATGTAATGGGGTTAGTATGTCAGTACACATCAAATCTCACTATCGCATATCGATATTACAACACAAGTAGAAAAGATTCATCACGTTAACATATCAACATAACAAAGTCATGCTATTAAGATTCAGAAAAATGAAGATCAAGCAGTATATAAATCACCAAAATGTCAGCATGCTCTGAAAGACATCACCTTAACTCATCACAATATCGAATGACAATCATTTAGAAATCATGCACCATTATCTCATATATACTAATCATGATCGTACTTCAAGTCATATTCATCATTTACATAACCAATAATTATGCTTGTCAACCATATAGTACACATCATGCTTACTACCACATAATAAAACATCATGCTTCCACATAATAGCACATCATTATCCCATAGTTCATACTCATCATTACTTCATATATCATATCACAGCACGTCCTAACATGCTTCTAAACCAATATAACAGGATATCAAAGTATTAATATATCATGATAACACTTGTCACTACCAACTAGATTTTAATATTGCATATCAACATGTAATTCCATATCAGGTTCATCATGGTCGTTATCTAACATCATGCCAGCAGATATAAAGAAATCACAAAATCAAGAAAATTCCTCACATCATACCAGTCAAAATAAAACACAATCCCCACTCACCCAACTCCACTCTCAAGTCAAGATTAATCCTCTTCTAGACTCAACAACACTAACTCCGACAAAATCCCCTGAAGAAATCCCAATTCATTTTGATACTCTAATCTCAACCCACATTCCATCAAGCACTCCCACACACCATCCACGTCTAAGAACCCAACTCTTATCTCTAACTTCACACCCGAGAACCCTCTCATACTATATCCTCACTACTCTCAAAAGTCATTCCCCACACTTCATATACTACTCAAGACATCATAAGCATCATACCCTGCTAACCACATGGATCCCTCTCTCGCGTCTTACCTCGTAATACCATCGATCATCTTAGCCGGCTAGAATTCTTTTACCACTCATCAACCACTCCACAAGAGAACCCTCACCCGCAAGTTCAAAGAAGAAGCAATCATGGACATTATTACACATAAGAACCACATAATATCAACTAGCATTTATATCAATAGCATCATTAGTTCAGCATTAAACATTGCAACTGCGTCGATAAATCTCAATTTACCGTCATGCTCAATCATTATTACAAATCATCATATATGCACATAATCAAGTCAAGCTAGCAAGTTTCATCATAACCTTATCTAATAGACAGTTCAGGTTTCTCAGCATTTGCAGTTCATATTTTATAGGTAACGAATTTAGATCATGCTTAGCAACTCAAGCATCAACGCATCAAGACATCATGTACATTAGAACCGTAAGGCACCGAATCATATCATCGTAAACAGCAGACAATCAGACAACAATTATTACCAAGTCAGCACATCAACACATAAATGTCACCATCAAAGCAATGCAACATAGTTATCAACATATTCAGAAAGGTTAGCAATTCAAATGGAGGACACTCCCGTCTGCAAGTCATATCGTACTCGATAGCCGCAATCCTAGAAACATACCTGTCCCACCAACACCGTCGATCATGAGGCTTGTGGGTTATGGGCCCACGCTTCCGCCACACTGCTCTATCGCTATGCAACTTCCTTTCTCTTTCAAGCAGTCGCTCACCCAGTGTATCGCGCATGACTCCAAGTTAGCAAAGATAGGGGAGTGACAAGAGCGGACAACCCAATGTTCCTTTCGGAACCAAACATAGTCCAAGGCTAAGAACGACAAGACCAAAGACAAGACTTCGACCCGGGAATAGCAACGATGCCCTTATGAAAGTCTATTTGGTTATAATCGCGACAAGTAACATAAATTCATCATGGAGCATATCAATTACAATAACCCACACTAACATGTACCTATCTCAAGGAGAATAACATGCGTATGCTTTTCAAAAGACACAATCAAGTCCTACACTGATGCATGTGAGACGAGCTAACAGTTTATTATTCCATGAAAGCAGAGATGCCTACTAATTTCAAGCAAATTATGCGGAGCCAGTAATGGTCATGCGGGGTTTAACGAGGATGGAAAGTATCATGTATATGAAAAATGAACGAGCATGGTATACATATCGCAAATGAGACCAAACATAGGATGACAAGATACATAATAATAACCAACTAAGCATCATACGAGAATGCATCAGGGCGGCATAGTAATCATCACATTTAACAACAAGGATCACATAATAGGTTAAGAATGGCATGTAATCATATGACGAGATACATTTAGAAAGCATGAGTCCTACATGATGCTAGCGATACATGATAAGGCATGGGCATAATCAAGAGTCATTTAAAAGAGTTCAACATAATATTCACGAAATATGAGGCATCATCAAAAGTAACAAGGAGGACATCATGGGCGATATATTATAATAATTCTAGGAATGAACCGTCATAGAGCACATAAATGGTCCAATAGCTATCACATTGTAGAACAAGTACGACATGTAATCATTTAGCGAGTTACATTGGAAATCATAAGCCCTACAAGACACTACTAGCACATATCGAACATGAACACAATCAAGGTAACTCGACTAAATTCATTCTAGCATTTATACATCATGCGTATGCGAAATCATGATATAGTGTGGTGTGTGATAATGTGAGGTGCCAAGTCATACATCTATGCAAGTGCAAGAGGATATCATAGAGTAATGGAGAAACACTACCGAGCGATAACATGTAAGCATGCTAGGATAAACCATCACAGAAACCAAATTGATCATCGAGTTCAACATCAATCTAATTTGCATGAGTGAGACATGTTAAGGTGATAGAAAAGGGGAGAGACCACACTATCAAGACCCTAGCTCAAGAGAGGTTCAACAATAATGTAGGCAAGGTATAGCACGCACTAGTTACAATCAAGGGTCCTATATGACACTAATAGCTCAATACAACATGCGATGCATGCATGCATTTAATCATAACGATATGTAAGAAATCAATTACATTACATTACAATGATATAGAAGCGTGAGGAAGGTTTAACGATGTATAATATGACTCCAAGTATTGGGCAATATTGCTAGAATACGGGGACAAGAGCTCAAATCAACACATACTAGGATAAAACATGCATTTCTCAATACTCAAATTTACCACATATTCTCCGTCCAACGCAAGTGATCACACAACAATACAAATTGCAAAACAACCAACGTTAATTAATTTGACGAATACAAAACAAATGGGCATACTATAAATTCTTGTCACAAAAGGATAATAAGCAATGACACGTCAGCACCCAGCATGCTAAGGCAGTCATCTACAAGCATTCATACAAAGGGGAGTTGATCACAGTATCATGAACCTAATCAAAGAGGAAATAACGATCATGTAGGTTCTCATCCTAAGGTTCATCCTTCCAATCAATCATACGATCAATAGGCTAAGTAAACATGATATAACAACATACAGTCATGATAGAAGGCAAGACACAACACGAGACTTAAGCAATATAATCAATCACATATGTAATAACATGAGCAGTCTGTACTAGCGGTCATTCGCAAGGCATATGCAGGAGGCTATAAGATCATGTCATGCAATTCCGAGCGAGTCATCATTACAACCGGATAGAGATCCCTAAAGACAAACATTGACTTTTCCCAACCGACTCATCACCCATCTTTCTCGTGGGACTACGATATGACTCTTCTTGGCAAGAAGACACTCGTTGATCATCATAAGAATAAGGAAAGACATCCCCATAAACACCTTACTTCTAACTCAAAGTGACATCAAGAACTTCCAACACTCACTCAGACAAACTTAATATCCAACCATGATTCCCGACACAATGTATTTACCAACCCAATTCCCCGTGGAAGACACTTACATCCAGGAAAAGGCTAGATAGAACCGTCAAGAGGTTAAGATAGTGGAAGAGGCTGTTCCACACAAGCTGGGTTTGCCCACACAGAAACAAGGGTACTCCCACTATCCCGTTTGCACAGATTAGTCAATACACATTTCATTATTAGGCATACCAATCAGACCTTAGCATATCAAGCACTCAGCATCGAATCAGTCAATGACAATTATAATGATCTCCTTCAAGGAAGATCATTCTCGGGCTCGATATATAAAGCACATCAAGCTATCTAATGTCGCTCTTCGAGGAGCGACTGACCGGAGGGGCAAAAACCTCGCGATCCTACCTAACTCGCCACTCCACCCACCTTGGTGCAATCTCCTTGGAGTCTTCCAGACCCTCTATAAAGAGCAAGGTAGTATTTTGCCTACCATTCCCAACTACACCCAATAGGGGTGGTCTAGCGGTCTTACTACCCACTCGTGTCCCCGTTTGGTCGATTTTCCGCTTTTATTACAAGTCGAGTTCATTACTTAGGCCAATTTCGGTTAGCCATCTTAAGTTCATTTTGCCGTTTTTTTTTAAATCCTTTCAAATCCTTTGAAATTCACGGGCGGTTTTCCAAAACATACACTCGACCCTTGCGTACCCAAATTGCACAACCTCGGCTCTGATACCAACTTTATAATGACCCAGAATTATGATTTCCGAGTTACGTTTCAAGGGATGAAACCCTTTGTTCGGATCTTGCAATCCAGGTACGGGTCAAGGTATCAAACTCATTTTTAAGGTCAGTAATAAAGAGGGATTTCGAACCCTAAAAGTATCGTAGGGTCGTGGGGTACCCTTAACCTGTCCTAGGTACTATGTCGCGAAAATCAATTCAAACGGACGTAAGGTGGAAACAAAATTAAGGCACAAGGTGCCACGACAGAGTCGGGTCAAAACCAAATCATCAGTGGGTGATTACCGTTTATAACGAGTTAGAGAATTAGTCAGGTTCTTCGATTCGCAAAAAGGGAACCTCGTCATATAGACATCGAGCACTCAAAATCTGCAGAAAATACCTTTAAAAGAAGAACGGGGAAAGGAGTCAGATAAAGCCACTCACGCGGGACCGGCAGTCCTCACTGAGGACACATAGTATGTGTTATATCTAATAAAGATGCTCTAATGCAGTACGAAAGTCAAACACACTAGCATGCTCATAGTTATAATAATGTGTAAAAATACTATAAAGGGCCCAAGACAATGTCAAGTGGCATATCCCTCTCCTACCTCATCAAAATCAATAAATCATATTATAGAAATAATTCCAGCATTTTATTTCAAAACCTTATCAAAATCAATAAATCATTTTACAATCTCCAATATCACATTTCTAAAACTCCACATGATATCATAAAAATATATCACAAATAATACTACTTTTAAACACTTTTATAAGATATACTAAATTCCAGAAAATATATAATCACCAAATCTGAAAATATAAAATAATAATGCTAATGTCAATAATAAATCAACCAACAATATATATAAACTATATACATAACATAATATGAGAAAAATAATATAACAACTTAACTCAACCCAAAAGGCCCAATCTCCCACCAGGATTCAGATCCAAAGCCCAAGGAAAAGGCCCAACCTTTAGCCTTAAATCTGATTTTAATAAACCGAACCCGAAATTTCTTTTACTTAAAACGTGAACCAGACCGGGTTTCCTTCTAAAAAAAAAGAGAACTGAACCCAAGACACTGTTCATTGTCACCCCAAAAAGACGTCCGTTCGAAACTGGAAACCGGAAGAAGGGAAAGAAGAGAGGAAGAAGGCTCGAGTTTCTCGCCGGAAAACGTCATCGGGCTCGATTTGGATTCGCCGAAGGTCGGAAATCGTACTCCTCAGCCTAGGAAGGAAGAAGAGTGAGTAAAGGTGTGGCTTTGCGGGGTTTCGGAGCAAAATAGGGAAAACGAAGTCCTTACCAAGCCTTGCACGCGAAATCAGGGGAAGAGGAGGAGGAATGGGGCTCGGCGACGGCTCCAGTGGTTGTCGTTGGGCTCGACGGAGAGGAGGAATAGATCGGAAGCTGGGAGGTGCTCGAGAATGCGCCTGGAATGGCCCTGGAAGGCGCTCTTTTGCTGGGGGTTTCCTTCGAAAATAGAGGACGAGGGAGGAGTGGTGAAGCACGAGGAAGAACAAGAGGGTGAAGCGTGACGAGGGGTGCAGCAGCAAGGCCTGGGCATGGCGGTGATGGAGGAAAGGCGTCGGATCTCGCGGTACTGCTGCTGCTTCTCGATTAGGCCGTCGAGGAGCTGTCGGAGGGAGGTGTGAATGAGGAGTGAAACAGAGAATAGAGAGAGTGGATTTGGGGAGTGTGTGGGTTGCTTGAAATCTGAGTGAAAGAAGGGGAGTTGGGTCATCTTGAAAATAAAACAATTGAAGAGAGGAGAGTACTGCAATATGAAATTAACAAGAGTTGCAATCTGAATCAACAAGAGAAGGGAGAAGATACACTGCTTGGTGTGGGCTAGCATTTGGCGTTGGGTGTATTGGCACTTTGCTAAAATCAGCTGGAGCAGAGACACGGAGAGAGGGAAAGAAAAAGTAAAGAAAAGATAATTTGGAAATGGTCCCCAAAGATGCTTTGAAATTTTGAATACCCGAACGAAATATCTCGAAACCCGCTCTCTCGAGCTTATCCTATCCAAATCAAAAGATTTTCAAATTTCCGATTCCGAACTTAATAAAGAACTCCAAATATTATTTTAAAATTTCGCATATGGAAGCGGTACAAAGCATATTTTCAATTTTCACCTAAATAAGGCCGGAACTCGTTTTAGAAGATTTAGAATAAACCAATAGCCCGAGGACGAAAATTCCAACCCTCTCAAATCTTAGAAATCAGAATGATTACAAATCACTATTTTAATAATTTAATATTATAAAATTTCCCGGTCTTTACACCTGCTTCCCTTCGGCTTCCTTGTCAATCGATCGAAGATCGATTGATCGAAGATCGATTGATCGAAGATCGAAGATTTATTGATTTCCTTATCCATCGATCGAAGATAGATTGCTTTCCTCCTGGCTCCCTCCGGCTTATTTATCAATCGATCTTCGATCAATTGATTTCCTTATCTATCGATCGAAGATCGATTGCTTCCCTCCTGGCGTCCGTCTGATTTTCATTTCTCTTATCTGAATTTTAAGATTAGATCGACAATCTTATGCTAAAATCAATCGGTTGATTGTTGCTTTAATTTGCCTTCCTTGTGGTATGCTCAATTTGCCATTGCTAGTTTGTGGATGAGCTTTTATGTTTTACTTATCAATCGATCTTTGCTTTCGACTGTTTTCCTTATCGATCGATAAGGAACTCGATTTTGTTTGTGATGGCTGCAATTAATGAACGAAATATGAAATCTTGTTCTTTTTGTTTTATGTTTGTGATTGATATGTTGTTTTATGTTTTGCACATAACCTGTTTGATGAAATACCCCAATAGGCCGAGTGACTGTAATTTCTTTGATTTTTTATGTGCAAGATGACAGGTTCCTATTGACATTGTCTCTGTATGTTTCTTAAATGCAGCTCACGCCCCATATCGAAGAATTAACCATTGTTGTGAATCCACTGTCAACCCTGCATTCGATCGTTGACAGTTCGAAATCTTGGACAGGTTGAGGCTTGAGATCATGTGCCTAACTATGATCCACCGTGGGGTATAAGTGTGCAACTCATTTTGTTCAGATTATGGAGTTAAATAAGATATGTTTTTTAGTTGTAAATATCATTATATTAATTTCTTTTATATATCATCTCTTAGCTTCCTACAGTAAAGGCCAATAACGATTTGTAGTGTTTCAAAAGAGGTTGAATAAGTGTGATGTGAAGATGGAATTTGTGCGTAAAAACATTGCAATAATTGATGTTAGGAGTGCTAATAATGAAACTAGCACCAAAGCTGGTTTCTTTCTCTTTTCTTTTCTTTTTGTCCCCCCTTGAAATCATTCATGCTCCTACTTTTTATGTGTTCATATATGTCATTCAATCCAATGTTGGTTTGCTAATAGATTACTTCCTAATTAATATACTAAAGGAATTATGAGCTGCAGGTTGTCTTAAGGCAGTTTAGGGTTGTTCTTGTGGGCTGATCTTGCTGATGTGGAAGCAAGTAAAGCTCCAAATTTCATATTTTACTGGTGTGGACAACAACTCAAATGGTATGCCTATCTAAATATGATGTAGACTGCATCAAAATTGCTATATCTTATTGTGAGTAGAAGGATGTAACGACAGATGACAAGAAGAAAGTGCTCAGTGTGTGCATTAGGAGTTCCACAAAATCTGTTTGTACTCCTTTACTTTGCATCCATGTAGTTTCTCTGATCTGTGATGTGTTCTGATCTGTGAATGAGCAAGAATTCTGCCTGACAACACCAGCAAGGGAGGTTAACCTGCTCGTGCATTTCTTTCTATGCTTCCATACATTCTTATTTCAAGTACACATGTCATTAGACTTCTTCGTGTACCTTTTAAGAAAGAATTGAGAGTTGTGAAATTTATGGAGGATCATTTCATTCAGGGATGTGTCATGTGTTATAGACTTACAGTTTCAAGATTTCCTCGTTCTTGAATACCTTTTTCCTCATATATCATCCGTTTTTCTTTTCTTTTTTTCCTGCTCAAGTATCTGTTTTGGGTTTTTGATATTATCAATGTAATGTATATATGATATCCGTAACTGTTTAATACTTCAATTCTTATTTATCCCTGAATGTTGAGCAGCGAAATGAAATGGGTAAGCTTATCTCTGCAAGGTTGATCTCCATTCAGTGAATGGTGATCAACCTGTTCTAGGGTTTGCATTATTCTGATTCTGCTTATAGTATGTTTCTCTAGCTTTTTTGATTTATAAATTGTGTTTTTGTTATGGTTGCAACTGGCCATGAGTGAATTATATCATGACCAATAATCCGAATTGGGTGTTTCAGGTTCATGAAGTAGAAACCATGAGGTTCGAGAGCTTGTTAAAAAGGCTGGACTTGAGGTTAGTTGTTTGACTTGGATCCAAAAATACTTTCTATGGACTTTTTTCTTTTCTTTTTGAAATAGTTGACGAAGTTTATATACGATACAGTTCATGCTCCATAGTGCTTGAAATTGCATAGTTACAGGCTCGGATATTCTTTTGGTAGCTTTAGTGCTTACTTTGCCATCTTGGGGTATCAGGTTGTACAAGGAGGGTAGCTTGAAATTGCATAGTTCTAGGGAGGCTCGGATATACGATAAAGTTCATGCCTGGTGGCATGACTAGGTAGATGAAACTTGGGTGTGTGAGATTTCTCATCAAATGGGGCGATAAAGATTCTTTTCAAGCAATTACCCAGCAACAAAGATTTCTCGTTCAATGTAAATCTTGCATTGTTTAGATATCATGTAGAGCGTTGTGAAGCCTATTAGCTCAAATCGGTAGAGCTTTGTGTACAAACACAAAGATACAGGTTCAAATCCCGTATAGGCTATCGTGTTGTTGGTTGTGTAAACTTTGGTTTAAGCACTGAACCACTTGAATTGGAGACAAATAGAATTAAAAGTGTTTCTTGGAGGTGCTGACACAAATAAAATACAGTTGTGCAAATCTAAAATACAGTTGTGCAAAGCTAAACTAAAGTTGTGCAACTCTAAACTAAAGTTGTGCAACTCTAAAATACGGTTGTGCAATTCTAAAAAATGTCCTGACATGAAGAAAAAAAAGTGCTGACACGGAAAAAATATATACCGAGCTACAAAGTTATTACTTAGGAAGATGACTCGATTGTAACTAATATCAGTGTCAGCATTAATTGTAACTAATATCAGTGTCAACACTAATTTTCACCATTAGTTGTGCAAAAATAAAGTATTGATGGGCAAAAATAAGAGCATGTTGTGCTATAATTTATTGAGAAAGTATGAAATTATATTGAGAGAAAATAAGATCATGTTGAGAACAAATTCACAAGTCTCAACTGTTGTGCAAAAATAACCAATAGTTGAGCAAAAATAAGATGACGTTGAGCAAAATTTCACCAATCCCCCATGTTGTGCAATTATTGTCTATTGATGAGCAAAAATAAGATCATGTTGTGCAATAATTTATAAAAACAGTATAAAATTATATTTACAAAAAGTAAGATCATCTTGAGACACAATTTCACAAGTCTCAAATTTTGTGTAAAAATAAAGTATTGATGAGCAAAAATAAGAACATGTTGTGCAATAATTTATTGAGAAAGTATGAAATTATGTTGAGAGAAAATAAAATCATGTTGAGAACAAATTCACAAGTCTCAATTGTTGTGCAAAAATAACCTATTGTTGAGCAAAAATAACCTATTGTTGAGCAAAAATAAGATGATGTTGTGCAATAATTTATTGAGAAAGTATGAAATTATATTGAGAGATAATAAAATCATGTTGAGAACAATTTCACAAGTCTCGATTGTTGTGCAAAAATAACCTATTGTTGAGCAAAAATAAGATGATGTTGAGCAAAATTTCACCAATCCCCATGTTGTGCAATTTTACTTTATTGATGATAAAAAATAAGACCGTGTTGTGCAATAATTGATAGATATATTTTCAGTCGTTAAATCCTATCAAATAGATCTGAACTAACCTAACTAGTATAACTTGGCAAGTACAGGTCGAATCCAAAGAGACTTGTGCGATTCGTATACTCAATTTGTATGCTAAAGTAAGAAGATATGAAAAGGGGGGTTTTGGAAGTATGCAGAGTAACACAAAAGTAAGCAAAGGATGCAATGATGGTGATTGATAACAATATGTGAGAAACACGCTTGATTAATTAGTATCCACTCTCAATTTGGATTCCGATCCTTGAAATTCCCTAAACCTATTATTCTTGAGCAACCTATTGTGAAAATCAATTATACCTTGACAATAACTTTCAATTCCTTCCCTGCAATTAGTGAATATGTCAACTAGACTCTAAACACCCTTATTGATGAATAACCTAGAAACTATCCAGATTCAATTCAACAATAGCAATGCACACCAAGGAAATTCAATAGGAACAATTGAAATAAAGCAACTAGCAATAAACCAATTGTATCTTTATCTTCATGCAATCAACCAATTCAACTAGCCCTAGATGATCACAAGTTGCTACTACGATCTAAGTTCTTCAACTAGCGTCCCTATAGATCTAGCGATAGATTGAATTCAAGTAATATTAGGTAGCTAATCCAATAAAACACAAACTCAATCATAAGCAATGACAATGGAAGATAAAGATTACTCAAAAGTAAATAGAGTAGAGAATATCTCACGGAATATCAAATCGAAAGCTTCAAACTAATCAATCAAACGAAAGAGGAGTTTAGTTCGCCATAGCACAAAAGCTCTCCTCTAGGGTTTCTTCAATTGCTAAACGGTCTATAATAAGTCTCCTAAAAACCCCTTAAATAGGCGTCCTAAAAGGGTTACAAAATAACCTAATTAAAATAAGTAATTCGGCAAAGTAGGGTTTTGGCGCTGGCAGAGGCCGTGGGCGCGACTTTTTGGCCACGGGCGCGGCTCAGGACTTGGTCAACCTTTTGCTCTCGGCATTGGCCGCGGGCGCGGCTCACTATTCACAGCAATCTTCTCCTTAGCTCTTTGGTCGACTCTTGTGATCCCACTTTTACATTTCATGTCTCTCCAATCCAAGTTCATCATACTTGAAATTAACCACAAATATGTGTAGATTCTGCCTCGATAACCATAACAATCTAATTCACAAATTAATACTAATGAGGACATTATTTACACCTAAACTATGCTAAATAAGTCCTATAACACCTATATGAATGCATGCTATCAATAATCTATTAAAAAAGTATAAAATTATATTTACAAAAAATAAGATTATGTGGAGACACAATTTCACAAGTCTCGAATATTGTGCACAAATAACGTATTGATGAGAAAAAATAAGAGCATGTTGTGCAATAATTTATTGAGAAAGTATGAAATTATATTGAGAGAAAATAAGATCATGTTGAGAACAATTTCACAAGTCCCGATTGTTGTGCAAAATTAAACTATTGTTGAGCAAAAATAAGATGATGTTGAGCAAATTTTCACCAATCCCCCATGTTGTGCAATTTTACTCTATTGATGGGCAAAAATAAGACCGTGTTGTGCAATAATCTATTGAGCAATTTTACTCTAAAATCTAATTTGTTCTCCCTAAACTAAAAATCTAATTTGGTCACTTTATAATATTAGTTTTGCACTTTTAATCTAATTTGTTCATTTTATGATTTGGTTCTCTCTAAACAAAAAACAGTGTCAGCAACTAAAATTCATAGATGGAGGTGGTAAACGATAGCACTCATAACCAACTTTGCTGATGCCAACAAAAAATAGCCTTTTACGAAGGGTTTGAGTGATTGGGAAATTTGAATCATCGCAATCCCTTCATTAATTTTAGAATTTCTGTCAGTTAAGCCGATTATGTTGTGAAATTAGCTTACTATATTATATAACAAACTTACATTCAAGAGTCCAACCTCTTCTGCCAGCACAAAACCCATTCATCTAGTATACAAAACTCATTCAAGAAAAAATCACAATTCAAACACTAAGTAAAATTCAAACTAAAATTGCATCTTTTAATCACAATTCAATATGCATATATAGGATTCGAACCCACATCTTTGTGCACGAGCACAATGCTCTCCCATTTGAGCTAATAGGCTAAAAGCATTGGACTAGGAAACTCAATAACTCCACAACCAAATGAATAGCTCCAAAATCAAATAGTGACAGTGAAGTAATTGCTTCCACGCCTTTAACCAAAAATTGAACTCGAAAACAATAGGCCCACTAAGACCAAATTGCATCCTTCTCATCATGAAGATAACCAACCAACGTATGTGAAGATAACCAACCAGAAAAACATATTTTAATTGCATTTGCTGGTTAAATATTCCTTCTCATCATGAAGACAACCAACCAACGTATTTGAAGACTTTAAGCTAATTTAGGATAGTTCAAGTTCTCATTAAAAATAAAATAAAATGGATAGTCAAATATTTCCTTAGGTTTACTTTTCAATGGAAGAAGTTGATGATTGAAATAAACAAAAAAGATTGATGATGACAATAGGTAGGCATATAATGCATCACAAGGATACCATCTGCTTGGCATTCAAAATTATCCTCTATTAAGTTAAAGTAGTCCCCTTCAAAACAAAAGAATGCCTAATATACGTCACAATATAAAGTAAAACATACCAGTTTGGTGATAACACCTGCTTCCACCAAGAGACTGTGATTAGAGTGGCTTAATGTCAGATTGGCCAACACTCCACCAGCAGCCTCCTTCACTTGTTCGATCTCACCATCCAAAAACATGACAAGTAAAGGAAGAAGATCGGAATTCACCATCTTCACTCTGAGTTTTTCATTTGCAGACAAGTTCCACAGTGCACACAGACTTTGTTCTTTTATCTCAGAAGTCAAGGAAGAACGAGTGACCAATGCAGTTAGCTCTTCAACTGCCCCACTTTCTGCCACAAAATCCCTGTATGAATTAATAGATGATATCGCCCTTAGGAGGCCAGCAGCAGCTTCACATGCGGAGCTAGACCGAGACTTTAAAATATTGACGATAAGATTTATGCAGCCAGCAAATTGGATAATCCGATCAATGCTTTGCTTCCCTCCAAGTGAATATTTCCAGATAGCAACTACTACATGTTCACGATCAAGAGGGTCATTATCCAGGCCAAGCATTCTAACAAACAAGGGCAAGTAACCATCAGCAGTGCCTAATGCACTGCTGCTACTTACCGACTCCTCATCTTGAGCTCATGATATACAACTGCTGTCAGACATTTTTTTAGTAAACAAAATAAGGCTACATATAAGTTAAAGAATCTGAAGAACAACACACTCTAGAGAATCAGTATCAGTATGAGGTATCAGTTTGGGTATGGGTATGGAATTTTGATATAGGATTTTTGTTACAGCTTTTGTACAGTGAGGAATATAATTATAAGTGAATGATCAATTGCTCATACCAATTTGTGAGATGGTATCAAGGTATTAGTTATGGGTATGGGGCATGCCTGACATCAATTTGATAATCATACCAGGTCGCTCCAAATACAGTACCAGGCCATTCAAATTTCTAAACATAATGGGTTCCTGGTATCTGATACACATAACTGATTCTTGGCAACGGATACCAAACAACCCTTAAATGCCAGCGTTTATAGCTACCTAGACTCCAACGTGTCATCAGAGCATCTAGAGCCAAGTTGGTTGGTGGCTTAACGTGTCATCCGAACATAAATTTAATTGCAACATCTGAGTAAGATCAGTGATGGGGGACGACACTCCTTGTCGAAAGCAATACTCCTTGTGTATACTACATTTTTGAGTTCCCCATAAACATAAATATACCAAGAGGAAACACAATCAGAGAGTCAGTCACTGTATGTATGTATGTAGCTTTTTGATAGCCCAGAAACCAAAAACATTCAACAACACCTTTCGGTTCAAAACAGCCCCTGGGACATCTGTCTACATACACATTGACCAATATCAATTCATCAGTTGTACATAGCATGAAAATCATAGCCATTAAACACATGAAATTCAAACTATCCTGATTAACAATATTTTAATCGAGCAAGAACTATATAAACTATGAGAAAAGTATGCAGAGAATTACCAAGGGATGGCAGATTCTTCATCAATCCATGAATTCTCACAAATCATAATAAGAGATACCACATGGATAGCTTATGCAGGATTTGAACCCGAAACATTGTGCGTATGCACATTGCTCTACCATTTTGAGATAATAGGATTTGGTGCACAACTCTATTCTAGAGTTGCACAATTCTATTCTATAGTGGCACAATTCTATTCTAGAGTTGCACAATTCTTTTCTAGAGTTGCACAATTCTATTCTAGAGTTGCACAAATGTATCTTTGCATTTTCAAGTGATTTTGGCATTCTTGAAGATGACCTAATAAATCTTTCAATTGCATGATTTTCAATGAAACCCCATCATAATTCATACATGTAAAGTGAACATAATAATATGCATTTAATTATCCGGCCAATAGATGCATCTAGAAAGAAGCCATAAAATCTTATGCATACACAAGGGCTAGAACATCAGCAAGTTTTGACGAAAAAAATACCATGGGATATGTAGTGAAGAATGGAATGTGAGAGGCACCAGGTAGATGGATGTCATACAAAAAATCTGACTGTTTTCCATAAAATAAAATAAAAAAGCACAGGCACTTGCACCTGTCTACAAACTACAAAGAACCTACAACACTATTATGTGTTCACAAGCTTACAAATCAGTAATTAGCACTACCTTCAAACAGTCCAGACTGATAGCCTTGACAACCATAGTAATTAGCACCCGTTGCAACAACACACTGCATGCATCAGTACCCATCACTTGTATACTCATCAATCAACAAATATAGAACCTTTAAACTCAATTTAATGGAATCTTGAATGACAATTGACATTTTCATGAAGCCTAAAAAGAACCAATACAGATTAAGCATGCCCAAGCAAGAAAAGGGGGACATGCATCTATAAAAATACAATCTTCTAATGCAACATAACCAATCACTGATATTAGAAGACAAGTGGAATCAGAGGTACTAATACAAAACAGTTGGATCAACCTACCTATTTCACATGATGGCAATAACACAGCACTACTTAAACAAAGATCGCACAACAGTTATCAATTTTAGAGGAAAACTAAGCTCAAGAGAGCTCCACACAAAACCTGAACAATCAGAGCTCAAGAGAATGAGAAACCTGAACAATCAATTGACAGAGCAAGCTAATCAAATCACAGAGCAAGCAAATCAAGATCAACACAATGGTTGCAGGCCAACACAGAGCAAGCAAATCGAGATCAATAGAACGAGATTGACAGAGAAGAAGGTGATTGCAGGCCATCACAATGGCTGATGTCAAATGCAGCGCAACCAATGCAACACAGAACAATATAAAAAACATTAGGTGAAGACAAATGGCTAGGGCGAGTTCTCACTACAAAATTTTCCAGATTGCAACCTTGAATTCATAGAAAATTAATGGAGAAAAACCCTAGTTCGGTCAAATTTGAAGTCAATTTAAATTAAGATGTTACTTGTGTGAAACCCGGAGAGGAAAGAAGACGAGTCGACCGCTCCGGATTCTCAGATCCAGCCCTCGCTCGCGATCTCAAAGGAGATCTCCGGCCATTGCTCCCTCGCTCGGCCTCCCTCGCTCCCTCGCTCGGCCTCGCTCGCTCCGAGGAGACGAGAAGATCCGAGATCTGGCGGAGGAGATCCGGCGATGCTCCCGCTCCCTCGCTTCCTCGCTCAGCCTCGCTCGCTCGCTCGCTTGAGGAGATCTCGGATCCGGTGCTCACTCGATCGACCTCGCACCGTCCTTCGGCGCTTGCTCTGCCGCTTGCTCGCTCTCTCCTTCGCTCGCTCCGCCACTCGCTCCCTCCCTCGCTCGCCACCAGACATCGGCTCTGGCGCCGGATCGAGAGCTTCATCGCCTTCAATCGAGAGCGGAGAGAGAGATTGAAGAAATGATTGGATTAGGGGCAACTCTCAGGGAAAAAAAAAATGAGAATTAGTATATATATGGGACATTTTGCTAATTTGTCCAAAAACGTGGACATTTTGGAAATTTGTCCAAAAAAAGTGCCTGTTTTGCAAATTTTTTCATAAACGATATGTTATATTACCATATAGAGAAATTTCTTCCATCCAAATATGAATATACAATATCGGTAAATTTGGATAGACTTATGTCCGATTAATTCCAATCTAATTATGTATATAAATAGATTTATAAAAAAATTTATTTTAACACCCCGAACGTTGGACAGAGGCTGCCTTAACGACAACCGTCTAATCTAGCAAGCTAATCCTAATATTGATCGGACAAAACTGTTTCTGCTGGAGCTGAAAGGTGTATCCCATTCTAAATTCAATGACTTAAATAAGGACAAGGAATTACTTTCCTACATAGGTTGATATTTACTCTCAAACTGACCATCATTACACCTTCGTTCTATCTACTATTAACCGGAAAAAGGAATAATATGGACATGCCTTCCTAAGAGAAAAGGTGAAAACTTCAACAACTGAGAAAAGCTTAGAAGAAGGTGGCCACTGTCGTCGAGGTCGAACCGCCCAGCTGGATTAATCTTTATAGCCGTCATCGAGGTCGATGGTGGGTGGCGCTGCGGCGGCCGATGATAGTTGAACGAGGAGCTGGAGTCGTGGAGAGCGGACAAGGAGGGCCTGGAGTCTAGATTCCATTTTCGTTGGAGGCTGCGTAAGGGCCAAGGGAAATAAATTTCAACAAATGTTTCGTGTAATATTCCAACACAATTGATTTGTTATACATAAATTAACACTGGAAATATGTATAAAAAAATTAAAAATTCAGGGGTGCTTTATTACGTAAACTAGCCTTATTACCCGCGCTCTCCGCAGTTTCTTAATAATTTATACATAGATTATATTATATTCATTATAAATAAGTATGAAACTATTAAATTTTTTTTGAGACATTATAGTTTTTATCTTTTTGAATAAAAAAAATTGTAAAAAACAAAGCGATATGCTTTTAATTAAAGGAGGGAGTAATATTAGACTACTCAAACCGCTACCCCTCATTATTATGTTTTAACTTCAAACTAATGTCAAATTATTTTTAAAATAATTATATTAATTATAATTCCTACACATTTATTTGAAAATAATTGTGAAAAAATAATAACATTAATTTTTCCAAATATTTTTACTGATAACTAGGATAAATGTAAACTTAAGCATTTAAATTTTAATTATTCTCTAAAATTTGTTTCTTCTTGAAATGACATGACTAAAATATATTGGATAATCATTAATTGACATGTTACTAACAACGGGCCGGATTACATTACACCAGAGAACAACACATAAGCAAATTCCCTCAAGACACGACATATAGAAATCCACTAAACCGTAATTCACGTGGTTGGGACGGGTCTTACACTAGTATATATATAAGTTAGGAAAAGGGGGGGGGGGGGGGGGAGCCCACAAGCCACGTTGCTTCTTCGTCATCTTCCCGAATTCAAACAGAATCTCCCGCCCCGCCAAGCTCTGTTCGATCTCGCTCCCGCCGGACTCGCCTCTCGCGCTCCCGTCTACTCGCCTGCTCGCCCGGACTCGCACGGCTCAGCTATCGCACCGCCCACGCCCGGTCTAGCTCACACTCACAGCTCGTCCTCCCGTACCCAACAACCTTCGCCCGCGCCCTCGTTCACACTCACGAAACCGCGCCGACGTCGCCGCTCTCGAGCTCGCCAAAGCTCTCGAGCACACCCGATCGTCCCGCACTTAGCTCACGCTCTCTTCCCGATCCATAATAAAACGATTGGAGTTATGGGCGTCCTTAGAGGCTCGCGATGGCTCGTCGATTAGAGTTATGGGCGTCCTTGGAGGCTCGCGATGGCTCGTCAATCCTGCGTGGGACATGGATGAGCGTGATGGAGAAGCTTGATGACGATTCCGATTGAAAACGAGTGAGAACGGCTTAGCGGAAGTTTGTTTGGAGAACGAATGGGGCGGCGACCTTGGTGGTGGCGCTAGGGGCTCGGGGTTTCTTTGGAGGCTGGTGGTGGATCCGAGGGGTGTTGAAGGGCTGCTGATGTCGCTTGTAGCTCGGCGTCGACTTTCTAGGCTCGATTTCGGGAACAGAGGTGCAAGGTGCAGTGGTGACGGGGAGCTGCGGTGAAGGTGATGACGGACGATGGTGGAGACGCTTATGGTGATGATGAATGGTAGTGATGTGATCCTAGTGGTCAGTGCGCTCGACTCATTTATCTTACAAAGCTTTTTCGTTGGAGCCGAATATTAACTCTTGTTTGAGAAAACAGCATGGCGACACCGTGATATCTTGGCTCTTTCAGGCTGTATAAAATTCCGATTGAAGGCGTTGTGCACTTGTTGGAAAGCTATTTTAAGTGGCTACAACTTTAATGAAGAACACTTGTTCCGAATCAGCCTCGAAGATGCTCGAATTTGACGTTCACTTCAGAAGATCAAATCTGGACGAATTTTCCTTAGGTTTTTCTATTCTAATAATCCCACATCGCTTAGAGATGTTTGAGGCTTCTATCTTCATCCTATATATTTCTTGTAAAACTTTCATTTTAAATCAAGTCAAGTTTAGTTGAGTTATAAAGGTTAAGCCACTAATAGCTTCCTATGATTCCGGGTTAAGGATCGAGTTCTTGGTGAGAGGCTAAGAGCGAACCCTTTGGTGAGAGGCCGAGGGTGACACCCTAGTGAGAGGCGAAGGTGTCAAAGGGTCGAGATCCTCGGAGTGCGATTCCGAGAGGATTGAGATCGAGTGTAGGGGATTCAAGGGTGAGAGGCCTACGAATCTTGCTCCACATATCTTTTTTTTTTTCAGTTTCCAAAAATCCCAAAATTTAGCCCCACAAAAAGAGTGTTCGAAAGCTCGAGCCTTGGTCGATCCCGGTCCTCGGGTCTCATCAAGTGGTATCAGAGCTAATCGACTCGAGTCCATCGAGCTTTCGATAACTGAGTTGTTTATTCCTAGTCAAAATGTTCAAGAAGATGAGTTCCTAGCCTTTGTCCGAAGAGTACATCCGATGGGCCATTCGAGCCTATGATGATGGGTACCTTCATTGGAGCGACATGGATGATGCTACATATGATGTAGTTGATCAAGAGCTTCGGAGGAGATATCGAAAGAGAAGGGCTCGAGAGGATGAGGCTCGGCATAAGAAGAAGGTTGAACCACCTTGGCAAGAGATCCGCAAGCTCGCGGAAGATTCAATGCAACAAGTACGGGAAATGCGAAAAGTCGTCAACACATTGGGGTCGACGCTATCGAAGCCCACAACAGCCCCACCTCCCTCTTCAAAGACGACATCCTCTACCTTCATGGGTGAAGCACTTGAGGTTAAAGAAAGCATGTCCAAGGATGTTGCGATTGAGACTACAAAAGTCATGCCCGAGCTTAAGAAAGATGAAGAATTCATCCAACTTCCTAGTGTTGCGCTTTCCATGGAGGAGAAACTAGCGCCAACCGAGGTACCTATTTTTCTGAATTCCATGTCAACTAAGTGGTCGCATGCGACCCCATTCATTCCGTCTTGCTTGCCTTTCACGATTCAAGAAGAAGAGGAAATTCATGACTCATTCAAGGAAGAAGAAGCATGTTCAAAGAAGTCTCTCGTTTACATCACGGATTCGAGGACGAATCCTTTTCAAGGGAAGGAGGATGATGTGATCCTAGTGGTTAGTGCGCTCGACTCATTTATCTTACAAAGCTTTGTCGTTGCAGCCGAATATCAACTCTTGTTTGAGAAAACAGCATGGCGACACCGTGGTATTTTGGCTCTTTTGGGCTGTATAAAATTCCGATTGAAGCCGTTGTGCACTTGTTGGAAAGCTATTTTAAGTGGCTACAACTTTCATGAAGAACACTTATTCCGAATCAGCCTCGAAAATGCTCGAATTTGACGTTCACTTCAGAAGATCAAATCTGGACGAATTTTCCTTAGGTTTTTCTATTCTAATAATCCCACATCGCTTAGAGATGTTTGAGGCTTCTATCTTCATCCTATATATTTCTTGTAAAACTTTCATTTTAAATCAAGTCAAGTTTAGTTGAGTAATAAAGGTTAAGCCACTAATAGCTTCCTATGATTCCGGGTTAAGGATCGAGTTCTTGGTGAGAGGCTAAGAGCGAACCCTTTGGTGAGAGGCCGAGGGTGACACCCTAGTGAGAGGCGAAGGTGTCAAAGGGTCGAGATCCTCGGAGTGCGATTCCGAGAGGATTGAGATCGAGTGTAGGGGATTCAAGGGTGAGAGGCCTGTGAATCTTGCTCCACATATCCTTTTTTTTCAGTTTCCAAAAATCCCAAAATTTAGCCCTACAAAAAGAGTGTTCGAAAGCTCGAGCCTTGGTCGATCCCGGTCCTCGGGTCTCATCAGGTAGTGATGAAGATGGTCTGAGATGGGAGCGAGAGGAAGGTGATGAAGAGTGAAGATGGAGCGAAGTGGAGACGTGAGGTGATAGCGAAATGGTGATGGCGTGGAGCAGGTTGGTGGGTGATGGTGATGATCCTCAATGGGAATGGAGGGAGATGGGTTGATTTGAAAGGGTATGGTGAGATAGTGGGTTGGGGTGGAGTGTGGAAATGGGTAAATAAATATCCGGAAATAAATCCCGAATACGCGAATTTCGAATCCCGAAAATAGGTTCTCGAATGTTGGTTTTCCCGACTCTCTCTTTTTCGATCAATTAGATTTTTAAAACAGAAGAGGATATCACCATCCAATAATTATTTTGAATTTTCTAGGTAATACGATGGAAATTATTCGCCAAATTTTATATTTCGGTCGGAATCCGCTAAATGAGTTTTAAATTCAGTTTAGGTTCATTTTTAATTTCCTTTTTCAAGAAATTTAGGATTTGAAATTCCGAGCCTTTACATCATCCACCTCTAAAAGCAAGTCTCGTCCCCGAGACTAAAATAATCTTAAAACAGGGGATGAAGTTTGAAATTGGTGAGTCCAAAGATAATGCCATTGATCCCATAAGCACCTCATAAGTGCCCCTATTAGATCCTCACAGTACCGTTCTCATAATCATAATATCTCCAATAGATCGTAGCAAGAATGTAATATGGGCCCCTACCACATCCTTACTTCGACTTCTCGGCTATATCATTACTCGAAAAGCATTACAACATCTCCACTAGGTCTTAGCAAGCAGTCTATAAGGGCTTCTATAAAATGCTTGTATTCACTTCGTGGGGCGTCATAATGCAAGCTCGGTTAAAAAATTTCAAGAGGGTCCTTAGTTTGAAAAGGTTTGGTGTAAAAATCATTGAAGTTATCAATCGCGTTCGATTTCTCTAAATCCAACCCATTCCTTTTTAAAGACTATTCAAAATTCCCTAACCCGAGGTTGATCAAGCAATTTTCAAATCTCAAGAGGTGGAATCATCCACCTCCAATGGCTAATTCCATATTTCCTTCCTAGGTTCCAAGTCAGAATCAAATCTCACCAATTTGATTCTATAATCCTAGCAATTCCAATTCAAGGCATCACATATCATAGCAATTATTCAACATAGCCATCGTATCACACATTCATAACCCGGTCCTATTCATGTCATGGATAGTCACATACTATAACATATCTAGCATCGTATCGTTCATGGTAGGATTTATCACATCATCTCACAGAAGTTACACACCATATCAATCAGATAAGCACATCATACTCATGCTACTACCAAGCGCCATCGCATTACAGGCAAACAAGTACTTCCGTACATTAGCATTCCATCGAGTTCAGGGAATAACTATGTTAGTACTAACAGTTCACTATTGTCGACGACCATACATCGTAGAATCAACATCGTCTATAGCATAAAATTCGCACCACATTCGGCCCCAAGTAAAGCTCATGCTAGATCACATCCTCAAGAGAACCTGCCTATAACTGCCAATCATAACAAGACACGACTACTACCCATCACCTCTTGCATTAATTAAGATCAAATTCACCGAGGTCTACCATTTAACCATTTAAAACTATCTCTCGGAGTTCCCAAATCATAAAATTCCCTCATTCCGACAAGCTGAACAACTCGATCTACTACCTAGACTCCATATAGAACACGTCCTTACCCTAGGGGTCCGATACAAGTCCCATCTTTATCCTCTAAGAGAAATTCCTAGTCCTCAACTGAACCTCTCTGACGATCGATCTAGATGCTTCTTAAAAAAATCTCCCTTAGTTGTCCTAGGCTCTCAAGACTCCGCCTGACCATCATCTCCCAAGAAGACATCTCGAATCACCTTGCTAACCTAATCATACATCCCGTACCGCTAACCACTCTCACTAACCATCCACCTCTAGGAACCAAACTCATACTGACCATCTCACACCTCTCACTCCCGACCAACTCTAACGCTAAAACCCATCTAGTGCTACTCCCAACCACAAATTACTTAGACCTTTATCATCAGTGCCTCTCCTTAAAGACCAACCATTGGTTTTACCTACTTATCCCATTCCAAAACTCACGAAATCTGAACCACTCATGACTCCTCAAGTTGACATACCCTAGATCCTCTTCCCAGCATTTTCCGAATTTACCTCAAGTTACCACTCCTTGACCATGACCATTATCCCCAACGAAACCTTATGTCACCCTAGCTCGAATTACCCTTAACATCGCAACTTGACCATTTATCCCACGATTTTCCAATCGATAGAATTCCCACTGAACTCTTATGACTTCCTCATCCGAATCTCCCAAGTACCGTAACTTCTCCAATCTTCTAAAACCTTCTTCCTTTAGCACTCTCAATGCCTTCTGCCTTGCCTAGTTCCCAAATTAATGCTCAAAATCCCCCTATCTAACTCTCAATGACATCCTTGTCTAGCTACCCGTCTTTCCTCGAAGATTCATCTTACACTTCAAATACCTCAATAGTTACAATAATCTCCCCACATCAATCTCGACTCCTTCATGATACTAAATTTCCTCCAACATTGCATCTAGAAATCCTTTCCTCGTGAATTCTCCAAGCATTACCAATCCTACCTAACCAACCCCAATACTCATCACACGTACAACCTGATATGAACAACCTAACATCCAAGACTAATGCTTTCCCATGCAATCTTATACTACTCTTCCTTAGCAATTCGTCAACCCCATCCTTTACCACCAAACACCGCTCCTGGTCACCGCACATAGAATCTTGTCCCCAATTCTACGGTTTCTTAGACATTCATCAATTGATCATCCTCAATGTCGCCTACGATTCGCTCCTAAACTATCTAGACACTCTCCTCTGGGTATACTAACCCGCCTCACAACACTTCCTCACAAGAATCCTCCCGATCCACTCCTAGCTCTCTCACCCACCTCAAGAACTACGCCAACTGCCTATACTCACAGTCACTCTCAAGGTCACCCTCATGTAACTAGTGTAGACCTCAGCCGGTACCCTCCTATCCTAAACACTCACACTGTGCACCCACTACCTACCGACACTCCTAACTAGGACATCTCTCTCAAAATCTCACCATACTAGCCCTACTACTCACCTAAGACCTACTTGGAAGCTCATCTATACTCACGGACCACTATCTTCGACACATCCCAACTCACTCGGCTCTACCCAAGCTATTGCATCCTTTCTGCACCTTATTTCACACAACCAATGACCCAATCCGAAGACCTTGTTATTTCAGGAGGATGTGTCAAATATGAAATATAAATAAAATATAAAGCAAACTGACTCCTTGTCTCACCAAATAACTACAAGACTTCCTCCCATTGTAGTTGAAGGTAGACAGGATTGATCCCCGAGGAAGCGTGTTAGCGCCTGCCTTTCTAGTTCCCAAAACTAAGCACGATCTCGACCAGAAGAGTACTCGACGTCGACCACACCTGACAAATCTCGATCTAAAAAGGCCTCCATTTTTTGTGGGACCGGAAGTGGACCTCGTGGTATTCGAAACACTCCCGACGGGCTTACCTGACCCGCACTGAGAAATTCGGTATGGCCCAACCTGTGCCGCGGGAGGTAAAGTATCTCAACAAAACTATCTCCATGCCGAGGCTTCGTCAACGAAATGGGGATCAATCATTTACCTGTCACCGTCCGCTGGACGCGAGAAGACAGTCACGACTTGCTAGATCCTCACTTAAGACTCTTGACTTATGAGAAAGACCCTTTGAGTTATACGCGGATGAGGGGAGATTCTATCCGCGGAGCGGTTCTTCTTCCTAATCAAGATATTTCACTCTCTGTCTACTTCTATCTCTCTATCTTTGGATCTTATCCTTCATGAAGTATCTCTTCTAGTCCGCTCTTTTCTCCACCTGTCTCTCTCTCTATGGCGCCAAAAGTCTTTTTCTTCTGTTAAGTCTTTCTCTTTTATAGTTGACAAGAAGTCCTTGGGCTGCCGCCATGTGTCGTCTTTTGATCGACACGTGTCTTACCCGTGGGATGTGGGCATGTTGAGCACGTACCCTCTCTTCTTGTTCGCAGATGAGATGGCCCTGAAGGTGGGGGATCCAATTTTGACTGCGGATGTCTTTATGAACCCTTATTTCTCTTTTTATCATTATTTCTCTTTATTTATTTTTAGATGTTTTCTTGACAGGTTTTGTCACAGCTCCTCGGGCCATGTTGATTCCGAATGGGATTGACGCGGGTCGATATTCTTAGTTTGGAAAACATCTGATCGTCTGGAATGTCTTATTCTCCCATTTGTTTATATAAAAATGGGCTAGAGTTTTTGTGACGGCCCATTAAGGGCCCATCAGGCCCATTTTGTCTTTGGAAGTTCTACGGTCGGTAACTTCTTTATAAATTACCCCGTTCCGTTTCTTTTTACTTCCCACTTGTCTCTTCTGATTCTCCAAATCTTGTTCTTTTCTACTTTTCAGTTTTCTGGCGGTGGTTCTCAGTTGTCGATTCCCTCTCGGTTGAAGTTTCCGATATCGTTCTTCAAAAACCAAGGTAGTTCTTCTTACTTCATGCTTTTTTCCAATTTTTGCCTCTTCTTCTCAATCTTTTTTAAGTTTTTTGGTGTGTAGATCGAAAACTAGGGATGACTTCTTTTTCTAAACTTGTTTTTTCCTTTGATCGAAATTTTGATCCGCGTGTGTAAATCTTCACACGATTTTCTCTAGTTTCTTTGGGAATGGCTAGTCTCAGCGGAGAGCATGACGTGCTGGATGATTTTGAAAAGGAAGAGGGGTGGAGAAGTGATGTTGCATCGTCTTCTCATATCTGTCAACCCCTAGAGGTTTCTTCCTTTTCTTCGGAGAGTTCTTCTTCTAGATCTAGCGCCTCCTCATCGGAGTCATCTTCTTCTCGATCCGTGTCTACCCCGACTCGGGTTTTTCCTACGAGTAGTCCTGTTAAGGTGAGAAGGCGACGGAAGCGCTCTGACCCTGATTATTACTCTTCTCCTTACACAGTTTCTTCTTCTTCGATGGGATGCGCGGGAGATGATAATTCCGTTGACACGGGTGAATCGGAACTTCATTCTTCCGATGACGCGGGCCCTTCTTCTACTTCTCATCCTGTAGGTGTTGCTCAAGAAACTAAAATGAATTGGGTTCCTTATGCAGCTTCTCCCATTGGTGTGGCAGAAATTCCCGCAAGGATTCGTTCTAAGGAAAACCTGACTGATCTGGATACCCCAGTGTACGAGCTTAAAGACTTGGACACTTGTCTTTTTCATGGGAATTTCACTCATCAGGCGCCTCCTTCTACTTGTCCTTTGATAGTGGCTGAGAGAGTTCGCCCGCGACGATCTCCTGTTGAAGATATTAGGGGTTGTACTACTTTGCTTGGATTAGCCGATCTTGAAGCTATTTCCCAAATTTTTCCCTGGCCTGCCGGTTTGAAGTTCTGCCTTCCTGAACAAGGAGGAGGTTGTCTGGATGCATATCAGGATTGTTTAGTTGTCTACGCGGCTAGTTTATCTCAGGGATTCCGACTTCCATTGCACCCTTTTTTCGCGGAATTTTTGGGAGAATATAACTTGAGTCCTGCTCAAAACGTCCCGAATGGTTGGATGTTTTTTACTAGTTTTATCATGAGGGGCATGGAGATCGGGGTTACTCCTTCCCTAAAGTTGATGCTCAACATTTTTTCCTTAAAAAAGGGATGTCAGGACTCAAGGTTTTATCAGTGTAACTCTAGCTGTGCCTATGTGGAGAGGCTTTCTAGCAAACCTAACTGGAAGCACAAGTGGTTTCTTGTCCGCGATAAATCAGGGAATGGTTTGAACTGTCGGATAGTTCCAGGACGGTTTTGTGCTGTGAAAAAACCGGAAGTTCCTGAACTCTCTAAGTTCAAAGGACTATTTGCCCATAAGCCTAGGTTTCCTTGGCCTGAGATGATCTCTGCTCTCCGTCTTGAGATGGCTGGTTTGAGTCTTTCTCATCCGCGCTTCGCTGTCTCCTTTATTTTCATTAATCTTCTTCTCAGGGATTTGTTGTAAGGAGGAAATCGAGTATGCAAATAAAATATAAATAAATCACAGCAAACCAGATTCCGTCCCTTGCAAATAATTACAAGACCTCCTCCTGATGCAGCAGCGGGAAGTCAGGATCAATCCACGAGAAAGCGTGTCAGCGGATCCTAGGCAGCGGAGAATCTCACGGACAGAAGTCGACAACAGGGGTACTCGACCTTGACTAAGGGTTAGTCGATAGGGGTCAGGCATAGTCGAACACAGCACAGCAGCTCGGCACAGGCTAGTCGATATCGTCCAGGGCTTACTCGATATCGAGTAGGGTCTTGTCGACTTCGGCTTGTCTTGTCGATCTCCTGCACGAATAAGCTACGGCGACTCTGGGTCGAGGATCAGTAGTCGAGATCGACCAGGGCTTGGTCGAGGTCGACGAGGGCAGAAACTTAAAACGAAAACGAAAGAAAGTAAAAAAAAATGCTTTGGGGGATTCGACTAAACTTAATGTAAAAAGACTTCCAAGATTGGGGTTTGCAACAACAATAACCAAGCATGCATAAGGTAGAACCAAACAGATATTCATATAATTCGCATTAAAGGACTAAGCTTTCGCCTTTTCCAACAATTAGACAACTCTCTCAAGAAACCCTAATTGTCTCTACCGATTTTATGTTTATAATCCAAGTGGTTAACATGGATCTCCATTAGATGGGCAATAAACACATCAGCAAGTAGGAAAATGCTCAAAACATGATAAAGGTCGGATCCTTACCTCAGGCACGCAGGGCTATCATCGGGCTCGCCCCAACCCTAGAAGTGGGTGGACTACTCGCGCTTCATCATAATTAAAGACATCAATAATAAAAGGAAATAAACTTGCATTAATAAAATAAAATAGAGCTTACAACCAAAGGAAGTCAATTCCGCTCTCGCTTCACAAAACTCCTCTTGGCCACTCACTCTCTCTCTCTCCTACTACTTCTCCTACTGAAATTGAATTGTCTATGAAATTGAATGAATGAAAAACCAGCCCCTAGGGCTTTATTTATAGCCTTCTAATCCTTGCTACTCAAGGATAGAATATCTATATCTATATTTAAAACTATATCTAAAAGCTTTAAAGATAAATAAATTGTTTAAAGGAAATAAATCTAAAAGGAAATATATCTAAAGTGTCTTCAATGGATAGAACTTTTTCTTCTTCATGGTAGATCTTGATATTTTCGGATAGAATCAGCAATCTTCGCGCCCAAGCAATCCCAAGTCGAGTAGGATTCGTCGAACCGAGTAACGCGGCTCTGGAGGTCTACTCGATCTCGACAAGGGTCTGGTCGATCTCGAGTAGGGTTGACTGGCTCGGCTTCGTCGTCTCGGCTAGCTGGTGCTCGACAGACTCGGACATGGCTCCTGGTGCTCGTCGATGTCGACAAGGGCTCGTCGAGGTCGAGTAGACTGGCTATGTCGACTGGGTCTTCTCGGGTAGCTCTACTCGACAGGCTCGGATCTGGACTCGGGCTCGTCGATCTCGACTAGGGCTCCTCGAGATCGACTAGGGTGTGGTCTTCTCTGGTCGAGCAGCTTCTCCTCGGCAAGGACTCGGACAGGCGCTGGTTGTCTCATCGATCTCGACAAGGTCTCGTCGAGGTCGAGTAGGATTGTGCTCGGCGTCTTCGTCCTCGGCTTCTCGATCAGCTTTCTTTCCCGACTCCGGGTGTGGCGCTGAGGCGTCGTCGATCTCGACAAGTGGTACTCGAGATCGAGTAGGCTCCGGAAGTCGAGTTGGTCTGGCTCAGCTCTCTTGACCAGGCTTCGTCGACCAGGCTGCTCGGACTTTCTACTCGAGATCGAGTAAAGTCCACTCGAGATCGAGTAGCCTGGGCTTCAGCTTGGTTTTGTATTCTCGGATCCTGGACTTCTGTAGTTGCTTTCCGAGCTTTTCTGACCTTCTTTAGAGTTGCTGTAAAATGCTCCGAATTCTGCGAAATTAAATAGAAACTGGTGTAAATTCCACAATTTGGCAAATAAACATAAACCACATAGATTCTGTACTATCTTAGCCCGAATGAATGAAATGCATGCAGAAATTGATATAAAAGTCATAGTCAAGCATGGCAGATTAGGCTCACAACAAACACCCCATACTTAAGCTTGCTTGTCCTCAAGCAATACTTTTAATTGTCATTCAGGGGAAGAATTTAAACTCTCAACATCTTAGATTCATTCTCATATAACCCTGCAATCAATTACCATCCTCGAAAAGGTACTAGTGTCACAGATCCATGCATGTGTAAATATATCAAAGCAACATCTACTCAAAAAAGGAGGGTTATGCAAAAACAATTCATGTGACAAAGCATCGATAATCAAGAGGACTTTAATTTAAGCTCAAATAAGGAGTAGATTGGTAAAAGGCTAAAGGTGGGCAATTTTTGGCAATGTGGTGCTAATGATCCGGGGAAATGGAGTACTTTCCAAACTTTCATACCACATTCTTTCTCCATAACATTCATCACCTTTCATAATGCTTTTTCTCAATAATAATGCTTTTACCTCTCTAACCTCAGCACTGCCTTCTCGCGAGTCGCAAACATGGGTGTCATGAATGGCCCCGGATACTTAGTGCTTTGGACTCCTCACCTGGTGTCCCATCTCTCCAAACTATTATCTCAGAGAGCAGGGTCGATCTTTGATCGGATTTTCTTTCACTCATTAAATTTTCCATATATTTCCAAACAATTTCCTTCCCAACTCCAATAATGATAATAATAACACAAACACCATATAACATCTCCATAATGTAACATCATTCTCAACATAATCCCCGGATAAGGTAAAGAATGGCAATATTTTAGAACATGTGGAGCAATATATGAAATAAGGCATAATATGGCTTTTGTGATGCATAAGCATGGGTAAGGCTAGGATTATAACAATATGAGCATTATATGGAAAATATAAAGTCCTCCATCATTTTATCATGCAACATGTCAAAAGCAACATCAAATTTTACCTCCTTTCATGGTTTTCAAAAAAAATATACACTTCATTGTGACTTCCCTTTACTAGGCAATTTCATGCTATATCTCTAATGAATCCAATTTTGCATCGTCGAGTTCAATATAAGCTTCCATGACATTATCAAAAATTTCAATGGGGGTCATTTTTCTAAATTTTGGAAAACATGCATATAAGCACATAAATCAATAATGCATTCCAAAATAGCCATGTAGCAATTCAAAGAAATAATGCACAAATAATGTCAAATATAGCAAATATGCACGAAGTAAGCCCTTCCCCCACCCCATACTTAAACATTACAGTGTCCCCACTGTATAAAATCAAATAAAAACAAGAGTAAAGGACGAAACTCACAGGATAATGCATCGAGGAGGCTGAATCAGTGTATGTCGAGTAGGTAGCTAGTCGATATCGAGTACGGTCTACTCGATCTCGAGTAGGCTCATCTGCGTCTAGTGCTTTCTGAAGTCGAGGAGCTTCTGGTGGCGTGGTCGACATCGAGTTGGCCCACTCGAGATCGAGTAGTGTCTGGGCTGCTCCTCCTCGTCGTCGTCGACTTGGCCTTCGTCGATTCTGACTGTTTTTCAGGGACTTCTTCTTTCCACCTTTCACGATCTTTATATGCCTTGCCGACCTAAAAGTGTTAGATTGCACACAAAAACAAGACTATCCAAATGAAGTATTCTAAAAGACCTAAAACCAAAACAAAAAAAAACAAAAACCAAAAACCAAAAATTTCAAAAGGTCCCAAAAATAAATGTCTATGTACATGCTCTAGATTTTAGAGTCGCTAGGCCGACTTCTCCGTTTGCGCTCAAGGACCATTATTGTGGGGCCCATTCATGCCTGGCCCTTCTCCTGGATCATCTAGGTCCTGATGGTAGTATGCAAGCTCAGCTGACAGATGGTTGCTTGCATCATCTCCTTTCTCTTTTTTCTTCTTCTTTTCAGCCCTTAGTTTCCGCAGATTCTCTCACCATGGTGTCTCATCTCCCCTTAAATCATTAATGATTTTCTTTATGGACTGAGGGGGAGTAGGATTCATACCTGAACTTACCTTTTCGGACCCAAAACAGAAATCTTTGGGCTTGGGTCTACTCGATGTCGAGTGTTGTTGGTCGAGATCGAGTACAGGGACCCCATACTTTGGCTCCTGGCAAGTTTCTGGCTCAGTGGTGGTGGTCGACATCGACGAGTCTTGGTCGAGGTCGAGGAGGATGCTTGTCGAGGTCGAGGAGGCTTCGTCGATCTCGAGTACAGTTTTGGCTCCTTCCTCCGCTGTTTGCTTGGTCCCGTCGATGCTGATGCTTTTCACCTCCAGCCAAGAAATTTCCTCTTTTGCAGGGCCCAAAGAGAAATCCAAAACCTCATCGCCTATGGTGAAGGTGAGCGAGCGATTCTTAACACTAATCCTGGCATCTGCGGTAGCTAAGAATGGTCTACCAAGAATAATAGGGCTAGTAGGATCTTCATCACAATCAATGATAAGGAAATCAGCTGGAACAAAGAATTTACCAACCTGGACGGGGACATTCTCAACTATACCTGTAGGAATGACCACTGTATTGTTTGCCATGTATAATTTGGCATCCACAGGTTCTATATATCCTATCTTGACCTTCCGCCAGATTGACAGAGGCATGATGCTCACACTTGCTCCTAAATCGCATAGAGAATCATATTTATATTGTCCAAAACCCACAGTAACAGAAAACTTACCAGGGTCAGGCCTCTTTTCAGGGAAGTGGAGTACTTTGCATTCGCCTGCGATCTCTGAGATGGATCGCTTCTTGCTCAGGATTTCCTTCAGAAACTTGACATATCCAGGCATTTCTTGCAGGGCTTCTGTAAAAGGAATAGAAACATTCAGTTCTTGCAGCATATTAACAAATCTATTGAACCTACCTGCAGTGGGATCTTTCTGTGCTTTTGAAGGGAAAGGCAGTGGCTTTTTCTGCTTGGGAGCCAGATCAGCTGTCGGAGATGCTGCAGAGTCGTCGACCTCGGCTTGCTGCTCCTCGATCACGACCACGGGCTTGTCGATCTCGACTAGGGGCTTGTCGACATCGAGTTGGGTTGTCGACCTCGGGTTGCTGGTCTGCGCAGCGGAGTCCGAGCTCAGCTTCTGGTCTTGGTCGAGTAGAGGCTTGTCGACATCGAGTACGGGCTCCTCGAGATCGACCAGGTTCTGCTTTGTCTCGAGTTGCTGCTCTGCCTTGCTTTGCTGTTTCCCGACCTCTGACTCGTGTAATTGATGCCCACTCCTCAGTTTGATAGCTGCGACGTGTCCGGTCTTCCCTTTAGGATTTGGTTCTGTTTGCCCAGGGAGCTGTCCGGACGGTCGTGGGATCTGTGCAGCGATTTGTCCCATCTGAGTCTCAATGCCCTTTTTCCAGATATCCAGCTCTACAAATTTTGTGTTGACATGCTGGAGCTGATTGTTGATGGTGTTTGTAGCTTGCAGGTTCTGTGCATGATTCCGACGCATCTCCTCAAGGATCAGCTGCGGATCATCCTTCTTTTGATCCCTTTCTGGATGTCCTGGGGCTTTGTAGGGTGGGGGATTCCTAGGAGGGCCTTGGTTCCACTGAGGTTGATAGAACCTTTGATCTCCCATGTAGCGATTTGGACCCCCAGCATAGGCTGCTTCCTCATGTGTCTCTGCCATTCTGACTTGCTCAGTGTGTGGGCACTCAGTAGTGGTGTGCCTCTGTGATCCGCATTCAATGCAAGGCTGATTGACAGATAGATATTTGACTTGCTTGAGGAGCTTGCGATTCTGGTCCCTGTAGTACTGCTCCCTGACATCTGGGTCAATCTCCTTTGCTGGCTCATAGAGTGGCATAGATGGTGCTGGCCTAGCACAGGCGTTCTCATCATAGTTTGCAGAAGTCCCATACTTGTTGTCATATGCCGTGAGTTTGTCTAGCACACCCCATGCGTCAATTGGTGGCATCGTCAGGTACTCATATCGAGTGTACTGATTGATCCTGTCCTTAGTGACTTGGTCAAGAGAGTTGAAGAAGATCTCCTGAATGACGTAGGGTGGCTGTCCATGAGTAGGGGAAGATCGCAGTAGTTCCTTGTACCTTTCCCATGCCTTTGCTAGCGGCTCTCCAGGCTTTTGTTTGAAAGCTGTGATCTTTTGGCGGAGGAATGCTGTCTTGGCAGGAGGGAAGAATTTGTTGAGAAACTCTTGCTCTACTTGTGCCCATGTTGTAAGGGATCTGGGTTTCAGTCCTTCTAGCCACTTCAGTGCAGGTCCAGCGAGCGACCAACGGAAAGCTTTCATCTTGACATATTCCAGAGTGGTACCTTCAGCAAGAGTACGGCACATGTCATGAAAATTGGTAATATGTTCAAGAGGGCACTCATTAAATCTTCCATGAAAAGCATTATTTTTAAGTTCTATAAGAAACTGAGTGCGAATTTCAAAGGAGTTCTCAGGGATTAGAATCGCCGATTCAGGCACGACGAGAGTTGGATGCATATAATCCTCTGCTGTAGTTGGATATTGGGCAAGCTCAACTTCTGCTTGCTCCCTTGCAGCTTTCTCTTGCAAATAATTACAAGACCTCCACCTGATGCAGCAGTGGGAAGTCAGGATCGATCCACGAGGAAGCGTGTCAGCGGATCCTAGGCAGCGGAGAATCTCACGGACAGAAGTCGACAACAGGGGTACTCGACCTCGACTAAGGGTTAGTCGACAGGGGTCAGGCACAGTCGAACACAGCACAGCAGCTCGGCACAGGCTAGTCGATATCGACCAGGGCTTACTCGATATCGAGTAGGGTCTTGTCGACTTCGGCTTGTCTTGTCGATCTCCTGCACGAATAAGCTACGGCGACTCTGGGTCGAGGATCAGTAGTCGAGATCGACTAAGGCTTGGTAGAGGTCGACGAGGGCAGAAACTTAAAACGAAAACGAAAGAAAGTAAAAACAAATGCTTTGGGGGATTCGACTAAACTTAATGTAAAAAGACTTCCAAGATTGGGGTTTGCAACGACAATAACCAAGCATGCATAAGGTAGAACCAAATAGATATTCATATAATTCGCATTAAAGGACTAAGCTTTCGCCTTTTCCAACAATTAGACAACTCTCTCAAGAAACCCTAATTGTCTCTACCGATTTTATGTTTATAATCCAAGTGGTTAACATGGATCTCCATTAGATGGGCAATAAACACATCAACAAGTAGGAAAATGCTCAAAACATGATAAAGGTCGGATCCTTACCTCAGGCACGCAGGGCTATCGTCGGGCTCGCCCCAACCCTAGAAGTGGGTGGACTACTCGCGCTTCATCATAATTAAATACATCAATAATAAAAGGAAATAAACTTGCATTAATAAAATAAAATAGAGCTTACAACCAAAGGAAGTCAATTCCGCTCTCGCTTCACAAAACTCCTCTTGGCCACTCACTCTCTCTCTCTCCTACTACTTCTCCTACTGAAATTGAATTGTCTCTGAAATTGAATGAATGAAAAACCAGCCCCTAGGGCTTTATTTATAGCCTTCTAATCCTTGCTACTCAAGGATAGAATATCTATATCTATATCTAAAACTATATCTAAAAGCTTTAAAGATAAATAAATTGTTGAAAGGAAATAAATCTAAAAGGAAATATATCTAAAGTGTCTTCAATGGATAGAACTTTTTCTTCTTCATGGTAGATCTTGATATTTTCGGATAGAATCAGCAATCTTCGCGCCCAAGCAATCCCAAGTCGAGTAGGATTCGTCGAACCGAGTAACGCGGCTCTGGAGGTCTACTCGATCTCGACAAGGGTCTGGTCGATCTCGAGTAGGGTTGACTGGCTCGACTTCGTCGTCTCAGCTAGCTGGTGCTCGACAGACTCGGACATGGCTCCTGGTGCTCGTCGATGTCGACAAGGGCTCGTCGAGGTCGAGTAGACTGGCTATGTCGACTGGGTCTTCTCGGGTAGCTCTACTCGACAGGCTGCTCGGACTTTCTACTCGAGATCGAGTAAAGTCCACTCGAGATCGAGTAGCCTGGGCTTCAGCTTGGTTCTGTATTCTCGGATCCTGGACTTCTGTAGTTACTTTCCGAGCTTTTCTGACCTTCTTTAGAGTTGTTGTAAAATGCTCCGAATTCTGCGAAATTAAACAGAAACTGGTGTAGATTCCACAATTTGGCAAATAAACATAAACCACATAGATTCTGTACGATCTTAGCCCGAATGAATGAAATGCATGCAGAAATCGATATAAAAGTCACAGTAAAGCATGGCAGATTAGGCTCACAACAGGATTAATGTTTACGTTTTGTGTTCTGTTCATATCAATCGATTACTCATACCTTGATGTTTTTGTTCTCAGATTTAATGGATCTAGATTCTCTCTTCAAGCGTCATAAAGCAAAAGTCGGGAAAAAGAAGAAAAGCTCTGACATCCGCGACCCTCCTCCAACCTCTGAGACGACTCCGGTTGTCAATGTTACCGCGGTTGAAGAACCTGGTGCCTTAGTGGAAGTTACTTCGTCAGTTCCCATCCCCCGCAAAAAGCGTGCTCGTTCGTCTGCCCCTGTAGCTTCCAAAAAGAAAAGGAAGATTGGCGAGGATGCCGAGGTAGTGCCGCGGTTGAAAATTGACTTTTTATTGAGGGCGAGGTGAATCTTCCCGAGTTCCCAATTCCTGGATTTGGGATGGCTGATCTCGCCACCCTTGCCTTCCCTGTGAAAAAACTCTCACTTAATGAGCAGGGATATATTAAGCGATTGGACGCCGTTAACCTTTCGACGTAATTTGATCGACTTAACCAATGGGTAAGCTACCTCTGCGTTCAAAGCAACTTCTTATTCCTCTTTTTTATATGAAAGAAGTTTCATGGATTGTCTTTTACTATGTTTGTTTGCTTTTGGTTCAAGATGAGGGTGATACAAACTGATGTCGAGAGACGTCTAGTTTGTAATGAGGAGGATCTTGTGAAGAAAGACGCGAAGATTAGAAAACTGACACACCAGGTGCGGATTCCTGGGAATACAGTTGGCGACCCAGCCTCAGTTGAGAAATTTAAGAAGAGATCCGTGGATCTTCATGAGGAACTTCAGGTGACCGAAGGGAATATAGAGGTTTTAAAGAAAGAACGGGATGACCTGAAATCTGCACTGGATGCTGTTCTCCTGCAAGTTAAAGAACTCGAGGTTGCGGAAGAGCATTCGCGAAACCTTCTTCAAACAAAACAAGCTAGCATCGATAAGCTGGAAGAGGATTACTTGATTCTCTGCAAAGAGCAATCCATCATTAAACAGGAGCTTGAAAACATTAAAGCTCGTTCGGACTAGGATGTGGCTCTCCAATGGCTTCAAACCCCCGGGGCTTAGAATATTTGTCTTCTGAATGGATCAAAACAGAGACCGGCGTATCTTTCTTGTCTTCTCTAGATAAGGCTTGTCTTCAGAATCCAAAGGGCGAAAGTATTCTAAAAGATAGATGCGTTAGTTATTTTCGGAAGGGGATGATCGCGGGTATCAATCAGAGTGTGTCGCGCTCTGCAGCTCATCCTGGGGTTCCTTTGGAGAAATTTGAACCAAGCATGAGCAGTGCAGATTGGGGGCTTTCAAAGGAAGAGATGGCCGCGTAGAAAGCGGACACTTAGGATAAAGACATTGAAAATGCAGATGATGAAAATGAAGCATTGACCACAACCACTTGAATGCTTTGAGTTCTACCCTAGTTTGTTGTATAGGAGTTAAAACTTTTTAACTTGGGCGCCTGTTACGGCTTTTTTATGTTCCATGGGATACTCGCTCCCTGTAAAGCTTGGCTTGAAACTTAAACTTAACGCTTTGTTTATGTAAATTTTTGATCATCAAGGCCTTGGTGTCTTTCCCAAGTGTGAAGAGGGTCAGCCCAGATGTACACAGCTTTCCCTCCACTTGTCTTTTACCCGTAAGATTTGGTGTTCCTTTTTAAGGACCAATTCCTCTTAGAATGGCTACTACTTCTCAAAATTTTATGATTGTTTACGTTATCCTGGGCATCATGACTTCAGGGGGTTTTAATCCTTGGGTTTTTTTTCTAGAGAATAGAGACCGCGGATCAGCTTTCTCGACTTGTGAGCTACTCCTTTGATTTCCTTAAGAAAGTTTAAAATAGTTTTTCGATTCATGTTTTTTGTTCGCGTGCAGGTTTTACCACCTCAATTCGAGGCAGAATACGGATCGTTGCCACCCGAATGGGCTTTTTTATCTTCATATCTAGTTCGTGATTTCCCAGTGGCAGTAGCTTGGAGCGAAAACGGTCATTTTCAACTCGAACGCGGATGGAAAGATTTCCTTATCCTTCATAATCCGGGGATAGGCAGTGCTATGATGTCTTTTCATAGGGACAATGTTTCTTTTAAAGTTTGTCCGCATCGCGAGATTAGGAACGTTGATGTTGCTAATCCCAGCTCCACGTCCTCTTCAAGTGGGTCTTGTTGATTTCCTAATAATTAGTTAAGTATGTTTGTAATTTATTCATGGGTTTTGCTTCGCATGTGACTCGGAGTAGAAACATGATCTTCATTTCCTATCTATTTTGCTTTGTAACCTTGATCAGGCTTAAAGGGGGATCTTTTATTAATCATAATAAACGGAAACAGGTTTGGTGCTCGGAATGCAGATCCATTTAAACCTAATACATCATACTAGGGCCGATTATGCAGCTACATGACTTAAAAGATAAGGGGTGTCCTACCTCTCCATTCTCATCACTGTTAGGGCTCACAATGTCGACTTCAAAAATTGAATCTCCCACATAGGTGAAGATTAGAGCGGATCCCACGTGGACTCGATTCTCCTGGGTGAATTCGAACCATCCTTGAGTCAACCAGAATATGCCATCGTCATCCCTCTCCACCTTGACTTCGTGCTCCTGGTCAGAGCGAGACCAGAGCCTGGCTAGGGTGTGTGCATCTTCTTCGAACAGGATGTACACTAAAGGAAGTCGAAGTGTCTGGAGTTGCTCTTCCCTCATGATGACTCGGTAGAAAGCTCTGGGGGTGCTCCGGGTTCCATCCCTTGAAGGAAGTTGTTGAAATGTTTTTACTCTTTCATTCTTTGGTTTTTATAACCCTCAAGGGGCGTTTCTAGCTTAGTTTTTATCGCCCTTAGTCGCAACCCGGCCTAAGCGTGATACTGTGTGTTATCTCAGTTTCTTTAGAGGAATTTACCGAGGCTCATACAGAGTTTTTAACATGATTTTTGTTGCTTTTCGATAGGGTGGCGCTTTATTCGAAGCGAATGTGTTCCTCTATTTTTTTCAATTTTAGAATACGCGTCAGACATGCACTTCTCCAAGGAGTTTACTATTTCCATGTGAATAATAAAACAAAAGGACAGACTGTTGATACGATCTCTCTCTTTGGGATGCGGGGTTCTACAATCGTTCCTCCTTTAACATTTAGGGCTCCTATGGACCCTTCCCGCGGAGCCCGATGGGCCTTTATTCAGGCGATCGATTACTCGGAGCAACTTGTGAGAATGGTGAGCTTGTATTCTCTTAAATCTTTATTTTTGTTTTTCCGTTCTTAATCACGCGTTTTTCTCCTTTCTATTTTGTAGCTTTTTCCGCTCAGATTGGAAGAGGAGTATAAGGACTCCCTTCCCAAGAAAGTGTTGCTTTCTTCTCATCTCCTAGTAGATTTTCCGGTTTCTATAGAGCGATGAACTTTCGGACTTGTTTACTTGGGCCGCGGGTTGAATGATTTCGCTGAATCTCATGGCTTTGAAATGGGTTCGTCCATGGTTTTTATTCATAATGGTCGTGCTCCTTTTGAAGTTCAGATTATGGATTCGGACGAAGGAGATGGAGTTGTTGACCACGCGGGACCATCTGTATAAAATCAATCTGCGAATGGTTTCTATCCTTAGAAAACTGTGGTTTTTTTATTAACTTTGTTTTTGTTGTGATTGTTCTGAATAAAATCAGAGACTTTGTTTAATGGCCAGTGACCCTTGATACCTGGCAACTTTTCTTTTAAGGTAATTTTCCCTATCTTTTCCATGGATGTCGAGATAGTCCACTTGTTCAATTTTCTGGCTATTATCTTAAATCAGGTTAGGAGATAACTAAAGCAACTTCTCCTTTAAACCTAGCTCCCTTAGATTCTTTTGTTCACGGGTCTTGCTTTTTCCAGAGGTTACTCTGTTGTTTGGCAGGATATATGAATGCCTCGGTGCATTGTGTTGTCCTGCAAAATGTGACACACGTTTTATTTGCTTTAACCTTTGCCTCACGTGCCTCTGGTTTCATAGAGAATTCTGTCTAGGCTCGCCAGGTTCCCTCTTCGCTTTTTGGCTTTTAACTTGGTTAGCTAGCATGGATGGTTTTTATAAATTGGGGGTGTCGTGAAGCATTTTATTTACTTGATCTTCCCTCAAAATGTCTGGTTCGGATCAGGCAAGCTGGTTATTTTTTGAACCCATCCGCTTCCCTGAGCAACTACAACGTTTGTTTAGTCTTCAGCATTGAATCAGCTTTTCTTTTTATCTTCCCAGATGATTTTCAACTTTTTCTGTAATTTGATTGGCTGTTTTTCTTTTCTTTTGGTTTTGCTTTTCTTTTGAAGATGAGTTCCATCCAGACCTTCCTAGGAACATTCTCCTGTTGTCTAGAATCTTGCGGAATTTCTCTGTAGAAGTTGTCTGCGGAGATTACAGGGTTCTTTACCTAGGTGGTGGGTGGAATGATTATGCCTGTTCACATAGCATTGATGTTGGTTCCTCTGTGACCTTTATTCATAGAGGAGGGGTTCACTTTGAGGTTCGTATTCTAGATGTTGTAGGGGACAAAGTGGACACGGAGTAGGCTCCTCCTCATACGGAGGGTCCGCCTTCAAATGGATTTCGCTTGAGCCAGGGTAGGACTCGTCTTATCCCAGCAAGGCCTCGACAAAGGTAAAATAAGGACGTTTCTTGGGCCTTTCTAGTCTTTCTTTTCTTGGGATGTACTCTTTTGGTGTTTTTTGTTTGATATCTGGTAACTTTGCGTTGTTGTGATTGTTCTCGCAGTAATAAAAATATTCCAGATTTCCTGGATTTAACGACTCTGTTTTAGCCCGTACAAATGCTAAGATCAAAGGTTTATTGAGTTGTTAAATTCCTGGAGCAGAACCGAGCTTTAGCCTCATAAGGATTTGTTGAAAGATTCGTCTCCGAGAACAGAAAATGCCTCAATCGGAAGCCCGCCGCGGAGCCAAGCTCCAGCGTTTTTAGAACTTTATGAGAAGCTCATCTCCAAGAATTAGATTGCTTCGATCGGAGGCCCGACGTGGAGCCAAACTCCAATGTCTTAGGGACTTTATGAAAACCTCATCATCGAGAATTAACTTGCTTCGATCGGAGGCCCGACGCGGAGCCAAGCTCCAGCGTCTTAGAGACTTTATGAAAAGCTCATCTCCGAGAATTAAATTGCTTCGATCGGAGGCCCGACGCGGAGCCACGCTTCAGCGTCTTAAGGACTTTTTGAAAAGCTCATCTCCACGAATTAAATTGCTTTGATCAGAGGCCCGACGCGGAGCCAAGCTCCAACGTCTTAGGGACTTTATGAAAACGATGTGATGAAGTTTGGAGAAAAGCACCCACTAACCGCTTATTTAACTGTTGCGGGGGCGACTAAGATTTTTCATGCTTACCGACCTAGACCTTTACACGTATTACTTTTTCAAGTTTTCAACATTCTAGGTTTTGTTTAAAACTACGCCTTCTGGGGTGCCAAGTTTGTAAGCTCCCTCCTGGATCACTTTCATGACGATGTATGGCCCTTCCTAGTTGGCGTCAAGTTTTCCTCCGGTGGATATTTGTCAGAGCACTAGGTCACCTTCTTTGAACTGTCGCGGATGGACTCGCCTATCGCGGTATCTGGATAGACGCCTTTTGTACTTCTGCTCTTTTAATGCTGCTACCATCACGCGTTCCTCTATGAGATGCAATTCAATCTCTAGAGCTTCATCATTGGTCTCTTGGTTGTATGCTAGGATTCGTGCTGACGGGACCAGTCTTTCCACCGGAATGACCGCGTCTTTTCCGTAAACTAGAGTGAAAGGAGTTTCTCCGATCGGGGTTTTCGCTGAAGTCCGGTAGGACCAGAGGACTATTGGCAAAAGTTCTGCCCAACGCCCCTTCGCCGTGCCTCCAAGCTTTTTCTGTATCCCATGTAGTAACTGCCGGTTGGTTTTTTCTGCTTGTCCATTTGTCTGGGGATGGGCAACAGATGAAAATTTGAGGCTTATGCCCAAACCTACACAGAAATCTTTGATAGATTCGCTATCGAACCGTGGACCGTGATCTGTGATTATTGAGTTCGGCGCCCCAAATCGGCAAATTATGTTTTTCCACAAAAACCTCCTGACTTTTTCAGCGGTGTTAAGCCCCATAGCTTTAGCTTCTACCCATTTGGTGAAGTAGTCTACCAAAACAAGCACGTATTTCAATTGTCCTGGAGCAGTTGGAAATGGACCTAGAATGTCCATTCCCCAAACAGAAAACGGGTATGCTCCAAATATACTCTTCATTGGTTCCGCGGGGAGATGCTTCAAATTTCCAAACCTTTGGCACGCGTCACACTTTTGAATGAAGGCTTTGACATCCTACTTCATGGTCGGCCAGTAATATCCAAGCCTCGTAGCTTTTGCAACCCAAGCTCTCCATCCTTGGTGATGTGCACAAACCCCAGCATGAAGTTCTTTCACGACAACACCACCTTCTTCTACTGAGATACACAGTAAGTCTGGGAGGCAGTAGCCTCTTTTGTAGAGCTTTCCCTCTCTGATGGTGAAGCGGGCAGCTTTTGTGACCACCTTTCTGGCCGCGTCTTTCCCCAACGGTAGTAGGCCTTTCCCTAGATAGTCCGCGAGCGATGTCCTCCAGTCTTCTTCCCCGTTTACTTGGACATGATAAACCTCTTGTATAAGCCTGCGACTGTTCATTCTCTCTTGAAAGACTTCTTCTCCCACTTCCACAAGCATGACGGCCCCCATTCGAGCTAGTGCATCCGCCTGTTGATTGTCATTTTTTGAGATTACTATCAAGCCAAAACTCATGCAAGCTTTTGACATTGCTTGTACTTTTCTTTGATAGTCGGGCATCAAACCAATTCTGGCCTCGTATTCTTCTGTTATCTACCGCGCCATGACCTCTGAGTCAGTGTAGATGGCCACTTGTCTAGCTCCTTTGACCAGGGCTATCTTGAGACCCGCGAGCAGGGCTTCATACTCAGCTTCATTGTTCGTAGCCTGAAAGTTTAGTTTGTAAGCATAGTTGTATTGTTGTTCATCAGGTGCAGTGAGGGTGACTTCAGCTCCGCATCCTTCTTTATTGGATGCTCCATTGACTTTGAGTGTCCACTCGCTCTTTTCCGCTTGATCGCCCATTTCAAAACTTGTTTCACAGATGAAGTCGGCCAGGGTCTGTGCCAATGCTGCTCATTGCGGGACGTACTCAATTTGGAATTCTGTTAATTCTACCACCCACTTCATCATTCTTCCTGACAGGCATGGGGAATGGAGGATTTGTCTCAAAGGTAAGTCTATCATTACTCTGATGATATGATCTTGGACGTAGGGTCACAGCCTTCTTGCCGCAAATATGAGACATAAAATCATTTTCTCCGTTGGTTCATAACGTGTCTTGGCATCTTGCAGGACTCGACTAATGTAGTACACAGGGTACTTTTCTTCTCGTGTTAAGACCGCACTGATAGTGATGCTTTTAACTGCCAAGTATAGATGGAAAGTCTCCTGTTTTTCTGGTTGCCGCAGGGTTGACAATGTTGACAAGAAAACTTTCAAATCTTTGAAGGCTTTGTGTAACTCTAGGGTCCACTGTATCGACCCCTTCTTCTTGAGTAAGGAAAAGAAAGGTAGGGATTTATCCCCGAGACATGAACAAAAACGACTTAGGTAGTTTACCGCTTCGTTTAGGGATTGCACCTCTTTGATGGTCTGCGGTGGTTGGAGATTCTGGACAGCGGCGATTTTTTCAGGATTTGCGTCAATTCCCCGATGAATGGCCATAAAACCAAGGAACTTTCTAGAGTCAACTCCAAAGATACATTTTTCTGCGTTGAGGTTCAATCCCCCCCGGCGGAGGGAATCAAACGTTTCTTGCAGATCCTCCGCATGATCTTCTGCTCTTTTGCTCTTAACGACAATATCATCCACATATATAGACACATTTCTCCCAATCAGTTCACGAAAAATCCGGTCAACTGTCCTTTGAAACGTTCCTCTAGCATTTTTGAGTCCGAAAGGCATGACTTGATAGCAAAATATCCCTTGGTTGGTGATGAAAGTTGTTGCCTTCTTATCTTGCGGATCAAGGTGTATCTTATTATATTCGGAGTAGGCGTCAAGATAGCTATGAACCTTGTTGCCTGCAGTTCCATCAACGAGTTCGTCAATGGATGGTAATGGATAACTGTCTTTGGGGCAGGATTTGTTGAGGTCAGAGAAATCAATGCATATCCTCCATTTTCCGTTAGACTTTTTTTTACCATAACCACATTCGAGATCCAATCTGAATCTTCCACTTCTTCAATGAAACCGGCTTCTAAAAGTTTATCCATTTCTTCTTCTGCAGTAGCTGCTTTCTCGGGGGCCATTTTTCTTTTCTTCTGTACTATGGGTTTCATTCCTGGACGGATCCTCAAGTGTGCAATGCGATGGCAGGTGGGACTCCCAAGAGATCACGTGGAGTCCATGCGAAAACATCCCTGGACCTTGCTATGATCTCTAAGATCCATTCCTTCTCGTTCGGTTCTAGTGCTAGCCCCACATAGATCTATTCTTTCGGATCTGGAAATGGTGTGTAGATAGATATCTCATCCACGGTTGGTATTTTCACATCTGTTGGTCTAACTTCAAGCTCAGCCTCCGATAGTTCTGGCGCGTTGCTATCTCCTATCGCTGATTCACACTTCTCACTGATGCACATCACCTCTTTTTTCTTCTTGATGGAAGTTAGATAACAGCTTCTGCTTTCAGGCAGCTGTCCGCGGACTTCGCCTACTCCTCCTTCTTGCAAAGGAAATTTCCCAACAAAGTTGTAGATGGACACTATCATTAGGAATTTGTAAAGTGAAACGCGTCTCAACAAAGCGTTGTTAACAGTAGATACTTTAACTACCGTAAATACAACATCATCCATCCGCCTTCTCGGGACCGTTCCCAAGACTACTGTTAACTCGATTGTCCCGGCCACCTGTACTTCTCCTTCTGAGAAGGTGATCAAAGTACCTGCATAATGTTTTAACGATGTCGCGGAGATTCCCATCTGAGAGAAAGCATCCCATGACAGTATAGCAACAGAGGAGCCAGAATCAATGAAAACTCTTTTAACTGTCTTGGTAGCTATTTGAGCATGGATGACCAAAGGGTCCGAGTGCGGCATCCTCACTTCCTCGGCTTCTTTAGGGGAAAAAATGATTTCCTCATGCCGTGTTAAAGAGATTTTTCTACTTGACGCGGATGGTGGTTGTCTTCCTTCTCGCTCGTAGTTCCTCTTTTCCTGTCTGCTTGATCCTTCCATGGAGTATTCTCCAGCAAGGTTATTAATGAATCCCTCAGGCTCTGGTATATTGCCTACTCCCGGTCTTCGGGCTACTTACTGGTTTGTTGGTGCCTGGTTAATAGATCCTTGCATGGTGGGGAAACGATTGTGCCTACCTCCGCCCCACCTTTGCCCCATGCCCCTTCCTTGATTGAAAGGAGGGGTATCCGCCCGCTAATCTTGAGGACCTCGGTTTCGGTTCCGTCGGTGGTGAGGGCCGTCCGGTCGAGGGTCGTAATTTTCCCAATCCGGTCTTTGATTGTATCGATCCTCTCTTTGCGGTGGATGTCTCTTTTCCTGATTTCAGTAAACACTTTCCCGCGGATGATCAACCTCGTGTCTTCACGCATCCTCTCTTTGACGGGATCATTGACCTCTTTCAGAATTCATATGCACTTCATCGCGGTGGGAACGAAAAGCTTCTTCATGTGACTGATGCTTGGGAGGTTTAACCTTTTCCTTTTTGAACTTTCCGGCGAGTTTTCCAAAGAAACCTTGATTGCCTGTGTTTGCCCTTGCACTGGACGTGGCCGCCTCCTCTGCTTCAATTTGTCTTGATATGCGATCTCTCAAATCATCATAGCTGGAAGGTTTCTTACGAAACAAATAAGTTTTGAAGTCTCCCTCTGCTAGATTTCCCATGAGAATGATAGTAGCTGACTCATGATTGAAATTAGGGATTTGCACTACCACGCTGGTGAATCAGGTAAAGAAATGTCCAAGTGTTTCTCCAGCTCCTTGCTTGATTGAGTTCAAATTAAGCATTGTCTTCTTCCGCGAGCGCACGTTTCCAAAATGATATTTGAAAATATGGGTTAACTGGGTAAAACTGGCCATAGAGTTTTTTGGCAAGTTGGTAAACCATTTGAGGGCTATCTTCATCAGTGTTGAGGGGAAAGTCCGGCACATCATTGCATCGTTGTATTCATTTATTCCCATTGCGGCTGTAAAGTGACACAAATGATCTTCGGGATCGGTCGTTCCATCATACTTCATCAAGCCCACATCTCTCCATCTCTTAGGTACAGCCGCGGAACATACTTCTCTAGTGAAAACAGAAGGTAAGACCGCTGGACCTTTCGTTCTCATGTTTGCTGAATCTGACTTGCTGGAGGTCGAGATGTCCGTGGATCGCTCTCCGCGTCGATATTTGTTCTCATGTTGCCATTCGTCATTCTGCCATGATTGATGTGGCATTGCATAGCCTTGGCCCTGAAAGCCATAATTCATGTTGCCGAAAGCATGGCAGGGTTGTTAAACGTGGTATATCGCCTATCAAAATTTTTATGTTGTCCTTCTTGATAAGTCGTTCCCTACTGACGCGGGTTGGGGCTTTGCCTTAGTTGGCTATGTTGTTGGAAGATTTCCTGGTTTTGATGCAATTGCAAATCTGAAAAGGAACTGGCCAAAGCATGAATACAATGCCCAAGATGGATGGCTAATGTTCAAATTCTCAACTGAAGATGATAGAGACTCAGTCTTGATGAGAGGTCCCTACACTGGCCCAGGTTACACACTTCTTCTCAAGTGTGTGCCTGAAAGGTTTACATTTGATAAGGCCCTTTTTTCTACTCTCCCTGTATGGATCAGAATACATAAACTCCCTATTGAGTTCTGGACCCCAATCATGCTTGAAAAAATTGCATCAAAAATTGATGATCCAATTATGACAGATGGTTATACAGAGGATAGATCAAAGCATCTCTATGCCAGAGTGTTAGTTGAGATGGATTGCTCAAAAGAAATGAGGAACATGGTCCACATTGAGTTTGATGATGCTCCTTATCACACATGATTTATTGAATATGAGAATTTGCCTCCAAGATGCAACAGATGTAACACATATGGGCATGAGACAACCAAATGCCCTGCAGCTAGAGGCACTACTATGGAAACTAGAGGCAAGACTAATGCTGGCACCCACAAAGTATATAGAGAAAAAACTAGGCCTTCAGATGCAGGGGGCTCCTCTACTCTTCCTAGCACCTCCCTTACCCCTAACTCTTCCAACCCAAATTCTTTCAATCTGTCCAACCCAAATTCTTCCAATCCACCCCCCCCCCCTCCTCCTCTTCCTCCCCCTCCCAACCCCTCTCCACAAAGTACCACTCCTTCCACTGAACCCTTACCCCTTTCTTCTACTGGTAATCACACTACCAGCTCTCCCAATTCCATCACTGCCCCTTCTAGCTCTAATCCTATACTAGATTCCCACAACTCCCCTCCTCCTTTGCTACCCACTCCTAATCCTAAACACTGTATACATAGCCCACATAGATACAGATCAACCTCCAAGTCTACACAAAAAAACACCCCTTCTGGTTTCAAATCTACCATGACCAATGTTAGATCCTCACTTTTCTCTTCAATAGAAAGGATCAATCAAGCCTATCAGAGAAAGAAAAACTCCCCACCCCCTACAAGAACTGAGGAAAACCTACAAGATATACAGCAAACTTATATAGAGGTTTCAAAAAGAGTAGAAGCAGAAATGAGAGAAGATGATTTACAGAAAGAAAAAGAAAGAAGAATGAGAGAGAAAAAGGTGACATTTGCCAGTAATAATTCCTTCCATGTCTTAGAGCAAATGTCTGAGGTAATAAACTCAGAACTACAAGGGTCAGAGATAGCAGCTAGAACTGATCGGAACACAAATACTGATAACCAACCAGATTGCAGTACAGCAAAACAGAAAACTAAATTGAAGGAACAGGAAAAGGGACAGGCTACTATTGAAGTCAGAAGAAATGGGAGACTGAACAAGCAAGGGCAGAGACCTACAAGAGTTCAAGAGATACAGGAAAGTAATACTGATGACAATGAGGAGGATGAGGTGATGGATACTGAAGAAAGAGAAAAGAAGGAAACTATGGTAGCTCTTAACTACTGGCCAGTTCATAATGTAGAAGGTCAACAAGCCACAGAAAAAGGGCCTAGCACCTTTCTGAAAAGGAATAAATGATAGTAGCTTCATGGAATGTAAGGGGGTTCAACAGCACCTCCAAGCATAAAGCTGCTATTAAGTTCCTGAGAGAGAGAAATATTTGCTTCTTAGGTATTGTTGAAACAAAACTTGACCTCCCCAAACTCCAGTCTATCATGAACAAAAGGTTTCCCCAGTGGAGCTTCATTCATAATTTTGACCAAAGCCATGCAGGCAGAATTATTATCCTATGGGATTCTCAGAGAGTAGTTTTCAATCCAAGGAGAATTACTGATCAACTCATTTGTGGGAACCTTCAATGCAAAATCACTGGAAAGAGTTTTGAAATGGATCAGGTTTATGGGCTACATACCATTGTCAAGAGGAGAAGCATGTGGAGAAGCCTGGCTGATGAAATAGAGCACTCTAATTCACCTTGGTTGGTACAAGGTGATTTTAATGCAATTATGAGATCCTGTGAAAGGAAGAATGGTGCTACCGTGACTGCCTATGAAACCTCTGATATGTGGGAACTATGTGCTCAGTTGGATCTTCACGATTCTATCAGTGATGGTTTAGACCACACTTGGTTCAAAGGTACAAAATCCACAAAAATAGACCGTGTGATGGTTAATGGAAACTGGGATACCCTAAGCCTCTACTGCAAAGCTACCTTCATCATTCCAAAGTCCTTATGTGACCATTGCCAAGTCCTGGTGGAAGTATTAGAACAGCAGAGAAGCAGGAAACCTCCCTTCAAATTCTTCAACATGTGGTGCCAAAGTGATAACTTCCAACAAACTGTCCAGGATAACTAGGTGCATCACAGACATGGTTCTCACCAATACTTCCTTTGCAAGAAGCTTCAAAAATTAAAAAAACCACTCCAGGCCTTGAACAAAGACCAGTTCTCAAACATAAGCACTAGAGCCAAAAATGCTGAGATAGATTATGAAAAAGCTTTTATGGAGTTTAGAAATGATACTGACTCTCAAATCTTAGCCCAGGCCATGGAAACTGCCAAGAAGAATGCCAATAGGCTAAAAGAGGCTGAGTTCAAATTCCTGTCACAGCTTGCCAAAACCAAACATACATTTGACAGTGATAAATGTAATGCCTACTTTCATGGTGTCATGAAGAAAAACATGAAAAGGAATCATGTTAGCTCCTTGATAAAAGAGAATGGGATGGAAACCATGTCTCAGGCAGAGGTTGCTGATGAATTTGTGAACTTCTACACTGGTTTGCTTGGAACTGAGAAACAAACTGCAGCTGTTGATGCTAGGCTTGTGAGAGATGGTGATGCTATACTAAAGCTGGACAGTCACCCTCAACTTACTAGAGCTGTTACCCCTGAAGAAATAAAAAATGCTCTATGGGATATTAGTGATGACAAATCTCCTAGACCAGATGGTTACACTTTTAAATTTTTCAAAGATACTTGGTCTACAACTGGATCCCAATTAACCAATGATGTCTAGGAATTCTTCTATTCTGGTCAACTCATCAAACAAGCCAACCATACTTCCATAGCCTTGATTTCCAAAACATCAAACCCTAAATCAGTAGGTGATTTTAGGCCTATCTCATGCTGCAACATTTCCTACAAGATTATCACAAAAATCTTAGCATCTAGACTCTCCCCCTTACTGAAAACCATCATTTCACCATCTCAAATTGGGTTCATTGAAGGCATAGTTATGAATGAAAATATCCTGCTACTACAGGAACTGATAAGAAGATACACGAGAAAAAGAATAAGCCCTAGGTGCATCTTGAATTTAGATTTAAAGAAAGCCTATAACACAATTTCATGGAGCTTTATAAAACAGATGCTATATCACCTGAACTTTCCTCCTCTGTTTACTCACTGGATTCTTGAATGCATTTGTTCTCCTTCCTATTCCATTAGTATTAATGGTTCTTTGCAGGGGTTTTTTCATGGAAAAAGAGGGTTAAGACAAGGTGATCCTATATCACCCCTAATCTTTGTCCTATCTGTTGATTATCGTTCCAGAATTCTAAGGTGTAGGACTAGATTACCTGGATTTAAATTTCATCCAAAATGTGAATATTTACAAATATCCCATCTTGCATATGCTGATGACATATTATTAATGTCTAGAGGGGATAAGAACTCAATGACTATTCTACTGGATGCTCTCAAACATTTTTCTGAGGTTTCAGGTTTAGAGATCAGCCCCACCAAATCCTCTTATTTCATAGCAGGGGCTAAAGAAGAAGATAAGGAATTCCTTGCAACAAGATCAGGATTCTCTCAAGGAACATTTCCTTTCAGATACCTTGGCATTCCCATCTCTTCTGGGAAACTTACTGTCTCACAGTTTTCTCCCTTCCTTGACAAAATCCTAACAAACATCAGCTACTGGAATTCAAAAACTCTCTCATATGCTGGGAAGGCTGAACTTATCAGGTCTGTTTTACAAGGTATTAGTGCATTTTGGTTTTCTATCCTCCCTTCCCCCTCCACTCTAATTAACAAAATCAATAGTCTTTGTGCTAAATTCCTGTGGAAATCACATAGAATCAAATGGAAGGATGTTTGCTTACCTAAAGAGGAGGGGGGTTTAGGCCTGAAAGATTTAAAAATCTGGAATAATGCTTTTATATCTAGAATGTTATGGGATATTGAAAGGAAAAAAGACAGTCTTTGGATAAGGTGGGTTCACCATCACTATCTTCAACAAGAAAATACATGGAACTGGGAAGTGCATGACAAAAATGATTCTCCCTTGATTAAAAAAATTTTGTCTATCAGGAATGCTATTCTAACCTCTGCAGGTACTGCACAAGAGGCCACTACTCTTCTCAACAGCTGAGCACAGTGTGGAGTTTTCAACATTCAATCAGCTTATGATCATTTCAGAAGAAGGGCTCCCAAACCTCCTTGGGCCACTGTGGTCTGGGACAGAGCAATTGTGCCTAAACATGCTTTCATTCTATGGCTTGCAGCAAAGGGAAGACTAGCCACAAAGGACTTGCTCAAATTCGAGGAAGTGGACCAAAACTGTCAGTTTTGTAACCAATACCAGGAATCCCATCTACATTTATTTTTTTCTTGTACTTTTTCTCAAAATGTTTGGTCACAGGTGAGGGCTTGGCTTGGACTGTGGAGAGGAATGAGCACCCTGAGTAGTGGTCTCAAATGGCTTAAGAAAGAAGCAAAAGGAAAGGGATGGAGCTCTAAAGCAAAAAGATCAGCACTGGCAGCCATTGTGTACTTCATTTGGAAAGCTAGAAATGAGAAGGTATTTGAGAATTCAAGCAAAAGTGTAGAGGAGATTGTGCACATGGTTAAGCAACACGTCTACAAAGCCCTTTCACATGATTTTGGCATGCAATTCAGACCAGCTTCAACTCTACAAGGAGGGCTAATTCAGGCTACAACATAACCCAGCTAGCTACTGTTTTTGGCGGGTTTATTAAACTTTAGGAAGGCTATACCCTATAATGTAATTTTGCTGTTATTTCATACCATCCATAGCCTAGATATCCAAAGGCTTACATGCCCGGATGTGCACTGCATTTTCCTATCCTCCATTCGGGATTAGCCTATTGTTTTGGTGTGCTAGTTTGTGAGGTTGTAAATCCCCTGATGGCCTAGCCGAAGGGGGATTTATGCTCTCACAATTCTAGGGGGTAGGCCCGACTTCTGATAGCTTTGGCTTGAAGAGACATGGGGTTACCCCGAGTCCTAGACTCAACACACCCATAGATTGGAACAACTTAATTGTTCCATGATTTTGGTAGCCTCGGTTTAGTGACCTACATCACTAAACCACACTTTTGTACTATGTAATTATTTCTTTCCTTGCAATATATTAACCTTTAAAATCAAAAAAAAAGTAATAATGCGCTTGCTCTTACTGGTGAGGATTAGGCTGTTCATGATGGATCTCATAGTGCCAAAAGTTCTGAGGTATGTATTCCCCCCCGCCACCATGTTGATCATAATAATGATAGAGGGGGGTCACATGGGGCTGCTCCCCCACTTCACCCTACAGATCGGGCTGAGAGGACATCGGAACGTACATACTTGAGGCTTCCTGATCATGGTGGACCTCCTGGCTCATTTCTTGAGTCGCGTCGTCTTGATTAGCACTCATTACTCCTGTCTGTCTGTTAGTTTCAATAAGTCAATGATTCATTGGTTTATGTTTCTTCTAAAAAGTCTTTTATCTTATATGTGCGGACTTCTTGCCTCCTTCAGGAGGTGGGAGTCTATCTGATTTCTCAGATTGTAACTTGCAAAGGAACCCCTTAGCGTGAAGGGGTTCCCACAGAAGACACCAATGACAAATCTCAATCTAAAAAGGCCTCCATTTTTGGTGAGACCCGGAGGTGGACCTCGTGGGAATCAAAACACTCCCGACGGGCTTACCTGACCCGCACCGAGAAATTCGGTACGGCCCAACCTGTTCCGTGGGAGGTAAAGTATCTCAACAAAACTATCTCCATGCCGAGGCTTCGTCAACAAATGGGGATCAATCATTTACCTGTCACCGTCCACTAGACGCGAGAAGACAGTCACGACCTGCTAGATCCTCACTTCAGACTCTTGACTTACGAGACAGACCCTTTGAGTTATACGCGGATGAGGGGAGATTCTATCCGCGGAGCGGTTCTTCTTCCTAATCAAGATCTTTCACTCTCTGTGTACTTCAATCTCTCTATCTTTGGATCTTATCCTCTAGGAAGTATCTCTTCTAGTCCGCTCTTTTCTCCTCCTCTCTCTCTCTCTGGTGCCAAAAATCTTTTTCTTGTGTAAAGTCTTTCCCTTTTATAGTTGACAAGAAGTCCCTGGGCTGCCGCCACGTGTTGTCTTTTGATCGACACTTGTCTTACCTGTGGAATGTGGGCATGTTGGGTACGTACGCTCTCTTCTTGTCCGTAGATGAAATGGCCCTGAAGGTGGGGGATCCAATTTTGATCGCGGATGTCTTTATGAAGCCTAATTCCTCTTTTTATCATTATTTCTCTTTATTTATTTTTAGATGTTTTCTTGACCGGTTTCGTCAACACCGTCGATCAGAAATTGTAACAGAAGCAGACAGAAATGAAAGAAAGCTGGTCGATGTCGACTAACCCTACTCGACTTCGACCACTGTAGCAGTCGACTACGGGTAGATTTGGTCGATTTCGAGTAACACAGAAACAAAGTTCGAAACTTTAAATTGCATAAAAAACGAAAGCAAACACGAAATTGGGAATAAAATCAATAAACTAAAAAACTTCCAAGATCAAGGTTTCAACACCACAATGATAACCGCGCAAAGTAACACATAAAGGTATAAAAGATCATGCCTTTTCATCAAATAACTTTTGTTATTAACAAATAGGAATATAGAGGCTTTCGCATAAAGCCTAATTGTTACTAACCCTTTTTCACATAATTAATCCAAGTTGCATTAAGATCACTTTCGCTTCAATAACACAAACAAGGATCACTTTCAATTTTAGAAAAAGAATCATGCTCGTAGGGATAGAAGACGAAATCGCATCAAAAGATTGTACCTTTACTGCATCACCTTACATGGCTACCGTCGGGTTCACCCCGACCCTAGAAGTTGGGAGACTACTCGTTTGTCATCACGAATAAACTCATCAATAGTTTGTGGAAAAAAAATTACATTAATAAAATCAAACAAGACTTACAACCGAATAAAGCCAACTCCGCTCTCGGTTCACAAACTTTACTCGGCTCCAAGTCTCTCTCTCTCCTACTCGCTATCTCTCTCTATGTGTTCTCTTGGGGGTTGGATTGGATGATTCTAAAATCCAACCCCTAAATCCTTATTTATAATGTTCCATGTATCTATTCTAGGAAGGAACAACTATATCTATATCTAAAACTTTCTATCTAATAACATAAGATAAAACATTATCATAAAGGAAATAAATCTCTAAAGGAAACTACGACTATTGTGGATAGATTTCTTCTTAACTTGATAGATCTTGAGGTGGTGTTGATAGAATTCCACATATCTTCTCTTGCAAGCACTCTATCTTCTCGTATCCATTCGATCTTGGACTCGGACTGCTGACGATATGTACTCGACATCGACTAAGTTGCTCGACATCGAGTACAGTTTTCTCCTTCTGGACTTCACTCGAGCTTGAGCACGTGTTGAACATTCGACTTGTACTCGACATCAAGTAAGGCTACTCGATGTCAACTAGCTTTTGGCTCCTCGAGCGACTCTGCTCGACTTTGGTGGATTTCGACCGGTTTTACTCGATATCGACTAGAAGTGGTCGATATCGACCAGAATGTGTCGAGTGCTTTCCTATTGTTTCCAGCTCGATTCGTCTTGGTTCCGCTGCTTCTGGACCTTGGACTTTCTGTAGTTGACTTCGAGTTTTTTGTCCTTTCTCCGAATTGCTGTCAAATGCCTCGATTTCTGCGAAAATAAACAGAAACTAATGTAGATTCCATAATTTGTCAAATAAGTGTAAACTGTATAGAATTTGTACTATTCTAGGCCAAATGTATCAAATGCATACAGAAATCGACATAAATGTAAGTAGAAAACATGGCAAATTAGGCTCACATCAAACACCCCATACTTAAGCTTGCTTGTCCTCAAGCAATACTTTTAATGGTCATACAAGGGAAGAAATCAAAACTCTCAACATATTAGATTCATTTTTATACAACCCTATAATCAATTACCATCACTGAAAAGGTATTAATGTCACAAATTCATACATGTGCAATAAAAGCAACATCTACTCACAAAAGGAGGGTTATGCAAAAAAAATCCGTATGACAAAGCATTAATAATCAAGAGGACTTTAATTTAAGCTCAATAAGGAGTGGATTGGTAAAAGGCTAAAGGTAGACAATTTTTGGCAATGTTGTGCTAATGATCTGGGGAAATTGAGTACTTTCAAAACTTTCATACCACATTCCTTCTTTTTTTGATTTCTCACCTTTCGCTCATTCGCTCAATGCTTTCTTTCAATATTATGCTTTTACCTCTCTAACCTCAGCACTGCCTTCTCGCGAGTCGCAAACATGGGTGTCATGATTGGCCCTGGATACTTAGTGCTTTGGACTTCTCACCTTGGTGTCCCATCCTGCGGAACTATTATCTCAACGCAGGCAGGGTCGATCTACCTTTATCTCCTGAGGTGACCGAATTTTCTTTCACTCATTAAATTTTCCATAATATTTGAAACTTTGTAGCCAAACTCCAAATAATGATGTATAACAACACAAACACCCTAACCATACAACAATCTCCATAATGTAACATCATTCTCAACATAATCCCCGGATAAGGTAAAGAATGTGCAATATTTAGATCATGTGGTGCAATAATTGAAATAAGGCTTAATATGGCTTTTGTGATGCATAAGCATAGGTAAAGGCTAGGATATAACAATATGAGCATATATGGAAAATATAAAGTCATCCATCCTCTTATCATGCAACATGTCAAAAACAATTTCAAATTTTACCTACTTTCATGGTTTTTATAAAAATATGCACTTCATTTTGACTTCCCTTTACTAGGCAATTTCATGCTATATCTCTAATGAATCTAATTTTGCATCGTCGAGTTCAATAAAAGATTCCATGACACTTATCAAAAAAATTTAATGGGGGTGATTTTTCAAACTTTGGAAAGCAAACGTATAAGAACATAAATCAAATATGAAATCCAAAGTATCCATGTATAAGCAATTGAAAAAATAATGCACAAATAATGTCAAATAAAATTAAATATGCACAAACTAAGCCCTTCCCCCACCCCATACATAAACATTACAGTGTCCTGACTGTATAAAAAAACAAGGGTAAAGAAAGAGACTCACTAGACAGGTGTGCAAATCGTCGGAATCGAGTGTGGATGTTGCTGCAGAGGTAGTCGACTTCGAGAAATGGTACTCGATTTCGAGCACTGTTAGTCGACTTCGACCATGGCTACTCGACTTTGAGTAGTGTTGAACCTCAGGATGGCCTTCTTTCCTCGACCACAGGTTCGTTTCTCGTCGATGGGTGGTCGACGTCGAGTAGAGTGGTCGATGTCGACTACGCCTGCAGCTTCTTTTACCTGCAAGATTCGTTAGACGGAAAATATCAACAATAGAAAAACTTAAAAACTAATGTCCAAAAACCAAAAACCAACAACCAATGTCCAAAAATTCAAAAACTAATTGTCTATTTACAAGCTCTAGACTTTATAGTCACTAGGCCGACTTTCTCCGTTAAGCTCAAGGTGGCATCTACAGGGCCCATTGATAGCATGCATTTAGATGGTCATAATTGGTTGCATTTAGCTTAGTTATGATGCATATCATGCACGGTTTAAGTATAATTTGCATATTTGCTATTTATGTTGGTGGAGTCGGAATCTGCACACTTTTATTGATTATTTCAGGTAACTGTGGATCCGAGGATGAGACATGGGTTGATAACGCATTAAGATGAGGAAGTCTAGTTGATCGAAGAACCTTAAATGAAGATCTAAAGAGGTCATGAGAAGAAGAAGCGAGCCTAAATGAAGAACAAGTCTGAAAAAGTTGTCGCCATATATGCTGAACTTGTTTTGTACTTTCTGGAGGCCTCGGTTGTTCGATTGACTATTATGACCATGCATTGGAAGTATCTTTCAGAGAGCTACAACTTTCTTGTTGACGTTGAGAGCTTATTTAAAGTAGATTTTTCATAAAAGACCATTGTAGAGGGTGCAACACATATGTCGCGGCCGCAGCAAATCAATGAAGCAACGCCCGTAGCTTCCATGCCGCGGCCGCTGCATTTGCCCAGAGCGACGCGTTTTGCGTTCAGCGACAGTTTTCTATTTCCAAACCCTATTTATTCTATCTTTGTTTTTTGGAGGCGGACTTGGACACAAAAAGGGAACGAAATTGAGAGAGGGATTAGCCCTAGGTTTCCATTCATTCATTAGATTAGGATTCAAGACGATTTTAGTTGGTGATTGAGAGCGATGTTCGCCATGAGCGGCTAAACTCTCTTCGTTCTACTTGCAATTTGAAGCTTTGTTTGGATTGGGTTGTGAGTTTCTGAATCTTGTTCCTCATTTCCTATATTGAATGTTTCGACTTCTTTGTGCTTATTGATTGATTGTTTTGTTCTTTCTTGTCTGGCCAACTTGTTAGATCAATTCAATTGCTAGGGTTTTGTAGATTCCTGATTGTGAACCTTAACTCAAGTAGCAAACTTGTCCCTTTAGGGCTGATTGAACTAATTGGATAAGTAGGAAGTTAGATGTGTTGTTAATTCCCTCTTTAAGGACTACAAATACCTTGGTTAATCTCTGAACTTAAAGCTATCAATTGGGTTAAATCCTTCTTTAGGGATTGTTCGATTGATAAGGGTTTCTAGGACTGATTGAACTAGTAACTATATTAGGCCAGGACAAGGGCACTCATAGGAAACCTAAAAGGGCAAGAGGAAGTTACAACATCAATTCAACCAAATAAAGTGGATAGTTGTAGGTAGATCGATCATCTCTAAATTGGTTTGCATCAATCTGTTTATAGTTTATTTTGTTTTCTTTCTTATTTCAATAACCCAAAAACCCCCCTTTCAACTAATTGGTAAATACACATTGCTGAGAAATACTTGATTCTCTGTGGGATCGACCTCTCACTTACTTGCTATACTAGTTTGTAGGTTTGAGTTTTATTTTGATACAGTTTAAGCGACTAAAAACCGTTCATCAAATTGGCGCCGTTGCCGAGGAATCAAGTTTATTTTTTTGTTTTGTGTATTTATTGATTTTTGTGCATATATCCAACCCGTTGTGAACCTATCTTACGGTTCACAACACCCTTGCTACTAACTTTTTAAGTTGTTGAGATTAGCGCAGTTTGAAGGTGAGAACATTCACCAATACTTCACTAGATTGCATGAGTATGTTGACGACCTTGGTTCATGGGGTTATCAATTCAGCATCCGAGATATGATTATTTGGATAATTGATGGGATGATTGTTGAGACGTGAGCGCTTGCTGAGTACATGAGTAACGGAGGCCTGAAGTGGTTAGGAGGATTGTCGGAGTTTTGGGATTTTTTCTATTATATGGATTACCATGCTGCACAGGAAGAATTGCTCGCCACGTCTTCTCCACCAATGGAGGACTCTATCACACATATAGAGGATCCATTCCAGAGCCTTACACAATTAGTGCAGCAGCTAGATGAGCGTAATAGAAATTTGGAAAATCAGATGGCTCGGCGAAACCAGACCTTGGAGGAACTAATGAGCCAAATTGGAAAACTAATTGTTGGTCCCCAAGGTAAGGAAGAAAGGGGCTTAGAAGAAGAAGGATATGAAGTTGTAACTGATGGTGAAAGATCTGAGAAACAGCGATCGCCGCAGCCAGGCGGTGACCACCGCATTGTTACTGAGGAGCCCCCAACGTCTTCTTCTCTTGATTTTTAGAAACCCATTGTTGTGAGCTGAATCTGCCATGTTTTACACCTACTTTTATATCGATTTCTGTATGCATTTCATGCATTTTGGTTAGAATAATACATAAATTGTGTAGTTTATGTTTATTTGCAATATATGGAGGTCTACACAAGTTTTTGTTATTTTTCGCAGAAATCGGACGCACTTTGGAGCTTAAAGGAAACTCATGGAGAGGCTAAAAATGGTGTAGCTGGAGAAAACGCCATTTTTCACCATTCTTCGTCCTGAATCAAGCTTTGATGTCTTCATGAGAGTTGTAGCCCTCGGACAAAATCTTTCCAACGCATGGTCATATGCATCAATCCGACGAACGAGGACTCGGGAAAGTGCATTTCAAGAACAGAGCAGAAAGCTGGGAGAACTTTACTCGATCTCGAGTACACTTACACGATCTCGACAAAGGCTGTCCGAGCACACCTGGGCGAGCAGAGCTGATCGAGGACACTGAGTCAGAGACAACCCGATCCCGGAACCCTACTCGATCTCGAAGAGGCCTTGTCGAGATCGACTACACCTCAGTGCCATGTCCGAAGTCGACGAGCTGTGCCAAGTCGAGAAGCCGAAGACGGAGAAGCCGAGCCAACTCTACTCGATCTCGAGTACAGCTAGTCGAGATCGAGGACCACCATGCGCCAGTCCGAGTCCATGCCGAGGAGGAGTCCTCGACCACACCAGGCCATACATCCTCGACTACACCCAACTCGATCTCGAGGAGAGTTAGTCGAGATCGAGGAGGCAAGGAGCCCAGATCCGAGCCTGTCGAGTAGAGCCACCCAAGAAGCCAGCCAGCCCCAGTCGATGACGAATCCTACTCGATGTCGAGGAGCCCTACTCGAGATCGACGAGCGCCGTGTCCGAAACCGCGATACGCGCTTTGGCCGTCCGTGTCGAGCTGGGAGTCCTTGAGGCCGAAGGAAGCTAAGTCTATCCGATATCTATCAGATTCTATCTATGGAGAAGATTTACCACACATGGAGAGAAGACTTAGCTATTTTAGATTTATCTTTTCCTTTTAGATTTAATTCCTAAATTGCTTTTATTTATCTTTTAAAGTTTTAGATATAATTTTAGATATAGATAGATATATTCTATCCTTGATTAGCAAGGAATAGGAGGCTATAAAAAAAGCCCTAGGGGCTGGTTTTTCATTCAATTACACACACAATTCCATTCAAGTAAGTAGGAGTAGAGAGAGAAAGTTTGTGGCGAGCAAGGTGGAAAGGCGAAAGCGGATTTGTCTTGTTGGTTGTAAGCTTTCTTTATTTAATTCAATGCAAGTTAGTTTCTTTTGTTATTTAATGTCTTTCTTGATGATGAAGAGCGAGTAGTCCACCCACTTCTGGGGCTGGGGTGAGCCCGACGGTGGCCATGTAAGGTGATGTGGTAAAGGTCAGATCTTGTTATGCAATTCGTCTTCTATCCCTATGAGCATGATTCTTTTACGAGAGTTGAAGGTGATCCTTGTTTGTATTATTGAAGCGAAAGTGATCTTAATGCAACTTGGATTAATTATGTGAAAAGGGTTAGTAACAATTAGGGTTTATGCGAAAGCCTCTATATGCCTATTTGTTAGTAACGAAAGTTATTTTGATGGAAAGCATGAGCTTTTATGCCTTTATGTGTTACTTTGCATGGTTATAGTTGTGGTGTTGATACCCTGGCTTTGGAAGTTTTTCATATATTGAGTTTATTTCGTCAGAAATCTGAAATCTGTGTTCAAAATCTACAATTTGATACTTTCTGTGTTTTGGTCGATCTAGAGGAGGAGTTAGTCGAGATCGAGTAGGCCTTTGTCGATCTCGAGTAGAGTCTTGTCTACGTCGAGTTGAGTTTCTATTTCTGTTTTCGATTATGCAATTTCTGTTTCTGCTATTTGTTGTCGATCTCGAGTAGAGTCTGGTCTAGGTCGAGTTGAGTTTCTGCTTTCTGTCGTCGATTCTGAAGTTTCTGTCTTTGCTGTTGTTTGTCGATCTCGAGTTGCTGTTGTCGAGATCGAGTTAGTTGCCGCCTTTGTTTTGTTTCTTGCTTTCGTTTGTCTTTCTTTCTTTGTTCCTTTGTTTCTGTCTTTTCTATTGCTTTTCTGTGAGATTTACAGCTGCCTAGGATCCGCTGACACGCTTCGTCGTGGATTCGATCCTGACTTGCTCTTACTACATTGGAGGGAGTCTTGTAATTATTTGCATGGGCCTAAATCTGGTTTGATCTATTTTGTTATATTTCATACTTGATTTCCTCCCTAACAACAAATTGGCGCCGTTGCCGGGGAAGCTATCATTCGCGCCTTAGGTAGTCAGATCTCACTTTTTTCTTTGAGTTACTTTACAGGTGTATGCGCCGTTCTAGTCAACCACCTGAGTTTGACGGCTTAGATGAACCAGAGCGCCTTCTACACATCAGAGCTAAACTGCAAAGAACCATGGCAGCTGCAGAGACAAAGGAACAGCTGATCGAGAGGCTCACGAGGGATCTAGCCGCCAAAGATGCTGCTCTCGCCACTGAGAGAGCAGAAAGGGAACAAGAAGCTGAACGTGCGAGGCAGCTGGCAAATGAGCTTGCCCTATACCCAACCACTGCAGAGGATTATATGCACCCGACTCTCGTCGTGCCTGAATCGGCCATTCTAATCCCTGAAAACAACTATGAAATTCGCACTCAATTCCTTATTGAAATTAAAAATCATGCATTTCATGGTAGATTTAATGAATGCCCGTTGCGCCATATTACCAACTTTACTGACATGTGTCGTACTCTTTCTGAAGGTACCACCTTGAAGTACATCCTGATGAAAGCCTACCGTTGGTCTCTGGTTGGGCCTGCACTGAAATGGTTGGAAGGGCTGAAACCACGATCTCTCACGACATGGGCTCAAGTGAAGCAGGAATTTCTGAACAAGTTCTTTCCTCCTGCCAAAACTGCACTCCTGCGCCAAAAGATCACATCTTTCAAACAGCAGCCTGGGGAGACACTGGCAAAGGCATGGGAACGCTATAAGGATCTACTGCGATCCTGCCCCACACATGGACAGCAACCCTGCGTAGTTCAAGAGATCTTCTTCAACTCTCTGGACTTGGCTGCAAAGGACAGAATCAACACATATACTCACTATGAGTATCTGACAATGTCGCCTCCTGACGCATGGGCTACTCTAGACAAGCTGACCAACTATGATAACAAGTATGGGACTCCAGTCAACTATGAGGAGAACCCCTACGCCAGGCCAGCACCGTCCATGCCCCTATATGAGCCTCCTAAGGAGATTGATCCAGATGTTAGGGAGCTGTACTACAGAGACCAGAATAAGAAGCTCCTCAAACAAGTAAAGTACCCTTCTGTCAACCAGCCTTGTATTGAATGCGGATCGCAGAGGCACACCATTACTGAGTGCGCACACACAGAGCAAGTCAGGCTGGCAGAATACCATGAAGAGGTAGCTTACGCAGGGGTCCCAATCGCTACATGGGGGACCAAAGGTTTCAGCAACCACATTGGAACCAAGGTGCCCCTAGGAACCCCCCGCCCTACAGAGCTCTAGGACATCTAGAAAGGGATCAGAAAAAGGATGATCTACAGACTGTCTTAGAGGAGATAAGGAGAAATCATAAAGAAACCAGGCAATCCTTCAACTCAGTCTACACTCAGATTCAGGGTGTCAACTCTAGGCTTGGGGAAATTGATATATGGCGGAAAACGGTTGATACACAGATTGGTCAGCTAGCAACAGGAATCCTCAGGCAAACAGGGTCACTCCCAGGATCTTCAGAACCAAATCCAAAGGGAAAGACTGGACACATCGCTGCTGTAAAACTCAAAAGCGGCCATCAACTGCAAGAGCCAGAAGTTGGAAAGCAGCAGAACAAAGGAGACCAGCAAGTCGACCAGCAGCTAGTCGACGTCGACCAGAGCTTGGTCCATCTCGAGGAGGGCCTACTCGATCTCGAGGAGAAAATACAGAAACCATCGTCTGCACTACACAGCAACTCGACATCACCCAATCTGGTTGAGATCGATAAGGGTGTACTCGACATCGAGGACGGTCAGCTTGAGATCGAGAAAACTGCAGCACCTCCGACGTCTATTCTGGCTCCAAATCAGAAAATGAAGCTGCCTTTCCCCATAAAATCTCCAAAGGACCCGGCAGAAAAGAAATTTCAGCGCTTCATCAAGATGCTTCAAAAGCTCAACGTCACCATCCCCTTCACAGAAGCTCTCAATGAAATGCCATCCTATGTCAAGTTCCTGAAGGAGATTCTAAGCAAAAAGTGATCAATGGCTGAAATTACAGAGGAGTGCATCCATTTGGACATACTGGAGAAGAGGCCATATCCAGGTAAGTTTGCTATAACCATTGGATTTGGTCCATATAAAATTAATGCCTTATGTGATCTTGGAGCTAGTGTGAGTATAATGCCTTTAACAATTTGGTCCAAGATTAAGATAGGTGCCCTAGAGCCTGTGGATGCTAGACTTTATATGGCCAACAACACAGTGGTCATTCCAACAGGCATGGTGGACAATGTGCCAGTACAAGTAGGTAAATTCTTTGTCCCTGCTGATTTCTTAGTTGTTGATATGCAAGAAGACCCTGCTTGTCCAATTATTCTAGGAAGACCCTTCTTGGCAATGGTGGATGCCAACATAAGCGTAAGGAAAGGAGTGCTCACTTTGAACATCAGCGATGAGGTAATTGAGTATTTCTTTAATAAAACTGAAAGGCATACAGGTCCAATGGAAGAGGTAAAATCTATCTCAGCTGGCTACATCACCTGCGGGGAACCCAAGGTAAGAAATATGACCCCTGAGGAGCTGGAAAAGAGGGATATGGAAGCCCAGGTGGAGGAGATCATGGCAATCCTAAAGGAGGACACAGAGAATCCAATCGACACAGACTAAGGTACGTCGTTATGGACTAACTATTTTTCGGATGCCTTGACAGGAACCAAGTATGGGGTAAAGGTCGACCAAGACTCCTCGACATCGAGGACCCTAGTCGATCTCGACCAAAACCAGGAGCCTCCACCAGCACCAGCGTCGTCAAGCAGCAACACTGAAGGGCCAGGCTCCTCGAGATCGAGTACATTACTCGACATCGACCACCACCTCGCTGCCTCGGCTTCGCCTTCCTCGACGCTGATTCCACCGGACAGGCCAGGCTACTCGAGATCGACTACGCTAGTCGAGATCGACCAAGCTTCTCCGGCACCTGCTTCCTCGACGCTGAAACCACCAGGAGCTGAATCCTACTCGAGATCGACTACGCTAGTCGAGATCGACCAACCACCAGCTCCTGCATCCTCGAGCAGCTCACCTCCAGAAACTTAAACCTCGTCGAGATCGAGTACTCCTACTCGAGATCGACCAAACACTGTAGTCCCCGATTCCGTCTCTGCAAAGGTAAGCCAAGGTATGGATCTTTCTTCTCCTATTTCCATTAAAGATCTATCTATACATGGGAGAGGTTTGCCTTGGTATGTGCGCTTATGTAGGATTTCCAATGACGAGCCTAAGGAGCATGAAGTTGGAGACAAGCTCTATGTCTCTAAATCAAAGGATCATTGGTTCCCTAACAAATTCAACAAGAAGAGGATGGGGCCTTTCGTGGTGAACAAAATCCACTCTGGAGGATTGCAGCTGATGGACAAGAATGGATATTTGAAACCCAATCTACATGGGCCCTACAGATGCCACCTTTAGCTTAATGGAATGTCGGCCTAGCGACTATAAAATCTAGAGCTTGTACATAGACATTTAGTTTTGGACATTGTTTTGCTTGTTTTTGGTTTTTGAACACTTTTAGTTTTTCTATTGTAGGTATATGTCTTCTACACTTTTCAAGAACATGGATAGAAGCAAGCTATATGCAGACTCGGCGCTGCGATTCTTTCATTCAAAATTAAGAGGCCCTGCACACCTGTCTAGTGAGTTTCTGTCTCTACCCTTGTTTTTATACAGTGAGGACACTGTAATATTTAAGTATGGGGTGGGGGAAGGGCTCACTTTATGCATAATTGCCATATTTGACATTATGTGTGCATATTTAGAATTTATTTCTTTGAATTGCTACATGGATATTTTGGAATGCATTATTGATTTATGTGCTTATATGCATGATTTCCAAAATTTGAGAAAAATGACCCCCATTGAAATTTTTGATGAATGTCATGAAAGCTTTAATTGAACTCGACGATGCAAAATTGGATTCATTAGAGATATAGCATGAAATTGCCTAGTAAAGGGAAGTCACAATGAAGTGCATTATTTCTTGAAAACCATGAAAGGAGGTAAAATTTGAAGTTGCTTTTGACATGTTGCATGATAAGATGATGGAGGACTTTATATTTCCATATAATGCTCATTGTTTATATCCTAGCCTTACCTATGCTTATGCATCACCAAAGCCGTATTATGCCTTATTTCAAATATTGCTCCACATGATCTAAATATTTTCCATTCTTTACCTTATTACCTTATCCGGGGGTTATGTTGAGAATGATGTTACATTATGGAGATGTTATATGGTGTTTGTGTTGTTTATTATTATTGGAGTTTGGCGGAAAAGTGTTTGAAATATATGGAAAATTTAATGAGTGAAAGAAAATCCAATCACCTCAGGAGATAAAGGTAGATTGACCCTGCTCGCTGAGATAATAGTTTGGCGAGATGGGACACATTGTGAGGAGTCCAAAGCACTAAGTATCCGGGGCCATTCATGACACCCATGTTTGCGACTCGCGAGAAGGCAGTGCTAAGGTTAGAGAGGTAAAAGCATTATTGTTGATAAAAGCATTATGAAAGGTGATGAATCTTATGGAGAAGGAATGTGGAAACTCAGTTTGGAAATACTCCATTTCCCCAGATCAAAAGCACCACATTGCCAGAAATTGCCCACCTTTTAGCCTTTTACCAATCTACTTCTTATTTGAGCTTAAATTAAAGTCCTCTTGATTATCAATGCTTTGTCACGAATGAATGTTTTGCATAACCCTCCTTTTGGGAGTAGATGTTGCTTTTGTATAATTGCACATGCATGGATCTGTGACACTAGTACCTTTTCGAGGATGGTAATTAATTGCAGGGTTATATAAGAATGAATCTAATATGTTGAGAGTTTTGATTTCTTCCCCTGAATGACAATTAAAAGTATTGCTTGATGACAAGCAAGCTTAAGTATGGGGTGTTTGTTGTGAGCTGAATCTGCCATGTTTTACACCTACTTTTATATCGATTTCTGTATCCATTTCATGCATTTTGGTTAGAATAATACATAAATTGTGTAGTTTATGTTTATTTGCAATATATGGAGGTCTACACAAGTTTTTTTTATATTTTGCAGAAATCGGACGCACTTTGGAGCTTAAAGAAAACTCATGGAGAGGCTAAAAATGGTGTAGCTGGAGAAAACGCCATTTTTCACCATTCTTCGTTCTGAATCAAGCTTTGATTTCTTCATGAGAGTTGTAGCCCTCGGAAAAAGCTTTCCAACGCATGGTCATATGCGTCAATCCGACGAACGAGGACTCGGGAAAGTGCGTTTCAAGAACAGAGCAGAAAGCTGAGAGAACTTTACTCGATCTCGAGTACACTTACTCGATCTCGACAAAGGCTGTCCGAGCACACCTGGTCGAGCAGAGCTGATCGAGGACACTGAGTCAGAGATAACCCGATCCCGGAAAAGAGGCCTTGTCGAGATCGACTACACCTCAGTGCCATGTCCGGAGTCGACGAGCTGTGCCAAGTCGAGAAGCCGAAGACGGAGAAGCCGAGCCAACTCTACTCGATCTCGAGTACAGCTAGTCGAGATCGAGGACCACCATGGGCTAGTCCGAGTCCATGCCGAGGAGGAGTCCTCGACCACACCAGGCCACACATCCTCGACTACACCCAACTCGATCTCGAGGAGAGTTAGTCGAGATCGAGGAGCCAAGAAGCCCAGATCCGAGCTTGTCGAGCAGAGCCACCCGAGAAGCCCAGCCAGCCCCAGTCGACGACGAATCCTACTCGATGTCGAGGAGCCCTACTCGAGATCGACGAGCGCCGTGTCCGAAACCGCGTTACGCGCTTTGGCCGTCCGTGTCGAGCTGGGAGTCCTTGGGGACGAAGGAAGCTATGTCTATCCGATATCTATCAGATTCTATCTATGGAGAAGATTTACCACACATGGAGAGAAGACTTACCTATTTTAGATTTATCTTTTCCTTTTAGATTTAATTCCTAAATTGCTTTTATTTATCTTTTAAAGTTTTAGATATAATTTTAGATATAGATAGATATATTCTATCCTTGATTAGCAAGGAATAGGAGGCTATAAATAAAGCCCTAGGGACTGGTTTTTCATTCAATTACACACATAATTCCATTCAAGTAAGTAGGAGTAGAGAGAGAAAGTTTGTGGCGAGAAAGGTGGAAAGGCGAAAGCGGATTTGTCTTGTTGGTTGTAAGCTTTCTTTATTTAATTCAATGGAAGTTAGTTTCTTTTGTTATTTAATGTCTTTTCTATTGCTTTTCTGTGAGATTTACAGCTGCCTAGGATCCGCTGACACGCTTCCTCGTGGATTCGATCCTGACTTGCTCTTACTACATTGGAGGGAGTCTTGTAATTATTTGCGTGGGCCTAAATCTGGTTTGATCTATTTTGTTATATTTCATACTTGATTTCCTCCTCACAACACCCATCCCACCATCTCTTGAAGAATTGAAGGATGAAAGGGTTGGGGATCCTATCGAAATCATTGTCTTGCATTCATTCCCTCCTAGGTGGTTTCAACATAATAAGGATGTTCAAAAGGAGGAGGAATTGTTTGATGGCAACGATAGTTTCTTTGACGATAGAGATGGTCTAATGCTTCCTGACTTAGAACCTCATGAGTCGATGCATGAGGTTTCATGTGTTTTGGTTTCAACTCCATCTGACACATCCATTCTGAGCTCGCCCATTGATGAACCAGGTCTAGAGCCATTAGCTGAGGCTGAAGAGGTAATAAAGGTAAACTTTTGCAATTTTGAAGGTAATGGTGTATATGTTGATCCTTTTGATTGCTATTTTGAAAATCCATCAGCAGAACTGTGCTGCTGGTATCATATTCCGTCTGCAGAGAGTCATGCTAGACTCTTTGATAGATTGAAAGGGTTCTTGAGTTCCAAATTTTATGCTTTCAATTTATTGTGCTATGATGTTCTTTGTAAGATGTGTGCACCAGAATATGATAGGCTACTGAGGGCCTTGACGATGTCTGATAGCTAAGATCTTGAGATTGAAAATAACTCAGGTCAATGACATTAAAGAAAGGCACTTCTCGGGAGGCAACCCGATGTATGTTTTCTAATTTAGTTATTTCAATTTATAGTTAGCTAGTTTTCTTTTCAATAAATTAGATTTCTCATTAGACATTAGATAGTTGCTTTTAGTTTATGGATGGATTAACTTTTCAGAAAAAGTCATCGGAATCAGCTATAGCAGTCAGGCAGCGGCCGCCGCAAGGCCCAGTCGAACCAATGGATTGGTATTTGTTCATGAGTCTATTCGTCCACCACATTATGAGCATTTCATTCATCTCTTCCTCTATGTTTTTATTTTTTGTTGTCTTTTGTGTTTCATTGAGGACAATGAAAGGTTTAAGTGTGGGGGACGGATTGCATTGCATATAGATAGAGTTTGCATATATCATGTTTACTTATGTTATCATGTTTATTTATGTCGTCATATTTATTTTTATTCATATATTGCATTTGAAAAAAAAAATCTATCATGCATTGTATTTAGGTGTTATTAAAGATACCCATCTTGGTTTAGTTTTTCCTCTAATTTATTTTTATGATATTAATGCATAAATCCCATGATTTGATTGAATTGCTTGAAAATGATTTTTGGAGCATAATTTGAGAATATAATTGAGCAAGTATGGTTCATACTTGAGGTTTGATTGAAATCTAAAAAAATTTAACCTTTGTGTGTTTGTTTTGGTCTTACAGGGACTTCTTATTTCAATACCGTATTGCACATGTTTGTGGCTTGTGAATTTCAAATGATTGAGGCATGCTTTCTTTAGCCATATTATACCTTATCTACCCTTTGCATTATCCTTTGCTTGAAGCCCATCTGATCCTTAAAGCCTACTTTTTTATAGCTCCGCAAAAATATATCATAGCCAATGATTAGCCTGACCCCATCCGGAAATTAGGAGGAGAATTGGTGAAAAATCTATATGTTGGAGTTGCTTTGAGTGGAGATGATGTATGTATGGTTGTGCATTGTGAGAGGCATAGCCGAAATAAGGTAACCCTTCTTGCATAATAGAGATATCTTATTACTAGGGGCCTAAGCAGGATAAAATTCACTTAGGAGTAAAAGTCTAGTAAGCTTGGACCTAGGGAGGATAAAATTCACCTAGGGGCAAAAGTAAGCATAAAAGAAAAGAAAAGAAGTCATCATCCCCAGATGGAAAAATTGCATGAGTGCTTATTGATGTGTATTGGAGTTTATGTTATTGGAATGGTTTGCGAAGTATGAAATTTTTTGTGTTGTTCTGGTTGGTTGTTGTTCCTTTTTCCTGGATTTTTAGCACCACAAGCATAAATATTTCTCATGCCTTATGTTCCTACCAAAGCCCCATTACAACCCCATAAAAGTCCTCATGATGTTGTTTGCAAGTGATAACTTTCACGGTGTATAGAGCATTTTGGATTGAGTTGAGAGTTGGACTTTAAAACCTAAACACATGAGAGATTGAGTGAAACACATTATCCCAGTGAGGTTGGATTGAATTTGCCTTTACTATTGGATAGTTCATATATTCGCTAGGATATTTGTTCTCTCGTTCATGTCTCCTATTGCTTGATGTTGCTTTTCTAAAACTATAGCATGAAGATCTTATTTGTGGGATGATCAATTCTATATTTGTTTTTCATTGCTTGAGGATAAGCAAAAGCTTAAGCGTGGGGGAGTTTGATAGCATGCATTTAGATGGTCATAATTGAATTGATCGATCCCTGGCAACGGCGCCAATTTGACGGACGGTTTTTAGTCGCGTAAACCGTATCAAAATAATTTCGAATCTACCTAACTAATGTAGTGTGGTAAGCATGAGTCGATCCCACAGAGAATCAAGTTATTCCTAAGTTATGTTTATTTACCAATTAGTATGAACGGGGGTTTTCAGTGGTGACAATAAGAAAGAAAATAAAATAAACTTTAAACAAATTGATAGAGATAACAATGAATAAAATTGTTTCACCTACAATTATCCAATTTAGTTGGTTGAATTGATATTGTAACTTTCTCTTGTCCTTTTACATTTCCTATGAATGTCCTTGTCCCGACCTAATATAGTTATTAGTCCAATCAGTCCTAGAGACCCTTATCAATCGAACAGTCCCTAAAGAAGGATTTAACCCAATTGATAGCTTTAAGTTCAGAGATTAACCAAGGTATTTGGAGTCCCTAAAGAGGGATTAAACAACACATCCAACTTCCTACTTATTCAATTAGTTCAATCAGCCCTAAAGGAGCAAGTTTGCTACTTGGGTTAAGGTTCGCAATCAGAAATATATAAAACCCTAGCAATTGAATTGATTCTACCAAGTTGATCAGTCGAGAAGGAATAAAACAGTCAAATATTCAAGCACAAAGAAGTTGAAACATTCGATATAAGACATAAGGAACAAGAATTAGAAACTCACAATCAATCCAAATAAACCTTTAAATCGTAGACGAAACGGGAGAGTTTAAGTCTCTATAAAAATAAAACAAAAGAAAATTAGGGTTTAGAGGAATAAAAATCAGTCGGCCGGTCACCTATCACATTCGGCCTCCCACGTCCTACAGTATTAATGAATATATATATACTAGTGTAGATCCCGTCCCATGTACGGAGAATGCGTTAATCTAAATATAAATTACTTTTTCCTCCAAAAAATAATATAAATATAAATAAAATTAGTTCGACGGGTTATATATAATCTAAATATCTTTTAATTAGTTTTTCTTAAAATATAAATAAAATTCACATTTATAAGGTACTATGTAAAAGTTTTTTTCTTCTAATCTATGGTTAATTAAATCTCGTGTAATTTAATTAGATAGTTGATTTTTAAAAATATTTTAATATTCCTTTTTATTAAATATGTAGTATATATTTATTACAATAGTTTACTAAAATATCTATGTACGGATGGATTGTGGCTACATATATGACTATATAATATTTTAATTATTTATTTTGGCCTCAAAAAATAATATAGATAGATAGATAGATATAAAATAACAATTATTAAATGATTGATTTTGATATAAATAATTATTTCCACCAAAAAATAATCTAAATATAAATAAAATAGCACCTATCAAATATTACATATTTATCTACTAATATTTTTGGTAAGTATGACTATGAAAATTAGTTTTATTAATTATTTTTATTATTACTACTACTACGTTTAATTATATTGATATAGTTTTTTCCTTATATAGTATTTACTCTTTTATAAGATATTCCATCTATCCATTTATATGTGTTAAGGGTAAAATAAAATAATTATTTTTATTAGATTTCCTTTTTGACGGGAGAAAGCTTTGCGAGATGCACTCTCGTGCCGCCACGTAGGCAGATTCACTCACGTGCCGCCACATAGGCACCAATGCATCGGTTTTAGTATATGTATATAGATAAAAGGGAAACCTATCTAACTTATCAATCTAATCTAATTTATATAATATTATATAATTCTATCTATCTATTTAAGTATACGTAAATAACTAAGCAGCGATTGTTGACCACGGAGCCGTGCCTCCTTCTGACTTCTATATGTATGAATATGTCACTCCAAAATCGATCCAAGCCGGCCACTTTCTTTCCAATTTGTGAAGTAATCTCATAAATTACAATTTGTATCCGAATTAATACGATCCAACTTAAAAATACCTGAAATATATAAAAACACTAGTGTAGACTCCGAAAATCAAATAATACAAAATTGTTATAATATTATTATATTAGGGATGGATAAACACTAGTAAACCCTAGTTCCCTATGTAAACTCCTGTATAAAGGTCCTGAAGACTCCAATAATACATCAGTTTCTCCCATCTTCTATGCGCCTCTCTTCTATATTCTTTCGGTTTATCACACGTTATCAGCACGAGAGTCTCTCTTAATAAATTAGGGTTGCCGCAAGATCTTTTTCTTGGCTATCATTCATCAATTACCGGTACGGTGTGAAAGATAGATATGTTTTTTGGTCAAGATGCAACATTGATATGTTTGTTGATCCTCCATAGTGAGCATGGTTCGATTCTGCTGTATACTTGTATTTGACATGTGTTTGCCGTATATAGTACATATGCATATCTAAAGGGGGTAATGGTGATGGCCTAAGGTTTTAGGCTTCATAGGTTTTGACTTTTATTTCCCTTACAAATTAAAAGGAATCTGTTTTCTTAATTCATGTGCCCTATACCTTCGTCTTCTTCCTTTTTTTTTTGGAGTGTGTTTGTGCTTTGTTGTTCTATTTTAACCATCTACAGAGAACGATGGAGCAGTGCGGAGCCGAATGTTATGCAGTAAAGAAAACCGAAGACCGGGCCTTGGTGGCGAGTCGAAGGCTCGGTCGATTGCGAGTTGAAGGCTTCGCTGATTTAGAATTACTTGAATTTCAAGCGGAGTTCGGCATCGGGAGTCTAGAGTACTGCAAAGATGGCGCTTGGATTGAGTTCACCGGCGCGGTGGTGGAAAGAGCCCAGAACAACCGAAGTCGCCGACCGCCACCGCCTCCGTGATTCAGCAACGAGGAAGAAAGGTTTAAGTTGCAGATTTTTTATTAATAATGGAACCAGCCCAGAATATTTTAAAATCACAGATTGGCCATATATATAATTACAGAAAGCGGCCAAAAACTTTCAGGGCTGCAAATTTTGCCCCTGTGAAGTACAAACACATCCCGAAGATGACATGTGGATATAAATTATATCAATTATATCACCCCTGAAGTGGTGACTAATATCCCAATCCAATCCTGGAGTGATTGTATGAATCAGATTTAATATAATATCCCCTGAAGCGGATATATTAAACTAATCTTCAATCCCTGAATCGATTAGAACAATCGGTCGTATCCCCTGAAGTGGATGTTATTTTATTATATCCCTGAAGTTATAAACGATCGAATTTCATCCCTGTAGTGATGATTTATTTATTTATTTTATTTATCTTATTTTGATGTTATTTTTAATTATTTTTCATCTCCTGAAGTAGATGAATTATCTCCTGAAGTAGATGAATTATCTCCTGAAGTAGATAAATTTATATATCATCTCCAGAAGTGGATGAACGAAATCATCTCCTGAAGTAGATGAACGAGTGCATCTCCCGAAGTAGATGAATGATAAATTGATCTCATCCCCGAAGCGATGAAACGATAAATCTCATCCCCGGAGAGATGATCAAGACGATAAATTTCATCCCTGTAGTGATGAAATTTTATTTATTATTTATGTTTATTTATTTTATATGTATGTTATTTAATTTAATTTATTTAAATTATATTTGTATAATCTTCATCTCTCGAAGTAGATGAACGGACCATCTCCTGAAGTAGATGTGAAACGATTGAAAATCATCCCTGCAGTGATGATTTTTTTTTTCAGTTTTATTATTCATTTTAATTTGTATTTTATTTTGTCTCCAGAAGTAGACAAACATTATCTCCCGAAGTAGATATAAATTATTAAATTTGCATATCATCCCAAAAGTGGTAGTTTATCTCCTAAAGTAGATAAAGTAAACACAATTTATGTATCACATCTCTTGAAGAAGATGAGATTCTTATTTATTTCCTGAAGAAGATAAAATATTTTAGCTTATAAATCATGATGAAATTTATCTCCTGTAGTAGATGGTTTCGATCTCTAACGGTCTGTGGAAGTAGACGACATTGTATTTATGGGGATGTTTAATTTCTTGTCACCAGAAATTGACAATATGCTAATTTTATTTCATTTATTTATGGTTTTATAGTTTTATTACCTATATCAACTATTTTTTTATGATCATCTCTCGAAATAAATAAACTCATCCCTTGAAGAGGATGAACACATTATCCTTCAAAATCGTTCCTGCAGTAACGATAATCATCTCCTGAAGAGTTGTATATGAAAAGGAAATTCATGAAATGTCTCACTATCTCATCAATACATATTTGTCCCTTAAGTGACAATATTCATTCTTTGAGCTAAATTGATGATAAGTTTGTATAATCTCCGAAAGATGAATTAAAATCATACCTTGAAGTGTATGAGCTTTATTTTATAGTTGCACATATAATCCATGAAGCGATGTGTTAGTAAAGATATATATAACCCTTGAAGTGGTTGTATACAAGTTGTCTTCGATCTCCCTGAAGTGAGTAATAATCAAACATACCATTTCTTGATGAATATGGTCAATGTTTATATGACAACTTACTATATTTTTGAATTGCAACTTATAATCTTTTGGAGTATATGATCGAAATATACATAATAGAGACTAATTGTAACTCAAAGTTGACAAATAAATCATTTTATGAATAAAATCATTTCTTGAAGAAAATGATAATTGACAAGCATTCTCATGGTTCCACCTGAAGGGGACAAATACAAATTTCTTTTATTTATTTATTTGTTTTTTTATTCATTGGTTTATATTAAATAAAATTATTATGATTTTACTTATTGTAATTCAAAGCTCAAAGTGTTTCCCGAAGAAACAACTTATCATGGGCGTCAAATACGAAGTTTTCGTTTGACAAATGAACTTTTGGGAGAAAGGTTTACCACAATCCCGTAGAATGTGAAGTTTTTTCAACGCCAACCTAAGAGCCTGAAGACTCTACTGCTAGATTTTAATCAACTCCTGAAGAGTAAAGAATATTTTATGAACTCTAGAAGAGTAAAGGATTTAACAAACTCCAGAAGAGTATATGATCCTAATTATATCATTTGTACTCCTGAAGAAGTACATGGAATGTGGGTTTTATCATATTCAGAACTATTTTTGTCTGGTTGATACAACAAATAGAAGTAACCACATAACACGATCCGGTTAAGAAGGCCACTTCCTGACTATCCTCTAAGCATTGCCTGAAGCATGCCCCTCTGGTAGAGGGTGTGAAAGAGGTTATGGTTAAGCGCTTGACCAAAGTTATTGTTGTGGATTATAGCTAGGTTTGTTATACGGTTAATCCTAAATGTCTTGAAGAACATTATTAATGACTCATACCTGAAGTATAACACCAACGAAAGTTCTGACAATACCCATTCAATGGCATCTAAATTAAATAGATCACCATATACAAGGTTCAATGGTTGAATATTATGGTTTATTAGTGTCAAACAACTTTGAAAACCCGAAGTTTTCTCAAACAATCTTGAATGTAAAACCAAGATCATGAATACCATATAGCTCTAGAAGAGCATGGATCTTGTTACCTGAAGTAGCAGATGACACATATGTATGAATTGACATGGTATTGAACACCAATATCTCATATGACTAGCCAGAAGCAAGTCTTACAGAGTGAGAATGTATATATATGGTTTATTAATTGACACTCATTTATCACATTGAAACTTATCACTAACCAGAAGTTAGTTAATGATAAAATGTTTTTTCTTTGTGGCATTCGGTCATTCATGTGAAACGATGATGGGCGGGATCATTGACATTCACTTACACACCCACTAAAAGGGACCAGAAGATCCTATGACCCGAAGATCCTCTATAAGGGTGACCGAACATATATGGTCTGTCATCTTGGCAAATCAACAACAAGACCATCTAAATTCAAAGTAAATGCAAAGTCTCTGATGTCTCTTGAATGGATTCAATGAGACAGCTACGGAACACTATCATATAGACCAGTGTAATTCCAAGATTACAGATGCCTCAACACTTTGGTCATATGAAACATAAGGTAGAGAATGTTATCAAAAACATTGTTGAGCATAAGGTAGCTCACGATGACCCAGAAGAGTCGTTGGTCAAATGGGCCCATGCATGTTTGCATTTCGAATTTGACATAATAACATCTCCCTAATTATCTCCAGAAGAGAGTATATCATTCAAAGGTTTTGAATAAGCAGCATACGTTCTGAGATGTACCTCCTCCAAATGAACTACAATGAGACCACAAAGAAGTTGGATGATACATGGGGTTTGAGTCTCTATTGATATCAAATACCTAGAGCTTTATAACGGTGATCAAATGCTCGGTATTTAGGGGGAGAGGAAATGAGACTAAATATTAAGAAATTAAGAGATTGCACGGAAGCAACTTCTCTATCATTTCATATCCGCGGATAAATACAAGCGAACCAGAAGTTCAATAAATGAAATGATTATAAGGTTTAACAAATATGTCATTGAAAGCATTTACTAAAGGCCAAGAAAGTGACAAAGTCACAGATACTAGCTCATTTGGAAGTTCAGGAAGTAACTCCAACTCAATGAATATCAAGTGGTTCTTAAGTACACCAGAAGTGTTGGAGATCACTAGGCTCTCGGTATACGATTCCCCAGAAGTGGAAAGAACCGATGAGAATATGATGATCATCAAATAAATAATGGATGTCGACATCGAAATGATAGTAAAGAGCTAGAAAAAGGAAATTCATGCAAGAATGGGTTCTTTAAGCATGATGGCATTAGACTTGTAGTTCCAACACCAAAAAGTGCAACATCAATTGGTTTTAAGTGGGTGTTTGTACAAAATAAAAATATAAGGCCAAGTTGATTGCACAAAAACCTATCAAAGGTTATATGGAGAACGTATTCACCATAAGTGAATATAATTTTGGATATAAATGAAAATGATCGATTGAAAATGCCTGAAGCATTAATGTCAAAACCCCATTACATACAATTGATTAAAGATCCTTATAAGAGTACCAGAAGTACCTATAATTGTGAAAATGGTGACATTGCATTAGGTCTTGAAGTATCATACAATGTTGTACTCTTTTCCTTGATCTTGGTTTTTATCCCATTGGTTTTTTCCAAGTTAAGGTTTTTAATTAGGCAACTTAGGCACCATTTAATACACTAGATCCCCCATGATCAAATGGCACACTGGGTCCTGAAGTATCTTATGTTTCTGCATTGAAAGCATCTCAACGCCAGCAAATGGAAGTCAAGCATTCGCAATTGTAATGTATGAAGACATCTCAACTCATACACGTCAAAGGAAATGTTAAGACTCGGCAATGCAGCTCATGTAGTCAGCATCATCAAGAAGTTCAAAGAGCCTACCTGAATGAGAAGACTACAAGGAGGGTGCTGAATTCAGGGGGAGTATACGCACTGCACTCTTTTTCCCTTCGATCAGGTTTTGTCCCACTGGGTTTTCCTGACAAGGTTTTTTAACGAGGCAGATCACCAAAGCGTATCAAATGTCATATGTATTTGTTCTCTGGATCCTAGTTTTGTCCCATTGGGTTTTCTAGGCGAGATTTGTAATGAGGTAGTATTTAAGGATGTTTATCCAAGGGGGAGTGTCATAATATTATTATATTAGGGATGGATAAACACTAGTAAACCCTAGTTCCCTATGTAAACTCCTATATAAAAGGGTCCTGAAGACCCCAATAATACATCAGTTTCTCCCATCTTCTCTGCGCCTCTCTTCTATATTCTTTCGGTTTATCAAAAAAATAACTATAAAATATGTAAAAATTGCTCTAAATTAATATATAAAATCTACTTAAAACATGACTAAAATAGACCCTATCAAACTACCCCATGCTTAGACTTTTACTTGTCCCCAAGCAAACTATCATAAAACAAAGACAATTCAAAAAGAAAGACAACAGACTCAAATGAAATTTCTGTGAATGATCACTCATCAGTATGATTCTCCTGGCTACAGGAGTATTTATTACGTTAAGCTCAATATAATTATGACACTATGAGACCCACATCAAACCCTTCATACTCATTGCTTTTAACTTCGATAAGGTTCAGGGGATGCTTGCATTCAGAATGTATTGAGCAATTAAATTCATTAAGCATTTAAAGATCGTCATAAACCCCCATAGATTACTAGACCTTTTCTACTCCGGAATTTCATTAAGCTCATATTTTTCTTTCTTTTTTCCAAACACTTTTTCTAATTAATTTTATTCCTCGGGTGAATTTTATCCCCCATAAATAGGATCGGTTACTGGGACTCGCTGAATAACTGAACCCGAAAACCCCAATCGAGACAAAATGAATGCGTCTACAAAAATTCATCACACTCCCCCAATTTCCAACCCTATTCGCCAATCGTTTTCTCAAATCCATGCCCAGATCTTCCTCTTCCTCTGGAATTGTTTACAACAACTTCAATTATCACCCCCAATGAAGAGATTCTACCCACATCAACCTCAAAAATCTAAAATCCCGGAATTTCTCCTTGACCCTAGCGCTCTCTCGTCTGAATCAATCCTCAATAATCCCCTGATTCATATACCCGACTGGAGTTCCCACCCCCCTAAGGGTGAACTCGGGCACCGTTTTGGGGATCGGTGGCCTTCAACTTATAACAAAGCGCTTCTCTTCTTCCGGTCTTTGGCGTCCTGTCTCAGGGCTGTTTGGATAAAGGTGCGTGGGTACAAACATCACTAAAAGAAGATGAAAATCTGCAAAGGTTCTGGCTTCCTTCAACTTTGGTTTCCCTCCCGTCAAATGTTACTCATTCTTGGTGTGAGGCGAGCGTTCGCCACCCATTGGTGTCCGTTCTCGGCTTTTCTGGCTCTTCTCCAGCCGTTCGGGGGCTCCTTGGCTCCCTCTCTTGCTGGTTCTATCCAGCCTCTTTGGTCCTCAGCAAACCATCAGGTTATTTGTTTTCCTCTCAATATCACCCTTAGTATCATCTATACTATTGAGCAGGTTCCATGACCCTTCTTGTACGAAATGGGTTTTTACTTTTTTTCACCATACACAACACCCGATATGGGGTCCTTGGCCTCGAACCTACTTTCTGTCCACCTATGCTAAATGTAGTTTTCGAAACATTATATTGAAACCTTCTGATCAGTCTTTACCCTCGTCTAATCTTAAGGGCATCTCCATCATGGAGGTGTTCTTGATTGCGAAACATGTATGTGTTAACGTCTACTCACCCACCCAACAAGATTCGCAAATGGGATGTTTGTTCATCTCTCCCGATAAACAACGTTTTCCCACTGTTGACATTGAATCCCATCATCCCATTGACTCTATATTTTCTATGATTTTCACAAGAATTTCATGTCCTGAATCTGCACCTTCTGCTTTCGGTAGCGACCTTAATGATGTTTGGATATATCCAACAAAAAAAGCACCTTGCTTAGCCCATCTCTGTTGTATCTGTTTTGGGCGTAAAATGCATTTGTGCACCTTGTATCAAATCTATCGATGCTTATATGGCTATGATTTTAACTATTGGTGTGTTTCCTTTGATCAATCACTAGTACTCTCCCAACCTAAGTTTTTTAATTTTACCAATCACCATCATGTATCCACAACTCTTAATTCCTCTGGACTCTATGGTCATCACCCCAAAAATAATCATGAATCTAGACCTTTGTATCAGATCTCTTTAATTTGGTATTGGCTTACTCGTATAATGATAATGCATATCTTAGATAGGCATTATAGGCATTTTTAGTTTAGTTAGTTTACATTTCTGTCATATTTTGTTGCTAAATTGCATCTTGTGATTATTTTGGAAGAGTTCGGATTCTGCGCAAATTTGGGGTTATCTTGCATATTGAATCGGAACACATTTGGGAGATGCAATATCTTGAAGAGGAACACAAGAAACATTGTAAGGAAGCAAGGAAGGAAAGATTCAAGTCAAGTGGAGATACCCGCGAAGTAAGGCAAGAAGAACCGGAAAACAGCATGCCGCGGACGTAGCATGCATGCCGCGGCCGCAGCAGGGGCCGCTGCAGCGGTTAGCCAGAGTTTGCTGATGCCGCGGCCGTAGCATTGGTTGTCAGCGCTTTTGCGCGTCGTTTTGATTATTAAAAAAACCTAGAACCTATTACTTTGTTTGGTGGCCGACTTTGGATGATTTAAAAGGCCAAGTTTTATGTTATTTTCATAACTTCTATTCGATTCTTACGTTCAATAGACACTTTAGAGATTTGAGCGATGTCTTCCATGAGGCACTAATTATCGTTCCTTGTGCCTGCAATTTGAAGCTTTATTTGGATTGATTGTGAGTTTCTAATTATCGTTCCTTGTTTCCTATATTTAAATGCTTCAACTTCTTTGTGCTTGATTGTTTATTGTTTTGTTCTATCTTGTCTGGCCAACTTGTTAGATCAATTCAATCACTAAGATTTTGTAGATTCCTGATTGTGAACCTTAACCTAAGTGGCAAAATTGTTCCTTTAGGGCCGATTGAACTAATTAAACAAGTAGAAAGTTGGATGTGTTGTTAAACCCTTCTTTAGGGACTGCAAATACCTTGGCTAATCTCTGAACTTAAAGCTATCAATTGGGTTAAATCCTTCTTTAGGGACTGTTTGATTGATAAGGGATTCTAGGACTGATTGGACTAGTTACTATATTAGGTCGGGACAAGGGCATTCATAGGAAACTTAATAGGACGAGATGAAGTTACAAGGATCGCTTCAATCCAATAAAGTGGAAAATTGTAGGTAGAATTGCTTCTCCAAATTGTCTAAAACAAATTCATTTACTTTGCTTTATTTACTTCGATTTGATAAAAGGCAAAACTTTCACACACAAAAACCCCCAAATTGGTTACTTTGATTGACACCTAAATTATACTTGAGTTATAACTTTCCCTGTGGATCGACCTCTTGCTTATTGCTATACTTGCTATAGGTTTGAGTTTTCTTTGGCGGATCAACGACAGGTTTTCCCTCCGTCAAATTTGGCGCCGTTGCCGGGGATTTTTATATAATTCTTGTGTGTTTTTAGTGTTAATCTTGGTGTGGACCTTCTTATATGGTCCATACCCGTGCTACTAATTCTTCTTTGTTGCCGTTAGATTCAGAGATTGAAAGGACCCTTGCCGCTCTAAGGCGAGAAACTCGTGATTGCTTTCGCGAGCTCCCTTTTGATCAAGAAGAACCTACCACAGAGATGGCTAACGCCGCAAACCAGAAGCTATCAAGCAAAACCAGAAGCTAAAAGCTAAGCAAAAGGTAAAGGTAAGCGAACATGTCACTGCTGTATTTCAAAAGCGTATGCCTGAGAAGTGTAGTGACCCTGGTATGTTTTCTATTCCATGTGTGATAGGTGATACTAAATTTGACAAAGCCATGTTAGATTTAGGAGCATCTATTAATGTTTTGTCTTCCAATGTTTATCATGCTTTGGGGTTGGGACCTCTGAATGACACTCGGGTTGTAATTCAACTTGCTGATCGATCTACTATCTACCCGAAAGGGATTGTTGAAGATGTCTTGGTTATGGTTGACAACTTGATATTCCCTGTTGATTTCTTTGTGATTGACATGGGTCCTGGTAACAATGAAGACCCTATTATGTTGGGCAGACCTTTTCTGAAAACTGCTAGGACTAAGATAGATGTCTATTCAGGATCTCTTACTATGGAATTTGATGGTCAAAGAGTTGAATATAATATTTATGATTCCATGAAATTCCCATCTGATGATCCTTCTCTTTGCTTTGTGGATATTATTGATACTATGGCACAAGATTGCTTTGATTTGGAGTGTATTGATGAGATGGAAGTTGCTTTACAGGCTCCTATAGATGAAATTGCTAGAGATTATGTATTGTCATCTAATCTGCAGGAGGCTATAGTGGCTTTAGACCATCGATCTCCCACCTATGTGCCACCAAGGGGAGACCACATTGAGCTGACCATTCCTACCGAAAAGCTTCTTCCATCTATTATCCAAGGGCCTGATGTTGAATTGAAACAACTTCCTAATCACCTTAAATATGCTTTTCTTGGTGAAAATGATACTCTACCTGTCATTATTTCTAATAAATTAACCTTTGGACAGGAGAAGCGATTGGTGACTGTTCTAAAGGAGAACAAGGAGGCATTAGGATGGATGATAGCAGACATTAAGGGCATCAGTCCTACCCTTTGCATGCATATGATACTATTGGAGGATGATGCCAAGCCATCTAGACAACCTCCGCGGCGACTCAACCCACCAATGATGGAAGTAGTAAAGAAGGAGGTGCTGAAGCTCCTTCAGGCAGGTATGGTCTTTCCCATATCTGGCAGCAAATGGGTGAGTCCTACTCACGTTGTCCCTAAGAAGGGAGGTAATACTGTTGTTGAGAATCAGGATGGTGAATTGGTCCCTAGCAGGGTACAAACTTGATGGAGAGTATGTATTGATTATCGAAAATTGAATGCAGTTACTCGCAAGGACCACTTCCCCCTTCCCTTTATTGATCAAATGCTTGAGCGCCTTGCCGGCCGCTCCTTTTATTGCTTTTTAGATGGCTACTCAGGGTATTTTCAGGTACCAATAGCACCGGAGGATCAAGAAAAAACGACCTTTACATGCCCCTTTGGCACTTTTGCATATTGCAGAATGCCTTTTTGGCTATGTAACGCACCTGGGATTTCCAACAGTGCATGGTAAGCATATTTTCTGAGTATGTAGAGCGCTTTATAGAAGTATTTATGGATGACTTCACTGTGCATGGAGATGATTTTGATACTTGCTTGCATCCTTTATCACTTGTGCTTAGGCGGTGTATAGACACCAACTTAGTTCTTAATTCTGAAAAGTGTCATTTTATGGGTGAGCAAGGCATTGTTTTGGGTCATATTGTGTCTAGCAGGGGTCTTGAGGTGGATAAGGATAAGATTGATGTCATTCAGTCTCTACCTTACCCCACCAATGTGCGCGAAATTCGCTCCTTTTTAGGCCATGCAGGGTTCAATCGCAGGTTTATTAAGGATTTTTCTAAGATTTCTGCACCTCTTTGTGATTTACTGAAAAGGGAAGTAGCTTTTGAGTTTGATGACAGGTGTAGAGCATCCTTTGATGAGCTTAAAGGTCGCCTGACTAGCGCTCCTATAATTCAAGCACCCATATGGTCTCAACCTTTTGAGATTATGTGTGACGCTAGCGATTATGCTGTGGGGGCTGTTTTGGGACAAAAGGAAGAAAGGAGCTCTCATGTCATCTAATATGCCTCCATGACTCGGAATGGAGCGCAAAGGAACTACTCAACCACTGAGAAAGAGCTCATGGCTATGGTCTTTGCACTGGAGAAATTTCGCTCCTATCTCCTAGGAGCTAAGGTAATTGTCTTCACTGATCACGCTGCTCTTCGCTATTTATTGACTAAGAAAGAAGCGAAACCAAGATTGATTCGTTGGATTTTACTTTTAAGTGAATTTGACATTGAAATCAAAGATAAGAAAGGTGCAGAAAACTTAGTAGCGGACCACCTCAACAGACTTGTCCAAGGAGAGGACAAGCCGGAAGATCAAAGACCCAATCACTGTGTGTTCCCTGACGATACATTGTTTTACCTAACTCACACTTCTTCTTCGCAACTGCAGGAAACAACGAAAACGGACGGTGTTGCGGCCGCAGCAACCATGTCGCGGCCGCGGCCAAGCAATTACGCTGCGCCCGCAGCTTACATGATGTGCCCGCCGCAGCCTGTTCAGGCCCCCGTTTCACCTTTTTCCCTCCTATCTGACGAGGTAAGTTCTGATATTCCTGAATTGTTGATGGGTGTCCATACTCCTCGACCTTGGTTTGCCAATATGGTGAATTTCTTGGTCCCGGGAGATTTTCCACCAAACTTTATAAAAGCTCAGAAGGATAAGATTCGACATGACTCTCGCTCCTACGTTTGGGATGACCCCTACCTTTGGAAACATTGTACTGATCAGGTAATCAGGAGGTGTCTTCCGGACAATGAGGCACAATCTGTCCTTACTTTTTGTCATGCTCATGAATGTGGAGGCCACTTTGGTCCTCAAAAGACTGCTAGGAAAGTTTTAGAAGCAGGTTTCTTTTGGCCTCACTTATTTAGGGATGCTAATGCTTTCTGTAAATCTTGCGATAGATGCCAAAGGATTGGGAACATATCAGCTAGAAATGAAATGCCACAAACTAAAATTATATTTTGTGAAATTTTTGATGTTTGGGGTATTGATTTTATGGGTCCCTTTCCTAGTTCTTTTGGGAATGTCTATATTTTGCTTGCGGTGGACTATGTCTCCAAGTGGGTGGAGGCAAAGGCCACCAGAACTGATGATTCCAAAGTGGTTGCAGAATTCTTAAAAGACACAATTTTCGCAAGATTTGGGATACCTAAAGCTCTAGTCAGCGACAGGGGGATACATTTCTGCAATAGGACCATCACTGCCCTGCTGAAGAGGTATCATGTCACGCATAGAGTGTCTACTGCTTATCATCCTCAGACCAATGGTCAAGCGGAAGTATCGAATAGGGAGATTAAGAGCATTTTGGAGAAAACAGTGGCTCCTAACAGGAAGGACTGGAGTCTAAGGTTGAATGATGCTCTTTCGGCCTATTGGACGGCCTATAAGACTCTCATTGGTATGTCCCCTTATCGAATTGTGTTTGGGAAGGCTTGTCATCTTCCTGTGGAACTTCAGCATAAGGCATACTGGGTTGTAAAGAACTGCAATATGGCAATAAATGAAGTGAGAGAATTCAGGAAACTTCAATTGCAAGAGCTGGAGGAATTGCGTCTGGATGCCTATGATAATGCAATGATCTACAAGGTGAAAACAAGGTCTTGGCATGACAGACATATCCTGCGGAAGGAACTCTAGGAGAGAAGGTTCTCCTATACCAATTACGTCTGAAACTCTTTCCAGGAAAGCTTAGATCAAGGTGGGAAGGACCCTACACCATCTCAAGGATATTCCCTCATGGAGCAATTGAACTTCATGACCCTAAGTCGAACGAGCTCTTTAAGGTCGGGTCATAGAGTTAAGCCGTACCTTGAGAACATCTCACATAATGAAGAAGAGGAGTTGGTGCTTGCTGAACCAACCGACTAGGCCACTCAAGGGCCATCACGTCGACCCAACGACTTGAAACAAAGGCGCTTCTCGGGAGTCAACCCGAGGTAAGTTCTCATTTCTTTCTCATCTTTATTATTTCTTAGGTAAGTTTTCATTAGTTTATTACTTTAGGTTTAGTTGATATAGGTAGTGGTTAAAAAAAACGAAGTATAGAAGGCCACCTCACTGGCGGCGGCCGCCGCACATCAATCCGCGGCAGGGAGCAGATGCGGCGACCGCAGCATATGCTGCGCCCGCCGCACATCAGGTCCGTGATTCTTTTTTTTAATAAAATAAAAACTAATTCAATTGGATACATGATAGATCACGGAGTACCTCTTTCAAACCCTACCTCACCTTTCTCAACCCTCCTGCCGCATTCACCATCCTCACACCCTCTTGCCCTCCTTCTTCATCCATTCACAATCTCCAAAGCCACTCCCAATGTCTCTCTCTTTCCTCTCTCTCCTCTCTTTCCTCCCCTGCTTTTCTCGCACCTTCAGCAACGCCGGAAGTCGGAGATCCAACCTCTCGCACAGCCATCAGCCGCTCTCTCCCCGGATCTGGATCTGCGCCACAGCCGCTGCTGTGCCCGCCGCCAGTCCCGTTGCCAAGAGGTTGGTTTGTGGTTTGTTTTGATTATTATTGGTGGTGTTGAGGATTAAGGTTGGAAATTTGAGATCTTGGGGTTATTGTGGATTTGTGCTTTTAGTGTTTTATTGAGATCTTGGTTTATTGTGAATTTGGGAGTTGTTTGAAGGATTTGGTTTTGGTGGTTTGTTTGAGATATATTTGTGTTGGTGAGTTGATTTGGTTTTGGTGGATTGCTTGAGTTTGTGGAACTTAAGGTGGAATTTTAGATCTATTTGGGGTAGTAATCTACTGCTGAGATTTGATAAAAAAAAATGGTGCGCCGATTGAGGAATGCGTCTGACGAACAGAGGAAGAGATTTAAGAGCTTCGGTTCAAAACGATTCGTACAGACGAAGTTTTTCCATATCCCCGCCTTACAGACATTGGGCATGTTAGATGTTACAAGGCGGGTGCTTAGCCATGGCGGTTTGGGGGGATTTATAGACTGTAGTGCCCCCACGTATCCTGAGCTGGCATGGGAGTTTCTAGCCACGTTTCAGCAGGTGGATAACTCGAGGATTAGGTTCAACTTGTTGGATCAGCCTCACATATGCACATATGATCTGCTGAGACAGATTTTTGGGATCTCTCGGGCACCCACCCTAGATTGGTATCTGATGGCGACAGAGCAGCAACGCCATGATGTTTGGTTCGCGGTGACTAGAACCAGATTTGACTGACACAAGGGCGAGTATAACTACAATTTCGTCCACCCTTGCCTTCGTCTGGTGCACAAGTTCTTGGCCATGTCTTTCAGCGGCCAAGGCGATGTAAACAAGGTGCCTGCTGGTGATCTAGCCTGGTTATGGAGTCTTGCTCCCCAGTCCCGTGGTACGCCGGATTGGGTTGAGATCTTTGTGGAAAGCTGCCTAAAGATTCAAGGGAAGACGTCAGGGAGGTTTGGTTTGGGAGGCATGATTAGCCTTATAGCCTACCAATTTTTGGAGCCTGAACAATGCGGTGCACCCATGACTGGTGGGTACACCTATACGACAGAGCAGCTCCGGAGGGCTTTCGTGATTGAGGGCTCTGATGTGGGAGGCTGGATTTGGAAGTTAGGGAAGCGTGGAGAGCACCGTATGAGCCTCCCTAGGCCCTTACCTTATGGCCCTTCCAACGACACCCTATATATCGCAGTTGATCAGGTCCAGGTAGAGGATGATGATGATGAGGATGATGATGATGAGGCTGAGGAGGATGCCCCTGTACAGACAGATGATCAGATGGGGGATGCACAACACACTGCTAGCTCTTCTGCGAGGCCTCGCTTCTCTTCTGCTGAGGATGACCCCTGGCAGGACCACATGCTCACCGAGTTCCACCGTATGTCTTTGCGCCAGGACTCCTTCGAGTTCACTCTCCACGACATCGACCGCAATGTGCGTGAAATAAACTATCACATGGAGGAGTTGCGGAGAGAGCAGGCTTACTACTTCCGTCAGCAGTACCCTAATATCCCGCCGTACCAGTCGCCACCATACCAGCCACCGCCTCAGTGAGTGGTTAGTTCTACCTCCTTCACCCTGACTTTGTATGTTTTATTTTGGTTGTCTGTACTGTTTCAGTGAGGACACTGAAAACTTTAAGTGTGGGGGAGGAGAGTTATATGTATATTATGTCATTTCTGTCATTTCTAGGACCATGTTTAAATTTCTGCACAACATGTTTAAGTTTTGTAATAGTTAGTTTATTTAATTTCTGTTAAGTTTATTTTTATGTCTAATTTTATTTTCCACTTTTCTGCATTTTTCGGAATTAAAAAAAAATTCGAAATTCCAAAAATAGAGCATGCATTGCATACATATGTGTTATTCGAATACCCATCTGGCTTAGTTTGTCCTCTATTTTAAATTTCAAGCATGATTCATAAAAATCTCATGGAGTTCTGGATGTTTTGATTATTGTCTTTATTTGATTTTTGTGGAACACGGGCTGGCAAATATAATTGAGCATGTATGATTGAGCGAAAGTATGATTAAAGTCCTAAAAACATGACCATGTGAGAATGTTTGACCTTATTTGAATTCTTTTGCTCAGTTGTGTGAATTACTCTCCTAGTGTTGCTTCCTCTTGGCATTGACTGCAATATCTATTTTTAAATACCGATGTACATGTTTGATTGCTTGCGGAGTTTATGTTATATTTTGATTCGCGCAAAAAGGTGTTGGAAACTACCCACTAGGAAAGAAAGCTTGATCATTGAGTAACCAGGTTCATTCATGACACCCATGTTTGCAACTTGCGTCAAAAGATGTTCAAGTGGACTTCATATTAGTAGGTTGAGGTGTTGATAGACCGGGACCATTCATGACACCCATGTTTGCGCTTCGCATAAAGAAAGCACCAAGACAAGAAAAAAAAAAGAGAAAAGAAAAACAAAAGAAAAGAAAAAGAAAAAAAAGTGTCACATTTTATTTATTGTGTTCCGCAAGTAATGACATTTCGGTAGAGAATTGGTGATATGGTGGTCAATGTCTATGAGCTTAGTGCATGATTGGTTTGAGTTGAGAGTTGTATCTTAAAGCCTAAACACATGAGTGAAACACATAGTTCTGGTGAGGTTGGATAATGTCTACTTCTAAGCTTTGATCACTAAAATACATGCTATGACGTTTGTTTGCCTGGTTTATATTTTCACCCGCTATGATGTTGCTTTTTGATAAAGTTGAAACTTGAAGGGATTTCTTGTGGGATGCGTTGATAAATGTTCATTCTATCATTGCTTGAGGACAAGCAAAGGTTAAGTGTGGGGGAATTTGATAATGCATATCTTAGATAGGCATTATAGGCATTTTTAGTTTAGTTAGGTTGCATTTCTGTCATATTTTGTTGCTAAATTGCATCTTGTGATTATTTTGGAAGAGTTCGGATTCTTCACAAATTTATGGTTATCTTGCAGATTGAATCGGAACACATTTAGGAGATGCAATATCTCGAAGAGGAACACAAGAAACATTGGAAGGAAGCAAGGAAGGAAAGATTCAAGTCAAGTGGAGATACCCACGAAGTAAGGCAAGAAGAACCGGAAAACAGCATGCCGCTGCCGCAGCATGCATGCCGCAGCCCCAGCAGGGGCCGCTGCAGCGGGTAGCCAGAGTTTGCTGATGCCACGGCCACAGCATTGGTCGTCAGCGCTTTTGCGCGTCGTTTTGATTATTAAAAAAACCTAGAACCTATTACTTTGTTTGGTGGCTGACTTTGGATGATTTAAAAGGCCAAGTTTTATGTTATTTTCATAACTTATATTCTATTCTTACGTTCATCAGACACTTTAGATATTTGAGCGATGTCTTCCATGAGGCACTAAACTCATCTATTATGCCTGCAATTTGAAGCTTTATTTGGATTGATTGTGAGTTTCTAATTCTCGTTCCTTGTTTCCTATATTTGAATGCTTCAACTTCTTTGTGCTTGATTTTTTGTGATTTTGTTCTATCTTGTCTAGCCAACTTGTTAGATCAATTCAATCGCTAAGGTTTTGTAGATTCCTGATTGTGAATCTTAACCTAAGTGGCAAACTTGTTCCTTTAGGGCTGATTGAACTAATTGAACAAGTAGGAAGTTGGATGTGTTGTTAAATCCCTCTTTAGGGACTGCAAATACCTTGTCTAATCTCTGAACTTAAAGCTATCAATTGGGTTAAATCCTTCTTCAGGGACTGTTCGATTGATAAGGGTTTCTAGGACTGATTGGACTAGTAACTATATTAGGTCGGGACAAGGGGCATTCATAGGAAACTTAATAGGACGAGAAGAAGTTACAAGGATCGCTTCAATCCAATAAAGTGGAAAATTGTAGGTAGAATTGCTTCTCCAAATTGTCTAAAACAGATTTATTTACTTTGCTTTATTTACTTCGCTTTGATAAAAGGCGAAACTTTCACACACAAAAACCCCCAAATTGGTTACTTTGATTGACACCTAAATTACACTTGAGTTATAACTTTTCTTGTGGATCGACCTCTTGCTTATTGCTATACTTGCTATAGGTTTCAGTTTTCTTTGGCGGATCAACGATAGGTTTTCCCTCCGTCATATAACATGTTTGAAGGCTTGTTTCTATTTAATGCTCCATTACCCGCATAATATATATTGCAATTTAAATGAGCTATTTTTGGTCTACCTTTCAGTGTGTAAGCCTTACTTTGCTACACATCCTATTAACCATTGCATGTTTGCTCTAACCAATAATTGTTGTCTGATCACTATTACTGCTTCTATTGAGTTTATACTCCTTAAATCTACCTACAGTTCAGCTGCACACGGCTTTTCCAAGTTTGTGCAGCTGAATAGCTTTAATCACAATCAAATGTTCATCTATGCTCTCTCTTGGACCTGGAATTATCTTATTTTACTGAAGTTTACACTAGCACCCACTCTTTTACAGTTTCGGAATACTGTGCATTACCATTACCTAATCTGTAACTCAACTTGGATTAGATATCCTGAACTTATCAATCCACTCGCATCCCAACTTCTATTCAACAGCATTGGTGCTTGGCGATGTCGTATGCCTTCTCATTTTTTGTTGAGGGGTTTGATCTCTCTCTCATCTGTCATAAACGATAACATATATCTCAATTGCAAATTACTTGCTTGGATTGTTGCTTGTCATTGCTGTATCATAAGTTCACTGGATACAAACACCCATTTTGATTATTATTATTCATTTTATACTACTGCTGTGAATACCGTTTTACAAAACTCAGGGAACACTACCCAAACTATACCTCAACATAACCCACCTAATCTACCCCCAAATCTACTTCAAACATCCAACCTAATCTTGCTCCCTAAGTTTTGGGAAACCGATCAAGAAAACCTCTCTAGCTTGATTACTTCCGAGTCAAACCTAATCACCAAGAATAAAAAACAGTTTACCTATGAAAATTAGCTATTGGAATGTCCGTGGCCTAGCCAGGAAGAATATTTGGACTGAAATTGATTCTACTTGTAAAACTGAACATATAGCTTACCAACTTTATACTAAAACAGACTTACCAACTTTATACTAAAACACGATCTGTTGGACATACCCACATACGGGAACCAGTTCACCTGGCGGAAAAAAATATCAGGACCTGACATACATATGAAAAACTAGACCAGATTTTGGTTCATAAGGACATATTCCGCAAACTCCCATACCTAACAACCAAAACCACCCATTCACAACATCGGACCATAGCCAGATTACGCTAGAACTCACCCAAAACTATCGGCCCCTGATGCAACCCTTTAGGTTTGAACTCGCCTGGTGTAAACAAAAAGACTATGAGCTCATTGTCCATCAAGCTTGGCGAGTAAACCCAGCTGGCTCTTCCTTGTTTAAACTTGTCAAAAAATTACAAAACCTCAAACACAAGAGCAAAATCTGGTGTAAAAAAACAACAGGAAACATACTCTCTCAAGTCTCTCATATAGAGCAGGAACTCCAGAGGCTTCAACACCAATTAATACAAAACTATGATCAGTCAGTTGATAGGAAACATAAACGTCTACTACAAAAATACTCTAAGATGATAAATTTTCAAACAACCTATTGGGCCCAAAGAGCTAGTCTCTCATATAGAGCAGGAACTCCAGAGGCTTCAACACCAATTAATACAAAACTATGATCAGTCAGTTGATAGGAAACATAAACGTCTACTACAAAAATACTCTAAGATGATAAATTTTCAAACAACCTATTGGGCCCAAAGAGCTAAGCGATTACATCAGAAAGCGGTCGATACCAACTCTAAATATTTTCATCGAGTTGCTACAGGAAGACGACACCGTAACATAATCAAATCACTAACATCGGAAGGTGGAATTAATTTGATCATTGACACTGACATTCGTAATGAAATCAAATCCGCTTTCTCTACTCGTTTTTCGGCGCACCCAACAACCCAACAACAATGCTCCCTTCTAAACTACATCACTCCTGAAATTACAGACTATCAAAATGAGAAACTAACTAGCCCCATCACCAACACTGAAATTAAAAAAGCAGTCTTTTGATATTGCATATCTTAGATAGGCATTATAGCCATTTTTAGTTTAGTTCGGTTGCATTTCTTTCATACTTTGTTACTAAATTGCATCTTGTGATTATTTTAGAAGAGTTCGGATTCTGCGCAAATTTGTGTTTATCTTGCAGATTGAATCGGAACACATTTGGGAGATGCAATATCTCGAAGAGGAATACAAGAAACATTGGAAGGAAGCAAGGAAGGAAGAGAAGCAAGACAAGTGGAGATACCCGCAAAGAAAGACTAGAGGACAGGGCAACAGTATGCCGCGGCCGCAGCATGCGTGCTGCAACCGCAGCAGGGACCACTGCAGTGGGTAGCCAGAAGTTGCTGATACCGCGGCCGCAGCATTGGTCGTCAGCGTTGAGACGCTGCGTTTTGATTACTAAAAACCTTAGATGTTCTTATTTTGTTTCATGACCGATTTGGGTGTTATAAGGCCGACTTTTAGTTATTTTCCAGCACTTATATTCTATTCTTTCATTCATCAGACAATCTAGAGATTTTGAGCGATGTCTTCCATGAGAAACTAAACTCATCTATTCTGCCTGCAATTTGAAGCTTTATTTGGATTGATTGTGAGTTTCTAATTCTCGTTTCTTGTTTCCTATATTTGAATGCTTCAACTTCTTTGTGCTTGATTGTCTATTGTTTTATTCTATCCAGCCCATACAACTAGTTAAAATCAATTCAATTGTTAAGGTTTTGTAGATTCCTGATTGTGAACCTTAACCTAAGTGGCAAACTTGTTCCTTTAGGCCTGATTGAACTAATTAAACAAGTAGGAAGTTGGATGTGTTGCTAAATCCCTCTTTAGGAGCTGCAAATACCTTGGCTAATCTCCGAACTTAAAGCTATCAATTGGTTTAAATCATTCTTTAGGGACTTTTCGATTGATAAGGGTTTCTAGGACTGATTGGATTAGTAACTATATTAGGTCGGGACAAGTGCATTTCATAGGAAACTTAATAGGACGAGAAGAAGTTACAAGGATCGCTTCAACCAAATAAAGTGGAAAATTGTAGGTAGAATTTCTTCTCCTAATTGTCTAAACCAAATTCATTTACTTTGCTTTCTTTACTCCGCCAAATTGTTTCACACACAAAACCCCCCCAAATTGTTTACTTTGATTGACACCTGAATCAAACTGGAATTATAACTTTCCCTGTGGATCGACCTCTTGCTTATTGCTATACTTTCCATAGGTTTGAGTTTTCTTTGGCGGATGAACGACAGGTTTTCCATCCGTCATCTTCAACCTCGCAAAAGATAAATCTCCTGGTCCTGATGGTTTCCCTGCTGGTTTCTTCAAATGTTACTGGCACATTGTGGGCCCCTCGGTCATCAAAGCTGTTAAAGGCTTCTTTATCAGTGGCAAAATACTGCGTCAAATTAACCACACCTTCATTACTCTAATTCCCAAATGTGACAACCCAAATTCCGCATCACACTGCAGACCCATAAGCTTATGTACAACCCTATATAAAATAATCTCGAAAATAATTTCTACAAGACTAAAACAATCAATGATCCACCTTATTTACCCATTTCAAAGTGCCTTCATCACCAAACGTGCAATTCAGGACAACATCCTAATTGCTAATGAAATATTCCACTCATTTCAACAAAAAAAGGGTATGTCCGGCTGGATAGCTGTAAAACTGGATATGGAAACAACTTTCGATATGGTAAACTGGGATTTCCTTTTCAATGTTATGTCTCGTTTTGGTTTTTCAAACCGATTTATTTCTTGGATTAAAGAATGCATTACCGCAGTGTCTTACTCTGTCCTAGTAAACAATGAACCGACAAATATCTTCAACCCACACAAAGGACTTAGATAGGGAGACCCACTATCGCCTTACCTTTTTTTTTAGTTACTAAGGTTCTAGCTCGTGGACTACATTATGAAGCATACCAGCCTCAAAGCCATGTGGGTATTTCCATTTCTTGCCTTCGTAGATGACATTATTATTTTTGCTAAGGCCACTAAAACGGCTTGTGACCAAATCAACAAAATAACCAATTGTTACAGTACCTTCTCGGGACAAAAGGTTAACCTTCACAAGTCATCCTTCCAGACAATGGGAAACATCCCAAACCACAATAAACTCATGCTCAAATATGAGCTTCAAATACCTAATACTTCTAACTTAGGAAGTTATCTTGGATGCCCGATCATTTTTAAAAAAGTAACAAATTCCACCTTCGACTGCCTAATTGTGTCGACCAAAAACCAAATAACCAAGTGGATGGCGAGTAATCTCTCTCAGGCTGGTCGCCTCACTCTTATTAAATCAAACCTAGCAGCAAAACCGCTCCACATAATGCAACGCTTTATGTTACCCTCATCAATCCATAAAGAACTTGACAAAATTAATAAACATTTCATGTGGAATAAAGGCCCTAAACACCGACCCCTAATCACCTGGTTTAAAGTTTGCAAGTCTCGTCGCAATGGGGGACTTTTTCTTCGCTCCTCTGAAGATATGAACGTAGCTCTCATATTTAAGCTTCTTTGGAAGATTCTTGCGGAACCAAACAATCCTTGGGTCCGACTAGTTACTGACAAATACCTCATAACTGACCACATTCTTCATTACACCAGAAAAGGTAATACCTCTTGGCAATGGAAAAAATTAACTAACCCACTGGCACTTTTTAAAAAGGGTCTTCGCTGGGGAGTGGGTGATGGCTCCTCAAATAACTTCTGGTACGATCTTTGGATTGGATCTGCCCCACTTTGGACTATAGCAACAAATGTTTCTACCATCAATGCAAATACAAAGGTAAGCGAATTCATAACATCAACAAAAGTATGGAATTTACCAAAACTCTAAGCTGATCTGCAACCTCATCTCCCAACTACAATAATCAACAACATTGTTCAAATGCCAATCCCAAGACATATATCACAAGTTAGACTTTACTGGCACTAGAGCCGTAATGGCTGGTTTTCTACTTCGTCAGCTATAGAGATGCTGCACAAAAATAAACATCATACAAAATCAGATTTCCACTGGATCTGGAAACTTGACTGCTTACCCAAAATCAAAGAATTTATTTGGAAGATTACCAAAGACGGATTACCGACTATGATCAAATTGGCCTCTCGTGGCTTGGGGCTTCCTACAAATTGCCCGTGCTGCGATATGAACCATGAGGACTTAGACCATCTTCTCTTCAACTATCCTATTACAAAAGGAACAATACTAATGCTACCTCCACAAATAACCAATATAATAGATCACATGTATAACAAAAAATTAAATCTTGGAGACACCTTATTACAGCTTAGGAATGCTCTTGGGAACCAACGTTTTTCTACCCTTGTCGTGGCTTGGTGGAGCCTTTGGTTTTTCCGTAACAAAAAAGCATTTGACAACATAAATCCTAATCCGAAAGCAATTATGTCGTTCATTTCCGACCATATCTATAATTGGAATTGTGCTAAAGAGCAAGAAAAGGATCTTCCAACCCCCACACAACCTCAAACCATGGCCACTAAGAACAAATCTAGCAGAAAGAATTGCAAGTGGAGAAAACCACCATCGGGGTGGTATAAACTTAATTTTGACGGCGTTTTCTCCACCAATACCTTCTCGTCCAAATATGGTTTCCTCATTCGTAATGCGGATGGATCTGTCATTTTCTCTAAGGCTGATGCTTCAGCCTTCCCTTCCGTCCTCGGGGCTGAGTGTTTTGGGATTTGGAAAGGTATTCATAAATCCATTGAACTAAATATAAACAAAATCATTATTGAAGGTGATAATCTAAGCATCATAAACAGTTTAAAAACTAGATGCTCCTGTTCTGGAGAGATTGAGATGTTCCTATCTGACTGTCTTCTCTCTCTCTAATATTTCTCTGAATTCGAGATCACACATACTTTTCGTGAAGGAAATAGTGTGGCAGACTGTCTCTCCCATCTCCAATCTCATCACTCCAGCACTACTCTCCCTTCTGACGCTGCTCTTAGCAGTATCATCCTGCGAGATGCTCTTGGTTAGTTGCCTTCGTAACAACCAAATTCTTTTCAGTTAAAAAAAAAACAGGATCGGTTACTAACCGTAATTTTTTTCCTTCAATATTCTTATTAGTGTCGAGTGAATTTTATCCTCCTCGAACATTTCTATCAAGCTTGGTTTATTGATGATTCTTTTCACTCGAGTGAATTTTATCCTCCTCGAACATTTCTATCAAGCTTGGTTTATTGATGATTCTTTTCACTCGAGTGAATTTTATCCTCCTCGAGCAGTGTAAGTGAATTTTATCCTCCTTACACTCATCAACCCAGCATATATCAACGCACATAAAAAAATCACATCAAACATGTAACCGAATGTACTAGTGCTTTTCATTAGGGGTTTAGACATATACAATAGAAATCATATAATTTTTTTTAAAGATTGCTCTAAACTGAACATCCAACCAATAATCAAGTTATAACTAAAGCTCATAATCCAGATTATCTATGAAGATTCCACAAGTGTCGTTATTCAATTAAAATTCAAGTTTATTAACTCTTAAGCCATGAAAAAACATATATCATCATCGAGGTCATACCAATCATAGAAACATCTTTCCTACAACAAATAAAAAACTAAGACTCGATAACTTACTACGACCATGGGATAATTATCAAATACCTATAAATGCAACCTATAATGTGATGTAATGGATAACAAAAATTGAAAAAACAAAAAACAATAAACTAATATATATATAATTTTATGAATATGGAGCTACACTTGAATTCCCCACCCCATGCTTAAAATTTTACTTTGTCCTCAAAGTAAAGAAAAATAATAAAAGAGGTAGAGGAAACTCACCAAACAAATCAGGCATTCAAAGACAAACTCTCAGCTCAAAAAGAGGTAGTGGTACAATGAATTGATTGAAACCATCTATGATATTTGATCAAATTTCGACAGTGTTTGGGACATAAATTGGGATGCGCAGAGCACAAAAAACAACAACAAACACGAGCCTACAAGTATAGTAATATCACAATAGCAACCAGGATCCAATAATCAATAAAAAAAATCGCCACCACATCAACTTAGCTATCAAAGAAAAATCAACCCTCTAGATCATGCTCATCCATATTTCAAGGCTAAATTCATGAAAAATTAATATAGGCACAGATAGCAAGAGACACAAAAGAATTCCAAGAGGGACAGAGTCATAGAAATCATCAACCCAAGCAGCAAACACTTCATAAAAAAAAATTAGTGTACCATGACTAAATTTCAAGAGCGAAAGAGATCAACTTTAGCAATAAAAATCAGTCATAACACCTCTCAATTCAAATCCAAAGTAAGCATGATACAAAAAATAAATAACTTAGCTAATTTCAGATGTAACAAGAAGAAATTGATCAGCTAAAGAGAGTATGTATCACTACAAAGTCTCAAAAAGGACATACTAGCAAGGCAACTATTAGTGCAATCAGATTTCACAAAATTTATCAAAACCACAGACCCTAGCTAGCAATGAATCTAGCACAAACAGATCAGCGCGACTACGCCACAAGCAAACCATAGTGTTAGGAGGAGTAGCAATGAATCAACAAAGTAGCTCGAAATGAACACAACTGAAGCAATAAGTGAGATTAAGAGCACACATAATGGGACTCAGTCATGAATCTACTGCAATTTTTTCATATCCAAGCCACACCGCTTCTAAGGGCAAGTTCTTCAACAAAATTCAGTCATGGTCACTTAGCAAAATCAAACAAGTAAAGTTAGATAATAATCACCTAAAAAAAAAGATGAGCTTTATTTGTTTGAGTTGATGAGTATAGTGGTAAGTATTCCTGCGTGACAGGCGGGAATACTTACCACTATACTACAATGACTTGAAATAGAGGCGCTTCTCGGGAGCCAACCCGAGGTAAGTTCTTCGTTCTTTTTCATCTTTATCATTTTCTTAGGTAGTTTTTATCACTAGTTTGTTTTAGGGGAACATACATAAAAAAACGAAGCAAGAGAAGGCCACTACACTCGCGGCGGCGGTAGCATCCATGCGGCAGCCGCCGCATATCAAACCCGTGACCCCTGTTTCCCAAATAAAAAAAATAATAAATAAATACATGATAGATCACGGGACTTCTTTTCTTCAACCCTACCTCTTTCTTCTTCTAATCTCCTTCCGCCATCCTCTAGATCTAGAAACCCACCATTGTCTTCTTCTTCTTCAACCTTTAAAACCACCATAGCCACCCCCCAAGCTCTCTCTTTCCTCTCCTTCATATCCATTCCCCTACCTCCCTCTCGTCGGAAGCCGAAAGCTCGAGCCCCCCTGCACCGGCCACCCCGGATCTGAAGCTTCGCCCAGCACCACCCTCAGCGCCACTGGATCTGCGTCGCCACCGCCAGGCTGCACCCGCCTCCAGTCCCGCTGCCAAAAGGTTTGGAGTTTGTGGTTTGTTTTGATTGATTATTATTGTGTGGAGTTGTGAGGATTGAAGTTGGAATTTTGGATTGAGAAGTGGTGATTTGAAAGATTTGGGTGTGATTGTTTGATAATTGTTTGGTATTCTTGAATTTGGGTGGTTGATTAAAGGATTTGGATTTGGTAGTTTACTTGAAAAATATTTGTGTTGGGGGTTTGATTTGGATTTGGTTGATTAGCTTGAGTTGTGTTGAAGGTTTGTTGCTGAATTTTGAATCTTTTGAGGTTGATATATTCTGCTAAAATCTGGTAAGAATGGTGCGCCGAGTGAGATCTATGTCAAAGGAACAGAAGAAGGCATATGAGAGCTTCGATTCGAAGCGATTTGTACAGACAAAGTTCTTTCATATTCCTACCTTACAAACACTAGGCATGCTGGGCGTTACACGTCAGATGCTCACTCATGGTGGTTTGGGGGTATTTATGCATTGTAGTGCCCCCACATATCCTGAGCTGGCGTGGGAGTTTTTAGTCACGTTTGACCGTGTGGACGATTCGAGGATTAGGTTCAAGTTGATGAACCAGCCCCACACTTGCACGTATGCCCAGCTGAGACAGGTCTTTGGGATCACTCGGGCGCCCACCCAAGATTGGTATCTCATGGCGTCAGAACAGCAGCGCCATGATTTTTGGTATGCGGCTACTGGCTCTAGATTTGATGGACATAGCGGCGAATACAACTATAAGTTCGTCCACCCATGCATTCATCTGGTTCACAAAGTTTTGGCCATGTCTTTCAGCGGCCAAGGCGATGTGAACAAAGTGCCTGCTGGCAATCTGTCATGGTTATGTAGCCTTGCTCCCCAGTCCCATGGTACGCCGGACTGGGTTGAGATCTTTGTTGACAGTTTCCTGAAAATCCAAGGAAAGAAAAAAGGGAGGATTGGTCTGGGAGGAATGATTAGCCTCATAGCCTACCGCTATCTGGAGCCTACACAGTGCGGTGCACCCTTGTCTGGTGGGTACACCTATACAGAGGAGCAGCTCAGAAGGGCTTATTTGATTGAGAGCTCTGATGTGCCTGGCTACATTTGGAAGTCGGGGAAGCATGGAGAGCACCGACTAAGGCTTCTTAGGGCCTTACCTTATGGCCCTTCCAACGCCTCCCTCTACATCGCGACTGATCAGAATGTGGATGATGATGAGGATATTGAGGACGAGGATGAGGAGGATGCCCCTGCACAGACTGAGTATCACATGGGGGATGCCAAGTATGCTGCTGGCTCGTCTACGGGGCCTCGCTTTTCTTCTGCTGATGATGACACCTGGCGGGACCACATGTTCACTGAGTTCCATCGTATGTCGATGCGCCAGGACTCCTTCGAGTTCACTCTCCACGACATCGATCGCAATGTGCGGGAGACGAACTACAACATGGAGGAGATGCGGAGAGAGCAGTCCTACTACCTCCGCCAGCAGTATCCACACATTCCGCCGTACCAGTCTCAACCGTACCAGCCGCCGCACCAGTGAGTGGTTAGTTTTGTCTCCTTCACCCTGAATTTTTATGCTTTATTTTGGTTGTCTGTACTGTTTTAGTGAGGACACTAAAAACTTTAAGTGTGCGGGAGAAGAATTATATGTATATTATGTAATTTATGTCATTTTCTAGACCATGTTTAAATTTTTGCACACTATGTTTAAGTTTCTGTAATTGCTATTTAGTTTATTTAATTTTTGTTGAGTTTATTTAATTATTTAATTTTTGTCTAATTTAATTAATTTCTGCAATTTTCAGATTAAAAAAAAAATTGAAAATCAAAAAAAATAATCATGCATTGCATACATATGTGTTATTCAAATACCCATCTGGCTTAGTTTGTCCTCTAATTTAAATTTCAAGCATGATCATATAAATCACATGGAGTTCTAGATGTTTTGGTTTTATCTAGATTTGATTTTTGTGGAACATGAGCTAGCAAATATAATTGAGCATGTATGATTGAGCTAAAGTATGATTGAAGTCCTAAAAACATGACCATGTGAGAGTGTTTAGCCTTATTTGAAATCTTTTTCTCAATTGTGTGAATTACTCTCCTTGTGTTGCTACCTCTTGGCATTGACTACAATATCTTTTTTTCAAGACCGACTCACATGTTTGTTGCTTGCGGAGTTTATGTTTATATTCTGAGTCTTTTGTTTGAATTTGTGCATACTTGGTGAAATAAGGTGGCAATGGTTGATGCACTTAGTAATCGGGTCTACGCATGACACCCATGGGTATGATTCGTGCAAAAAGGTGTTGAAAACTATCCACTAGGAAAGAAAGCTTGATCATTGAGTAACCAGGTTCATTCATGACACCCATGTTTGCAACTTGCGTCAAAAGATGTTCAATTGGACTTCATATTAGTAGGTTGAGGTGTTGATAGACCGGGGCCATTCATGACACCCATGTTTGCGCCTCGCGTAAGGAAAGCACCAAGACAAGAAAAAAAAAGAAAAAAAAAAGAAGAAAAGAAAACAAAAGAAAAAAAAAAAGTCTCACATTTTATTTTATTGTCTTTATTGTCTCCCGCAAGTAATGACACTTCGGTAGATATTTGGTGATATGGTGGTCAATGTCTATGAGCTTAGTGCATTTTGGTTTGAGTTGAGAGTTGTACCTTAAAGCCTAAACACATGAGTGAAACACATATTTCTGGTGAGGTTGGATAAATATGTCTACTTCTAAGCTTTGATCACTATAATACATGCTATGACGTTTGTTTGCTTGGTTTATCTTTTCACCTGCTATGATGTTGCTTTTGACGAGGTTGAAACTTGAAGGGATTTCATGTGGGATGTATTGATTCATGTTCATTCTATCATTGCTTGAGGACAAGCAAAGGCTAAGTGTGGGGGAATTTGATAATGCATATCTTATATAGGCATTATAGGCATTTTTAGTTTAGTTAGGTTGCATTTCTTTCATACTTTGTTGCTAAATTGCATCTTGTGATTATTCTAGATAAGTTCGGATTTTGCGCAAATTTGTGTTTATCTTGCAGATTGAATCGGAACACAATTGGGAGATGCAATATCTTGAAGAGGAATACAAGAAATATTGGAAAGAAGCAAGGAAGGAAGAGAAGCAAGGACAAGTGGAGATACCCGCAAAGCTAAACAAGAAGAGCCGGCAACGAGTTATGCCGCGGCCGTAGCATGTGTGTCGCGGCCGCAGCAAGGACCGATGCAGCGGGATAAGGAAAAGTTGCTGATGCCGCGACCGCAGCATTGGTCGTCAGTGCGTAGACGATGCGTTTCAATTAAGAAAAACCCTAGTTGTTATTGTTTTGTTCCATGGACGACTTGAGCGATGTCTTCCATGAGGAACTAAACTCATCTGTTCTGCCTGCAATTTGAAGCTTTATTTGGATTGATTGTGAGTTTCTAATTCTCGTTCCTTGTTTCCTATATTTGAATGCTTCAACTTCTTTGTGCTTGATTGTTTATTGTTTTGTTCTATCTTGTCTGGACAACTTGTTAGATCAATTCAATTGCTAGGGGTTTGTAGATTCTTGATTGCGAACCTTAACTCAAGTAGCAAACTTGTCCCTTTAGGGCTGATTGAACTAATTGGATAAGTAGGAAGTTGGATGTGTTGTTAAATCCCTCTTTAGGGACTGCAAATACCTTGGTTAATCTCTGAACTTAAAGCTATCAATTGGGTTAAATCCTTCTTTAGGGACTGTTCGATTGATAAGGGTTTCTATGACTGTTTGGACTAGTAACTATATTAGGTCGAGACAAGGGCATTCATAGGAAGACTAAAAGGACAAGAGGGAGTTACAATATCAATTCCACCAATTTGATGGACGGTTTTTAGTCGCTTAAACCGTATCAAAATAAAACTCAAACCTACAATAGCAAGAAAGTGAGAGGTCGATCCCACAGAGAATCAAGTATTTCTCAGCAATGTGTATTTACCAATTAGTTGAAAGGGGGGTTTTTGGGTTATTGAAATAAGAAAGAAAACAAAATAAACTATAAACAGATTGATGCAAACCAATTTAGAGAAGATCGATCTACCTACAACTATCCACTTTATTTGCTTGAATTGATGTTGTAACTTCCTCTTGCCCTTTTAGGTTTCCTATGAGTGCCCTTGTCCCGACCTAATATAGTTACTAGTCCAATCAGTCCTAGAAACCCTTATCAGTCGAACAGTTCCTAAAGAAGGATTTAACCCAATTGATAACTTTAAGTTCAGAGATTAACCAAGGTATTTGCAGTCCCTAAAGAGGGATTTAACAACACATCCAACTTCCTACTTATCCAATTAGTTCAATCAACATTAAAGGGACAAGTTTGCTACTTGAGTTAAGGTTCGCAATCAGGAATCTACAAAACCCTAGCAATTGAATTGATCTAACCAGTTTGCTAGACTCACAGCTCAATACAAACAAAGCTTCAAATTGCAAGTAGAACGAAGAGAGTTTAGCCACCCATGGCGAACATCGCTCTCAATCACCAACTAAAATCATCTTGAATCCTAATCTAATGAATGAATGGAAACCTAGGGCTAAGCCCTCTCTCAATTTCGTGCCCTTTTTGTGTCCAAGACCGCCTCCAAAAAACAAAGATAGAATAAATAGGGTTTTGCAATAGAAAACTGTCACTGGACGCAAAACGCGTCGCTCTGGGAAACTGCGACGGCCGCGGCATGGAAGCTGCGGCCGCTGCTTCATTGATGTGCTGCGGCCGCGGCATATGTGCAGCGCACGCTGCAATTGTCTTTTACGAAAAATCTACTTTGAATCAGCTCTCAACGCCAACATGAAAGTTGTAGCTCTCTGAAAGAGCTTACCAATGCATGGTCATAATAGTCAATCGGACAGCCGAGGCCTCCAGAAAGTGCAAAACAAGTTCAGCATGTCTGGCGACAACTTCTGCAGACTTGTTCTTCATTTAGGCTCGCTTCTTCTTCTCATGACCTCTTTAGATCTTCATTTAAGCTTCTTCGATCAACTAGACTTCCTCATCTTAATGCGTCATCAAACCATGTCTCATCCTCGGATCCACAGTTACCTGAAATAATCAATAAAAGTGTGCATATTCCGACTCTACCAACATAAAGAGCAAATATGCAAATTGTACTTAAACCGTGCATGATATGCATCATAACTAAGCTAAATGCAACCAATTATGACCATATAAATGCATGCTATCACCCATGTTGCTTGGGCTTCGAACAAGACTCCGTTCTTGTCCGTCAGTTGTAGTCCTCCCGAATGGATCTTGTTCACCGTGAAAAGTCCCATCTTCTTCTTGTTGAATTTGTTGGGAAACCAATGATCCTTTGATTTGTAGACATAGACCTTGTCTCCAACTTCATATTCCTTAGGCTCATCATTGGAAACCTTGTATAATTGCACATACCAATGCAAACCTCTCAAATGTATAGATAAATCTTTAATTGAAACAGGAGAAGAGATGTCCGTACCTTCTCTTACCTTTGCAGAATCAGAATTGGGGACCGCGGAATCCGGTCGACTTTGAGTACAGGTACTCGACGTCGAGTAGATCGTCTCGTCTGGTGGACTGCTAGTCCAGGAAGGCGAAGTCGGGGACCCATGCGTCTAGTTGACGTTGAGTGAGGTACTCAACATCGAGTACGTTCTTAGCTCAGGTGGGTTGCTCGTCGAGGAAGGAGGCATCAAGGAAGAAGGGTTCTGGTCGACGTTGAGTAGGCTACTCAACGTCGAGTACTGCTCGGCTTCGGGTGGTCAACTCGATAAAGGTGCAGTCGGTGGAGAGCTCGGGTTCTGGTCGACGTCGACCAGAGTACTCGACGTCGAGTACTTCTGGTCGACATCAACAATGCACTAACAATGCACTAACAATGCAGCAAGAATATCGAATGAAATCTCCTTCCTTAAGCTAAAAGACATGAAGATCGAATCTGGTGGATCATGGCTTCAGAGTTTCCCTGAATAGAAGATTGTGAAGATTGTCGTGCTCTGGTCTAGCCGTTGAGAGAAGATCCTCCTTTGAAAGAGGCGTCGATTTGATCTTATTATATAGGAGATAAAGAAGAGAAGACAAGTATAAGTATTGAAAAAAAACCTCATTGATCTACATCGCACACAAGCCTTCAAGTCAATCTGTCTTCTTCGTGTACTCTCACTACTAAAATAAGTTGAAATAGGGACAAATTTTAGAGATGGATTTCATTTATAGCTAACTCCGTTCCTATTAGGGACGGATTTTGCCACATAATTCAATAGTTGTTGCCGATGAGGAACAAAATGATGTAGTGTTACTAACTCTATTGCTAATTGGGATATCTTACAATTGATCCCTGAATCCCTACCTAATGGGGACCGAATAAAATGTCATTCCTAAATCTGTCTTTACATAGCAACTGATATAACAACCAGTGTTCTAAAAATCGCGCCTAGGCGCCGCCTGGGCGCTGCCTAGGCGCTAGGCGGGACGGGACCTAGGAATTTTTAAGCCTAGGCGGGCGGAAATTCATCCAGGAACCGCCTAGTCCCGCCTAGGCGCCGCCTAGGCACCGCCTGGTCCCACCTAGGCGCCGCCTGGGCCCGCCTTGTCCCGCCTAGGCGCCGCCTAGGCACCGCCTAGTCCAACGATTATTCAATTTGATCTTCTAAGCATATGAGTAGTTGACTTAGGGTCTTTTTATCCCCCATGTCGGGATGCATTTGCTTTTTAGTCGAACTTATAGTTTTGGATTTTAGGTGGTTTAGAGTTGTTAGTCAGACATGTACTTTTGCGTTTATTTACTTTAGTGTTAGTTAACTACTACAAATTTGGGTTTATTAGTGATATTATGGATTATTATTACATTATATGAATTATTGACAAGTGTTATTCATCAAAATATAAGGAAATAATCAAGTTTGTTCTAAGTCCGCCTAGGCGCCGCCTAGGCACCCGCCTAGCCGCCTAGGCGCTAGGCGGCCACCCGCCGCCTAGCGGCCGCCTAGCGCCTTTTAGAACATTGATAACAACCACTCCATTTTCCATCTCCATATAGAGACGAATACAAATATGTGGCTAAATTCATCCCTAATTACCAATGAAAGTAGGGATGAATGAGAATTTGACGCAATTTAATGAATGAAATAAATTGACGGCACAATATTTGTTGGGGAATAGAGACGTCCGTAATTTGTCACAAAATTCATCCCTAGATTTGTCCCCGTATCCATCCCCCAAAATCGTATATGAATCCGTTGCTAATTTCATCTCTAAATCCATCCCTAGATTAACATATAATTATCGATATGTATCTTCTAATTTTATTGCGTCTTCTCCCTTAATTTTGTGATCTTCTATCAAACTAAATGATGTTTAACTTTTCACACAATTTTTATGTAAAGGAGAAATTATATAACATTGTTGTTATATAATTTTTATAAAATTTACCATTTATTTAATGTTTATCAATCTTTTAACCAATGAGTGAATAGTCTAAAAGAAAATAGTTAGATAAACCATTGTAAATAACAATTTGGATAAATCAATTTTAATTATTTTGCATAAAAGACTTAAAATAACACTTATTTTAAATGAAATTCAATAACCTAAAACGTCACATTGTTTGATCGATTGGATATAGTATATATTAAATTGGCTAAGGACGTTTATTTCGTTCACTATTTTATATTATTTTAAAAGTTTTATAAGATGCTAGATATCTTTATATGCAATCACTATTAGAATTCTGACATTTTTATATCAGGTGATTAACATCAGTAAAAAAAAAAACTGTGATGATAAATAATTTTATAACATCAGTTTTTCTAAATATAAGATGTAAATAGATTTATATATATCATATCAATTTTCGGATGATGTTAAATATTTTATCTAAAAACAATTTAAAAGGCACGGAGATAAGTTCTAAATCAATTTGAACCCCTTTTGTCTACCTATATTTATTTATATAATATATTAAAATAGAGACCTGAAACATATTTCGTTAGGTGTCTATAAGTATACCCTACTTATAAAATAGATGGGTAAAGAGTATATAAAAGTGGTGGAAAAGGGTTTGATTTGCTAGTGCAATTTATCTATGTGTTGTTTTTTTTTTTGAAAAAGGAAAGCGATTCGATCTACCAGATTTCACAAAATCTGGTAAATCGAGAGGCCGTAAACAGCAGACAGACTAACTGTCATGATACATCAAAGAAACCAAATGAAGAAAGTAAAAGATAAAAGACTCAGTTACACCCGATCAAACTAGCAATCAATCCGGCCAGCATGGGAGTCGAGGAAGACCAAGAATGGGTTGTGAATGCCGAGAACACGGGAGAGTCTGAAGACTATCACGGTGTCTTGACGCCGAAAAGACGAGAATAGAAACCCATGAAGGAAAATAGGCGTCTTATGGGGAAGTGTGGATCACCGACGTTCCCCTCACTTAGATGAGGGATCTTCGAAAATCACGAACACTGCCACGATTAACTTAATTAGCAGGGCGCCCGAGACTGAACCTCTTCTGGAACTAAGCTCAACCATCCTAAGGATGGACTTCACGCAAACCAATAGATCGAAATATGATCAAGATGAACTAGTCAGATGAGATAGTAGATAACTAGTTTTTTTTTAATGGTTAAAGCTTTTAGCTTCCTTTGCAAGCCAAATGAAAGGTAAGAAAACTACGGGGTATGATCAAAGGGCAGTAATTTGTTACACTATCTTGTGGAAATTAGCGTAATTAGGAAATTATAGTAGCGTCCTTTAGACGCTTTGGGTAAAAAATGGAAAAGGGAGGAATCAGTGGCCGGTGGTGATGGAGGAGGTCCGAACCACCAAGGGGGAGGGAGCTGGACCACCATCGCCATTAAATTGAAAAAATCACCACCTGGACCCCTCTTTTTTTTTTGGTGTATGATTCTACGTAAGTTGACAAAAATTGATAGATCCAGGCTTGATTTGATTCTTATTTCTTGAGGCTATTCGGATCGGCGGTAGCGGCTTCGGATTGGCGGTGGCGGGGTTGGCGTGGGGTTCTGGGTTAGAGGAGGGAGGATTTTGAACCCGACCAGTGACGTTAGTACAATGCTAAGCCAGATTTGGGCATGGGGGTTAACAGATCTAGCCCGAAGCACCATGGATCTGAGAGCCCCGACGTTGGTAAAGCCGGAGGTGGCGGTGGCGCCACCAGGGAAGCCTCGCCACCCTTGGATCTGATCAATAATCGGTTTCTTTTCTTTCTTTTTTTTTCCTCCTAAAGATTTAGTGGAGCAGGAGGGTGATGGAAGAGGTGGTCGGAGAGGAGCAATAGGCTAGTCGCCGGAAAAAAATGGAGGTGGCTTGAAGTTTTGTGACCTGGTGAAGGAGGGGATGGCGGTGGAAAAGTGGTGGGTTGATAGCCGGAAAATAATGGGGGTAGCGGCGCTTGACCTCGCCCAAGGGGTGGTGGTTGATATCAGATTTGAGCCAAGAACCTCCGGATCTATAGAGGAGTCGGCCGGATCTGAGGTTTATGATGGTGGGGAGGCTCACGGTGGGGGTGGAACCTCCGGCCACCAACCATGTCGGAGCAGATCTAGAGTTTTGAAATCGCAAATAGCTTTGTTTTTAAGGTTAAAATCTCTGTTTTCCTGTTCTTGTGGGAGATTGGGGCTCAGAGTAACTCACTAACTCCCTGTTTTCCCCCTTTTGTTTTTGGTGATTGTTGTTGTGAGCGGTGTTGACCGTTGATAGATAATGTTAGATTTTGGTTGTTGATTAGGGATGAAGATTGTAGATGGTTCAAGACATCTGCCAAGGGGTTTCCTATTCTCTCTCTAGGGTTTTCTAGAGAGAGGGCAGAGCTTTCTCTAGTTGTATCTATGTGTTGTTTTTAATGCAATATGACATGTATTTTTTGACACATTAATTAATGATGATCCAATATATTTAAGCCACATTAGACAATAATCTCATCTATTTTATCCCCGTGTCATCCTATGTGTCCATCTCATGTCTTAAATTGTTATAAAATATATCATTTTACCATGAGTTATTTTATAAATATTATACCTTAAATTACGTTATCTTTTAAGATTAATTATTTTAGTTTATTATATCTAATGATAAGATTTCATTTAATTAATTATCTACTGAACAATAAAATCTTATCATTAATATTTTTTACTAATTCTCAACCTCGTATTTTATATCGTTACAAAACCTATTATTTTTTAGCACAATTAAAATTATTTTACATTAAGTAATTTTGTATGATTTTTTTATGATTTAAGTTAATTTATGATAGTTTGAAAAATTTTATTAAAATATTTCAAATAAAATATTTTAATAATCACATAAAATTTAAAATAAAAAATAATTTTAATATAATAAAATAATTTATTAAGAAACAAAGCGCGTAAAAACACGAGTAACAAATACTAACCCTAAATCCTATAGGACTTTTTAGCTAAGTGTACGTCCATTTTTAACAAGGCATTTTGCAAAATGTCCACTTTGATATTCCCTTTTGCAAAATGTCCTAATATGACACTTTTGCCCCTCCTTCCCATTCCCTTCCTTCCTTCCCATTTTTATTTTGACCATTGACCGGTCAAAGTCAATGAATTTGGTGACACAACTTTGATGACATAAAAAATAATTTGATGACAATTTTTTTTTTTACGAGATTAGTGTCACCACTTTTATAAGTGGTGACACTGGTCAATGACTTTGGTGACACAACTTTGGTGATACATGTATGATGATAAACAAATTTTTTTGTGACAATTTTTTTTTTACGAGATTAGTGTCACCGCCCTATCGCTGTCACCACAACCCATATCGCTGTCACCACCATCCATATCCCTGTCACCACCCTTATTGCGGCCACCACCTCTATCGTTGTCACTGCTCTATCGCTGTCACCACTCCTATCGTTGTCACCATCCCCCCTATCGCTGTCACCACCACCTCTATCACTGTCACCACCACCTCTATCACTGTCACCACCACCCATATTGTTGTCAACACCTCTATCGCTGTCACCGCCCTATCGCTGTCACCACTCCAATTGCTGTCACCACCACTCCTATCGTTGTCACCACCCTTATTATTGTCGCCATGCCACCTCTATCGTTGTCACCGCCCTATCGCTGTCACCACCACCCCTATAGTTGTCACCACCACCCCTATCACTGTCACGACCACTCATATTGTTGTCACCACCCTTATTGCTTTCACCACCCCTATCGATGTCACCGCCCTATCGCTGTCACCACTCCTATCGCTGTTACCACCACTCCTATCGCTGTCACCGCCACTCCTATCGCTATCACCACCACTCCTATCGTTGTCACCACCACCCCTATCACTGTCACCACCACCTATATCGTTGTCACCACCACCCCTGTCGTTGTCACCACCCCTATCGTTGTCACCACCCCTATCGTTGTCACCACTATCACCACCCTTATCACTGTGGTGACACCTTTGTTTTTTTATGAGATGATTGTAGTGACACTGTCGGTGGTGACACATATTGTAGCAACTTTTTTTAGTGATAGATTTGTTGTTTGAGTTTTTTTTTACGGAATCACTGTCACCACCATTATCACTGTCACCACTGATGTCGCCACCCTTATTACAGGTGACACTCTTGGTGACACATGTAATTTCATGAAAAATTAAAAAAAAAAAAATAGTGTAATCAAATACAATATGACCAAAATAAATAAAAAAGAACATATAATTTCATGAAAAATATAGTGTAATCAAACACAATCTCTACGAAAAATAGTGTAATCAAGCATTCAATCGATCAAGCATTCAATCGAACAACTTGATACAAAAATATCAAATGTGACAATTTTGATGGATGCATGCGGCGACATATAAATATACGTGGATATATAATAGTAGCGTGTATATAACAAATTTTCTCTTACCCACCAACCTACGTTGACTACCCAGCCCATACATATATACAAATTGCACAGTACAAAGTAAAATGCTAACATTGCTCAGTTAAGCAAATTCAATTGCACACGAAATCCCTATCAATTGCACAGTAACAGTAAATTCAATTGCACAGTACCAAGTACGAAATTTCACCACCCATGGAAATTTCCCTTCAGAAATTCACTTCAGACAGAAGTTATTAGTCTAAGCTAATATCTACATGATTTTGTAAGGAGGGGAATGACCTGAAATGTATATAGACATTGAGTTTCTCAGAGTTTCTCAGATTCAACTGATGAAATGAAGTCCAAAAACCAAGTAATCATGATTAGAATGTTTGCATTTACCTCCATCTATATCTGTGTCACCATCGCCATGGCTGATCCACAAGTTTGGCAGAAATATAAGACCCCATAAAACAATAAGGAAGGAGATAGAGACTTTGTACAAACGATTCCTGCCAACTGACTTCTCCAAAGCTCTTCACTGAAGAAGAGCTCTACGCGATCTCTGCATTGCACGTCAATCCAATCCAAAGCAACACCACCAAATCCAGTCCTAGAGTCATCAGAAAAATCGCCGCGCCGAGCCTTCGATCTGGCCTTCGGAGCAATTAGTTCCGATCTTCTTTGTAATTCAAACGATGACAGATTCCTCTAATTGATAGTACCTACCAGGACGTGACCTAGATCCAGGTCCGATCCGATCTGGCCTTTGCATTCGCAGCTAGAGGTTCGAACTCGGAGGAAGAACGACGGCGCGGAACGTTGTCACCAAAGTTACCGCGGCAGCGATAAAGCATAACACCTCTCGCCCAAAGCGAAAATCAAAATCAAAATCAAATTGGAATAAATGAAATCGGTGATGATAATGAGGATCGATGAATCTGTTACACCACCATTATCATGAATTGAACCGGAATCGGACTCCTATAAGAGATCGGCGCCGTCGGTGGATCTGAGGCCGGGTCGGCATCGGCGTCGATGAATGAGGTGCCATGGGAGACGAGTCCAAGAGATCTATGATCATCAAGGGATCACATATCGAGAAGTAGATGATGAAGAGGACGAGCGGGAGGATGAATCAAACCTCGATTCGTAATTGCCAGGGCGATTGAACAAAGCAACAGGATGAAGAGGACGGCGAATGAGGCCTTCTCCATGGATCTCGCTCTCACTTCGATCTCTCGGCCAATCGACCTACCTTCGGTTTGAACGGGAGGTGACAGTGATGGGGAAAAGGGAAATGGAAGGAACGGGAGATCTGAAAGGAAGAAGATGAGGATTGGGGATAAAATATAAAACAGGGGTATTATGGGGTTTTCAAAAAAAAATTAGAACATTTAGCAAAAACTGATTTTAAGTGGACATTTTGCAAAAAGGGTTGGCAAAATGGACATTTAGCCAAATTTCTTCAATCCTATATCGGATATATCGTCATTCTGAAAACTTATAAATTAAAAACCTCCCATTTCACCTCTTCCTCAGTCCCTCCTGTCGAACGACTCCAACTCTCACTGGTCTGTAACAGGCTCCTCCTTTTGAACGACTTCTCCTCTCTCCAGGTCTGTAACTGGCTCCGTCATCAACTCCATCGTCGGAATCGGTAAAATTCTGCATTGGTTATAACTTATAAGTCTACCTAACCTCCGTACTGTTTTTTTTTTTTTTTTTGCGAATTTCAACCCCAAATCTTCTATTTGGGTGATATTTGAGAGATTATAGCCCAAATTATGGACTTCTTTTGCCCTCCCCTCAAATCGTATGCTCAATTTCCGAGTTTGACTGATTTTGGTTGCAATTTACAGGGTTGCAATTTGGGGCTTTTCAGTTTGGGTATTTAAAAGAGGTGTTAAATCAGTGATTCGAGGAGCCCGAGAAGAGGCCAATGAGTCCGGCTTTGAGTACATCAAAGCCCTGTGTGAACCCTCGGCGGGATCATTGTAACTCCGGGGCGGCGATAACGTACATGTCCTGTTAATTCCCCTTCTTTTCTCTGTTTTTTTCCTACTGAATTGGAATACCAGTTAGTGGTAGGCATGTGATGACTTTGATTTGGATATATGAATTCTGGAACTATCAGTTTGCCATTGTAGCTCCTGGCTTGGTTCTTTTTTTTAAAATCTAGTTTATGCTTGCATTTAGTTTATGTTTCTGATAAGTTCAATTTGATGTTGTTTTGCCTTTGTGGCGGTTTTGGGTTGATTGACATTATTTTTCCAGCGACTTTCCTGACTAAACTGCTAATGTGATTATACAACAAATTTGATGTTGTTTTATAGTTTTACTAGCCACATTCTAGGATAGCTCTGTTGAGAAAGGGATTGACAAATTTCACCAACTATTTTAATTCAGTTTATGATTGCAAATGTATACTCGTAGTTTTGAGGAATAAATTTTACTTCCCACTGCTAGGAACATGCTGCTAGAGTTCTACATGAAGTCACAAAGAGTGGCCTTTTCTCCGAAATCTTTCAAAAAACAAACTTGTTTGGTTTGCCAATGGTACTTTCTTGTTTTGGTTTCTTAATATGTTATTTACATTGAGTTGTTTCTTTTTGGAATGTGGTCAGGAAGTGCATGTGTTGCATTATATGTTTGGATCAATGACATGTAAAGAATGTTCAATGACAAAGAAGATCTTCCTTAATTAGTTGGCAAATATGTTGGTTATGTAAGTCCCTTGCTGCCCCTTCTTTAACTTTTCATCGTGATCATTATCTCATATGCACGTTTCTTGTAATTTGTGCTAACTGTGAATATATGTATGAATTAATGGAAAGAGAGGTGAATGATCTATTAGTTTCACTTGGACTAAAAGCCAAGTTAATAAGCTCCTAATTAATGTGTTAATCAAAGTTTATCAAGCTAGGCTTCGACTTTTCGATGGCTAAAAGCCAACATATGAAATATCATTTTGGTTGAGATCTTTATTAAGGTCCAATGAAGCAGACGTTACTCTGAATGGCATAAATAACTCTCGATTGTTTTGTAGCAACAATTGTATGAATAGAGAGCAAGGATAGTTTTCTATAGACTTTTGCTTTAACGTGATTTGTTTTCTTATCTGAATGCAGGGAAATGAAACTAAGTCCATTGTGTCATGAATGAATGCTAGAGGAATGAAAAAGAAAGAGTTGTTCAATATACCAATGGAGTAGAGTCTTCAAGTAGATTTGTTTCAAGGAAAGATATGACAACTTGGTGGATATTATACAACAAAATGGAGGAGATTATTGGACAGATCCGTTGAATGAACCAAGACAAGACTGTGCAATGATGCATTGGAGCAGATCAACTCAGTTAAAAATTCTGTCAATAAATAATCTTATTTGATTTCCTTTGGAATATTTCTTTGTATATATGTATTAGAAGTTAATTGTTGCCTAAACAGTTTGAGTATGATTTGTTAGATATTTAAGTACTTTTAGTTGGATTAGTGTTTCATGGTTTACCAAGAGTTATATATTGGTTTACAAATACAACTTTGGTTGAATTAATATTTATGTATGGATTACAAAGACATGAAATGGAGTTGGGGATGGAAAGCGAAGCACATTAGGGATGAAAATAAACAAATACATAAGACGTATATATGGATGAATTTAGGGACAAACATCGAGACTGATATATAAATGAATTTAGGGACAAGTATAGAAATTAATATACAGATGAATTTAGGGACAAATTTAGAGACAGATATCGAAAAGGATTTAAGGACAAATTAGGTACGAACATAGAGTGATTTTCAAGGCAGAAGTAGGGACAAGTGTTGCAACGAACTTTCAGACGAAAATAGGAATATGTTTTGGGACGGATTTAGGGGCGGGTATAGCAACAAAAGTAGGAACAGATGTAGGGCGTCCCAATTCCCATTACTATTAGGGGTGTCCTAAGTCGCATCGGAGGTCATTGCTAATAGAGAAAGAATTAGGGACTAATTTAAAACTCGTCCCTATATTTGTTGCTATGTGTCGTTGCTATTTACCATCGCTATTTTTAGAGACAAATGACTGATCTGTCCCTAAATCTGTCTCTGACATGATTAGGGATGGCTATTTGTCCCTAAATCCGTTCCTAATGGTCGTCCCTATTGCACATTATTTTAGTAGTGCGATCTCTGCTAGGCGTTAAGAGTTGTATCTTTTATTTAAAAGCATTTGAGAGTTACACAGTGAGCTTATAGGATATATTTTGAGAGAGTGTTATACTCGAGAGTTTGTAACTCATGAAGTGGACACTAGGCGATTGATTCACAAAGTGTAAGAGGATTGTACTAGATAGATGAGAGAGGTGGGGCTCTTCTAGATTGGTCTAGGAATCCAAGGGAACGTGAGCTGACTAGATTGCAATTGTATAGGAGAGAGGCTTTTCGGTGAGCTGTTAGGATCCTAAGTCTTGTGAATCAATAAAGCCGGTTAAATCCTAGGGTTGTGGAAGAACCCTAGGCGGGGACTAAGCCTCTAAGGAGCCGAACCTCGTTAACAATTCGTTGCGTCCTTTACTTATTGATTTACCATATTTTCGCACTTGTTTCGAATTATATAACGCTTTTGTGATTCAGGTTTTCCAGATGAAAGAATTAAGTCTAATCTCAAAGGGTTTTTGCAAGTGTTTCAAAAGTCTTGAGATTATCAGCGAAAAGTTGACATACTCTATTCAACCCCCTTTCTAGAGTATCTTTATTCTACTTTATTATACATTATCGAACCTTCAATTGGTATCAGAGCTTTACTCACTACTTTTGATCTAACAATCTTGTGAGTTTTTAATCATGTCTGTTGAAGCAAGCGGAGGATTTGCACAAGGGAGGTCTACTAGTAGACCACCACTCTTTGTAGGAAAAAACTTCGTCCACTGGAGGTCCTTGATGAAAATGTTCATTATAGATCAAGATCTGGAACTTTGGAACATTATAGAGAATGGTCTGAAGATTCCAGTGAAAGACGGACCAAATGGGACCAAAGTCGCGAAGACCGAGGTTGAGTTCATCCAAGCGGATCTTGAACTTGTCTCCAAGAACTACAAGCCTATTAACTTACTATACTGTGGTCTTAGTACTGATGAGTTTAACCGTATTTCATCTTGTAGGTCGGCTAAAGACATTTGGGACAAGCTGGTTGTCACCTACGAAGGAACCACTCAGGTGAAGGACACCAAGATCAGCATTTTCCTTCGAAAGTATGAACTATTCAAAATGAAGCCAGATGAGTCTATTAAGGCCATGTTCACACGGTTCACGGAGATCACAAACAACCTTGACTCTCTTGGTAAGACCTTTCAGAATGTTGAGAAAGTAAGGAAGATATTGAGGTGCCTCCCAAAAGACAAATGGGGTCCGAAAGTGACAGCCATAGAAGAAGCCCAGAATCTCACCAAGCTACCCCTTGATGACTTGCTTGGGCAGCTGATCACACATGAGATGATTCTCAATGAAGACGATGGAGAACTTCCAACAAGCACTAAGAACTTGGCACTCAAGTCTAAGAAGGATGAGCCCAAAGATGTGTCTGATTCTGAAGATGAGAATGAGGATGAGGATGATCCCTTTGCTCTTATTACAAGGGGTCTTTCTCGAATCCTCAAAATGAAGAAGCAATTCAACAACAAAGATGGATCAGAGTCTTCTAAATTTCGAGGTAAGTCTCAATACAACAAATATGACAAGAAGATTAAAACACTTGTTTCGAATGTGGTGAAACAGACCATCTAGTGAAAGACTGCCCTCAAAAGAAGAAGAGCTAGTTCAAGAAAGGTGATAGATGGAAGAAGAAAGCCATGGTGGCAGCTTGGAGTGATTCTGACTCAGGTGACTCAGACTCCGATGATGAAAAGGCCAACCTCTGTCTCATGGCCTCAGGAGATGAATCCGAAGATGAGCAACTTGAGGTAACTGTAAGAGAGCTTATGGCAAGTCCAAAAGAGGTACTTTCGGAATTCATTTCCAAAGAACTATTGAGGAACTGTCTATGAGGGTCAAAAGTCTTGAAACCTCTTATTCAGGTCTTGACATTAAAGTCAAGACTCTTGACTCATAGAAATCTGAACTCAAGCAAGATCTCTCGTCTCTAAGAAATGAACATTATGACTTAGAGAAGGAGAAGATCTCCCTCAATAAGAAGATTCAAGACCAACAGACAGCCCTCATAAGTTTTACCAAGTCCAAAGGCACTCTTGATAGGATGTTGGGTGAGCAACAAAGTTCTCTAAACAAAAATGGTATTGGAAACAATCTAAGGTTTTTAAAGAAGCAACACTTTACCACTTTTGTAAAGGCAAAAGGAAGCAGAACCTCTCCTATATGTCACCACTGTGCAAGAAAGGGACATGTAAGAGAGACCTGTCCCTATAAAAGAAAGGATCCACATATCATTCGCAATACCTTTCCTGTTCACTTGAGAAAAGAATGGTTAACGCAAGTTTGGGTCCCCAAAGGCACTATTTTACCAAATATCGTTTATCCCAATAATGGATCTAAATTTGCTTATTGGTCTAGCCACAAAGGTTAATTTTTGTCTTGCAGGAGGTCACCAAGGTGAAGGAGCAAAAATGGATTATTGATAGTGGATGCTCGAGATATATGAGTGGGAAGAGGTCTCTCTTCCATGATCTAAAGAAACAATCCACTGGAACAATCACTCTTGGTGACAAAGGAAAGTGTGACATCGTTGGTATCGGTAGTGTTGGGAGTGATCCTAACAATAGCATTAAAAATGTTTATCTTGTTAATGGTTTGAAGTATAATTTGCTTAGTGGTTCTCAACTATGTGATAGTGGTAATGATGTTGGATTTAACAAGAAAAGATGTCTAGTGCGCAGAGACGATACATGTGAAATAGTTCTAATTGCCTACCGCTATAACAACATCTATGTTGTGAATGCTGAGCAAGTGGCACAAGGAAGCTTAACCTGTCTAAAGGCTTTGACGGACGATCCAAAGCTCTGGCACAAGAGACTCGGTCATGTAAACCCACATACACTACAGAAACTTGTGTCCAAATGGCTTGTAAGAGGACTACCTAAGATGGACTTCAAAGCTATTGATATGTGCAAAGCATGCACACGAGGTAAACAAACACGTAGCTCTTTCAAACCCAAAAAGGTTTGAAAGTGTTGTAGATCTAGATCTTAATAGCCATACAGAGAATGAGGATGGTGATGATATTGCCACCAAGAACACAAAGAAGAGGAACATGCAGGATCAGATTCTTAACACTGACGAATTGGCCCAAGGTGTTGAAGCTCAGTCCAAAACCCTTGGCGACCACTCCAAAAGTGTTGAGACTTCAAAAACTGCAGTAACTGAGCCAAACATATACATGGACTCATATGTACCACAAATCAATCCTATTGATGTGACAAACCAAGAAGCTGAGACTAGCAAGAGAAAGTTCAAATACTACTCATCACACTCATTAAAGGATATCATCTCTGACCCTACATCTAGTGTTCAAACTCGTTCTAAACTTAAAGATCTATGTGCTTTTCACGCTTTTGTTTCACTTGTAGAACCAAAGAAGGTAGATGAGGCCCTTCAAGAGCCAGACTGGATCATTGCTATGCAAAGTGAGCTTAACGAATTTGAAAGGAACAAAGTCTGGACCTTGAAGCCTAGGCCAAAGCATCAATCCGTCATTGGCACACGTTGGGTATTTTGGAACAACCTAGATGAGAATGGTAAGATCGTGAGAAACAAAGCAAGGCTTGTTGCTCAAGGCTTCAATCAAGAGGAAGGTATCGACTACGAGGAGACTTTTGCTCCCGTAGCCAGGCTTGAAGCCATTCGCATTTTACTAGCATTTGCATCTTTTATGGGCATTAAATTATATCAAATGGATGGCAAGTGTGCTTTTCTTAATGATTTCTTAGAGGAAGAACTCTATGTGGCTCAACCCCCAGGTTTTGAAAGTTTGGAATTTTCTAATCATGTTTACAAACTAGACAAAGCGCTATATGGTTTGAAGCAAGCCCCGAGAGCTTGGTATGAGCGCTTGTCAAAATATCTTTTAGAAAACAATTTTAAAAGGGGGTTGATCGACAAAAATCTTTTTATCAAGACCAAAGGAAAGGACATTTTTCAAATATATGTTGATGATATATTGTTTGGGGCTACTAACACATCTTTGTGCAAGGAATTTTCTGACATTATGTGTAATGAATTTGAGAGGAGCTTGATGGTTGAACGCAACTTCTTTTTGGGGTTGCAAGTTCATCAATCTAAGAAAGGGATCTTTGTCAACCAAAGCAAGTACACTAAGGATCTCTTGAAGAAGTTCAAGATGGACCAATCCAAAGCAGCCAAGACACCCATGAGCTCAACCTTATCTCTAGATCAAGACAAGACCGGGAAGAGTGTCAATCAAAAGGAGTATCGAGGGATGATTGGATCTTTATTATATCTTACTGCTAGTAGACCTGACATCATGTTTAGTGTTTGCATGTGTGCTAGGTTTCAAGCTGACCCTAAAGAATCTCACCTCGTAGCTGTGAAGATGATCTTTTGATATCTCAGTGGTACTAAGGAGCTTGGCTTGTGGTACCCGAAGCAAAGAGATTTTACACTAATTGGGTATTCTGATGCAGACTTTGCAGGCTATAAGGTGGATAGGAAGAGCACGTCAGGATGTTGCCAATTCTTATGAGCATCCTTGATTAGTTGGCACTCAAAGAAACAAAACTCAGTTGCTCTTTCCACTGCCGAAGCCGAATACATAGTAGTTGGAGCATGTTGCTCCCAAATCCTTTAGATAGCTCAACAAATGAGATATCTTGGCATCAACCTCAAAGACATTCCCATTAAGTGTGACAATACAAGTGCCATCTCCATTACAAATAATCCTGTTCAGCATTCAAGGACCAAACATATTGATGTAAGGCATCATTTCATTAGAGACCATGTCGAAAAAGGTGATGTGTCCATATCCTTTATTTCAAGTGATTATCAATGGGCTAACATTTTTACTAAGCCTTTGGCAGAGGACAGGTTCCCCTTCATTAGACGTGAGATCGGAATGCTTAACATGGATGCACCTTCGTAGGGGGAGCTTTCCCTTTACGAAAGCAAACTTCTACTCAGTGTCAAGACCTTTGAGATTCATGTGAAAGTTTGTGAACTGAATGGTAGAGCACATATAACGAATCATACGTTTGGTTGATATCTTATTAGATATTTGAGCAAATATAGTTTTCATGGATTTTAACCTTCTTTATTTGTTACCGATTTCATTTTCCAAAAATCTTATATCCGAGTATTTTTTATTTATGGAAATTATTTTTTCGGATATATTCTCTCTTCCCTTTGAAATGTGAAAAGATGGTTTGAATTTTGAATTTTTGGCAAATCAGATCTTTTAATTTTGGGCAGTAGTGTCATGATTATCTCCATTGGAACCATAAACCCGTCCCATAGACTTACCCTCTTGCCCCTTTTTTAAACCACACACTCTTACCCTAACTATTCACCAACTCTCCAGTACTACCTAAACCCTCTGTCTTTTAGCCTTCTCCTTCAACCTTTCTCTGAAAGCTTCACCGAATCCCTTCCATGGCAGCCAAATCCAAGAAGATCTCCACACCCAAACGCCTTGGTGCTACCCCCAAAGGACGCTAGGCCCCTTTTGTGATCTCCCCTCAACCCAAACCTACTCCTCAAGCTATTGTCCCAAGCATTGTCCCGAGCACCGTCCCTGAGAGCACCATTGCCGAAATCAAGCGGTCCTTGAAGCGCCCGACGAAGAAGCCTCTCAGTGCAAAGCTAAAAGGGAAGAGAAAGATCATTGCTGAGGAAGAGGAGGAAGAGGAAGATCTTGATGAGATTCTAGAGCGAGATGCTGCAAAAGAGGCCGAGGAAGAGGCCCAGAGAAAGAAAAAGGCCGAGGAAGAGGCTGAGAAAGCAAGGAAAAAGGCCAAGGAAGAGGCTGAGAAAGCAAGGAAAGAGGCCAAGGAAGAGGCCCAAAGAGTAGCAGAGAAGGAGGTTCCCGCTGTAGAGGAACCAGAAGAAGAGGAAGAGGAGGACGACGAGACTACTGATGATGAAGAGGAGGGTGAGGGAGATGATGCTGAAGTGTCTGCTGAGGACTCGGGGTCTGAGGAAGAAGAGGAAGAGGAGCCAGAACTTGTTCCCTCTCCTACTCCTCTTCCTTCTCCCCCGTCTCCGAAGAAGCGCAAAGCCACTAAAGCCAAGACGTCTGCACCACCCAAGCACTCGAGGAAAGCCACTCTGAGAAGCTTTGACGCGCCTGTGAAGACGACTGCTCCCACAAAAGCTCAAAGGAAGAACGCCAATCCGCCTGCACTTATCCAGGGAAACCAATCCTTACCCTTCTCCTGGTTTGAGAATGCCGAGATGGCTGGAAAGTGGGTAGCCGAGTTTAGAACTCGTAAGATTTGTTGTTCCGATTTTATTGATCTTGATTTTTTAGAAGCTTTGAACCTATCCTACATCTCTCTTCTCAAACAAACCTCTGCCTGACCCTTCTGAACCTTGAATCTGTGTACTACCCCCAACTCACCCGTCTGTTTTACATAAACCTCAAGGCCAAACACACTGCTAATGGTTGGTCTCTAGAGTCAATTGTTAAAGGAGTTAGAATCACCTTCAACTCCCTTGACTTCGCTGATCTCCTTGGCCTTCCTAAACCTTGTCCACCCTGTCCTAAAACCCCCACAAAAGATCAGTGTGTTGCTCTTTCCCGATCCAAATACTTGCTCCCCGAAGCATCTAACAGCACCACTAAACAGCTTACCCACTCGTCCCTCACACTCGAAGCCAAAATCATCTTCAACATCATTGTGAGATGTCTTTTACCCAGTATCAACTCTGGCTCTCTCCTCACTGACAACGCTATGGTCCTCCTATACCGAATTTTGAATGGCCATGATCTTCATCTGGCCAATACCATTCTAGGATCCATGGCTCACACCCGCAAAGCCAGAAAAGGAACTCCCCTCCCCTTCGCAAACCTTTTGACCCATGTCTTCAAAGCTTCTAAAATTGATTTTGAAAATGAAGAACAACAACATCATATGGGTAAATTCGACTCCAAGAGCTTTGAGAAGATTGGCATCACTCAGTCCCCCCAAGGGACTTGGAGTCTTGCCTCTCCTTCAAAAACTCTTCCCACTGCATCTGCCATCGATGAGCGCATGGAAAACCTGGAGTTGGGCTTGGAGGAAGTTCGCCTGGACGTCAAGGAGCTGCATCGAGAGTTGTTGCTGGAGATGGGCGGGGTGGCTAAGTTGCTGAATGAGCTGAAGTTGTTGTTCACGGATGGTGCTCAAGATGATGAATCCTGAACACCTACCCTACCCTAGCCCTTGATCTAAACACTGCTAGTTTTGGTTATTTTTTCAAAACTTTTGGTTACTGTTTTTATCCTCCTCCCTTTGTTGAAAGACAAAAAGGGGGAGATTGTTTGATGGTTTAGACTTTGAAACTGTTGTGAACCAGGGTCTTGGAAGACCCTGTTTTGTTTTACTTTGTTGGATGTTTCTCTTGGGCTTTAAAAACTTATGATCCAACATTTGTCTAACCCATGCAGGTACTTAGTCCGTTTTTTCCTTATAATATATCTGCTTGACTAAGTTACAGGGATGCACAGGTTTTGTCTTTCATCAAGGGGGAGATTGATAACTCCACTCCCTTGATGAAAATCGAAAATGGTTCAAAGGCTTTGACACATAGCTTGTGTTAAAGGTCTGGAAGCGACAACTGTGTTGATGAAAGACAAAACCTGTATTATTTGCATATTATTTCTGAATGTTATTATATGTTATTATTATATATATTTCCAGATATTATTATATATATTATGCACTAACAATGTAGCAAGAATATCGAATGAAATCTCCTTCCTTAAGCTAAAAGACATGAAGATCGAATCTGGTGGATCATGGCTTTAGAGTTTGCTAGAATAGAAGATTGTGAAGATTGTCGTGATCTGGTCCAGCCGTTGAGAGAAGATCCTCCTTTGAAAGAGGCGCCGATTTGATCTTATTAAATAGGAGATGAAGAAGAGAAGACAAGTACAAGTGTTGAAAAAAAACCTCATTGATCTACATCGCACACAAGTCTTCAAGTCAATCTGTCTTCTTCGTGTACTCTCTCCTAGGCGTTAAGAGTTGTATCTTTTGTTTCAAAGCATTTGAGAGTTACACAGTGAGCTTATAGGATATATTTCGAGAGAGTGTTATACTCGAGAGTTTGTAACTCAGGAAGTGGACACTAGGCGATTGATTCACGAAGTGTAAGAGGATTGTACTAGATAGCTGAGAGAGGTGGGGCTCTTCTAGATTGGTCTAGGACTCCAAGGGAACGTGAGTTGACTAGATTGCAATTGTATAGGAGAGAGGCTTCTCAGTGAGCTATTAGGATCCTAAGTCTTGTGAATCAATAAAGCCGGTTGAATCCTAGGGTTGTGGAAGAACCCTAAGCGGGGACTAAGTCTTTAAGGAGCCGAACCTCGTTAACAATTCGTTGCGTCCTTTACTTATTGCTTTACCATATTTCCGCACTTTTTTCGAATTGTATAACTCTTTTGTGATTCAGGTTTTCCAGAGGAAAGAATTAAGTCTAATCTCAAAGGGTTTTGCAAGTGTTTCAAAAGTCTTGAGATTATCAGCGAAAAGTTGGCATACTTTATTCAACCCCCCTTCTGGAGTATCTTTATTATACTTTATTATACATTATCGAACCTTCAATTTGTATCGACCAAATCCAATGGTTATAGCAAACTTACCTGGATCTGGCCTTTTCTCTAGAACATCCATCTGGCTGCACTCCTCTGCGATCTCAGCCATTGACCGCTTTTTGCTTAGAATCTTCTTGAGGAACTTCACATATGATGTCATCTCATTAAGAGCTTCTGTGAAGGGTATTGTGACGTTTAGCCTTTGAAGCATCTTTATGAAACGCTGGAACTTCTTCTCTGTTGGATCCTTTGGAGATTTTGGTAGGAAAGGCAGCTTCTTCTTCGTCGGAGGTGTTGAAGGGTGGTCGACAGGGACAGAAGGCTTTTCATTCTGGTACAGTGGTCGACTTCTGGGCAGGCTTTTCATTCTGGTCGATGTCGACTTCAGGCTGGTCGATATCGAGTAAATTGTGGTCGACTTCGAGTGGTTTACTCGATGTCGAGTACTCCTTGGCAGCTTCTCCGTTTGTATTTTACGCAGGTATTTGTGTCTGTCGCCCACTCCTTAGATTCATGGCAGCCACCTGTCCTGTAGATTTACCTTTAGGGTTAGGTTTAGAGGATCAAGGGAGCGTACCTGATTGCTTGGGGATGGATGTTGGCAGTTGTCCCATCTGGGTCTCCATAGATTTCCGCAAGATATCGATTTCCCCAAGCCTTGAGTTGACATCGTGCAGTTGTGTGTGGATGGAATTGATGGAATGTTTGCTTTTTGCATGGTTCCTCTGCATCTCCTCAAGTATCAGTTGTAGGTCATCTTTCTTGCCTTCTCTGTCAGGGTGACCAAGATCTCTGTAAGGCGAGGGATTTGGATGCTGGGGATGGCGATAATAGCTCCAGTTCTGGTTCTGATCTTGTCATGAGTACTCTCCCACTGCATACCTTACCTCTTCGTGGGATTCTGCTTGTTGTACTTTATCGACGCGGGGGCACACAGTAGTGTTGTGCCTCACAAACCCACAGTCCAAACAAGGCTGATATTTAGAAAAGAATTTGACTTGTTTGGTAAGGCGGCATACCTGGTCATTGTGGAATTGAACCCTGACGTCTGGATCAACCTCCTTTGGTGGCATATACAATGGCATAGATGGGGCAGGCCTTTCATATCTTTCGTTAGCAGAGGCCGCCAGAAGTCTCATATGTGTTGTCGTAGTTGGCCAGTGTCTCAAAGGTCTCTCAAGCACGCCTTGGGGTGTACTCGAGATACCTATATGCAGTGTAGTTGTTGATCCGATCCTTAGTAGGTGCATCCAGTCAGTTGAAGATGATCTCCTGGATGACGTAGGGTGGTTGTTCATGCGTAGGACAGGATTTCAGAAGCCTTTGGTAGCGCTCCCAGACCTGTGCAAGCGGTTCTCCTGGCTTTTGTCTGAAAGTCGTGATTTGTTGTCTGAGGACAGCTGTCTTTGCAGGAGGAAAGAACTTGTTGAGGAAGAGGTCTTGTAGTTCGTTCCAAGTGTGAATTGATTGTGCTGGCAATCCTTCAAGCCACTGTGAGGCTATTCCTGCAAGGGACCAACGAAAAGCCTTTAGTTTGAGATATTCTAGATTAGCACCATTAGCAATTGCTTCACATAAATCTAGAAAAGTAGTAACGTGCTCTAAGGGACATTCATTGGGTCTTCCCCTAAATTGACTCCTCCTAATTTCAGTAATAAAAGAATGAAAAATTTCATAATTAACAGGGGGAAGAACGATCGGTGATTCTGAAACTTCCAAAGTAGAGTGCAGATATTCCTCTGCGTTGGCTGGGACATGCCCAATCTGCTCCTCAAGTTCCCTTCTCGCGTTGACTTCACGATCTACCCTTGCCTCCCACCGCTGTTGATTTTGTGTATATTCCACAATCCGTAGGCGGAGTTGCTCAAGCTCCTGTGCTGGTGTGAGCTCAACCACGTTCTCGTTGTTGGGTGCCATGAGTCTCCTCCTAAGCCTTTGCTATAAGTGGAAGAAGCATTCTGGTTCGAGAAGAGGGACGATAGGTGTGCAATCGGTTCTTCGCATGCACCTGAAAAACAAAAACAAAAAGACACAAGTAAAAAGAAACTAAAAAGCAAAAAGAAGAGTAAAAGGAACTAAAAATGGCGGGATTAATTGCTTCCCCGGCAACGGCGCCAATTTGTTGTTGCAGGAGGATGTGTCAAGTATGAAATATAAATAAAATATAAAGCAAACTCACTCCCTGTCTCAGCAAATAAATACAAGACTCCCTCCCGTTGTAGTAGAAGGTAGTCAGGATCGATCCACGAGGAAGCGTGTTCATGTCTCCAAAGTAGCCATGTCTTTATGCATATTTTAGTTCCATATTCTTTACATTTTGCAAAATTCGGGTTGGGAATATGTCGAATTTATGTAATATATGCTTATTTGTCAGAAATGGAGGTCTACATAAGTTTTTGTTTAATATTGCAGAATATGAAACCATTTCGGGAGAAAATCAAGAAGCAAGAACCGGAGCTCAAAGTCACTCGACATCGACAAGCCTTAGTCGATCTCGATGAATCACGCCTAGACACACCCTAGTCGAAGAGCACATGTCGAGGAGCGAAAGACGAGCCAACCCGGAGCCAAGAAGGGATTATCCGGATCTAAGGAGAAATTACCCGGAGTTGCCGAGAGACTACCCGACCATGCCCGGACACCCAACTCGAGATCGAGGAGTGTTCCTCGAGATCGACGACGCCCAGGAGCCACGCCCGAGCATGTCGAGAAGATCTACCCGACGCTGCCGAGAAGACCTAGTCGACGAGCCACCTTTACTCGAGATCGAGTAAGGGTACTCGAGATCGACGACGCCCAGGAGCCCTATCCGAGCCTGTCGAGCACCATCTAGCCGAGACGCCGATCTACACCAGTCAACGACACTTCTACTCGAGATCGAGTAGCCTTACTCGAGATCGAGGAAGCCTTCAGAAGCCGCGTAACGCGTTTTGATCTATCCTACTCGGATTGGGATTCCTTGGGGCCAAAGATTGCCGAGTTCTATCCGATCTATCAAATTCTATCATGATGAAGAGAGATCTATCCATTTAAACACCTTTAGATATGATTCCCTATTTTAGATTTAATTCCTTTATTTCCATTTATTTATCTTTAAAGTTTTAAATATAGTTTTAGATATAGATAAAGATTTCTATCCTTGAATAGCAAGGATTAGAAGGCTATAAATAAAGCCCATGGGGCTGATTTCCATTCATTCAATTTCAGTAGGAGAAGTAGTAAGAGAGAGAGAGAGAAAGTGAGGCCGAGTGGAGCAAAGGAGCGAGAGCAAGTTGGCTTTGTTCGGTTGTACTTTCTTCAGTTTGATTTAATGCAAGTTTCTTTTCATCAATCAATGTCTGAGGTTGCGATGAAGCGCGAGTAGTCCACCCACTTCTAGGGTTGGGGTGAGCCCGACGATAGCCATGCGTAATTGAGGTAAAGATCCGACTTTTATCATGTTTTGAGCATCTGCTACTTGTTATGTGTTTATTACCCATTTAATGGAGGTCCATGCTAACAACTTGGATTGTAAACATAAAATCAGTAGAGACAATTAGGGTTTCTTGAAAGAGTTGTCTAATTGTTGGAAAAGGCGAAAGCTTAGTCCTTTGATGCGATTCACATGATTATCTGTTTTATCCTGCCTTATGCATGCTTGATTATCGTTGTTGCAAACCCCAATCTTGGAAGTCCTTTTTATACAGTTTAGTTCGAATCCCCAAAGCCTTTGCATTTATTATCTTTCGTTTCAGTTTCTGTTTTCCTCGAGATCGAATAGCACAACTCGATCTCGACTGCTGATCTTCGACCCGAGTCGTTGTAGCTTCTGTGTGCAGGTACTCGACAAGACCCAAACCGACGTCGACGAAGCCCCTACTCGATCTCGAGTAGCCTTGTCGAGATCGACGAGACCCTGTGCTTGCTGCTACGTTGTGTTCGATTGTCCGATCTTCTGTCGAGTTGCTGTACTCGAGATCTAGGACCCATGTAGTCGACTTCTGTGAGATTCCACCGCTGCCTAGGATCCGCTGACACGCTTCCTCGTGGATCGATCATGACTTTCCGCTGCTACATCCGGAGGAGGTCTTGTAATTATTTGCGTAGGCAGAATCTGGTTTGATCTATATTTTATATTTTAAACTCGATTTCCTCTTACAATAAATTGGGGCCGTTGCCGGGGAAGCTATCATTCGCGCCTTAGGTAGTTGAATCTCACATCTACTTTGAGTTACTTTTCAGGTGTATGTGCCGTTCTGGTCAACCACCTGAGTTTGACGGCTTAGACGAACCAGAACGCCTTCTACACATCAGAGCTAAACTACAAAGAGCCATGGCGGCTGCTGAGACGCAAGAACAGCTGATTGCAAGGCTTACAAGGGAGCTAGCCGCAAAGGATACTACTATCGCCGCTGAAAGGGCAGCGAGGGAACAAGAAGCTGGGCGCGCGAGGCAAGCAGAAGCTGAGCTTGCCCAATACCCAACCACTGCAGAAGATTATATGCATCCAACTCTCGTCGTGCCTGAATCGGCGATTCTAATCCCTGAAAACTCTTTTGAAATTCGCACTAAATTTCTTATATAGCTTAAAAATAATGCTTTTTATGGCAAATTTAATGAGTGCCCTCTTGAACATATTACCAATTTTTCTGACATGCGCCGTACTCTTGTTGAAGGTACTACGCTGGAATATGTCAAGATGAAAGCTTTTCGCTGGTCTCTCGCTGGGCCAGCACTGAAGTGGCTAGAAGGACTGAAACCAAGATCACTCACAACATGGGCCCAAGTAGAGCAAGAATTTCTGAACAAATTCTTCCCACCTGTCAAGACAGCACTCCTCCGCCAGAAGATCACAGCCTTCGAACAGAAGCCTGGGGAGCCGCTAGCAAAGGCATGGAAACGCTACAAAGAACTGCTGCGATCTTGCCCTACTCATGAACAGCCACCCTACGTCATTCAGGAGATCTTCTTCAATTCTCTTGATCAAGTCACCAAGGACATAATCAACCAGTATACTCGCTATGAGTATCTGACGATGCCGCCAGTTGACGCATGGGGTGTGCTAGACAAGCTCACCAATTATGACAACAAATATGGGTCTACTGCAAACTATGAGGAGAACTCATATGCCAGGCCAGCACCATCTATGCCACTCTATGAACCAGCAAAGGAGATTGACCCAGATGTCAGGGAGCAGTTCTACCGAGACCAGAATCGCAAGCTCCTCAAGCAAGTCAAATACTTATCTGTCAACCAGCCTTGCATCGAATGCGGATCACAGAGGCACACCACTACTGAGTGTCCACACACTGAGCAAGTCAGAATGGCAGAAACACATGAGGAGGCACCCTACGCAGGGGGTCCCAATCGCTACATGGGAGATCAACGGTTCTATCAACCACAGTGGAACCAAGGTTCTCCTAGGAACCCCCCACCCTATAGAGCTCCAGGACATCCAGAAAGGGATCAAAAGAAGGATGATCTGCAGCTGATCGTTGAGGAGATGCGTCGGAATCAGGGCACCATCAACAACCAGTTCCAGAACATCACTACAAAATTTGGAGAACTGGATATCTGTAAAAGAGGAATAGAGACCCAGATGGGTCAAATCGCTGCACAGATCCCACGACCATCTGGACAGCTCCCTGGGCAAACAGAACCAAATCCTAAGGGGAAGACCGGACACGTCGCAGCTATCAAATTCAGAAGTGGGCATCAATTACACAAGCCAGAGGTCGGGAAACATCAAGACAATGTAGAGCAGCGACTCGACATAGAGCAGACTCAACTCAATCTCGAGGAGACTCTACTCGACCTCGACAAAAATCTGCTCAACACGGACCAAAAGCTGAGCTCGGACTCCATTGCGCAGCCCAGCAACTCCAGGTCGACCTCCCAACTCGATCTCGAGGAGCCTCTGGTCGAGATCGAGGAACAGCAAGCCGACGTCGACGACTCTGCAATACCTCCGACGTCTGATCTGGCTCCGAAGCAGAAAAAGCCACTGCCTTTCCCTTCCAAAGCACAGAAAGATCCCACTGCAGGTAGGTTTACCAGATTTGTTAATATGCTGCAAGAACTGAATGTTTTTATTACTTTTACAGAAGCCCTACAAGAGATGCCTGGATATGTCAAATTTCTGAAGGAAATCCTGAGCAAGAAGCGATCCATCTCAGAGATCGCAGGCGAATGCAAAGTACTCCACTTCCCTGAAAAGAGACCTGACCCTGGTAAGTTTTCTGTTACTGTGGGTTTTGGACAATATAAATATGAGTCTCTGTGTGATTTAGGAGCAAGTGTGAGCATCATGCCTTTATCAATCTGGCGGAAGGTCAAAATAGGATGCATAGAGCCTGTGGATGCCAAATTATACATGGCAAACAATACAGTGGTCATCCCTACAGGTATAGTTGAGAATGTCCCCGTCCAGGTTGGTAAATTCTTTGTTCCTGCAGATTTCCTTATTATAGACTGTGCTGAAAATCCTACTAGCCCTATTATTCTTGGTAGACCATTCTTAGCTACTGCAGATGCCAGAATTAGTGTCAAGAATCGATCGCTCACCTTCACCATAGGCGATGAGGTTTTAGATTTCTCTTTTGGCCCTGCAAAGGAGGAAATTTCATGGTTGGAGGTGAAAAGCATCAGCAGCCACGGGACCCAGCAAACAGCGGAGGAAAGCGCCAGCACTGTACTCGAGGTCGACATGAGTAACTCGATCTCGACAAGGGTTCTACTCGATCTCGACAAGCCTCTATCGATGTCGACTTCCTCTGTTAAGCCACTGACTTGCCCAGAGCCTAAGTATGGGGTCCCTGTACTCGAGGTCGACCGGCGGTACTCGACATCGACTAGCCCCAAACCCAAAGATTTCTGTTTTGGGTCCGAAAAGGTAAGTTCAGGTATGAATTCTACTTCCCCTCAGTCCATAAAGAAAATTTTCAATAATTTAAGGGGAGGTAAGGCCCCGTGGCGAGAAAATCTGCGAAAGCTAAGAGCTGGAAGGAAGAAGAAGAAAGAGAAGGGAGATGATGCAAACAACCACCTGTCAGCTGAGCTTGCATACTACCATCAGGACCTAGATGATCCAGGAGAAGGGCCAAGCATGAGCAGGCCCCACACTAATGGTCCTTGAGCGCAAACAGAGAAGTCGGCCTAGCGACTCTAAAATCTAGAGCATGTATATAAAACTTTATGAATTTTGGAACTTTTGAACTTTTTGGTTTTTGGTTTTTGGTTTTGGTTTTATGTCTTTTAGAATACTTCATGTAGATAGTCTTGTTTTTGTGTGCAATCTAACACTTTTAGGTCGGCAAGCATATAAGGATCGCGAAAAGTGGAATAAAGAAGTCCCTGAAAAACAGTCAGAATCGACGAAGGCCAAGTCGACGACGACAAGAAGGAGCAGCCCATACACTCGTCGATGTCGAGTAGGCCAACTCGATATCGACTAAGCCACCAGAAGCTCCTCGACATCAGAAGCCACTGGACGTAGACGAAGCTCCTCGAGATTGAGTACCCTGTACTCGAGATCGACAAGCCTATTTCCTCGACCTGCACTGATTCGCCCTCCTCGATATGTTATCCTGTGAGTTCCTTCCTTTACTCTTGTTGTTATTTAATTTTTATACAGTGGGGACACTGTATATTTTAAGTATGGGGTGGGGGAAGAGCTCATTATCATTATTATATGTTTTAGTCTTGCTTTTGGTTTTACATGGTGAAATTTGAAATTTTAATTTTTATACACTCATTTTTAAATTTTATGCATTTTAGTCTTTTCCATACTTTAGTCTTGTTTTTAGTTGCATAAAAAAAATAGAAAATGTCGAAAAAAAAAGAAATAAAAAAATGCATGTTTAAATTTCTGCATTGTCTTAGTTTTTATACCCTAACTTAGATGTCCTATGATGATAAATAATGACTGACTTGATCATATAAATCCTATGGCATGTTTGGAAGGTTTAGCCTAAGTCCTCGAAATTGTTTTTATGTGGATTGTGAACTTGTGATGAAATTGAGCACATATGATCCTAAGATAAAGGTTAAAATCCAACAAAAGATTGTCCTAGTGAGAATTTTGGCCTTATAGGGAGAACATTAAAAATCCCTCTGCTTTCTTGAGTGTATTTACTCTTCCTATGCATCTCTAAATATTGTGATAGTTATTAAAAGCCAATGCATTTATATGTTTATGTGAATGAGGATTAAATGACGGAGGCACCTTTTAAGCCAATTTTTTATCCTCTCTTTACCTACCCTGCATTATCCCTGCTTGAAGCCAGAACATTAGCCTGAGACTTTTATTATAAACTCCACAAAATTATCCTTAGCCAAATTGAGCCTGACCCCCATTCGGGAATTAAGACTTAGAGTTGGTTGAAATAATGGTTTGTGGAAGGAATGAGCTTATGTTGCATTTCAAGTAAGAAGGATTTTTGGAATTTATTGAGATATGGGTTGGTTTTAAATTTTTATCTTGCTATGCATATTATGTAAAAGGATTTTTGGCTCAGCTTATAAATGCACCATTAAGTTTTATTTTATTTTCGAATTCGTTCGAAAAAAAAATCGAAAAAAAGAAGAAAAAAAGTATATATGTTTGTGAATAAAGTGCATGAGCCAAATTTACCTTATTTCTTTCATTATTTCGCAAAATACATACTTTGGAGAGGTTGAGAAAGTTTGAAAGGTTACATACTTCATTTAGATAAATTGGAGAGTTTGGTTGATGCATATGATTGAGAGTTATGGTTTGGTTGAGTTGTGTTGGAGATTTAGGAGTCTTGATTCCCGAATTTTATTAAGCACCACATGGCCAAATAATTCCATACCCTTATTATCTCTTACCAAGCCCCATTACAACCTCGCCGAATGGAATCTTCTTTGAAGACTTCTATTGAGCGAAGTCCTCCTGATAATTCTTGTTGCATTTTCATAATTGGTTGCGAAATGGATTCATATTTAAATTGCAATGTTTATGAGATTGTATATGGAATTGAGTTGAGAGATGATCTACATAGCCTAAACACATTGAGAGCTGAGTATAAACACATTATTCCTGTGAGGTTGGATTTACATTGCCTATGCCTATGGATCGCTCATATATGTGTGATGACGTTAAATTCACTTGGCTTACATTGCTACTACTTGAGATGTTGCTTTTGACAAAGGCGAAGACTTGAAGGATGTGTTGTAGGTCTTGGTTATTGTTTGGTTATTGCTTGAGGACAAGCAAGTCTAAGTATGGGTGATTTGATATCTCCAAAGTAGACATGTCTTTATGCATATTTTAGTTCCATATTCTTTACATTTTGCATAATTCGGGTTGGGAATATGTCGAATTTATGTAATATATGCTTATTTGTCAGAAATGGAGGTCTACATAAGTTTTTGTTTAATATTGCAGAATATGAAACCATTTCGGGAGAAAATCAAGAAGCAAGAACCGGAGCTCAAAGTCACTCGACATCGACAAGCCTTAGTCGATCTCGATGAATCACGCCTAGACACACCCTAGTCGAAGAGCACATGTCGAGGAGCGAAAGATGAGCCAACCCGGAGCCAAGAAGGGATTATCCGGATCTAAGGAGAAATTACCCGGAGTTGCCGAGAGACTACCCGACCATGTCCGGACACCCAACTCAAGATCGAGGAGTGTTCCTCGAGATCGACGACGCCCAGGAGCCACACCCGAGCATGTCGAGAAGATCTACCCGACGCTGCCGAGAAGACCTAGTCGACGAGCCACCTTTACTCGAGATCGAGTAAGGGTACTCGAGATCGACGACGCCCAGGAACCCTATCCGAGCCTGTCGAGCACCAGCTAGCCGAGACGCCGAGCCACACCAGTCGACGACACTTCTACTCGAGATCCAGTAGCCTTACTCGAGATCGAGGAAGCCTCCAGAAGCCGCGTAACGCGTTTTGATCTATCCTACTCGGATTGGGATTCCTTGGGGCCAAAGATTGTCGAGTTCTATCCGATCTATCAAATTCTATCATGATGAAGAGAGATCTATCCATTTAAACACCTTTAGATATGATTCCCTATTTTAGATTTAATTCCTTTATTTCCATTTATTTATCTTTAAAGTTTTAGATATAGTTTTAGATATAGATAAAGATTTCTATCCTTGAATAGCAAGGATTAGAAGGCTATAAATAAAGCCCATGGGGCTGATTTCCATTCATTCAATTTCAGTAGGAGAAGTAGTAAGAGAGAGAGAGAAAGTGAGGTCGAGTGGAGCAAAGGAACGAGAGCAAGTTGGCTTTGTTCGGTTGTACTTTCTTCAGTTTGATTTAATGCAAGTTTCTTTTCATCAATCAATGTCTGAGGTTGCGATGAAGCGCGAGTAGTCCACCCACTTCTAGGGTTGGGGCGAGCCCGACGATAGCCATGCATAATTGAGGTAAAGATCCGACTTTTATCATGTTTTGAGCATCTGCTACTTGTTATGTGTTTATTACCCATTTAATGGAGGTCCATGCTAACAACTTGGATTGTAAACATAAAATCAGTAGAGACAATTAGGGTTTCTTGAAAGAGTTGTCTAATTGTTGGAAAAGGCGAAAGCTTAGTCCTTTGATGCGATTCACATGATTATCTGTTTTATCCTGCCTTATGCATGCTTGATTATCGTTGTTGGAAACCCCAATCTTGGAAGTCCTTTTTATACAGTTTAGTTCGAATCCCCAAAGCCTTTGCATTTATTTTCTTTCGTTTCAGTTTCTGTTTTCCTCGAGATCGAATAGCACAACTCGATCTCGACTGCTGATCTTCGACCCGAGTCGTTGTAGCTTCTGTGTGCAGGTACTCGACAAGACCCAAACCGACGTCGACGAAGCCCCTACTCGATCTCGAGTAGCCTTGTCGAGATCGACGAGACCCTGTGCTTGCTGCTGCGCTGTGTTCGACTGTCCGATCTTCTGTCGAGTTGCTGTACTCGAGATCTAGGACCCTTGTAGTCGACTTCTGTGAGATTCCACCGCTGCCTAGTATCCGCTGACACGCTTCCTCGTGGATCGATCCTTACTTACCGCTGCTACATCAGGAGGAGGTCTTGTAATTATTTGCGTGGGCAGAATCTGGTTTGATCTATATTTTATATTTTAAACTCGATTTCCTCTTACAACACGTGTCAGCGCCCGCCTTTCCAGTTCCCAAAACTCAGCACGATAAGTGGTGCTGCCGTTGGCTTGTTGTTTCATAGCCATAATCTGTCATTGTAAGGGCAAGACAATGACCATGGCCTATAGACGCATCATTCAAAGTTTGAAACCAAAACAAACCAACTGAGCATCGAAATTTTGAAGACCCAAACAACGATTTCACGAACACTAACACGGACAGCGATTTCAGATTGTCGATTTCATATCTGCTAAAAGGCGAGAGATGTCGATTTCAGATCTGTTGAGAGTATGAGACTGAGAGGGCAAACACGAGCAGCGACTGCTGATTTGGAATGAGGGAATGTCGACGGGCGAACACGAAGTCGCGAACAACGATTTCAGATTGAGATTTGAGAGAGTTAGGGTTAGGGTTAGGGACGGTAGCTATTCACTTCGTTGTTTGTAAGGCTTCCAATCCAAGCTTGAATCGAGACCCAAAAGGGATGGAGGAAAGCGAAATATCCAGAAATTTTGTAGGGGGCTCGAGCTTATGCAAACGATCTGGGTGGAAATTGGGGAGGAAGCTGAAGGTCGGCGGCGTCCTCAGTTGATCACATAGCGAGAAAGAATGTACAAACATAAAAATAGGGTTTTAGGGTTTTTGTTGGCACATAACAAGAGAGGGAGTAAAAAAAGGGCTGCTAGGACTACGAGGAATCGAACTTGGATCTGTTCATTCCTTTCGCTTCCCCTGAACCAACTGAGTTAATGAAGTTTATTGTTATTTAAAGAATCCTATCTATACTAGTATTATACTGGCAGATCTAAAAAAATTTAAAAAAAAATAAATAAATAACTTGTTCTTGTCGAGTATCCGACAAGGTGATATTCCCGAATCGAACACGAACCATTTACGGCCATTTTTTCTCGAGTCGTTTCTTTTCGATTTCGTATTTTTTTCATATCATATTGCCGTGTTTTCATGTCGTATCTGTCGTGTCGGATTTTTCTGCACACCCCTGACGATTTGGAATTCCAAAGGCGTATTATGCATCTGATCAACCAATATATTTCATAAGATTTCTACATTCCCATTCTTTATTCTAATTACTTAACCATAATAATAATAAGGTAATTAAAAATAATACAACTAATACTAATTGCTACTATTACAATTATTCACATTGCTCTCATCGTTGATGTGGCGGTGGTTAGTATCTCCTCCGCCGCTACCGCTGCCGCTGCCGTCGGCCTCCCTTACACGGCCACCGACACGCCTGATCTGCGAGATCTCCACCTGCGTCTTCACCAGGAACTTCATCCTCTGAATCTCAATCTCCTTTGCGAACTCCATTCTCTGCTTCTCCATCTCCACCACCTGCTCCATCTTCGCCCTCTCCGCCTCCTCGTACGCCTCCCCAAACCTCATTATCGCCCGAGTCAGCTCTCTCACCGACCCCAACCTCCGGCGCCGCGGAGGAACGCACTCCAGCTCTGTCTTCTTCCGCTTCCTCTGTTTCGCCGGCGGCAAGCTTTCAGAGGACTCAATCGAGAGATCATCCGCCTCCGATCCGGAATCCACCGGCGGTGGTGACGGCGGCGGCTTCTTCATCTGATGGCGGTGGATCAGCTTCCCGACCGGGATCCCGACGGAGGGGAGGGGGTTAGGGTTTCCGAGGAGACGGTCAATGCGGTCAAAGAGTGGCCAATTGGAAGGTCCACCGCCGGCGGCTAACTTCGCCTTCTCGGACTTGTACTTCTTCTTGACGGTGTCGATCCGGTACTTGCACTGCACGTGAGTCTTCGCCGGCTTCCCCTGGGCAGCACGCGCGCCGACGATCTCCGCCACCTCTTCCCAGTGGTTCCGGCTGAGGCTGCCTCGGCGCAGCTCCAAGTATCTCTCGCCCCACGCCTCGACCAGCACCGACGTGGCGCCTTCGCTCCAGCAATCCTCTCTCCCTCCGCCGCCTCCGCCAGTAGAAGGCTTGGATCGACGGTGATTAACCGCGACGGCGACGGAGATCTCACCGGTTGGAGATCCGGTCTCCTGGTCGTCGGCGGTCATTGGAGAGATGTGAGAAATCCGGGAATTGTAGGGTATCGTTGGGGTTGACCGGCGCGGATGGGAGGGAAAGGGGGTTAGGTTTTTGGCTGTGTGGAAAATTGGGGGAGATTGATTTTGATTTTCCGGGGGATGGTTTATGGGTGCCGACGGCGTGAATTGACGGCAGGAGGGGTAAACGGCGAGGTGACGACGCCGTGAAGGGGTGAAACAATTAGAAAGAGGGACAAAATCCGGGTTAAAAGGTGATCGGCGCGTGTGATTGTCTACTACTATCTACTACTGATTCGAGAAAAGGCAAAGCCTCTTACAATGGTCGAAAATGAGTTCTCTACTACCGAAGTTTGATTTAGGGCTCTTCTGGTTGGTAGGGGATGGAAAATCAATTAAGTTCTGAAAAGACAATTGGATAACAATGACACCTTTTATGGATAGAATAGACTCTCAACATAACATAAATTCACATGATTCCGTATGCGAGTACATTATAGGAGTACAATGGTGGAGGGAGAAACTTCTTTTTGTACTCTCAAGCCCTATAACAGAGGAAATTATGAAAATCCTCTTAACAATCACCCATTTGCAGACAGGATGTATTGGTGGCCCGCCAAAAGAAGATGGTTCACAACGTCAAGTGCTTACAATTTAATCTCATCCACATCACAAAGATCATCGGATGAATTTTCGTGGATTTGGAGGCTTGACGCCCCTCTAAAAGTTAAAAACTTCATATGGAAAATAAAACAAAAAGGCATCGCCACAACTACCCGTTTATCCTAAAAGGGTGTGGCGGTGCCAAATACATGTATCTTTTGCAACCAGTGTGCGGAAGATGATATTCACCTATTCATATAATGCCCCATCAACAATTTTCAACAGCAATTTCCGGGAGAAATACATTAAAGAGTTCACACTCTTCTATCTGAAAATAGAGATATGGACCAAATTTTATAAATATTAGGCTCCACTCTTCCGATGGAGAAGAGACAAAATATAGTAATCAAATGGTGGACTATATGGTTTGTTAGGAATCAAGCTATATTTAGAAGTGAAAATATCCCCTCGGCAGAGGGTTTCAAGAAAATGATCAGGAATAATATTGAAAATTGGAAAAGAGCCAGCATATTGAACTTGACTGAAAAAGAGGGTTTGGCGAAACAGAAAGGGGGAAAAGGTCTCACTAAAAACAATAGAAAGGTCTACCGCTGGAGGAAGCCTTCTGCTGGCAAATACAAGGTAAACATTGAAAGATCATTTATTTCAACCTCCATCAGCTCTATTGGATACATCATCAGGGACTGGTGTGGTGATCCTATCAGCATTGGTGGTAATGCTATTGGTAGACAATCCCCCCCTATGGCGGAAGCGCTAGCCCTTCGTCTTGGGGTGGAAAAAGTTAGGGAATTAAAGATAACATACCTAGTAATAGAAGGAGACTAAAAAATTGTCACAGACTATCTATGTACACAAGTCGGATGCCCATGGGAAATAGAAATGATTATGTCGGATATCCAAGCCCTTCTCCAAGGAGTAAATAATGTTGTTATATCCCACATTCCCCGTATTAGTAACCGGGTAGCGGATAAGGTTTCACACATTTGCTACTCTACCAGGGGGCCAGATTTATACCTTGATACAGGTCTTCTAGGCCTCATCCGATAGGATGCTTTTGGATAGGGTTTTCCCATCCGAATTATTAACTAATAAAAAAAACTATCTAGTACTGATCTGCTGCAATCTACGTCTACATTGAGTACATTCCTAGGTAAATTTACGTCATAGCCCCTTATCTGTATTCGTATTTATAGCTTGCCACCTAAACCTACCAATCGAGTTATTTAGTTTGGGTTTGGGTTATTCGAGTTTTGCACAATCGGATCATTACTCATTCCAGGTTGAGCGAAATTGGGTTTTTATTTATTTCGACTCAACTCAACGAGTCAAAAACTTGAATTTTTAAAGATTTGATATATTATTAAAATATTATTAAAATTAAAACCAACTCCTAATTATTTTGGAAAAAATGTATGGGGTGTTGGGGATTTACAAGTGTGGACGTTAGTGTTATATTTGCGAATAAATTTGGTGAATTACACAACCGCACTACTAAAAAAAGGAAATAGCTACGGTTTTTTAGCCACGAATGAATGTTAGCCGACCCTGTTTTTGTGGCCACTAGCAATGACATTGGCAACGACTATTACCATCCGTGGCTATATTCGTGGTTGGTAGTTATCCTGGAATATCACTTCATCAAATTCGTGGCTAATAGCAACGAGTCTGATGTCCATAGATAATTTTGTGGCTGGATAGGTGGTTGGTGCTAGGGCTGAGCAAAAATTAGATCGGACCGGAATCGAACCGGGACCAGACCGGAAATTACGGTCTTGGATCGGACCGAAAGCATTACGGTCTGGTCCACGGTCCAAGAATTTTTCAATTCCGGTTCCCGGTCCAAACCCGGGACCAGACCGGAATTTCCGGGTCAGACCGAAATTGGATCGGATTTTGTGTTTTTATTATAAAAAAATAGGGGTAGCATGAGTCTTGGTAGGTGAGCAGCCTCTGTTTCTTTTTTTTTTTTAAAAGTCGTCTCTCTTGAGCCTCTTCCCCTTCTCTTCATTCTTCAATCACTTCTCACGCAGCCTCTCTCCTCCGACTCTCCAAGCGCTCTCACGCAGGGGATGTAGTCCGATTCTCCGAGTGGCGACTGGCGAGTGCATACTCTCTCAGTCTCTCTTCTCTTCTGTCTTCAATCTCTGTTCACACTCCCCTCGGTGCTCGCAGTAGTCCCCTTGGTGCTTGTAGAGTCTTCAGTCTCCTTGTCGTCGTCGCCGCCCACCGCCAGTTCACCACCGCCCTCGCCCTTCTCCACCACCCTCACCCTTCGCCGCCCATCACCAGTAGGGATCCTTCCCCCTCTCTTCTTAGATTTTTATGTATATTTCCAGATTTCAGATCTAGGGTTAGAAAAAAAAATTCAAAAAATTTCAGATCTTGGTTTCAATTCTAGGGAATTTCGATTTGTACTTTAAAAAATTAGTAAACTAAGTGAATGAGTGAGCCTAGATTCAATTTTCAGATCTAGGTTTCAATTTGTACTTTATGGATTTTGTCTTTGTTTAAACTTCAATCTTATTGTAAATTTTTAAGTTGAACTTGGCTGGATTTGTCGTTGTTCTAATTTGAAGGAATGAATGGATGAAATCATGAAGGCATGAACACATATTTTCACTTTGAATTAGGATTGTACAGATTGCGTTTTTTTCCCATTCAAGTGCAAATAGGGGCCATAGGAAATTATGGTCCAACCGGTCTTTCCGGTCCGCGGACCGGAAAACCCGGGACCATATTTCTCGGTCCCGGTCCGATCCGCGGTCCAAGACTTCAGATTTTCCGGTCCACTTGATCAGACCGGAATGTCCGGTCCAGACCGGTTGCCCAACCCTAGTTGGTGCTGTTAAATAGCCACGACAGTAGCTACAAATGAGATATTCGTGGATGTATTCGAAGCTGATATGAGCACAATACACTATCCATAGCTGCATCTGTGGCTATTAAGTATCGAAAATTTGACAATCAATGGAAATATTAAATAGCCACGAATGGGCCCAATATTAATTTTAAATCGATTATCCAAATAAATATGAGTCCATCAATGTTTTAAGTCCTATAAGCAGTCAAGCCCGTTAAAAATAGTCAAATCCCAAAAAATGCAAACCCAATAGATCGCTCGTACATCGTATTAATGAGCTCATCCGTAGTAGCCACAATTTTAGCTACGGCCATATCTGTGGCTAAATCCGTGGCTATTTAGTTTAATTTCAAATGAGTTTTAATTTATTATGGGCCTAAATATAATTATGCTTTCCCCGATTGGCCCAATCACGAGCTCAAATATTACTATAAAATATTTTATATATATATATATATATATCAATAAACGTTGAAAAAAACACATATTAACTAATTAATAAATTCTCATGAGAATATTATAAGGTTATGTTTTGAGGAAACGTATATAAGTGACTAATAAATGTTTAATAAAACATTATATTAAGTAATAAATTCTTATTAGAATACTATGAGAGTATGTTTTGAGGAAAAGTAATATAAGTGACTAATAAATGTTTAATAAAACCTTATATTAGCTAATAAGTTCTTATTACAATATTATAAGGGTATGTTTTGAAGAAAACACATATAAGTGTATAATAAATGTTTAATAAAATATTATATTAAGAAATAAATTGTTATTAGAATACGATAAGGGTAAGTTTTGAGGAAAACACATATAAGTAAATAATAAATGTTTAATAAGACCTTATATTAACTAATAAATTATTATTAGAATATTATAAGGGTATGTTTAGAGGAAAACTCGTATAAGTGACTAATAACTTTTGAATAAAATCTTATATTAACTAATAAATTCTTACTATAATACTATAAGAGTATGTTTTGAGAAAAACTCATATAAGTAACTAATATGTGTTGAATAAAATCTTATATTAAGTAGTTAATTCTCATTAGAATACTATAAGGGTATGTTTTGAGAAAAACTCATATATGTGGCTTATAATTGTTTAATGAAATCTTATATTATGTAATAAATTCTTATTATATTACTATAGGAGTATGTTTTGAGGAAAACTCGTATAAGTGACTAATAACTCTTGAATAAAAATTTATATCAACTAATAAATTCTTATTAGAATAATATAAGAGTATGTTTTGAGAAAAAACTCATATAAAAAGTAAGTAATAAGTGTTGAATAAAATCTTATATTAACTAATAAATTCTTATTAGAATATTATAAGGGTATGTTTTAAGGAAACACATATAAGTGACTATTAAATGTTTAATAAAACCTTATATTAAATAATAATTAAATTCTTATCAGAATATTATAGATGTATCTTTTGAGAAAAACTCGTATAAGTAACTAATAAATGTTGAATAACCCCTTATAGTAACTAATAAATCTTTTTTACAATACTATAAGGTTATGTTGTAAGGAAAACTCATATAATTAAGTAACTAATAAGTGTTGAATAAAACCTTATATTAAGTAATAATTTCATATGAGAATACTATAAGAATATCTTTTCAGGAAAACACATACAATTAACTAATAACTTTTGAATAAAACTTTATTTTAACTAACAAATTCTTATTAGAATACTATAAGAGTATGTTTTGAGAAAAACTCATATAAGTAACTATTTAGTATTGAATAAAATCTTATATTAAGTAATAAATTTTATTATAATATTATAAGGGTATGTTTTGAGGAAAACTCATATAAGTGTATAATAAATGTTTAATAAAACATTATATTAACTAATAAATTCTTATTAGAATACTATAAGGGTAAGTTTGAAGAAAACTCATATAAGTAACTAATAAATGTTTAATAAGACCTTATATTAACTAATAAATTCTTATTAGAATATTATAAGGCTATGTTTAGAGGAAATCTTGTATAAGTGATAAATAAATTTTGAATAAAACCTTATATTAACTAATAAATTCTTATTAGAATACTATAAGAGTATGTTTTGAGAAAAACTCATATAAGTAACTAATAAGGGTTGAATAAAATCTTACATTAAGTACTACATTCTCATTAGAATACTATAAAGGATATGTTTTGAGGAAAACTCTTATAAGTAATTAATAAATGTTTAATAAAATCTTATATTAAGTAATAAATTCTTATTAGAATACTATAAGAGTATGTTTTGAGGAAAACTCGTATAAGTGACTAATAACTTTTGAATAAAATCTTATATTAAGTAATAAATTCTTATTAGAATACTATAAGAGCATGTTTTGAGGAAAACTCGTATAAGTAATTAATAAGTGTTGAATAAAATCTTATATTAAGTAATAAATTCTCATTAGAAAACTATAAGGGTATGTTTTGAGGAAAACTCATATAAGTGTCTAATAAATGTTTAATAAAATCTTATATTAAGTAATAAATTCTTATTAGAATACTATAAGAGTATGTTTTGAGGAAAACTTGTTTAAGTGACTAATAACTCTTGAATAAAACCGTATATTAACTAATAAATTCTTAGGCAAATTTGCTAAAATAACCCATTTCGGTGAAACCCTTGCACACATAACCCCATCCGGAAAAAATTTGCTAAAATCCGGATATCCGGATTTTTGGCTCAACCGGTAGCCAATACAACAGAAAGCGTTATTAGCGACCAAAGTTTTAGTGACGAATTATATATCCTCGATAAATGTGGTCGTTGGCGACGAACATAACCACTCGTCATAAAATGGCACAAGAACATTAGCAAGGAACCTATATTCCTCGCTACAAGCGACATTCAATGACAATTTTTTTGGTTCATCGCAAATTGTTACCATATTGTAGTCATCTAAAGTATAAGGGTAATAGCGACAAATTTGAAGTTTTTATTGATGAATATTTTCATCGCTAAAAACACATTTATCAAGGAAATTTTATTTTTGTCATTAAATGTTTGCTGGGAATTACGCAAACCCCGCAAAGTTGATTAGCGATAAATATTATAATTTCTCGCTAAAAGTATGTGTTTCTAGAGAAAATAATTTGTCGCTAAAAATATCAATTAGGGAGGACATTCTATTTTCGTCGTTATTTCCTTGTGTTAGAATGGAGAAAATTTCTCAAATTCAATGGTGAGAAAAGTTTAAATTCCTCGTCAAAAGTTCATATTTTACAAAGAATATTTTTCTCCTTGAAACAATCATTTAGCAAGGAAGTGTCAATTTCATCATTAGTGGTATGAACAAAACTATGACACATGCATATAATTGTCAAGCGACAAAAGTATATCATTTCATCGCAAAAAGTACATGTTTAACAAGAAACGATTTCATTGTTGAAAAATTACTTATCGAGGAAGTATCGATTTCATCGTTAATAGTATGAGGAAAAACTATACCCCAAGCCCAAAATTCAAAGGTTATAAAAGTATAAATTCATTGCAAAAAATACATATTTGGTGTATTAAAAAGGGCCAAAACAATTATAAAAAACCTGAAAATCAAAGGTGAATGGATGTTAATTTCATTTAAGTTAGTATTTGCCTATGTGGGATTTGAACCCGCAGATTTGTGCATGAGCACACCACTCTACCAATTGAGCTAATATGCATAAGCAATTATTATAGTTAAAGTAACATTATAAGAGAAAAACAGAGACAACAAGCAATTTGAACAATCAACGGCATGAAACAATAAATCTTAACCCGGTCAAATGCTAAAGTTATTATACATACCCAATCATATTCAAGAGAAAGAGCTGCCCAGAATCAAGAAATTTAGTAAAGGGGTTGTTTTCCTACATGACAAACAGGAAGAGGCAAAATTAGGGTTATGAAGATCAAAAAGAGGGAAAACAGCATAGGTGATAACTTAACACGTAGAGAAGATGGGAAGGGAGGAGAATAAGGACACCAATGGTGTAAGAGTAGGTAAAAAATGCACAGAAGCTCAAGCCCTCCATGATTGGAGAGAGCTTGTGACTTGTGAGGTAGGAGGCACCCACGCTCATAATCAACAAATTTCAATGAGAAATTAAAACTAACATATTCAATTCGAAACTAAAAAAAGAAACTGAAAGTTTTTTTTTATATCTCAATATGTAAACAAAGATTTGGGTATCAATGAAGAACACTTGAAAAGCATACATCAATCCCAGAAGATCATGGAGACAGATAATGAATAGAGAGAATTAGGGGTGAGCAGGAGTTACCTATCGAATAAGAGAGCAAAAGAGATTGTGGATAGATTTTTTAGGGGGGAAAAACTACAAATTCAATGTTACCCTGGTCAAATATAAAAAGTAACAAGCTTGATCCGATTGAAATGCTATAGATCCAAGGTCCATGTATCCGCCATTAATTCACAAACCGAGCCAAGATCCATAGTAAGCCGATCATCCAAATATTGCAATTCGATGTAAAAAAGAAGAAGAATAAAAGATTAAAATACCTCATACTCGGTAACGAGGGTCTAGCAATCCCAAAAAAAAGACAAGACCTGAATGACGACAAGAGCGAGCTGCTTTGGGCACTTGAGGTAATAAAGGGATTGTATACCTCCAAATATTGGAAGAGGATTAAGGTGCACATACCTGGATAAAGGTGCACATACCTGGAAGTCTTTTACTCTTTTATAACATTTTTCACATCAACAACAGCAAGTTGTCTCCCTTGCATCCAGCACCTGCCATATACCGTCCACTTGAAGTGCAATCAAGTGTACATGGACTAGGGATCTACAACAACGAGGTTCCAAAATCATAAGCTGCCTAAAATATACAACGATTTCCGAGATATATGATCATCCAAAATTACTAATGCCATCACAACTGCTGGAGCATACAAATATTAACAACAACTTCTCTTTCTAGACAACAGAGAGTAGCTCCATTAAGTTCCAATTTTCATAGTCTTTTTAGGTTATTCAAGTCCAGTAGCCAAATAATTATAGAACCTTCAAACCTACCTAGTAGAAGATTTGAAAATACCATTAAGATGTGGTTCCAAAAACCTATCATGTAGCTCTGGCTAAAATATAACAAAATCTGCATGTGAAGAGACAGAAGGAAGGTACGAAGAATATTACATACTTCATTCTGAATACCTTTAAGGCAAGCCTGGCATTAGGGATGGTGCAACCAGGCCACTTTTGTCACCCCAAGATACCATAAGAATAGAGACCAGATTCACTGCGCGTAAGGACGCACTTGGAGATCAGTGCATCATCTGGTCATCTTCAAAACAACTGACTTTTTGCAAGTGAAAAAAAGGCGCACAGAGAATTGAACACAAATTCCATTTTTCCATTGAGGAGTAGTTCTTGTACATGAAGACTCAAAGTATAATGTATGAGCTTCCAAAACCTTGGGAATGAACAACACATTTATCTAATAGAGTTACCCTGACAAAAAAACATTGACAGTAAAGTTTACATACCTTAAATCAATATCCAATGCAACTGCTTTAGAGTCTTTTGCATCAACGGATCGAAAAAAGAGTCTTTAGCATCAGGGTTACAGTTTCTCGAGAATGACACCTCAAATGCATCTTCTATATCCATATGAGGGTATGACGCAGAATGTTATGCGTTTCAGCCTGTATAACAATCAAGAAATGATTTACCACTCACAACACAACCAAGAGCTCTAGTCCACTGAGGTTAGCAAGTAATTATCAAACTTATCTAATTCAATAGTTTTCTTTACTGATTTCAGATAGAACTATGGATTTATCTAAAACCATTACAAGTGAATGCACTAATTGCCAACTATTCAGTGCACAAACTACATAAGACCATTCAAACCACCAATTCCATTTTTCCACTTTTTGCAAGTGGAAAAAACGGAAATAGTGTACACAAAGAATTGAAAAAGGAAATAGTGTACAAAAAGAATTGAACACAAATTCCATTTTTCAATCATGTGAATCAGTTGACAGGAAAAAAAATTGAATTACCCTCCTCTATCATCTTCTAGATTTATCACATCAAGAATGTTATGAATGATTACAAAGTTCCGAAGGGACCAACAAGGAAAATAACTAGCTAGTTGCTGCCTTTGAAAAATGAACACACACTTTCACTTGGATGTAATAAACAATCTCCATGAATTAGGCACCAACCGATAAAAGGAAAAGAACTAGCTAGTTATTTCATATGAAAATGTCCACTTATCACTACAATTCGAGCTAATGCACTAATGCCCAGGACCACGCTCAACTAGAATAACCTCGTTTGACACATACCATTAATCAAACGCATAAATAATGCCACATTATCACCTAGGCATTTCAACAAACACCTTAGGCGCACCAAACAAACGTCAAAGTATACAACTCCAACAGTCTAACAACATCTATCAAGTACCTTAATAATGCTCTTGAGGTGCTTGACGAGCTCGAAATCTCGTGTGAGAATATTGCAGTGATTTGCAATTCAAAAAAACCATCTTCTGTAAGCTCAAAAGACGTTTGTTTTTTATAGCTGTAGTTCGAAATTGAAAGTAAAGCTAGAGTTTTGACGGCACGGGAAATCGAGCGCACCGACGCGCCCCCAATCCGCTCTCGCTCGCCGCTACTAACGGTCTAGAACGATCAATGGAGATGGAAAGGGTGGGTGAGGGATCCGAAATGGAGTTAGTGATTGCACCGGGGGGAGTTTAGTGATTGCAGTCTCAGGTTCTTGCAAGGGAGGAGTATCAGCGGAGGAAGAAGAGAACGCCGATGAAAATCTGAGGGCGGCGGAGGGAGATGGGCGGATGTTATCAGGTTGAAAGATGACGGAGGGGAGGGACGGGTCAGGAGAGGCGATGTCTCTCAGATGGTAGAGCTAAGCAAGAGGTTTGGGGATCGGTGATCTGCTACAACACCTCTCTTCTTTTGGTACCACTGGTAGCGCAAGAATTTTTTTTTTTTTTTATTGTAGTAAAGTCCTGCTACAACACCTATCTTCAGTGATAAAAATTATTTTCAGTGAAAAAAATTATAAAAATTAATTAAATTATATTTAGATTATATATCTTTAATAACATATATTTGTATAATTTTTTAATAAAAATATTAAAATTCAAAGATTTGTTATTTTAGAATATTAATTATAAAACTTATTAAAATATTAAAATATCATTTTGAAAAAACAAAGTATAAAAATATATGTTATTAAACATGTACAATGTAAATATATATTTAGATTATATATCTTTAATAACATATATTTGTATAATTTTTTTAATAAAAATATTAAAATTCAAAGATTTTTTATTTTAGAATATTAATAAAATATTAAAATATCATTTTGAAAAAACAAAGTATACAAATATATGTTATTAAACATGTACAATGTAAATATAATTTTTTTAAAAAAATTTATCACTAAAAAATACCTTCAAAATTTTAGTGTAACCCCCAAGGTCTCATTGAGTGTTGTAGGAGATCTTTACTCCAAGTTTTTGCATTTTATTGGATCTCATATGACAAAGCTAAACAAGGGAGATAACAATAAAGAGAAGCCGTTTGTGTCACATGGCGCATTCTCCTTAAATATAGTAATTTTAACCAATTGAATTTTTTTTATTGATCAATATAATATAGCAATAAAATTAAACCAATTATCTGTAAAGACCTATTAAAAATAAGACAATAAATATAATAAATGTGAATTATAATATAGAACTTAGTCAAATAACGTTCAATAAATCTATCCGATATAGAATTAATGTCATATTTACTATTTATATTGACATTTTGTATATTGCATGATTAATATGTAATATAGAGAATTTTCTTTATTTGCTAAAATTATTTTTAAAATTAATAAATTGAACCGTAGCTTTTTTGTATTAACATAAAAAATTACTCTTTTATATTTTTTTAATTATTTTCTTAGTTTTTTTGTTATGCAATTATTGTTTTTATTTGAATAATATATTAGGTAATGAAAATTGTTCAAATGGAATTGTATAAAAAAAATTACCACTATTAAATCTAATACTATCTTGATTAAGAGATATGTTTTAGTTAGATAGAAATTGCCAAAATATAATATAGAGTAATATATAATATTGTTTATCTTTTTTCATTTATAGTCTATAGATAGATTTATACTTTTATTAAATAAAATATCTATGCATAGATAGATTTTGTCTCGTGGAGACCTTCTAGAAATTACAACTAAAGTGTTATTTTAATATATTTGGATGAGAAATTGTTTTAGAATCAACAACATGACGTCACAAAAGCTTCTATACATCAGTTTTATTGTGGGTGTGTGTGTATATAATGATCGATAGGTATTTTGAGATAAATATTATTCAAATATCTATATCGATATATTGTATTGATATAATATATCTATGTTTAACAAAATTGGGTAAAATCTTCTAAAATATATTCATATCTAATGAAATTGGATAAAGTTATTGATAAAGTTATTTAATTAATATGACCATGTAATATATTGATAAAGTTATTATCTTCTAAAAATATGTTCATATATAGTGAAAAATATGTAAAATCTTATCTTATATAAAAGTCATTAAAATTAGTTAATATCTTCTAAAAATATATCCATATCTAATCAAATTTGGTCAAATTTTATCTTAGGTAAATATAGATATATTGATTAAACAGAGTTATAATAAAAATGTATCATATGCATATATTTTAAAATTAGTTAATATCTTCTAAAAATATATCCATATCTAATCAAATTGAGTCAAATTGTATCTTATGCATATATAGATATATTGATTAAATAGAGTTAGAATAAAATTTTATCTTATGCATATATTCATTATTTAAAAAATTTGTGATTGGTTTATATGGCTACGATTAAGGAGTAGTTGTAATGTGTCTCAGGCGACTTCGTCTTTATTATAATAATTGATTGATATAATTCTAAAAAGTTAGTTATTGTGGATTAATATTAAGATTCTTTGGTAAACAAACCTAAAAGTTTAGTCTAATATTTTATTAATGAAATTAAACCTGTATTTAATTGGTTGATTCACTCCTATTTGCTAGAAAGGATACATAAATGTGTATAATGTTACATGTTATTGTGATAAACTAAACTTATACTCCCTCCGTCCAAAAATACATGGACTTTTACTATTCATGCACGTTTTTTTAGGAGTTAAAAACTATATAAAATATTAATTTTTTTTAATAATTACAAACTTATTATCAATAAGTTTGTAATTATTAAAAAAAATTAATAAAAAAGTTAATGTTTTATATAGTTTTTACCTTCTTAAAAAAGCGTGCGTGAATAGTAAAGGCAATGTATTTTTGGACGGAGGTAGTGTTAGTATTTGATTTTTAAGTATATTATATGTATTGACACTTCTAAAATTATATTCTGTATTATTTAACATCACTTTATTTACCTCTGTTAGAAAAATATATTATATTACTTTATAAAATCAGCATTTATATTTCCATTTTAAATAAAAAATATAAACATCATTCTTATCTTATGATGTTAAAATATTTTTCCAAATTTTTTTTAAAAAGCGCTAAATTTTTTCAACAAAAAATATAATATACCCTCTAATTCCTAACACTTTGAAAACCCTATTCCTTAGCCACCATTTTCAGATCTGAGTTCTTCTCTCTTCCCCCGTCTCGCTCTCGCCTCCTTCTTCAGTATCTCTTCCTCTTCTCGGTCGCTTCCCCGTCGGAACCCTAACCGACCTCTTCTCCCCTGTCGGAAATCGCTACTATGGTGATCCCTTGTTGCCCATCCCATCTTGCTCGCTCTCTCTCATCGCACCTCCCGCCTAATCGCCGTCGTCGCGCCTCTGCTCGTAGGCCTCATTCGACACCTTGTTGGGGGCCTGCTCCTTGCATCTGACCACGTAGCCACCGCACTGTCTCTGTTTACCGCACCTGATGCCGCTTCTCCCTATTCTCGGAGGTAGGTCTTTGCTTTGCTGCTCTTGATTGGCTTTGAGTTCATAATTAACATCAATGATTTCTTACCTCTGAGATAGATTCTTGCTTACATTTTATTTTACTTGTGTAATGTTTGAAACAGTCAAATCATTGTCAACTTTATTCACCCGAATGTTTAGATGCTGAATTTTGCCTTTGGATTTGAAATCTCGGACTTTCTGCTTCACAATTAGGTTTGATAATTGAGTTTTCTCTATTTAATTCCACTTAATGGTATATTACTTAGGTTACAAACTTGTAGTTGAATAACCAAATTGGTGTTCTGATTTGATTCCACTTAATGGTATATTCTACATTCTTGGAAGAGAGTAGCAAATTATGCAAGTTCATAAATAGGCTTTTGTTGTTTTTTTCCCCAATCTATAATGTTGTTGTCAATTTTATGACGATCGGTTATAAAATGCAAATGAGGCCTTTCAATGATCCACAAAGGGGGCGTTTGGAATAATGTACGAGGGATTTTACCACTTAACTGCAAAGAGAATCACCATCTCCATCTTTAGGTGCAGCAAACCAAAGTGAATGACTTTCTAAGGTGATTTCTTTTTCTATGAATGAGATTTGCAGCCTATTGTGGGGTGGGATTTGTTTGTTGTTGGTTTCATTAACATCCATAGAGTTAAATGAGAAAAATCCAAGGTAATTGGTTCAAAGTTTTACATAATACTTTTTTTTTTATCACTAAATATACCTCCTCAAATTTTCGCAATAGTTCTCAACATGGTAGTTTTTTTTTTCTTCGTGTTATCGTCTATTTAATTTAGTTATAAAATGATTATTGACTATGGTAGCTGCCCCTAAGAATGATTAATGACTTATTTGACCTTTACTAGAATTAGCTACAAGATGGGATTTTTAAGATGAAAGTGATTGTTTGCATTGAGAAGATTAGGGGGATTGTTTGCGTGAGAAGATTAGAATTTATAAAATTGCTCATATTTTTTTGTTGCCTGCATATTTGTTGTCGGATTTGGCTGTTGAATCATCTGTCCTCTGTTGAGATTGAGTAGAAATTACTAGGATGACACTTGCTCTTTTATTTGCTAAATCAGTATTTTGACAAATGTCTGTTGGGTCATTCATGTGTACTTGCTTGAGTCCGTCTAGGGAATGTGCTAATTTTGGTTTGTCTAGGGCTGAAATATGCTACTGATTTGTTGAGCTTTATAGGTGATATTGGTTTGATTATGATCTTACTAGCATTCACTTTTGAATTAACTTTAGAAGTGGAACTTGACCGAGGCTCTGTTCTGATGAATTGATCTAACAAAACTAGTTGGAGTGAGCGCTCCCTGCCCTGCCTATTCAGTTCATGCAATATTCTCTTCCATCATCTTGGGTAAGTTCTTCATTCTCGATGTATACTGATTATGGGTAATAGATATTTTTTCATGTCTAATAACATATTTCTTAATCTCAACCTTTGTTTGCAGCTTTACTGACATTTTAAGCTCGACAATGCTCCTAGAAGTTCAGGTTCAGATGACAAACGCAAGTGAGTGGTTCTTTTGTCTATCTCTCTCAACCTTATTTTTTACTGTGTCCATCCCCTTTTACCTTTAGATGAGCTGTGATAAATTTATATTTTGATGATTTATTTCCCTCCTTTTAGGTCCTTACAATCTCAGCAGAACAAACTTTCTTCTGAAATTGATCTGAAATCAGAAAAAGTGAAGACACGGAAGAACCTTTGATCTATGTACCCTTGGTGTGAGTGTTCTTTTTATTTTGTTCTACCCTTATATCCTTGGACTTTTGCTCTTAGTTGACTTTGTCATTATTTTATTGACTCCTATGTCTTTAATTTTTATAAGATAAGAGTAGGCTTTGAGAGTAACTTGATCTTAGATGTCTTACTTGAAATATGCCCTTTTTTATTATATTTCTACTCTTAAGCAATAAATTGTTTTTGCTTTTGCTTCTATAGGGCGTCCTTTCTACTGGGCAACAAATAGCAGTGAAGAGGCCAACAAGCAATTCAGGGGCAGGTGAATCCGAATTCAAGAATGAGTTTCTGCTTAGTGGCCAAACTTCACCACATGAGTCTCATTAGAATTTTCAGTTTATGCTTAGAAGTCGAAGAGAGACTTGTGATTTATGAGTTTCTCTAACAGAAACTTGGATTGTAATCTCATTTGAGGTATTTATTCATTATTATTGATGTATGTATACATTGACCTAAATGGCAAGATTATCTATGTTAATCTATCATTTCTCAGCTGAGGTGTGTGTGTATAGTACTAGAATCGACATTTAGTTGTCAAAGCTTTTGGATGACAAAAACATAATTTTGTCACTAAAGGCTTAGGCAACAGAAACCAGAAACATGTGTTTGTCACTTAATGATAGGACGACAAACTCAATTTTCATCACCAAAAGTCAGTTATGTCGATGAATCATTTTTTATCGCCATAACTTTGGATGACACTGTTAGTGTGAAGAATTAGTGATGAACTTTTTTTCATCACAAATATGTTTGGGCGACGAAATATAGGCTTTGGGCAACGAAACTATTTGTCACTAAAAACTGTTTTTCTTGTATTCGCAAGGAAACTACTCTATTAGCGATGATTTAAAATCATCTCTAAATACATTTAGCAATTATTATCGATTACGTCAACATCTTTACCGATGAAATTATTATTTTTTGTGACAAAAATATATGTCGCGAAATAATATCGAGCAAACTTGATATCATCATTAACGAGGAAATATACAATTTTGCGAGAAATTACAGTTTCTCGCCATCTACCTTCTACGACTACTATGAAATCCTTTGACTTTTCTTGTGACAAATATAATTACCTTTTGCGATGAATTTAATAGTCGCTAAAGAGACTTACAACGACAAATATTGACTTCATCGCCAAATGTTTGTTGCGACGATTTCATTTTTCCACGTTAGACTCTTTTGTGACGAGGTTTCAGTGACTATTTAAAAAGGAAGCATATTTCCTCGCTAAATAGATTTAGCGACGAAATATCGATTTTCAACGAGGAAAAAATTTCTCGCTAAAATCGACTTCTGTTGTAGTGAGCAGGTAAGTGGGGGGGGGGGGACTGGACAGTGTGAGTATGACAGCTGGACAATTGAGAGAGGCAGAGAGAGAGAGACGGAAAAGCGAGGAAAAGACAGAGAGAGAGAGAGTCTGTGTGTGAGAGAGAGAGGGTGAAAATCCTGATCAATATTGAAAAGACAGGTAGAGGGAGGGAGAGAGATGGAGCAGCTGGGTACAGTAAATCGGAGGGAGGCAATTGTTCCCGCCCAGGGATGGCGCCAAAAAAAAAAGGGAAAAGGGAGGGAGGAGGGGGAGGGTATATAAGCTTTGAAGAATGTCTGAGGGAAATCATTAGCTCCCATTAATGAATTGCAGGGGAAATGGAACTTGAAGAAGGGGAATGGCCGGCGTTTGATTAGAAGAAAGAGGGTAGGTGTCAAATGATGTGTGGTCTATATAAAGAGATGAGAGAAATTCTGGGCGTCACTTTTATTCACAAAATCTAAAGAAAGAGAGAGAATCCATTGAAGAAGAAGCAAGTGGGCCTGGGTTCAGTTAACGGTTTACTTGTACGAAGCCACTTTTCACTGGACGGTTATATTGTACCCACTGGACACGTGTTGGAATTTACTTGACAGTCCTCTGATCGGACATAAATGGGTAAGTGTTCTCTCTATGTTTGGTAAGTGTTGTTCATATGTAAATACCGTCGATACAAATTAATTTCTGTCTACCTATGAAATGCAACAGGGGAAAAATCATCAGTTTGTATCACTGTATTGTTTGGAGGATGGTGGGCGTGTGAAGGCGGCACTTGGGTCTTCATGGGAACAAGGAGCCAGAAAGCCATGATGGTGGACGAAAGGATTGACTACACAAAGCTGAAGAAACAGGTGATGGACAAGTTTAATGTCGATGGGAGGAGGAATGATGTGGAACTCACATATGTAAAGCCAAAGAAGGAAGGGTCCAGGCCGTTTGCTATCGGGGATGACGAAGACTTGGAGGCCTACAAGTTTGTAAACGGGCTGTCTGGAGAACGAAATTGGCCTATCAACCTCAATGTCTCCCTGCGACGCAAGGTTGGTGGAGACGTGCCCGAAGCACAAGGATCGACAACGGATGACTCAAACGGTGGTGGTTTGTCTCCTGCAGGCTTGGAGGATGTTGTTGTGCCGTTAACTGGTCCGCCCGTGACCCAAGAAGATCACCCAAATACAGATCTCCCCGTGGGGCTTGACGGAGAAGACGAAAATTTGGGAGAAAAAATTGTCGAGGTAAACCAAACGTATGTCCAGTTGGAATCATCGGATGTCCAGTTAACACAAACAGCTGTCCAGTTAACAGAGACTTCTGACCAGTTAGGGATAAGTGAGGAGTTGGAGTTGGAGTTTGCGAAGAGGGAAAAGAATGCCGACGCAGTGAATAAAGGGAAGCAGATCATATATGTCAGCAGTGACATGGAAGATGGAGCCATTGACCTTGGTAGCTCCTCCGACGAGGATGATGCAATCCCAAAAGTGGTTAAAGTTGAACACGGTAGTTCTGGTCCGACGAAGTCTTGGTCATGGGATTATGAGGCGGAGCGAGCGGTGAGGGAAGTCGAGGAAGCATACGAAAGACGAAAATGGAAGTCGACCACTTCTCCGAAGCCTGCTGAAAGTGAACCAATGGTGGCGGGGAACCCATTGGATACCAGCCAGTGTGGTATTAAGCTCCGGGAGGGACAAACGTTTCGGAGGAAGGAGGATGTGCAGGAACTCGTAGCGTGGGCGGGTCTGACTCGCTGCTTCACGACGAAGGTGAAGAAGTCAACGAAGACCTTGTATGTTGTAGGGTGCGCTGCTCGCAACTGCAAGTGGTCATGTCGGGCTTCGACTTACAAGGGAACGAGGTTATAGAAGATCCGAAAGCTTGTGGACGAGCACACGTCCTCGCTGAACGAGGCGGTCAGCCAAAAACGCAGTGCGTCATAAACGCAGTGCGTCTATATGTCCAGCTAAATTCCACTGGACATATAGATATACACACTGGACACACAACACTAGTAACTGGACACACAACTGCATTCACTGGACACACAACTTTAGTCACTGGACACAGAACTTTCTTAACTGGAAACACAACTATTGTAACTGGACACACAAAAATAGTCACTGGACACACAACTATCTTAACTGGACACACAACTAACTTAACTGGACACATGTTTGTGAATGGCCATGTTCAGTTTCGGACGGTCGAAGAAGCCCCTCGATCCCGATCAAGTGCAGAGGATGATGAAGTCGCAGCTGGGGGTCACATGCAGCTACTGGAAGGCGCGCCGAGCCCGGTTGAGTGCGAGGGACAAAGTGTAAGGAACGGACGAGGAAAGCTATCGAAGCATGTACTCGTACATGTACATGCTGGAGCAGGCCAACCCTGGGACGTACACGAGGATAGAATGCGACGCGGAGGGGCGATTCAAGTATGCTTTTGTGAGTCTTGGAGCGTGGCGGAGGGCTATCCCCCACCTACGGAAGGTAAGTCCTTCCTTACATTGAACATGACGCTCATTTACTAGAAACATGACGCCCATACGAGTATCACATGACGTCTGTTTGCCTAGACATGACACCTTTAACTCATCAAGATGTTTATTCTCCAGGTTATATCGGTGGACGGGAGCTTCTTGAAGGGGAAATTTCGAGGGTGCTTGCTATTTGCTACTGCACAAGACGGTGACCACCACATTTACCCCGTAGGCTTCGCCATGGTTGACGGCGAGAATGATGGGTCTTGGGGGTTCTTCTTCAGGCAGATGTTGCGTGTCGTTGAAGACACGACTGATCTGGTGTGGGTATCTGACCGCCACATGAGCATCCTGAAGGGCATACGGGATAGCTACATCTTCGCGAAGCATGGCATATGCACATATCACTTATTTCAAAACGTCCGTTTCCGGTTCAAGTGCGGGGGCTTGCAAGACGAGTTCATGACGATGTGTAAAGCTTACACGTACGATGAGTTCCAGGTGTTGTACGCGGAGTTCTGTGCACGGGTTCCCGGAGCGGGCCAATATCTGAAGGAGGCCGGGTTCAGCAACTGGGCAAGGGCTTTCTACCCTGGGAACAGGTACAACATCACAACCACTAATAACTCCGAGTGCTTGAACTCGGTGTTCAAATATCCTAGAGATTTGCCGCTAACAGCCCTTGTAGATGCCATCCTTGAGACCGTCGGCACGTGGTTCATCAAACATAGGAAGACAAGCGGCGAGCAGGGGAAAGTCGTGAGCGACTGGGTTGGTAACGCCATCAGAGCAAACTTCGTGCAGTCCCTTTCCATGGTCGTCAGACAGCTGAGTGCACATGAGTACGAGGTACGCAAGGGAACCTCCACCTGGCTTGTAAACCTAACAGGACGTTTATGTAGCTGTAGACGCTTCAACGTCGACCAGTACCCATGCGCGCACGTAATGGCAGCATCCCAATTGCACGGGATGGATGTGTACTCGCTCGTCAACAACTTGTACAAGGTAGACGCGTGGCGTGCGTGCTACAAGGACGTGATCTACCCAGTCCCATCGCGAGAGAATTGGAGGGTGCTCGAGGCAATCGCCAAGGAGACTTGCCTCCCCCCACTTATCAAGGTACGCTCTGGCAGGCCGAAGACATCTAGGTACCCGTCTCAGTGGGAAAGGAAGTTCCCGAAAAGGCGCCGCACATAGTGAAGAAAAATGTGGTATTTTGGCATGACGGGTACATATTTTGGCATGATAGCTAATGGGTTAGACATGACGGATAGCTATTTTGACATGACATATTTTGTGTAAGACAAGCCAGTAGGTATTTCACGCGGTTTGTAGTTAGGGCTAACTTATTCGGAAACGTTATAGCTCCCCCTTTTACATTGAAGTATGAACGTCGCCCGTGTTTTGTTATTAAGGCTTGTTGGGCCTGGGTGCAGCTATTTCATTTTGTACTTGACATGCAGTTATATACACTTGGCAGGTGAATTTTGGACATGACATGTTTTAATTGTGCATTTTCAGTGGAAATGTGGACGACGTAAATATATAACTGTCAACCATCGTACGACCTACATAGTTTCAAAAACAACAAGACATCATAGTTTTAAAACCTGAGCCCTAGGTTTCCCAAAACGACATACCGTCGATACCAAAGTCAACCAAATTAAATCCTACGAAAGCATAACTGTTCAAGCCACCAACAACATTTGCAGACAACAATACAAACAACAATGTTCTTGTAAAAAAAGGACGGAGCCAATGACTACTGAGGATCGGGGCTGGGACGGAAGCCACGGTGGTAGATGGCGACACATAGGACTAGGCGGTAAGCATCGATAAAGGCGTCGTCCACCCCTTTGAATGCGCGGTCGCCTGATGCGAGCATCTGCAAGAAACGGGGAGCGTAGGGGCCGGAGTCTCCTCTGCGTCGCAAAAAGTATGTGTCAAACCTAATGCGCACTAATTACACTATAAATCAGAAGATGGACTACGACGACTTACGATTGCTTGTTTTGAGGGATCCCCTTCACAAGGTTGTACTTGAACGGCTGGGGCAGTTTCCCTGCATGCTTGGCGTGCAGCTCTTGGTGGCCATCCATCAGCGGGGGAAGGGTGTGTGTGATGGGCTTCAGAAGGCCTAGCAACTGTCGCTCAGGAGTGAGACGAGTGTCCGGATCATACACACGGACAGTCCACTCGGCCAGGTCGATCTCAACCGCTACCCAATGGTTGTCCTTCAGATTCCATGGGGCCAATACACGGTCGACGCTCGCCCAAGGCTTCGGACACCTCTCCGGCAACATACCGCTGAAGTAGTACTCCAACTCCTCGTCGACGGGCATGCCGGTTTGTCTCTGTAGCAGGATCCCGAAGTAGGGGTCGACGACTGCGACACCTGCGTACTTCGACTCGCTAGCTACCTCCTTTCGGAGGATGCCGCATGCTTCGTCGATATGCTGCAAACAAGGAACACGTGTCCAGTCAACCACAAAAATGTCAAGTTATCGGAGAACGGGTGGCCGAAATTTACCTCTGAGCCCACCACTTTCATTGGCGTTTTTAGGTCCCCGAAGAAATCCCTCTCAAAGCGGGTGCCCAGCATTGTACGTGCGGGTTCAGTCCCTTGGGCGTCGTCGGTGGTCATCCACTCGGTGAATGCGTCCACGTCAGCCCTGGTCATCAGGCCCAAGGCCACGGCGTCAACCCCCACAATCACCTTCTTCCCCTTGGCGGCCCGCGACTTCTTCTGCCCCTTCGTCACGTCCTCAACCACCTTCTTATCCTTGTTCCCCTTGTCGACACGCGGCTTCTTCACCGGCTGAGTAACTTCGTGGCCTTCTAACGTCGCAGGCACTCGCCTCACCCTTCCGCTCTTACGCTGAAGGGGAAGTACGACCTCCTCCTGTGCCTGTGCCTCCTATGGTTGATTACATGACACAAGGGTAAAATAACATGACACATAACTGTTTTTGACATGACAGTTTCATTAACACGTCCTACCTCAGGGTTGTCTTTGTCGTGGGTGCTTCTGGCTCGGAGATGGTTGACTTGTCCCCAGGCCCTTTGGCCACAGTCTTAGACCCCTCAGCTAACACCTCATCCTCATTAGCCCGGTCCTCCTACATGACAACAACAAATTTTTGACATGACGACTAACAATCTTCACATGACACTAGGCGGCAGATGGCTTACCTCAGCGGTTGTGACATTGGTAGTGGCGGCTACTGCCTCAAGCCCGGCAGCCCCTACCATTTCAGTTGGCCCTGTGCTATCAGTCTCACCCTGCGCAAATATGCGAAGGAACTTAGACTCGACACCATTATCAACAGTCACATCGCAGTACAACAGGGATGACTAACCTGTGTGGTGGGTGTTTCTTTGGGGGGTTCTTGTGGATCAGCATCCTTCTCCATTTGGGTCTCCCCATCAACTGGTCCCTTACTCTTACCCATCTCCTACAGATTATGAGTTAGTGTGACCGTCATGCACAAAATTTACATCACGGTTTCAGTTAGGGTACTTACCTCAGAAGTTGTCTTGGTGGTTTCATCTTCACCTGCATCAGTACCCGATTTCTAGCCCATTTTCTTAACAGTATCCTCAGCCTACGCAATTATGGGAAAGGTATGTTACCATGATGCCTATATTGTTATACATGACGCATATATTGTTATACATGACGGTTAAGGATACTGACATTACAAATTGAACATCTTACCTCCTTTGACTGCAACTCAACATCTTCGGTTTCCTCACCGTAAGTTCCATGCCTGTCCTGCGAGTGTGTCACCTCGTCCTCACCTCGCTTCTTCCCCCTCACCTCCCTTCTCAGCTCCTGCATCACTGTCTCAATCGTTTCCATCCTCTCGTTAAACGTTGCCAATAAGCTCGTCCCCAGATCATCCATCTTTGACAAAATCCTTGACACATCCACTTGGGCAGCCGTCGTACTTCCCTCACCCTTCGTGCCTGACCCAGATGCTTCCGTCGTGCTCGACGCATGTTTGGCTTTATACTCCACCACGAGGTCGTCGAAGAACTTATCCGGCTTCTCCGTCACGTACATGGCGCCAACAATAACCCCCTTCCTGACCTCCTCGGCATCCGGGAGAAGGACTGTCCGAACAGCGTCCACCTCGTCGAACATGCGCAACTCTTCCTTCGACTGCTGGATGAGGGAGGCAAGAGAATCGTACATCATGTTGTGCTCTTTCGACTTATATCTCAGGCACCGAGGGTAGGTTGTGCTTGTGCTTGTGCTGGTGTCAGCGAATTGTCTTGCAACTAGCCGCAGAGCCTCGTACACCCACAACTACAAACAAACAAAACAAACCATGTGATGACATGTCGACACTTTGCATTTAATCGTGTCCTGTTACCAGGAGGCAGTGTCCAGTTTAAATCACTATTTGTCATGTGAGATTTATGTCCATACCTGGAATGCAAGGGGGAAGCCGGCTAACAAGTACGACGGTCGAGAGCTGCTGACCCCGTGCTGGAGCTTGCGCTCAACACACCGGTAGAGGAAATCGTGGGTTCGTTCGTAGCACAGTCGCCTCCACGGGTAACGCAAGAACGCCTCGGTGTCAGACACCATGTTTACAACCCACCCGTGAATAAAGTTACGGGGTTCCTTTGCAAACAGCACCGCCTCCACCAGCAATATGAGCGCGAACTTAAAGCGCCTTGCAGCCGAACGCTCTAACTTCATCGCCACTATGTACTCCGTCTCGAAGGCCTCCATCCTCATCTTTTCCTTGCCTAAGAACTCTGAGCAGGCAGCCTTGTCCACCGCAGTGTCCACGGTCCTCCCCACGTTTGCCGAGCAATTCAGTCCGGTCACTAGCGCGAACTCCGCAATGGAGAACCGGACTATGGACCCCTGGATCATGTACCACGTTTCTTTTTCCTTTTTCGACCGCAGCTGCCGCTGCAGGACGTAGTGGACTAGCTGGGCGGAGAACTCAACTTTGGCCCCAAGCCTCGCAATGCCGCCAAACTGGCTTTCACAAAGACGCTTCCAGTCTGACGGGCTCAGGTACTGGTCTAGCTTTGCAAGGACATTGGGCATGGCATATTGATTGCACCTACATTTGAAATGCTTGTCCTCGGGGACAGCATATATCGCCTGCACAGTGGGGTGGAATGTTAGATCGACTCATCTGTAAAACACTCTACCCTTGATCGACACTAGCCAAACCATACCTCGCCTGTTGTCGGTGTCTCCGTTACCCTTCTTTCTCCTGAATCACTCATGTTGTAGTTTGATACCCTGCAGGTTGGGGAGCAATACTTTAGCATTCTTCAAACATTTGCAGATTTTTATCACACAAGTCACAATGCACATGACGTTAAGTTCATATAACATGTCATGTGACAATATCTGAAGGAGGCCGGGTTCAGCAACTGGGCAAGGGCTTTCTACACTGGGAACAGGTACAACATAACAACCACTAATAACTCCGAGTGCTTGAACTCGGTGTTCAAATATCCTAGAGATTTGCCGCTAACAGCCCTTGTAGATGCCATCCTTGAGACCGTCGGCACGTGGGCGTCAAACATAGGAAGACAAGCGGCGAGCAGGGGAAAGTCGTGAGCGACTGGGTTGGTAACGCCATCAGAGCAAACTTCGTGCAGTCCCTTTCCATGGTCGTCAGACAGCTGAGTGTACATGAGTACGAGGTACGCAAGGGAACCTCCACCTGGCTTGTAAACCTAACAGGACGTTTATGTAGCTGTAGACGCTTCAACGTCGACCAGTACCCATGCGCGCACGCAATGGCAGCATCCCAATTGCACGGGATGGATGTGTACTCGCTCGTCAACAACTTGTACAAGGTAGACGCGTGGCGTGCGTGCTACAAGGACGTGATCTACCCAGTCCCATCGCGAGAGAATTGGAGGGTGCTCGAGGCAATCGCCAAGGAGACTTGCCTCCCCCCACTTATCAAGGTACGCCCTGGCAGGCCGAAGACATCTAGGTACCCGTCTCAGTGGGAAAGGAAGTTCCCGAAAAGGCGCCGCACATAGTGAAGAAAAATGTGGTATTTTGGCATGACGGGTACATATTTTGGCATGACAGCTAATGGGTTAGACATGACGGATAGCTATTTTGACATGACATATTTTGTGTAAGACAAGCCAGTAGGTATTTCACGCGGTTTGTAGTTAGGGCTAACTTATTCGGAAACGTTATAGCTCCCCCTTTTACATTGAAGTATGAACGTCGCCCGTGTTTTGTTATTAAGGCTTGTTGGGCCTGGGTGCAGCTATTTCATTTTGTACTTGACATGCAGTTATATACACTTGGCAGGTGAATTTTGGACATGACATGTTTTAATTGTGCATTTTCAGTGGAAATGTGGACGACGTAAATATATAACTGTCAACCATTGTACGACCTACATAGTTTCAAAAACAACAAGACATCATAGTTTTAAAACCTGAGCCCTAGGTTTCCCAAAACGACATACCGTCGATACCAAAGTCAACCAAATTAAATCCTACGAAAGCATAACTGTTCAAGCCACCAACAACATTTGCAGACAACAATACAAACAACAATGTTCTTGTAAAAAAAGGACGGAGCCAATGACTACTGAGGATCGGGGCTGGGACGGAAGCCACGGTGGTAGATGGCGACACATAGGACTAGGCGGTAAGCATCGATAAAGGCGTCGTCCACCCCTTTGAATGCGCGGTCGCCTGATGCGAGCATCTGCAAGAAACGGAGAGCGTAGGGGCCGGAGTCTCCTCTGCGTCGCAAAAAGTGTGTGTCAAACCTAATGTGCACTAATTACACTATAAATCAGAAGATGGACTACGACGACTTACGATTGCTTGTTTTGAGGGATCCCCTTCACAAGGTTGTACTTGAACGGCTGGGGCAGTTTCCCTGCATGCTTGGCGTGCAGCTCTTGGTGGCCATCCATCAACGGGGGAAGGGTGTGTGTGATGGGCTTCAGAAGGCCTAGCAACTGTCGCTCAGGAGTGAGACGAGTGTCCGGATCATACACACGGACAGTCCACTCGGCCAGGTCGATCTCAACCGCTACCCAATGGTTGTCCTTCAGATTCCATGGGGCCAATACACGGTCGACGCTCGCCCAAGGCTTCGGACACCTCTCCGGCAACATACCGCTGAAGTAGTACTCCAACTCCTCGTCGACGGGCATGCCGGTTTGTCTCTGCAGCAGGATCCCGAAGTAGGGGTCGACGACTGCGACACCTGCGTACTTCGACTCGCTAGCTACCTCCTTTCGGAGGATGCCGCATGCTTCGTCGATATGCTGCAAACAAGGAACACGTGTCCAGTCAACCACAAAAATGTCAAGTTATCGGAGAACGGGTGGCCGAAATTTACCTCTGAGCCCACCACTTTCATTGGCGTTTTTAGGTCCCCGAAGAAATCCCTCTCAAAGCGGGTGCCCAGCATTGTACGTGCGGGTTCAGTCCCTTGGGCGTCGTCGGTGGTCATCCACTCGGTGAATGCGTCCACGTCAGCCCTGGTCATCAGGCCCAAGGCCACGGCGTCAACCCCCACAATCACCTTCTTCCCCTTGGCGGCCCGCGACTTCTTCTGCCCCTTCGTCACGTCCTCAACCACCTTCTTATCCTTGTTCCCCTTGTCGACACGCGGCTTCTTCACCGGCTGAGTAACTTCGTGGCCCTCTAACGTCGCAGGCACTCGCCTCACCCTTCCGCTCTTACGCTGAAGGGGAAGTACGACCTCCTCCTGTGCCTGTGCCTCCTATGGTTGATTACATGACACAAGGGTAAAATAACATGACACATAACTGTTTTTGACATGACAGTTTCATTAACACGTCCTACCTCAGGGTTGTCTTTGTCGTGGGTGCTTCTGGCTCGGAGATGGTTGACTTGTCCCCAGGCCCTTTGGCCACAGTCTTAGACCCCTCAGCTAACACCTCATCCTCATTAGCCCGGTCCTCCTACATGACAACAACAAATTTTTGACATGACGACTAACAATCTTCACATGACACTAGGCGGCAGATGGCTTACCTCAGCGGTTGTGACATTGGTAGTGGCGGCTACTGCCTCAAGCCCGGCAGCCCCTACCATTTCAGTTGGCCCTGTGCTATCAGTCTCACCCTGCGCAAATATGCGAAGGAACTTAGACTCGACACCATTATCAACAGTCACATCGCAGTACAACAGGGATGACTAACCTGTGTGGTGGGTGTTTCTTTGGGGGGTTCTTGTGGATCAGCATCCTTCTCCATTTGGGTCTCCCCATCAACTGGTCCCTTACTCTTACCCATCTCCTACAGATTATGAGTTAGTGTGACCGTCATGCACAAAATTTACATCACGGTTTCAGTTAGGGTACTTACCTCAGAAGTTGTCTTGGTGGTTTCATCTTCACCTGCATCAGTACCCGATTTCTAGCCCATTTTCTTAACAGTATCCTCAGCCTACGCAATTATGGGAAAGGTATGTTACCATGATGCCTATATTGTTATACATGACGCATATATTGTTATACATGACGGTTAAGGATACTGACATTACAAATTGAACATCTTACCTCCTTTGACTGCAACTCAACATCTTCGGTTTCCTCACCGTAAGTTCCATGCCTGTCCTGCGAGTGTGTCACCTCGTCCTCACCTCGCTTCTTCCCCCTCACCTCCCTTCTCAGCTCCTGCATCACTGTCTCAATCGTTTCCATCCTCTCGTTAAACGTTGCCAATAAGCTCGTCCCCAGATCATCCATCTTTGACAAAATCCTTGACACATCCACTTGGGCAGCCGTCGTACTTCCCTCACCCTTCGTGCCTGACCCAGATGCTTCCGTCGTGCTCGATGCATGTTTGGCTTTATACTCCACCACGAGGTCGTCGAAGAACTTATCCGGCTTCTCCGTCACGTACATGGCGCCAACAATAACCCCCTTCCTGACCTCCTCGGCATCCGGGAGAAGGACTGTCCGAACAGCGTCCACCTCGTCGAACATGCGCAACTCTTCCTTCGACTGCTGGATGAGGGAGGCAAGAGAATCGTACATCATGTTGTGCTCTTTCGACTTATATCTCAGGCACCGAGGGTAGGTTGTGCTTGTGCTTGTGCTGGTGTCAGCGAATTGTCTTGCAACTAGCCGCAGAGCCTCGAACTTAAAGCGCCTTGCAGCCGAACGCTCTAACTTCATCGCCACTATGTACTCCGTCTCGAAGGCCTCCATCCTCATCTTTTCCTTGCCTAAGAACTCTGAGCAGGCAGCCTTGTCCACCGCAGTGTCCACGGTCCTCCCCACGTTTGCCGAGCAATTCAGTCCGGTCACTAGCGCGAACTCCGCAATGGAGAACCGGACTATTGACCCCTGGATCATGTACCACGTTTCTTTTTCCTTTTTCGACCGCAGCTGCCGCTGCAGGACGTAGTGGACTAGCTGGGCGGAGAACTCAACTTTGGCCCCAAGCCTCGCAATGCCGCCAAACTGGCTTTCACAAAGACGCTTCTAGTCTGACGGGCTCAGGTACTTGTCTAGCTTTGCAAGGACATTGGGCCTGGCATATTGATTGCACCTACATTTGAAATGCTTGTCCTCGGGGACAACATATATTGCCTGCACAGTGGGGTGGAATGTTAGATCGACTCATCTGTAAAACACTCTACCCTTGATCGACACTAGCCAAACCATACCTCGCCTGTTGTCGGTGTCTCCGTTACCCTTCTTTCTCCTGAATCACTCATGTTGTAGTTTGATACCCTGCAGGTTGGGGAGCAATACTTTAGCATTCTTCAAACATTTGCAGATTTTTATCACACAAGTCACAATGCACATGACGTTAAGTTCATATAACATGTCATGTGACAATTTTAACATGTCAAGTGACCATTTTCACATGACAGACACCATATCTTTCCTGCACTTATCACAAATGACAGTAACTTTCTAGCCTCACCATATCTTAGCTTATACTTATCACCTGAGCATTATAACCATTTTATAGCTTCCACAAAATATAAGCCGCGCAATTTTGCAATTAAACATGACAACAAACCTATTAAACATGGCAACTAAATATTAAAAACATGACAATTTACAATGTAACAACATTTACATTCAATAACTTGTTCCTGAAATTTTTTAAACCACATTTAGGTTCTCCGATTTCCCTCTATCTATCCTATTTCCCCAATCTCACCAATTTCCCCAATTCCCACATTTTTCCCAATTTCACTAATTTCCCAAATATTCACACAATACATGTATCGATTTCCCCTAATTTGCTTCCTCCTTCAAGCCCTTTACCATATCATCACCACAATGGTACTTCCATTCTCTCCCCAACTCGAACACCCCCGTTCCCACATTTCCAACCATTGTTTTCATACTAGACGCCTGTTACATCCCACATGACAGGGGCGGATACTACACCCGTTATTTCATCCAATTGCAAACCATGGCAAACAAATTAGGGTCTTCAAATAGTCCCTCATCCTTTCAATTTCTCCAATCAGTACAAAATCGGTAGGGTTAGGGTTTACTTACTTCAAATCGGTCGGTCTCTCTCTTCTAAACACCCACAGGGTCGTCTTCTACACGCTTCCTTTACTGGCTTGAAATCCGGCGCCGTCTTCTCCTCCGCACTCCCAGGTTCGTTTTCTTCCTTTGCCTTCTTTTTCTCCTCTCTCGTTTTCGTTTCAAAAATGGCGGTTTCGTGCCTTCTCCACTCCCTCCTCCTCTCTCTCTGTTTTCCACAGTTTCAAGATGTGACAGGTTTTTAAAACTGCCCTCTCTCTCCTCCTCCCTCCCTTCTTTATTGACTCCCAACAACCGGTTTCCACACCCCTTTCCCAACCGGCTACCTTGCCATTTTTTTGAGGGGGGGGGGGGGTCTAACCCTTGCAATTAGAAACGGTTAGTGGGTTAGACTAGCAAACCAAACCGAGGCGGGGGTTACTTCCTTTAATTCCCTCTAAATTCTTATTTGAATATTATAAGAGTATTTTTTTGAGGAAAACTCGTTTAAGTGCCTAATATGTTTTGAATAAAACCTTATATTAACTAAAAAATTCTTCTTAGAATACTATAAGAATATGTTTTGAGGAAAACTCATATAAGTAACTAATTAATAAGTTTTGAACAAAACCTTATATTAACTAATAAATTCTTATTTAAATACTGTAAGAGTATGTTTTGAGGAAAACTCAAATATGTAACTAATAAGTTTTGAATAAAACCTTCTATTAACTAATAAATTCTTATTTGAAAATTATAAAAGTATGTTTTGAGGAAAACTCCTATAAATAACTAATAAGTGTTGAATAAGTCCTTATACTAAGTAATAAATTTTTATTAGAATGTTATAAGGTTATGTTTTGAGGAAAAACTCATGTAAGTAACTAATAAATGTTGAATAAAAACCTTATATTAAGTGTTAAATTCTTATTATAATACTATAAAGGTATGTTTTGAGTAAAACTAATATAAGTGTTAATAGATGTTTAATAAAATCTTATATTAATCAATAACTTCTTATTAGAATACTATAAGGGTATGTTTTGAGGAAAAATCATATAAGTGACTAATAAATGTTGAACAAAACCTTATATTAACTAAAACATTATTATTAGAATACTATAAGGGTATGTTTTGAGGAAAACTGATATAATTGAGTAATAAATGTTGAATAAAACCTTATATTAACTAAAAAATTGTTATTAGAATGCTATAAGGGTATGTTTTGAGGAAAACTCATAAAAGTAACGAATAAATGTTTCCTAACTAATAAATTCTAGTTAGAATTAATACTATAAGAGTATGTTTTGAGGAAAACTCTTATAAGTAACTAATAATTTTTCAATAAAGCCTTAAATTTACTAATAAATTCTTATAAGAATATCAAAAAGTAAGTTTTGAGGAAAACTTATATAATTAACTAGTAACTGTTTAACAAAATCATATATTAAATAAAAAATTTGTATGAAAATACTGTAAAAGTAAATTTTTAGGAAAATTTATATAAGTAACTAACAAGTGTTGAATAAAATATTATGTTAATTGATAAATTCTTATGTGAATAATATACAAGTAATTTTATTTTTACAATTTCAGATAAAATTTTAAAAAGTATTTGACTTTGTTGTTATTTTAAAAGATATCTCAACTTTTTTTTAGTATTTTATAATATTAATGTTTTATATTGAACTAGTATACTATGATTCAAAATAGAAAAAGTGAATATATGTTGAAAATTTTCTATCATTATTTGGCGAAATTTGCGCTGAATCGAAATTTTTTTGGGCGGTATAATATAGTTTTGAGGGGGAAATTTTCCGGCTTTGAAATTTTAGATGTGTGGATGCGTATAAAGGGGAACTTTCCACTTTCAAGCCCTAATGGCCTCTTCAGTCTATCGCCTCTCCTTCTTCACAGCGCCTCTCCTTCTTCACATATTCAACCACCGCTAGATGTTTCCTCTCGCCTTCTGGTTTGCACCACCAGACACTCCTCTAATGGCCTTTCCTCTCGCTTTCTGGTTTGCGCTGCCAGATTCAACCACCGCCTCCCCTAATGGCCTTTCCTCTCTCCTTCTGGTTTGCACCGCCAGACGCTCCCCATTCGAAAGGGAGAGGAAGCATTTGACGAGAGGGTTTCTCGACCAAATAAATTTGTAGTCAAGACCCTGCTATAGGATAGTGGAGTAATGTTCGTCCTCAGGAGAGAAGTTAGCGGTTCTAGGTTTAGTGTGTTTTGGGGTTCAGGAATAGCTGCAAAAGGTGTACGGTTGCTGTCGATATCAAGAAGAATTGGTCGACGTCGAGGGAATGGTAGGAGAAGAGGTGGTCGATGTCGGGTAACTTTGCATGATAAAAATAATGAAATAAAATAAATAAAGATGCGAACTTCCATGGTTAGGGATCACCACAACAATAAACATATGTGTAGATTATAATCACATAAAGATGCATGCTTTATATAAAAGAATCGACTTTCGCAAATTCCAACAATTTACGTGATAGAGGCTCTCGCATAAAAACCTAATTTGTTTCTACCTTTTCTTAATTAGGATTAGTCGGCTCTCGCTAATTAATCCTAATTACTATCCAAATTCATAATAAGATCACTTTCGCTTCAATATCATGAATAAGGAATTTCCTCAACTCTCGCAAAGGATTAAGCACATTGGTAGATGATGATAAAGACATACAAATTCATGGATTTATAAATCAAACACACATATTTATGTTGGGATCACCCCAACCATAGAAGAAGGAAATTAGAAAGCAAACATGATGAAAGAAATTAACTTTAACATAAAATAAACTAAAACTTACAACCGTTTATCCCCTTCCTCCTCCTGCTCTCTCGCCTCCTGCTCTCTCTCCTTGCGCCCGAAGACGGCTTGGCTTGAATGAATGAAAATCAACCCCCTAATGCCTTATTTATCGTATTCATTCCCTAGCTAATCTAAGAAAGAATAATCTATCTATATCTAAACTTTCTATCTAAAACATTAAGATAAAACTTGGAAATAAAATAATTAAATCTAAAAGGAAACTAGGACTAGTTGTGGATAAATCGTTCTTCTCTTGATAGATCTTCATGTGGATGGATAGAATTCCACATATCTTCTCTTGAAAGAAATTCTATCTTCTCGGCACAACTCGATCTCGAACTCGGACTCGACTGGATTGTCCTCGGCGTAGACCAAGTCTCCTCGACGTCGAGTAGGATTTTTCCTCCGGGGTTGCACTCGAGCTCGAGCAGGTTCTGGACTCGTCGGGTGTACTCGACGTCGACCAAAACTCCTCGACGTCGACTAGAATTGTACTCTTGAGTGGTCTGGTGCTCGTTCTCGACTTCTGGGAGGCCAGTCGACCAAAAAGTTACTCGACGTCGACTAGTTCTGTGCGCTTTCAGCATTCTGCTCCGTTCTTGAAACGCACTTTCACGAGTCCTCGTTCGTCCGATTGACACATATGAGCATGCGTTTGGAAAGCTCTTTTCGAGGGCTACAACTCTCAAGCTCCAAAGTGTGTCCGATTTCTGCGAAATTAAACAGAAACTAGTGTAGACTCCATAATTTGCCAAATAGGTGTAAACTACATAGAATTTATACTTATCTAACCCAAATATATGAAATTCATGCAGAAATCGGTACAAAAATAAGTGTAAAACATGACAAAATAGTCTCACATCACCATTCCATTATTTGAAGCCTTTCCTTTCGGCTCCTCTTCGCTCCGCAGGCTCCACCACCGCCTCCGCCACCGGCCGCTGATTCTTTGAAGCCGTCTCCCCTGACTTCTCAACCTCCGCTGTCCCACTTTCCGATGCGCTCCACCTTTCCTTGCCCTTGACTCTAAATCCTCCAAGGTTTGTCCCTTTTCTTCGCCTCTTTTCCACTCGATTTTCAAATTTCATGGTTCTGTAATTGGTTATATTTAAAAGCTGGTGGACAACGAGGACGACGATACCGACGAGGACAATGATACAACTGTCTCACCTTCTAGCGCAGCAGCAATGTCCCTATCTTTCGTCTGCTGCAGCCTCTTCATACAACCTCCTTCGCCTGCTGCAACAATGTCCCTTTCTTGGTGTTTCAGTATTGGCATATCCAAATTCCCAAATTAAACTAAATCTCGAAATACTGGTTGAATAAAATTTCGATTTCGATTTCTTGGTGTTTTAGAATTGGGATTTATTGGTTGAATAAAATTTTATTTCATCTACATGCTTCAGATTATTGGGGTATCACTTGGCTTCGTCTTACTGCTTTAGATTGTTAGGCGTGTCAATTGGTTCAAGCCTTCAAGGAATGCTATAAAGATGAGTTGTCAACAAAATATGGGATGCTTTTTTTTTTTTTATATATTTAGAATATGTTCTTTATTTTTTTCGACTCCATGTATGTTCGGATTGGTTATTTCTCTGGATGTATCTATTAAAGTTTTGCTACAAAGTCACAAAACAAATGAAATTAATGAGCACTAGCCACGACTTTAGCATAAAAAATAGCAATGAAACAAATATTGACGTTATCAACAACCCTATGAACATCGAGCAACAATGATAGCACGACCATAGCAAAAACGGCTCAGCCACGGAATCAACTAGATCCATGACCTATTTGCAGAAACGACCATAGCAACGGCTCAGCAACGAACGTAGCCACGACTTCAATTTCGATGCTGTTTTCAAACCAGGTTCGTAGCCACAGCCACGACATATGTCATCTACTATTAGCCACGGATGTAGCCACGACCATAAATTTTCGTTGCTAAAATCCGTGGTTGAAGGCCCGTCACTATTAGCTACGAGGCATATAGCAAGAGATGGCCCGCCCGTGGCTGATTCCATGGCTAAACCGGTTAGCAACGGACATTCATGGCTAAATCCATTGCTATTTTCCGTAGCTATTTCCTGCGTTTTTAGTGGTGCCGGTTGCAGGGTGAGGATGGCCCCAAATCATCCAAACTTTAAAAATTGGAGTGAAAAAAGGGGATTACAGGTAGGGGTGGTTCAAGACGGGATTGAACGAGACGAGATCGGAATGATGCCCTTCCCCATTTTTTCTGGGATGGGACCGAGACAAGATTCCCTTTTTTTTTGAATCCCACACGGGTTTTATCCCTCACGGGTTAGGACGAGACGGACCCTGTCCATCAAATAAGTATAATAAAATATTTTAAAAACTTGAAAAATAAAAAAAATATTTTCATAGTTCATGCTTCATTCAATTATATCACTATAATGTTAATACTCCTAACTACACAATCTCATACGGAAAAAAAAAAAAAACATTACCAGCAACATAAGCCTCCTACGGGATAAGATTGACCCTCTGTGGGCCAAAGAAGTTTGAGGACCCGATCATCCCGAGAAAGAAGAAGATGCTTGTAACGGCCCGGGATTATGATTCCCGAGTTACGTTTCGAGGGATGAAACCCCTCGTTGGGATCATGCGCCCCGAGTACAGGTTGAAGGTTTGAAATCAAAGATGTGTAGTTTAAAGTGGGATTTCGCACCCAAATCCGGAAGGTCCGTTGGAGACCCCGGGGTAAACCCTTGTACCTGTCCTAAGTATATAACGCGAAAAATCCATTATCATGCAAAGAGCTTAAGTTCTGAAAACGATACAACGGGTGCCACGGCAGAGCCGGGTCAAAACAAAGTATAAGTAGGGAGAAATCCCAAAAGTATAAATTTGTTGAAGTCAGGGTTCAACACTCACTCTCCTCCATATGAATGGACCCCGTCATAATAGCACGAAATCAAGCAGTGAAACAGGTACCTGACACTATACCACAAAGTCAGGCCAAGAGTCCGCCCGCGGGTCCTCTAACCGCACTGAGAACATATAATACGCCTATACCTAGAATAAAAGATGCCTTCATGCAGTACTGAAATATTAACCACACTATCATGCTTCTAATTCATATAAGCATAATATTAAGTAAGGCCTTAACAAATAATACCAAGTGGTATATCCCTTTTCTACCACCAGCCCTGTTCCTGATAGGGTGGAGACTGGCCAGTTCGATTCTATAGTATATCGAGTCTCATCATCATATCATGGATCTTGTTAAAAGAAAATAATAATATTGATAATTGTAAAGGTGTTCCAACGACTCAAATGACTCAGGACGAAACCCGATGAAGCTGAGCTGTCTTATGACCCTAGCAAGGACTCTAGGACTCAGAGATAAAAGCCATTCTGTATTCAAACGCAAACAGAATAAAGATGCTCATTCGTAAGTGCAATTCCTAAGCATGATATTGCATGACATGCTTTTATGCATATGCAACACCTACATACTATATGACACATCAGGCAGGAGGTACTGGTTACTGAGTAAGCCCCGGAGGACTTACTTGGAGATGCGCAGAATCCAAACAATGATCAACAATGGCAAGCAATCCAACAGATTAGAGATCACCTAGTAATCCTATAAATAACATAATGAGTCTATGTCTAATTTACACAAAGCACACAAGTCACATAGAAAACATATAACATACATACACATATGATAGATCAACCATCTCGTCATTATTAACATTATCATCTCATATTCATTTCTCATCTCGTCTCATCATATCTCAGAACAACCATCCATTTGATCATAACATCATCCTCACTAGCTCATGACAACCGTCATACCTTACTTAGCCAATTTCACATATTACCGTTTCATACTCACACTTGGCATACAGATATATATCATCAACATCATAATATCTAACATTTGATCTCTTATAGTAAATCACCGCAAGTTATGCTATTAGTCACACATATCAGAACATCATGATAGTCAGTCTTCCTCCCGTTTGAAAATAATATAAACTTTCCATGTGCCCACAATACGTCTTCTTCCTCCCGTTTGAAAGAGGTTGCTCCCACCTACTCCTCGATGCCGGCTTCCTTGTTGCGCCTCGGCTCTCAGCTCTCGCTCGCGCCCAAAGCTCGCTCACACACACACACAAACACACACACGAACACACACTCGAATCGAACAACGAAAACTGGACAAGGAAAGGAAATAACGAAGCTCACCGAGGAGGTTCGCGACTTCGGAGCTCTTGATCGAAGTCTTGGGCGTTGTCGAAGGTTCACGATGGTTTGTCGGACCGAAGCGGCGTTCACGCTCGAACGGGGAAGTGGAGCTCCGGTGGCCCCGCGGTGGCGCTGGGCGGCTTCTAGGTGGCTCCAGTGTGTTGATGGAGGTGGAGTGGAGCCGTGGAGGTGCACGAACTACTGGATGCCTCGGGACTGCCTCTAGGCTCGGGAAAACAGGACGCGGGAGGCAGCGATGTTGACAACTGCGCGCTTGGCTGTAGCTTCGTCTCCAGCTCCCACCGTTTCCACTACTGCTCAGGGCTACGAGGAGGTGTCGAGGAGGACTCCCGCTATTGGCTCGAGGTGGAAAGGAGAAAGCAAGGAGGAAGAGGTGGCTTGGGATTCCTTCCTCTCGGTAAAACAGGAGAGACGGTGATGGTGGAATGGTGAAGGCGTGGAGCAGGTGGGTGATAGTGATGAAATAGGCAGGAGGGGATGGGCTGCAGGGTAAGGTAGGGAGAAGTAAGGGAGGTTGATTGTAGAATTGGTTAAAACCTTAGTCAAACAAATACCCGAAGGAAATCCTAAATACGCAAATTTTGAATCCCGAAATTAGTTTACAAATATTAGTTTCCCCGACTCTCGCTTTCTTGATCAATTAGATTTTTAAAACAGAAGAGGATATCGCCATCCAATAATTATTTTGAATTTTCGAGGTAAAACGAAAAAAATTATTCGCAAAATTTTATATTTCAGCCGTAATTCACTAAATGAGTTTTAAATTCAGTTTAAGTTCATTTTTAATTTTCTTTTTCCAGAAATTTAGGATTTAGAATTCCGAGCATTTACAGTGCCACCATGGATTCAAGCTTGTCGAAGGGCCGACGTTGAGGGTCCTAGGGTCGGCACCGATGGGTCTGCAAGGCTGGCCGGTTTTGACTTGGAGAATTATTTTAGTCATTTCTATCTATTTCATTATTTAATTAGGAGAATAAAAGTGATGACATATTTATCTCTTTACTCATTAAGAAAATATTATTTCTATCTATTTTTAGTTATTTTCGATTGATAGAATATATTGTTTTTATCTTGCAATTATCTTTTATTATTTTAGATAAAAAAAAAGTGAGACCGTTAGGATTTGCTTTGCATAGGAGCCAATCTCACTTAGCATCTTTCCTATTGAAATTGCAATTTGTTTTAGAATTAAATATGTTGAAATTAAAGAAGATGCACTTGATTAAGTGTTCTCTTCTCCTTCACCTCTAATTTCGTATTCAATCCAACCCCACCCACCTTTCATTTCATGTGCATCTGATCAAAATTAATTTCAATTGGAAATGTGAGTAGCCGCAATTAATTTTAATTGCGTATGTGAGTAGCCGTAATTGTTGACTCAATTGGTGAAGCAATTGGTAATGTCTATCTTAATCTAAACATTAGTTCTAGGAATATTGGATGGCCCTAGCTTAGGCTACTTGGTAGATTAAGGCAAAATACTTGTATATATATAGTATACTTGATCATATCATATATTAGAAGTGTGGGTTGTATAACCTATGCTCATATATGGTACACTACTCAAAGTATAGTATATATATAATACATGCTATATGTGATATGTGATATATATTATATATGTGTATGTTTGCTTATCGAAATTGTGGGCTCGGCCCAACACTGAAGCCCAATACTAGCCCAGCTTTCTAGCTCATCTGACGTCTTGGCTTGTGAGGTCCGCTCTATATAAGTTGAGAGCTAGGGTTTGGGAGCTCAATCGGCGCTTCACACCTCAGGTAATCCAGAAAGAGAAAGAGAGAGAAGAGAGAGGCTCCGCTAGGGTTTCGTGTTCTCCTAGCTCCAGCGAAGCTCCGACGACCGATCTTGAGCGCATCTCCCTCGGAGACTCTAGATCCGGCTTCTATGAAAAAGAAGAAGGTGTCTGTCCACCGATCTGGAGAAGGTCTTCTTCTCTGGTTCACTCCGACCACGATCTGACTTCGATCTTCAGATCTAGGGTTTATTCTTCCATTGTCTACTTCGTTCTTTCTTCTTTGCACTCGCATGTCTCTTGTTCTTTGTGTTTTGCCTGTATTTGCCATAGTTTGAGTTAGGACAACCTGTTATGTAAACCTCCTTAAGGATGAGTGGATTTGTGCTCTCAATCCGTTCGGCTGAGGCTCCGTGGACGTAGGCTCCGACCGAACCATGTAAATCTTGTGTTTGGTTTCTGGTTTGCGTTATTGTTGCGACTCACCCCGTTCTTGGTTCCCAATCTGTGGAACTGAGATCACTTATACGATTACAAAGTGCTATCAGAGCTTGGGTGTCTCTTTCCTTACCTATCTGTGCCATTCTTGGATCTCAGGGAGCGAGATCGGAGGCAGGACATTGGTTAGTCCTTCAAGAAGCTCAGGCTTGGGCTATTCCTCTCCTGTCTGAAGTACCACTGGTATGGATCCGTTCCATGACCTGTAATCATAGGGTTTTCTTGAGTGTCTTGTAAACTGGTACACTCTTACTTGCTTCCGCTCATAAAAACTTTGATACTCACCTGTTCTTGTATACTGCATGTACCAAAAACCATGGATAGTGCTTTGAAGATAAAACCCTTTGATGGTGTTATAGACTTTTCCATGTGGCAAGTCAAGAGGAGAGTTGTTCTCATCAAATAAGGCTGTTGGAAGGCGGTTCTGAAGCCAGCAACCACAACCTCTGATATGACCACCCTTACTAAGGGTTTGGGCATCAAGGATGAGGATCCCCCCTAAGCTTAATGAAGAACAAAAGTTGAAAAAGGTTGAAGGAGGATCATCTACACCTAAGTCCACAGCTGAAGAGCTAGAGATAGACATGAAAGTCCACTCTGAGATAATGCTACGCCTCACTGATGGTATTGCTCATCAAGTGGTAAAACACTATTCCGCTTTCTCCCTCTGGCATGCCTTGGAGGAGCTTTTTCTCTCTAAATCCTTGCCCTCTAGGATTTCTCTATTATGTCATCTATTTACATTCAAAATGAACACTGCTATGACTCTGGATGATAATCTTGATAAATTTCTTAAGATGACTCAAGAGTTGGAACGCTGTAATGATGACATAAAAGATTCTCACCAGGCTATCTTGCTTCTGAATTCTTTACCTTCCCAATTTGACAATTTTAAAGATGTCATACAGTTTAGTCGTGATGAACTTACTAAGGATAAGCCGATTGAATCCATGATTGAAAAGAATGAGATTATGAAGGTTTTCAAGATCAAAGGTCTTAAAACGGATAAAGCTGATAAATCTGATGTTCTGTTCACTAAAGGGAATGATAAAAAGGGTAACAAGAATAACAAAAATAAGAAGCATAAGAAAGACAAGCCTATGAATGGGAAATCTGAGAAATCCGACCCTAATTCTAAATGCAATTACTGTGGTAATGTGGGCCACTGGGTTAAGGAATGCAGGAAAAAGAAAAGGGCAGAGGATCTTGCTAAGAAAAATAACACTGAATTGTCTGCTGCTGTGCTTGAAAATATGTGTGAATACTCTGCTGAATTGTTCATGTGTTATGAGATTTCATCTGTTGATTCTTCTGATGCATGGATATTAGATTCATGTTGTACAATGCATGCCACCCCTCATAAGCATTTCTTTAATAATTTAAATGAGTTTGTGTGTGGTGATGTCATGTTGAGTGATCATACTTGCTTGCATATCAAAGGTGTAGGTGATGTTACCTTACTTATGCATGATGGCATTGTTAGAGTCTTCACCAATATTAAGTGGGTCCCTAGTCTTAGAAGAAGTCTTATGTCTGAATCTGCTTTAGAAGAAATAGGATGTAGTGTTAATTCTTCTGATGGTGTGAGAACTGTTTCCAGAAATGGAACTATGATTGTTAAAGCAGTTAGAAGGAAAATATTGTATTTTGTTCTCTCTTCTAAACCTGAAGTGAATGTTGTTTCTGCTTCTGATTCTATAATATCTGAGACTAAGATTTGGCATAACATGCTTGGTCACATAGGCAACAAGGGCTTAATAAAGTTGCATAAATCTGGCCTATTACCTAAGAAACCTGTTGATATTAAATTCTATGAGCATTGTGTTTTGGGCAAGTCTGCCAAGCTTAAATGTCCTGTATCTTTATATGTTGCTGATTTTCCTTTAGAATATGTGCAATCTGATCGATGGGGACCTTCACAAGTCCCTACTGCAGGGGGGCATGAGATACTTTATAAGCTTCATTGATCACTACTGAAGGAAAGTTTAGGTAAACCTTCTGAAATCAAAGGATCAGGCCTTTGATGATTTCACAAGATGGAAGGTAATGGTAGAGAGTCAGTCCAATCATAAACTGAAATGCTTAAAAACTGACAATGGCTTGGAGTTTTGTAATACATAATTTGATACTTATTGCCAAAAACATGGGATTAAAAGACACTTAACTGTACTTGGAACCCCACAACAAAATGGAACAGCTGAAAGAATGAATAGAACTTTGTTAGAAAAAGTGAGATGCATGTTAATTAGTTTTGGCCTTAAGAATACTCTTTGGGGTGAAGCTGTATTAACTGTTGCCTATCTTATTAACAGATCTCCCTCCTCTGTGCTTGACTTTGTCACTCGCCAGTTTAAATGGACATGTCAGTAACCAAGCTTGGGATACCTCAAGCCCTTTGGATGTGCATCCTACCCTCACATCAGTGATGATAAGCTGCAACCAAGGGCTTTGAAGGGTATCCTTCTTGGTTACCCAGATGGAGTGAAGGTGTTCAGGGTGCTCTTCCTGCAACCTGGACCCTACAAGGTCATCACAGCAAGAAATATGAGATTTAATGAGATAGATTTCCCTTTGAAAATTGAGCTAACTTCTTTCCCTAAGCTGACAGGTACCCCAGAGCAGACTAAACAGTTGTTACCCGAAGAAAGTGAGTCCTCTTATGATGAAGAAGACGACAATGGTAGGTCCTTCACACCAGCTAAGAAGGGCACACATTCCACACTACAGGGGGGACAACAAGAAGAAGAAAAAAAAGAAAAATGGAGAAAAATACCCTCATCCTGACCAAGTGGAGTCTGAGCCTCAGCCTGCCACTGAGCAAGTTACATCTTCTGATTCTCTTACTTCTTCTCCCCCCTCTCCTAATTCTGGTGATGTAAATGGCATTTCTATTGAGTCTCAAAGAGAGTCCTCTGTTTTCTCCTCCCTCCCTTCTGATTCACATGCTTATGATATCTCTGCTATACCTAACTTGCATGATTATTAGATAACTAGGGATAGAGAACCTAGAACCATCATCCCCAATAGCAAATATACCTCTTATATTGTGGAATATGCTTTTCTGACTGTTGATATTGGTAGAAATGCTATTACATCAAGCTCTTATGAACCTGCCCTTAAAGATAGTGACAGGAGAAAATCGTTGGATTCCTATCAAAAGAATATCCAAACTAACCAACTAGTATAGCTACTAAGTCCGGAGTCGATCCACAAGGAACTATCGTTACTTTATGCATTATAATCACCAACAAGAATAAACAAGGGGTTGTAGAGATGTAAAAATACAAAGAATAAAAGAAGTAAATAATGGTGATGGTTGTAAACAATAATGAATGAGATGTTTCACCTACGATTCTCAACTTTGGTTCGTTTCCTTGATCATAGTTCTTTCTTCTAGTTGTATCTTTTCTATCATCCACTCTTATCTTGATTTAAATAGATTATTATTCCTTTGAGTCCTAATAATCTCTTATTCCTAGGCAATCTTAACCCACGGATTAAGGTTTAATCCTAGAAAGAGCACTAAATCTCAAGATATATAAAGCTTATAAGCAATATTAATTCCCTAAAGAACTAACATTTAACCTATAGTCAACTTCTTATACAATCAAGCTTTTCTATGAGATCCACTCAATTGTATTTGCTACTTTGGATTAGGTTTCACAAACGTATGAATCAAAACCCTAGCAATGATGCAATTCTAACGAGGTCGCGAATCAAGATAGAATGAACACCACAAGCAATTAAAGCACAAAGAAATTGAAGTAGATAATAGAAAACAACTAGAATTCCAATCTCACAATTCAACAAAACCAAGTCTTGTTCGTAGGAAAAACACGATGAGTTTAGTTGCTCATGCTTCCAAAAACCACTACTAGAAATTTATTATTTAACATCGGGTAATAGCCGATGTCTTTCAAAAAAAATATTCGATGTCTATGTGGGGGATGTAAAAAGTCAAAAGTTTTTCACATCGGCCAGAACCCGATGTCTTTGTATGTTATAACATCGTTTATATTTATAAATCCGATGTCTTTGTTATCCTTTAACATCAGTTATAAAATATTACCGATGTTATAACATATAAATACATCGGGTTCTGGCCGATGTGAAAAACTTTTGACTTTTTACCAGTGTTCTAAAAATCGCGCCTAGGCGCCGCCTAGGCGCTAGGCGCCAGGCTCCCTCGGAATTTTTTGCCCTGGGCGGGTATCTAGGCGGAGCAGAGAGCTGTGCGGGCTGGGTGGTGCCTAGGCGGCCGCCTAGGCGTGATTTGGCCGCCTAGGCGGGTTAGGGTTTCAATTTTTCCCCAAATCGAATAAGAAATTGGAATGCTTTCCAATTTCAGCTCTTGTTCACACATGCCTTCTCTCTCTTCGACTTTCTCGTTCGCTCCCTAGGCCGGCGACTCTCTCTACACTCTGGCCACTACCTTCTTCTCGTGCTTCTATTAACTGCCTCCTCTAATTTCTCGTTTCAGCCTTCGATTCGACAGCCCACAGGTATGGCCTTGTTCTCCTCGTTTGAAGCCGGCGACAACCTTTTCTTCTCTCAATCTCTCTTCTTCTTCCTCTGAAATTGTGAATCACTACTCGTTACTCATCAGTCCTCAACTCCTCTATGTTTAGTACTTCGTCTTCAGTCGACACAGTCCTTGTCAGTCGTCACTCATCTGTCCTCACCGCCCTCGATCAACTCCTCACTGTTCTCACCTTCCCTAAGGTATTCTTCTCTTGCACTCTCCTCTCTCTCTAAACTTTGAAATCTTGCTTGGGTGATTGCTTTGCTATTGTATTTGTGTGTACGCCTGGTTTTTTTGCCTTCTTCCTGTCATTGTGAATGTGCATCTGTGAAGGAGTGAGGCTACTGTTTTTTTTTCTCTTGTAATTGTGCTGCTGTGAAGAAACGAGGCTACTGGTTTTTATTTTGCCTCTTGTGTTTCACTTGTAATTGTGTTGTTGTAGTGTTGTGAATGAGTGAATGAATGCTACTGATTTTTTGCCTCTTGTGAATGAGTAAAAGCTACTGTTAGAAATTTAGAATTAGAGAGTTCATTGTGAATTTGTGATTGACTGATTGTGCACAATTAATTAAAATATTAAATGGATTTTATGAATTGTGTTGTTAATTCACTTGTTATTGTTAACGTAGGTATCATGTCTAGTGGTGGTGATAAACCTTCCTCAAAGAACTCTAACGTTTCAACGTCTAGTACTTCTTCGCAATTATAGAGAAATAGTGGTGATGTTGATGGGACTATGTTGTGTTATGCAATCCAATGAATCAAGACAAATGGAAATGTCTTTTATGTGGGAAATGTTTTAGTGGAGGAATTTACCGAGCTAAGCTTCACATTGCCGTCATTCCGGGGAGTGTTGCTAAGTGTTTACAAGCATCCGATGAAGACAAGAAAAAATGCAAAGAAGCACTTGAGAATGTTAAGAAAAAAAAGATGTTGCAAAGATGAGATGATGAAAGTGTTAGAAGTGAAGTTGATATTCGAAAAGGTGAAGAAATGAAAGAGGAAGTCATAGAAGTTGGAGGGTCCAAAAAACCTCCTCGTACGATTGGCTCTATGGACAAATACGTCTCAAATATTGATCCCGACAATAAAAGTAGAAGGCAACAAAACCTCAATGATGCTATTTCCAAAGAGAGAGCACTTCAAGTGCATCAATACTTGGCTAGATGGGTATATGAGTCCGGAATTCCTTTTCATGCGGTTGATAATGATAGCTTCAAGAGATTTGTAGAGGCGGTTGGGCAATATGGTCCGGGTTATGTTCCACCAAGCCAATATCAACTTCGAGAACCGCTTTTAAAAGGAGAGGTGGAAAAAACAAAGGCATCAATTAAGGTTGAAGAGGAAAAATGGGAGAGAAGTGGGTGTTCTATCATGACCGATGCTTGGAGTGATAGAAATAGAAGAAGCATTATGAATTTGTGTGTGAATGCGCTTGGTTCCACGGTTTTTCTTGGTTCTAAGGAGGCCTCTTCCGATGCACATACCGGTCAATACATATTTGAGTATGTGGATGATTGCATTCAAAATATTGGTGAAGAAAAGGTTGTTCAAGTGGTAAACGACAATGCTTCAAACAATATGGCGGCCGCAAACTTGTTACTTGAGAAGAGACCTCGCATCTTTTGGACTCCATGTGCCACTCACTCTTTGAACCTTATGCTTGAAGGAATCGGTAAGCTTCCTATGTTCATGAATCCAATTACAAAGGCGAAAAACTTTACCATCTTTATTTACTCTCATCATAAAACTTTGGCATTGATGAGGAAGTGCACACGAAGAGAAATAGGTCATCCCGGGGTTACTAGATTTGCCACCGCGTTCTTGACATTGCAAAGTATTCTTGAGAAGAAAGTGGAGTTAAGTCAAATGTTTTGCTCTAAGGAGTGGGATGAATCGAAGTGGTCGAAGAGTAAGAAGGGAAAAGCCGCCGTGGCTATCATGTCACAAGCACATTTTTGGGGTAGTATCAATACGTGTGTGAAGGTATTTACTCCATTGGTGAAGGTGCTTAGACTTGTTGATGGAGACAAGAAGCGGGCTATGGGCTTTGTGTATGGTGAGCTACAAAAGGCAAAAGAAGAAATCAAAGAAGCTTTGAATAATAGAGAGGAGAAATACAATCCCATACTTGCGATAATAGATGCAAAAGGAAAAGGTCGCATTGATACTCCGCTTCACTTGACGTCTTATACGTTGAATCCCTACTACTACTATTGGAGTAGCGGTTGTGGGTCTTCTTGGTCTAGTGATGAGAGTTCAAAAATCGGAGATGGAGTCCTTAATTGTATGGAGCTTATGTTTCCGAATTTGGATGTGCTAGATGAAGTGGTGAATGTTGAGCTAGTGAAGTACAAGATGCGAGAAGGAAAATTTGGAAGCACCTTGGCCCAAAGAGGATGTCAAACAAACAACGAGAGATATGATCCGGGTATGATTATCGCATCCTTAACACTTTATTATTTGTTCAATTGTTCTATAGTTAATTGTGAAGTGATGTTATTCTTTCTTATGCATTAATTCAATCCATTTTTTGGATGAAAAATTAAATCTATTTGAGATTTAACACATGCATGCATTTTATTTATTTTACATATGCATTTGTACGTAATGTACAATTTGTGCGTAATGTACTTGACTTTTACATATGCATTTTATTTATTTTTAACTCTTTTTTTTAATATTAATTGTATATTTGAAATCATAGTTGGATGGTGGTCTAACTACGGTCATGACACGCCTAATCTTCAAAAGATTGCAAAGAGGATTCTTTCTTTGACGACAAGTTCATCCGGTTGTGAAAGGAATTGGAGTGTCTTTGAAGGGGTAATAAAATTCTCTTTATCTAAATATCTAATTTAGCATTTTGTTTGTGTAATATACTAATATATTATGATTTGTGAATGATAATTTATTAATCATAAGATTTATTTTTCTACATAGATTCATACGAAGAAAAGAAATAGAGTAGATACCGATCGGATGAACAAGTTAGTCTATGTTCAATTCAATGCAAGGTTGTTGGTAAAGAAAAAGAAGATGAATGATAAAGTTGATGTGCTTTTAGCGAAAGAGTCTTCTCGTGCACAATCATGGATGATGGATGGAGTAGTTGACAATGAAGAGGATGAGGATGAGGTCACAATCGTGGAGCCCGAAGAATTGCAACCAATAAGGAGTGCTCGTCGTTTGGAAGAAATGAGAGAACCCGAAGAAGATGACTTTGTATCCGATGGAATGGAGCCGGAGGATGAGGAAGGTGATGCGGAGGAGTTTAATTTAGAGTCGGATAAGGAATGTGATGATGTTGTGTATGTGAACCTAGAAGATTAGATGATGTATGTATTAACTATTTAAGTATTTTCTTTTGACTTGAAACCTTGGACTTATGGTTTTAGACTTTTAGATGATGTATTTAAGTATTTTAGGTGGTTTAAAGTTGTCAAACGACTCAATCGGATGTGAGCTTTTGTGTTTATTAACTTATTTACCCTAGTGTCAATTAGGGACCCTAAATTTGAGTTTATGGGCAATATTATGGATTATTATTATATTATATGAATTATAGACATATATGAAATATTAAAATGTAATGAAATAATCATGTTTTTTCTAAGTCCGCCTAGGCACCGCCTAGGCGTCCGCCTAACCGCCTAGCGGCCGCCTAGCGCCTTTTAGAACACTGCTTTTTACATCCCCCACATAGACATCGATTTTGTTTTTCCAAAGACATCGGTTATTACCCGATGTTAAATGACATATTTGCGGTTTTTATTTATTATCGTAGCCTATGCGGGATTTGAACCCGCATCTTTGGGTTTGAACGCAACGCTCTACCATTTGAGCTAATATGCTTTAAGTTAGATAGAATGTTCTTACATAATAACCAAAAGAGCATGTCAAAATTAAGAGGCAAAGAAACAATGGAAATAAACTAATAGCAAAAGACAATAGTGTGAAGCTTACAAACTTGCCCTTGTTGGTGCAAGATATATAGAGAATAAACAATTTTATGAAATGTTAATATCTAACTAGTGTAGAAGTGAATGAATGACCAAGTGAAAAGTGAAAGCCATAAGTATGCACTAAAGAGTAACATTAGGGGGTGAAAAAACACAACCATTTAAAGCAAATATTACAAATGATATACAACATACCACTTCTCTGATCCAAATCCTTGTCAATCTCAACTAAAGGATAGCTTGAAACAGGAGGTTCGCTCCCACCAATATCAATTTCTTCGTCAGCAGGGTCATTTCCTTCAAAGGGGCAAATTCAAAAATCAAAGGATGAAAAGACACACATTACTTATATTATTAGTAATTTTTTTAGACTAAATCATCAAACTGATAACCCACCTTTGCCCGCTTGCATTGATGAATTACTCATACTTGATCCATTATGTAACTACAAAAATAAATAAATAAAATGCATAAAGAAATGTCACTAGCATGCTCATTAGGACCAATTCAAAGAGACATTACTCAAGAAGGCGAATCAGTGGAATTTTTAGCGCTGCTTTCAAGAAGAAGAGTAGAATTTCAAGTCACAAATACAAAGCCAGGTACCTATATTTCACATGGGTCTGCCATTTTAGCTTTGCACTTTTGTTTATCTTGGAGATAATCATCCAATAGCTTTCGTAATTGAAACAAAGTTTCATCACTAAGTGCATCCAGGTCAATCTCGATTTCATCCTCTCCAACTTCTGCTCCATTAGAACAGTTTTCCTTCAAGAAATTAATTATATGTTCTGGCAATTCTCTTAGCAGAGATTCCAGTTCATTACTTAAACAATGCTTCACTTCAGCTGTCATTATTCTCGGAACAGGTAGTACAACTGCAGTATGAACAGGTTGTGTGGTTGCAGCATGAACAGGCTGAGCAGCTGCACTTTGAATGGCCTGCAAGGCTCCATTTTGAAAAGGCTATGTTGCTACACTTTGAACAGGCTGTGTGACTGCACTAGGAACGGGTTGTGCAATATGTTGAAGAGGATTTTCAGTGAGTCTCTTCTTAATTTATCAGAAAACAGAAAATAAATGCATTACCATAAGCAATTACATCCAAATGCAGAAGATATGCAAAAGAAAAACCAAAGGATCTTATCAAAAGGCTTGACTATGAGTACCTTCATCTTCTTTGTTATCTACCATCCTCTTCAATAAAGCATCATGACGCCATTCAGCTGTCCTCCTATAACCCAAAAAGGATAAGAAATTAACTCCCATGAAACAAAAAGTCAAGCTTTTTTCTTGAAAATATTTGTTACAGCTAGGGATATCCTTAAACCAGATTCTGGCTCCTAGCCTATTACTGAATGTTCAAAACAGAAACACTTTCGAAAAAACCTCTGACATGGATACGATGGCTGAAGGAGCTGCAAGATGTACCTGGCCGATACATACTTCCGTAGACTAGATGTAAGCTCATTCCAAATAAGATATCATTACTAGGCCAAACAACCCATCTCTTAGATCTAAAAACACGTCTGCCTGATAGACTTGACGGTAAAAATGTTCTTACCTCATCCTGGCGTCTACGTCCTTCAAAATCAAAGGGTCTTAGAATAATAGAAACTACTAATCCATTTGCATATCTTTTTCTTTCCAGGATATCAATAGTTGTAGTATGATCATCACCATAGGCTGCACTGGCAACCTAGAGCAGGAAAAGGCTGATTAGAAAGCAATGTAACAAAAGAAGTAGCAAGACATGAAGAATATGAAACGACATTAAGGAACGGCATAACCAGTACCCACATGTGCAATGTACGTATGAAGAATATGAAACAAGTGTAACAATAGATTTCAGGGACTTACACACAGCCAACAGCAACTTGCTCAAAATCAAATCCATATTCAAATATAAATTAACGGTAACTTGCTCAAAATCATAAGTGATGTGTTTTTTTAGTAGAAATATAAGAAAAAGATTAAGGTTAAGGTCTTATTCCTTTTTCTCAAGATCATATGAAATATAAGAAAAATATTAAGGTCTTATTCCTTTCTGCTTTGATATATTTGACTTTGCTATTTCGCTATTACGTTAAAACCACAAATTCACCACTTCAATCACATTGTAAACATATATATTTCATTTGACAAAAAAATACCTTCGGTAATGACACATCCTGCATCATATATACCAGTTGGGTAGAAACGGACAAATTCAAGATCCTACAAGAAAAAAGGTTAATGATTAATGACATATAGCATTGCTATCTCATGCAACCAGACAACCAATTCAGTTTCCTTGTATCAGTAAAAATGCATAGACCTGAAGTGGAAGGCTAGCTCGTGCAACCATAGCATTGCCATCTCCAGTATATGTATGAGCTGAAGTTGCAGAAAAAGAAGCTTGACAATATCCCTGGAACATTTCAGAAGGAAATAAAGTTAAAATTTGAGAATAGGAGGGGAAGTGACAGACGTTAAGAGGATAACTGTCAAGAACGTAAAAATGAATGAATACCCCACTGGCCAAGATAGTTGATGCAGAATGGAAACGATGTATTGTCCCATCCTCCAAGTTCAATGCAATCACTCCTTGACATGTACCTATTTGTGAATTGAATATTTAAGCAACCTCTCCAGTTGAACAAATATGTTAGTATTTAAATGTTTTAAGCTTTGTGTCATTAAGTCATTAGTAAACATAGAAATATACATCATTATTAACCCAGAAATAATGTTTCAAAGAGATGACATTAAGATGATCCCTCAAAGCATTAGTTACATATCTTTATTCTTATATCTCCTATACTACAGACCCTTCTTTATAGTCATTATTATCTACCCAATCTCCAAAGTCTAAGCATTAGTTACGGATTAAAATGAGGGAGAGGGAAATAATAACTTGCACTTACCTGTGGCAAAACCAATTTCTGACATAAGAATAACACCTCAAAAAAGGACATCCACCAATACAAACATTCCAATTTGCAGGTACATGATTTTACCACTCGCCGGAGAGGCAAGTTCCAGGTTAAGTTAGGAAATCTATCATAAATTGAAACTACTGAACCCTAAAATCTACCTGATTATACTCAGCAAGGACAAACTAATTCAAATCATATTGGTTGAGTACAAACTCTGAGAATAAAAACCTGATACTAACACAGAAATCATTTGTATGGTCATAAGAAATCCATTGCACATAGATCTCAACAAACTCAAATCTCAAACAACTCCCAACCATTCAAAACTCACAAAATCAATATCCCAAAACTCAAAAGCAAGCAATTGATACAGATTGTTTAAGATAAATGAACAAGAATTAAGATTAGGAGATGAAGCCCCAAATAGGGTTAGGGCTTGTGCTCAGATCCATAAACTAGGGTTAGGGTGTGTGCTTAGATCCATACTTCCACTCAAATTTATCATTTAAGGACTATGAACCCTAACCTAGTTTAAACCGTAAATCAAAACAAATCAATTTCATCCAAAAAGGAGCGAAACCATAGAATAAGGTGTTCACCTTCATAGGCGGCAAATTCGCATTAGGCTAAGGAGACTTCTCACGGTTGTGCTTGCAGGTTGTCGACAGACACTCTTGGCCTTGATTGGCTAGGAATCGGTGAATCGAGATGGTCGTGAGGACACCGAGAGATCGAGAAGAGGGCAAACGTCATGAGAGGCGGGTTGGGGCTGAGCTCTTCATCTTTGGTCGATTGTAAAAGATGAGGGGAGAAGCGAGAAAACCAGGTGAGACAGAGAGATTAGCGTTCGAGGTCGAAGGAAGACACAGAAGATATTAAGGATCTGGCATCGAGAATGAAGGGGTTTCACTGCTGAGAGATGGGAACGAGAGACAAGAAGCAGGATTTCTCCGGAGAGCCAACATCCCCACCGGAGCCACCCTCAGTTTGAAAACCGGCGAGATTGGAGGAGGAAGGGGTTGGGGGTGAACAGGGAGGAGGAGGAGGAGAAAGCGGGTCTCCGCTGTCGCGGGGACTCGGGAGGCTCAGTCGGGGTTTGGAAGAGGGAATGAAGAGGGAATGGAGGAGCAATGAAAAGTGTTCCTTTTTTCTTAAAAATTTTTCAAGAGTTGAATTATTTTGCGTGTATTTCATATGGGCGGGATTTGTCCCGCTTATTTTTTTTTTCCAAAAACGTATTTTTAACATCGGTCAACAAATAATATGATGTCTATTTTATTTTTAACATCACAAATTTATCAACCGATGTAAAAAAATTGTTTTACATGGCAGGTTTTTCTGACCGATGTTAATGCACCGATGTTAAATAACAGATTTCTAGTAGTGAACGTCAGCTCTCAATTCTTCAAAGGATGAAAGATAACTAAAACCATCTAAAATAAGTCTCTATATAGCCCCAAGTACTGTCATAAAACCCTAGAAATTATTTTCCAAAGATAGGCCCAACTTTGGAAAGATATAAAATCGGAGCTGAACCTGCCCAAAAAAATCGCGACCAGGCCGCGACCAAATCGCCGGTGCGGCTCCTGTAGAGAGTCCTGAAAGTCTGGTCGCACGTGCTGCTTGGCTGGCCGCGGGTGCGGTTTTCTGTGCTTCCCTTGTTCCTCTTGCCGCGGGTGCCGTTTTTCCTCTTGTATGCACTTTGCCTCTTCCTTGTGCATTCCAACTTGCTTCTCTAGCTCGTTCCTTTCTTCCATACGATCCATATGACTCTCATGAATGACCTCCTCGCTACTTCGACTCCGAAATCTGCAATTACTCGCTGAACATGTGTAGATTCAACACTTAAGCACCAAATGAACAAACAAGTAAACTAACCCTTTAAAATGCAATGCATACATCTAAATGACCCTAAAACTACTCTATAATGACTATCTAAATATGCATTATCAAACTCCCCTACACTTAGCCTTTTGCTCGTCCTCGAGCAAAACAAATCATTTATATATGAATCAGTCATCCCACAAACACAATCCTTCTTGCCATAGCCTCATCAAAAGCAACATCTCATCAAAATGCAAACATAGATAGAGCAAACAAATGTCCTAGCAAGTATTTATGTGATCAAGTAACCCGCATGCTTATCCATTCAACCTCACCGGGAATAAAGTGTTTTCGCTCTCACTCAAGTGTTTAGGTTTATCAATGACCACTCAAACTCTATCCAAAATGCAACTAAGCTACATAAGAATTGAAATTGAATCACAATCTCCACCGTGGATGTCATTGCCGGCAAAAATCATCATGAGGTCTTTTTATGGGTTGTAATGGGGTCAAGGTAGAAAAAATAAGGTATGGAACAATTTAGGCCATGTGGTGCTCATAATCCGGAAACTAAGGAAGCAACCAAATCACAATGCCACTAATAAACTCATACCATAACTCTACAATGTGATACAACTCCATTCTCAAGCATATAACTTTACAAACCATACTCAACTCATTCCTTTATTCTTTTTTTTTTCTTTTGTTTTTTTTTTGTTTTTTTTTCATGCTATATCAAATGATTTTCCTTGACTGTTACCCTTAAGAGAATTTTATCCTCCTTGGGTCCCAAGTAATGAATGTACTAGCAATAATCAAACATCTCATAAGGATACATCAAACATACAATCCACTACTAAAAACCGTCATCCACAATATAAATATTCACCAACCATTCCTAATTCCCGGATGGGGTCAGACTATAATTGGCTATGGAAAAATCTTGTGGATCTAAAAAGACTAGGCAATTAGGCTCAAATTGGCTTAAAGTAGAGGATCATATATAAGGTGGAATAGAGTCAAATAAGGCTAATAAAGGTGCCTCAATCATGTGAAATTCACCAATAACAAACATATAAGTACAACCTTGACATAGATAACAAAATCAATTCCAAGAGGTAGAAGCATTGGAGAGTATTCACACACATGAAACAAGAGCAAAAGGACTCAATGAAGTGCAGCCTCAATAAGGCCAAAAATCAATCTCACAAGGTTAAATTTTTGTTGGATTTCAGTCATGCTAGGAACTTAGATCATACAAGCTCAATTATGTTCACCTAGCTATGTTCCACATAAAAACCATAAGTAGGATAAGGCTAAAACAATTCAAAAATGTCATGGGACTTATATGATCATAATTTCAATAAAATTTCGAGGACTCACTTGGCTAGGTGGTTGTTTAGAACAACGGCATACTTTTTGCAAATGCATGATGTTTTTTTTTTCATTTTTATTATCTTTTTTGTTTTGAAATAAACTAAGATGCGAAGCATTAAAACATGAATGTTATGCAGAGTAATTTAAACATGCTCGATATGCAATGCCACCTACTATGTACACTAATCCCCCCTCCCACACTTGAAACTTTCATTGTCCCAATTAAATCAAAACAACAAAAATTAGAAAGAACAAGGGAGGAGAAAAGTAAAACTCGCAAGCTTACTGGTAAGGCAGAGGTGGAGGTGGGCACGAAAAGAAGAGCGTCGAAAACGAACGAAGAGGAGGTTGTAGGCTGAGGCCGTGGGTGCTGCTAAAAAAATCAGGGGCTGCTGTATTGGCCTTGGGTGGGGCCGCGGGTGCGGCTTCTTGTGCTGTTGACCAGATTTACAGCGGGCGCTGCCTTTCTGACCTTCTTCGTTCTTCCCCCTAAAAGTTTAGTCTAACATGCCGGAGAGCAACTTCCTAAAAGCTACGATGGTTCTAATCATGCTAAGAAAAATGAAAATCTAATAAAGAAAAGAAAACTTATAGTCTAATTACATCGGGTTGCCTCCCGAGCAGCGCCTTTGTTTTATGCCGTTGGCTCGACTCATTTTGGTTGTCCGTTTAAGACTTAAGCAGACATTGTTAGCATCCTCAAAAGTAAATCAAACTGTCGTGCTCATCCAAGAGATCAATGAATACAAAATATGAAAAAGTTGATAGAAAATAATCTAGAGTTCAAGAATCTTACCAACTCATCATATTCTTGAGCCTGACTTTCGGTCGAGGGTATGTAAGTCCACCAACACAGTTCCGTTGGTGGTGCATTGAAGTAATGCTCCCATGGATCGTCATAATCACCACTACCTTCCCAATCGTAATAGTTGACCTTCATTACTTCTTGAGCCGCCTCAGCAGGTTGCTCTACACTTGGTTCATCAACGGGCGAGCTAGGTGTGATCTCGTCAAATGGAGTATTGTCTTCCTCCATCTTCTCAGTATGATTCCCCACAATGACCTCAATATGTGAAACAGAACTCTCAACGATTTCAGATACTTGGGGAAGTGAGTCCTTCTGCGCACATTGAAAATCCCTGTAGCATAAAAAATCCCACATCTCCAAGAGTCCCATATCTAATAAACCTCCATCACTCATGTGCTCAGGAAGGCTCCGTGTCTCAGCAATCATACCATCAAAGATGCATAGAAGCACTTCCCTTGTACTAGCTTGATAACCCCATGAACAAATATCATTAATGTACACCTGCAATCTGATAACGTATTGATGAAAACTCTCTCCATGTAACTGCAATAACCTCACCTTCAACATTGGTTAGTAGCACGAGTGTGGACCATGTAAGTGGTTCACACCAAGGTTAGTAATTAAACACACAAAGAAAACAAATAATAGTTCCCCGGCAACGGCGTCAAATTTTGACAAGACCAAATCGTTGGATTCCTATAAAAAGAATATCCAAACGAGCCAACTAGTATAGCTAGTAAGTCTGGAGTCGATCCACAGGGAATTGTCGTTACTTTATGCATTATAATAACCAACAAGAGTAAACAAGGGGTTGTAGAGATGTAAAAATGCAAAGAATTGAAGAAGTAAATAATGGTGATGGTTGTAAACAATGATGAATGAGAAGTTTCACCTACGATTCTCAACTTTGGTTCATCTCCTTCATCATAGTTCTTCCTTCTAGTTGTATCTTTTCTATCATCCACTCTTATCTTGATTTAAATAGATTATTAGTCCTATGAGTCCTAATAATCTCTTATTCCTAGGTAATCTTAACACGGATTAAGGTTTAATCCTAGGAATAACACTAAGTCTCAAGATATATAAAGCTTATAAGAAATATTAATTCCCTAAAGAACTAACATTTAACCTATAGTCAACTTCTTATACAATCAAGCTTTTCTATGAGATCTACTCAATTGTATTTGCTACTTTGGATTATGTTTCACAAACGTATGAATCGAAACCCTAGCAATGATGCAATTCTAACGAGGTCGCGAATCAAGATAGAATCAACACCACAAGAAATTAAATCACAAAGAAATTGAAGTAGATAATAGAAAACAACTAGAATTCCAAACTCACAATTCAACAAAACCAAGTCTTGATCGTAGGCAAAACACGATGAGTTTAGTTGCTCATGCTTCTAAAAACATCGTCTCTCAATTCTTCAAAGGATGAAAGATAACTAAAACCATCTAAAATAAGTCTCTATATAGCCCTAAGTACCGTCATAAAACCCTAAAAAGTGTTTTCTAAAGATAGGCCCAACTTAGGAAAGATATAAAATCGGCGCTGAACCGGCCCGAAAAAACCGCGACCAGGCCGCGACCAAACCGCCGGTTTGGCTGCTGCAGGGAGTCCTGAAATTCTGGCCGCATGTGCTGCCTGGCTGGCCGCGGGTGCGGTTTTCCGTGCTTCCCTTGTTCCTCTTGCCTCAGGTGCCGTTTTTCCTCTTGTATGCACTTTGCCTCTTCCTCGTGCACTCCAACTTGCTTCTCTAGCTCGTTCCTTGCCTCCATATGATGAATATGACTCTCATGAATGACCTTCTCGCTACTTCGACTCCGAAATCTGCAATTACTTGCTAAACTTGTGTAGATTCCACACTTAAGCACGAAATGAGCAAACAAGTAAACTAACTATTTAAAATGCAATATATACATCTAAATGACTCTAAAACTACTCTATAATGACTATCTAAATATGCATTATCAGATAGCTATGCCAATCAGTGGCTAGCTGTTATGAGAGAAGAGATGGACTCCATGTATTCAAACAAAACATGAAGTCTGGTTCCAAGACCTCCTAAGACCCGGCTTATAGACTCTAAATGGGTCTATAAGCTTAAGGAAGGTCTAAACCCTAGAGAGCCTCCTAGGTTTAAAGCCCACCTTGTGGCAAAAGGGTTCACCCAGAGAGAAGGAATAGACTATAATGATATTTTCTCACCTGTTTTTAAGTATAAAACTATGCTTATTATGCTTGCTATGTGTGCTGTGTTCGACTGGGAGTTAGAGCAAATGGATGTCAAAACTGCTTTTTTACATGGTACTCTTGATGAAACCATTTATATGAAACGACCCAAAGGGTTTGTAAACTCCAAATTTCCTGATCATGTCCGCCATTTGAAGAGATCCATCTATGGGCTTAAACAGTCCCCTAGACAATGGAATCTCCAATTCGATGTCGTGATTAAGAAACTTGGGTTTACTCGTAGTACTGATGATTCATGTCTTTACTTTAAAAGTGTTTCTAAGTCATCCTTGATCTATGTGCTTTTATATGTTGATGATATATTATTGATCTGCAGTTCTATGATTCCTATTAGTACTGTTAAAAAGGCTCTTAAGAAATACTTTCACATGAAAGACTTAGGAAGTGCCAAGAAGATTCTTAGTGTTCACATCATTAGAAACCGACCTAATAAGCAAATATGGTTATCTCAGGACGACTATATTCTTAAGGTTCTAAATCGATTTAATATGTTAAACTCTAAGCCTACATCCATACCTCTAGGAGGGCACCTAGAGCTAACCGAGAAAAGCTGCCCCACTAAGCCTGAAGATATTAAAGAAATGGCTAAGGTCCCTTATGACGTAGCTGCAGGGTCCGTTATGTATGCTATGGTGTGCACCCGCCCAGACCTTGCTTTTGCCATTTCTGTGCTTAGTCATTTTATGTCTAATCCTGGAAATGATCACTGGACTGCCATGAAATACTTGCTTCGGTATATTACTGGCACTAAGAGTCTTTTCTTGCATTATGGTTAGCATGAGCCTGTTGACAAACTGAATGGATATGTAGATGCTGACTTTGCTAGTAATAAATATAACCGCAAGTCCACTACCGCCTACTTTACGTGGGTCCGTAACTGTGTTTCATGGAAATCTAAGCAGCAAACACTTCAACTGAAGCTGAGTATATGGATGCTACAGAAGCTGCCAAAGAGGCTATATGGCTTAAAGAAATTCTTAGGGAAATCCTTACACAACAACCAAAATCGTTATACATATGGATAGCCAAAGCGCACTATACTTGTGCAAGATCCCATGTATCACAAAAGGACTAAACATATTGATGTGCATTTTCACTTTATTCGTAACGGCATTGCAACTCAAGAATTAGAAGTGAAAAAGATCAAAGGCGACATCAATCCTACTGATTTTGGGACAAAGGTAGTCCCGGCTAACAAGTTTGTGTTTTGCAGGGATTTTCTCCATCTTGGAGAACCACTTTAGATAAAGGTATTTTGAGTCGATGATGTTGAATGGTTTGAGATCATATATCCACTTATTAGTAGGTTGTGTTTTTAATAGATCTAATGTTTGGATTAGAAGGGCAAATTGTAATGTCTATCTTAATCTAAACATTAGGTCTAGGAATATTGGATGGCCCTAGCTTAGGCTACTTCGTAGATTAAGACAAAATACTTGTATATATATAGTATACTTGATCATATCATATACTAGAAGTGTGGGTTGTATAACCTATGCTCATATATGGTACACTACACAAAGTATAGTATAGTATATATATAATACATGCTATATATGATATGTGATATATATTATATATGTGTATGTATGCTTACCGAAATTGTGGGCTCGACCCAACACTGAAGCCCAATACTTGCCCAGCTCCCTAGCTCACCTGGCGTCTTGGCTTGTGAGGTTCGTTGTAGTGGAACGCTGCATTTCACGGGAAGCTCGCTCTATATAAGTTGGGAGCTAGGGTTTGGGAGCTCAATCGGCGCTTCACACCTCAGGTAATCCAGAAAGAGAAAGAGAGAGAAGAGAGAGGCTCCGCTAGGGTTTCGTGTTCTCCTAGCTCCAGCGAAGCTCCGACGGCCGATCTTGAGCGCATCTCCCTCGGTGACTCTAGATCCGGCTTCTATGAAGAAGAAGAAGGTGTATGTCCACCGATCTGGTGAAGGTCTTCTTCTTTGGTTCACTCCGACGATGATCTGACTCCGATCTTCAGATCTAGGATGTATTCTTCCTTTGTCTGCTTCGTTCTTTTTCTTCTTTGCACTCGCATGTCTCTTGTTCTCTATGTTTTGCCTGTATTTGCCGTAGTTTGAGTTAGGATAACCTGTTCTGTAAACCTCCTTACCGATGAGTGGATTTGTGCTCTCAAACCGTTCGGCTTAGGCTCCGTGGACGTAGGATCCGGCCGAACCACGTAAATCTTGTGTGTTGGTTTCTGATTTGCGTTATTGTTGCGACTCACCCCGTTCTTGGTTCCCAATATGTGGAACTGAGATCGCTTATAGGATTACACAATTCATTCCTTGCGTACATTCATTCGGCTGATCCAAAATCAATTACATGTTACCAGTACTTATGTTCTTTCAAGAGAGTCTTGTGGAGTGTCGCTGCGTGAGGCCGTTGGAATCGAAAGTCAACGGAGGAGTTTGTGCTGCTTGTTTGGAATTTAATTCCACTGCCACCGACTCCACCATTGGAAAGGTTAATTAGCATTTCGCTAATTAATTAGTCAATACTCACCACACATATTCATGGTAGTCGCTATTCCGAGCACCACTTTAGCTGGCGTCATTATAAGAAACTAGGTGAGTAACCGTTCTTCGCACGGTGATGAACTTAATAATAGCAATGTAAAAGGAGGAATAATGGGTTAGCCGACGTGATTCTTGAATAGGCAATAAACATATTGTACAAAATTGAGGACTAAAACATCACAAATGTTATTCATAGCGTTAAAGAAGACATTCTCCATGAAAACCAACATATTTCACGTACAGACACCCCAAAACATTTAACGGTAATGTTGAGAGTCCTCAAAGCATGTTCGTTAGTTGTATGCTCTTCATCCTTGATTATATTAGCAGTTGTGTGTGTGTTGGGATCTTGGCAACAATGTCGAGCTCAACCTTTACGCTTTTAGAATAACAGGGCCTCTCAACCATCTTTATGTATGCATCTTTTGGATTTTCTTGATCGGGATTGTCATTTCCATTGTTCTTGTAGAAAGAAGAGTCGTATATATGAAAATATCAAAGGGTTTAACAATCAATAGCAGAGGAGCACTTGCATACCCCACTGAAATATAAATGCTTTCACCTGGCAACATCTTCCAGCAGCGCAGAACATGGATAGCTTGCTTGTTATTGGGCAATCGGTTGACAGTGAACAAGCAATTCTCACTATCATAGGCAAAGTCATTGCCTCTTAAGTTCATTGTCATATGTACGCACTACAACAGAAAAGCCTATTAGGGAGGAAATTTTTCGTCGTTGAAAATCGAGTTTTTTTCACTGAAGAGATTTGGAGAGGAAATACATTTCGTCGTCAGCTCGTAGCAAAAAAAGCTCGTCAAGGAAAGGTTGATCGAGGGAAAAAAAAATTTGTCTTTAAAAGTATTAGCGATGAAACAATTTTGCCTCACAACACCTATTAGTGACTAATATTTTCCTCGTAAAAAGTTAAACTTTTTGTCGCTAATCAAGTGGAAGTATTCAGTAATTGTCAATGAATGTGTTTGGCATCAAATGCAATTTCATCGCAATTTTTTTTTTTCGTCATTAATGATGACATCAAGTTATGTCCCTTTCATTGGCGACTAAAATTTGCATCGCAAAAAGACTTACATTTTGTTAATAGGTGAAGGTCGAGAATAGTCGTTGAATACATATTTATCGACGAAAGTAATTTCCTCGCCAAAATATTTATTTCCTCGTTAATGATAAATAGTAATTATAAATTTTGAAAATTAAAATTCCGTAAAAATAGACATTTTTTGACCAATTTTATTTGTCGTTGTTTGATGATTTTGACGAGGAAATTCTTTTGTCAAAATAAGTGTTTATCGAGAAAACTATTTGGGCAATTTGCAAAAATAACCCTTTTGGGAATATCTTTGCATGCCTAACCCAATCCGAAAAAGAATTGCACAATTCCAGCTATCCGGATTTTGGGTGCAACCGGTAGCAGGTCATGAGGGGGAGACTGGACATTGTGGGTTCGACAGCTGGACAAGTGAGAGACAGACACAGAGAGAGACAAAAAAGGGAAGAAAAGACAGAGAGAGAGAGTGTGTATGAGAGAGAGAGAGAGGGAGGAGTGAAAAGGGATTTGCAGGATTATTGACAAGAGAGAGGGAGAGAGAAAGAGAGAGAGAGAGAGAGAGAGAGAGAGAGAGAGAGAGAGAGAGAGAGAGAGAGATGGATAGAGCAATTGGAAGGGGAGCTACAGTAAAATGAGGGAGCCAGATTTTCCTGCCTAGCGATGGTGCCAAAACAAAAGAAGGGAAAGAGGAGGGAGGAGGGGGAGGGTATATAAGCATTGAAGAAATTATGAAGGAAATCATTAGTCCCCATTAATGAAATGCATGGGAACTTGAACTTGAGGAAGGAGAATGGCCGGCGTGGGATTTGAAGAAAGAGGGTTGGTGTCCAATGATGTGGGGTCTATATAAGGGGATCAGTGGAATGGTGGGCGTCACATTTAATCACACTTCCTAGGGGTGTAACGACCCGAAATTTAAGTACCCGAATTAACCTCCATAAACCTACTTAGAAGGTAAATAAGGTTCGGAATACTAGATTATCGGGGAACGTTATAGGAGAAGTTTGATCTTCTCCTGTGAGCTTTGGATCTTACGACCGAGTACGAGTTATTATTTAGGTTCATTTAAGCATTAGATTTAGTTGTCAAAATATGGGGATTGCGAACCCCAAAAAGATCGTAAGCCCGTTGGAGGCTTTACCTGTCCTAGACTATCGCGAAAACGTTTCGAACAGAAATAAAGGCGGAAATCATAAATACAACAAAACGCCACGGCCACGCCAGGTCAAAACGACAAAACGTATGAGCAAAAGAGTACGAATGTCAAGCGCTTCCCTCACTCTAATCGTCCAAAGGCCTTTCCCATCATACATCACATAAACAATCAGTGCGGAAGATGGATACCTGAACCTAAAAACATTAAAGGAAATCGGGGTCAATCATCGATGCTATACACACTTAAAGCCACATAAAGAGCGAAACGTACACTACAAGAATGATCGATGCAACATATAATCAAGTGTGAATATATATATATATATATATATATATATATATATATATATATATATATATATATATAATCAAGTGCGGGAATTTAACAAACAAGGGCCCTAATCATTCATCTCCAACATTATCACTTTCATTCATCGTTTCCATTTATGCGCATTTTTCGTATAGGAGCGGTATTCCTCTTCGCTCGTCATTCCATGTATATGAGGTTTCTTGCCTCGTTTATCATTTCCTTCCTCGTTCCATATTCCATATTCATTTCTCAATTGTCATTAAGTCATTCAACGGCCGTTCTACCATAGACACATAGCAAACATATGGGTTTGTGGTAATTACTAAGTTTCACCTAGGTCCTTTTCATCTTTTTTATATCCTAACATGCTTCTAAGTCGCGTGATGCATGAAGACTCTAAATAAGACCGTAAGTATCACATAACACCTCATGAGTAAGTCCAGGGGACTTACCTGGAGTCCGGAGAATAAGCAAGCAATACAATGCGCAACCAAGGATCCAATCAACAAGAGCCTAGTAATTTCATTAAGCTTTCATGTGGTGGTATTCTAATGCAAGGTACCCAACCTAATAATCAACATACATCAACATGAGGTCCACGATTCTATAGATTATGCACTTTGGTGAAGTGACCTGGACTTAACCAGTTATAATCTATATCGTATTATCACATAATCGATTTTCGTCTTATCGGATCATAAGCCAGGTTATGGGTATAATTCATTTATGTATTTTATATGCTGTTTCGGTTATGCCATCATATATTTAACCATATTCTTAGCATTCCCTTAACAAGGTTTTCTAATCGAGTCATTATAAATACTGGTTACTAAAATCATAATAACTCTTGATCCAACCGTTGGATCGCCCTAATTTTTAAAGGACAGTTAGATAACATTTCCATTAACATCATATTAAGATTTCAGCTGGATCACATCGTTGGATTGGAAATAAAGTGCAAATTACAAAGGCATATATATCCATTTTGTTTTTTGACATTTGCTACAAAACGCAACCAAAAACACATAGAGGCTCCACTTCCTAAGCCCTAATTTACACATAATGCTCATAATATAAAGAGAGAAAGGTGGATGAGAGATTACCCTCGAAGCCTCTCTCGGAAAAGACCAAATTACCCCTCCAAGCTTCCCGGGACCTTGCGCCAAACACCCTGCAATATTGTTTAAACCAAAACCAAACATAAGATGATATCTTAGGCAAAACCTTCAAAATAGTTGTTTAACAAGCATTAAATCAGTTTGAAAGAAATGAGGCAAGACTCGCCCAAAATCACCTTTAGAACTCAAGGACACCAAAAGAGCTCGGCAAGATTGGCTGGGAAATAGGCTCCAATAGATGCTTTCTCGATCAGGCCTTTTGTGAACTCACTTATTTCTGGGAAGAGGGTCCTTTTGTGGAACTTTTGGCTTTGGAATCACATGAATCACCCAAAGGAGTAGGGAGATCTAGTGGGTTGAAGTTGGGTTGCCGGTTTGGGTGTTCAAGGGAGCAAAGCTAGGATTTTCATTTCTTTTCTTTCTCTTTTCTCTCTAGTGCCGAGAGGCTTTGTGGATGGGGAGCTCAGGCTGAGTTTATGGGTGTTTATAAAGGGAAGAGATGGAGAAAATTGGTAAAGGCTCCATCAAGAGCATAGGTTTACAACTAGGGAGCACATACTACATGAATAGTGAGCACCTAGCTAGGTTTGTCTTCACCATTTCAAATGAGGGGGGACACAAGTGTGGCTCCTTGGGGGTTGGCAGCATTGGGTTTAATAAGGGGGATTTGGTGTTAAAATTACGTAAAGAAAAGTCATGACATGTTACGAAATTACCGAAATAAACGGATGACAAGGCATTTGCCTCACTAATATTTCTCGGAAAATTATCATACGAATTCCATTAGATTTGAATTAATCATCTTTCCATATAAAATACGTCATCCAAAAATTTTAAATTTTTCCGGGTTTTTGAAAATCGTCAAAAGAAGGATAATTGATCGAATTATCCATCGGAAATTAATTAAATCGTAATTAATCATAATTAAAATTTAAACCGGTGGAGAAGGTGTTAAACTTTTCCGGGTCTTTACAATCATCCACCTCTAAAAATAAGTCTCGTCCCCGAGACCAAAAAGATTTAAACCGGTGGAGAAGGTGTTAAACTTTGAGCCCTTGGATCGGAGCAAAAGGCACGTGATCATCTCGGATGCGTCGTCCAAGAATCTCATGATTCCTTTGTCACGATCGTAATAATCTCGAACGGCGTCGCCGAGCATATGAACGAGCGCCCCCGTCACATCTCGCCTCAACCCCGAAAGTATCACAACTCGAGAGAATCATCACACTACCGCTAGGTCTTAGCGAAAATTCCACGATGGCCATCGCGGAAAGTCCGTATCCACTTCGCGAAGCACAATGAGCTTACCCGGATCATTGAAGCTTAAACTCAATCATTCCTCAATCAGTTTCGATTTAAAGGCGTTGGCGTCCTGACACGACTTGGCCTAGACTCCTCTAGACTCCGTTCGACTTTCTCTCTCGGGAGGTGGTCATCCACCACTAAAGTTCAAACCCGATTCCCGACATTCTATTCTCCCAACGGGAGGGTGGATAAAAAATCCACCTTTAAGGATCATACATATGATCTCATTACGACTCAATCAAAACAGAGGGTGGATTAACATCCACCTCTAAGGCTAAGCCTCTTATTCCTTTTCCCGGGTTCAACATTCTGACATCCCATCATTTATCACCCATACTCACAACAATCACATAATCATAACGATATCATATCAGTCATATATCATAAAGTATCACACATCAATGATAATCACATCATGTAGGACCGCTCATGGGCCCCACCACGCATATCAATCACAGAAAATGCGCACTCAATCACAGAGGTAAACACCCAAATCACACATAGTACGGCTAAAGGTCCCCCTCCTAGGTACTCACCGGCCACTCATGCAGTCAAAACTATATCTGTCCGTGGCTGTACATACGACTCTAGCAACTCATCTAATACGTACATCTCCATAGCTCGCCCGTATACTCTCCTCTGTCTCCCAAGTAGCCTCCTCGGGGCTCCTCCTAGCCCACTGTATAAGTACCAACGGTACCTCTCTGCGTCTCAGCTTCTTGACCCGACGGTCAAGAACAGCAATCGGATGCTCCACGAAGGTATGGTCAGGTGCTATCTCTAATGCGGAGTAATCCAATATGTGACTCGGATCTGGCTCGTACTTCCTCAGCTGTGACACGTGGAAGACATCGTGTATACTAGCCAAACGGGGTGGTAAAGCAACTCGGTAAGCAACCTCTCCTACTCGCTCGAGGATCTCAAAGGGGCCCACATATCTAGGGCTCAGTTTGCCCTTTATCCCGATTCGTTGGATCCCTCTCGTGGGTGACACTCTCAACTAGACATGATCTCCAACCTCAAAGGCCAACTCAGTCCTGCGCCTATCAGCATACTTCTTCTGCTGGTCGTGCGCAACCCTCAAATGCTCTCGGATCCGTCTGACCTGACCTGTCGCCTCCTGCACGTATTGTGGTAGTGTCCCAACTCGGTCTGCAGGCTCATCCCAGCAGATAGGCAACTTGCATCGCCTCCCGTACAACGCCTCAAAAGGAGCCATCCTGATCGATGAATGATAGTTGTTGTTGTACGAGAACTCTACTAGGGGAAGATGCTGAACCCAAAGGTTACCCACTCCAAAACACAAGCCCTTAGCATATCCTCCAGCGTCTGAATCGTCTTCTCGCTCTGCCCGTCCGTCTGCGGGTGATAGGCCGTGTTGAAATGCAACTTGCTCCCCAGAGCCTCGTGCACCTACCTCCAGAATCTCGAAGTGAAGCGGCCATCTCTATCAGATACTATCATCTCGGGAACCCCATGCAACCTCACTATATGCTGTATAAAAGCTCGGACTAAATCAGCCACGGGCCATGTCTCCTGAATCGGAATGAAATGGGCGGTCTTGGTCAACCTGTCGACCACCACCCAAATCGGATCAAAGCCTCGTACATCTCTCTTCAATCCTGTCACGAAGTCCATCGTGATATCCGTCCACTTCCACACAGGATCGGGAAGTGATCGTGTCATCCCTCCGGGCTTCTGGTGCTCTATCCGCACCTGCTGGCAAACCTGACATCGCGCTACAAACAAAGCGACGTTAGTCTTCATCCTGCGCCACCAGAACGTCCTTCTCAAGTCCTGGTACATCTTATTCGATCTCGGATGGACCGAATAAGGAGTGTGAAGGTTCGATAATGTATAACAAAGTAATATAAAGATACTCTAGAAGGGGGGTTGAATAGAGTATGTCGGTTTTTCGCAGATAATTCTTTCTTCTGGCAAACCTGAATTACAACAGAGTTATACAATTCGAACAAGTGCGGAAATATGGTAAAGCAGTAAGTAAAAGACGCAATGAATTGTTTACGAGGTTCGGCACGAACTTGGCCTACGTCTCCTCCTAGGGTTCTTCCACAACCCAAGGATTCAACCTGCTTTTATTGATTCACAAGACTTAGGATCCTAATAGCTCACCGAGAAGCCTCTCTTCTATGCAATTGCAATCTAGTCAACTCACGTTCCCTTGGAGTCCTAGACCAATCTAGAAGAGCCCCACCTCTCTCAGCTATCTAGTACAATCCTCTTACACTTCGTGAATCAATCGCCTAGTGTCCACTTCCTGAGTTACAAACTCTCGAATATAACACTCACTCGAAATATATCCTATAAGCTCACTAAGTAACACTCAAATGCTTTGAAACAAAATAAATGACTCTTAAGAACCTAGCAGAGAGCACACGAAGAAGACAGATTGACTTGAAGGCTTGAGAGCGAATGAAAGCTTGTGTTCGGCGAATGTATCTGTCCTCTTTTCTTCATCACCTTCTTGTACAGATCAAATCGGCGCCTAGAGATCTTCTTCAATGGCTAGAACCGATTGTGGCTTGGGAAGAAATCTCCATGATCTTCTATTTGTGGAAACTCGGAAGCCATGATCTCCAATTTGAATCTTCTCGATATCAAGCTTAAGGAAGGAGATAATATTTGAAAACTTGCTGTATATGTTAGTGTATAAATCATACAATAATATCTGGAAATAAAATACAATGACATATAATAATATGCACATAATACAAGTTTTGTGTTTCATCAACACAGCTGTAGCTTCAAGACCTTGGACACAGACTGTGTGCCAAAGCCTTTGAAACCATTTTCGATTTTCATCAAGGGAGTGGAGTTATCAGAGTGGAATGTGCCTCTATCATGATCTTCTGCTTCAGGTTGTGCACATCAGGCACAACAACTCGCCTGCAACATCAACATCCCGTCATCTTGGATGGTAAAAGACCTACAGTGGCCCTAGGCCATGCGCTGTCGGATATCGGCAATCCACGGACACTCTTCCTGCGCTCGTCGGATCTCATCCATCAACTCTGACTGAACCTCCAGAAAACTCAGCTGTCCACTCTCTCGCTGTGACCAGACCTCTATCCCACAACTGATCAGATCCCGCTGCAACTCATGTCGAGCCGTCAATCTGGACAAAACAATCTCCTGACGAGAGTTCCGACTCAAGGCGTCGGCCGCCACATTGGACTTCCCCGGGTGATACTCAATCTCCAACTCGTAGTCCTTGATCAACTTCAGCCACCTGCTCTGACGCATATTCAACTCCTTCTGAGTGAATATATACTTCAAGTTCTTGTGGTCCATCATGATCTTCACGGATGTACCGTAAAGATAGTGCCTCCAGATCTTGAGCGCATGAACGACAACAGCTAGCTCAAGATCGTGTGCTGGGTACGACTCCTCCCCCGGCTTCAACTGGCGTGAAGCATAGGGAATGACTCAGCTCGGTCTATCTGCTGTAGTACACAACCTAGAACAGAACTCGAAGCATCCTTGTATACCACGAAGTCATCCGTCCCATCGGGTAATGCTAACACCGGCGTTGTAGTCAACTTCTGCTTTAGCAGGTCAAAGCTAGCCTGACAGGCTGGACTCCACTCGAAGAGCACGCTCTTCCTCGTCAGCTGTGTCAACGGCCTCGCGATGTTGGAGAACCCCTCCACGAATCGCTTGTAGTAACTCGCTAGTCCCAAGAAAGATCAGATATCTCTGATGTTTTTAGGAACCTCCCAAGCAACGATGGCGTCAACCTTTGACGCGTCTACCGCTATTCCTGCAGCGGAGATGATATGGCCAAGGAACATAACCTCATATAGCCAGAACTCGCACTTGCTCAGTTTCCTGAACAACTTGTGCTTCCTCAAGATCTCAAGCTCAGCACTAGCCAGAACTCGCACTATCGTCGATGAAGACTATGATGAATCGATCAAGACAATCGATGAACACCCTGTTTATCAATTGCATAAACGCTGCCGACGCGTTGGTTAGCCCGAAAGGCATAACCACAAACTCATAGTGGCCGTATCTGGTCCTGAAGGCGGTCTTCGACACATCCTTGGGCTTCACTCTCAACTGATGATAGCCTGACCTCAGGTCGATCTTCGAGAAGATAACCGCTCCCTACAACTGATCCATCAGATCATCAATCCTCGACAACGGGTAACGGTTTTTCACCGTAGCCCGGTTCAGCTCCCTGTAATCTATACATAGTCTCAGCGAACCATTCTTCTTCTTCACAAATAGCACTGGTGCTCCCCATGGCGGCGCACTCGGTCAAATGTAGCCATTCGAGGTCAACTCCTCTAGCTGAGCCTTCGACTCTACCATCTCTGTCGGGGCCATCCTGTACGGGGCTCGGGATATCGGCCTGGATCCCGGCTCCATCTGGATCTCAAAATCAACATCTCTCTGTGGTGGCAGTCCTGGGAACTCGTCGGGAAACACATCGGCAAACTCACTCACGACTGGAATCTCGGCAAGGGTGGGTCGTGCCCGATCCACCTCTATGGCGTAGCACCAGTAACTCACACAGCCCTGGTCCAGAAGTCTCGCAGCTCTCACGGCGCTACTCTGGGCTCCATTCCGTTTGGAGTCTCTCCACCAAACCTCGTGCTCGGTGCCGTCCTCTACAAGCAGCTTCACTGAATGGGTCCTCAGGTTGAGGATCGTCCCGTAGAACTTCATGAAGCCCATCCCAAGAATCAGCTCGTCGGTCTGAAGCGACATCACGATCAAATCGGTGGGCCATACTCTCTCTGCTATCCGGATGGGGCATCCCATAAGCTCACGGCCCGTCCTAATACTAGCCCCATCTGCCAGACGTACTACTAACACGGGACCCACTAAGCAAGCTAACCCCAGCCTAGCTACACATGCATCTGCTATAAAGCAGTGGATTGCCCCGGTATCAAACAGTATGCGAATAGTAGTACCGTGAAAAGAGATCGTACCTACAGCTATCAGAGTTGTCATATCATCGTCCCTCATCGGGAACACTCTGGGTGACGGGGCCGACATAAACCCTGTCTCAGCTGACCGTATCGTCGGATCATCTTCAGGAAGTGGATATAAGTCATCCCCTCTAGGCAGGTAGAGATCAGAAGGACAGCCGGCGGAAGTCTCATCGAAAGCATACGAATCTTCATCTCATCGGTCTTGCAGACCTCTCCACAGTAAACCAGCTCCTTCTTGAACTGGCAGACGATCTCTGAGATAGACAACCTTGGGTCGTAACGGGCGCTGAAGAAGGCGACCTCTCGTGTTGCCTGTGTCTCTGCTGGACAATACTCTGCCAACATCAGAGTCCTGAACTCCTCATTGGTCCACGTAGGCTGGTCATCACGGAATACAATCCATCTGTCAAAAGCATCTCCTCAAAGCTGCCCAGCTGCAAGCCTTTATCTCTCTATGTCTGGCACTCCGATCAAGCTGAAGACTCCCTCTAGCCCTCTAAAGAGCTGCTTGATGTCCTCTCCTGGTCCGGCCTGAAAGGTGGGTGGGCTACTTTGTGCTAGCCTCTTCACCCAATCATTGACTGCAGTAGGTCTCTCGCGCTCCAGCAATGCAAGCAGCGCTCGCTCGATAACTGATCCTTGCGACGGCTGATCGGCCTCTCCCTCCTGGTTCTAGGGAGTCTCAATGCGTGCCTCCTCCTAACGACCACCTTTAGTGGGAGCGCTCTCTCTGTCCGGGTGCTGTTGCTGCATAAAGGACACCCAAGTGCGTGCAAGCTGCTCCATGCCGGCCTGATCTGTCGGCAGCTCAGTGCGGGGAATCTCGGTCCTGGTCTGCTCTGTCCTCGGAAGCTCTGTCTCAACTGGCGATACCCCTGACTGAAGCTGCGTAGTACGGGGAATCTCTGGCTGCAACTGCTTAGTCCACTGTATATCTGTCTGTGGGACCTCAACCCGCGCCGTCTCGGTCTCTGTCGGCGGCACCCCTGCCTCTCCTATTGTGCGATCCCTATGGGGCCTGCCTCGGGTCCTAGGCACAACTGCTGGCACCATGGGTGCAACTAGGACAACGGGTGTAACTGTAGCTGGGACTGGCGGAATGGAAAAAGACGGAATATCGGCCATCGTAGCAAGCTGAACATTTAAGTGTACTCAATATACAACTCAATAAAACGTCTTCTTCAAGGAAGACGGCCCTCAGGCACAGTCATTCATACAATCACATCCCTTCAAGGGGATGGCCCGCAGGCACAGTTTTATATCACACATAAGCTAACTAGATAGCTATCCTTCGAGGGATAGCTTGGCGAGCCCGCCTCTAAATCCTATCCTACTCCAACCACCATGGTTGCTCCCTTGGAGTCTTCCAGGCCCGTTTGTAAGGAAAAGCTAGGCAGTCTACCCGCACCCTTCTACATCTCTAAGGATGCCTATCGCGTTGTCTCTACCCGTCGATCCTATCTCTCGTCTATAAAGATCCTAACCATTTTCACCTTCCAAAGGGTTTTCATCTTTGCCCTTTAAACACTTCGAAATCCTTGAAAATTTCCAAAACGGTGGGCGGGTTTTGAAAATTACTTTTTAACTCGTGCGTACTCAGGTCGAACAACCTTGGCTCTGATTCCAACTTTGTAACGACCCAAAATTTAAGTACCCGAATTAACCTCCATAAACCTACTTAGAAGGTAAATAAGGTTTGGAATACTAGATTATCGGGGAACGTTATCGAAGAAGTTTGATCTTCTCCCGTGAGCTTTGGATCTTACGACCGAGTACGAGTTATTATTTAGGTTCATTTAAGCGGAAGATTTAGTTGTCAAAAGATGGGGATTGCGAACCCCGAAAAGATCGTAAGCCCGTTGGAGGCTTTACCTGTCCTAGACTATCACGAAAACGTTTCAAACATAAATAAAGACGAAAATCATAAATACAACAAAACGCCACGGCCGCGCCGGGTCAAAACGATAAAACGTATGAGCAAAAGAGTACGAATGTCAAGCGCCTCCCTCACTCTAATCGTCCAAAGGCCTTTCCCGTCATATATCACATAAACAATCAGTGCGGAAGATGGGTACCTGAACCTAAAAACATTAAAGGAAATCGGGGTCAATCATCGATGCTATACACACTTAAAGCCATATAATGAGCGAAACGTATACTACATGAATGATCGATGCAACATATAATCAAGTGCGGGAATTTAACAAACAAGGGCCCTAATCATTCATCTCCAACATTATCACTTTCATTCATTGTTTCCATTTATGCGCATTTTTCGTATAGGAGCGGTATTCCTCTTCGCTCGTCATTCTATGTATATGAGGTTTCTTGCCTCGTTTATCATTTCATTCCTCGTTCCATATTCCATATTCATTTATCAATTGTCATTAAGTCATTCAACGGCCGTTCTACCATAGACACATAGCAACCATATGAGTTTGTGGTCATTACTAGGTTTCACCTAGGTCCGTTTTATCCTTTTTATATCCTAACATGCTTCTAAGTCGCATGATTCATGAAAACTCTAAATAAGACCGTAAGTATCACATAACACCTCATGAGTAAGTCCAGGGGATTTACCTGGTGTCCGGAGAATAAGCAAGCAATACAATGTGCAACCAAGGATCCAATCAACAAGAGCCTAGTAATTTCATTAAGCTTTCATTAGGTGGTATTCTAATCCAAGGTACCCAACCTAATAATCAACATACATCCACATGAGGTCCACGATTCTATAGATTATGCACTTTGGTTAAGTGATCCGGACTTAACCATTTATAATCTATATCGTATTATCACATAATCGATTTTCTTCTTATAGAATCATAAGCCAGGTTATGGGTATAATTCATTTATACCTTTTTTGCATACATTTCATGCATTTAGGCTAGAATAATACACAATATATGTAGTTTATGTTTATTTGTCAAATTATGGAATCTACACCAGTTTTTGTTTAATTACGCAGAATTCGAGGCAAATTACAGAAGTCCGAGTTCAAGAAGCAGCGGAACCAGGACGAATAAAGCCGGAGCCCAACTTTACTCGATCTCGAGTTAATCTACTCGATCTCGACAAAGGTGTCCGAGCAAGCGTTGGTCGAGCAGAGCATGATCGAGGAAACTGAAGAGGAAGCAACCCGACTCTGGAGCCTTACTCGATCTCTAGTACACTAGTCGAGATCGACAAACCCTGATGCCATGTCCGGAGTCGAGAAGCTGTGCCAAGTCAAGAAGCCGAGGACTAAAGACACCGAGCACCCAAGCTACTCGGTCTCGAGGAGGTTACTCGATCTCAACAACTCCAGAAACCACATGTCCGAGTCTGTCGAGGAGAGGTTGCCCGACATCACCGAGCTAGCCATACTCGACGCCAACGTTACTCGATCTCGAGTATCCTACTCGATCTCGAGGACCCCAGCATCACCTAAACCAAGCCGGATCGAGCATCAGCTACTCGAGATGCCCAACCAAGCCATAGTCGACAACCACGTTACTCGATCTCGAGGAAGCCCTACTCGATCTCGAGGAAACCGTGTCCGAAGCCGCGTTACGCGGTTTGCTGTCCTACGCGGTTTGGGAGTCCTTGGAGCCTAAGGAATCCGAGTTTAGCCGAGTTCTATCCGATTCTATCAAGATCCATCATGGAAGAGAAGATTTATCCAGTTGAAGATATTTTAGGCTTTTAGATATAATTTCCTTTTTAGATTTAATTATGTTATTTCATCCACTTGAAGATATTTTAGGCTTTTAGATATAGATTTAGATAAAGATAGAGATATTCTATCCTTGAATAGCAAGTAGTAGAAGGCTATAAATAAAGCCCATGGGGCTGATTTTAGGATAATTCAATTCACAAGCTAGAGAAGTAGTTCACAGAGAAGTTTTAGGAGTTCGAAGGTTTTAGGGTTTTGGCATTCAACGAAAGTTGGATTGCCGGGATTGTAAAGGCTTTGAATTTAGTTTAATGCAAGTTTCTTTTCAAAAATCAATGTCTGAGGTTGCAATCAAGTGCGAGTAGTCCACCCACTTCTAGGGTTGGGGCGAGCCCGACGATAGCAATGCATATTTGAGGTAAAGATCCAACTTTCATCATGTTTTGAGCATCTACTACTTGTTATATGTTTATTACCCATCTAATGGAGGTCCATGCTAACAACTTGGATTATAAACATAAAATCAGTAGATACAATTAGGGTTTCTTGAAAGAGTTGTCCAATTGTTGGAAAAGGCGAAAGCTTAGTTCTTCGATGCAAGTTATACGATTATCTGTTTTATTCTTGCCCTATGCATGCTTCGTTATCGTTGTTGCAAACCCCAATCTTGGAAGTCTTTTACATACAGTTTTCGAGAGTCCCAAAGCCTTTGCCTTTAATTTGTTTCGTTTTTACTTTCTATCCTTACTCGATCTCGAGTTACTGATCTTCAATTCCAGAATCGCCGTAGCTTCTGTGTGCAGGTAATCGACCAAGCCAACTCAACATCAGCAACCCTACTCGATCTCGAGTAGCACTAGTCGAGATTGACTAAACCGCCGGGAGCTACTGCTGCGCTGTGCTCGACTTGTCCGATCTTCTATCGACTAACCCTAGTCGAGATCGACAACCTGTGGTCGACTTCTGTTCGTGAGATTTCTCCGCTTCCTAGGATCCGCTGACACGCTTCCTCGTTGATCGATCCTGACTTCCCACTACTGCATAAGGAGGAAGTCTTGTAATTATTTGCAAGGGACGGAATCTGGTTTACTGTGATTATTTATATTTAATTTTGCATACTCGATTTCCTCTTTCAACAAATTGGCGTTGTTGCCGAGGAAGCTATCATTCCCGCCTTAGGTAGTCTGATCTCACTTTTCTTTTGAGTTACTTTACAGGTGTATGCGCTGTTCTGGTCAACCTCCTGAGTTTGATGGCTTAGACGATCCGGAACGCCTCTTACACATCCAAGCTAAACTAAAAAGAGCCATGACGGCCACAGAAACACAGGAACAGCTGATTGCGAGGCTTACAAGGGAACTGGCCACTAAAGATGCTGCTATCGCCGCTGAGAAACCAGGAAGGGAACAAGCAGAAGCTGAGCTTGCCCTATACCCAACCACTGCAGAGGATTATATGCACCCGACTCTTGTCGTGCCTTAATCGGCCATTCTAATCCCTGAAAATAACTATGAAATTCGCACTCAATTCCTTATTGAAATTAAAAATCATGCTTCTCATGGTAGATTTAATGAATGCCCTCTGCGGCATATTACCAACTTTACTGACATGTGTCGTACTCTTGCTGAAGGTACCACCTTGGAGTACATCCTGATGAAAGCTTTCCGTTGGTCTCTGGCTGGTCCTACATTAAAGTGGCTGGAAGAACTGAAACCACGATCCCTCACGACATGGGCTCAAGTAAAGCAGGAATTTCTCAATAAACTCTTTCCTCCTGCTAAGACAGCACTCCTTCGCCAGAAGATCACATCTTTCAAACAGCAGCCTGGGGAGCCGCTGGCAAAGGCTTGGGAACGTTATAAGGATCTACTGCGATCCTGTCCTACACATGGACAGCAACCCTGCATAGTTCAAGAGATCTTCTTCAATTATCTGGACTTGGCTGCAAAGGACAGAATCAACACATATACTCACTATGAGTATCTGACAATGCCGCCTGCTGACGCATGGGTTGCTCTCGACAAGTTGACCAATTATGACAACAAGTATGAGACTTCAGTCACCTATGAGGAGAACCTCTACGCCAGGCCAGCACCATCCATGCCCCTCTATGAGCCCCCTAAGGAGATTGATCCAGATGTAAGGGAGCAGTACTACAGAGATCAGAATAAGAAGCTCCTCAAACAAGTAAAGTATCTTTCTGTCAACCAGCCTTGTATTGAATGCGGATCACAGAGGCACACCACTACTGAGTGCCCACACACTGAGCAAGTCAGGCTGGCAAAATACCACGAAGAGGCAGCTTACGCAGGGGGTCCCAATCGCTACATGGGGGACCAAAGGTTTCAGCAACCACAATGGAACCAAGGTGCCCCTAGGAACCCCCCGCCCTACAGAGCTCCAGGACATCCGGAAAGGGACCAGAAAAGGGATGATCTACAGACAGTCCTAGAAGAAATACGGAGGAATCATACGAAAACCAGGCAATCCTTCAACTCCGTCTACACTCAAATTCAAGGGGTCACTCTAGGCTTGGGGAGATTGATATATGGCGGGAATCAGTTGATACACAGATTGGTCAGCTAGCAGCAGGAGTCCCCAGACAGTCAGGTTCACTCCCAAGATCTTCATAACCAAATCCCAAGGGAAAGACTGGTCACATCGCCGCTGTAAAACTCAGAAGCGGCCATCAACTACAAGAGCCAGAGGTCGGAAAACAGCAGAACGAAGGGGCTGAGAAACAAGTCGATATCGACAAGGATCTAGTCGATATCGAGCAGAGTCAACTCGATATCGAGGAAAAAGAAGTCGATATCGAGAAGAGCCCAGTCGATATTGATCCAGCTGCAGCACCTCCGACATCTGTTCTGGCTACGAATCAAAAAAAGAAGCTGCCCTTCCCAACAAAATCTCCAAAGGATCCAGCAGAGAAGAAATTTCAGCGCTTCATCAAGATGCTTCAGAAGCTCAATGTCACCATCCCCTTCACAGAAGCTCTCAATGAAATGCCATCCTACATCAAATTCCTCAAGGAGATTCTGAGCAAAAAGAGGACAATGGCTGAAATTACAGAGGAGTGCAGCCATATAGAAATCCTTGAGAAGAGGCCAGATCCAGGTAAGTTTGCTATAACCATTGGATTTGGTCAATATAAATTTAATGCTTTATGTGATCTTGGAGCCAGTGTGAGTATAATGCCTTTAACAATTTGGTCCAAGATTAAGATAGGTGCCCTAGAGCCTGTTGATGCTAAGCTGTATATGGCCAACAACACTATGGTCATTCCAACAGGCATGGTGGACAATGTACTAGTGCAAGTAGGTAAGTTTTTCGTCCCTACTGATTTCTTAGTTATTGATATGGCGGAAGACCCTGCTTGTCCCATTATTCTAGGAAGGCCCTTCTTGGCGAGGGTGGATGCCATCATAAGCGTACGGAAGGGAGTGCTCACTTTCAACATCAACGATGAGGTAATTGAGTATTCTTTTAATAAAACTGAAAGGCATACATGTCCAATGGAAGAGGTAAAATCTATCTCAGCTGGCTACATTACCTGTGGGGAGCCTAAGGTAAGAAATATGACCCCTGAAGAGCTGGAAAAGAGGGATATGGAGGCCTAGGTGGAGAAGATCATGGTCATCCTGAATGAAGAAACAGAAAATCCACTCGACACAAACCAAGGTACGTCGATATGGACTAACTATTTTTCAGATGCCTTGACAGGATGCAAGTATGGGGTCGTAATCGACCAGAATTCCTCGATATCGAGGACTATGGTCGATCTCGACCAAAACCAGAAGCCTCCACTAGCACCAGCGTCGTCGAGCAGCCAAACAAAAGCCGAGCACTCCTCGAGATTTAGTACCCTACTCGAGGTCGACCAAAACCTCCCTGCCTTGACTTCGCCTTCCTCGATGCTGACTCCGCCAAAAGGACCAGACTCCTCGAGATCGACTAACCTTGTCGAGATCGACCAAGCCTCACCTTCCCCAGCTCCTGCATTCTCGAGCAGTCCACCACCAGAACCTGAAGAGTTGTCGAGATCGAGTACCCCTACTCGAGATCGACCAAACACCATGGTCCCCGATTCCGTTTCTACGAAGGTAAGCCAAGGTATGGATCTCTCTTCTCCTATTTCCATTAAAGATCTATCTATACATGGGAGAGGTTTGCCTTGGTATGTGCGCTTATGTAAGATATCCAATGATGAACCTAAGGAGTATATGAAGTTGGAGACAAGCTCTATGTTTCCAAATCAAAGGATCATTGGTTCCCTAACAAATTCAACAAGAAGAGGATGAGACCTTTCGTGGTGAACAAGATCCATTCTGGAGGATTACAGCTGATGGATAAGAATGGAGTCCTATTTGAGGCCCAAGCTACATGGGCCCTGCAAATGCCACCTTGAGCTTAATGGAGAAGTCGGCCTAGCGACTATAAAATCTAGAGCTTGTAAATAGACATTTATTTTTGGGACTTTTGAGACTTTGTTGCTTTTGTTTGTTTTTGGTTTAAAACTTTTTAGTTTTTCTATTGTGGGTATATGTCTTCTACATTTTCTCAGGTCCATGGATAGAAGCAAGCTATATTCAGACGGCCCATGCATTCTTTCATTCGATATTAAGAGGCCCTGCACACCTGTCTACCGAGTTTCTTTCTTTGACCTTGTTTTTATATAGTGAGGACACTATAATGTTTAAGTATGGGGTGGAGGAAGGGCTTACTCTATGCATTATTGATTCATTTGACCATATTTGTGCATATTTAAGGTTTATTTCTTGAATTGTTATACATGGCTATTTTGGAATTCATAATTGATTTATGTGCTTATATGCATGTTTTCCAAAGTTTGAAAAAAATGACCCCCATTGAAATTTTTGAATAATGTCATGGAAGCTATATTATGCTTTTACCTCTCTACATTTCCAAAAATTGCCCACCTTTAGCGTTTTACCAACCTACTCCTTATTGAGCTTAAATTAAAGTCCTCTTGATTATTAATGCTTTGTCACATAAATTGTTTTTGCATAACCCTCTTTTTGTGAGTACATGTTGCTTTTAATTGCACATGCATAGATTTGTGACACAAGTACCTTTTCGAGGATGGTAATTGATTTGCAGGGACATATGGCAATAAATCTAATATGTTGAGAGTTTTGATTTCTTCCCCTGAATGACAAATAAAAGTATTGCTTGGGGACAAGCAAGCTTAAGTATGGGGTATTTGTTGTGAGCTGAATCTGCCATGTTTTACAGTTGCTTTTATACCGTTTTCTACACCAGTTTTTGTTTAATTTCGCAAAATTCGAGGCAAATTACAGCAGTTCTAAGAAAGGTTGGAAATGCTCGGAAATCAACTACAGAAGTCCGAGTTCAAGAAGCAGCAGAACCAGGATGAATCAAGCCGGAGCCCAACTTTACTAGATCTCAAGTTAATCTACTCGATCTCGAAAAAGGTGTCCGAGCAAGCGTTGGTCGAGCAGAGCATGATCGAGGAAACTGAAGACGAAGCAACCCGACTCCGGAGCCTTACTCGATCTCGAGTACACTAGTCGAGATTGACAAACCCTGATGCCATGTCCGGAGTCGAGAAGCTGTGCCAAGTCGAGAAGCCGAGGACTGAAGACACCGAGCACCCAAGCTACTCGATCTCGAAGAGGTTACTCGATCTCAACAACTCCAGAAACCACATGTCCGAGCCTGTCGAGGAGAGGTTGCCAGACATCACCGAGCTAGCCATACTCGACGCCAACGTTACTCGATCTCGAGTATCCTACTCGATCTCGAGGACCCCAGCATCGCCTAAACCAAGCCGGATCGAGCACCAGCTACCCGAGACGCCCAGTCGAGCCATAGTCGACAACCACGTACTCGATCTCGAGGAAGCCCTACTCGATCTCGAGGAAACCGTGTCCAAAGCCGCGTTACGCGGTTTGCTGTCCTACACTGTTTGGGAGTCCTTGGAGCCTAAGGAATCCGAGTTTGGCCAAGTTCTATCCGATTCTATCAAGATCCATCATGGAGGAGAAGAGTTATCCACTTGAAGATATTTTAGGCTTTTAGATATAATTTCCTTTTTAGATTTAATTATGTTATTTCATTTATTTATCATTAAGCTTTTAGATATAGATTTAGATAAAGATAGAGATATTCTATCCTTGAATAGCAAGGAGTAGAAGTCTATAAATAAAGCCCATGGGGCTGATTTTAGGATAATTCAATTCACAAGCTAGAGAAGTAGTTCACAGAGAAGTTTTAGGAGTTCGAAGGTTTTAGGGTTTTGGCATTCAACATAAGTTGGATTGCCGGGATTGTAAAGGCTTTGAATTTAGTTTAATGCAAGTTTCTTTTCAAAAATTAATGTCTGAGGTTGCCATGAAGCGCGAGTAGTCCACCCACTTCTAGGGTTGGGGCAAGCCCGACGATAGCAATGCATATTTGAGGTAAAGATCCAACTTTCATTATGTTTTGAGCATCTACTACTTGTTATATATTTATTACCCATCTAATGGAGGTCCATGCTAACAACTTGTTTTATAAACATAAAATCAGTAGATACAATTAGAGTTTCTTGAAAGAGTTGTCCAATTGTTGGAAAAGGCGAAAGATTAGTCCTTCGATGCAAGTTATATGATTATCTGTTTTATTCTTGCCCTGTGCATGATTGGTTATCGTTGTTGCAAACCCCAATCTTGGAAGTCTTTTACATACAGTTTTCGAGAGTCTCAAAGCCTTTGCCTTTAATTTGTTTCGTTTTTACTTTATGTCCTTACTCGATCTTGACCAAGTCTGGTCGATCTCGAGTTACTGATCTTCGATTCCAGAATCGTCGTAGCTTCTGTGTGCAGGTAATCAACCAAGCCAACTCGACGTCAGCTACCCTACTCGATCTCGAGTAGCACTAGTCGAGATCGACTAAACCGCCGGGAGCTGCTGCTGCACTGTGCTCGACTTGTCCAATCTTCTGTCGACTAACCCTAGTCGAGATCGATAACCTGTGGTCGAATTCTGTTCGTGAGATTTCTCCACTGCCTAGGATCGGCTGACACGCTTCCTTGTGGATCGATCCTGACTTCCCACTACTGCATAAGGATGAAGTCTTGTAATTATTTGCAAGGGACGGAATCTGGTCTGCTGTGATTATTTATATTTAATTTTGCATACTCGATTTCCTCCTACAACAACTGGTTACTAAAATTATATTAAGATTTCAGCTCGATCATATCATTGGATTGGAAATAAAGTGCAAATTACAGAGGCACATATATCCATTTTATTTTTTGACGTTTGCTACAAAATGCAACCAAAAACACATAGAGGCTCCACTTCCTAAGCCCTAATTTACACATAATTCTCCAAATCTACAGAGGGAAAGGTGGATGAGAGATTACCCTTGAAGCCTCTCTCGAAAAAGACCAAATTACCCCTCCAAGCTCCCCGGGACCTTGCGCCAAACACCTTGCAATATTGTTTAAACCAAAACCAAACATAAGATGATATCTTAGACAAAAACCTTAAAAATAGTTGTTTAACAAGCATGAAATTAGTTTGAAAGAAATGAGGCAAGACTCACCCAAAATCACCTTTAGAACTCAAGGACACCAAAAGGGCTCGGTAAGATTGGCTCGGAAATAAGCCCCAATAGGGGATTTCTCGGTCAGGACTTTTATGAACTCACTTATGGCTGGGAAGAGGGTCCTTTTGTGGAACTTTTGGCTTTGGAATCACATGAATAGTCCAAAGGAGTAGGGAGATCTAGGGGGTTGAAGTTGGGTTGCCGGTTTGGGTGCTCAAGGGAGCAAAGCTAGGTTTTTCACTTCTTTTCTTTCTCTTTTCTCTCTAGTGCCAAGTGGCTTTGTGGATGGGGAGCTCAGGCTGAGTTTATGGGTGTTTATAAAGGGAAGAGATGGAGCAAATTGGTTAAGGCTCCATCAAGAGCATAGGTTTACAACTAGGGAGCACATACTACATGAATAGTGAGCACCTAGCTAGGTTTGTCTTCACCATTTCAAATGAGGGGGGACACAAGTGTGGCTCCTTGGGGGCTGGCGGCATTGGGTTTAATAAGGGGGATTTGGTGTTAAAATTACGTAAAGAAAAGTCGTGACATGTTACGAAATTACCGAAATAAACGGATGGCAAGGCCTTTGCCTCACTAATATTTCTCGGAAAATTATCATACGAATTCCATTAGATTGGAATTGTAATCCTCTTTCCATACAAAATATGTCATCCAAAAAATTTAAATTTTTCCGGGTTTTCGAAAATCGTCAAAAGAAGGATAATTGATCGAATTATCCATCGGAAATTAATTTAATCGTAATTAATCATAATTAAAATTTTCGGTCTTTACAGTGGGAATTAAATCTGATGAAAGAGAGAGAATCCATTGAAGAAGAAGCAAGATGGTCTGGGTTCATTAAACGATCGACTTGTACGAAGCTACTTTTCACTGGACAATTATATCCTATCCACAGGACACGTATTGAAAGTTACTAGACATTCCTCTGGTCGGATATAAAATGGGTAAGTGTTGTGTCTATGTATAATAAGTGTTGTTTATATGTAATTATTGCAGTAAAAATGAATTTTTGTCTCCCTATGTAATGCAACAAGGGAAAAATCATCAGTTTGTATCACTGTATTGTGTGGAGGATGGTGGGCGTGTGAAGGCGGCACTTGGGTCTTCACCAGGTCAAGGAGCCAGAAAGTCGTGCTGGTGGATGAAAGGATTGACTATGTCAATCTGAAGAAACAGCTGATGGACAAGTTTAATGTCGATGGGAGGAGGAATGATGTGGAGCTCACATATGTAAAGCCCAAGAAGGAAGGGTCCATGCCGTTTGCTATCGGGGATGACGAAGACTTGAAGCCTACAAGTTTGTAAACGGGATGTCTAGAGAATGAAATTGGCCTATCGACCTCAATGAAATTGGCCTATCTCCCTGTGATGCAAGGTTGGTAGAGACGTGGCAAAGACACAAGGATCGACAACGGATGAGTCGGACGACAGTGGATTGTATCCTTTAGGGGTGGAGAATGTTGTAGTGCCGTTAACTGGGCCGCCCGTGACCTAAGAAGATCACCCACAGGCGGACCCCCCTTTGGGGCTTGATGAAGAAGACAAAGATTTGGGAGCACAAATTGTCTAGGTAAACCAAATAGATTACCAGTTGGAAACAACCGATGTCCAGTTAACCCAAACAGCCATCCAATTACAAGAAACTTCTGACTAGTTAGGGATAAGTGAGGAGTTGGAGTTGGAGTTTGCGAAGAGGGCAAAGAATGTCGATGCAGTTAAACGTGGGAAGCAGGTCATTTATGTCAGCAGTAACCTGGAAGAGGAAGCCCAAAAGTGGTAAAACCTGAGCACGGTAGTTCTGGTCCGATGAAGTCTTGGTCATGGGATTATGAGGCGGAGCGAGCGGTGAGGGAAGTCGAGGGAGCATACGAAAGAGGAAAATGGAAGTCGGGAGCTTTTCCGAAGCATGCTGAAAGTGGACCAATGGTGGTGGGGAACCCATTGGATCCCCTCTAGTACGATTTTAAGCTCGGAGAGGGACACGTGTTTCGGAGCAAGGAGGAGGTGCAGGAACTCATAACGTGGGCGGGTCTATCTCGGTGCTTCACGACGAAGGTGAAGAAGTCAACGACGATCTTGTATGTTGCAGTGTGCGCTACTTTCAAGTGCAAGTAGTCATGTCGGGCTTCGACTTACAAGGAATCAGGGTTATGGATGATCCGGAAGCTTGTGGACGAGCACACGTGCGGGCTGAACGAGGTGGTCAGACAAAAGCACAGTGCGACATTGTTGATAGGAGGAAATCAAGTATGCAAAATAGAATGTAAATAAACTAAGGCAAACCAGATTCCGTCCCTTGCAAATAATTACAAGACTTCCTCCCGATCCAGTAGTGGGAAGTCAGGATCGATCCACGAGGAAGCGTGTCAGCGGATCCTAGGCAGCGGTGAAATCTCACGGACAGAAGTCGACAACAGGTGCTAGATCTCGACTAGGGTAAGTCGACAGGAGATCAGGCAAGTCGAACAGCGCAGCAGTCACAGGCACTGGGCTAGTCGATCTCGACAAGGCCTTACTCGAGATCGAGTAGAGTCTTGGTCGACTTCGCCTTGGCTTGTCGAGTACCTGCACACAGAAGCTACAGCGACCTTGGTCGAAAATCAGTAGTCGAGATCGACGAGTGCTGTTCGATCTCGAGTAAGGGCAGAAACTAAAACGAAAGGAAATAAAAAAAACAAATGCTTTGGGATCTCGAAATAAACTGTATGTAAAAGACTTCCAAGATTGGGGTTTGCAACAACGATAACCAAGCATGCATAAGGCAGAACCAAACAGATAATCATGTGAATCGCATCAAAGGACTAGCTTTCGCCTTTTCGAACAATTAGACAACTCTTTCAAGAAACCCTAATTGTCTCTACTGATTTTATGTTTACAATCCAAGTTGTTATCATGGACCTCCATTAGATGGGTAATAAACACATAAACAAGTAGTAGATGCTCAAAACTTGATAAAAGTCGGATCTTTACCTCAATTATGCATGGCTATCGTCGGGCTCGCCCCAACCCTAGAAGTGGGTAGACTACTCGCGCTTCATCATAATTAAAGACATCAATAATAAAAGGGAATAAACTTGCATTAATAAAATAAAATAGAGCTTACAACCCAAAGGAAGCCAATTCCGCTCTCGCTTCACCAACTCCTCTTGGTCACTCACTCTTTCTCTCTCTCTCTCTCTCTCTCTCTCTCTCCTACTACTTCTCCTACTGAAATTGAATGAATAAAACTGAGCCCCTAAGGCTTTATTTATAGGCATCTAAACCTTGCTACTCAAGGATAGAAATCTTTATCTATATCTAAAACTATATCTAAAACTTTAAAGATAAATAAAAGCTATAAAGAAATTAAATCTAAAATAGGGAATTATATCTAAATAGTCTTCAAGTGGATAGGTGGTGTATCTTGATAGAATCGGCAATCTTCGGGCCCAAGTAATCCCACACCGAGTAGAATTGATCAAACCGCGTTACGCGGTTTCTGGAAGTCTCCTCGATCTCAACAAAGGGCTCATCGATCTCGAGTAGGATTGTCGGTCGACTGGGCTTGACTCGGTGTCTCGGCTAGCTGGTGCTCGATGCTGCTCGGTCATGGCTTAAGGGCTTCGTCGATCTCGAGGAGAGCTCCTCGATCTCGAGTAGGGGTGGATCATTGACTTGGCCGGCTTGGTGCATCGGGTAGCCTCTTGTCGACATGCTCAGGCACAGGTTCCTAGGGTTTCTCGATCTCGACGACAGTCTTGTCGATCTCTAGTAGGGTGTCCGGCTTCCTGGTCAGGTCGGGTAACTTCTCTTCGACTCCGAGTGGGTCTTCAGAGTGTTGTCGACATCGAGTAGGGCCTACTCGATCTCAAGGACGGTGTGGGAGTCGGGTTGCTCTGCTCCTTGGCTTCTCGACATAGTGTCTGATCAGGGGGTGTCCGGGCATAATTCGTCGACATCGACTAAGGCTCTATCGATGTCGAGTAACTTGTTGCTTCCGTCTTTGCTTCTTGATTTTCTCCCGAAATGTTTCCATATTCTGCAATATTAAACAGAAACTTATGTAGATCTCCATTTCTGACAAATAAGCATATACTACATAAATCCGACATATTCCCAACCTGAAATATGCAAACTGTAAAGAATATGGAACTAAAATATGCATAAAAACATGGCTACTTTGGAGACATGAAATCACCCCATACTTAGACTTGCTTGTCCTCAAGCAATAACCAAACAATAACCAAGACCTACAACACATCCTTCGAGTCTTCACCTTTGTCAAAAGCAACATCTCAAGTATTAGCAATGTAAGACAAGTGAATTTAACATCATCACACATATATGAGCGATCCATAGGCATAGGCAATATAAATCCAACCTCACAGGGATAATGTGTTTACACTCAACTCTCAAATGTGTTTAGGCTATGAAGATCAACTCTCAACTCAATTCCATATACAATCTCATAAACATTGCAATTTAAATATATATCCACTTCGCAACCAATTATGAAAATGCAACAAGAATTATCAGGAGGACTTCGCTCAATAGAAGTCTTCAAAGAAGATTCCATTCGGCGGGATTGTAGTGGGGCTTGGTAAGAAATAATAAGAAATGGAATTATTTGGCCATGTGGTGCTTAATAAAATTCGGGAATCAAGACTCCTAAATCTCCAACACAACCAAACCCTAACTTCTCAATCATATGCATCAACCAAACTCTCCAATTTATCTCAATGAAGTATGTAACCTTTCAAACTTCCTCAACCCCTCCAAAGTATGTATCTTGCGAAATAATGAAAGAAATAAGGTAAATTTGGCTCATGCACTTTATTCACAAACATATGTACTCTTCTCTTTTTTTTTTCGATTTTTTTTTTGAAAACGAAAATAAAATAACACTTAGTGGTGCATTTATGAAGTGAGCCAAAAGTCCTTTTACATAATATGCATAGCAAGACCAAACCAACCCATATTTCTATAAGTTCCAAAAATCCTTCTTACTTGAAATCCAACATAAGCTTCATTTCTTCCACAAAACATTATTTCAACCAACTCTAAGTCTTAATTCCCAAATGGGGGTCAGACTCAATTTGGCTAAGGATAATTTTGTGGAGTTCATAATAAAAGTCTCAGGCTAATGTTCTGGCTTCAAACAGGGATAATGCAGGGTAGGTAAAGAGAGGATAAAATTGGCTTAAAAGGTGCCTCCATCATTTAATTCTCATAAACATAAACATATAAATGCATTGGCTTTGAATAACTATCACAATATTTAGAGATGCATAGGAAGAGTAAATACATTCAAGAAAGCAGAGGGATTTTTAATGTTCTCCCTATAAGGCCAAAATTCTAACTGGGACAATTTTTGTTGGATTTTAACCTTTAGCTTAGGATCATATGTGCTCAATTTCATCACAAGTTCACAATCCACATAAAAACAATTTCGAGGACTTAGGCTAAACCTTCCAAAAATGCCATAGGATTTATATGATCAAGTCAGTCATTATTTATCATCATAGGACATCTAAGTGAGGGTATACAAAATAAAACAATGCAAAAATTAAACATGCATATATTTTTTTTTTCTCTCGACATTTTCTATTTTTTTTATTATTTTTTTTATGCAAAAACAAGACTAAAGTATAACAAAAGATTAAAATGCATAAAATTTAAACATGAATGCATAACATAAAAATTAAAATTTCACCATGTAAAACCAAAAAGCAAGACTAAAACATATGATAATGATAATGAGCCCTTCCCCCACCCCATACTTAAAATTTACAGTGTCCCCACTGTATAAAATCAAATAAAAACAAGAGTAAAGGAAGGAACTCACAGGATAACACAGTCGAGGAGAGCAAATCAGTGCATGTCGAGGAAAAAGCCTTGTCGATCTCGAGTTCAGTGTGCTCGATCTCGAGGAGCATTTCTGCGTCCAGTGGTTTCTGAAGTCGAGGGGCATTCTGGGCTTTGTCGATCTCGAGTTGGCCTACTCGATCTCGATGAGTGTCTGGGCTGCTCCTCCTTGTCGCCGACGACTTGGCCTTCGTCGATTTTGACTGTTTTTCAGGGACTTCTTTATTCCACTTTTCGCGATCCTTATTTGCTTGCCGACCTAAAAGTGTTAGATTGCACGCAAAAACAAGACTATCCACATGAAGTATTCTAAAAGACATAAAACCAAAAACCAAAAACCAAAAAAGGTTCAAAAGGTCCAAAAATTCATAAAGTTTATATACATGCTCTAGATTTTAGAGTCGCTAGGCCGACTTCTCCGTTTGCGCTCAAGGACCATTTGTGTGGGGCCCGCTCATGCTTGGCCCTTCTCCTGGATCATCTAGGTCTTGATGGTAGTATGCAAGCTCAGCTGACAGGGGGTTGCTTGCATCATCTCCCTTCTCTTTCTTCTTCTTCTTTCCAGCCCTTAGCTTTCGCAGATTCTCTCGCCACGGGGCCTTACCTCCCCTTAAATTATTGAAAAATTTCTTTATGGACTGAGGGGGGTAGAATTTATACCTCAACTTACCTTTTCGGACCCAAAACAGAAATCTTTGGGTTTGGGGTAAGTCGATGTCGAGTACTGCTGGTCGACCTCGAGTACAGGGACCCCATACTTAGGTTCTGGGCAAGTCATTGGCTCAACAGAGGAAGTCGACCTCGACAAATCTTGGTCGAGATCGAGGAACTCCCTTGTCGATCTCGAGTTGTCCTTGTCGAGCTCGACTACAGTGCGTTCCTCCGTTGATTGCTTGGTCCCGTGGTTGCTGATGCTTTTCACCTCCAGCCATGAAATTTCCCATGTACACTGTATTGTTTACCAACTTGGACCGGGACATTTTCAACTATACCTGTAGGGATGACCACTGTATTGTTTGCCATGTACAGCTTGGCATCCACAGGCTCTATGCATCCTATTTTTACCTTCCGCCAGATTGATAGAGGCATGATGGTCACACTTGCTCCTAAATAACACAGAGACTCATATTTATATTGTCCAAAACCCACAGTAACAGAAAACTTACCAGGGTCAGGTCTCTTTTCAGGGAAGTGGAGTACTTTGCATTCGCCTGCGATCTCTGAGATGGATCGCTTCTTGCTCAGGATTTCCTTCAGAAACTTGACATATCCAGGCATCTCTTGCAGGGCTTCTGTAAAAGGAATAGAAACATTCAGTTCTTGAAGCATATTAACAAATCTGGTAAACCTACCTGCAGTGGGATCTTTCTGTGCTTTAGAAGGGAAAGGCAGTGGCTTTTTCTGCTTCGGGGCCAGATCAGTTGTCGGAGGTGCTGCAGAGTCATCGACCTCGGCCAGATTTTTCTCCTCGATCTCGACCAGTGGCTCCTCGAGATCGAGTTGGGTGGTTGACCTGGAGTTGCTGGGCTGCGCCGCGGAGTCCGAGCTCAGCTTCTGGTCTATGTCGAGTAGTGGCTTGTCGAGATCGAGTACGCTCTCCTCGAGATCGAGTAGGCTTTGCTCTATCTCGAGTTGCTGCTCTGCCTTGCTTTGTTGTTTCTCGACCTCTGGCTCATGTAATTGATGCCCACTTCTGAGTTTGATAGCTGCGACGTGTCCGGTCTTCCCCTTAGGATTTGGTTCTGTTTGCCCAAGGAGTTGTCCGGATGGTCGTGGGATCTGTGCAACGATTTGACCCATCTGGGTCTCTATTCCCCTTTTCCAGATGTCCAGTTCTCCAAATTTTGTAGTGATGTTCTGGAACTGGTTGCTGATGGTGCCCTGATTTCGACGCATCTCTTCAAGGATTAGCTGCAGATCATCCTTCTTCTGATCCCTTTCTGGATGCCCTGGAGCTCTGTAGGGTGGGGGGTTCCTAGGAGGACCTTGGTTCCACTGAGGCTGATAGAACCTTTGATCTCCCATGTAGCGATTTGGACCCCCAGCGTAGGCTGCTTCCTCATGTGTCTCTGCCATTCTGACTTGCTCAGTGTGTGGGCACTCAGTAGTGGTGTGCCTCTGTGATCCGCATTTGATGCAAGGCTGATTGACAGATAGATATTTGACTTGCTTGAGGATCTTGCGATTCTGGTCTCTGTAGAACTGCTCCCTGACATCTGGGTCAATCTCCTTTGCTGGCTCATAGAGTGGCATAGATGGTGCTGGCCTGGCATAGGAGTTCTCCTCATAGTTTGTAGTAGACCCATATTTGTTGTCACAATTGGTGAGCTTGTCTAGCACACCCCATGCGTCAACTGGTGGCATCGTCAGATACTCATAGCGAGTATACTGGTTGATTCTGTCCTTGGTGACCTGATCAAGAGAGTTGAAGAAGATCTCCTGAATGACGTAGGGTGGCTGTCCATGAGTAGGGCAAGATCGCAACAGTTCTTTGTAGCGTTCCCATGCCTTTGCCAGCGGTTCCCAGGCTTCTGTTTGAAAGCGGTGATTTTCTGGCGGAGAAGTGCTGTCTTGGCAGGTGGGAAGAATTTATTCAGAAATTCTTGCTCTAATTGGGCCCATGTTGTGAGCGATCTTAGTTTCAGCCCTTCAAGCCACTTCAGTCCAGGCCCAGCGAGAGACCAGCGAAAAGTCTTCATCTTGACATATTCCAAAGTTGTACCTTCAGGAAGAGTACGACACATGTCAGAAAAATTGGTAATATGTTCAAGAGGACACCCATTAAATTTGCCATAAAAAGCATTATTTTTAAGCTCTATCAGAAATTGAGTGCGAATTTCAAAGGAGTTTTCAGGGATAAGAATCGCCGATTCAGGCACGACGAGAGTTGGATGCATATAATCCTCAGCCGTGGTTGGGTACTGGGCAAGCTCAGCCTCCGCTTGTTCCATTGCTGCTTTCTCAGTGGCGATAGCAGCGTCTTTAGTGGCTAGTTCCCTTGTAAGCCTCGCAATTAGCTGTTCTTGTGTTTCAGCGGCCGCCATGGCTCTTTGCAGTTTAGCTCTGATGTGTAGAAGGCGTTCCGGTTCGTCTAAGCCATCAAACTCAGGTGGTTGACCAGAACGGCGCATACACATGTAAAGTAACTCAAAGTAGATGTGAGATTCAACTACCTAAGGCGCGAATGATAGCTTCCCCGGCAACGGCGCCAATTTGTTGTAGGGGGGAAATCGTGTATGCAAATTTAAAATATAAATAAATCACAGCAAACCAGATTCCGTCCCTTGCAAATAATTACAAGACATCCTCCCGATGCAGTAGTGGGAAGTCAGGATCGATCCACGAGGAAGCGTGTCAGCGGATCCTAGGCAGCGGTGAAATCTCACGGACAGAAGTCGACAACAGGTGCTAGATCTCGACTAGGGTAAGTCGACAGGAGATCAGGCAAGTCGAACAGCGCAGCAGTCACAGGCACTGGGCTAGTCGATCTCGACAAGGCCTTACTCGAGATCGAGTAGAGTCTTGGTCGACTTCGCCTTGGCTTGTCGAGTACCTGCACACAGAAGCTACAGCGACCTTGGTCGAAAATCAGTAGTCGAGATCGACGAGTGCTGTTCGATCTCGAGTAAGGGCAGAAACTAAAACGAAAGGAAATAAAAAAAACAAATGCTTTGGGATCTCGAAATAAACTGTATGTAAAAGACTTCCAAGATTGGGGTTTGCAACAACGATAACCAAGCATGCATAAGGCAGAACCAAACAGATAATCATGTGAATCGCATCAAAGGACTAGCTTTCGCCTTTTCGAACAATTAGACAACTCTTTCAAGAAACCCTAATTGTCTCTACTGATTTTATGTTTACAATCCAAGTTGTTATCATGGACCTCCATTAGATGGGTAATAAACACATAAACAAGTAGTAGATGCTCAAAACTTGATAAAAGTCGGATCTTTACCTCAATTATGCATGGCTATCGTCGGGCTCGCCCCAACCCTAGAAGTGGGTAGACTACTCGCGCTTCATCATAATTAAAGACATCAATAATAAAAGGGAATAAACTTGCATTAATAAAATAAAATAGAGCTTACAACCAAAGGAAGCCAATTCCGCTCTCGCTTCACCAACTCCTCTTGGTCACTCACACTCTCTCTCTCTCTCTCTCTCTCTCTCTCTCTCCTACTACTTCTCCTACTGAAATTGAATGAATAAAACTGAGCCCCTAAGGCTTTATTTATAGGCATCTAAACCTTGCTACTCAAGGATAGAAATCTTTATCTATATCTAAAACTATATCTAAAATTTTAAAGATAAATAAAAGCTATAAAGAAATTAAATCTAAAATAGGGAATTATATCTAAATAGTCTTCAAGTGGATAGATGGTGTATCTTGATAGAATCGGCAATCTTCGGGCCCAAGTAATCCCACACTGAATAGAATTGATCAAACCGTGTTACGCGGTTTCTGGAAGTCTCCTCGATCTAGACAAAGGGCTCATCGATCTCGAGTAGGATTGTCGGTCGACTGGCTTGACTCGGTGTCTCGGCTAGCTGGTGCTCGATGCTGCTCAGTCATGGCTCAAGGGCTTCGTCGATCTCGAGAAGAGCTCCTCGATCTCGAGTAGGGGTGGATCATCGACTTGGCCGGCTTGGTGCATCGGGTAGCCTCTTGTCGACATGCTCGGACATAGGTTCCTAGGGTTCCTTGATCTCGACGACAGTCTTGTCGATCTCGAGTAGGGTGTCCGGCTTCCTGGTCAGGTCGGGTAACTTCTCTTCGACTCCGGGTGGGTCTTCAGGGCGTTATCGACATCGAGTAGGGCCTACTCGATCTCGAGGACGGTGTGGGAGTCGGGTTGCTCTGCTCCTTGGCTTCTCGACATAGTGTCTGATCAGGGGGTGTCCGGGCATGATTCGTAGACATCGACTAAGGCTCTATCGATGTCGAGTAACTTGCTGCTTCCGTCTTTGCTTCTTGATTTTCTCCCGAAATGTTTCCATATTCTGCAATATTAAACAGAAACTTATGTAGATCTCCATTTCTTACAAATAAGCATATACTACATAAATCCGACATATTCCCAACCTAAAATATGCAAACTGTAAAGAATATGGAACTAAAATATGCATAAAAACATGGCTACTTTGGAGACATCAGACATACACGCAGCTGTGGCAGTGCCTTGTCGACAGGTATGTAAGGCTTAACGTAAGGCATAACTGGACTCTTTCCCCAATTACACTGGACACCAAACGATATACACTGGACATACGTAGGTAGTAACTGGAGACACCACAATTTTAAATGGAGACACGTGTTTGGTTGAAGCTTCGCCTAGTAATAACTTGTTTTTGAATGGGCATGTGAAGTTTCGCAGGGTCAAATGAAGCCCCTCGTTCCGGAGCAAGTGCAGTCCCTGATGAAGGCGCATTTGTGGGTCACATGTAGCTACTGGAAGGCGTGCCGAGCCCGGTTGAGTGCGAGGGACAACGTGTACGGAATGGACGAGGAAAGCTATCGGAGAATGTACTCGTACATGTACATGCTGGAGCATGCCAACTCTGGGACGTACACTAGGATAGAACGCGACACGGAGGGGCGATTCAAGTATGCATTTTTGAGTCTTGGAGTGTGGTGGAGGGCTATCCCCCACCTACGAAAGGTCAGTCCTTCCGTAATTGTAACACAGGGGAGACCGCTTTAGTATGTAAAGGATGCCATTAACCAAGAAAAATGACGCTCATTTACTTGCAACATGACAGTCACAATAACAAAACATGACGTATGTTCGATTGTACATGACACCACTAACGGCTCAAGTTGTTTCCTCTCCAGGTTATATCAGTGGACGGGGGATTCTTGAAGGTGAAGTTTCGAGGGTGCCTGCTATTTGCTACCGCACAAGACGCTGACCACCACATTTACCCTATCGCCTTCTCCATGGTTGACGGCGAGAATGATGGGTCTTAGGGGTTCTTCTTCAGGCACATGTTGTGTGTAGTTGAAGACACGACTGATCTGGTGTGGGTATCTGACCGCCACATCAGCATCCTAAAGGGCATATGGGATAGCTACGTATTCGCGAACCACGGCATATGCACATGACACTTATTTCAAAACGTCCTTTTTTGGTTCAAGTGCGGGGGCATGCAAGACCAATTTATGACGATGTGTAGAGCTTACACATACGAGGAGTTCCAGTCATTTTACGCGGAGTTCTGTGCACAGGTTCTCGGAGCGGGCCAATACCTCAAGGAGGTAGGGTTCAGCAATTGGGCATGGGCTTTCTACACCGGGAATAGGTACAACATCACAACCACTAATAACTCTGAGTGCTTGAACTCGGTGTTCAAATATCCTCGGGATTTGCCGTTAACAACCCTTGGGGATGCCATCCTTAAGACCGTCGTTACGTGGTTCGCCAAATATAGGGAGACCAGCTCCGCTCAGGGGAAAGTCGTAAGCGACTGGGTCGGTAACTGATAGCATGCATTTAGAGGGTCATAATAGGTTGCATTTAGCTTAGTTGAGATGGATATCATGCATGGTTTAAGTACAATTTGGATATTTGCTCTATACGTTGGTGGAGTCGGAATCTACACACTTTTATTGATTATTTCTGGTAACTGTGGATCCGAGGAGGAGACAAGGGTTGATAATGCGTTATATGAGAATGACTAGTTGATCGAAAAAGCATACATGAAGATCTCAAGAGGTCCTGAGAAGAAGAAGCAAACCTAGACGAAGAACAAGTCTGCAGAAGTTGTCGCCAGACATGTTGAACTTGTTTTGCACTTTTTGGATGCATCAGTTGTCCGATTGACTATTATGATCATGCGTTGGAAAGCTCTTTCAGAGAGCTACAACTTTCCTGTTGACAAAAAGAGAAAATTCGAGACTAATTTTCCGTGAAAGACCAATGCAGCGGCCGTAGCATATATGCCGCGGCCGCCACCAGTACAGACGTTGCAGGATAAGGAAGAGAAGCCGCTGCCGCGGCCGCAGCATGGGTTGCCAGCGCGACGCCGTTTCGTCTAAAAACCCTAGTTTTTATGTTGTGTGTTTTGTGACCGACTTGAATCTTTTATAAAGCTGAAATTATGTTATTTTAAGACTACTTCTATTCTATTCCACGTTCTATCAGACAATTGGAGAGAGAGCGATGTTCGCCATGGGCGACTAAACTCTCTTCGTTCTACTTGCAATTTGAAGCTTTATTTGGATCGATTGTGAGTTTCTGAATCTTGTTCCTTATTTCCTATATTGAATGTTTCAACTTCTTTGTGCTTGAATGTTTGATTGTTTTGTTCTATCTCGCCTGATCAACTTGGTAGAATCAATTCAATTGCTAGGGTTTTGTAGATTCCTGATTGCGAACCTTAAGCCAAGTAGCAAACTTGTCCCTTTAGGGCTGATTGAACTAATTGGATAGGTAGAAAGTTGGATGTGTTGTTAAATCACTCTTTAGAGACTGCAAATAACTTGGTTAATCTCTGAACTTAAAGCTATCAATTGAGTTAAATCCTTCTTTAGGGACTTTTCGATTGATAAGGGTTTCTAGGACTGATTGGACTAGTAACTATATTAGGTCGGGACAAGGGCATTCATTGAAAACCTAAAAGGCCAAGAGGAAGTTACAATATCAATTCAACCAAATAAAGTGGATAGTTGTAGGTAGAGCGATCTTCTCCAAATTGTTTTTGCATTATTTGTTTTTATTTTATTTTATTTTCTTTTCAATCTCAATCAACCAAAACCCCCTTTCTACTAATTGGTAAATACACATTGTTGAGAAATACTTGATTCTCTATGGGATCGACCTCTTATTTACTTGCTATACTAGTTCTAGTTTGTAGGTTTCAGTTTTATTTTGATACGGTTTACGCGACTAAAAACCGTCCATCAAATTGGCGTCGTTGCCGGGGAATCAAGTTTATTTCTTTGTTTTGTGTATTTATTAATTTTTTTTATATATCTAACTTTGTTGTGAACCTATCTTACGGTTCACAACACCCTTGCTACTAACGTTTTCAAGATGTTGAGATTAGCGCAGTTTGAAGGTGAGAACTTTCACCAATACTTTAGTAGATTGCATGAGTATGTTGATGACCTTGGTTCATGGGGTTATCAATTCAACATCCGAGATATGATTTTGTGCATAATTGATGGGATGACTGTTGAGACACGAGCGCTTGCTGATCACCTTGAAGGTGAGAACTTTCACCAATACTTTAGTAGATTGCATGAGTATGTTGATGACCTTGGTTCATGGGGTTATCAATTCAACATCCGAGATATGATTTTGTGCATAATTGATGGGATGACTGTTGAGACACGAGCGCTTGCTGAGCACCTGAGTAACAGAGGCCTGAAGCGGTTAGGAGGATTATCGGGATTGTGGGATTTTTTCTATTATATGGATTGCCATGTTGCACAAGAAGAATTGCTCACCACATCTCCTCCGCCAATGGAGAACTCTGTCACATACCTGGAGGATCCATTCCATAGCCTTACACAAGTGTTGCAAGAGCAAGCTGAGAGCAGTAAGAACTTGAAGAATCAGATGAACAAACTCATTCAAATTTTAAGTGCTAAAGGTGAGAAGGAAAGGGGCTTAGAAGAAGGAGTTGAAGTCGCAACGGAGGGTAAAAATTCTAAAGAGCGGCAACCGCCGCAGGAGGGTGGCGGCCGCCGCACTGCTACTAATGAGCCCCCATCGACGTCTTCTTCTCTTGATTTTGAGAAACACACCCCACCACCCCTTGAGGCTTTAAAGGAAGCAAGAGTGGAAGATCCTGTCGAAGTCATTACACTTAGTCCATTCCCTCCTATGTGGTTTCAACATGACAATGACATGCCGAATGAGGAGGAATTGGTTGCACATAACGATAGTTTCTTAGATGATGGAAGAGATGGTCTAGTGCTTCCTGACTTGGAATCTCATGAGTCGACGCATGAGGTTACATGTGATGTGTCTCGTACTCCATCTGCAACATCCATTCTGAGCTTGTCCATTGATGAACCAAGTCTAGAGCCATCAGCTGAGGTGCAAGAGGTAATTAAGGTAAACTTTTGCAATTTTGAAGTTAATGGTGTATATGTTGATCTTTTTTATTGCTATTTTGAAAAGTCACCAGTGGAACTGTGTTGGTGGTATCATATTCCTTTTGCAGAGAGTCATGCTAGACTCTTTGATAGATTGAAAGGGTTCTTGAGTTCCACATTTTATGCTTTCCATTTATTGTGCTATGATGTGCCTTGTAAGATGTGTGCACAGGAATATGATATGCTACTGAGGGCCTTGACGATGTCTGAGAGATAAGGTATTGAGATTGAGAATAAGTCAAGCCAATGACATTAAAGAAATGCTCTTCTTGGGAGGCAACCCGAGGTAAGTTTTAGTTATTTCAATTCCTAGTTAGCTAGTTTTCTTTTCAATAAATTAGGTTTTCAATTAGGCATTAGATAGTTGTTTTTAGTTTTTGGATAGACTAACCTTTCCGGAAAGGTCGCCGCCTTTAACCCGCCGCAATGCTCAGATCCGACCTATAGAGACCCATCCACCACATTGTGAGTATTTCATTCATCTCTTCCCCTATGTTTTTATTTTTTGTTGTCTTTTATGTTTCATTGAGGACAATGAAAGGTTTAAGTGTGGGTGAGGGATTGCATTGCATATAGATAGAATTTGCATATCATGTTTACTTATGTTATCATGTTTATTTATGTTTTCATATTTATTTTTACTCATATATCACATTTAAAAAAAAATCACAAAAATATCATGCATTGCATTTAGGTGTTATTAAAGATACCCATCTTAGTTTAGTTTGTCCTCTAATTTATTTTTATGATGTTATTGCATAAATCCCATGATTTGAATGAATTGCTTGAAAATGATTTTTGGAGCATGATTTGAGAATATAATTGAGCAAGTTTGGTTCATAGTTGAGGTTAAATTGAAATCTAAAAAAAAAATATAACCCTTGTGAGTTTGATTTTGGCCTTATAGGGACTTTACATATTATTCCCTTTTGCTTTTATTGTGTGATTATACTCTTCCTATGCTTGTTTTTCATGACCGTATTGCACATGTTTGTTGCTTGTGAATTTCAAATGATTGAGGCATGTTTTCTTTAGCCGTATTATACCTTATCTACCCTTTGCATTATCCTTTGCTTGAAGCCCATCTGAGCCTTAAAGCCTATTTTTTTATAGCTCCACAAAAATATATCATAGCCAATGATTAGCCTGACCCCATCCAGGAATTAGGAGAAGAATTGGTGAAAAATATATATGTTGGAGTTGCTTTGAGTGGAGATGATGTATGTATGGTTGGGCATTGTGAGAGGCATAGCCGAAATAAGGTAACACTTCTTGCATAATAGAGATGACTTAATACTAGGGGCCTAAGGAGGATAAAATTCACTTAGGAGTAAAAGTCTAGTAAGCTTGGACCTAGGGAGGATAAAATTCACCTAGGGGCAAAAGTAAGCATAAAATAAAAGAAAATAAGTCATCATAATGAAAAAAAATGCATGAGTTGTATGGCTATTGAAATCGAAGAGTGCTTATTGATGTGTATTGGAGTTTAAGTTATTGGAATGGTTTGCGAAGTATGGAAGTTTTGGTGTTGTTCTGGTTGTTTGTTGTTCCTTTTTCCCGGATTTTTAGCACCACAAGCCTGAATATTTCTCATGCCTTATGTTCCTACCAAAGCCCCATTACAACCCATTAAAAGTCCTCATGATGTTGTTTGCAAGTGATAACTTTCATGGTGTATAGAGCATTTTGGATTGAGTTGAAAGTTGGACTTTAAAGCCTAAACACATGAGAGCTTGAGTAAAACACATTATCCCGGTGAGGTTGGATTAAATTTGCCTTTACTATTGGATCACTCATATATTCGCTAGGATATTTGTTCTCTTATTCATGTCTCCTATTGCTTGATTATATGTTGCTTTTCTAAAACTATAGCATGGAGATCTTATTTGTGGGATGATCAATTCTATATTTGTTTTTCATTGCTTGAGGACAAGCAAAAGCTTAAATAAGGGGGAGTTTGATAGCATGCATTTAGAGGGTCATAATAGGTTGCATTTAGCTTAGTTAAGATGCATATCATGCATGGCTTAAGTACAATTTGCATATTTGCTCTCTACGTTGGCGGAGTCGGAATCTACACACTTTTATTGATTATTTCAGGTAACTGTGGATCTGAGGAGGAGACATGGGTTGATAACGCATTGTATGAGAATGACTAGTTGATCGAAGAAGCTTACATGAAGATCTCAAGAGGCCCTGAGAAGAAGAAGCGAACCTAAACGAAGAACAAGTCTACAGAACTTGTTTTGCACTTTCTCGAGGCCTCGGTTGTCTGATTGACTATTATGACCATGCGTTGGAAAGATCTTTCAGAGAGATACAACTTTCTTATTGACAACAAGAGCAAATTCGAGACTGATTTTCCGTCAAAGAACAATGCAGTGGCCGCAACATATTTTCGGGGATAAGGAAGAGAAGCCGCGGCCGCAACACGGGTTGCCAGCACGACTCCGTTTCGTCTAAAAACCCTAGTTTTTATATTGTGTGTTTTGTGGCCGACTTGGATCTTTTATAAGGCCGAAATTATGTTATTTTAAGACTACTTCTATTCTATTCCACATTCTATTCGACAATTGGAGAGAGAGCGATGTTCGCCATGGGCGACTAAACTCTCTTCGTTCTACTTGCAATTTGAAGATTTATTTGGATCGATTGTGAGTTTCTGAATCTTGTTCCTTATTTCCTATATTGAATGTTTCAACTTCTTTGTGCTTGAATGTTTGATTGTTTTGTTCTATTTTTCATGATCAACTTGGTAGAATTAATTCAATTGCTAAGGTTTTGTAGATTTCTAATTGCGAACCTTAACCCAAGTAGCAAAATTGTCCCTTTAGGGCTGATTGAACTAATTGGATAGGTAGGAAGTTGGATGTATTGTTAAATCCCTCTTTAGAGACTGCAAATACCTTGGTTAATCTATGAACTTAAAGCTATCAATTGGGTTAAATCCTTCTTTAGCGACTGTTAGATTGATAAGGGTTTCTAAGAGTAATTGGACTAGTAACTATATTAGGTCGGGACAAGGGCATTCATAGGAAACCTAAAAGGTCAAGAGGAAGTTACAATATCAATTCAACCAAATAAAGTGGATAGTTGTAGGTAGAGCGATCTTCTCTAAATTGTTTTGCATTATTTGTTTTTATTTTATTTTGTTTTTTTTTTCAATCTCAATCAACCAAAACCCCCTTTCTACTAATTGGTAAATACACGTTGTTGAGAAATACTTGATTCTCTGTGGGATCGACCTCTTACTTACTTGCTATACTAGGTCTAGTTTGTAGGTTTGAGTTTTATTTTGATACGGTTTATGCGACTAAAAACTGTTCATCAGTAACGCCATCAAGGCAAACTTCGTGCAGTCCCTTTCCATGGTCGTCAGACAGCTAAGTTCTCATGAGTTTGAGGTACGCAAGGGAACCTCCACCTGGCTTGTAAACCTAAGGGGACGTTTATAAAGCTGCAGATGCTTCAACATCGACTAGTACCCATGTTCGCACGCAATCACAGCATCCCAATTGCACAGGGTAGATGTGTACTCGCTTGTCAACGACTTCTACAAGGTAGACGCGTGGTGTGCGTGCTACAAGGACGTGATCTACCCCGTCCCGTCGCGAGACACTTGGAGGGTACCCCAGACAATCGCCAATGAGACTTGCCTCCCCCCACCCCTATCAAGGAAGGCCCTAGCAGACCGAAGACAATGCGGTACCCGTCCCAATGCGAAAGGAACTTCTCAAAGCGGCGCCGCACCTAGCAACTGTTCGCTCCATATTTGGTCGATCATATAGATATTATATGCCAGGCACATCTTTTGACATGACATATTATGGTTAAGACATGACAGTATGTATTTACCACATTTTGTAATCAGAGCTCACATCTTCGGATATGTTTACGCTCCACCTTTTCCATTTCAGTAAGAACTTAAAAGGTGTTTTGTAATTAAGGCTGGTTGGGTCTGGGTTCAGCTATTTTAGTATGTACATGACATGCACTAATATTTACATGATAGTTTGTAATTGCTAGTTTCAATGGAAATGCGAACGATGTAAAAATACAAGTGTCAACCATCGTACGAACTACATGACAACATAGTTTCAAAAAACACATGACACCATAGTTTCAAAACCTGAGGCCTAGGACTCCCAAAACGACATACCGTCGATACCAAAGTCAACAAAATAAAATCCAACGAAAACAACTGTGCAAGCGACCAACAACTATCTACACAACTGTACAACCAACATTGTTCTTATAAATGGAGACGGAGGCAATGGTTACTGAGGATCGGGGCTGGGTCAAAAGGTACCGTGCAAGATGGCGACACAGAGGACTAGGCGGTATGCATCGATGAAGGTGTCGTCCACCCCTTTGAATACGCGGTCGCCTGATGCGAGCATCTGCATGAAACGGATAGCGTAGGGGCCGGAGTCTCCTCTGCGTCATGAAACGTAAATGTGTCAAACAAAATTCGCAACAATTACTTTATAATGCGAAAGATGGACAACGACGACTTTTGATTGCTTGTTCTGAGGAATTCCCTTCACACGTCTGTACTTGAACGAATGGGGCAGTTTCCCTGCATGTTTGGCGTGCAGCTCTTGGTGGACACTCATTAGCATGGGCAGGGTATGCGTGATGGGGTTCAAAAGGGCGGGCATATGTCGCTCAGGAGTCAGACGAGTGTTCGGATCATACACATGGACAGTCCACTCGGCCAGGTCGATCTCCAGCGCAACCCAGTGCTTGTCCTTCAGATTCCAAGGGGCCAACACACGGTCGACGCTGGCACAAGGCTTCGGAAACCGCTCGGGCAACATTCCGCTGAAGTAGTAGTTCAACTCCTCGCCGACGTCCATGCCGGTACATCACTGCAGCAGTACCCCGAATTAGGGGTCGATGAGGGAAACAAGTGCGTACTTTGACTCGCTGGATACCTCCTTTCGGAGGATATCGCATGCTTGGTCCATATGCTGCGAAAGAGGAATACATGTCCAGTCAACAACATCATTGTCATGTTATCGGAACCCCGGTGAGCGAACATTACCTATGAGCCCACCATATGCTTTGGCGCTTTGAGGTCCCCGAAGAAGTCCCTCTGGAGGAGGGTCCCCAACATTGTACGTGCAGGGTCAGTCCCGTCGGCCTCGTCGCTGGTCAAACAAAAGGAGAAGGCGTTGGCATCGGCCCTGGTCGCCAGGCCCAAGGGCACGGCGTCACCCCCTGCCATTTCCTTCTTCCCCTTGGGAACCCGCGGCTTCTTGACCCCCTTGGTGACTTCATCAACCCCTGCTTTGTCCTTCTTCCCCTTCTCAACCCGCGGCTTCTTCACCGGCTGAGTGACTTCGTGCCCATCCAACATCGCAGGCGTTCGCCTCACCCTTGCCCCCTTACGCTGAAAGGGAACGACATCCTCATCCTGCGACTCCTAGATGCAAACAAGGTACTCGTACATGACAGTCTGTGTTGGTAGACATGATACCTACTTCAAATAACATGACACCTACATCACATCACATGATAGTAACAATAACACGACCTACCTCAGGGGTTGTCTGGGTGGTGGGTGCTTCTGGCCTCGGCTATTTCGCCTTAGTCTTAGAGCCTTCAGCCAACACATCAACCACATTAGCCCGATCATGATATAGGGCAGCACACCATTGTTGACATGACAACTAACTGACTTTACAAGACATTGTGCGTCAGATGGCTTACCTCAGCGGTTGTCACGGTGGTGGGTGCTTCTGGCTCAACATCGGTCGCTCTTACCATTTTTCCATGCCCTATGCTCTTAGTCTGACCCTTTTCCTTCAAAACTTCCTCACCCTATGCACAGATGGGAAATAACTTTGTGTCGACACCATTGTAAACACTGACATCACAGTACGACAGGGATGACTTACCTCAGCGGTTGTTTGTTTGGGGGGTGCTTCTGGCTCAGCATCCTTCTTCATTTCCGTGTCCCCAGGGTATGCGCCCTTATTCTTACCCTTCTCCTTCAGATAATGAATTCGTGTCACAGTCATTCACAAAACTGACATCACAGTTTGAGTTAGAGTACTTACCTCAGAGGTTGTCTGGGTGGTTTCTTGTCGATCTGCATCGGTTCTCAATTTCTGGCCCATTTCCTTAACAGTTTCGTCACCCTACGCAAATAGGGGAGTGACTTTACCATGATGCCTATATTCTTATACATGACGGTTGTGTATACTGACATGATAAGTTGGACATCTTACCTCATTCGACTACACCTCAACATGTTCGATTTCCTTCTGGGTAACCGTCGTTCTTCTCTCATCCTGTGTGCCTGACCCGGATGCTTCAGTTGTGCTCCGCCCATGTCGCGCTTTGAACTCCTCCACAAGGCCGTCGAAGAACTTATCCGGGTTCTCTGTCATGAAGATGGCGCCAAGGACAACCCCCTTCTGCACCTCCTCGGCATCCAAGAGGAGGACTATCCAAACAACATCAACCTCGTCGAACATGCCCAGCTCATCCTTCGACTCCTGGATGAGAAAGGCAACACAATCGTACATGATGTTGTGCTCTTTCGACTTATACCGCAGGCACCGAGGGTAGAGTATGTCATCGACGGTGGTAGCAAATTGTCTTGCGACTGGGTGTAGAGCCTCGTACACCCACAACTACAAAAAAAACCAGGTGATGAGATTTGGACACTTTGAATATAATCGTGGTCAATTTGCCTTTTACATTGCACAGTGACCATGCCTAAGTGTCCAGTATAAATAAATTATTGTCAAGTGAGCTTCTTATACATACCTGGAATGCAAGGGGGAAGCCGGCTAACAAGTACGATGGGCGAGAGCCGCTGTCCCCATGCTAGAGCTTGCGCTCAACAGCCCGGTAGAGGAAGTTATGGGTTCGTTTGTAGCATAGACACCCCCACGGGTAATGCAAGAATACCTCAGTGTCAGACACCATGTTCACAACCCACCCTTGAATATAGTTGCGGGGTTCCTTCGCGAAGAGCACCCCCTCCACCAGCATTATGAACGCGTACTTAAAGCCCTTGGCAGGGGAACGCTCGGACTTCATCGCCACGTTGTAAGCCAACTCGAAGTCTTTCATCCTCATCTTTTCCATCCCTAAGAACTTTAAGCAGGCAGCCCTGTTCGCCCCAGTGTCGACGGTCCGCAGTACGTTAGATTAGAACTTTAGTCCGGTCACCAGCGAGAACTCCGCGATGGAGAACCGGACTATGGAGCCTCGAATCATGTACCAGGTTTCATGTTCCTTTTTCAACCGCAGCTGCCGCTGCAGGACGTAGTGGACTAGCTGTGCTGAGAACTCAACATTGGAACCAAGCCTCGCAATGCCGCCAAACTGGCTTTCAGACAAACGGTTCCAGTCTAAGGTGGTCAGGTATTGGTCGAGTTTTAAAAGGACCTGGGGCTGGGCGTATTGATTGCACCGACACTTGAAATCCCGGTCCTCGAGGACGACATATATCGCCTGCACGGTGGGGTGGAAATGTTAGAGCCACTCATTTGTAAAACACTCTACCCTTGTTCGACACTACGCAAACCATACCTCGTTTGTTGTCGGTGTCTGCGTAATCCTTCCTTCTGCTGAACCATCTATGTTCTTCTTTGATACCCTGCAGGTTGGGGAGCAATACATTAGCATTCTGCAAACATTTGCTCATTATCATCACCCCAGTTACAATGCACATGACGGTATGGTTATATAACATGTCACCTGAGCATTATAACATGACAGAAACCATATATCACCTTATACTTATCACAGTCCAAGTTAATTTCGACCCTAACCATATCAGATGTCACCGTATCCCGAGAAGTGTTAGATATCATTTTTTAGCTTCCACAAAATATTCTTCGCGCAAGTTTGCATATTTACATGACAGGAGAATTATTAAACATGCCAAGTTAATATTCAAAACATGACATGAAAGAATGTAACAACATTTCCATTCAATGGTTGAAGGTTTTACAAAAGTAATCACACCTAAAAACTTGTTCCTGAAAATTTTTAATCCACATCAACGTTCCCCAATTTCCATCTCTAATAACCTGTCCAATTTCCCCAATTTCCTCTATTACCCCTATTACCCCAATTTCCCCAACATGTTCCTGAAATTTTTGAACCCATATCAACGTTCCACAATTTTCCTCTCTAATAATCTATCCAATTTCCCCAATCTCACAAATTTTCCCAAATACCCCAATTTCTCTAATTTCACCAATTTTTCCAAATTCACACAATACATGTGTCGATTTCCCCTAATTTGCTTCCCCATTCATGGCCTTAACCATATCATCACGACAATGGTACTTCCCTTCTCTCCCTGTTGCGAACACCCCCCATTCCCACATTTCCACCCATTGTTTTCAAACTTGACGTCAGTTACTTCCTACATGACAGGGGCGAATATTCCACCCTTTCATCCAATTGCAAACCATGGCAAACAAATTAGGTTCTTCAATCGGTCCTCCTCCTTTCAATTTCTGCAATCGGTACTAAATCGGTAGAGTTAGGGTTTACTTACATGCAAACCGTCCGTCTCTCTCTTCTAAACACTGTCGGGGTGGTCTTCTAATCGCTTTCGGGTTTACTTGCTTGCAAACCGCCGACTTCTTCTTCTCCTTACTCGCTGGTTCGTCTTCTTCCTTGGGCTTTTCTTCCTCTTCGATTTCATATCTCCAATGGCGGTTTCTTGCCTCTTGCTCTCCCACCTCTCTTTTTTACATAGTTGAAGTGACAGGTTTTTAAAAAACCGTCCTCTCTCTCCTCCTCCCTCCCACATTCGCTCTCTCCCTTCTTTAATTACCCTCAACCACCGGTTTCACCCCCTTTTTTCAACCGGCTAGCTTGCAAAATTTTGAAGGGGGGGCTTTAACCCTTGCAAATTGATATGGATATTGGGTTAGACATGCAAACCAAACCGGATTGAGGGTTATTTACTTCAATTCCCTCAAACTATTTTTCGTCGTCTTAGAGACTTAGTGATGTTATTAGTGACAAAATTGATGGATGCAAAATATATGATCAACGAGAAAATTTAATTTAGTCACTGTTAACTTTTATTTATAGTGAGAAAATTTTATAGAGCGTACAAATTCTTGAGAAATTGCATATTATAATTTCAAAATAATTAAAATCACACAAAATATTATATTAAAATTGATAATAAGTGAAATATAACTTTAATATTATACTTCGTATTGTAAGTCTCCTTAAACTATAAACAGTTGTACACACTATGTAGCACTGGTAGACCACAAAAGCATCACTTGGGACCTTATCCAAGTTCACACCATCAACACCCTTTGTACACAAACTTGGCGATCTCAATGCTTCTGTCATACATATTCTGACATTATATACAGGTCTAGGACAACTTGTGTGACTTAAACAGCATTCAAAAGCAATAAATTGAGGCCAATCCAGCCAGGGCCGATAATATTTCCGTTCTTTTTTTGCGATAGCTTCAATAGAGAAGAGACATCTTTGTCCTCCCATAGTGTCGCTTAAATAATCAAACACCCAAAATAATGGCAGGGTTAGGAGTTTTGGATGAAAAATACAAAAGAAACTTCTGCCCTTGACATAAATAAGAAAACAAAGGGCGATCAATTTAATCTTACATATAAAGATCAAGGAAAGAGGAGCCGGTGCAACCTGTAAAACATCAAACAAGTAGATTTGTAAACACAACCCTCCTAAATATATATATATATATATATATATATATATATATATATATATATCGATATCAACACATTTTTCACCACGACTTTAGCAATTTGCTTTCTATTTGTTGATAGAGGAGCCGGTGCAACCTGTAAAACATCAAACAAAGAGATGTCACGTGCGAAAAGTGGGAATAACAGATATATCAAGAAGTACAAGATCTAAACACACCTAAGCGCCCTTGCTTTCCTTTTCTCCTCTTCTTGAGAATCTACCTTAACTTTGGATCTAAATCTTGCAACTCGAGCTTTCTTCTTTGCCTCCTTGTTAGGAGACATGCCAAATCAGAAGTGAAACTCAAGCAAGAAATTAGATAACAAATCTAAATTGTACCAAAATGCAAGAAATAGGTATCAATATTCTTTTCACCTTTTTTTTTCTAAAAGGGCGAGTTAATGAACAACCTTTAATAAACATCACAACTAAAGAAAGAAAGTTCAACAAGAGAAATACCAAAGAAGACTCGAAATTCATGGTGGATGAGAATTCAATTGAAGAACAAAAAAGGGATGAGAAATTCAATCGAACACAATATCACCAATGATCAAACACATCTAAACACACCAAAAAGGCCCCCATTTTGATCGAAATCGGAAGAAACATCCTTAGCAAACCAATACACCCCCTCTTAAACAAGAAAACATGCCATAAATTTCATCTACCTCCATGGCCAAACAACTCCCAAGCAACCCGCTAAGCAAAGCAGCCCTTTGGAGAGCAAAAGCAACCCATGAATGCATCAACTGATCATTTCCGGAGAATTAGATATCACGCCCCTAAGCTAAATTCAAAATTTTGAAAAATTAAGATAAAACCTCCCTTGAGCAGCCCTTTGTAGACCAATAACAGTCCACAAATGTAGAAGAAAATCAGGCCATAGCACAATGCCAAACCTATTACACCCCAATCACAATTAAATTAGAAGAAAAGCATTACACCCCAGTCCCCAAAAGTAGGAACTATGTTGAATGAAACAACCAAACACCACACTTCATAAAGAAATCCTACATGTAACCCCCTTAGTGTAACGGCCCGAGATTATGATTCCCGAGTTACGATTCGAGGGATGAAACCACTCGTTGGGATCTTGTGCCCCGAGTACAGGTTGAAGGTTTGAAACCGAAGATTTGTAGTTTAAAGTGGGATTTCGCACCCAAATCCGGAAGATCCGTTGGAGACCCCGGGGTGAACCCATGTACCTGTCCTAAGTCTACAACGCGGGAAATTGTTTATCATGCAAAGGGCATAAGTTCAGAAAATGATAGAACTAATGCCACGACAGAGCCGGGTCAAAACAGAGTATAAGTAGAGAGAAATCTCAAAAGCATGAATCTGGTGAAGTCAGGTTTGAAACACTCACTCTCCGTCATATGAATAGACCACCAAGTCAGGCCAAGAGTCCGTCTACGGGTCCTCTGACCGCGCTGAGGACATATAATACGCCTATACCTAGAATAAAGGATGCCTTCATGCAGTACTGGAATATTAACCACACTATCATGTTCCTAATTCATATGTGCAGAATATTAAGTAAGGCCTTAACAAAGAATACCAAGTGGTATATCCCTCTTCTACCACCCCCCTTCCTGGTAGGGTGGAGACTGGCCCGTTCGATACCATTGCATATCAAATTTCATCATCATATCGTATCTCATCCTCATCTCGTATATATATATAAAGTTTCTCAAGTAGGACAACACCCGATGAAGCTGGGCTGCCCTATGACCCTAGCAAGGACTCTATGACTCACAGATAACGGCTGTTCTGTATTCAAACGCATACAGAATAAGAATGCTCATTCGTAAGTGCAATTCCTAAGCACAGTACTACATGACATGCTTTTATGCATATGCATCACCTACATACTATATGACACATTAGGCAGGAGGTACTGGTTACTGAGTAAGCCCCGGAGGACTTACCTGAAGAAGTGCAGAATCCAAACAATAATCAGCAATTGCAAGCAATCCACCAGATCAGAGATCACCTAGTAATCCCATAAATAACATCATTAGTCTAAGTCTAAGTTACGCAAGACACACAAGTCACATATGAAACATATATCACACATTCATACAAACAGGTAATTAACAAGCTCGCATCAACCATACTTTTCAGTTCATCACGATCAACTTTCTCTTATCAACTTAAGATAACTTCCATATCATACTTAACCAAATTCGCATATTATTATTTCATACTCATACTTTCCATCAGGATATATTATATATATCATCATCATCCTAATATCGAACATTTAATCTCTTCTAAAAAAAATCACCACAATATCATGTTATTAGTCACATATATCATACCGTTAGTCAAACGATCATATTATCGTGCTAGTTAGTCATCAAATAAGTCTTATTCTCAGGTTAGTTTCAAAACCATTTCAAATCCGAATTAAACAGTTAAGAATTTCGATCCTTAAAGATACTTACTAAATTCCTTTTTCAATTTATTTATTAAATTACTTTTAAAATCTATAAGTCCAAATAATGTATTTTAAACCCCCAATAATATTATATTTTATTTTAAATACCATTAAATACTTAAATAACTAATTGGTTAAATCCGAACCGAACCAAACTCATTTAAACCCAACCGAACCGAACCCATAATTATTAATCCCAAACCGGTTCAAAATTAAACAAATAAAAATAGGAAGGGAGGTGGGCCCGACAACCAAGTCTTCTTCTTCCAATGTTCAAAACTCCCTGGCGCCAGTTCGAGACTCGATTCCCGCCAGCGCCTCCTCCTCGGTTTGTCGCGCCTGCTCGCCCGCCTGAGCTCGAAGCTCCGTCCTCGGCTCCTAGCTTATCTAGCCCCACCACCTCGGTCTCTCTAGCTCGCTCGCTGGCGGTACTCCCTAGCTCTCGCTCAGCACGCCGATGTTCGCTCACCGCCGCTCTCGAGCTCGCCGTAGCTCTCGCCTGAGCTCACGAGTTCACCCAAATGCCCCGCACTCAGCTCACGCACACTTGACACTCGCCCACAGCCCGACGCAAGTCAGAATCAAATCAAAACAGAGGGAGGAAAGCTGGATGCTCACCGAGGTGGTTTCGCGGATGTCGGAGCTTCGATCGACGTTCTGGGCTTCGTCGGTGGCTCGCGATGGCTCGTCGGACCTGTGACAGACATGGGTGAGTGTGAGGAAGGAGCTCGGGGGTGATTTGGATTGGAAACGAAGGAGAACGACTCACTGAAAGTTTGGTTCGCGATTGAATCGGGCGGCGACCTTGGGAGGTGGCGTTGCTGGAGTCCAATGGTGGCGGCTGCAGCTTGTGGTGGCTCCGAGATATGCTGCTGCTGTCGTGGTCTCAGAAAGAGAGGTCGGAGGAGTGAAGAAGGGTTGGCGGTGGTATTTTGAGGTGAAGAGAGGCGGGAGGTGCCAGCTGGTGGTGGTTTGTGTGAAGAGCAGAGCGAGGTGATGGATGGTAGAGATGAAGAGAAAGGGAGAAGCTGGAGGAAGGAATTAAATGAAAGAGGGAGAGTTGAAGTGATGGAAGGCGTGTAGAAGAAGAGGAACGGAGTAGCTGCGGTTGCAGAGGGTAGGAAAGGGGCGAGGTGATGGGTACAAACGGGGATGTGACTGGTAATAAATGTGGGCCTCAGTTAATTTAAATATTCGGTAATAAATTCCGAATACGCGAATTTCGAATCTCAAAATGAGTTCCCGAATGTTAGTTTCCCCGACTCTCGTTGTCTCGATCAATTAGAATTTTAAAATCGACAAAGATATCACTATCTGATAATTATTTTGAATTTTCGAGGTAAAAGGACGAAAATTGTTGGTCAAATTTTATATTCCGGTCGAAATTCGCTAAACGAGTTTTAAATTCATTTTTAATTCTCTTCTTCTGAAAAATTAGGATTTGAAATTCCGAGCCTTTACATCATCCACCTCTAAAAACAAGTCTCGTCCCCGAGACTAAAATAATCTTAAAACAGGGGATGAAGTTTGAAATTGGTGAGTCCAAGGATCATGTCATTGATCCCGTAAGCACCTCATAAGTGCCCCTATGAGATACTCACAATACCGTTGTCATAATCATAATATCTCCAATAGATCGTAGCAAGAATGTAATATGGGCCCCTACCACATCCTTACTCCAACTTCTCGGCTAATCCCATATTTCCTTCATAGGTTTCAAATCAGAATCAAATCTCATCAATTCGGTTCTATAATCCTAGCAATTCCAATTTAAGGCATCATATATCATAGCAATTGTTCAACATAGCGGTCGTACCATATATTCAAAACAGCTCATACTCATGTCACGGGCAGTCACATACCATAACATATCTAGCATCGTATCGTTCATGGTAGGATTTCTCACCTCCTCTCACAGAAGTTACACACCATATATATCAATCAGATAAGCACGTCATATCAAAAAGATAAAGTGTCATCACATTAGAGGCAAACATTTATTTCCTTACACTAGCATTCCATCGAGTTCAGGGGATAATTATATTATCACTAACAGTTCACTATTGTCAACGACAAGACATGATAGAATAAACATCGTCTATAGCATAGAATTCACACCATATTCGGCCCCAAGTAGAGCATACGCTAGATCACATCCTCAAGAGAACCTGCCTACAACTACCAATCATGACAAGACACGACCACTACCCATCAGCTCTTGTACTAAGATCAACTTCACCGAGGTCTACCAACTCAATCCACTACCAGTTCTAGGCACCATTGTATCCTGCTCACATACAACCTTTCTAGCCTCATAACTATTCGCAATCAAGGCCGAATAAACCAATCCAAATACTAAGTATTCCAACTCCTATGCCATCAAGTCATCTAAGGGCCAATCCATTTCGACATCCCGGTCTCAAGTCTTACCTTCCACTCGACCATCTAAACTATTTCTCGGAGTTTCCAATCACTCGGTTTCCTGATCCGACAAGCTTAACAACTCGACCAACTACGCACCAAGACTCCTTATCAAGCGCACCCTCATCCTAGGGGTCCTCTACCGGTCCCATCTTCGCCTTCTCAGAGAGATCTCAAGTCCCTAACTGAACCTTCCTCACGATCGATCTAGACGCTTCTTAACAATCTCGCCTACTCATCCTAGGCTCTCAAGTCTCCGCATGACCATCATCTTCTAAAGAGACATCTCGAATCACCTTGCTAACTTAATCATACTTCCCACGCCACTAACCACTCTCACTAACTATCTACCTCTAAGGACCCAACTCATGCTGACCATCTCACACCTGACACTCTCGACCAATTCTAACGCATAACCCAACTAGTGGTACCCCCAACCACGAATCACCATGACCCTCAAGCCAACCCACTCTAGATCCTCTTCCCATCATACTCTACCCGGACTAGTTCCCTCAACTCCGCATGTTTCCCCAGATTGCCTGAGATCACGCTTCCTTAAACTTCGAAATCTCTACCTTATGTACCGATCATCATTTTCACCGAATTCCTATGACATCCTCGTCCGAATTTCCTAAGCACCGCAACTTCACCAACCTTCAAAAATTTCTTATCCTCTAGCATCCTCAATACCTTCTGCTTTGTCTACTCCCCAAATCCAAGCTCATAATCTCCCTATCTCAACCTTAAGCCCACAATCTCACTAGGAATCTCAACTACATCATTGCCTAGGTACTAGCCTTTCCTCAAAGATTCATCTCACATCCTCAATTACCTTAATAGCCACAATGACCTCCACTCATAAATCCCGATTCATTTCCTATGCCAAAATCCTCCAACAATGCATCTAGAGATCTTTCACTCATAAATTCCCCAAGCATTACCAATTATATCTAAACAACCTCCAAATACTCATCACACGTACAACCCTGATATGAACAACCAAATATTCCCGATCGATAATTTCCCAAGCAACCTCATACTACTTTTCCTCGGAAATTCCTCAACCTCATCCCTTACCGAAATCGCTCCCACTCACAGCACACATCACCTAGTCCCAAATTATACGATTCCTTAGACGTTCCTTAATTGATCATCATCGACGCCGCCAACGATCCGCTCATAGACTATCTAGACACCTTCCTTAGCACATCAATCCGTCTCACAACACTTCCCCTCAACAATCTTTCCGATCCACTCCTAGATCTCTCATCCACCTCTAGAACTACACCAACTGCCTATACTCACATCAACTCTTAAGGTCACCCTCATGGAGCTAGTCTAGACCTCAACCGCTACCCTTATATCCTATACGCTCACACCTTGACCCACTACCTACCCGCACTTCTAGCTAGGACATATCCCTCAAAATCTCGACATACTAGCCACGCTCCCTACCTAAGACCTACCTGGAAGCTCATCTATACTCACGGGCCACTATCTTCAATACATCCCAACCCACTCGGCTCTACTCAAACTAACGCATCATTCCTGCACCTCATCTCACACAACCAAAGACCCAATCCGAAGACCTCAATCCACCTGCCACTTTCCAACCCGTCTCACCGAAGAATCTCACGACTCAAGCTCAAGAAGAAAGCACTCCCATACATATAACCCATATCCTACTCACCAGCAAGTTAGTATACCAAGCACTAAGGCACATCGTCATAGAAACAAGTTAGTCAGGCAATCATTGCTACCAATTCAGCACCTCCGTTTCACACATTCAATTATGTCAGTTCTAGGCCTATCACACAACATCAATTCCGATTAGTATAGAAGAGTCCACGATTGAATTAAGAACGTTCTTCCTTGAGTCATCAAAGAGAATCGCGTACGCGGCTACCATCTTTCAAATGTCTTCGTCCTTTGTATACTTTTGGCGAGGTCAGTCCTGTGGTCTATGGGTCATGGTCCCATCATACTACCGCTATGGTGCCACTTGGTCGTCGGTCCTTTCTTGCATGTCGACGCTCATCGAAGGATTGCAAGGGTTAGAAGTTACGGAGATAGGGGAGAGACAAGGGCGGACGACACAACTTCCTTAAGAGTTTAGACATGGACCAGGACTAGGGACGACGAGACCAAGGAGAAGATCCTAACCCGAGAGTTACAACGATGCCCTTATAATTGTGTCACGCAACTACGCAAGCACATAAAAATCAAGAGATATCATCACATTATTTCACACTAGTATGCACCTATCTCAAGGGATACCGATTTATGCATTCATAACATGTTCATATAATCATCTTTATGTGTGCGCAGAACAAGCTAGCAACCTATCATTTCATTCACCAATCATGCTTGAGAGACTAAGAACATGTATGCACAGACTGACATGGGACATATATGGCATAAGTTATGCAAGACCTGGCAAACATCACAGGATATCATATGCACGACTTATCACTCAATTTAGATACACACATAAGCAAGTCATAATATTGCGAGATTGAGGCAAGTATGCTAAGATGCACCCTAAAAATCATGATAAGGGTATGTTCAGTTCATGCAGGGTAGGTATAGTAACTATCTCATCACATACATCCATATTCACATAGTATGACTAAGACGTCGCACAATCATATGAGGGCCTATAACTGGAAGGTATATATCCTACATGATACTAGCAATACTTATTAAACATGTACATAGTCATGAGGTCCAATCAGGTTCATATGGCATGCTAAGTCATCCAATTCACGTTTTAACATACAATGAGAGTTGACCACACTATCATGGACCTAGTTCATAGGGTGACAGTAATCATGGGAATTCAATACATACGGCACATACATTTACTCATAAGTGCAACCATGGAAGGTACCCGAGAGAAGATGGTAGAATTCGTGTTTGACTCTTTTGGCAAGGAGACACGGTTGACCATTACGAGACTCAAGAGGGATGACTCTATAAGATAACGTACTCCTAACTCAGAAGAATGTCGATAATCAACCTCAGGTAACCCTCACATCACACACAATCCCCGAAAGTAGTTTGTTGACCGACCCAATTTCCCGTAGAGAATGTTGACATCAGGTATGAGACTCGATTGACATCTACGGTTGGAATACAAATAGGACTCAAGTTGAGAGGAACGAACACTCTCGACCCTTACTATCACATCCAAGTGCTTTGGTGGGACGGATGACGGAATCGGGATTACCAAGGGGGTTGTACTATCGAAGAACTATTCCGCCAAGATAGAAAATCTGATTACATAAGAACAAGGTTTCCTCCCGCTATCCCGTTTGCATAGTTATTCAACACATTATTTAACTCAAGGCATACTGATTAGTTCGCTATCCTAAGCACAATAGAGCACTCATCACGGAAGCAATCAACAAGATTAATATGATCCTCTTTGAGAAGGATCGCCCTCGAGCCCAAATGCATATATGTACATATATAAACGTATGCATAGAGACGATCTATGCCGTCCTTCGAGGGACGACTGACCGGAGGGGCAAAACCTCACAGCCTCCTAACTCAACACTCCAACGTCCGTGGTGTTCCTTGGAGTCTTCTAGGCCCATCTGTAAATAAAAGCTAGTATTTTGCCTACCGTTCCCCGAATTCTACATCCATAAGGGATGTCTACCGCTTGGGTCTCTACCCACGAGATTATTTCCCCTTTATTCATTTTAGGTTTTAAGTCCAATTAAATTCATTTTGCCCTTTATAAAATATTTTCCAAAACCTTTTGAAAACATTGGGCGATTTTCAAAACCTCTTCAACCTATTGTACTCGGATAGCGAAACCTCATATCTGATACCACCTTTGTAACGGCCCGGGATTATGATTCCCGAGTTACGTTTCGAGGGATGAAACCCCTCGTTGGGATCTTGCGCCCCGAGTACAAGTTGAAGGTTTGAAACCGAAGATTTGTAGTTTAAAGTGGGATTTCGCACCCAAATCCGGAAGGTCCGTTGGAGACCCCGGGGTAAACCCATGTACTTGTCCTAAGTCTACAACACGGGAAATCGTTTATCATGCAAATGGCATAAGTTCAGAAAATGATACAAACAGTGCCACGGCAGAGCCGGGTCAAAACAGAGTATAAGTAGAGAGAAATCTCAAAAGCATGAATCTGGTGATGTCAGGTTTGAAACACTCACTCTCCGTCATATGAATAGACCCCGTCATAACAACACAAAATCAAGCAGTGTATCAGGTACATGAAACTATACCACCAAGTCAGGCCAAGAGTCCGCCCGCGGGTCCTCTGACCGCGCTGAGGACATATAATACGCCTATACCTAGAATAAAGGATGCCTTCATGCAGTACTGGAATATTAACCACACTCTCATATTCCTAATTCATATGTGCAGAATATTAAGTAAGGCCTTAACAAAGAATACCAAGTGGTATATCCCTCTTCTACCACCACCCCCCTTCCTGGCAGGGTGGAGACTGGCCAGTTCGATACCATAGCATATCAAATTTCATCATCATATCGTATCTCATCCTCATCTCGTATCTCATGATATATATATATATATATATATATATATATATATATATATATATATATATATATACATACATATATACATATACATATACATATACATATACATATACATATACATATACATATATATATATATATGTATACACATATACATATACATATATATATATATATGTATATATGTATATATATATATGTGTATATATATACTAGAAAACGCGTCTATACTCTCGAAGTTAACCTCGAACATAGTCTAGACATTAGCCTCGAAAACATATTACCCCCGAAAATACCCTCGAATTCGACCTCAAGATACATTTCGAGGCGTAGAGGAGGGAGGTTAAATGTAGCCTCGAATGTTAACCTCGAGTTTTTTTTCGAGAGTATTATAGCCTCCAAATAATTTCGAGGGTAATTTCGAGATTATTAGTATCGAACTATTTCGAAACTAAATTTAGTGCTATTAGCCTTCAAATTGCCTTTAAATGAAATTCGTAGGCATTTTCGAGGGTACCAACTTCGAGGGTAAATAGTATCGATTTATAGCATCAAAGTAATTTAAGTGCAAGTACGAGAGTAAAATACCCTCCAATATAACCACGAAGATAAATATTCGAGATCACATTTAACCTCCCTCTTCTACGCCTCGAAATGTTTTTTGGGGTCAAATTCGAGGGTTTTTTCAAGGGTAATATGTTTTCGAGGGCATTTTGTCAACTCAATTTATAGTCAATTTAGAGGTTAAATTTAATATTTAAGTTACTAAATTTCAGGTTAAATTTTGTAGCTAAATTTGAGGTTAAATTCATTAGTATCAAATTCTTTTTTATTCTTTAATAAATGCATCCATGAAATATATTTTACTTTAAATAACAACAATAAATAAACAAACATAAACATTTAAATTTCACAAGTAAACATAAACATGTCCTTGTGGCATTAACCCAACTAATTAGTTCAACCAATACATATTCGTGGATTGTAACTTTTGGTTGATCTCGAGCTTGACGGCGAACTTGAGAAGGGGTAGCATATACCTTGTCGCCTTGTCGGTACGAATAAGCCCTTTATATCCTTTCTTCCAATCCATAGTCTTGCATTAGAGGGCCAACCACATGCTTCAATCCAAATCTTCCCTCCGTGTCTCTCTCTTGATGTTCACATTCAAGATCTTCTGAAATGGGTTCAACTTCTTTATGAATAGCAGCAAGTTGTTCATATTTTTCCTAGATTTTCAACAAGCAAATAAATTAACAAAGCCAAAAAAAAACCACATATCAAAAGTGTAGCAACCTCTTTCAGCAACAAGAAAGTTTCACAAGTTGTTAGCAGGAAGGACCAAGTTGTTAATTATCAGCACAAAGAAACAAGATATTCACCAACATCAAACAAGTTGTTTAGCGACACAAAGCAACTCGTTTAATAGCACAATGTATGATGCTTTTTCATCATCTTGATTGGCCTTGAAAGATATTTGCAATCCAGTAAGCAACAATCATTGATTTTTGGAATATGTCTATAAATTGCTAGGTGTGAATGATGATAGTTGCAATCTTTAAATCACTGTCTGATTTTCATATAATTCATTGCTCAGGGTTCCTTTAGGATGAAATGCAACATTTTGGATGCAGGAGACAAAAAAAATGATCTTTGTGCATCCTTATATGATAGTTGTGGTTTACTCTTCAACCAAAATTAGTGTCGAGGATCTATTTAGACACTTTTTTCAGCAAAAAAAAAATTAAAGTCTATTTTCCACAAAATTAGTGCTGCTAATGGTGGGCTTTATCCTACTATGATATAACCCTCAAGCAGCCCTTTGCACAACCTAAAAGAAAATGAAATTCGAAAAAAATACCTTCTTTGAGGGTGATGCAAAACCAGTAGGGTGAAGCAAGGCTCTAGCCTTCCAACAAAAAACCTTGTATTCGTGGATGTGAGTGACAACAAATCGGTGCCGGGGACAAACAAGATGTAAAGGGGTGCTGCAAATGACAAAGAAGAGGATGTCGAGATCTCATCTTCAACAGAAAAAATCAACATAAACGGGCACGGACGACATATGGATAGATCTTGGCTTACCATAGTGGATTAGGAGAGGGATCTCGGCTTCACTAGAGGAGAGAACAGGGAGAAATTGCAGAGAGGGAGGCGACACCAGGGAGCCGCGACGAGGGAGGCGACACCAGGGAGCGGATCTCGTCTTCAAGCCATCCGAGAAGTGGCTGACAGGTCGGCGACACCAGAGAGAAGTGGCAGAGAGGGAGGCAACACCAGGGAGCCGCTGATAAGGAGGTGAGAATGGGTCGGGATCTCGTCTTCAAGTCATCAGAGAAGCGGCGGAGAGGTCGGCGACACCAGTGAGAAGTGGCTGAGAGCGAGGTGATCTAGATGAAGCGACTGAGAAGCGCCCCTCTCAAGCGGTGGTCTGAAAGAGGCGAGGAGTGAATGGATCTAGGGTTACAAAATGTGAACTGTTCTTTTTATATCACCGCTCAAATAGAAATTATACCACCGCTCAAATAAAAATTTTGCCTCCTAAATTTTGATAAGCCGGGAAATTTTGACCATAAAAATTTCAAAACAATAAATAATTTTGGGTATACTATTTCTTATTTTGAAAAGTTAAAATATACGAAAATTAATGATACATTAAAAAAAAACTTACGCTAATAGAATGTATCATCATCATAATGGGTGGGTGTGTATGGATACACATTTTAATAGTTAAAAAACCGTTAAAATGAGATAGGTTTTTTTTTAACATAGGAACAATTTAAACTTGCTTTTTGATTAAAATTTGTGTTTAAAAAAAAATTAGTTGTGATAGCTTTTTTTGGTGTTTTTAATTTATTTAGTTTGAAAATATCATAATATCTCTAATAATAATCAAAGAAACACCACTTTTTTACAAATAAACACTTTTATGTTCCATACAGAGTTTATATATTTTTTCATAATCTTAACTTTATTTTACACAAATTTTCAATTTCAACTTGTTTATAATTTTAGTCACTTTTTTTACCTCGCCCCATACGTACCCAATATGTATTCTAATTATTATATTTTTTTATAAAACATAAATAATGTTATTTCATTCTTTTAACTTTCATCTTGTAATATATGAATAATATCTGTATATAAATATGTGAAAATTAATACTTCAAAAAATGACTTACTCTAATCAAATGTATCATAGTGTTCAACTCCATGAATAATATCTGTAGACTCTACTTCTGTATCACCGACTCTCACTACTAGAAACAAAGTCATTTCCAACGTAAGTGATAACTCCCTCCCTTGATGGAAAATGGAATAAATGTTTCAAGGGCTTTGACAGGATGTTTATGTCAAAGGCCTTGACGCATTAACAGTTGATGAAATACAAAACCTATATTATTTGTCCGAATATTATTTTATATTATTATATACTTCCGTTATATTATATATATGTATTGAACTGACCTTTTCAGGAAGTAAAGTTGAGATTATCTCTTTCCTTTGGTGCATATGAGGAGATCTTATTCAAAAACGGATCATGGCTTCGAAGTGTCCTTATATAGAAGATTGAAGATCAAGCCTGATTCTAGAACCGTTGGTGAAGATCCTCAGGCGCCATTCCACTCATATATAAAGGAAAGAAGGAAAAAGACAGATGACACAAGTACTACACACGAGCTTTCATTCATTCAAGCGATCTGTCTTCCAAGTGTCTCTCTGCTAAGCGCTCAAGAGTTTGTTGTTTATTTTCAAAGCCTTTGAGAGTCACTGTGAGCTTATAGGATATATTCATTTCAAGTGTTACTCGAGAGTTTATAACTCGGGAAGTTGCACTAGGCTATTGATTTGTGAGAGTAAGAGGATTGTACTAGATAGCTGAGAGAGGTGGGGCTCTTCTAGATTGGTCTAGGACTCCAAGGGAACGTGAGTTGACTAGATTGCAATTGTATAGGAGAGAGGCTTCTCGGTGAGCTATTAGGATCCTAAGCTAAGCAATCAATAAAGCCTTTGAATCCTAGGGTTGTGGAAGAACCCTAGGCGGGGACGTAGGCCAAGTTGTGCTGAACCTCGTAAACAATTACTCGTGTCCTTTACTTATTGCTTTACCTTATTTCCGCACTTGGTTCGAATTGCTTACCTTTGTGATTCAGGTTTATCTCAAAGGTTTTGGTACAAGCTCCAAAAGTCTTGAGACTTTCTGCGAAAAACGGGCATACTCTATTCAACCCCCCTTCTAGAGTATTTCTTATTACATTGTTTTTACATTTTCGAACCTTCAGTAAGTGTTCCCACAATTATATTTATTGGAAAATATTATAACATTAAAAAGTATTGGAAAAGAGTTTCAACTATAAATGGAAATAATTTTACATAATTTTTCAACACTAAAAGTATTGGGAAAAAATTCCAACAATTGAATATGTTGGAAATTGAGAAATAATTTTAAATAATTTACTTGTGCAGGTGCAGTTATTTCATATAAAAATTATATTGAGAAAATCTTTTGATAAAGAGATAATAATTATTTGTTTATCCTTCAAAAATCAATGAATCATTATCGTGTAGTTCAGAAAGAATCGAATTAGATCAGTTAAAAAAAGAAGATATGTGAGAGAAAATTGAATTTAAATCGTGAGAGAGAGATTGTATATCGGAAATCTAGAACGTTGCTTTATTTGCAGATGATTATCAACTAATGCAGTTTTATCTTTTATCATTAGAATCCATGTTTATCTCTCTATTAATTTTTATCTTCCTCTCTCGCTATGTCACCTTAACTGCATGATCTTTACTCCAAATTCATTAAGCTATTTACAATGCTTGATGGGTGAGGTACAACCCTGATAGGCTTGTGCTTGAGGACATGTCGACATCAAGCCCAGAGTGTACGCAGACGAAACACTTAGCTTTGAACACAATGTGTTAGATGTAAGGCGGTAGAAGGAAGCCATGAATATATAGCAAGTACAAAACCACCCTCAACACATTGTCTATCTTCTTGTGCTCCATGAAATACCATTCAATTCTCTGATAATGATTCAAATTATCAAATAGATCAGTTCTCACTCCAAAGAAGTTCAAATCATTCATGCTCGACATAGATTGATCTTCAATTGAGAGGGTTGGAATAATCGGTGATTCTCCATGTGAAATCCACCGATAATAATTATCAACAAAATATTTTCGATAAAGATGGAGACGTACATTTCAACATTTTAAAATTTTCCATTCTTACATTTCAAATAAGGACACATGATCTTCTCTATATCCATAAATTGGACTTGTGATTTTGCAAAATTGATGAATTCTTCAACTCCATCGAGAAATAATTCATCCTAACCACCTCCATGTGGCAAATGCCTCATGTGTACATCAAATCACGGTTCTCCATATGTAAGAGGAACAAAAAATGAAAGTATGATAAGTATAATGGAACAAAAGATTGGTATGTAGATGGTTAAAAAAAAGTTATACGTTTATCCAGGAACACACTCTTCACGGTGCACCCAAAAAAATAATTGGAGGTTATACGTAACATCAAATTTGCTCTCGAAATCATAATATTGTTGCTATTGGGAATGGTTCATGTACTCGCTTACCCTCAAAAACAACAATTCGAGAGTATTGACAAGGGTGATCATAATAGTTTAACCTCGAAGTTATGAACTCGAGGGCATGCCCGAGATTAATATTTACATATTTTGTGACTACATTTTCAAGCTATCTCTCTGACGGTTTTTAAATCATATAGATTTTCTTGCTTACCCACTTTGTAACTAGTATGAAAATAAGAAAATAATTATCAAAATGATGATACTTATCAGAAATGAAGATCAAATATCACAAAATACTTGATCGAATCTAAGAAAGCACACAAAATGGAAGGAGAAAGAAAAGTGTATGTGAGTGAAAATTGATGAACCTCGTATGTTTTAGTTGGCAAAGCAAAATAGGCAGTTGGCGTATTTAATGCATTAATTATGGCTAACAGCTTTGCTCTCGATCTTGACCTTAAAGGAAATTCATTTATTTCGAGGTTATACGCCCATAAATATACCCTCGAATACATAATTTGATGTTACTTAGCCACATTATTAGCCCCCAAAAAAAATCGTAGTCATTTAGGATCAAACTTACCCCCGAAATTAGTCTCGGAATATATATTGAGTTATTACACCCTCAACTCTACCCTCCAAAAAATATTCCAACCTATATGCCCTCGAAATTAGCCTCAAGTGTACCCTCTGACAACTTCATTGCTAACATCGCTTGACAATAGCTTCAAAAAAGTGCCCTCGAATTTTGTTTTCAGGCTAATATACACTCGACTATACCCTCGAAATATACATTCGTGGGTATATGAAACATATATCACACATCCCATAAATAACATCATTAGTCTAAGTCTAAATTACGCAAGACACACAAGTCACATATGAAACATATATCACACATTCATACAAACAGATAATTAACAAGCTCGCATCAACCATACTTTTCAGTTCATCACGATCAACTTTCTCTTATCAACTTAAGATAACTTCCATATCATACTTAACCAAATTCGCATATTATTATTTCATACTCATACTTTCCATCAGGATATATTATATATATCATCATCATCCTAATATCGAACATTTAATCTCTTCTAAAAAAAATCACCACAATATCATGTTATTAGTCACACATATCATACCGTTAGTCAAACGATCATATTATCGTGCTAGTTAGTCATCAAATGAGTCTTATTCTCAGGTTAGTTTCAAAACCGTTTCAAATCCGAATTAAACAGTTAAGAATTTCGATCCTTAAAGATAATTACTAAATTCCTTTTTTAATTTATTTACTAAATTACTTTTAAAATCTATAAGTCCAAATAATGTATTTTAAACCCCCAATAATATTATATTTTATTTTAAATACCATTAAATACTTAAATAAGTAATTGGTTAAATCCGAACCGAACCAAACTCATTTAAACCCAACCGAACCGAACCCATAATTATTAATCCCAAACAGGTTCAAAATTAAACAAATAAAAATGGGAAGGGAGGTGGGCCCGACTACCAAGTCTTCTTCTTCCAATGTTCAAAACTCCCTGGCGCTAGTTCGAGACTCGATCCCCGCCGGCGCCTCCTCCTCGGTTCGTCGCGCCAGCTCGCCCGCCTGAGCTCGAAGCTCCGTCCTCGGCTCCTAGCTCATCTAGCCCCACCACCTCGGTCTCTCTAGCTCGCTCGCTGGCGCTGCTCCCTAGCTCTCGCTCAGCAGGCCGATGTTCGCTCACCGCCGCTCTCGAGCTCGCCGTAGCTCTCGCCTGAGCTCACGAGTTCACCCAAATGCCCCGCACTCAGCTCACGCACACTCGACACTCGCCCACAGTCCGACGCAAGTCAGAATCGAATCAAAACAGAGGGAGGAAAGCTGGAAGCTCACCGAGGTGGTTTCGCGGACGTCAGAGCTTCGATCGGAGTTCTGGGCTTCGTCGGTGGCTCGCGATGGCTCGTCGGAACTGTGACAGACATGGGTGAGTGTGAGAGAGGAGCTCGGGGGTGATTTGGATCGGAAACGAAGGAGAACGATTCACCGAAAGTTTGGTTCGCGATTGAATCGGGCGACGACCTTGGGAGGTGGCATTGCTGGAGTCCAATGGTGGCGGCTGCAGCTTGTGGTGGCTCCGAGATATGCTGCTGCTGCCGTGGTCTCAGAAAGGGAGGTCGGAGGAGTGAAGAAGGGTTGGCGGTGGTGTTTTGAGGTGAAGAGAGGCGGGAGGTGCCAGCTGGTGGTGGTTTGTGTGAAGAGCAGAGGGAGGTGACGGATGGTAAAGATGAAGAGAAAGAGAGAAGCTGGAGGAAGGAATTAAATGAAGGAGGGAGAGTTGAAGTGATGGAAGGCGTGTAGAAGAAGAGGAACGGAGTAGCTGCGGTTGCAAAGGGTAGGAAAGGGGCGAGATGATGGGTACAGACGGGGATGTGACTGGTAATAAATGTTGGCCTCAGTTAAGTTAAATATTCGGTAATAAATTCTGAATACGCGAATTTCGAATCTCAAAATTAGTTCCTTAATGTTAGTTTCCCCGACTCTCGTTGTCTCGATCAATTAGAATTTTAAAATCGACAAAGATATCACTATCCGATAATTATTTTGAATTTTCGAGGTAAAAGGACGAAAATTGTTCGTCAAATTTTATATTCCGGTCGGAATCAGCTAAACGAGTTTTAAATTCATTTTTAATTCTCTTCTTCCGAAAAATTAGGATTTGAAATTCCGAACCTTTACACTTAGATCAATGAAGGAATTATCGAAATCAAATTTCAAAAAATCAATTCCTAAATCTCTAACTCTGTCAAACAATTCCAGATCCAGTGTCCTTCGAATCAACTTTCTCTCTCATTTCTAGGCTTATTTCACTCAGATCCAGTGTCCTTTGAAGAAACTTGCATCTCGAAAAGTTAATGGAGTTTTAATCATCATGAAAACTTACTCGAGCAATAAAATCTACATTCACGGTCATCCTATGGTAAATTTAATCATTTGGTCAATCCATATTTGTGTGTTTGTTATATATTTAATCCTAATTTATTTTCCTATGGTTATTTCCTTGCCTTGATTCTGAACTGGTAAATATATATAAGATGGGTGTAACCAAGTTATAAAAACACGCGGATCAAACCAAGGGTCCCGTGGGAAAATTCATGTGCCATATACCTAGCTCCCAAAAATCCCCAAAAAACTACTCCCTAAAAACGACCTATCAACACCCATATCCTTATACATCCAGCCCTCAAAGCTCACTAAACTATCGACTAGCCCACTAACATCTTCACCCAAAGTTTTTCCTTCCTAGACTTGCATTTGCACTTGATGGAGATCCTATTCCTGCATGCCTTTGTAATCTCCATTTCACATTTCGCGGGCCTTCATTGCTCACCCATTAAAATCACCCTTTTCCGAGCCCTCCAATTCCTTGATGTGATTCATAATGTCTAAATATCAATATCTAATTTTAAAATGAAATCCATCAACTTGAGAAGTTGAGAACTCAAGATGCCCTAGAAACGAGTGCTAATATGCATCGGCAACAAATTAGAATTGAACCAAGATGACTTAAAAAATCGAAATTGATAATAACAAAACGACGAATATTTAACCTAAATCTTTGAAACAACAATCGACAAAATAGAGATGAAAGCAAGTGGTGAGAAATCAAAGGATGTTACCTAGTTGACAAAGCATGCGAAATTGGAGAGCGGGACTGAGATAGGGTAGCTGAGCACAGGAGCAATACACACCAATCTATAGAAAATCAATTGAAACCCTAATATGAAATTTCATGGAGGAAAAAGAAAAAAAAAGTATAACACAAAGGGTATGAATGGTAGAAATTTGAATAGAAATGAAGTTCAATTACTTGGGACGGATCAAACAAGACCATCAGGAGGCGATTATTGATGGTTCTTCAAGATTTCGTACGCAACCTGAGATCAAATAGAGGCGAGGGCGAACAGAGAGGAGTCGGAGGAAGCTGTACGGTCCGTGCTCAACTACGACAGAGATTGGAGTGGATTTTTGAGACCGCACAGACACGAGAGCAAACCGAGGAGTCGAAGGAAGTTGCTGGTCTGGATCCATGCTCAACATCGACAAAGATTATGGTGGATTTATTGACAGATTCAGAAAGGAAGGGGTAGAAGAGACACTGGCAAGGGTAAGGGAGTGTAAGGGGAATCCAGAGAGAAGACAGCAGCCACGAGCAAACTCTCCCATAGCGGCCATAGTCTTTTAGATGAAAGGACGAAAATGGACATTGAAAAGAAAGAATAAATAATTTCGAATTCAATGTTTTGAGGGTAAATGAGAGATTCAACACCTAAATGAGTCTCATCCGTAGATAGTTTTATAAATTTAGAAGTGGATGGGAAGGATTGCAGAAACTCTCCCATAGTCTTATAGTAGTATATATATGAGTCGCTAAAATTTAATCTATATAGTGGTGAATTCGATTCGTTTATGAGAAGTACAAGAGCAATACGCAAGATCGATATATCAGTTTGCCTCCTATAGCCCTAATTCTCAAACCCATATTAATTTTTTATTTTCAGATTGCTTACAAGCCTTACAGTATGATTGTAACTTGTGTTTAAAATAATTAGTTAAAATTCTCATCTAATGTATTAACTATAAACTAGTATAGTTCCCGCGACATGACGCGATTTAAAAAAAAAAAAATTCACAACAAAATAAATTTATATTATACAATTAAATAAAATATTATTTTAATATTTTGAATTAAACATATAAAAACAAACACATAAGAGTAAGATATAATAATCTCAATCATGATGGAATATTCCATTATGATAGTAAATCAAGATTTACAAATAGACATAGGTTTATATTAATTTAATATTTTGAATTAAACCCATTGATTATTTTCAAGATGAAAATCAAGGATTTTTTTGGTAAGTGTCAATTTTCTACAAGGTCTTTTGCAAAATGTCCACTTTTATTTCCCCTTTTGCAAAATGTCCTAATATTACATTTTTACCCCTCCTTCCCATTCCCTTCCTTCCTTCCCCTTTTTATTTTGACCATTGACCGGTCAAAGTCAATGAATTGGTGACACAACTTTGGTGACAAAAAAAAATAAATTGGTGACACGTTTTTTTTTTTTCGAATTTTTTTTTTTTTACGAATTTGGTGACATAAAGGTGGTGACACCAGTCAATGGCTTTGGTGACACAACTTTGGTGACACATGTATGATGATAAACAAATTTTTGGGTGAAATTTTTTATTTTTTTTTACGAGATTAGTGTCACCGCCCTATCACTGTCACCACAACCAATATCGCTGTCAACACCACCCATATCGCTGTCACCACCCTTATTGCGGCCACCACCTCTATCGCTGTCACCACTCCTATCGTTGTCACCACCACTCCTATCATTGTCACCACCACCTCTATCACTGTCACCACCACCTCTATCACTGTCACAACCACCCATATTGTTGTCACCACCTCTATCGCTGTCACCGCCCTATCGATGTCACCACCACTCCTATCGCTGTCACCACCACCTCTATCACTGTCACCACTACCCATATTGTTGTCACCACCCTTATTGTTGTAACCACCTCTATCAATGTCACCGCCCTATCGCTGTCACCACTCGTATCGCTGTCACCACCACTACTATCGTTGTCGCCACCACTCCTATTACTGTCACCACCACCCATATTGATGTCACCATCCTTATTGCTGTCACCACCTCTATCGTTGTCACCGCCATATCGCTGTCATCACTCCTATCGCTGTCACCACCACTTCTACCGCTGTCACCACCACTTCTACCGCTGTCACCACCACCCCTATCACTGTCACCACTACACATATTGCTGTCACCACCCTTATTGCTGTCACCGCCTCTAACGCTGTCACCGCCCTATCGCTGTCACCACTCCTATCGCTGTCACCACCACTTCTATAGCTGTCACCACCACCCCTATCACTGTCACCACCACCCCTATCAATGTCACCACCACCCTATCGTTGTCACCACCCTTATTGTTGTCACCACCTCTATCGATGTCACCACCCGTATCGCTGTCACCACCACCCCTATCGTTGTCACCACCACCCCTATCGCTGTCACTACCACCCATATTGATGTCACCACCCTTATTGTTGTCATCACCTTTATCATTGTCACCGCCCTATCGTTGTCACCACTCCTATCGCTGTCACCACCACTCCTAACGCTGTCACCACCACCCCAATCACTGTCACCACCACCCCTATCGTTGTCACCACTCCTATCGTAGTGACACTGTCGGCGATGACACATACAATAACAACTTTTTTTGGTGATAGATTTGTTTTTCGAGTTTTTTTACGGAATCACTGTCACCACAATTATCAATGTCACCACTGATGTCACCACCCTTATTAGAGATGACCCTCTTGGTGACATATGTAATTTCATGAAAAATTAAAAAAAAATAGTGTAATCAAACACAATACGACAAAAATAAAAATTAAAAAAAAACATATAATTTCATGAAAAATCTAGTGTAATCAAACACAATATCACCATAAAAAAAAGTGTAATCAAGGTCATAGCATTCCAATCCAATGAATATATACATTTCTATTCTACACTCCCTTGTTCCCAATCTGAAATACAAGACTCTAAAAATCAGGTGGGCCACACCATATGCCATCCAAATCATGATTGCATTGGCCACTCAGCACAAACCGAAGAAATTAAACATATTGTAACTCACATGGACCTCAGAAACATTTTATCAAACAGTTAGTGTGCAACTCCCAGAAACATCAATGACCCAAATTTTCACAAGGCCAGAAAAATACAAATCCACATTGGAGCTCACTTGGTGACAGAAGAAGGCATTGGATTCAAGCCGAGTGAAGGCCGGCGCCGCCTACTCAGATTTATGAAGCCCGGCGCCGCCAACGAATGGCCTCGTCCTTGCATCGGCTTACATCGACCGATTGGAGGCGAGCAAGCCTAATCCCCTCTGGATGTTCGTGTAGTAGACATAGTCGAACTTGTTGGAGTAATGATGTCGTTGAACACATAAATCATTGGATTTTGAGAGTAATCCTTTCAGGCGGACCTCAATCCCTGCGCGACGGATCTGAGGGCTAGGAGCGGCTGTAATCGTAGATCTCGGGGGCGAACACCTTGTAGTGGGAGAATCCGTTGGTGTAAGCAAGGATGTAGAGCGACGGTGTCGCGATCGGTGAAGCCATGGGAGCTGCAGAGGAGTTGTGAGGAGGAGGAAGACCGGATCTGAGATCTGGAAGCGTTGAATTGGGACGAACAGAGAAGGGATGAAGGGACGAGACAGTAGAAACGGGGTTAATTAATAGCAGGGGTAGTTTGGGGTTTCCAAAAAATTTTAGGACATTTAGCAAAAACTCTTTTTAAGTGGACATTTTACAAAAGGAGGTTGATAAAATGGACATTTGGCTAAATTTTTTCGAAAATCAATTGATAAAATTAAAAAAAAAAAGAGAAAAAAAAGTTTAAAATGAGAGAATTAAGGTGGATGTGACACGTGGGCGTAAACTCTTATGTTTTAAGAGTTTATATTGATATAGATATAGATTATACAATTAAATAAAATATTATTTTAATATTTTGAACTAAACATATAAAAACAAACTCATAAGAGTAAGATATAATAAGCTCAATCATGATGGACTCCAGTATGATAGTAAATGAAGATTTGCAAATAGACCTAGGTTTATATTAATTTAATATTTTTAATTAAATCCATTGATTATTTTCAAGATGAAAATCAATTGAAAATTTTTTTAAAAAATGAGAAAAAAAATTATTAGTTTAAAATGAGAGAATTAAGGTGGATGTGACACGTAGGCGTAAATTCTTCTATTTTAAGAGTTTATATAGATATAGATTATTATTTTCAAGATGAAAATCAATTGATAAAATTAAAAAAAAAAGAAAAAAATGATTAGTTTAAAATGAGAGAATTAAGGTGGATGTGACACGTAGGCGTAAACGCTTTTGTTTTAAGAGTTTATATAAATATAAATATAAATATAAATATAAATATAAATATAAATATAAATATAAATATAAATATAAATATAAATATAAATATAAATATAAATATAAATATAAATATAAACATAAATATAAATATAAATATAAATATAAATATAAATATAAATATAAATATAAATATAAATATAAATATAAATATAAATTATGTAATATGTATATGCGGGACTGGACAGGGATTTGCGAGATCCCACAGTCTTGTCCCGCATCCCGTACCGCATAATTTTTGCGGGACGGGACCGGGACGGGATTCACTTTTTTTTTTCCTTAAATCCCACCGGGACCGGGAAGCCGATCCCAAGATTTGCGGGATTTATGTCCACCCCTAATTACATGTATTGTTGTTTGGCAAGGAGGGAAAGGGTGATAGAGTGATGTGATGTTTATTCCCCAACTATTATTAAGCATTTAAAAGGGAAAGTGTCGACCAGACTTCAAAAAACAATCGCAAAAACATGAAAAATGCCACCATGGAAATATTTATTCGTTGTGAAGGAGAAGTTCTAGTTGACATATCAAGCACGGATATCCCATTCAATTTTCCGTGTCATTATGGTTTCTGGAAAATAGATCCTCTCCGAAAAGGACGATATTCATGGGTTACTACATCTTTTTGTTGTTATTTTCATCCATGAAATAATTATCCCAAACTGAGAAGTTCATTCCATATCGATTTTACAATGGACAAAGGGTTCGTGAAATATGCTTGAGCGAGCCACCTATCACCAAAAAGAGTGATAAGCTTCACACACAGAAACGCCATCTACCCCCATCTTTTTCTCTGTGTACTGAGCCGCATAACCTAGACAACCGGCAAAACCATGTCGCTACCACCACAAAGAGCTCGATTCGGAGGATATGCCCATTTCGAAGGCAAACCGAGGGGCTGTAGTATGGATACTGTTGAGTGGGCAGGCGAAATCTCAGGCCGGCGGAATATTCCGAAAGGGGACTTTCAAAGAGTGGAGACTCGGCTCCATTTGTTGCTGATCAAAGATGCTAGGAGCTCCGGCCGAGAGAAGAGAAGCAGGTTGTTTTCTTCCTACTCCCTGCAACTTTCCTCTAATTTGGGGATTTCAATTTGTTATTTGGGGATTTTGGATTTGGGACGAGTTCAAGAGCTTAGAAGGGAGGTTGATCAGAAGCCTAGAGAGTCCCGACCTTGAGCAAGGCAGCGCAGCAAGGACTCTCTTGGATCCTCGGGCTCGACCTTGCAACGTCGAAGACATCCTCAGGTGCGACCTAAATCTGGTATGTTAGGTTTAATCTTTCCCTTTGGTTCTACCGAATTGGGGTCTCAATTTGTGGTGGCATAGTTCACACCCGTTATTCTAATCTTTCCATAGCGCCTTTCAATTTGTGGTGACCTAAACCATATTGCATGATTCACACCCGTTCTATTAATCTTTCCATAGTGCCTTGTGATATAGAAATAGAAAGGAGCAGTTACCTCACTTCCCCCACTCTTTTCCGCACAAGTGTTTTTTTCCTGTGTAACTGGCTCCATATCACATCAGTTTTACTTTTGTTGTAACTGCTTAGATTTGGATTGTGCCTTTTTTGATTTCTTGTGCCTTTGGAATAAAATCTGCATTTATTTACTTTTTTCTTTGACAAATTTTAGTTCTAGTCATTTGTTGGCCATTCTCCCATTTTAATAATGGATGTCAATTAAATCAATCACAATTTGATATATGATTAATTTAATATGAAGTTTTTTTATACTCCATATTTGCGAAAATTTACCCTCCAACAGTTGCCGCCCCCCCCCCCCCCGGGAACTTTGTGCGTGCGAGATATCGAACACGTTCAAAGTTCGAACAATGCGCAATTGATGCACCGTTTGTGTTTCAATCGGACCTTGCTTAAGAAAGCTTTTTGTTTGATTTGTAGCCCAAAGAAAATTTGAACTTAAATTGTGATTCCGACGGACATTGATCACAAAGAAAAGCAGTTCTATTCAGAACTTGTGTATGACCAATGTGATATAATCTTGTATGGGTACATGAGAGTCGGAAAGATTTTCCCTCCAGAATTTGATTTCTGTTTTTCTGGCTTTTCAAGCAATTTGGCATTTGAGCTTTTAGACTGATTGGATTTTTGGCTTTGAGTCAATCTTGGCTTTGACTTTTTGCTGATTTGGTCTTTTGGCTTTTGATCGAAGATTTTTCACTTTAAGCTTGAATTTGTATTTGACAGTTTTCTTATGAAGGAAAAGAATTTGGATTTGATGACTTGACGTCATAGGCTTGAACTTTTTGTCTTTTGACCGATTGCATTTTGATTTTCAGTCGTAGACTAAATTTGGTTTTGACGACTCGGTGTCGTAAGCTTAGCTTTTGTAACCTTTGTGGTTGAAGCTTTGTGATCAAAATCTCATATGAGATGATTTTGAAAAATGATACCCATACCTTTTGAAGCCAAGATATTCGGTGGCTTTTTCTTTGAGTTTTTGTTTTGAGTTTTGGTTTGAACTTTTGGGGCTTTGGATGACCGTACACATGTAGATAATGTAGGTCAATTTTTTGTTTGGGAGGGAATGAAGAGGCTTTGGCTTTTTTGGCTTTCTAGAAAGAAGAAAACTTGAATAAGTTTTGAGGTATTTTTGGTTTTTGGTTCATTGGGAAGAAGATTTGATTTGAGAGACTTTAATTGACTACCACATTTTGACGTGATGATCAAAGTCGGAAAATTTAGGCAGGAGCCTTTAGTTTGTTTGTCTTTGTGAGAACGTTTTTGACTTGATAATCAAAGTCAGAAAATTTAGGTAAAGGCATTTTGTTTGTTTCTCTTTGTGAGAATGTCTTTGAAATACGTTTTTTTCCCCTCTATTTTTCTTTTGTCTCATTTTCAATACAGGCACAAAATGTGCAAGGAAGATGTTTTTTCTCCTCGCTGGATTTTTCTCCCTATAGTCGAGACAACGCTCATATGACTACAAAAGGCAGATAATCTGATCTTCTTTTTCTTATTTGTTGAGAAAGGAGGATGTTTTGTTCGTTTTTGTGGCTGCACCTAGCATTTGGAGTAGCTAGACTGCCTAGGTACCCCCTTTATGAGGGATGAAGCTCAAGTCTTTTAAACACCGAAGATTTGAGAGTTCCACTTGAAGCCATCTCGGGCCTTTCGAATGCAGACACTCTAGGCTCTATAATACTTGCAGTTAGAACACCCTCTTCGTATGAAATTTGGAAAATTTTGACATAAACCTCCTCGATAAGTTTTTGTGGAGATTTACCCTTGAAAGAGGGTTTTAGTTTTTGCACTTGAACTTTACGCTTCTTGTGCATTTTTGAAGTTTTTGTAAAGCTTGACTTCTTTCCCTTTGATTACTCTCTTCATTTTGAGGAGGGAATGCTTGGAGCGAAGAGTAATCTTTGTAACTCTTGCTTCCTTTTCGTGCATGTCATTGGTCCATGAAACCGTACAATATAGAGCGATGTCTTTGTCTTTCAAGAACTCTTCTTTTGAAGCATCATCTTTCACCAATGCTTTAAGAGGCAATCAAACTGTAGGGCTGCCCCTAGTTTCAACATCCATAGAAGATGTTTTTTTTAGAAGACACTTGGAGTGAGGGAGTACATTTTGCCACATCTACTGTTGAAATGGTATTTGATGACGCTACTTGAGTCGAGGGTGTTGCACCCTCGATTTCGATTTCTCCCTCGTTAATCATCTCCTCTACAATGTCTTTGAAGACGTAGCAATACTTGATTGGATGACTAACGAGTTGGCGGTACGAGCAATATTTTGGATCATTCGTCTTGCCAAACTCTTTTGACCTTTTTGTCTTCAGGAGTGTTAAAAGCTTAGCACTCACCAATTCATCAAATATCCCTTGTACATCGTCATCGTAAGAGATATTTCTTTTGCCTTCTTGCATTTAGGGTGAGTCTCTCAGCTGGCTCCTTGGCTTTCTCTTTTATTTGAGCTTGGGAACCATTCTTATTAACGGACTCTCGTTCATGTTTGACGAAAGTCGCCATGGACTCATCTTCATCTTGTACCTCATCACCATCACTGTAGTTAGTCTCACTATCCTGAGACTAGTTGGATCTTCGTGCGAGTTGTTTTTTAACGTTACACGTTTTTGACACCAACTCATCAAATGAACGAGGCTCGACACTTCCAACATGTACCGCCAATTCCGGTATTAGGTTGTTTGTGCACATTTGAACACAAGCTTGTTCACTTAGTTTTTCATGGCATTGGAGTCTTATGCTCCTCCACCTGGCGATGAAGTTGTTGACGAGCTCATTACGCTTTTGAATGGTATTTGCAAGATCCAAAATGGAAACTTTTGCCTTCGAGCTCACAAATTGAGCTAGAAACTCTCTTTGTAAATCGTCTCATGTTTGAATCGACCCTGGTTGAAGTTGGGTGTACCAAGTGAACGCCAATCCCTTTAAAGATTGAACGAATTGCCTAATTAATAAGGCATCGTTTAAGGCAGTTTCACCACAACCAGAATAAAAATGAGCTAGGTGCTCGTGGGGTGAACCGTGAAGGCCATCGAACTTTTTAAAGCTCGGTCTTTGGTAGCATGGGGGAAATGGCATCAAATCATAGTGTGATGGCTAAGGTTTTTTATACTCAAGCACTATCATATTTTCTGATGCCAGGCTTCTTTTATCCCTTTAGCGATCATCTCTTTGATTTCTTGTGGAGAGATCGACGTGCTACCGCTTGGACCTTCACCATTTGGCCTTGATTGTTCTGGTCTATTTTCTTGAGATTAAACATTTAATTGTGCGAGAAGGGCTGCTATTTGAGCATCTTTCTCATCAAGTTTCCTTTGCAACTGTTAAAGTTTCTCTTCGACACTTGATGTGCTGGTAGTCAATACCGGCATCATATCTGGTCCCTCTTGTGAGCTGTTTGCTTGAGATTCAACCATTGATGCATGTGAACTTGTTAGCTCCAACCGATCTTTCTCTCTTGCATCCTCTTTGGAGAGTTGACATATTTGTTGAACCTCCTTGCCCTTCTTTGATCTTGAAGGCTTAACCTTTATGGCTATGGGTTCCGTCTCTTCCAAATTTGAGGTCATGTTGACTTGTACAACCTCTTTCGGATAGATGGGCAAAAACCGCGAGGATCTCTTTTGAAGAAGCCACTAAGGGGATTTTTTTTACCCCCTGCGAGCTAGGAAGATCTTTTGCAAGGGTTGCACTCACTCGCTATAAAGTTGATAAACGAGCTAGCACAAGAAGAGGTCTTGTCTTTCCGCGTTGAGATCCACACTCGCGTCCCCTTCTCTTCGTGGATATGTTTGCCTTCTTGGCAATGGAGATGGGTTGTGGAGAAGTTGCAACTACCCCCTCATTCTTTTTGATGATATGAATAATGGGCCTTTGAACGACCTCTTTGGTAGGCTTGGTGCCGCTTTAACCTTCCTTCTGCATTTTGAGCTTGTTGCAGATGGGATGGTTTTTGAGATTGTTGTCGACGAGTCGGGTGATCTTGAGCTTCCTGCCCCCATGGCTTGGAAGGGCTTCAAGCTTCATGCCCCCTTCACTTGAGAGTATTGCAGGAGACTTCGACACCCACTTGACAATGTTCTTATTCTCCGGAACTTGAAAAGCTCCAAAGATGTTGTTGACCGGCATCGTTGTAGACATCGAGTCCCGGGTGATGCCAAAGTGAGCTTCAAATGATCGTTTCTTGATCCAACGACCCTTTTTGATGATGAAGGGTCTGGAAGCTCGTTGAAGTTGACAATCACTTGAGGTGTCATTTGTACCTTTCAAAAAGAGATAACCATGCATTAGTATAAATACAACTAAGAGATGAAAAGGCAAAAAGGGTCCCACAATGCGTGCCAAAAATATGGTGAACAAAAATGCGCAAATAATTGTACAACACATTTTATTTAATTTTTTTAATATTTCAGTTTGATTCCTTTTGGTTATCCTCTTGATTCGAAGTCGTATAGATACCAAGATTTGAATGGTTTTGGTGATTTGGGTTGTACCCAAAATTTAGCGGGTTGCCTACGTATCTCTTGGAAGAGAATAAAGTCTTACGTGGTACAGAGTGTCTTGAATTTTGTGTTTGGTTTGGCTTGAATTTGATTTCTTTTTCTTGTATGCATAAGAGGATGAATTTCAAACCCACCTTCTACGAAGGGTAGCTCGAACAACATTCCACCCGAGTAACCTGAACCCACCTTCTCGGAAGGGTAATTCAAGTAACACGCCTATCATTTGCATAAAAAATGATTTGATTTTAATGTGGAGTTTGATTTGTTTTGTTTGAGATTTGACTTAAAGGTGAATTTGGGGGTTGTGATTGAACTCGTTTGTGAGTTTCCTATGTACACTTTTGGAAGGGATCAAATCATACGTAGTTCTTGAAAGGACAAATTTGAATTTGGTATTTGGTTTTTTGAAGTTTTGATCGTGATCGAACTCGACGAGCAGAAGCTTTGTATCGAGTCGGAGGACACACTTTGGATTTGATGGAAATTTAATTCTTGGGGTGACGTAGAGTCGATCAATAAACTAATGAGATTTGATTGAATGTTTGGATGTTTCTGGACTCGGTGAGGATTCGATTTACACCGAGTTTCCTACGTATCTACTTGTTTGGTGGAATCAAGTCACCGTAGTTCGGAACAAAAATAAATTTTGCATTTGGGTTTGATCGCGGGATCATTTGAGAGTGGTGATTGAACTGGACGAGCAAAAGCTTTGTATCGAGTAGAAATGTACAATTTGAATTTCATTTTTGCGATTGAACTCGACGAGTCTTGGCTTTGTATCTAGTGTCCTACGTATCTCTTAGAAGAAAATCAAATCACCCGTAGTTCTAAAACGTACCAATTTAATTTATTTGGTTTTGACCTCATATTCATTTAAAGGGAATTTAGAGGTTGATGACTGTACCTAATATATTTTTAGGATTTAATATCGGGTTACCTACGTAGACGATATGAGGCGTCAAGTCTTTACGTAGTTCTTTTAAAGGACAAATTTGATTTAATTTGAGTCAGGCGACTGAATCCGACATATATTGAATTTTAATATCGAATTTCCTACATAACTCGTAAATGAGTATCAAGTCTTTACGTAGTTCTTTTGGGGAACAAATTTGATTTAATTTCAAAAATTTGATCGTTTGAGGATCGTGTGATTGAACTCGATGAGCTCGTAGCTTTATGTCGAGCTTCCTACATACCCGTTTCAACGAGATCAAATCTTATGTAGTTCTTATCTAGAACTAGTTTGATTTTTTTATTTTGTTTGAAGATTGAACCCGACGAGCTTTAGCTTTGTGTCAGGTGGCCTACATATCCGACAAGTCGGAATCAAATCTGAAGTGCGGAATAGGCAGACAAACAATAGACAAATACTCTAGCAAGGGGGGAAGAATAGAGTATGGAAACTTTACGCAAATGCTGAAACTGGTAAGACTTTACCGCCAGAAGTAAGACCTTATCTACAAAAAAGTAACTAGTTAAGATAGAGAAAGCGAGTAAGAAGTAAAGCAAACACAAGCACGAATGAAAAGAACATAAAGTAAAGGACACGATGCTTGTTAACGAGGTTCGGCACAGCCGCCTACGTCCCCGCCTAGGGTTATCCAACCCGTAGGATTCAACAACTTTATTTCACTTTATCTTATGAGCCCAGATACAACCTCTAGAAGACCTTCCCTCTTCTAGACTACTTCCTATCTAGCAACCCAAACACTCAAGTGAAACAAAGTCCTACCGATACAGAAGTATCTATACGTTTGGGTAGAGATGTACCCTTAGTATAACCTAAATGAATTGTACAATAAAGCTCAATGTAAACCTCACACTCTCAAACAAATAAAATACTTAAACCAATGGAGAGACGCGAGATCCGATGCTTGTAAGAGACGAGATTGTAGTAGATCGATATTCGTTGTAGACTTGTATGTTTGTGCACTCTTCCTCTTCTCCTTAAATAGGCCGTCTTCGTTTAATTCAAACATTTGAAATATCTCCAAAGGCGTTGAACGTTGCACCAATAATTCCTAGAGAGATCTTCGGCTCTTTTAAATTAATTTCAGAACCTTCACTTCATATTTGTTGAGATCTTGAATGAAAAGATACGTTGGAGGATCCTTGGACTTCGTTCAAAAAAATCCTACAAAATCTCAACAATCTAACAAATAGATATAGGATAAATACGATGGAATAAATCCACACTAAAAATCAAAACAAGCCCATTCAAAGTTAGGCCCACTCGAATTTAGAACTTGCACCATTACGCCCAATTCCAATTCTTCCATATAGGTTCAATATTGGGTCTTTAGAAAAATAGGCCTAATTATAAATTAGGCCCAATGAGATGGAAGACTTGGTAAGATAAGCCCATTAGAAATAAACCCAATTACACTAAATACGAATCAACCAATCTCATAAGCTTACGTAACTCTTTGAGGTCACTGTCGGTAAGGACTTACCAGTGTCGGTAAGGCCTTACCAAAACCTGGAAACTATGGTTTTGATTTTCTTTCCAAACAATAAGGTCTTGACTATGTATTGGTATTGATGGTTTGTTTTGAAACGTTGGAGGCAGCCAAAAATCGGTTCAACCAAATCTCTTGAAGATCTCAACAATCCAACAACATTTGGACTTTGAAGATTGCTCCACAAGATCTTCAAAAAAGCTTCTAGAAAGTCAACCCCAAATGTTCAATAACCAAATCAAATCCTGCACAAAATCTCCAACAACTAATTTGAATTTAAATACCAGGAGATATCAAAATAAATATATAAATAAATATATTCGCATATATATAACAGATAGATATTATTTGTCTTCCATCATATAAAAAATAAAAGCATATCATCAAGGTGGAATCAACAATCTCCCCCTTGATGGAAGACAAAACGAATATCAATTATAAGCAAATAAACAAGCATCGCGTAGCATCATAGCATAACAAAACAAACAAAAACGTGCCGCAACATCATATAGCATAAGCAACATCATATAGCATAATCAACCTAATTTCTCCCCCTTTTGTCTTCCAACAAGGAAGGGAAGAAATCGGATTTTCACCATTTTAGCAGCTTGTCAAGACCTTGAAACTGCTCTCAAGACCTTGATATGTTACTAGACAACATTACTCCCCCTACGATAATGCTTCCCTGTTCAACATTCAAATTAAGCTCCAAAAACAATATTAAACAGAGAGAATCATTAGTAGCATAAAACATTTATATATAAAAAATAAAAAATTATCCTTTATCAGCAAGAGCGATTGTTCCAATCCATTAAAGCTCTTTGATCTTGGTGATATCCTGCAAAACGAACAAACATCAACCTTTCCGGCTAGACCAATGTACAAATTTAGATTCATAATTAGGATAGACCATGTTTGGTGGTGTTGTCCCTTTAGGAACCCAAATTTGTCTTATCCGTTCATTTACATGTACAGGAAAGGTATTTCTAATGATGTAAGGGTCATTTCTTCTATATGGACATGTTTCCTTTACATGACCCTTTTTGCAACAAAAGAAACAAGTAGGAGATCGCCAACTTCCTTTTGCCTTAACAAACGTGGTAGTAGGTTTTACAGGAAAATTCCTGTTGTATCCCATACCACTTCGGTTCAAGGAAAGTTGTTGTTCTCCAAGCATCTTGTCGAGAGTGGCTTTGGATCTAGTGAATTGCATCAGGGCTGTTTGTGGATCTTGACATTTTTCAGATAATTTCACTTTTTCATTCTCAAGGTTATTGTTTTGAGCCTTAAGAGAAGAGAGGATTGCCTTTAGTTCTGAATTTTGACTGTCAAGATCTTGCAGCTTCTGCGACAGCTTCCTTATGCACACTTCTTGATCCTTTACCTTCTCTTTCAAGGTGTTGATTTCTTTGTTGCAATCTTCCTCATTAGAAATCATATTTTCTATAAAATTAGAGAGAACATCAACTGGACTAGAGATAAGGTTTCTTACAATACCATCTAGATGTTGATCGCCTTGGTCCGCCATCAAGCAAAGATTTACTGGATCATTTTCCAAATCCGATTCACATGTAGAGTCTAAATCGTCTTTCTTTCGATCACTCTTCTTCTGCTTGTTCTTCTTCTTTTGAGGACACTCTGATGTGATTGTAGTCGCCCATGAACTCTTCTATTGTTTCCTACAAAGGTTTGTCTTCGGAGGTGAACATCAACTTTTATTTCTGAAAACTATTTGGCGACATCTCGGTATTTTGGCTCGTTCTGGATCTAAAAATTCCAATTGAAGCCTATGAGAACTTTTTGGAAAGATATTTTAAGTGGCTACAACTTTATTGAAGGATTCAATCGTCAATTCAGCTTGGAAGATGGCCGAAACAGGGGATCTTTGCAGCAGTTCGAAATTCTAGCAGCTCATCGGAAATGCAATAAATAAAGACGGAATGAATTCAATAAGGTCGGATTAAATGAGGGGGCTTTAGGTATTTCCGACCTTCCATCTCTTTGATGGCAACCAAGACCATTCATTTTCCCTCATTATGGTTGTCCATCTCTCCGTCATAAATCTTGGAAACCCTTTCGTATTATCCGTCATTAGTTTATCAATTAATTTTAATTTATTTTATTTTTCATAGATTCAATATTTTTCCTATATAAACGGATGTAAGAACCTTTTTGGAGAGAAGTTGAATTGGAGAAAAATTTGAGCTTTGTGCTTCCTTCGTTTCGGGTTAAGAAACAAAATCTATCTTGATGAGATGCCGGATAAAATCTCTTGGTGAGATGCTAAGAGCGATTTCCTAGTGAGAGACGACGGAATCAAAGGGTCGGAAACACTCGGAGTGCGAGGCCGAGAGTGCGGAAGATCGAGTGTTGGAGAGAGCTCGGAGTGCGAGGCCGAGAGCGATCTTGCATCACATATCCCTCAACCCCCATCCCCTACTTTACCACCATTCTAAGGCATTCCACAGCCCCATAATCACCCTCCATTCACCCCCAAAACGTCACCACAAAGCAGCCCTTCAATCCCTCTCAAACAAGCCCCGTTTGGACTCGCCTCTGCACAAGCGACGTCTCGGTAAAACGCGATTTCCTGCTTCGTCTGACATCCGATTGACGAGATCTGCCCCAATCCGCAACCGCGACTTCAAGATCTACAAAAGTAATACTTGAACGTCCCCAGAAGCCGAGCCAATGGATGGAAAATTGGAAATCTTTGAAGACTGATCTGTTGTTCTAGAATCTGCCAAAAACTTCCCGACCTCTCGGAACTCTCGTCGCCGGTCCTTTTGCTCGAGCCCGGGTCCAAGCAGGTCAAGTGGTATCAGAGCAATTACAAGGGTTCTTCAAGATTTCGGGTCAAAATGGTCAAGAAGACGAGTTCTAAGCCTTTTTTCGAAGAGTACATCCGATGGGCTATTCGAGCCTATGATGATGGGTATCTTCGTTGGAGTAACATGGATAATGCTAGATACGATGTAGTTGATCAAGAGCTCCAGAGGAGATATCGAAAGAGAAGGAGTCGAGAGGATGAGGCTTGGCGTAAGAAAAAGGTTGAACCACCTTGGGAGGAGACCCGCAAGCTCGCGGAAGATTCAATGCAACAAGTAAAGGAAATTCGAAATCTTATCAACTCATTGGGGTGGACGCTATCAAAGCCCACAATAGCCACACCTCCCTCTTCAAAACGACATCTTCTACGGCCATGGGCGAGACACATGCGATTAAAGAAGGCAAGTCCAAGAATGTTTCTACTGAGATTGCGAAGGTCAACCCCGAGCTTAAGAAGGATGAGGAAATCATCCAAGTTCCCAAGGTAGCGCTTTCCATGAGGGAGAAACATATGCCAACCGACAAGTCTACCTTTCTGAACACCATGTCGACCAAGTGGTTGGATGCGACCCCTTTCCTTCTGTCTTACTTGCCTTCCACGATTCAAGAAGTACAGGGGATTCAAGATCCGTCCAAGGAAGAAGAAACATGTTTGAAGAAGTCGCTTGTTTCCATCACGGATTCGAGGACAAATCCTTTTCAAGGGGAGAAGGATGATGTGATCGCAGTTGCCCATGAGCTCGTCTGTTGTTTCCTACAAAGGTTTGTCTTCGGAGCTGAACATCAACTTTCATTTCTGAAAACTATTTGGCGACATCTCGATATTTTGGCTCTTTCTGGATCTATAAAATTCCGATTGAAGCCGATCAGCACTTGTTGGAAAGATATTTTAAGTGGCTACAACTTTATTGAAGGATTCAATCGTCAATTCCGCTTGGAAGATGGCCGAAATAGGGGATCTTTGCAGCAGTTCGAAATTTTAGCAGCTCATCGGAAATGCAATAAATAAAGACGGAATGAATTCAATAAGTTGGATTAAATGACGGGGCTTTAGGTATTTCCGACCTTCCATCTCTTTGATGGCAACCAAGACCATTCATTTTCCCTCATTATGGTTGTCCATCTCTCCGTCATAAATCTTGGAAACCCTTTCGTATTATCCGTCATTAGTTTATCAATTAATTTTAATTTATTTTATTTTTCATATATTCAATATTTTTCCTATATAAACGGATGTAAGAACCTTTTCGGAGACAAGTTGAATTGGAGAAAAATATGAGCTTTGTGCTTCCTTCGTTTCGGGTTAAGAAACAAAATCTATCTTGGTGAGATGCCGGATAAAACCTCTTGGTGAGATGCTAAGAGCGATTTCCTAGTGAGAGACGACGGAATCAAAGGGTCGGAAACACTCGGAGTGCGAGGCCGAGAGTGCGGAAGATCGAGTGTTGGAGAGAGCTCGGAGTCCGAGGTCGAGAGCGATCTTGCATCACATATCCCTCAACCCCCATCCCCTACTTTACCACCATTCTAAGGCCTTCCACAGCCTCATCATCACCCTCCATTCACCCCTAAAACGTCACCACAAAGCAGCCCTTCAATCCCTCTCAAACAAGCCCCATTTGGACTCGCCTCTGCACAAGCGACGTCTCGGTAAAACGCAATTTCCCGCTTCGTCTGACATCCGATTGATGAGATCTACCCCAATCCACGATCGCGACTTCAAGATCTACAAAAGTAGTACTTGAACGTCCCCAGAAGCCGAGCCAATCGATGGAAAATCGGAAATTCTTTGAAGACTGATCTGTTGCTCTAGAATCTGCCCAAAACTTCCCGACCTCTCGGAACTCTCGTCGCCGGTCCTTTTGCTCGAGTCCGGGTCCGAGCACGTCACACTCCTTCATCAAGTGATCTGTTTCACCACATTCATATCAGGTTAGAATTTTCGTCCTTTTAGTAGGGTTAGAAGACTTAACTTTATGTTTGATGATCTCGCATATTCTCGGTTTGGGAATTGATTCTTCATCTTTAGAATCCGAGCAAGTCCCCTTGTGATCAAGTCGAAGGGATCTTCCTCATCATCATCACTTTCGTCATCCTCTGATGGCACATCCTTCTTCATTTTGAGTGCCAAATTCTTTATACTAGAGGATGGTTGACCGTCCTCTTCATTGAGGACCATCTCATGCGTGATAAGCTTTCCAAGAAGGTCATCCAATGCTAGTGTTGTAAGGTATTGCACTTCTTCTATGACGGTCACCTTGGGACCCCATTTAGATTTGAGAAGGCATCGGAGTATCTTTTTAACTTTCTCTTCATTTTGGAAAGTTTTTCCCAATGAGTCAAGGTTAATAATGATCTCCGTAAAACGGGTGAACATTGCTTTCACTGACTCATCTTGGTTCATCTTAAACAATTCATATTGTCTAAGATAGATACTGATTTTGGTCTCTTTGACCTGGCTAGTCCCTTCATAAGTGACTACCAACTTATCCCAAATCTATTTCACAGGTTTGCAAGAGGAGATGCGATTGTATTCATCGGTACTCAACCCACAATACAATGCATGGATGGCTTTGAAATTCTTAGCCGTGCTTTCCAGATCCGTCTGATTGTATTCTTCTTCCGCCTTGTTCACTTTCGTCCCATTGAGTCCATTCTTCTTGGTATATTAGGCCCTCGCGTAATAATACGTTAGAGCTCTAGATCTTGATCAATAATAAATATTTGCATCAAGGATTTCCAATGCATGAAGTTGTCCCCAACAAAGAGAGGTGGACGTAAAACGGATCTTCCTTGACTGAAGCCGCCTTGACCTTTGCCTGCCATGGTTAGACTCACAGATAGTAATATCTAAGGTACGTGAGTTAGGCTCTGATACCAATTGAAGTGCGGAATAGGCAGACAAATAATAGACAAATACTCTAGCAAGGGGGAAAGAATAGAGTATGGAAACTTTTCGCAAATGCTGAAACTGCTAAGACCTTACTGCCAGAAGTAAGACCTTATTTGCAAAACAATAACTAGTTAAGATAGAGAAAGCGAGTAAGAAGTAAAGCAAACACAAGCACGAATGAAAAGAATAGAATGTAAAGGACACGATGCTTGTTAACGAGGTTCAGCACAACCGCCTACGTCCCCGCCTAGGGTTATCCAACCCGTAGGATTCAACAATTTTATTTCAATTTATCTTATGAGCCCTAGATACAACCTCTAGAAGACCTTCCCTCTTCTAGACTATTAGGCCCAATTCCAATTCTTCCATATAGGTCCAATATTGGGTCTTTAGAAAAATAGGCCCAATTATAAATTAGGCACAATGAGATGGAAGACTTGGTAAGATAAGCCCATTAGAAATAAGCCCAATTACACTAAATACGAATCAACCAATCTCAGAAGCTTACGTAACTCTTTGAGGTCACTGTCGGTAAGGTCTTACCAGTGTCGGTAAGGCCTTACCAAAACCTGAAAACCATGGTTTTGATTTTCTTTCCAAACAGTAAGGACTTGACTCTGTATTGGTATTGATGGTTTGTTTTGACACGTTGGAGGCAACCAAAGATTGGTTCAACCAAATCTCTTGAAGATCTCAAAAATCCAACAACATTTTGACTTTGAAGATTGCTCCACAAGATCTTCAAATAAGCTTCTAGAAAGTCAACCCCAAATCTTCAATAACCAAATCAAATCCTGCACAAAATCTCCAACAACTAATTTGAATTTAAATACCAGGAGATATCAAAATAAATATATTCGCATATATAACGGATAAATATTATTTGTCTTCAATCATATAAAAAATAAAAACATATCATCAAGGTGGAACCAACAAAATCGGGCGTAGTTTTTTAACAAACCGAGTTTATATTCTGTGAAACTCGATTTGAGGTTTTAACTCCGTTTTTATTTTATTTTATTTAGGAGCTGGTTTTGAGATTGCCCCACTAGAAGTAATTGACAAAGAATATTTGACGAGTTTAATTTTATGTTTTCTTATTAAACTCGAATTCTTAATTTGTGTCAATTATAATTCTTATATTTTAATGGGTCGGTTTTGTAATTCACTAAAAGTTCTCCCAAACATACATACGATTATATATAATATATCTGTATAATTGCATGTAATTGCCGGCTTTGACTTAGTGTTTTCATGAGCAGAATGGTACATGCTACTAAAGCCGAATTAAGTCTTAGCTCAGCCCGCTTCTTCTTCTTTTTTTTTTAGATCGAGCCCGATTTTTTATACTCTGGTCCATTCCCTTTGGCTGATGAAGTAGTAGCTTCCAACGCCATCTACCCCCATCTTTTCCTATGTGTACTAAGCCGCATAACTTAAGCAACCGGCGAAACCATGTCGCTGCCACCACAAAGAGCTCGATTCGGAGGACCTGCCCGTTTCGAAGGCAAACCGAGGGGCTGGAGTTCGGATACTCTTGAGTGGGCGGGCGAAATCGCAGGCCGAAGGAATATTCCGAAAGGGGACTTTCAAAGGGTAAAGATTCGGCTCCATTTGCTGCCGATCGAAGCCGCTAGAAGCTCCTGTCGAGAGAAGAGAAGCATGTTTGTTTTCTTACTACTCCCTGCAATTTTCCCCTAATTTGGGGATTTAGGTTTCGGAAAAATTAGGGCTGATTTCAATTTGTTATTTGGAGATTTTGGATTTGGGATGGGTTCAAGAGCTTAAAAGGGAGGTTGATCAGAAGCCTAGAGAGTCCCGACCTTGAGCAAGGCAGCACAGCAAGGACTCACTTGGATCATCGGGCTCGACCTTACAACGTCGGAGACATCCTTAGGTGCGACCTAAAACCGGTATGTTAAGTTTAATCTTTCCCTTTGTTCTTCCGAATTGGGGTTTCAATTTGTGGTGGCATATCCTGATTTTGATTTGGGTATATGAATTTTGGATTCATCAGTTTGCAATTTAGTAGCTTCTGAACATTTTTAATACCCAATTTATGCCTGCGTTTTTCTACCCTTCTTGATGTTTATGATGATGGAGATTTTAGATCCCCAATTCATGTCTGCTTTTCCTTTGTGGCTGTTTTGAGTGGACAACATTTTCTTTGTCCAGAACATGATGTTTTCTCAATTAAGCAGTGAAGCCTTGAACTTGTCTGTATTTGTTGATTAAATTCTGATAGAATTTTGGCAGCAACTCGTCCTTGTATTCATTTTACTTACAACTGATGGAATTCGGCAATTAATTTGCTTGTGAATTCCGGGCAAAATCCGGCAGCCTTTTGGCGCAATAAGTCGATCCAGGTCGGGATCGAATGTAGTGGCGAAAGAATATACTTTCAAGCCAAGTACGAGAGTGGATGCTCTCAACCTATGACGTGATGGTCTCTAGGCGAAAGAAAATACTTTCAAGCCTATGACGAGCGCAAACACTAGGTGAGAGCATGTGAACCCAAACCTAGGTCTTCTCCATTGCAATGCTTATTTGTACCTGCAAAACAAAAAAAAAAGATGATAGACTTCTACCCTTTGTTTTTGCCTTTGAAGAGTTCTGCTTCTTTTTTTGTTAGGGAGTTTCTTCTTCTTCTTTCTAATTTTTTGTTTGTTTTGTATGTTGTTACAGGTGCACTCAGAAGCAGGAAAAACTGAACGAGGAACTGCCAGAAAGAAAAAGAAGAGAAGAACAACCCCCCTGCAGCATTCTCTTTTTTTCTTTTTATAGGGAATTTTAATAGCAGTTACCTCACTTCCCCCAATCTCTCCCGCAAAGGGTTTTTTTTTGTGCAACTGGCTCCATATCACAATAGTTTTACTTTTGTTGTAACTGCTTATATTTGGATTGCGCCTTTTTTTTTATTTCTTGGGCCTTTAAAATAAAATCTGCATTTATTTGTTTTTTCTTTGACCAATTTTAGTTCAAGTCATTTGTTGGCAATTCTCCCATTTTAATAATGGATGTCAATTAAATCAATCACAATATGATATATGATTAATTTAACACGAAGTTTTTTTTTATACTCCAAATTTGCGAAAATTTACCCTCCAACGAAATCCATTTTATATAAATATATTTTACGAATTCAAGGTCCTTATAGAAGCTGTGTTGGATCTATATGATATCTATGTGGCACCTACATGGTGTTGACTCATTGGGTCGATTTTGACTCAATAGATCACTAGATCTTGGCCCTAAAATTATTTAGTCATTTTGGGTTCGGGTCATTTTTGGGTCCCAGAACCCAAATCGAGAACGCTAAGCATCTCTAAGGTCTTCATATTTGAACAGTCGAATTGGGTTTTCTGAGTTATGTCTTGTTTTGACACGTTTATAACCTCCCCCGCCACTCGCAATGGAGAACGCTAAGCGTCTCTAAGTTCTTCATATTTGAAAGTTAAATATTTTTAGAGTATCCACAACTGAGATACTCATATGGGTTTCTTTACTTTGAAAAAAAAATATAGTATGTAATGTCAAATATTTATAGAGAAAAAATTTCTAGAAAATACCATCATAACGTTTATTTGTAGAAATTTGTAATACAACATAAAAAAAAATCCAAGTCTATCTTTTTTTTAATTATTTTTGGAAGATACCCTCATCATGAAACTTTTTTTTATTAAGAAAGGGTTCAATGTGCAAGAAAGAGTTGGATCTTTAAGAGTTCGGGAGAAACAAAACAAGACAAACCATCAAGGGACAAAATACACAACAAAAAAAAAATAGAGCACACTTCAAATGACGAAAACAAAGTGGAGGAGAAAGGCATTGAAGAAAGCCACGCGTGACCACATGCCTGCACTTTAGCTGAAGAAACTGGTGGAAGATAAGACAATCACTTTATGAGTAGCACCGCCGAAAAGTAGGTTCAACAAGACATGATCTACTGGTAGTATGAAGACAGAACCCCAAGGAAGCTTCTCCTGAACTCATATCCTCTGAAAATATAAATAAAATTCATATTTATAAGGTAAATTTTTTTTTTTCATGATGTATCATTAATTAAATATTATGTAATTTAGTATATAACTATTTTTTAAATACTTTTAATTAATTTTTTTTCATTAAATATATAGTATATCTTTATTGCGTTAGTTTACTAAAATATCTTTGCATGGTGATTTGTATGGGTAAACATCCTAATAAAATATGACATGGCTAGATATGTAAATGCGACCCGTGTTTGATTGAAGACAAAGGTAACAATTGTGTTTTGTGCTATACCCAATGATGGTACCCGGTGTAGAGAGGAAGACCATTTTTGTGGTATTGTAGGGTTTTAGGTATGGGAAATAGAAGCAACCGAACGCTTTCAATAACTCATAGGCAGGGCTCTTATGGTAAAAAAGATCATATATGGAGACTTGAAACCCAACAGAGGAGAGATGGTTTGGCTGGACAAGTACACAACGGTATGAAACACATTCTCCCAAAATTGAAAAGGAAGATGTACGTGAATGAGCCCGCCAACAAGGCTAACTCTTTTTCTTGTATAATACGATGACGACGTTTAACCACCCCCTTTTGATAGGGTGTATGAAGACAAGAGATCTGATGAACTATCCCTTGAGAGATAAGAAAGGGAATAAAGGACAGGGGTGGCCCTAGGGTGTGGCGCATGTGGGCGGCCACCACACCCGTCAACCCACGCGTCCCCCGAAGTTTAAATAAAAGAAACAATATGTGTATATATATATATGGTATTTTTTTGATAAGGTAAAGATTCGAGGGTTAGACAGACTTGTCTTCTCGAGAGGCAGATAAACAGAAGACGGCAAATCGTCGGAACATACATCAAAGAAAAAAAGGTGCAATACAAACACTACTAGAATTATGCAATTAGACATCACGTCTTTTAAGTATGGTAAGAAAACACCCGTTGTTAATTTATCTTATTACATCACTTATTAAATTTGTGATGTTGAAAAACATTTAGACATCAGTCAAATTTTTTGACAGATGTGAAATTACTCATTTTTTGACAAATGAGTGGGATTGAGTGAAGTGTAGAAAAATTTGGAGGGCCTTTCAAATTTTAGGAATTACCTAACACTTAGAAAAATTGAAGGGGCTTACCAATATTTCCTCTCTCCACATTTTCAATCCTTCTTCAGAACACGACCCCTTCCTGAGCTCTCTCCTCCGACAGTCGGATCTGAGTATCCGATCCAACCCTCACATGGCCTCCCTCTCTCAGTCTCAGTCCGATACTTCTCCTCCTGATTCTGACACTGCCCAGGCGCCGCCTCCAGCAACATTCTCCCTCTCCTCCTCCACCCGACGTCCGCGGATAAACCCCTCGGTCTCAGATCCCTTGAATCCGACACTGCCTCCCTCCATCCTTGCTCTATGCCCCTCTTTCTCTCTCATATCCCCCGGATTTGGACCCCAAATCGAAGAAAGTGGTCGATGATTCTCCTCCTGACTCCGACACTACCCAGGCGCCGCCTCCAGCAGCACTCACCCTCTCCTCCTCCTCGGTGAACGCCACTAAGAGCCAACGATGGTTAGTTCTCCTCCATTTATGCTTTATATCTAGGTTTAAGGTTCTTTGGTTCAGATCTAGGTTTTCTATTTTGGTAAAGAATTTTTTATCTAGAGTTTCAATTTGTGTAAAATCTGCTCTTGCATAGGTCCAAGTGGTTAGGGTTTATCGATTTTCAAATTTGTTTCACCATGTCCTCAGGGTGTGGATTCACAACAACAAGAAAACCCTTGGTAAGGGAAACCCTAGCCCTACCTAGATATTTTTTTATCCCCAAAATTAGCTAGCTAGCTAGATGACATTGTTTTGGCTCAATGCATGGGTTAATTATGGATTTAGCCCTTTATTGTTTGTTGTATAAGTTAGTATCAATTCAACTAGTTTGTTGAATTCACTTAGTGCATATATAAAACCAAAATCGTTGTAAATTGATTCTAAAAGCATCTGCGGCATTTTCTCTATTATAGGGAAAATACTTAAAATCTTCTCTAAATTGGAGAATGATGTGCTGGTATTTTTTCCAGATTTGGGAGGATTAGAATATGTGAGTAATTTCTTTTTATCAAATGAACTATTTAATATCTTACAGAGAAGTGCACATCGACCATTAAATTGTTGGTTCATCTTGGATTAGGTTCTACACCATTTTGTACCTATGTCTGCAATTTGCATTAACATATGCTATGGTTACGAGAAGACAGATTCATACGTTCTTAGTTCCGATCCCGGAGACAACCACACCATTGATCAACTTGAGATGATAATTGTGCTGTTCAATATTCTAATTCTTCTCCTATGTATATATCTTGTATTTTTCTAACTGGGAAGTTTTCTCTTCACAAAGGTATCTTGATGCAGCTGGATTAAAAAGATTAAAGTATCATTATTCAATATATGTATTCTACCACTTATTCTCACACTATGATCAGGTAATGTAAAAAAATTCTTATTCTGTTATAAATAATTTCACTTGTTACTGACTTATTGATGATGTTTTAACAATTTTCATTTTTCAAGTTGTGCAAACCTCTTCAAGTGACTGTTTTCTACTTTCTTGACATGATACCTAGACATGTCTATAGATGCTGTTATATTAAGATACACAGAACATTTGTAGATTTTTTTATCTGATTTGTTTCTTTAATTGGTATCCTCTGGCTTCTCCCTGGGTTGATATATTCTTGTCTTTCACCCTATATTCCTTTGTTCTGCTTCGATGTGTTGTACCACTTGACATTGTGATTCCTGTTTGCGTGTTTTATGTGATTTTGAGAATTGCATGGTTGGGAATATCATCTGCTCTTTAGTGATTGTGTTTTGACCAAACATTAACCATCAAGAAGTTTTCAGGTTAACTTTCCTCATATTTAAGCTTTTCTCCCATGCTTGCTCATTACTAATGTCTACTCTCTGCCACTGTTCTAAAAATCGCGCCTAGGCGCCGCCTGGGCACCGCCTAGAGCTAAATAGCCGCCTCAGCACGCCTAGGCATCCGCTTTGACCGTCTGGGCGCCGCCTAGGCGCTAGGCGGCCCCTCACCGCCTAGAATCCGCCTAGCGCTTTTTAGAACACTGCTCTCTGCTGTCTGTTGAGTTTCTTAGTTTATCTATTTTTGTTGGCCAAGAGGTACATGTCAATCCAAGTACACATGTATTATGACTATATTTGACCTTTTTTTCCTGCTATAGTGTTTTGATCTCGGCAAGTATGTTGAGATGAACTCTCACCATGCCTTGTGGAGATGTCCATATTGTAATCAGTCAGTCTGTTATCCCGACCTCAGGTTCTCGGTAAGTTATTGTTCTTATTTTTTTATGAGATGATAATTTAAGCACATTCTCATTTCTTAAGGGTGGCTCAAGTGAATAGCGTAATTGCAGTGGATTTATGGATAAAGACAAGAAGGGTAGTTTGTAGTAATGAGATTTGAGGTTTTATTTTAAACATTATGTTTCAAATTAAGGTACATTTACTTGCATCCCAAATCTAAAATAATCTTGCTATAAACCTGAAACTCGTGATCAACATATGACATTACGTTGGATTAGAGTTATCATCATTATTTATCTAACCTAAAATGAGTTCAAATGTTGGAGAATGATATCTTAGAAAGAAAGGCATCAAGTGAGAAAAAAAAACTTCATATATTAGTTTAGAATCTAAAATTTGATTCATGGCCACAGCCTACTCCAGATACAGAACCTGAGGAGGGTAGGTGAAGGTTTGCTGGTTAGTATATGCTAGTCAAAGATCAATGCATTATTAGATGCAGCATTATTACTATCTTATTATGATCCTACCTTTTGTTTTCTAGCTCTCCTTAAAACACAGGGAGTCGATGTTAAGGGTCTCGTGAAGTCTGCCCCTAGAAAAAAAAAAGAGTCAGAACCGCATATTGGTTGTACTGGTCTAATTTCATTCTCTAATGTGAGTGTTTTCTTCCTTTGTTTTTGGAGACTTTTTAAATTAAGATGATAGCATTTGATTGTGACCGATGTACTCCCTCAAAATGGTAACGATTCATGGTTGCGTCTCTTATGTATCGGATCATTGTTCTTATATTGGAGAGGAGAGGATTAAAGCATGTGCTACACTTGGATAGAATGCTTTTTTTGGGTCAGAAATGGATGGAATGATTTGAAGGGAAGAGGAAAGAAAAGTGCGTAATGGTTAGCTGGTGGATCTACTATCAATTAGGTTCAATCTTGTTTATTGATTTGTGTCTAGTTTAATTCTTAAAGCTAATGGTCCAAAAACTTGTTAAAATTGAATACTGTATCCAGAAAATCCTTAGTTGAATGTAGAGAGAATTAGGGGGCATAGATTCACAACATAAAGGTTAGATGGGACGTGTAAGCCGAGGTTATTACTTTGACATATAGTTGAACGGATTTTTTTTTGCACAACTCGTTTTGTGTTTGATTGCCAAATTCTGCTCCTTTGACATGTTCAACTTTTTTTTTTTTTTTGCTAATCTTATTTACTTGTTTGTGCTTACTTTAACTATGTGGTTATTTTTTATTCAGTAGTCCCATTAAAAATAAACGAACCATTATTTTGTTAGGTTATATTCTATGAGCTAGATTGGAATCCCCGGGTGGATCGTCAAGCAGTGCAATGTGCACATGGATAGGTCAAAATGAACCATGTCTTATCTATAAGCCTTGCACAAAAAGTTCAGTGGATTCAAACACATCATTGTGCTTCTGTTTTGGCTCCAAGTTCAGTTGATTCAAGTACCGCACTCGTAATGGTGCATTTCTAAACATTTCGTTTTGCTTGATAACCTTCGAGACAATTTTTACGGATGATTTTGTAAGAATAATTAGGGCTATCCTCTTATAATCAGGTTATGATCACATACTACGGATTACAAACATCTACTCCTTACTTTCTCGTATCCATTTTTGTACCCTGCTCGCAATTGTGCCTTTCTAAACATTTTGTTTTGCTTGATAACCTTCGAGACCATTATCAATGAGGATTTTGCTCATCATGCTCTAGATCCAGGAATTTGTTGAAAAAGTGGAGGAGGATTTTGGTAGGATATTGAGAAATAGTGGTTATCCTGCTTATTTGGCTACTCGATATGTACATATATTTTCTTTTTGCTTGGATATTGAGAAGCTTGATATGTACATTAAAAAGGATGTTGTATCTCGTTAGGTGACTACTGAAGTTGGTTGTATGTTAATGTACATATATTGTATGTTTTATAAGTTAATTAATATATTAATATTTTCGTTTCCATAAGAAAAATTTTCTTTTAATGAGCAAAAGGTCAACTTCCCACGTCCAACACATGTTTTTACATTATAGTGCTAATATAAACTGATACATATTGATAACAACAACATCGCCATAAATAGCTAGAACAATGTTGAATAATGCAAACACGTCATTTTTTTAGAAATAAACCGATGTGAATAGGAATATCAACATCGGTTGTGCACATATTTCATGTTGTATATTATCTGAAAACAATATAAAATCACAAATTATACATATGAAATTAATATACATGTAATCAATATAATAAAAAAGATGTCTATTTTGTTTTAATATGTTGGTTATTTTTTAAAAAAGTGATGTGAATCTCAAATTTTGGCTTGGTGCGGACAGCTTCAAATGCTTATAAATGAAAAATAACGAGGGTTTAATAACAATTGAACATGTAATAAACAAAATTGAGGGGTTGATTTATATCTATTTATAAAATAAAATAGATGTTTTAACCAAGAAAAGACATCTGCTAAAAACCGATGTGAAAGGTTTTGATCTTTTTACTACACGCGCACATAGAGATCGGAATTTTTTTTGAAAGACATATGTTGACAACAGATGTCTAATTGCTTTTTTTTGGTAGTAGTGAAAGGAACGATGCCCAGCACCACCAAGTAAAACTAGGATGAATATTAAATTAACTAATCCGCTTAACTTAGTTGATAAATGGAAAAGAAAGGAAATGAAATGAAATGAGACCAAATAGCAGGGGTTCGATTCCTACCTACCACCCTATTTTTTTTGGTAAATTACATTTTTTATCCCTAACCTTTATCACTAGTTTCATTTTGGTGATTAACCTTTAAAGCGTTCAAAAATAGTTCTCAACTTTTCCAACTCATTTCATTTTAGTCCCTAATGTTTTAATCATTGCAAAATATTCCCCAAGCTTATATTTTTTAATTTGTTTTAATCCTAGATTTTAAAAATATTATTAAACATAAGTACCAAAAACTACCCAAAATTTATCATAATGTATATAAAATCATTTATACAAAGAAAAAGTACATAAAATCATTCAACACTAATATTTTAATTAAAAAACACCCAGACTCTTCTAGTGTTAAAATTCACAAGATTTGGTGTAGTTAAGGCCATATTATTCACACTTATTACAAAGAGTTTAAAATTATATAAAAAAATAATAAAAAATTGATATTTTATAAAGTTTTTAGCTCCTTAAGAAATATGTTAAAAAGTCAAATGACATCTATTTTTGAACGGAGGTAGTAGTAAGCTTATATTATATACTATTTATTCTTGTCTATGTATTTACTTTAAATGGTGGTGTTTAACATTGTAACACCCCCTTTCAAATCCCAAGGGAGTGTTGTAGCGTCAGTGAATCTGCAGACTTGAATGTCTTTGAATTCTCCTGAGGCTTATAGGGACATGCAACCATGCTCCCATAAACAAGACGGTACTTAAGCAATTAAATAAAATAATGCGGAAGTAATTTAATATCAAAGTATGAAGTATCCAATCCTAACAATAAAGCTAAAGTGTCAAAATCATAAAGTAATAATAACCTCCAAAAAAAGAAAAAATCAAAGTAGCATTGCGGAAACTTTAAAGGTTCAAGAAAACTATAGTGTAATGATTCAGAAATGATAATCTGCTCTTGAACTTTCTCCTGCTCCACCGCTTGCACTAGACATGTGGAATATGGTCTGGTGTTTCGTGAGTACAAAGGACACCAGTCATCTAATAAACAGAATGGTTAGTACAATTAAGGCTAGCAAACGATAGGGAAAATGTCCAAACTCTAACCTCAAAGTGACCATAAAACGGTGTCATAGGTTAAGGGAACGAATATTTAATAGTGGAAACTGAATAAAAAGATAAAAATTTGCACAGGGTTCGGATGATCATAACGATTGATTATAAGATAAGAAAAGGAATTATACCCGAGACAGATGAGTATAATAACTGAAATGACCATCTATTTAATAGTAGATAATAACCATAATCACAATGATAATAACAATAATAATATTACTGCGTGGTACCGGTCGGGCCTTTAAAAAGGACCATGACCTATATCAGATCGTTGTTTTACCACCCCGTAGAGAATGCATTTCGGGATGGACGTTTTATGAAACCTTGTAAGGCGGTGGCTTAATGGACCACAACCTGCAAGTCAGTCTACTGCAGAACTTGCCAAAGGCCTATAGCCACTTGTATCACGTGGTGCATATTTTAACTTATCATACCTAAGCATCACATGTGCATAATTTATCATACATAATCAGTTTATACTAGGTGATCTTAATAACGACATTAAAGCAAAAAGGACGTACAAGCACGGATATTTCAAGGATCTTAATACCGTATGCTATTAATTTGCATGAAAGAGACAAGCAGAATATCATGCAATTAGGAAGAAGAAAATGGGCAATTTTTACCTATCTCAAGTTATAAACAAACAACATATTTAATACATTACTGTAATTAATTTAATAATTGCCCATAAATTTAAACTCATGTCAATTTATGAAAAAGGAGATAAATTACATCAAGCAGACGGGTATGCAATTTATCAAAATTAGCAAGGAAATTGGCCACAGTGCCGCATTCGACACGGAAGAATTTAAAAGGCACATCAAAAGAATCATGAAACACACAAAGGGCGTTGAACGAAATCACTTGCCTTAATTTTTTATGATCGGCTGACGACAAAAAGGTGGGATTTTAGCAACTATTGAATCCAACGGAAAAATGAATATTTAATATTGATATGAATTCCTCGGGAAGCGGGATTAATTTTATAAAGTTAACTCAATTTGAAATTGGATTAATTCTATAAAGTTAAATATCTATACCAATATGAATTCCTCGGGAAGCGGGATCCGGCGTGGGTGCTTCGAGATTTCTTGTTGTCGTTGAAACGGGCATGAATCGAGTAGTTTAGAAATATTAGCCGCTTAACTTAATAAATAATTAACATAGGTCCAGAAACGGAAATAGTATAGAAATAAGGGACATTTCTGTAATATATTAAAAAGATATTAAAAACCCAGTTTCTTTCTTCTTTGAACTCACGTACAGAGACGAACTGACGAAGCTTCTCGGCGGCGATTGGACGCGGCAAGGGCAATAGCTCGGCGCGGCGATTGGCGACGGTGGTGACGAGCAGCGGTGATGGTGACAGTACAACAACTGCATTCGGATAGGGATCGAAGGCGGTGCTTTTCCTCCGGCGTCGATGAGCAAGTGCAGCGACAATCAGGGCGACTCGGACGGCCTCGACCTTCTGTGCTCCAGCAAGTCTGCGCTGCGGTCGATCGACGGCGCTGAAAGGCTGCGAAGCTCATGTCGGCTCGGTTCTTGGCGGTGGTGGACTACGGAGGTCGGGGTGCCGTTGGAGTACAGGGGAGAGGACGGTGTTGTTGTTTTTGACTGATGAAGAATAACGAGGTCCCTCCCTCTATTTATATGGTTGGAATTGAACATGATAGGGAGGAAGAGATCAATCAGTTTGATTTCAACTCTCAGACTAGTTGGGTGAGATTGGGCCAGGGGCGGAGCCAGGAATATTCTCAGGGCATTGGTGTGAAGGCATTAATCCACAGGAAAAAGTTCATGACAGAAGGGGAATCGTCGCCTCTGAGTTATGAAATGGGAAATGTAAAAAAGAAAAACTGATAATGTGGGCCGAAGGGGAATTGAACTCCCAACCTTCAATTCCTCATACACGCCTACTGCCAGTTGCGCCATAAGACATTCTTGTTCATTAAGCACCTCTTATACTATATATATTAGGGGTGGGCACAAATCCCGCAAATCCCGGTCCCGTCCCGCACACACATGTAAATAATATTAATTACTATTCTTAAAAAAAACAGTACCTAATATATATATATAACGTACTATATATATGTATGTATTCCTTTTAATAACAAATAAAAACAGTAAGTATATATATATATATATATTTAAAAACAAATAAAAACAGTAAGTGTGTGTGTCTATATATATATATATATATATAGGGTTGAGTTCGGGTACACACAACCCTAAAAATGAGAAGGAAAGAAGCGCGCTGATTGGTCCACGTGTATTAAAAAAAATTTTAATTGGTCCACGAAAATGGTACGGGCGCTAACCTCAACCCATTCACGCAGTTTAATTCGGATGCCCAGTCGCACACCCCCATGCTTGCACTACACGCGCTTGTATTATATTAAAAAAATTGCAACCCGTTTTCGATGGAAAGGCTCGAACTCAGGTAAATTTGATACAAAGAGGAAGCGTGAAATGGATTACCATCTTACCTACATGCATTTCATGTTAAGTTCCCATTTAATTAATTTTAAAATATTCCTCCTTTCCGATTTCCAATGAAAATGTCCACCTTTTCACATGTAATTGCCGCTTCACGTGTTCACATGTAATTGCAGCTTCATTTTTTTTAATGCAAAGTTTAAAATTCAAATGAACTTGTTTTCATTTTAAATTAATTTTTATTTGGCATTTTTACTGGTTAAAAAAATATTAAAAAAATATTTTTGAGTGTAATTTAATTTAGTAACTGAACCAACCTCTATTTAATCATTGAATCAACCTCTATTTTAGTCACTGAACCAACCTCTATTTACACACTAAACCAACTTCTATTTAATCACTGAACCAACCTATTTAGTCACTGAACTAACATCTATTTAGTCACCGAACCAACCTCTATTTAGTCACTGAACCAACCTATTTAGTCATTGAACCAACCTCTATTTAGTCACTGAACCAACCTCTATTTATTCACTGAACCAACCTCTATTTACACATTGAACCAACCTCTATTTAATCACTGAACCAACCTATTTAGTCACTGAACCAACCTATTTAGTCATTGAACCAACCTCTATTTAGTCACTGAACCAACCTCTATTTACACACTAAACCAACTTCTATTTAATCACTGAACCAACCTATTTAGTCACTGAACTAACATCTATTTAGTCACCGAACCAACCTCTATTTAGTCACTGAACCAACCTATTTAGTCATTGAACCAACCTCTATTTAGTCACTGAACCAACCTCTATTTATTCACTGAACCAACCTCTATTTACACATTGAACCAACCTCTATTTAATCACTGAACCAACCTATTTAGTCACTGAACCAACCTATTTAGTCATTGAACCAACCTCTATTTAGTCACTGAACCAACCTCTATTTAGTCATAGTGGTTCAGCCCTTTTACTCACAGTGGTTCAGCCCTTTTATTCACAGTGGTTCAGCAATTTTATTCATATTAGTTCAACAATTTTATTTACAGTGGTTCAGCAATTTTATTCACATTGGTTCGACAATTTTATTCACAGTGGTTTAACCATTTTATTTGTAGTGATTCACTTGGTATTAAAATGCTGAACCACATAGTATTCAACCCTGAACCACTTGGTATTAAAATCCTGAACCACCTGGTTTAAAACTCTGAACCACTTCGCATAAAAACCCTGAATCACTTGGCATAAAACCTTGAACTACGTGATATAAACTCTAGAACAACTCAGTATTAAAACCTGAACCACTTGATTTGAAACCTCGAACCACTTGGTAAAATAAGAAAATAAGAATCCAATCAATTGCAACCATTTTATTTAGCCCCACTTTAAAGATGAAATAACCCCAATTTAAAGATGAAAATACAATATATTAACACTTTCTTCCAGGGCCGATAGGAATTCGTAAGCAACAACACATTGCCGATGAAGGCATAAGCCTTTCAAGAATCCATTCCCAATAGGAATTTAAAATTAAAATCAGCGGACTATTCTCCACCACTTCTTCTGAAACTAAAAATCTCAATCTCTACCATTACGAAAGAAAGAAAAATTAAGGACATGAAGGACCGAGTCGCGGAGTCGGCTTCATCGAAAATCAAAATTGGAAGGCAACAGATTTGATTTCGGTCGCTTCTCGAAGAATCGAGAGGGCGCTGGAGAGAGGCGATTGGAAGGCGGTGGGATTAGTAGAGGCGGTGCGCGAGGCTCGAGATCTCGTCGGAGCAAGCCGAGGTCCAGGTCTGATAGGATCTCGGAGATGGAGGCTCCGGCGCCGGAAATGGAGGGAGGCGTCGGGAGATCGGGAAGTCACCGGCAGCGAGGCAGGATCCATCACGGTGGACGTAGTCGGAGCAACGGTGGTCGGAGGAAGCGTCGAGAGGGAAGAGAGAGAGTACGAAATGAGAGGGGCTAATTTCAGTTGATTGAGAGATAGAGAGAAATAGAGGGGCTAATTTCAGATTTGATATTGATTATTGATGATGCTGCTGTAGACGTAATGCACTCTTTTAATGCTCCTGTAGAGGTGTGTGTGGGATTTTTTTTCCTTTAAAATTTGGATCCGTATCCACCAATCACATCGCTTCTTTCCTTCTCACCGGTATAAAATCTTCTCACTTGAACCCTCCCATATATATATATATATATATATATATATATATATATATATATATATATATATATATATATAATTGATTACAATATGCTGAATATAGCTTTAATAAGAAATAAAGATTAGGTTTGTGGGTACCCGCGGGCTATCCGCACCCGCATTTGCGGACGGGCTTGTACACGACTTCCAACCCGTTAAGCGGGCTTAGCCCGGCTAGCGCCCGCAACAACGGGATAAGGCCCGTCCCGTTTGATATAAAATATTATACATATATATTTATTACGCCTTTGAGAATCGCAATATATACATGAAAATTTTGAGTTTTTTTATAATTTTTTATTTGAGGGACAAGGCCCGTCCCGTCCCGGTCCCGGTCCTGTCCCGCAAAAATTACGCGGGACGACCTCCGTCCCATCCCGTCCCGTCCCGCGCCCACCCCTAATATATTTATAATAAATAAATTTTTTTTTATATTTTTCCAAGGGGGCTCGAGCCACCACATGCCCCCCTCACTCCGCCCCTGTATTTGGTAAGCTTCTTTGGATTTATCTAAAAGAAGAAGATAAAACTTGGGGAAGAAGAAAAAGAAAGTAAAAAAAAAAAAGGGTAATTCTTTCATTTACCGTAGTCAACCGGAGGAAATGAGGTGGACTTTTTTTTGGCTCAACCAAGGGAGTAATTAGGCCACTATTCTCAGGGCTCACCTTTGGACGGAATTATGGGCATCCAAATATCGAATTAGGTCGAAAATAGGCCATTTTTATTGAGTTTACTCTTGTAGAAATAAAATATATATTTGATTATATATATATATTAGCGGAAAGAAATATTATTTAATTTGACTTTATAAATTAAATAGCAAGAATGTTTAGAGAATAATAATATAATTATTCTAATTTATATTATACTTGTATTTGGTACCCGCGTGTTTGCGCGTTTTGTTAATAAATTATATTTTATTATGTTAATTAGTTTGAAATATTTTTTTAATTTATGCTTGAAATATTTTAATAAAACATTCAATCAATTGTAAAATAAATTAAAGTAAAATCTTGTTAGATGAAATTGAATATACAACTAAGAGGTTAATTTCACTTATGTGTCGCTTACTCGTATAGTCTAAACCCTTTTAACTATATCTAAAACGGAATAGTCCATGGAATTTTTTTTGTGAAACACGTACAATTTGTCATACAGATACTTGATCACCCTCTTTATATAATTTGATAAAAATATTATATATATATATATATATATATATATATATATATAGAACAATCAACATGTTAAAAGATAGAATAATATTATTATATTTGATTAGCTTGGATCGGTGCTATATATAAACATATTTTATATAGATTTCTTTTGTAATATAGTCATAATTAATTTCAACAATAACTTCTTATTATATGGGGCCTTTAGTGAAATATCCATAAATATTGCCTAAATTAGAGGAGTATTCTTATATTTGAAAATTTTGCAAAACTGTCCATCGCCTTCCTCCATCGTCGTTCCTCGTTCGTTCCTCCATCATCGTTCCTCGTTCGTTCACCGTTCTTCCATCGCCTTCCTCCATCGTCGTTCCTCGTTCGTTCCTCCGTCGTCGTTCCTCCGCCGTCGTTCCTCGTTCCTCTGTCCTTCTCCAGTGCATCTCGAAGCCGGAATACATCATATCAGCACTGCTTCTCGCATACTAAAGGTATGAAATCGCACAATATCCTACTAAACTATGCAAATATAATCAAATTAAGTCTTTAGAAATAATGATCTTTCACCAGCAATTGATAAACACAAACAATAAGAAACTATTTAACGATTACATGTTCTTACTGATTGTAGAAATTAAACGATATCGAGTTGAAATAATCGTTGGAACCAAATTTGTGTTGAAGGCATAAATTTTTATTGAAATTCATTCAGTTCGAAATATTTGATGAACTTCCTGCTCTTTAAGGATTGCCTCATCTGCTGACATATGATCTGATATATCAATTTGTGCCAAAGGCACAAATTTATATTGAAGTTGATGAACTTCCTGCTCTTTGAATAGTTATGCTACTACTCTGTAAACTTATGCAAAAATCTGGTGCTGCTGACAAGTAATAGTTTAACTCAATCTAAGGTATTAATTGAATTGATTCTAATGTAAAATGCAGTTAGATGTTATGTAAATAGTTTGTAATGATTATGCACAACCAAACTGTCATTTTGATTTCAGAATGAACTGAATTATAGTCAAAATATGTTACACTGCTGACATTTTATGTAATGAAGTAAAAGTTGTGCCAAAGGCACAAATTCAGATTGAAATTTACGAAGTTAATACTCTTTTGTATTGAAACTTAACAGAAATTAGTAGTGATTATTCTAAAAGAAAGAATAGTTGTGCAACTACTAATTAATACTTATGCAAAAATCTGGTGCTGTTTACAAGTAATAGTTGAGCTCAATCTAAGGTGTTGGTGGAATTGATTCTAATGTAAAATGCAGTTAGATGTTGTGTAAATAGTTTGTAATGATTACGCACAACCAAACTGTCATTTTGATTTCAGAATGAACTGAATTATAGTCAAAATATGTTACACTGCTGACATTTTATGTAATGAATACGAAGTTAATACTCTTTTGTATTGAAACTAAAAAGAAATTAGTAGTGATTATTCTAAAAGAAAGAATAGTTGTGCAACTACTAATTAATACTTATGCAAAAATCTGATGCTGTTGACAATTAATAGTTGAGCTCAATCTAAAGTGTTGGTTGAATTGATTCTAATGTAAAATGCAGTTAGATGTTGTGTAAATAGTTTGTAATGATTATGCACACCCAAACTGTCAGTTTGATATCAGAATGAACTGAATTATTGTAAAAATATGTTACACTGCTGACATTTTATGTAATGAAGTAAAATTTGTGCCAAAGGCACAAATTCATATTGAAATATATGAAGTTACTACTCTTTTGTATTGAAACTAAAAAGAAATTAGTAGTAATTATTCTAAAAGAAAGAATAGTTGTGCAACTACTAATTAATACTTATGCAAAAATCCGGTGCTGTTGACAAGTAATGGTTGAGCTCAATCTAAGGTTTTGATTGAATTGATTCTAATGTAAAATGCAGTTAGATGTTGTATAAATAGTTTTTAATGATTATTCACACCCAAGCTGTCATTTTAATTTCAGAATGAACTGAATTATTATAAAAATCTGTTACACTGCTAACAATTTATGTAATGAAGTAAAATTTGGCCCAAAGGCACAAATTCAGATTGAAATTTATGAAGTTACTACTCTTTTGTATTGAAACTAAAAAGAAATTAGTAGTGATTATTCTAAAAGAAAGAATAGCTGTGTAACTACTAATTAATACTTATGCAAAAATCTGTTGTTGTTAACAAATAATGGTTGAGCTCAATCTAAGGTGTTGATTGAATTGATTCTAATGTAAAATGCAGTTAGATGTTGTCTAAATAGTTTTTAATGATTATGCACACCCAAACTGTCATTTTGATTTCAGAATGAACTGAATTATTGTAAAAATCTGTTACACTGCTGACATTTTATGTAATGAAGTATAATTTGTCCCAAAGGCACAAATTCAGATTGAAATTTATGAAGTTACTACTCTTTTATATTGAAACTAAAAAGAACTTAGTACTGATTATTATATTTAGTCAAATGTCCATTTTGCCAACCCCTTTTTGCAAAATGTCCACTTAAAATCAGTTTTTGCTAAATGTCCTAAATTTTTTTGAAAATCCCGTTTTACCCTTGCCTATTAAATTATACCCTCAGTTTATCTTTTTCCTGTCAAGCAAAGATCGAGAACTGCCATGGAGGAGGAGGACGCCTCCATTGAAGAACTCCGGGATGGCGAATCCGAACCAACCGAGAAGCATCCGCGAGGACGATGTTGAAAAAGGACACCTTGGTGGCTATGGCCGGGAGGCCGAGGCAAGCACACGCCTCTGAGAGGGAAGGCTATGGCCGCCGGATATGGAAAATCAATGGATCTGGATTATCGAGAGAAGAGGAGCTCGATCTGATGACTGCGTTCACTGCCTCCTCATGGTGCTCATCTCTCGATCTGATGACACCAATCGCTGGCGCTCACCTCTCGATCTGATGACAACGCTCGCCACTCGCGATCTGATGACACCAATCGCCCGCGGCGATTCTGATCGACGCCGACGGATGTGCAATTGTAGACGCCGACAGGGAAGATGGATGAGGATCTAGTTTGAATCACTCTCAGGTACGCCGACAGGGAAGATGGATGAGGATCTGCTTCTTAGTCTTGTTTATCTGATTGAATTGGCTAAAATTTGATATTCGTCGGCGAATCTGCATTGATTCTTTCTAATGTGTTTTGAGTTCGAGGCATGGGATGCTAAAGATGAAAATCGATATGCTAATCGATGTTGACTATACACCAAATCGATGTTGATGATAGAAATTAGAAGCCCAATCGACCGCGATTGATGATCTATTTCAGAAAATCGATGTCGGGATTGTTGTCTACCACTGGCGGTACTGGCTTCATTGGCTCGTGGCGCGTCCACCTCCCCATCCACCGCGGCTACACCGTCCACGCACCGTCGGAGACATTAAAAGTTAACGGGTTGGGACCTCTTGTCATTTGCTGCTCCTGATGACATAGCTGTCAATGGAACTATTGAAGCCCCTTAGCTAGTACGAGCAGGAGTTGTGAAGCCCCTTTGTTGCAGATCTACTGTCATTTCCAATTTCATAGGAATTTTCACTTTGTCATCTTCTTCTTTAACATTAGAAACAAGAATTAATGTTCTCATAAAAAAAACCAAGAATTAAGGTGGAGGGGAGGCCGGAGGTATTTGAATTCATATTTGGCTAGCTGTGCCGATCTTGAATTCCAATTTGTTGACATCCCATTATAGGTTTTATTGTATTTAAAATTTATTAGTGTCACCAACGAAATTTATAAAAAAAGTTACCAAAAAAAAAAGTTTTAACCTTTCGTGTCATCAACAGTGTTATAAGGGTGGTGACAGTGACCTTATAAAAAAATATAACAAAAAAATTATTGATGACACCGATAAGGTTGGCGAGAATGTTGTCGTAAAAAAAATCCCACTTAAAAACATAGTCACCACATATCACATATGTGCCACCATCACTGTCACCACTGATAATTAAGGGTGGTAATAGTTGCTAATTAAGGGCGGTGACACTGATAATTAAGAATTTGTGCTTCTCTTGTCCTAGGGTGTTCATTTGGTGAGAATAGTGATTATATTGTTTTTACCTTGATACCACCACTAATAACACATGTGATGACAATATTTTTTGTTTAGTGACGACTTTTGCAGGGCGACACTATTTTTATGTTGGTGACACCGCTATTAACATACACTTAGTCATTCATCTCTTAACGTAGTACTATTTTTCTTTGGTGACAGCAGTGGTTACATTTTTTATTTATTGTGGTGACACTACTAATAACATTTTCATTTGTCTTACCGTTTTCCTTTTGTGACAACAATGGTTACATTTTTAATTTTTTTACTAATAATATTTTCCCTTGTCCCAAGTTTTTTTTTTCTTTTGGTGACAGTAGTGGTTACTTTTTTAAAAAAAATTGTGGTGACACTACTAATAACACTTTCCCTTATCATAGGGTTTTTCCTTTTGATGACAGCGATTTGGAAGTGAATGAATCCGTTGATGAAAAGTTGGTGACAATGGTGGTCACATTTTTTTTATCGTGGTGACACAGTTAACAACACTTGAAAAGTGATTGAATCCGTTGATGAAAAGTTGTCACCACTCATAACACTAGTAACATTTTTCTTTGGTGACAATAGTTATGATTTTTTTTATTGTGGTGACACCACTAATAACACTTTTCCAAGGCCCTAAACCCTAGTAACACTTGGTGACACTGCTAATAAAACATGTGACAATACTAATAACATTTTCTTTTGTCCTAGAGTTTTTCTTTGGTGACAATAGTGATTACATTTTATTTTTTTTTTTATTGTGGTGACACTACTAATAATACTTTCCCTTGTCCTATGTTTTTTCTTTTGGTGACAGTAGTGATTAATTTTTTTTTAATTGTGGTGACACTGTTGATAACACTTTCCCTTATCCTAGGATTTTTTTTTCTTTTGGTGACAGTAGTTGTTACTTTTGTTTTTAATTGTGGTGGCACTACTAATAACATTTTCCCTTATCCTATGGTTTTCTCTTTTGTAGTGTTGACAGTGTCTATGACCCTCTTTTTATTTTGGTTACAACTTCTATGACCCTATTTTTATGTTGGTGACACCACTATTAACACACTTAGCAATTCATCTATTAACATATTACTGTCATCGTTAAAAAAAAGTTGTCACCAAGGGTGGTGACACAAGTAATAACACTTATCCTATGGTTTTCTTTTGGTGACAACAATAGTTTTGATTAACATTTGCCCTTTAAGGTTTGTGCTTCCCTTGTCTTAGTATTTTCCTTTGGTGACAACAATAATGTCATTTTTTTAAATTGTGGTGACACCACTAGTAACACTTTCCACTATCCTAAGGTTTTCCTTTGGTGACAGCGGTTGTTTTGCTTAAAATTAGCCCCTCTAGGGTTTGTGCTTCCATTGTTTTCTTTTGGTGAAAGCAGTGGTGACACTTGTATTTGAACTTTGTGATGACATATTCTGAACGCCACATATTCTCTTGCTTAACATTTGCCCCTTAGTGTTTGTGCTTCCTTTCTCCTAGGGTTTTCCTTTGGTGACAACAATGATTACACTGTTTTTACCTTGGTGACACGACTAATAACACTTGACCATTGTTTCACTTGGTACATTGGTGGTGACAACAATTTTACACTTGTGGCGAAACTGTTTTTGTGTTGGTGACACCACTATTAACGCACTTAATTAGTCATTAATCTCCTAACGGAGTGTTGTTTTCCTTTGGTGACAACAGTGGTTACATTTTTTATTGTGATACTACTAATAACATTTTCTTTTGTCATAGAGTTTTCGTTTGGTGACAATAGTGATTATATTTTTAATTTTTTGTTAGGGTGACACTACTAATAACATTTTTCCTTGTTCAAGGTTTTTTTTTCTTTTGGTGACAGTAGTGACAACAATGTTTTAAAAATAATTTTATCATAATTATTGGAAAAATTCATATTTTATAAAAAGTTTAATATTTTAAAAAATTAAAATATTGTACTTGATCGTCGCAACTCTTGTGTTCTATCTTCACTACCAATTTCCTGTTGACTTGGTCGAGTATCTTCAGTACTTCTTTGATGGAGTCCAGTTTTCTATGGGCTGACAGCTTTATCTTGTGGAATTGGTGCTTCTCTATCTTCACTTACAGGTGCCGCATCTTCCACTGTTTCAGGACTTGGGCGCTTACATGCTCGAGCTCCTGTCTGTGATAGAAGGGTTTCATGCTCTTCCCCTCGCCCCTTTCAGTTCATCGCTAATATACTGGCACTCTCCGCTGCGAATTATAACCATATGGCGGGAATACCTCTTATTACCCAAGATGCCTCTGCGAGTGCATATCATTTTATGAGTATCGGAAACTGAGAGCGTGAACGCTCACAAACTCCTAGAATATTTTCTTTCTTCTACCAATGATCAGTAGATTGATCCTATGGTTTTCTTTGGGTGACAACAATAGTTTTGATTAACATTTGCCCTTTAAGGTTTGTGCTTCCCTTGTCTTAGTATTTTCCTTTGGTGACAACAATAATGTCATTTTTTTAAATTGTGGTGACACCACTAGTAACACTTTCCACTATCCTAAGGTTTTCCTTTGGTGACAGCGGTTGTTTTGCTTAAAATTAGCCTCTCTAGGGTTTGTGCTTCCATTGTTTTCTTTTGGTGACAGCAGTGGTGACAATTGTATTTGAACTTTGTGATGACATATTCTGAACGCCACATATTCTCTTACTTAACATTAGCCCCTTAGTGTTTGTGCTTCCTTTGTCCTAGGGTTTTCCTTTGGTGACAACAATGATTACACTGTTTTTACCTTGGTGACACGACTAATAACACTTGACCATTGTTTCACTTGGTACATTGGTGGTGACAACAATTTTACACTTGTGGCGACACTGTTTTTGTGTTGGTGACACCACTATTAACACACTTAATTAGTCATTCATCTCCTAACGGAGTGTTGTTTTCCTTTGGTGACAACAGTGGTTACATTTTTTATTGTGATACTACTAATAACATTTTCTTTTGTCGTAGAGTTTTCGTTTGGTGACAATAGTGACTATATTTTTAATTTTTTGTTAGGGTGACACTACTAATAACATTTTTCCTTGTTCAAGGTTTTTTTTTCTTTTGGTGACAGTAGTGACAACAATGTTTTAAAAATAATTTTATCATAATTATTGGAAAAATTCATATTTTATAAAAATTTTAATATTTTAAAAAAAAAGTGTCACCACCCTAATAAGTGGTGACACTAAGTTTGTATAAAAAATGACTCTAGTAAGCACTTGCAACCAACAATTTGACACCAACATTCAATAGGGAATAAAATGCCCAAAATTGGCATCATTAGCTTTACAAAAATTCAAGCTGCTCTTCAACAGAGCTTATCCCCTTTCATCAAGCTGTCCCCCATGAGAGAGAAGATGTGCCATGTATTGCTGTCAATTCTCATCATCTCCTCCTTGTTCCTCCTCAAGCTTGGCTCCTTGCCAATCCCAACCTCAAGACAATTGATGAGAAAAAAAAATAAAATCCTGAATTAGGGAAGCAACCATGAACCCTTGAAATGGCTTTCTGGATAACAGGGAAGATGCAATTGGGAATTCGGAATTCCGTCGCAGCGCCCCAGTCATCTGTTTGTTGCAGGAGGATGGTCAAGTATGAAATAAATATAAAGTATAGATCAGACTGACTTCCCTGTCTTAGCAAATGAATACAAGACTTCCTCCCGTTGTAGTAAGAGAATAGTCAGGATCGAATCCACGAGGAAGCACGTCAGCAGTTCTCAGGTAGTTGTAAATTCTCACAGGCAAAGCAGCAGAAAGACAGAAACAAGGAACGAAACAGAAATAAAAGTAGAAAATAACAAAAGCAAAGAACAAAGCAAAACAGAAAAGACAAAGCAAAGCAACAAATAAAAGCAAAGCAAAGGGCTCGTCGATCTCGACAAACAGCTCCTCGAGATCGACCACAGCAGTCGACAACAGAGAACAGAAATCACAGCAGACAGGCAAACCCGGCAAGGGCAACTCGATCTCGACAAACACTACTCGAGATCGACAAGGGTATGCAAAGACAGAAACTTCAGAAATCGACAACAGAACAGAACTCAACTCGACCTAAACGAAGCGTACTCGAGATCGAGTACCACCAACTCGAGATCGACAAGAGTAGGTAAAGACAGAAACTTCAAATTTGCAGAATCTCGAACAAAACTCAGAATTTCGACAGAAATAAATTCAATATATTAAAAGACTTCCAAAGCCAGGGTTTCAACACCACAACGATAACCATGCAAAATAACACATAAAGGCACAAAAGATCATGCTTTCCATCAAATAACTTTCGTCATTAACAAATAGGCAAATAGAGGTTTTCGCATAAACCCTAATTGTTACTAACCCTTTTTCACATAATTAATCCAAGTTGCATTAAGATCACTTTCGCTTCAATAACACAAACAAGGATCACCTTCAACTCTCGCAAAAGAATCATGCTCATAGGGATAGAAGATGAATTGCATAACAAAATCTGACCTTTATCGCGTTATCTCACATGGCCACCGTCGGGCTCACCCCAGCCCCAGAAGTGGGTGGACTACTCACGCCTCATCGAAATAACAGATATTGATTGATAAAAAGAACTAAATTGCATTAACTAAATTCAAAAGCCTTTACAATCCTGGCAATCAACTTTCGCAGAAAGCCAAAACCCTAAAAACCTTGGAACTCCTAAACTTCTCTGTGTAACTAACTAATTGTCTCTGACTTTTTATTGGAATGAATGAAAAACCAGCCCCATGGGCTTTATTTATAGCCTTCATTCCCTAGCTATTCTAGGAAAGAAGATATCTATCTCTATCTAAAATTATATCTAAAACTTGAAAGGATAAATAAAATGTTTTTAAGGAAATAAATCAACTAGGGAAAGATAAAACTAAATAGGGTAAGTCTTCATGTGTTGATAGATCTTGTCTCCCATGGATAGACTTGATATAATTCGGATAGAATCTTCCTCCTTCGGCCCCAAGGAATCCCAACTCGACTAGGACAGCCCTCGACAGACTCGTTTCTGGAGACTGGTCTACTCGACATCGACAAGAGCTCGTCGACCTCGACAAGGATTGTTCGTCGACTGGACTTCTCGGCTAGATCTGCTCGATGTGGCTCGGACTCGGTTCCTGGCGCTCGTCGACCTCGAGTAGCCCTAGTCGACCTCGAGTAGGGTTGATCCGTCGACTAGGTCTTCTCGGGTAGGTGTGCTCGACAAGCCTGGATCTGGACTCTGGCTCGTTGACCTCGACAAAGGGTGGTCGATCTCGACCAGGGTTCACCGAGTTGGGGTGTGGACTTCTTGTCGAGCAGCTTCTCCTCGGCATGGACTCGGACTGGCACTGGTTGGCTTGTCGATCTCGACTAGGGTCTTGTCGAGATCGAGTAACTTCCGGAGCTGGGTTGGTCTGGCTTTCTCGATCAGGCTCTGTCGACCAAGGCTGTGCTCGGACATGCTCGTCGAGATCGAGTAAGGTCTACTCGAGATCGAGTAACCTTGACTCTCAGATTGATTCGACTGGTTCCGTTGCTTCTTCGACCTTGGACTTCTGTAGCTGATTTCCGAGCTTTTCTAAACTTCTGTAGAATTGCTGTAAAATGCCTCGAATTCTGCGAATTAAACAGAAACTGGTGTAGATTCCATAATTTGGCAAATAAACATAAACTACTTAGATTCTGTACTATCTTAGCCCAAATGAATGAAATGTATGCAGAAATCGGTATAGAAGTTAATGTAAAACATGGCAGATTCAGCTCACAACATCATCCTCAAGTGCCATTGTCATCGCCGCCGTCCTTCGCCACTGTCATCCGCCATTTTCGCCGATATCATAGCTTCGAACCTCCATTCTTCGTCGATGTGGTTCGATTTCGCTGATATCATAGCTTCGAGTCATCGACTGACCTTGGCGTATGCCTACCTCGATTAGCTGTTCGTCGTCGGAAGTGACAAGCCATGGAGATAGCTTACCAGATCCTGAGATTCGATGATCTTGCACTTGGATTCGGTGTCGATTTTTATCGCCTGCAGAACCTTCGATGAATTGATTCACGATTTGATTTTTTCAGCTCGCAAGACGGATTGCATTTGAGGTCGCTCTCGAAGAACAGGGAACAAAAAAGAGAAGGGATTATAGCATTAGGGGTAAAAATGTCATATTAGGACATTTTGCAAAATCCATTATAAAAATGGACATTTAGCAAAACAACCTATCTAAAATGGATAGTTACCAAAAAAATCCAAAGAAACAATAGTTGTGCAACTATTAATTAACACTTATGTAAAAATCTAGTGTTGTTGACAAGTAATAGTTGAGCTGAATCTAAGGTGTTAGTTCAATGGATTCTAATGTAAAATGCATTGAGATGTTGTTAAAAAATCTTTTAATGATTATGCACAACGAAAATGTGATTTTGACTTTATAATGAATTGAATTATTGTAAAAATATGTTACATTGCTGACATATAATGTAAGAAATAAAATTTGTGCCATCAGCACAAATTAGTATTGATCACCCTAAAATAAACAACAGTTGTGCTACTAATGTGGAATACTTATGCAAAACTCTTGTACTGCTGACATGTAATAGTTAAACACAATCTCGTGTGTTGGTTTAGTGACTTCTGAATTTCTGATGCTAAAACGTACTGCGATGTTGTGTTACTAGCCTGTAATAATAATGCGTCTCCACAATGATATTTCGTTTTACCAGTAATTGAATTAATATAGCAATTTTTTACTGTGTTGACATGTGATGTACAAAGCATAATTTGATCTCTCATATTATAGTACTGAGATTAATTGAGTTGATGTGTTTAGCTTTTGTATTGATGTTTGTTGATTTGTTTTATCATAGGTAGGCAAAAATATGGCTCCATATGTGATTACAATAGTATATGGTGGAGAATGGAGGTTTGCTGAGACCGGACTTTCGTTTGTTGGAGACAAAACTTCTATGGTGTTTATATTGAATAATTCAATCACTTTTCAGCGGCTAAAAGAAAAAGTATGTAGTAGGTTCAATATTGATACTGCACTTGGTTTAGAATTTAACCACCTACACCCTTTCAAGTTGCTGAGAGCGCCGCTGAAAGTTGACTGTGATGCTGATTTTCAAGAATTTTTGGCTTTGACAACACTTGCGAATGTGAAATTTGCTGTTGAGCTGTGTGTTAGCAAACAGTTTTTAGCTCTGTCAGTACTTGATGCAGATGATAGAGAAAGCTGGAGATCTTTTACATCTGAACAATTGTAGTTAGTTGAATATAATATGAATTTGGTTGAAAGCATTATTGAAAAAGATACCACATCAGTGATGTCTGACTCGAAGATCAATAGCGTAAAAATAGAGAATATGGAAGAGGATGATTAGTCTCAATATAGTAAAAGTGAAACAGAATCAGATGCTGAGGTTTGGAGGAATCTATACTGTTCAATGCAGGGAAGAGATACATTAAAGGAAGAGTGGGATGCTTCCACATCTAGTGAGCCTATTTTACCAAACAAGTCAAGAGAAATAATGTATGTTGGAAAAACTTTTGTGTCAAGATAACCAGCAAAGGATGCTTTGACAATTTTGTCAGTAACGCAGACATTTGGTTTTAGAGTAACAAAATCAGAGCCGAAGTATTTTAGAGTTCATTGCATGGATGCTAAATGCAACTGGAAAATGCATCTCAAGACTGTTTCTCAAACTTGTTATGTAGTCACAGCGTACAACGAGGAACACGATTGCACATGGGATGCCAGAACAAAATATTGCAAAAAAGCTCCTTCCTCAGTTGTTGCAAGAATCATCCAATCTAGGTGCGCATTATGTACAAAATAAAATTTGAATTAATTGCTTCCTTTTTATTTATTTATTCGAACATATCAATAATTATAAAGTGTCAACATTGGATTCAAACCAAATCAGATAGATTTCCGGTTATTGGTTTAACCACTTCCACACACTACCCTCACCATACCTCTTTAAAGGTCATCCCTCACCCCCGACGTCATTCATTCATTCATCATCACCCTCACCTGCTCCCTTCCATCTTCACCGATCGTCACCATCCCACGCCATCACGTTCTTCACCATCGGTTAACCATCATCAACTCCTCTCCTACTCCCCTCCATCTTCATCGACATCACCGCAACTCACCATCACCATCGTTCCATCACTGTTGCCGCACCCTCGAACCACCACCGATCACCACCTCTAGCCACCGTTCCATTGTTGTCGGACCACCACCAATGCAGCAATCATCCACCAAGGCGCCACCAGAAGCCCCGGAGCCACCAGCGCCGTCGATGACCACTGAACCGCCTCCTTGCTCTGTTTCGCGAAGCCTTGTTCCAGTAAGCCGTTCTCCTTCGTTTCTGATCGAAATCGGCTTCGGTCTTCACCAACACATTCACCCACATCCGGTGCAGGTCCGACGAGCCATCGCAATCCTACGACGACGGCCAACTCTCCGATCGAGAGCTCCAAAGTTGCAAACACGTCGGTGAGCTTCCAAGCCTTCTTTTCTTTCTCGTTCGATTCCATGCTCCCTTTTGATGCCTAGTTTAGTCGTGGGTGGCAGAGAGCTGAGTGCGGGAATTCGGGAGAGCTCGAGAGTTCCAGGGAGCTCGAGTTCCGGCGAGGAGAGCGGCGAGAGTGAGGGAGCAGCGCGGGCGAGCGAGCTGGGGCGAGAGCGCAAGATCCGAACGAGGGGTTTCATCCCTCGAAACGTAACTCGGAAATCATAATCCCGGGCCGTTACACATTTTACTTTAAAAATAATAATTAATGTCAAAGTTGCGAATTTAGTCCTAATCTAATAGAGTTACTGCTCTTTAAAACCAATATTAAAAGAAATTAAAAGGGATCAACAGAAAATAAATAATAGGTACGCTATTAAACCCTGTAGCACTTATGCAAAACTTTGATGTTGCTGACATATATACACTCACTACATCTAAGGTATTAGATTTGTGAATTTTAATGCTAAAATGCATTAAGATGTTGTGCTTCTAACTTGTCATGTTTATGGACATCAAAGCATTGCTTTGTCTCTAATAATTAATTGAATTAGTATACCAATCTGTTACTTTGCTGACATTTTAATTTAAAAATAATAATTAGTTCCAAAAGGCAAGAATTTAGATCCAATTTAATAAAGTTACTGCTATTTAAAACCAATCTTAAAATAAATTAAAACGGATCAATCTAGAACCTGTGTCACTTATGTAAAAAATTGATGCTGCTGACATATAGAGACTAGCTTAAATCTAAGGTATTGGGTTTGTGAAATTTAATGCTAAAATGCACTGAGATATTTTGCTACTAGCTTGAAATGATTACGCACATCCAAAATATGCATAGGTTGATGTGCACCTAACTTAAATTAATTTTGTACAAGTGTAAAAGTATGATATGCAACTATATTTTACTGATATGCAACCACATATGACTGATATGCAAATGTAAGATTAAAATATGCATAAGTTGATGCTGATAACATATAGAGACTTAGCTAAATCTAAGATATTAAGTTACTGATTTTTAATGCTTAAATGCAATGTGATGTTCTATTAGATTGTAATGATTATAAACATCAAAAGCTTGCTTTCCCCTCTTTGAATGAATTGAATTAATATAACGATCTGGTACTCTGCTGACATGTGATATAAATAAAGACTCCACTACATCTAAGGTATTAGATTTGAGAATTTTAATGCTAAAATGCAGTGAGATTGTGTGCTTCTAACTTGTAATGATTATGGATTCAAAGCCTTGCTTTGTCTCTAGCAATGAATTAAATTAGTATAGCAATCTGTTATTCTGCTGACATTTTATATTAAAAAAAACAAAAAAGAATTAATGCCAAAGGCACAAATTTAGATTAAAAGGGATCAATCTATAACAAAAAATAGTTATGCTACTAAAAAACGTGTAACACTTATGTCAAACATTGATGCTGCTGACATATAGAGACTAGCTTAAATCTACGGTATTGGGTTAGTGAAATTTAATGCTAAAATGCACTGAGATATTTTGCTAGTAGCTTGAAATGATTATGCACATCCAAAATACGCATAGGTTGATGTGCAACTAACTTAAATTAATTGTGTACAAATGTACAAGTATGATATGCAACAATATTTTACTGATATGCAACTACATTTGACTGATATGCAGATATAATATTAAAGTATGCATAACTTGATGCTGATGACATATAGAGACTTAGCTAAATCTAAGATATTAAGTTACTGATTTTTAATGCTTAAATGCAATGTGATGTTCTATTAGATTATAATGATTATGCACATCAAAAGCTTTCTTTCCCTCTTTGAATGAATTGAATAAATATAACAATCTGTTACTCTACTAACATGTGATATGCATAAAAATAATTTGTTCTATAGACACGAATTTATATTGAAATTGATAAAGTGACTGCTCTTTTAAACCAATCTTACAAGAAATTCAAATGATAACCCTGTAAAATAATACGGAATCTTCAATAAAAATACAAAGTTGCCGATTCAGCTAATATATGTCTGATGACAATACATATTTATATTATAAAGCTCCATCTCTCCTTTATCAAATCTAAGCAGATAAGTTCTCGATATCGAAAAAGCTTTTCATTTGTGATTGCCTTCACATCTCCTCCAAATATAAGCGCTTCAATTGCTTTTACTACAAACACCCCACAAGCACACCTTCAATTCAAACACACAAACACATGGGGAAAAAAGGGATTGTCAGAGAAAAAAAAGTGCAACAAAAGGAAAAATAAAAAGGGAAAAAAGTGTAATATATGATAAAAATAAAAAAAGTATGTCAACATAGAAAAAACACGTACGAAGTACGATCGTGAACTAAATCAGGCACCCTGAATAACTTGAAGGGCGAAGAGGTGAAATTTTCGTAGACACCAACTTTTGCCAAATGGATTGGAAGCCACTTAGTAATTGGTTGTAAATATTCTTCAAGTAACCCATCAGCAATTCCAGTAACATTGCAATCATACACATTTATAACCTTTTCATCAATTAGTATCGCTAAGGCTACCCAATGCATGTTGTGGATATTGAAAGGTGTATAAATCTTCTTTGCTGACGCCTAGGGTTTAGGATACCTATCAGGGCAAATGCCCATGAAATAATCCTCAATAGCATTTTCAACATTATCATCTTCCACAAAAGTTGAAGCACATGAAGGCCAGTACTTAATGACAAAAAGCCGATCCAAAACAACACAATCCTTGTACTTGTCAGCTTCTACAGAAATTCGCTTTACCATATGATATAACCCTGCTTCAAGATTCTGTAAAAACAAACTACTGTCAAGCAAAGTAAAAAGGGAAACATCCCCATATTTGGTTGATGTCGGCATTTCTTACCTCTGAATCCAACCACTTGCTCCTACTTAAAATATTCATGAAAAATGATTTGCCGAACCGTCCAGAAGGAGTAGCAACAGAAAAATCCCTGAAAAAGATTATACAATACACATAAATTTACAACAATCACATAAATTTACTATCCATAGGAATGCTGTTGGATTGCTTTAATTTTTCAATGTCACTTAAGATAGTAGGATCCTTTGCATATGTATCCCAATCAACAAAACGTGTGGCGACATAATCGTCTGGAACTAGAACAAGACTGACTGATATAGAAGGAATAGCAGAAACAGGAAATTTATTTGAAGATGATATAGTCGAATGATCAGTTTCAAAACCCTTTACAGAAGCATCCCTAGCTTCCGTGGATGAGATGTCAGCAACCTTACCAACAACATATGCATTGCTAACGACAGTACCCTTCACCTCACACAAACCACGGTCAACAACATCTTTTAATGACAAAAGAACCTCAATGATGACAATAGATGGAGATGATGACATCTCACAAGCGTTTGCGCTGCATTTAACATCCTTTCCAACTGCATTTACATCATCAACCATTAAATTTTGCACGTCACCAACAAACGTTGATTCATTTGGATAAGAATATCCTGCCTCACATCCCATGTCATCAACATTCCCAACATCAACTCCAACATTTTTTGAGAGGGAATCGATTTCAAGAGCAACGACGTTACAAGGAGGACACAAAACATCAGAATCATCTGATTCAAACTTTATATTAACCCCTTCCAAGCCCAGTAGTGTGATATCATCATGTTCGTCGCCTCCCTTACAACCAGTAATTGAATCCTGCATATCACAGAACCTCCACCATCATGTTCAGTTTCAGGGGAAGAAATTTTTAAACACTGTGCATCACCTACAGGGCACTGTGCATCAACAAAATCACCATCCAATGACCTGGCATCAACATCAACCCCACCTACATTCTCAATAAATTCAATTCGTTCCTTCACATCAGGAATTTCGACATCAATCTCAGACTGAGTAGCATTCAAATCAACAACTTCATCACTACACTTGCTATCGATGTCAGCCTCAGATAATACATTAAAATCTGATGATATTTGAGTGTCAACGCGCACAATTTTTAAGCACTGTGCATCCCCTTGAGGGAGCTGTGCATCAATAATTCCACCTTCCATTGGATTCACATCAACATTCATACCAACTGCATCCTCACTAACTCCCTCCAATTCCTTGACATCAGAATCTTCACCGTCAACTTTATTCTGTGCATCCCCTTGAGGGCGCTGTGCATTAACAATTCCATCTTTCATTTGCTTCCCATCAACATCCATCCCACCTGCATCCTCAATAACTCCCTTCACTTCCTTAACATCAACATCTTCATTCTGAGCTTCATTCAAATCACCAACTTCACCACTACACTTCAAATCAAAGCAAGTCTGAAGCTTATGAAATTCCTACTCGGTGGAATAAACTTTACAACCTCCACTATCATCCTCATTACCTACCACATCCCTCGATGAAATGTCAGCATCAATATAGATGTCAGCATCAATATAGATGTCAGCATCAGAAAGACCCTTTGCATCTACAACGCTCACCCCCAGTAAAGAGATGTCACCATCATTTTTATCTACATCACCAGCAACATTTTTGGAGGAGGGACGCACCTCGACATCAACAATATTAGATGGAGGACATAGAGCATCAGATTGATCTGGATGAAGCTTCCTAGCAACACCTTCCGATCCCATTAATGTGATAACATCGCCATTTTTATCACCTCCCACACAAGACTTAATCGAGTCCTCCATATCAAAAACTACACCCTCATATTCAGTTTCAGGACATGCAATTTTTAACCGTTGTGGATCACTTTTAGTACAATGTGAATCGCCAAATTCACCTTCTGTTGGAATGACATCAACATCCATCAGAACTACATCCTCAATAACTCCTTTTGGTTCCTTCACATCAGAAGGTTCCCCATCAACTTCAGGCTGAGTATCATTCCAATCACCAACTTCAATGCGACACTTGCCTTCAATGTCAGCCTCAGATATTACAACAAACTCAGATGGCATTTCATTAGAGGGTAAATTTAGATCAACATTTGAGATGACTACTTCATCTCTTTTATTGAAATCCAAAACAACTCCATGAGCACCAAACAAATCCATCTGTATATCAGGGACAACTTCACTATTAACTATTGTACCAGCATCATCATTAGGAATGGAATGCAATGGCTGAGACACAGCACCCGTACATGCGTGCATTGTAACCTTATTCTCAAGTGAAGTGAACTTCTTCCCAATAACAAAAAACATGGAAATAATCCCATCTAACTTTCCCATACATGTCTTAATTTCACCTACACTAGCAGCCAGCTCTTTTATACATTCAGGCAACTGTTCTAGCTTATCAAGACGCCTAAAAATTTCTTGCACAAGCTGAGATAAACTATCAATAACAGGGACGGAATCATTAGCATCAAACTTAGAAGGAACATCACCCATTTCATCGCTTTTTTCATCCTTGTTGGGATACAACACCCCCATACCACAACCATTTTCGGGTACATGGCCATATGTCTCAGCTTCATGAATTGAATCATCAATCAAATCATCAACACAAACACCAGGTTTTTTTGCATCAGAATCAACTCCCAAATGTATGTCTTGAATCTCTGGACCAGATGAGTTAACTGGGGCATAAGGAGAACCAATAGGAGACACAGTTGACCCAGTAGAGTCAACAAAATGGGTGCCACCAAAGTCATCATCAAGGCTCCCCCCCCCCCCCAGTTTCATGCACATGATGGGCAACTGCATCGTCATGTACCCCACCAGTATCACGATCATAACCAAACACATCACCCTTTTCATCAGACAGTCCATCAGGGGCCAATGTAGCTGGAGTAGCCACGACTTGCAAAGATAAAGACTTCTCAGCACATTCTGTATAGAATATATTCCTAGGCTCTTTATCACCAGTCTTCCTCTTCTTCAGACTGTGATAAACAATTGTTAAAGGTACAAGCTTCTCGCACTCAATCATTTGATCAACCTTATCACCAGCAAGAACAGGTATAAAAGACTCGTTGACTAGCACATCTGTCCCAGCCCCTGAAACCCGAACCTTCTTACCTGACTCTTTCTTCTTCCTCATATTACTGGCTTTCTTCTTATTTGATTTCTTATCCTCTAAAGAGACAACAGAGGAGGAATGAAAGGTACCTGCAAAACGACCCCTTCTCAAATATTTCATGTTCTTTCCTTTATTTACAACATCATGTTTTACCTCCAAATTGACTTCATCATTCCCAACAACATCATCTAAATCATCATTATTCACAACATCCTGTTTCTCGATCAAATTGCCTTCATCATTCCCAACAACAACAACTAAAGCATGATTACATATGAACCTATTATTATATTCCTTTGTACGCAATCGATGACTTTCATACAGACCACCAGCCAACTTGGGGAAAACAGGTTGAGCAATGTGATCAACTCTTTCATTAGCAACTTCTTCACTATACACCATCCCTGGTGTTTTCGCAAATTCACCATAAGTAGGGCACAATGGTGCCTAGACAAAGAGAGTAAATATCTGATTAACGGCACGGATATTTACAACAAAACAACAACTATGCTAATAACCTGTAATACTTATGCAAAAATTTGGTACTGCTGACATAAAATGACTAAGCCAAATAAAAGATATTTAGCTATTGTCATTTAATGATAAAATACAATTAGGTGTTATGCTATAAGATTTAAATGATTATGCACATCCAAACCTTCTTTTCTATTTGAGAATGAATTGAGGTAATCTAAAAATCTATTACTCTGCTGACATGTGATTTAAATAAAAATATCTTAACACTTGTAAACAGCATTACATATGCACTTTTAAGGCTTACATGTTTGAAAAATTACAATTTATAATCTTCTACTATATCAATTGAATGACTTTTATATTTTAAATTCAAACAATTTTTATTTTTTATTGCTTTAACAGCAGTTTCTTTTCATCTTACATTAGTTTCTCTTGCATATTATAAATTGATGTTGTGCAACTTGTAAACTTATGATATGCAACCATAAATCATTGATATGCAAATATAACGTTATAATATGCAAAAGTTAATTCAAGATGTGCAAATATATGATTCTTGATATCTAATACTTGCATTTTATTTTTTAGTGAATAAAAATAAGTTGGGAAAACTCAAATTCATGTTGGGAAAATGTATGATTATAATATGCAAATATAAATTTGTGATATGCAAGCATAAATTGGTGATATGCAAATATAAATTGAGGATATGCAAATATAAATTGGTGATAAGCATAAATTTGGTTCTGCTGACATGTCTGGTGTTTTTGCAAGTTTCTGTTGACATCTCTTGTGTTTTTGCAAATTTACCATATGTAGTGGACAATGGTGCCTAAAACAGAGATTAAATAAATTGATTGACAACTACAAAACATAATAAACTTACCAAATGATCATCAAAAAGTCCGGAAGTACTATCATATATGTGTTTAATGCGACATTCCCAACGCAAAGAGTATGGATCTCCAGCAACCATTTTGAAATTACAGTCAAATTTTGCAGCTACTAATGGGAAGGCTTCTAAAATCCATGACTGGTACAAATAAACATAAAATATTTAAAATAATGAGCCAGAAAAGTAATATATGATAACAAGCAATAAAAATGCTAACAAACTTAGAAAAAAACAAAAAACAAAAACAGAAAAACTACCTGAAAAGCAAGATTATACCCATGTATATCATAACAACCTCTATCATCATCACGATCAGCCAGAGCTATATTCTTTAATGTCGTCACCAACTTCGTGTACGACACTCTCCCCCAAGGATAAATTTCAAACTCATTCTCATCACAAGCAAGGGATAAGTTTTCTTCACTGACAAACTCTGATCGCCTGAATAAAAGGACCTTTTCAATAATAAGCAACTTAGCTAGAATCAACTTCTTGTCAGAAGATTTTCTCTCAGATTTAAAAGACTGAACTAAATCTTTATAAGAGCATTTCTTCTGCCCAAAGAAATCAATTGAAGACACATGTTTTGGTGGTTTACAACCATTAGCTTCACAAGGAAGACCAGTAATAACATGGAATTCAGCAAGAGAAAACCGAGCCATATAAATCCATCAACCTTAAACCCCAACTCCATCTTCTTTTTGGTGGATACTTGACGCAACATCATCTGATGCATGAGCTGAAAGTTAGAAACCATATTGGTTCCCTGTGTCAACACCCACCCCACACAACTCTTGCGCAATATCTCGTAATGTTTATCCAACATATGACTTTTGATGAGATTACAAACATCAGGATAAGAATATCTGTTTGATATAGAATGGAACCACTCATCCTCGGGAATACAATAAGCAATGTTCTGTTTAAACACAAGCAAAAATATCAAACATCAATATATATCAACATAAGTAAACATCACTTGATAACAGACAGGGAAAAAAGATCAATATAAAAAAAACTCACATCAAATTTCCTTCTGTATCTGACTAAATCAGTAGGTGACCCTGATAAACACGAAAACATAGAATTCAAAAACACTAAACCAACAAAAACCCGGCAAAAGTAGAACAACAACCTACATAAACTGCAGCAAAACAAACCCTAGCCACACAGAAAAAATTGTAAAAGCAAAATCAGTACCTGAACTACCAACGATATATGTCCGCCATATAACCAATTATGATAAGAAGATGAAATAATCGACCACAAAAATTAATCCTTTGACGCTGATTTAGTCGAAATTTGCCGCTAATTTGAGGTTGAACAACAAATACCTTCAACGACGCAGTTTCCGCTAATTTGAGGTCGAACAACGGTAGTATAAGAAGGATTATGATAAGAAGATGAAACAATCGATCACAAACATCACTCTTTGACGCTGATTCAGTTGAAATTTGACGCTAATTTGAGGTTGAACAACATAGAGCATCAACGGGCAGTTTTCCGCTAAATCGAGGTTGAACAACGGTAGAATCAGAAGGAAGGGCAATATCGTCAATTAACCATCTGAAATTATAAAAGTGGACATTTCACTAATTTTTACAAAAGTTAGGACAAACCTCAAATTAGGGCGAAAATTTATGCCTTCGGCACAAATTTTCTCTTATTATATTTGATTAGTGACATTGGATATATTTTCAACAATAATTGTAGCACGTGTATGATACATTTATCTAATTAAAATATAATGTTATATTGGATAGATCTCAATTTCATAACGCCTATACGGTCTCAAACACCAACTCCATAACAACCTCCGACAAAGTGCGTGCTCAATCTCAATTTCACGATTATGATAGTAATGAGTAACGCCTATACGGTCTGAAACACCAACACTAGTACAGATTTAACGTATGTCGGGTGTTTTTTAACGAAACGGTCGGGTGTTATCGGCCTCTTTTTATTCGCTCACCTGAAAGATATTTCTCAGGGGTTTTATAAAAACTCCCGAGAAATAGTGTTCGGTCAGGGGTTTTTGAAAAAACTCCCGAGAGAGTCTGTTTCCCCAACCAGCGCCCCAATCCCACATGTTACGGGAGTTTATAAAAACCCCTGAAAGAATATGTCGGGGGGTTTTTTAAAATAACTCCTGAGAAAGTGTAATCATATAACCCGCCTAATTTTTAAACTTTCTCAGGAGTTTTTGTAAAAACCGCCGAGAAATGCTTTATATATATAAAAAAAAAAATCCAACTTTATATCGCATTCCCTACCCTGTTCCCCTCTTTCGAATGAATATAAAAATATCATCTTAATTGCATGAATACAAACACCATAATATCAACATAAACTCATATAACCAATAGATATATAAATTACAAGTAATTTAGGTATTATAATATACACTTTAGAGTAATTTACACATTGCAACAACATTGTACAAAATCTAGAGTAATGAGGACCATGATAGTAATTTATAAAGTAAAAACCGAGCTAGATTCACTTGCTAAGCATAAGCACAAGTATCTGACCATTTGTTTCCTAGTGGTTGAATGTGATACTAAGCAAAAGGAATCAATAGCGCACCTTTCTCACCAGATCGTGTAATTTTATACTCTACATCCCCAAAGAATGGTAAATCAGTTGGACCATAACACTCGAACTTTGCACTTGGAAACAAAATTTACTCTGCCAGAACCTACATAAAAGGATCAGCAAATCAGATCTCCAAGGATAACAATGTCAAGCTACATATCCAGATATCCTCATCCAAAGAATCACACTAGCAACTTTAAGTGCAACAAGATATAATGATAGAAAATCAGATACCTTAGTGACACATGGCCAACTGCGATAAAAACATCTGGCACCTAAAGACAACACATTGAATGCAACCTAAAATAAAATTTCCAACACCAGAGCAAATCAACTTCCTCAGAGCTGCCTTGGCTTGCTCTAGTGTCTCTATCGCCTGCCCTTCATCAAACGATATCCTTTGTACGTTAAACTGCAACACCATAGATAATAAAGAAGTGTCATTTGGAGCATAAGAGGGGAAATGAGAGCCTATGGAGGAAGGAGAAAAGGGACCTGTGCGCCCTGGCGAACCCGAACATCAGTTCCCTTGCTATCTAAGGATATCAGCGCATCATCGTCTACTTCTGCTTCAGCAGATAGCAGCTCTTTCAGGGGCTTCGAGAAGATAACATTGAGTTCCTGTCGATAATGTCATATAAGCTGAAATATGAGGGTATAAACTACTCCAAAGAACATTCTAAAATCAACCCTCCAAGTGATTTGCCCTTGTTATTTTGGTTGTCAAGCAGAAAACAATTAAAAAAAAAACAATCAGCTAACCTTTAAATATTGCTCCCCGCCTTCAGCTGCAATCTTGTCAGGTTTGAGGTCCTCCTATTCCTTGACGTCAACCCAAGCAACAGTGCCAAAGCCCCCGATGAAATATATATCCCTAACATTGAAGGTTGAGAGAGTACATTAGGAGAGGTTTCCAAGCATATGCTCAAACGAACCATTATTCAACTTCTTAACCGTTTGGGGAATAACAAATGGAGTTGCGAAGCTGAGAGTACTGCGACAATGCCAGCTTAAAATTCATTGAATCAATTACTAGTATACTTGAACTACAAAAAATCGAATCGGCAGGGTTGGATGGGTTATATAGCCTTCAAAGGTTTCTACATGATGGTTCTACAAAGTCAGCTTAGATGTGTTTACCACCTCCGGAAATCCATTCATCATTAAAGAGAAATCTTGTCATCTTAAATGACATCTCTTATTATGTGACGAACCAAGCAAGCAACTTGAAATCTACTTTAATAGAAAACTAACAAGCTGGAGACTAATTTAACAATAAGATCAATTTTCGGCATTACCGCCACTAACATCAATAACAGTGGACTTACACAAGCAGCAACTGCCAGCCAAAAGACACAGATATGCAGAACTCAATAACAGAGGAAGTACCTTATGTTTTGCATCCTAAAATAGTAGAAGTTTACCCATTGTTGAGAGGGCCCTTGCTGATGTTTTGCTATATACTGCTTATGAGCCCATTCCTGATGATAATTCATAGTATTGGTAAATATCAAATCATTAGGATTTGGCAGGTGAGGCTAGATGGGGATTAGAATGAAAATAAAACAACTTTCTTGGTAAGAGTGTTGTGTATGAAGGGATATAGCGAGGTTCGGAATGCCAGTATCAACCTAATTCGATGCAACTCAGACGAGTTTTCAAGGAAGCTGATAACTCCACTCCCTTTGATGAAAATCGGAATAAGTTTCAAAGGCCTTGACAGTATGTCTTTGTCAAAGGTCTTGGAGCTTTAACAGTGTTGATGAAATACAAAACCTGCTCTATATGTTATTATGTCCGAATATTATATTATGTTATTATATGCTTCCATATTATTATTATATATTTACTAACCATACAGCAAGGTTTTCGAAGATATCTCCTTCCTTAAGCTAAAAGACGTGGAGATCAAATCTAGTGCATCATGGCTTCGGAGTTTCCCAGAATAGAAGATTGTGAAGATTGCCATGATCTCTAAGAGCCGTTGGAGAAGATTCCTTCCTCAAGTGGCGCCAATGATCTTCACTATATAAAGGAGATGAAGAAGAGAGAGAGGGACGCACTTCAAGAATATCATTGCACAATCAGCCCTCAAGTTTACGATCTCTCTTCAGCGTGTTCTCTCTGCTTATTCTTAAGAGTCTTATATTTTGTTTCAAAGCATTTGAGAGATACACAGTGAGCTTATAGGATATATTTCGAGAGAGTGTTATACTCGAGAGTTTATAACTCAGGAAGTGAGCACTAGGCTATTGATTCACGAGAGTAAGAGGATTATACTAGATAGCTGAGAGAGGTGGGGCTCTTCTAGATTGGTCTAGGACTCCAAGGGAACGTGAGTTGACTAGATTGCAATTGTATAGGAGAGAGGCTTCTCGGTGAGCTATTAGGATCCTAAGCTTTGTGAATCAATAAAGTCGGTTGAATCCTAGGGTTGTGGAAGAACCCTAGGCGGGGACGTAGGCCAAGTTCGTGCCGAACCTCGTTAACAATTCGTTGCGTCCTTTACTTATTGCTTTACCATATTTCCGCATTTGTTCGAATTGTATAACTTGTTTGTGATTCAGGTTTTCAGAGAAAGGATTAAGTCTAATGTCAAAGGGTTTTGCACGAGCTTCAAAAGTCTTGAGATTATCTGCGAAAAACCGGCATACTCTATTCAACCCCCTTCTAGAGTATCTTTATATTACATTGTTTTACATTATCGAACCTTCAATTGGTATCAGAGCTTTACTCACTGTTTTTGATCTAACAATCTTGTGAGTTTTCGATCATGTCTGGTGAAGCAAGCGGAGGATTTGCACAGGGAAGGTCTACCATTAGACAACCACTCTTTGCAGGAAACAACTTCGTCCACTGGAGGTCCTTGATGAAAATGTTCATTATAGATGAAGATCTGGAACTTTGGAACATTATAGAGAATGGTCCGAAGGTTCCAGTGAAAGAAGGACCAAATGGAACCAAAGTTGCTAAGACAGAGGCTGAATACATCCAAGCGGATCTTGAACTCGTCTCCAAGAACTACAGGGCCATTAACTTAATATATTGCGGTCTTAGTACTGATGAGTTTAATCGTATTTCATCTTGTAGGTCAGCTAAAGAGATTTGGGATAAGCTGGTTGTCACCTACGAAGGAACCAGTCAAGTGAAGGACACCAAGATCAGTATCTTCCTTCGAAAGTATGAACTCTTCAAAATGAAGCCAGATGAGTCTATTAAGGCTATGTTCACACGGTTCACGGAAATAACAAACAACCTTGACTCTCTCGGCAAGACCTTTGAGAATGTTGAGAAAGTGAGGAAGATATTGAGGTGCCTCCCAAAAGACAAATGGGGTCCGAAAGTAACAGCCATAGAAGAAGCCCAGAATCTTACCACTCTACCCCTTGATGACTTGCTTGGGAAGCTGATCACACATGAGATGATTCTCAATGAAGACGATGGAGAACTCCCAGCAAGCACTAAGAACTTAGCGCTCAAGTCTAAGAAGGATGAGCCCAAAGATGTTTCTGATTCTGAAGATGAGGATGATGATGAGGATGATCCCTTTGATCTCATTACAAGGGGTCTTTCTCGAATCCTCAAGATGAAGAAGCAATTCAACAACAAAGATGGATCAGAGTCTTCTAAATTTTGAGGTAAGTCTCAATACAACAAATATGACAAGAAGACTAAACCTTTGTCCTGTTTTGAATGTGGTGAAACAGATCATCTTGTGAAAGACTGCCCTAAAAAGACGAAGAGCCAGTCCAAGAAGAGTGATAGATGGAAAACGAAAGCCATGGTGGCAACTTGGAGTGATTCTGACTCGGACTCTGATGATGAAAAGGCCAACCTTTGTCTCATAGCCACAGGAGATGAATCCCATGATGAGCAACTCGAGGTAACTGTAAGAGAGCTCATGGCAAGTCCAAAAGAGGAGATCACCAAGGTGAAGGAGCAAAAATGGATTATTGATAGTGGATGCTTGAAGCATATGAATGGGAAGAGTTCTCTCTTTCATGATCTAAAGAAGCAATCCACTGGAACAATCACTCATGGTGACAAAGGAAAGTGTGACATCGTTGGTATTGGTAGTGTTGGGTGTGATCCTAACCATTCTATTAAAAATGTTTATCTTGTTAATGGTTTGAAGTATAATTTTCTTAGTATTTCTCAACTATGTGATTATGGTAATGATGTTGGATTTAACAAGAAAAGATGTTTAGTGCGCAGAGAAGATACAGGTGAAATAGTTCTAATTGCCTATCGTTATAACAACATCTATGTCGTGAATGTTGAGCAAGTGGCACAAGGAAGCTTAACTTGTTTAAAGGCTTTGACGGACGATCCAAAACTCTGGCATAGGAGACTCGGTCATGTGAGCCCACATACACTACAGAAGCTTGTGTCCAAAGGGCTTGTAAGAGGACTACCTGAGATAGACTTCAAAGGTATTAAGATGTGAAAAGCAGGCACACGAGGTAAACAAACACGTAGCTCTTTCAAACCCAATAAGGTTGTAAGTACTTCTAGACCCCTTGAACTTTTACATATGGATTTATGTGGTCTTATGCGAGTCAAATCTCCCAATGATAAAGTACATGCTTGTTTTCATACTTGATGAATGCAATGACGGTTCTTTGAGTGAAAGTGTTACAGATTTAGATCTTAACATCCATACAGAGAACGAGAATGGTGATGATGCTGCTACCAAGAACATAGAGAAGAGGAACATGCAGGAACCGATTCTTAACACTGAAGAATTGGCCCAAGGTGTTGAAGATTCGTCCAAAGCCCTTGGTGTCCAATCCAACAGTGTTGAGACGTCAGAAACTGCTGTAACTGAACCTAACAGAACCACGGAGTCAGATGTACTACAAGTCAATCCTACCAGTGTGACGAATCAAGGAGCCGAGACTAGCAAAAGGAAATTCAAATACTCCTCATCACATTCATTAAAGGATATCATTTCGGACCCTACTTCTAGTGTTCAAACTCGTTCTAAACTCAAAGATCTTTGTGCTTTTCACGCGTTTGTTTCTCTTATTGAGCCAAAGAAGGTAGATGAGGCACTTCAGGAGCCAGACTGGATCATTGCTATGCAAAGTGAGCTTAACGAATTTGAAAGGAACAAAGTCTGGACCTTGAAGCCTAGGCCAAAGCATCAATCAGTCATTGGCACACGAGTGGTATTTCGAAACAAGCTAGATGAGAATGATTTTGCAGGCTATAAGGTGGATAGGAAGAGCACATCAGGATGTTGCCAATTCTTAGGAGCATCTTTGATCAGTTGGCACTCAAAGAAGCAAAACTCAGTTGTTCTATCCACTGCAGAAGCCGAATACATTGCAGCTGGAGCCTGTTGCTCCCAAATCTTTTGGATAGTTCAACAAATGCGAGATCTTGACATCAACCTCAAAGGCACTCCCATTAAGTGTGACAATACAAGCGCCATCTCCATTACAAAGAATCCTGTTCAACATTGAAGGACCAAACATATTGATGTAAGGCATCATTTCATTAGAGACCATGTCGAAAAAGGTGATGTGTCCATATCCATTATTTCAACTGATTATCAATGGGCTGACATTTTTACTAAGCCTTTGACAGAGGACAGGTTCACCTTCATAAGACAAGAGATTGGGATGCTTAACAAGGATGCACTTTCGTAGGGGGAGCTTTCCCTTTACGAAAGATAACTTCTACTCAGTGTCAAGATCCTTGAACCTCATTTCAAAGGTTGTGAACTGAACAGTAGAGTACATATAACGGATCAGATATTTGGTTGATATCTTATTAGATATTTGATCAAATATGGTTTTAATGGATTTTAACCTTCTTTATATGTTACCTATTTTATTTTCAGAAAAATCTTATTATCCGATTATATTTTATTTGTGGAAATCATTTTAAAATCGGATAAATCTTTTCTTGCCTTTAAGATTTGAAAGGATGTTTTTGAATTTTGAATTGTTTTTGTAAGTTTGATTTTGGTGACTATTTTCACGCTCCTCCCTTTGTTGAAAGACAAAAAGGGGGAGATGGTTGGATGGTTTAGACTTTTTAACTACTGTGAACCAAAGGTCTTGGAAGACCTTGTTTTGTTTTGTTTTGGTTGGATATTTTTCATGATAAAATTATGATCCAACAATTGTCTAACCCATGCAGGTACTTAGTCCGATTTAGCTTATGATATATCTGTTTGACTAAGTTGCAGGGATGCACAGGTTTTGTCTTTCATCAAGAGGGAGATTGATAACTCCACACCCTTTGATGAAAATCGGAATAAGTTTCAAAGGCCTTGAGAGTATGTCTTTGTCAAAGGTCTTGGAGCTTTAACAGTGTTGATGAAATACAAAACCTGCTCTATATGTTATTATGTCCGAATATTATATTATGTTATTATATGCTTCCATATTATTATTATATATTTACTAACCATACAGCAAGGTTTTCGAAGATATCTCCTTCCTTAAGCTAAAAGACGTGAAGATCAAATCTGGTGGATCATGGCTTCGGAGTTTCCCAGAATAGAAGATTGTGAAGATTGCCATGATCTCTAAGAGCCGTTGGAGAAGATTCCTTCCTCAAGTGGCGCCAATGATCTTCACTATATAAAGGAGATGAAGAAGAGAGAGAGGGACGCACTTCAAGAATATCATTGCACAATCAGCCCTCAAGTTTACGATCTCTCTTCAGCGTGTTCTCTCTGCTTATTCTTAAGAGTCTTATATTTTGTTTCAAAGCATTTGAGAGATACACAGTGAGCTTATAGGATATATTTCGAGAGAGTGTTATACTCGAGAGTTTATAACTCAGGAAGTGAGCACTAGGCTATTGATTCACGAGAGTAAGAGGATTATACTAGATAGCTGAGAGAGGTGGGGCTCTTCTAGATTGGTCTAGGACTCCAAGGGAACGTGAGTTGACTAGATTGCAATTGTATAGGAGAGAGGCTTCTCGGTGAGCTATTAGGATCCTAAGCTTTGTGAATCAATAAAGTCGGTTGAATCCTAGGGTTGTGGAAGAACCCTAGGCGGGGACGTAGGCCAAGTTCGTGCCGAACCTCGTTAACAATTCGTTGCGTCCTTTACTTATTGCTTTACCATATTTCCGCATTTGTTCGAATTGTATAACTTGTTTGTGATTCAGGTTTTCAGAGAAAAGATTAAGTCTAATCTCAAAGGGTTTTGCACGAGCTTCAAAAGTCTTGAGATTATCTGCGAAAAACCGGCATACTCTATTCAACCCCCCTTCTAGAGTATCTTTATATTACGTTGTTTTACATTATCGAACCTTCAGAAGCAATTCTGCGAAGACAATAATGAGCTCTGTGGAGAAAGAAGATATCAATCACATGTTGATACTCTGGAAGGGGGTAGACATCGCCAAAAATCGTTACTCTTGCATTGATAAACTACTCCATCCAGGTATCTATAAGGTTGACGATCAGTGAAAATTCACATGGGAAGAAAAGAGAACTACGAAAGCTGAAGTCGAAGGTATACAAAATATATAAAAGAAAAATGCTAACTTGTACCACAAGTGTACAACGTGGATCAGCTAGAAGGTTTCTTGTGTGGATTGCTAATGGAGAAAAGGAGAAAATTGGATTTGCAAACAAAGATTCAGCATACACATGCATCAGTAAATCAGTTATAGGAAAAATGGTGGCACAGCACCAAAAGTTGGCCACAAGATTCAGTAAACAAAACACCAAAGGGATGCCATAACAATCTGTTTTAAACACTCTTATTTATCAAAAAGTTAGAAAAGGACTCCAGCAATCCTCATGCACAACAAAACAGATCGTGTATCAACACAACTATGGAAAGTTGGACTACTTGAACTTCTATTCCAGCATTCCTTGTGCCAATTTTACACTTTCATATCTTCCAGATCCTAGACCAAGCCAACATAAAAGAAATATGGCAAAACGAAACAAATCCTTTTCTTGAGTAGTCATAAACAATGTACTTACAAAAAAGGATACGTACCCTCTAAGCGAGAAATCAATAATTATGGAAAAAAATGTTGAACAATATCCTAAGAGAGAGAGAGAGAGACTCACGTCCCATTGAATCAGGTGCATAATCCACTAGTGAACCGAATGGAAATCCCTCTCGTCTATGATGCATACGAGACATTACAGTGCACAAATGAGCAAATCTGGCCTTCATCACACAATCAATCAACACTCAAGGATGATCAGAAACTAGAAAGTGTATTCAAGTTCAAATACAAGGGCAAAGTTTTACCTGTTCCATGAGATTGCGGACAGCTAGTGCGGGTCGAGGCAAACCATGGGCAGATGTAGCACTTTGCACGCCCCCTGATATTGCCTCTCTTATAGAGATTTATGAGTTCAATTCATTCTCCAAATATATCAAAAAGGAAAAGAAATTCTAATAGAACAAGACCAAAGGAGGAACATGTGCATTGCAAGCTTAGAAGCAGGACCATACATCGCCACATCAAACAGCTAGAATCAGCTTCTTGTTGCCTGTCAGGAAGGGAATGTTACTGTGACATGTGAGTGACTTAAGGGATGTGAACTAGCATAAATAAGGCAGTAGGCCTTCTAGTTTGTTATCCAGAAATACGATGAAGGCAGTTGCCTTCTTGTCCACTTAGCGTAGACTCGTCTGCTGGAAGTCATTCTTCAAATCTCTTCATTTCATTGCCCACATTGTTTTATTACTGTATATTCTCTTAATGTGTAGTTTTCTACTGTGATATTAGAAACAAACATGTGTTCTCTCGTGCTGCGAATGGTGGTTGGTTCAGATGTCTCAATTTTCAGAATTCTGAACTAACTAAAAGCAGGAACTGGGTTTGTATGAGTTATTCAAGTTGCCATGAGAACATTTTTAACAAGATGCATTTTGCATTATAAATTATAGAGATCTAGTTAATTAATATTTTTGGACAGTGTATCAGAAAATAGGATGATGGGTATGCTTACTAATTACGTGATTACTTAGGCACACTTTTTGAAATGTGTTGTCATATGGTAATATTTTAGAGTGAACTCACTGAAGATAATATTTTGCAACCTTAGCTGTGAGATACCAGAGGACAAATGACTTTGTAACGTACTTTGATCACTGGTGGTACCTCAACGCTTCTCAATGTAATCTGCATACTACTTCTTTTTCAAAGAATTGAGTTTTTTTTAATTAATTATTGACCTAGCTGATAACTGGAACTGTGATAATGGCTATGCTGATGTATAGTTATTGCTCCCCCCGAATGCATTCAAGCTTTAGTCTATACTAAAGAAGCATTTGCTCCCCTCGAATGCATTCAAGCTCTGAGACAGCATTAACAGCGTTAATGTTTGTGTTCCAATCAAAACCTAACTCATTGAGTCAATCCTCAGTGAAAAAGATGTTGCCTGCACTTTCCCCAGGATAAAGGAATTTGTCATCTTAGAGTTTTGAACTTACAAATATCTATTTTTTCATCTCTTTTAATCCTGATTTTCATTTCAAATGACTTTGCTGATAATTTTGATAGCTCATAGCTGATCCTCATTCAAAAATCGTAAATGCCAATGAACAGGTGGAAAAGCTGAAGCATGATTAAAAGGAAACTAAGAAACTGCAGGATAGTGTTCAGTCCTTACAGTTAAGGCTCTTAACCAAAGATCATGTGTCCAAGAATCTTCAGATTAAGGTAAACCTTCAATGGCTAAGCCGAATGTACATAAGTGTGCTACCACAATACCACACGAATGTAATGACTGAAAGAGAGAAAACTTAAATGCAATGAATCTGATTGAAAGAAATTTAAATCGAACAACAGCACAAGTAGACAGGAGCAATCGAACAAGTAGACATATACGCAATCGAACAAGTAGACAAAGAGGACCACAATCGAACAAGCTGCAATCGAACAAGTAGACAGGAGCACAATCGAACAGCAACACAATCGAACAAACCGTCGAGTACACGATCGAACAAACCATCGAACAACAGCACAGTGAATAGAAAGAGGGGTGAAGAGGACACGTACCGCAACTGCTATGGGTGAAGAGCTCGAAGGCGAAACCTTTCGCGGCCAGAGATTGTCACCACCGATCGACCCTGTTGATGCGAACAGTTGGAGAGCAGCAAAACCTCCGATCGAGCCCTGCTGTCACCACCGATCGAGCCAACAGCAGCAAAAAACGTCGAGCCCTGGTGATGCGAACAGCAAAAACGTCGAGCCTCCTCCGCAATTGACAGTCCAATGTCGAGATTGTCACCACCGATCGTCCTCTTCAAACATCGATCGCCATTGATCAACCTCCGAGAGCTATCTCGAGTACATAATCAGTTTTTTAGGGTTTTCTTTCGGGTTTTGTATTTCAATCTCAATTGAGGATAAAAGTAGATAGAAGACCAATCTAATTCGAGAAAGAACGGGAATTATTTTACAATTTTTATCGGGCATCCTCTTTCAGGAGGTTTTAAAACTCTCCCGAGATAAATTGACGTTTCTAGTGGGTTAAATATTAACCCCTGAGAGTGTATATCCGATTTTTAATTAAAAAAAACACGCTTCTATCAGGAGTTTTTTTAAAAATCCCTGTGCAAAAATTCATCTTTCAGGGGGTTTATAAAACTCCTGACAATTTGGACCTGATAAACGTTAAATCTGTAGTAGTGCAACTCCATAAAAACCTCTTATCTCTCCTTTCTTGCTCCGGTCTCGTGCCCGGCATCATCCGATCCCAAGATTCCCAACATCCTATCATCAATTTTCCGGCATGAAAAGCACACCAAAAATAAAAATAAATTACCGGCATGAATAATAATATAATTTTACATAGATTTATCTAATTAAGATATAAATTTATATTGAATAAATTATTTGATCTAAAAAGATAAATTTTTCACTTAACTATATTGGCTTATTAATTTATGTTGTCCTTTTTTCCAATTGTTTTTTTCAAAATTAAAATAAATTTTATTTACAAAATTTTTTATATTTTTTTAGGTCACCGTAGACATTGACTGTGGCTTGAAACGATTCACATACCAGATCATATATCGGATCATATCCACCGTTGTACGTTGCGGTGCCCAGTGTGATACGTCATTAAGGTTATATTGTTAAACGGATAAATATCGTAATCACATAATCTAACTAAAATATAAGTTATATGGTTATATTGAATAGATTATGTAAAAAGATAATTTTTTAGCTAACTATATTCGTTTATTAATTGATGTGGTACGTCATTAAGGTTATATTGTGAAACGGATAAATATAGTAATCACATAATCTAACTAAAATATAAGTTATAAGGTTGTATTGAATAGATTATGTAAAAAGATAAGTTTTTAGCTAACTATATTCGTTTATTAATTGACGTGGGTTAGAAATATAATACCACTTTAATCCAGAAAATGCCACGTACGCAAAAATAATCTCGTTTAATCAAGAAAATTCCGTGGATGCGAGGTCACTCCAGCGGTCTCTGTTTTAGTATTTTATATAGATATATAGATATGTTATGTGAATTTATTAGTCTCCCAAATTCACATAGTATAATATTTTATATAGATATGTTATGTTTTAGTATAATATTATTTAAAGAAATATCTCAAAAATAATTTGGGATATTTCATACTTCCCTCCTTAAAAATAAGTTTCGTCCCGAAACGTAGAAAAAGAAAAAGAATGGAAATGAGAATAAATTAAGTGGAACATTAGAATCGAAAAGAGAAATGAACATGGGATCAACAAGAATCCAAAACATTAACCAAATAAATCATAACAAAGGTCTCTAACAAGTTTCCTTATTTATCATAATTCGAATAAACGAGGTAATGGAATCACTATGCGATTCGCACTAAGTAGAAAAAAAACGAGGGAAGCATTTCCTCATTTCTTCTTCAGTTTCCCAAGTCATCCCCTCAGGTCCATGCTTTGACCAAAGCACTTTGACGAGCTGGACTACCTTGGTGCGAAGTTGCTTCTCTCGCTGCTCTAGAATCCGCATCGGTTCTTCCTCACAGGTTCCGGTGGGACGGACCTCAATGTCCTCATAGCTCAAGATTTGGGTCGGGTCAGGTACATACTTCCGCAACAGTGATACATGGAAGACATCATGTACTGGATGAGCTGACAGAGGCAGAGCAAGACGGTAGGCAACATTGCCTACACGCTGTAGAATCTCAAATGGCCTGACATATCGAGGGTTCAGCTTCCCTCTCTTTCCAAACCGGAAGACTCCCTTCATGTGTGACACTTTCACGAACACCTTGTCACCCACCTCAAAGTTGACTTCTCTACGCCTAGGATCGGCATAAGACTTTTGGCGACTCTAAGCGATCAACATTCATTGCCTGATCATCGCAACTTCTTCAGCTGTCTTTTCTAATAGCTCCGGACCTATATGGATGGCATCAGTCGCATCATCCCAACTTACTGGCGACCGATACTTCCGTCCATAGAGGGCTTCGAAAGGAGCAAACTTTATGGATGCATGCCAGCTGTTGTTGTAAGTGAACTCGATCAGACTCAAATTGCTTTCCCAATCTGTCGGTCTGCCCATGACACAGGATCTTAGCATATCCTCCAGTGTTTGGATGGTCCTCTCTGACTAACCATCTGTCTGAGGGTGAAAAGTGGTACTGAAACTCATCTGAGTACCAAGTCCCTCATGCATCTTCTTCCAGAACTCTGAGACGAATCGTCCATTACAATCAGAGACAATGGAGGAAGGAACACCGTCAAGGCGCACTACGTGCTGAAGGTATAATTCAGTTAGCTTTTCCGGCTTTCAGTTAGATCGAATGGCAATGAAGTGTACACATTTGGTGAGTCGATCAACAATCACCCAAATGGCATCCTTCTACCTCTGACCCCTAGGGAGCTCCATAACGAAATCCATTGAGATCTGCTCCCACTTCCATGTGAGTACTGGAAGTGGTTGGAGCTTCCCACCAGGTCTCTGGTGCTCAATCTCGACCTGCTAACATACCAAGCATCTGTCCACGTGCTCGGTTACTTCATTCTTCATACCAGACCACCAGTAGTTCTTCTTTAGATCCTTGTACATCTTACTAGCTCTAGGATGCACCGAATAGCTAGATGCATGAGCTTCCTGAAGGATGGTCTGTCGGATCATGGACATTGGGAACACAGATGCGATTCCTAAACACTATAACAATTAAGGTCTAATGTAGCGGTTCAAAACCACCACATTAGCCCCAAAAACCGCCACAAAAGGCATATTGTGGCGGTTTTTACCCGCCTCTGTTGTTCGCGTTGCATTAGGTCTATTGTAGCGGTTTCACTACCTGCTGTGGTGGTTTACTAAAACCTCTTAAAATCGCCACAATAGATAAGAAAACCGCCACAAAATAATATATATTGTGGCAGTTTTTTCAAACATATTGTAACGGTTTTTTATTTATTGTGGCGGTTTTTTACTCTGTTGGAGCTACTGGACATTTCATGAGCACAAAAAATTCACTTGCTCATTTAACATGCCACATTCAGCTTCACTACCTAATGTTGGTCATGACAGAATCTTTTAAGGCAATGGAAAGACAAGCACGCAACCATGAAGCTTATTCATTCATTGTGCAACAGATCTTATATCAACACCATCATGGACCATTGTAGGTTTCTTACCTCCACAATGTCCTCAGGCAACAAGAATATTGAACAACCAAGCTTTTGAGTAACGCTGATAATGTAACTTTGCATTCATCTTCTTATCCTCGTCTATAATTACAACCAACCATTTAAACTGATCTTTAGGAAAACACTACTGGGGAAATCTTCAAGGAAATGTATTTTTTTTTAAATAAAAAGTTCCTCAAAATAAAGAAGATAAATGAATTCCTTGGATAGTTTTGCTAGATGCAGGCGCGCTGTAGAAAGAAATTAGATTGCATAACTACTATAGACTTACCGGTTTCTCCCTTTGTGACGAGCTGCCAATCTACAACCCTAGGTTCAATGGCCGCAAGTAGCTCAAGGAAAAAAATACCAGTTGAGAGGCTTTTATCCTGATAAGATATTGCATTTTCATTTATCAATCAACTATGGGTATTAAAAAAACAATCCAGATAGTAGGGAGGAGAGTTAGATGATTACCTTGACATCCAGTAGTTTCATTTACTGGAAAGGTACGACTGAATAGCCATCTTGACAAACAGTAGTTTCATAGAGTAACCACTGTGTTCCTAAATCAATTACTAGAAAGGTACGACTGAATAGCCATCTTATCCCTCGCTAGAATCCTATTTGTGCACCATGAGAAATAAAACACTCCTCGATAACACGGTCAAATATGTAGGCTAGAGGGAGGTAAGACATGTATGCATCCTTGATAGTCAATTGCAAAACAAAGAAGAATACATCTTGACTGAACATGAAATTGATAGGAAAAATAATTAATTCATCTTGACTGAACATGAAATTGATTGGCTTGTCTCCAAAGATGAACGTGGACAATAAGATATTTCTTCATGCAAGCATGAATAATAAGCCCCCCAATTTTATGGTTCAGATTCTAATGGTTTCAAAAATTCCAATCCAAATACCTAAGCTCTCAACTTTCGATAGGTGGATTGGGTGCCAAAGTTCCCTTGCCTGATGTAATAACTTTAATGGCACTTTATCATATGAATAGTCTAAAAACACCAGAATCAAATTTACGAGTTTATTTAAAATACCATTTGTGTAGGGCAATCCTGTTTTACAATCTTAATTTATTCTTAGCAGATAAATAAGATATGTCGGCAATCTTCGTGATTGTTACTCACACCGTCTAGAAGTATCTAATAGTAATTGGTAGTACAAAAAAAGGCAGGACTAAAATATCTCAATCCATAGCTTAGACTGTGGACCCAGTTTGTAATATCCAGAAATGACATAAGATAGCTAAAAGCAACTAAATTACCTCTTAATTTACACTCGCAAGAAGGCGTTTCACCCCAGCTATTAGATTAATGATATTTTCATTGGTTATCAGTACTCTTTGCTTGGAGTTCATACTCCTTTCCATCTCCCTATAAAAACATCAGAAATCGGTGATTGTAATTCTGTGTAGATCATCATACTCATGAATGAAAAGAATATGATAACAGTGACAAGGTAGCGTAGGAAGAGATCCAAGAGCAATTGATTCAATACATTGAACACCGGAATCAATGGCAAAACTTAAAAAAAATACAAACACTCAAGTATAAGAGACATCAAACAAAGCAATAGGGAGGCGGGGAAAAAGCACGGTTACCATGTTCATGGGTACAACTCCATCTTCGAGTATCACAATGATGCAGGTTATACCGTCAAGATTAGGTGGGTACTACAGGAACTAATAGAGCATTACAGAAATTGACAAAATTTTCCCTATAGAAAAGTCCAAAACAATTGGCCAGAGATTATGATTTTATAGCATTCAATCAAATTAAAACATAAATACTATAAAGTATGCTTTTCTCAATCCAATAAAATAAAAAAGAAAGAAATGGCAGACTTTCGAGAATACAATTACTGTCCAATCTTATGGAATTTTTTAACAATCATTTAATCATGTTATATAGCAGGGCCGTCCAATGGTTTTCGGAGGCCCTGTGCGAAAAAGGTTAGGAAAATTTTCACCTTGAAACTATTTCAACCTGCTTGTGCAAACTACCTGTATTAGCACTTTGAAATTTTGAAACTAGCTGCTGGATCACTTCAAAAAATGTAAACTAATAGCTGAATGCTTTTTAATTGAAAATAAACAACCAGCTGAATCAGTTCAAAATCTTAAAATGAAAGTAAAACAAAGTCTTGAAACTTCAAATTAAACTAATATAGCGTACTGATAAACTAGAAAAGCATCATCCTCCTAACATTATTACTAACAAAGCTTTCAATCAGCTCTTTGTAGTCCACTTTCTCCAAAAGATCCTTCTCGATTGATATCAGAGCTAGTCCATTCTCTTGCGTCATTGTAGATCGCAGATACGATTTCAGCAACTTCAACTTCGAAAAACTCCTTTCTGCAGAGGCAACAGTAATAGGAATAGTCAACAAGATCCGGTAAACAATAATTGCATTAGGAAAACAATCAACGCGTTTTAAATGTTTCAAAATATCAATCGGTTGATTTTCTTCTCTAGGCAAAGAATCTTGTAGTATCTTTAACTCAACATATAATTCACTTCCATCAATGTCACATTGTCCATTTCCCTTAAGTACAGCTGCAATGTTATTACAAGAAGACTTTAATAGTGCATCATCCAAAGAATATAACTTCTTACAAGTGAACAAGAAACCAAAATTTTTTTCATATTCATTGTATTGCTCAAACCTCTTAGTAAGTGAACTAATTGCTTGATCAACAATAAATAAGAAATAATTCACCCTAAATGCATCCTCTCTAGACTGAACAGTAATTTCATCCGGATTTTCATCAAATTGTTTCTTCCTTCGGATTTGACGCTTTTGAGGAAATATCGGATCAATATTCATAGAATTTGCAATTTCTCTTGATGTTTCTAAGGCAATTTCAAAACCAGTTTCTCTATATTTTTCAAAGAAAGATATCAGCCCCTTTATTTTCTCAATAGCAACATCAATAAGCATATTTTTCGATTGTAAGTCCTTGCTAACTAAATTAATGGCATATAAGATTTCATACCAAATGACTATGGACACTAAAAACTCAAAATCTCCAAGTTCATTTTGGGCCAAGGAATTAGCTTCACTTCTAATTATTGAATCATTATCACTATCAGCCACTTGAAGTAAAGCTTCTCTTACCTCTTCAATTTGAAATCGTATAGCTTTAACACTATCAACTCTACTCTCCCAACGAGTAAATGATAAAGATTTAACCATCAATCCCTTTACATTATCCTTAAAAATTTGCCATCTCTTTGTAGAATTAGCAAATATCGTGTAAATACGTTGGATAATTCCAAAGAAATCTCTAGCTTTGCCACAAGTATTAGCCATGTCACATAATGTCAAATTAAGACTATGAGAAGCACAAGATGTATGAAAGGCTCTAGGATTTTTGTCTAACAATCTTTTTTGCACCCCTTGATGTTTTCCTTTCATGTTTGAGCCATTATCGTAGCTTTGTCCTCTAACATTGTCAATATCAAGGCCAAGACTCTTCAATTCATTTTGTAAAACATCAAACAATCCTTGTCCGGTTGTATCATTCACCTCTAAAAATCCCAAAAATGATTCTTCTATAGTAACCGAACTTGAAGAGACATCTACATATCTTAAGATCAAAGACATTTGTTCTTGATGGCTTATATCCGGAGTACAATCTAAGATTACTGAATAGTACTTCGCAGTTTTTACTCTCTTAATGATATCAGATTTAATTGTAGAGGAGAGTAAACAAATCAGCTCATTTTGAATTCTATGACCAAGGTAGTGAAAATGAATCTTTCCTTTTTCAATTCGATCCACATGCTCTTTAACAATTGGGTCAAACTCTGCCAACATTTCTACCAAGCCTAAGAAATTCCCATTGTTATTTTGAAACAATTTTTCATTACTACCACGAAAGGCTAGATTATTTTTTGCAAGAAACTTCACAATATTCTAACCAAGACTTTCCTCCAACGATCTTTCTCTTTATCAAGTTGTTTTTGAGCAACTTTATCAATAGTGTTCTTTGTTTGGAGCCTCAAACGCAAATCATACCATGTGGTCATATTTTTAACATGTTCGGCACTTGTTTCATGTTCTTTTAGCCTATCTCCAAGATGCTTCCAATCCCCAAAACCCTCATTTGCTAGCTGACCCTTCCCTTTTTAAAATATTTTACAGCAAAAACAAAAAACTTTATCAAGCTCTTTTGAATAAACAAGCCAATCTCTCTCAACTTTCTCTCCATTAGATAAGACTCTAGTATAAAATGTGGAGGAAAATCGCCTAGAATATTTATCCTTAGGGCCTTTTTGAATAGACATATCCTTTCTAAGACCCTTTGATACTAGTATGTCAATTTGCTTACGATCAAGAGAATCCCAAATTCTTGGATCAAAGATATTATGTTTATAAGAAAAATCAGCATTAGCATCAACTCCATCATTCTCAAAAATCTCATCATCCTCATAAATATCATCATTCTCGTAAATAACATTAGCATTAGCATCAAGAGAAATGTTAGCATCAAGAGAAATGTTAGCATCAAGAACATTTTCAGAAATACCAAGAGGATTTTCCACAACTATAACATTATCAGTAGCAACACCATCATTGGTAGGAACTTCAACGGAAGGGGTATTAACCTGAGCACCAGTGGCTTCAGCACTAGCGCCTTCACCACCAGTAGCTTCCCCACCATTAGAAACAACAACAACTTGTGGTTCTTTTTGTATAAACTTATCAAGAGCTCCATTTTGAGATCTAATTAACTCTTCAATTCTTTTTTTTCTTTCACGTTTTACACTTCCAGGCTCAAATTTTCTTTTAGAAGACATGACTAAATGTAAAATTTTCAAACATAACCAAGTTAAACACAAACACAACAAAGAAAGGGGCAACAATCAGCACTGAGCTATCACAACTATCAAACAAAAATTCTGTAAAAATATAATAAAGGAGTGAAGGAACCTGGCCCCAATTGATTAAGCTTGAATTGAATCACTAGTAGTCAGCACAAATTGCACCGTCACTGATTGTCAATCACCCCAATTTTCGAAAGGCACAATTGCCCCAATTTTGAATCACCAGTAGTCTGCTCTGCAATGAAGATCTGCACCATTGCCCCAATTTTCGATCAATAGATGAAATTTAGAGAATTTAAAGAAATTTTGAAGATAAATTAGATATTACCGGAGAGGAAGACTAAAGGCTCTGATCATCCGAGAGTTGAAGCTCGATTTATCCGAATCTGGGAATCAACGAACAAGCCTTCCCGAGTTCCTGACTCCAATTTTCGGATTCTTCCGAATAGATGAACAAGATCTTCTGAATGACAATTTGGGGAATCGATTTTGCCCTAAAATCGGAGGTATGGATTGTGCCCAATTCGATATAGAAATTGAATGGAGCAAATTGGGGGTCGGGAAATGGCAGGGAGATGGAACGACGGGGTCGGAGCCATAATTTCATCTTCGAGAATCAAGAACTTGGGAAGAAGAGAGGAAATTAAAGTCTTCGGCGACATTGAATACTAATAGCTATGGCGTGAGTTTTTTTGGAAGAAAGAGAAGAATGGCGTCAGGCGTGAGGCAGGGAGACGGAAGTTCTTCAATTTCACACGCATAGAATTTTTTTTTTTTTAATAATACTACCAGATAATGGGCTATTCTATATGAGGCCCAACAAAATTTGGAGGCCCTGGGCAAGAGCCCACCTTGCCCTTGCTCAGGGCCGGGCCTGTTATATAGAGACTTAGCTCAAGTTAGATATGTTTCATAATGGGACATAATAGATAAAATGGTCAAAGACTAGGCTGAAATCATTAATAACTTTGCTTGTCAGTAGCTAAAAAAACTGCTTTATGTGATCATTTTCAAAACATTTGTAGGGATGATTGTTGAACAAAAATGCGCAAATAATTGCAAAACATATATTTTATTTAATTCTTTAGAATTTGAGTTCGGCCCCTTTTGGTTATCCTCTTGATTCGAAGTCATATCGACACCAAGACTTGAATGGTTTTGGTAATTTGGGCTGCACTCGAAATTTTAACGGGTTGCCTACGTATCTCTTGGAAGAGAATTAAGCCTTACGTAGTTCAGAGCGTTTGAACTTATTTAATCTTTGGGTTTTGGTGATTGAACCCGACGAACTTAAGCTTTATGTCGGGTGTCCTACGTACCCGTTTGGAACGGGATCAAATCACTCGTAGTTCTTTTAAAAAACAAATTTGATTTCTTTTTTGTTTACCGATTGAACACGACGAGTTTTAGCTTTGTATCGAGTGGCCTACGTATCCGACAAGTCAGAATCAAATCTTGGGTAGTTCTTTTTTGCAAACCAATGATTTAATTTGGTTGGACTTTGACCTCCTATTCATTTAAAAGTGAATTTAGAGGTTGAGGATTGTACCCGATATATTTTGATGATTTAATATCGAGTTACCTACGTAGTCGATAAGAGGTGTCCAGTCTTTACGTAGTTCTTTTTTAGAACTGCTTGAAATCGGAGAAATTTGATTTAGGGTTTTGACTCCGCTTTCTTTTTCCTTGTTTAGAAGCCAATTGGAGATCAACCCACTGGAATAAATTGATAACGAAATTTTACGGGTTTAACTTTATGAATTTGTTAAACCCAATTTCTAACTTGTGCCAAGTGCCAACTATAATTTTTATATTTCAGTGGGTCAATTTCGTAATTATTCACAATTCATTGCAAATGTTTTTTTTATGAGGTAAAAATTCGAAGGTCAGACAGGCCTGACTCATCGAGAGGCCGACCGAAGTCAGTAGACGGCGAACCGTCTAACAGAGCAACCTAAAAACAGAAATACAAATAACAGGCGTGATGAACCAAACAGAAATAATCTCTACAATTCTTTGCAAATGTGAATTGCTGTTTGCTCGACGATTTGTCTTTCTTTTTTTAATTAGAATTTAGCCCATGATTTTTCCAGAAGGTAGGCTTGCTTCATTTTTTTAACAAGAAAAATCCTTCTTTCTCCCATCGACAGAATTCAGAGAACCATCGAGCTCAGCTCTCCTCCTTCGGCGATGACGTCACACGGACAGCTCGCTTGGGGGCTTCGACCTTAGGCATTCGAAACGGAGGAGGACAGCCCGAGTCCGGTTCAAGGACGGAGTACGAATCGGACTTTCCTGACCCTAGACGCTCCCAATTAGGTATGTTTTAGGGGTTTTCCTTGTTTTGCAAATTTCAGCCCCCCAAGCCTTCTACTTGGGCGAGATATTTAAGGCATTGAAACACCAGTTATGCTCTTCTTTCAACTTTCCCTCTAATCTTATGCTCAATTTGTGAGTTTTCACCGATGTTGTTGCAATCTCAGGGTTGCGATTTCGTGGAATTTAGGGCTTTTTTGGTTTGGCTAGTCAAAATTGGGGCCTTCAGGTTTGGTAAAGATGAAACCCCTTGTTGTTGCTGGAGGATGGTCAAGTATGAAATAAATATAAAAATAGAGTTCAGACTGACTTCCCTGTCTCAGCAAATAAATACAAGACTTCCTCCCGTTGTAGTAAGAGAAAATCAGGATCGAATCCACGAGGAAGCACGTCAGCAGTTCTTAGGTAGCAACAGATCTCACAGGCAGAATAGCAGAAAGACGGAAATAGACAGAAGATAACAAACAGAAGCAAAACAGAAATAGAAGCAAAGACAGTAAACAGCAACTGAAAAGAAAGAACAAAGCAAGACAACAGGCTACTCGATCTCGACCACAGCCTACTCGAGATCGACAAGAAAAGCAGAAACAGAAACTGAAAATCGACGACAACAGAAGAAAACTCAACTCGACCTAGATGAGCCCCTACTCGAGATCGACAAAGGCTGTACTCGATCTCGACAAAGCTCTCCTCTGTATCGACTAGAATGCAGAAATTTAAATTGCAAATTCTCGAACCCAAACTCAGATTTTTGACGAAATAAATCAATATATAAAAGACTCCCAAGGCCAGGGAATCAACACCACAACGATAACCATGCAAAGTAATACATAAAGGCATCAAAGATCATGCTTTTCATCAAATAACTTTCGTTATTAACAAATAGGCATATAGAGGCTTTCGCATAAACCCTAATTGTTACTAACCCTTTTTCACAGAATTAACCCAAGTTGCATTAAGATCACTTTCGCTTCAATAATACAAACAAGGATCACCTTCAACTCTCGCAAAAGAATCATGCTTATAGGGATAGAAGATGATTTGCATAAAAAGATCTGACCTTTACTGCGTCACCTCACATGGCTACCGTCGGGCTCACCCCAGCCCCAGAAGTGGGTGGACTACTCATGCCTCATCGCAATAACAGACATTGATGTATAAAAAGAAACTTGCATTAACTAAATTCAAAAGCCTTTACAATCCTGGCAATCAACTTTCGCAGAAAGCCAAAACCCTAAAAACCTTAGAACTCCTAAACTTCTCTACTGGAACTGTGTCTCTGAATTGGAATGTGTTGATTGAAAAACCAGCCCCATGGGCTTTATTTATAGCCTTCTATTCCTTGCTAATCAAGGATAGAATCTCCTATCTATATCTAAATTTATATCTAAAATACTTAAAGATAAATAAATTGCATAATGGAAATAAATCTTAAAGGGAAAAGATAAATCTAAACTAGGTAAGTCTTCATGTCTTGATAGATCTCCTTCCATAGATAGACTTGATAGAAATTTGGATAGAATCTTCCTCCTTCGTGCCCAAGTAACTCCAAGTCTACTCGGACTGCCCAAGTCGACTCGTCTGCGGAAGCTGGTCTACTCGACATCGACAAGGGCTCGTCGATCTCGACCAGGACTCATCATCGACGGGACTCCTCGGCTAGATCTGCTCGATGTGGCTCGGACTTGGGTTCCTGGCGCTCGTCGATCTCGACTAAAGTCTCCTCGAGATCGACCAGAGTGTGGTCTTCTCTGGTGGTGTCGAGGACTCTTCCTCGGCAAGGACTCGGACTGGCGCTGGGTGGTTTGTCGATCTCGACCAGGGCTTTGTCGAGATCGAGTAGGGTTGCTCGGCATCTTTGTCCTCGGCTTCTCGATCAGCTCTTCTCCTCGTCGACTCTGGGTGTGGCACTGGGCTTCGTCGATCTCGACCAGGGTCTTGTCGAGATCGAGTAGACTTCTGGAGCTGGGTTGGTCTGGCTTTCTCGATCAGGCTCTGTCGACCAAGGCTGTGCTCGGACATGCTCGTCGAGATCGAGTAAGGTCTACTCGAGATCGAGTAACCTTGACTCTCAGATTGATTCGACTGGTTCCGCTGCTTCTTTGACTTTGGACTTCTGTAGCTGATTTCCGAGCTTTTCTGAACTTCTGTAGAATTGCTGTAAAATGCCTCGAATTCTGCGAATTAAACAGAAACTGGTGTAGATTCCATAATTTGGCAAATAAACATAAACTACATAGGTTCTGTACTATCTTAGCCCAAATGCATGCAATATATGCAGAAATCGATATAAAAGTTACTGTAAAACATGGCAGATTCAGCTCATAACAAACACCCCATACTTAAGCTTGCTTGTCCTCAAGCAATACTTTTATTTGTCATTCAGGGGAAGAATTCAAACTCTCAACATCTTAGATTCATTTTCATATAACCCTGCAATCAATTACCATCCTTGAAAAGGTACTAGTGTCACAGATCCATGCATGTGCAATTATACAAAAGCAACATCTACTCACAAAAGGAGGGTTATGCAAAAACATTCATAAGTGACAAAGCATTAATAATCAAGAGGACTTTAATTCAAGCTCATAAAGGAGTAGATTGGTAAAAGGCTAAAGGTGGGCAATTTTTGGCAATGTGGTGCTTTTGATCCGGGGAAATGGAGTACTTCCAAACTTTCATACCACATTCTTTCTCATTAGATTCATCACCTTTCATAATGCTTTTATCAATAATAATGCTTTTACCTCTCTAACCTCAGCACTGCCTTCTCGCGAGTCGCAAACAAGGGTGTCATGAATGGTCCCGGATACTTAGTGCGTCAGACTCCTCACAATGTGTCCCATCTCTCCAAACTATTATCTTAGAGAGCAGGGTCAATCTACCTTTATCTCCTGAGGTGATTGGATTTTCTTTCACTCATTAAATTTTCCATATATTTCAAACACTTTCCCGCCAAACTCCAATAATGATATTTAACAACACAACAACCATATAACATCTCCATAATGTAACATCATTCTCAACATAATCCCCGGATAAGGTAAAGAATGATAATATTTAGAACATGTGGAGCAATATATGAAATAAGGCATATTATGGCTTTTGTGATGCATAAGCATGGGTAAGGCTAGGATTATAAACAATGAGCATTATATGGAAATATAGAGTCCTCCATCATTTTATCATGCAACATGTCAAAAGCAACTTCAAATTTTACCTCCTTTCATGGTTTTCAAGAAAATATGCATTTTTATTGTGACTTCCCTTTTCTATGCAATCTCATGCTATATCTCTAATGAATTCCATTTTGCATCGTCGAGTTCAATATAAAGCTTCCATGGCATTTATCAAAAATTCAATGGGGGTCATTTTTCAAAACTTTGGAAATAATGCATATAAGCACATAAATTAATAATGCATTCCAAAATAGCCATGTAGAAATTCTAAGAAATAATGCACAAGTAATGTCAAATATGATCAATATGCATGAAGTAAGCCCTTCCCCCACCCCATACTTAAACATTACAGTGTCCTCACTGTATAAAAACAAGGGTAAAGAAAGAAACTCACTAGACAGGTGTGCAGAGCCTCATATTTTCGAATGGAAGCACTTCCTGGGCCGAGTATGTATATTGCTTGGTTCTATCCATGGACCTGAAAAGTGTAGAAGACATATACCCACAATAGAAAAACTAAAAGTTCAAAACCAAAAACAAACAAAAGCAACAAAGTCTCAAAAAAGTCCTAAAAAGTTTATGTACATGCTCTAGATTTTATAGTCGCTAGGCCGACTTTTCCATTTAGCTCAAGGTGGCATTTGCAGGGCCCATGTAGCTTGGGCCTCAAATAGGACTCCATTCTTGTCCATCAGCTGTAATCCTCCAGAATGGATCTTGTTCACCACGAACGGTCCCATCCGCTTCTTGTTGAATTTGTTCGGAAACCAATGATCCTTTGATTTGGAGACATAGAGCTTGTCTCCAACTTCATATTCTTTGGGCTCATCATTGGATATCCTGCATAATCGCACATACCAAGGCAAACCTCTCCCATGTATAGATAAATCTTTAATGGAAATAGGAGAAGAAAGATCCATACCTTGGCTTACCTTTGCAGAGACGGAATCGGGGACCACTGTGTTTGGTCGATCTCGACTAGGGCTAGTCGATCTCGACGAGACTGCAGGTTCTGGTGGTGGTCGGCTCGCAGATGCAAAAGTCGATGAAGGGCAAGTCTTGTCGACCTCGAGTAGCCTACTCAATATCGAGTAGGGCTCCGCTCCTGGTGGCTCCAGCGTCGAGGAGGAAGAAACTGGTGGAGTCGAATGGTGGTCGATCTCGACAAGGGTGGTCGTTGTCGGCGAGGATCCTGGCTCTGGTGTCGTCAGCGTCGAGGAAGGCGAAGTCGAGAAGACCGAGTGGTGGTCGACCTCGACAAGTCTAGTCGAGATCGAGGAGCCTGGTTTGCCTGGTTTGCTGCTCGATGATGCTGGTGCTGGTGGAGGCTCCTTGGTTTGGTCGAGGTCGACTAGGCTCCTCGATGTCGAGGAGCCTTGGTCGATCTTGACCCCATACTTAGTCCCTGTCAAGGCATCCGAAAAATAATTAATCCACAACGACTTACCTTGGTCTGTGTCGATTGGATTCTCTGAGTTCTCCTTGAGGATTGCCATGATCTCCTCCACCTGGGCCTCCATGTCCCTCTTTTCCAGCTCCTCAGGGGTCATATTTCTGACCTTGGGTTCCCCGCAGGTGATGTAGCCAGCTGAGATAGATTTGACCTCTTCCATTGGACCTGTATGCCTTTCAGTTTTATTAAAGGAATACTCAATTACCTCATCGCTGATGTTGAAGGTGAGCACTCCTTTCCTTACGCTTATGTTGGCATCCACCGTCGCCAAGAAGGGTCTTCCTAAAATAATTGGACAAGCAGGATCTTCTTGCATATCAACAACTAAAAAATCAGCAGGGACGAAGAATTTACCTACTTGTACTGGAACATTATCCACCATGCCTGTTGGAATGACCACCGTGTTGTTGGCCATGTAAAGTCTAGCATCCACAGGCTCTAGGGCACCTATCTTAATCTTGGACCAAATTGTTAAAGGCATTATACTTACACTAGCTCCAAGATCACATAAGGCATTAATTTTGTATGGACCAAACCCAATAGTTATAGCAAACTTACCTGGATCCGGCCTCTTGTCCAATATGTCCAGATGGCTGCACTCCTTTGTGATTTCAGCCATCGATCGCTTTTTGCTCAAAATCTCCTTTAGGAATTTGACATAAGATGGCATTTCATTGAGAGCTTCTGTGAAGGGGATGGTGACGTTAAGCTTCTTAAGCATCTTGATGAAGCGCTGAAATTTCTTTTCTGTCGGGTCCTTTAGAGATTTTGTGGGGAAAGGCAGCTTCTTTTTTTGATTCGGAGCCAGAACAGACGTCGGAGGTGCTGCAGGCTGCTCTATGTCGACCAGGGGCTCCTCGACATCGACTAGAGTCTTGTCGATCTCGACTAGATTTGGTGCTGTCGAGTTGCTGTGTGGTGCAGACGAGGACTCTGGAAGTTTCTCCTCGACATCGAGTAGGCCCTCCTCGAGGTCGACTAGGCCCTGGTCGATGTCGACTTGCTGTTCCTCGTTGTTCTGCTGCTTTCCGACCTCTAGCTCTTGCAATTGATGGCCGCTTCTGAGTTTTATAGCAGCGATGTGTCCAGTCTTTCCCTTAGGATTTGGTTCTGAAGATCCAGGGAGCGCACCTGACTGTCTGGGGATTCCCGCTGCTAGCTGGCCAATCTGTGTATCAACTGATTTTCTCCATATATCAATTTCCCCAAGCCTAGAGTTGACACCTTGCATCTGAGTATAGACGGAGTTGAAGGACTGCCTAGTTTCTGAGTGGTTCCTCCGTATTTCCTCCAGGACTGTCTGTATATCATCCTTTTTCTGGTCTCTTTCCGGATGTCCTGGAGCTCTGTAGGGCGGGGGGTTCCTAGGGACACCTTGGTTCCATTGTGGTTGCTGAAACCTTTGGTCCCCCTTGTAGCGATTGGGACCCCCTGCGTAGGCTACCTCCTCTTGGTGCTCTGCCATCCTGACTTGCTCTGTGTGTGGGCACTCAGGAGTGGTGTGCCGCTGCAATCCGCATTCAATGCAAGGCTGGTTGACAGAGAGATACTTTACTTGCTTGAGGAGCTTCTTATTCTGGTCTCTGTAGTACTGCTCTCTTACATCAGGATCAATCTCTTTAGGAGGTTCATAGAGGGGCATGGATGGTGCTGGCCTGGCGTATGGGTTCTCTTCATAAGTTGCAGTAGACCCATACTTGTTGTCGTAGTTGGTGAGTTTCTCCAGCACACCCCATGCGTCACTCGGCGGCATTGTCAGATACTCATAGCGAGTATAATGGTTGATTCTGTCCTTAGTGACTTGATCAAGAGAGTTGAAGAAGATTTCCTGAATGACGTAGGGTGGCTGTCCATGAGTAGGGCAAGATCGCAGAAGTTCCTTGTAGCGCTCCCATGCCTTTGCCAGTGGTTCCCCTTGCTTCTGTTTGAAGGCGGTGATTTTCTGGCGGAGATGTGCTGTTTTGGCGGGTGGGAAGAATTTGTTCAGAAACTCTTGCTCTACTTGGGCCCAGGTTTTGAGTGATCTTGCTTTTAGCCCTTCAAGCCATTTCAGTGCAGGCCCAGCGAGAGACTAGCGAAAAGATTTCATCTTGACATATTCCAATGTTGTACCTTCAGCAAGAGTACGGCACATGTCAGAAAAGTTTGTAATATGTTCAAGAGGACACTCATTAAATCTACCATAAAAGGCATTATTTTTAAGCTCTATAAGAAATTGAGTGCGAATTTCAAAAGAGTTATCAGGGATAAGAATCGCCGATTCAGGCACGACGAGAGTGGGATGCATATAATCCTCTGCAGTGGTTGGATATTGGGCAAGCTCAGCTTCTGCTTGCCTTGCGCGCTCATTTGCTTGTTCCCTCGCCGTCCTCTCATTAGCGATAGTAGTATCCTTTGCGGCTAGTTCCCTGGTAAGCCTCTGTATCAGCTGCTTCTGTGTTTCAGCGGCTGCCATAGCTCTTTGCAGTCTAGCTCTGATGTGTAGGAGGCGTTCCGGTTCGTCTAAGGCGTCAAACTCAGGTGGGATACCAGAACGGCGCATACACCTGTGAATTCACTCAAGAGAAAAGTGAGAACTGACTACCTAAGGCGCGATTAATAGCTTCCCCGGCAACGGCGCCAATTTGTTGTTGCAGGAGGATGGTCAAGTATGAAATAAATATAAAAATAGAGTTTAGACTGACTTCCCTATCTCAGCAAATAAATACAAGACTTCCTCCCGTTGTAGTAAGAGAAAATCAGGATCGAATCCACGAGGAAGCACGTCAGCAGTTCTTAGGTAGCAACAGATCTCACAGGCAGAATAGCAGAAAGACGGAAATAGACAGAAGATAACAAACAGAAGCAAAAAAGAAATAGAAGCAAAGACAGTAAACAGCAACCGAAAAGAAAGAACAAAGCAAGACAACAGGCTACTCGATCTCGACCACAACCTACTCGAGATCGACAAGAAAAGCAGAAACAGAAACTGAAAATCGACGACAACAGAAGAAAACTCAACTCGACCTAGATGAGCCCCTACTCGAGATCGACAAAGGCTGTACTCGATCTCGACAAAGCTCTCCTCTGTATCGACTAGAATGCAGAAATTTAAATTGCAAATTCTCGAACCCAAACTCAGATTTTTGACGAAATAAATCAATATATAAAAGACTCCCAAGGCCAGAGAATCAACACCACAACGATAACCATGCAAAGTAATACATAAAGGCATAAAAGATCATGCTTTTCATCAAATAACTTTCGTTATTAACAAATAGGCATATAGAGGCTTTCGCATAAACCCTAATTGTTACTAACCCTTTTTCACAGAATTAACCCAAGTTGCATTAAGATCACTTTCGCTTCAATAATACAAACAAGGATCACCTTCAACTCTCGCAAAAGAATCATGCTTATAGGGATAGAAGATGATTTGCATAAAAAGATCTGACCTTTACTGCGTCACCTCACATGGCTACCGTCGGGCTCACCCCAGCCCCAGAAGTGGGTGGACTACTCACGCCTCATCGCAATAACAGACATTGATGTATAAAAAGAAACTTGCATTAACTAAATTCAAAAGCCTTTACAATCCTGGCAATCAACTTTCGCAGAAAGCCAAAACCCTAAAAACCTTAGAACTCCTAAACTTCTCTACTGGAACTGTGTCTCTGAATTGGAATGTGTTGATTGAAAAACTAGCCCCATGGGCTTTATTTATAGCCTTCTATTCCTTGCTAATCAAGGATAGAATCTCCTATCTATATCTAAATTTATATCTAAAATACTTAAAGATAAATAAATTGCATAATGGAAATAAATCTTAAAGGGAAAAGATAAATCTAAACTAGGTAAGTCTTCATGTCTTGATAGATCTCCTTCCATAGATAGACTTGATAGAAATTTGGATAGAATCTTCCTCCTTCGTGCCCAAGTAACTCCAAGTCTACTCGGACTGCCCAAGTCGACTCGTCTGCGGAAGCTGGTCTACTCGACATCGACAAGGGCTCGTCGATCTCGACCAGGACTCATCGTCGACTGGACTCCTCGGCTAGATCTGCTCGATGTGGCTCGGACTTGGGTTCCTGGCGCTCGTCGATCTCGACTAAGGTCTCCTCGAGATCGACCAGAGTGTGGTCTTCTCTGGTGGTGTCGAGGACTCTTCCTCGGCAAGGACTCGGACTGGCGCTGGGTGGCTTGTCGATCTCGACCAGGGCTTTGTCGAGATCGAGTAGACTTCCGGAGCTGGGTTGGTCTGGCTTTCTCGATCAGGCTCTGTCGACCAAGGCTGTGCTCGGACATGCTCGTCGAGATCGAGTAAGGTCTACTCGAGATCGAGTAACCTTGACTCTCAGATTGATTCGACTGGTTCCGCTGCTTCTTTGACTTTGGACTTCTGTAGCTGATTTCCGAGCTTTTCTGAACTTCTTTAGAATTGCTGTAAAATGCCTCGAATTCTGCGAATTAAACAGAAACTTATGTAGATTCCATAATTTGGCAAATAAACATAAACCACATAGGTTCTGTACTATCTTAGCCCAAATGCATGCAATATATGCAGAAATCGATATAAAAGTTACTGTAAAACATGGCAGATTCAGCTCATAACACCCCTTTCAATTTAGCAGTTAGTTTTCACGCCTAACTGATTTTCCCGAACTGTGATTTCTTTTAGGGATTTTGAATTAGGATCGACCAACAAGGGGAATCAAACGAGAGTCCGGGCTTGAAATTTGACAATGATTTCGACTTGATCCTTTGAGAGGGAAGGGCAGCGCAGCAAGTTGGTGTGACAGTCTCCCTGGTATGTTAATTTGTTCCCTATTTGTGCTAAGCATGGGAAAATTTTAGGGCCTTTTTATATTTCCATTTTGATACCCAGACTTCCTTTTTTGTATGAACACCGCATTCTTCTTTGTGCGTAAGCTTCTGACAGTACTCAATTTGATAGAGGTTTCACTAATTTATTTGGTTTGTTTAGGATGTAAATCGATTCCAAATTGATGAGATTGTTTTGGCTTTGACGCTGGTTTTGATTCCAATTTCAGTTTAGACTCCTTTAGGTGCAAGTTTAGACTTGTCACAAGGGCCTGGTTTGCTTGTAATTGGTGAATCTTTTGGGCTACACATGATGTCCAAAATATGTGCTTGATTTTAGTTTCTTTGAACATGGTTGAATCTGTCCAGAAAATCTGGTTCTCTTCCTCTGCTGTCTGGCTTTAGTGAATTTTCCTCTTTAGCCTTGTTTGAAATTGCTTGCGATTTGTGTGCAAACTTGCTGGCATGATTGATTGGCCTTATTTTGCCAGTACTTTCTTTAATTTAGAGTTTTGCTGGCTGAATTTATCCAGAAAATTTGCCTTCTATTTCTCTGCCTTAGAAAAGTCTTGACTGTAGTGAAGTTGTTTTCTTTGGGTTTGCTTGAATGTCTTGCAATTTGTCTGTCTGAATTCGTCGTTTAGTTTAGGAAAAATCCAGCAGCGTCTTTTCGGGCTATTTGATGATTCCGAAACCCATGCCACAAGTGAAAGCCTACAAGGTTTGCAAGGGCCTAAGCCACGAGAGAAAGCTTGAAGGTTTGCAAGGGCGTGGTTTCGAGAATCGATTTTGGCAGCATATCACCTTGATTTAGGGCAATTTGATGATTCCGAAACCCATGCCACAAGCGAAAGCCTGCAAGGTTTGCAAGGGCCTAAGCCACAAGAAAAAGCTTGAGGGTTTGCAAGGGCGGGGTTTCGAGAATCGATAAGAATCCCCACGCATGGAGGGAGAACTACCTTGTTGGCTCTCTTCTTCTTCTTTGCTTTCTTCAGACGTGTGTTTTTTTTTCTCTCTGCAACTTTTTTCTTTTCTCTTTGCCGTCTGATCTCTTTTTTTTTTTGAACCCTAACCTTGGCCACCTTTTATAAGTTGAAGAAGTAGGAGGATAAATCATAACTAATATCTTTTAATATTGCTATATCCTTTTTAACAGAAGATATGTAGCTTGTTGATCTTTTTTCTTCCCTTTTAACAAGAAATAATTGAAATATTATCTCAATTACAGAGAGCCATTAAGATTAAGCACACAACCTATACGAACAATTTTTCCTGTCTGGTATGGTTTGTGTATGCACCACCTCAGGAAAATGGGAAAACTGAATTTTGGGAAATCATTATGAACGACATTAACAACGAATCTCTACCATGCATGGTCATTGGAGGTTTGAATGAAATTGGGAACTTTTCAGACAAAGAAGGTGGAGCAACTACCCTCCCGGGGAGATTCAAACGACTCACGGAAATTAAAAATAGATGCTCTCTTCTGGACATCCCGTCTTGGGGCAATAAATTCACATGAAGAAAGAAACAAGCGGGAGAAGGTAACATTAAAGAAAAAATTGTTCGAGTTCTGGTTCAGCATGATATTTTACAAAAATACCCATCTCTATCAACAAAAAATGGGGCTTTTTCGCTTTCTGATCATTGTTCTATCACTATAGAACTCGCAACCACCTAAACATTCAAGCCCCCTCCATTTAAATTTGAAAATATTTGGTTACAACGTAAGGATTTCAAGAATATCGTTAAACAGTCATGGCGTCAGAACTGCCATGGGTCCGCTATGTTCCAACTAACACGGAAAACTATGCTCCACAAACAGAAAGCCAAGGTGTGAAATAAAAGAACTTTTGGGAATATCATCCGCCAACTTCAAATAGTAGAGGATAAATTACTCCAGATTCAGCAGAACAATACTACCAGCAACAACAACAAAACTCAGGGCCTAGAATGGAGCTTAATCAAGAAAAAGGAAAGCCTCATTTTATTTCAAAAATCATATTGGAATCAAAGAGCGAAATCAAAACATATAAGACTTACAGACTCTAACACAGGATACTTCCATAAGATAGCATCAGGGAGAAGAAATCGGAAGCACATTAGACAAATCACAACAGTAGAAGGGATACAAATCATTGAGGATACGAATATTAGCAATGAAATACGAAGAGATTTCCAAAAAAGATTTCAAAGTCACCCGATCAACAAGACAAAGATACAGGATTACTTACAGATGATACAACCAGATATTACACCTGACGAAAACAAACTGCTTATTGCTATCCCAACAAATGGTGAAATAAAAAATGTGGTTTTCAATCTGGGGCGGAATAACGCACCAGGACCCGATGGAATGACAGCAGAATTTTAAAAGTCTGAATGGGATGTTGTTGGACCCTCTGTTATCCGGGTAGTCAAAGGGTTCTTCCTATCTGGGAAATTGTTAAAACAAATAAACCACACGTTTATAACACTATTACCTAAAACTGACAATCCGACAACGAAAGGACACTACATACCCATCAGCCTATCCTCAACTATCTATAAAGTTATCTCCAAAATTATTACGTAAAGATTAAAGGCGGTAATGGGAAAATTGATCAACCCACTCAAGGGAGCATTCGTACCAGATCGAGCTATCCAGGATAATATCCTAATTGCTCATGAAATTTTCCATTCCTTTAAATCTAGGATTGGTAAGGAAGGCTGGTTAGCTTTAAAATTTGATATGGAGAAGGCCTATGACAGGGTGGATAGGGAATTCACAGAATTGATTTTACTAAAATTTGGATTTCATACGACCTTTGTCAATTGGATCAAGGAATGTATCTCTTATGTATCTTTTTCCGTACTAGTTAATAATGGCCCTACGGATTTGTTCTATCCGTCACGAGGTTTACGGCAGGGTGATCCCTTGTCACCGTTCTTATATATTCTTGGAGCTGAACTACTTGCTCGAAGATTGATGATGGAAGCACACTCCGATGAAAAGCTTGTGGGTTTTATGTTTGGGTACAATGGGCACACTATTCCTTTTCTAGCCTTTGCAGACGACATAATTATCTTCACAAAAGGTAGTGCTACAGCTTGCCAGAACATTAAAAAAATCCTGGAAAAATATTGTCAAATATTAGGGCAGAAAGTCAATTACAATAATAAGTCTGCCTTCCAGGTCACGAAAGGCCGGAATTATGAGAAACTGTATCACTGAACTGGAGAGCATCCTCCAAGTCAATCATACAAAATCTATAGAAAAATACTTGGGATGCCCAATAATAAATGGTAGGGTCAATCATGTCACCTTTGAGGAAATTGTTAGCAAAACAAGAGATCAATTGAGTAAATGGAGAGCAGATTCTCTGTCTCAACAGGGCCGGTCGGTTCTGATTGGGTCTAACCTCTCGGCTAAGCCACTATACACCATGCAGAATTTTATGCTACTAGTATCCATGCATAAGGAATTGGACCAAATTAATCGGTCTTTCTTTTGGAACAAGGACGCGCAACACAAACCACTAATTGGATGGGATAAAATTTGCAGATCGAAAAGAGCTGGTGGTTTGGGCCTAATAAAAGCAAGACACATGAATGAAGCACTACAGCTAAAACTATTATGGAAAATTATTGCTGAGCCTAATAATGCTTGGGTACAAATCATCACATACAAATACTCAAAGAACGCGCAGATACTAAACTACAAACCGACAGGTGATGCCTCATGGCAATGGACAAAGCTAATAAGTCTCATTCCACAGTTTAAGAAAGGACTCATCGGGTCTATCGGAAATGGCATGTCTGTCAAATTCTGGACCGATAATTGGATTTCCCATGAACCCATCACAAGTAGAGCGGAATGTCCTGACCACTTCAACAAGGAAGAGAGAGTTTGTGAATACATAATTGGTGGTCAATGGTGGCTGGAAAAACTACAGGCTGTGATTTCTAAAAAATTGGTAGAGGAGATTCTTGCCATTCCTTTGTCTGTATCGGTAATGGAGGATAGGCTATACTAGTGGCCGGATAAGAAGGGCTGGTTCACAACGTCATCAGCATTTAAACTAATAACCAACACGACACATGTTCGTGATCACGACAACGCGTGGGTCTAGCGCCTCAATATACCCCCAAAGATTAAAAATTTCATGTGGAAGATTGGGTTGTACGGTCTCCCCACCAGAAATAGGCTGGCGGGGAGAGGTGTGCTGATCCCTTCGACTTGCCAAATCTGTAAGGATTGTAGTGAGGACGATATCCACATTCTTCTTGAGTGTTACCCACAACTAACAACGAAGCACTTAACAGCAGTGAAAAACAAAAAACTAGTCGAAATTGTCTCTGCAGAACGAGACATTGGGAAGGTGCTAGCCGGGTTACAGACGCTAGATAAAGTTAAAATCCAAAAAATCGTAACTGGCTGGTGGGCGCTCTGGTATTTCAGAAATGGTGTGGCTTTCCATCGCAGGCCCCCTCCAAATGACACCACCATCAATACTTTCATCAATGTCACAAAACTTGCTCTCGCATATAATATACGAACTATCACGTGAAGTCTTTCACGAAAATAATCCCACGAGCGTATAAGGTAACATTAAATAAAAGACGATTTTTTACACCCAACCAATGAGGATTTGAGTTTTTACTTTTATATAAAGAATGTCAGAACCTGAGAATCCAGAGAAAAATGAGTTTCTAATACTTGTACACGAAGAAAAAAAACTCTGACCATACTAGTCATAGAAAGTATGCGTGATTTGATAAAAAACAAGGTGCGGGCTAATAAAAGAAGTATCTACATACAAGCAAATAAAATGCATACACCCGACTACTGAATGGGTAGTAACTACAAGCTTCACATTAAAGGGTTAAAGATGAAAGAAAAAGGAAACATATTTAAGAAGCTAAGTGCCTAACTGATTAAGAATGAAATATTGTTTTTCCAAATGATTAAGGTTTAAATACTAGTAGACATAAGAATACAGAACCCTTTTGGAAAGGAAAAGGAAATAATCAGATTGAACATGGTAAATGTCAAATGTGGTATTGCGCTAGTCAACTTAAAAGAAAGCAAAATCTAATCTAATCTGCGATGACAAATTAGTAAAGAACAAAAGGATCAGGACTATATACCAAAGAATCTTTCACGTTTAATGGAACATTGATCAAGAAAGCAACCCACTCATGGAGCTTCTTCCAAATTTCCTCATAAACTAAGACATAATCAATAATTTCAATAGAAGATTCTCTTGCCTTACATGTGAAAACAAACAAAAGGAACTCCATTCTACAACAGGAGTTCCCTCATTCAGTAAACAACCAGCAATGGTTTCTCAGTTTCTCAGTACTTTCCCATCAAAGATTGCTCTTACAACACAATTGAAAAAAGCATATCCACAGCCAACATTAACTCATTCGTTGGAGACGAGATAATACAAATCACCTTCCTTCCAATAGGACTCCCTCTTCGATATCAACTCCGAGATTATCCGCCTCTCTTATTTAGGTGTACACGGCAAGAAAATATCTCCATTCACCATCATACACTCTGAATCTGGTATCATCATACACGATCCCAATCCTAAAATCAACAACGGCATTAAAAACACAAACCTAAAATAAAAATTGTAAACCAATAAAGCAAAAATCCAAATCCAGATCGAAGACCGCCACATTCAGAAATTAAACCTGATCGGGATCAAATCACAGCGGCTGCTGTGACTCACGAGCCACCAGAAGAGGTGTTTCTAGGACACGGAGGATTCCGGCGACGGAGCACAGGCGGATCTGGACAGCGACCCTAGATAGAGCCTAAAGGAGATGGGTGTTGTCATATTTGGGCAGCGACCCTAGCGGAGGAGGTGGGTGGTGCAGATCCCATCGATGGAGGGTGGAAGGCAGAGATAGAGCGAGGATGCTGGCGGCTGGCGGCTGGTGCGAGTGCGAGTGCGAGGGCGTGGGCGGATCCTGCGGGAAGGGATGAGCGATCTGGAGAACGGATTTAGGGTTTAGAGAAGGGAGTGGCCTAGATGAGAGAAGTATCCTAAAAAGAAATAAGTACAGTAGACAAAAAAAAAGAACAAAATTAAACCGCTCCATTAGATAAATTACCTGCTACAATAGATCACTAGTGTAAGGCCCGTGCCTCGCACGGGTATGAAATCTTTTGATGGTATATTAATGTAATGTTATATGAATATGTATATATATATATATATATATATATATATATAAAGCGTTTCTTATATGATCTCTATTATATATTTATTGGATCCTTTGAAATGAAATGATCTAATATTTATCAAAGGTCGGATATTCAAACAAAGTAGAACAACCGACAATTCAACCCAACAAATAAGAAATGTCGGATAAATATGAACGAGGAGAAAATAACGATAAATTATCAAAATTGATAACTATTGTATAGAAAATGACCATTGGAATAATATGAGATCAAAAGGTTGTATATTACATACTACATCTTCATAGTAACTCTATACAAAGCTACATATAATCGTCCATGTGTGAAGACTGACTTCAGTAGGAATTTTGCCCAACAACTACAACAATCAAATTCAAACAAAAACATTTAATAAATGAGAAGATTAAATATGCAAAAACATCACGAAACAAAGATCAAGAAGAAGAGAAATTGTGTATTCGTAAGTGATGAAAAAGGCCTTTACGGATGAGCTTGAGTGTGACCTTTACGGTAATCCCATCTCATAGGCTAATAAAATAGAAATGAAAACAAATTGTTGCGACTTATCTTCTCTAAAAGTTCCCGATACATACTGTATAGTTCGTAATCATCTCTCACATGCTTGGGGTGCCATATATATGGCTATCACCGTCCTCATGGTTCTCATCACAGCTGCTACGTTAGTAGGATCCAGAGCTTGCACTATCAAACAAAGAACATGATTCAATCACTTTAGTGAGTAAAGCAGAAAAAGGGAATGATAAGTTTTCGATACTAATTAGTTGTGTGCATACCTCAGCGTTGAAGTGCACCATGTGGAGCCTTTGATGCCTTCTTTGACACAATCCACAATCCCACCGGTTGAGGCACATACATGAATCTTAGATATGAGTAAAACCCAAAGGATATATTCGATGATGTGTCAAAAACAAAAGCTTATAGAGATTTGAATACGATATCATTCCATAGAGCATAGTGTGTAGTTGGGTGAGTCCATATGGCTCAAAATAACTTGGGATCAACATAAAATCAACATCAGCATTGATATTGTGTGCCATGATGCCACTCCTCTAGCCTTGTTAGGTAAAAGGCTTTGAGCTCCTTGATTTGTCTCTCAAACTGCTTTTTTTCCGGTCCCCTAAAATGTCATCGGACATGGAACTATTGGAAGCATCAGTTTAAGGAGATTATGAGAGGAAAAGAAAAAAAAACAATAGCCAACATTCATCTAAAAAGGGAAAGGGATAAACCATTGGTACCTTTGCATCCTTGTGGATTCCCCCAGGTTTGTACATGCATTTGAAAGAGCAAGGTAGAGCAGCAGTGTACGAATCATTCGTGATAAACAAAGTCCTCTCCTAAAATAACCGTTTCGGATAATATTATTCAAGAGTTATAACTTATATGTGAAAAAATCTATACATATCTAGTATACATTTAGAAATATATGTTGTGATTAGTAAAGAGAAGCTATAATTTATTTACGGTAAGAAGAAATTCACAAACCAATAACCATATGGTTCTAAGATGAATTTATTGCTGAGCTTAAGAAGCCTTAATTCCTCCACTGCTGCCTGAATTCAAAGACCACTTGGTCCACTTGAGATAAATTAATTGAGAGATCAATATTATATAGATCCATTTGCATACAGGTAAAGCAAAGATGTAGCCTAATATTTTATTATTCTTTAAAATAATATTATAGCTAAATGAGGTCTTGAAGTCAAAGAAATAAGCTACACAAAAGGCATTTAATATGATGTTATTCAAATTACAATTTCACTTTTGAAGCCCCAGCCACCGATCAAAAGTTAGCTCAAGAATGGAATTGAAATGTTTTGTGCCTAAAACCCACAAATTTCACATATATTTCTCTTTAAATTGCATTTTGCTCAAGAATCAATGATAATCTTTAAATTGCATCCCTTTTCTTTTTAAAGAATGCAGCTCAGAGAGAACAACAACCATCAATTTTGATAAGGGAATTTCAGATCAATAATTGAAGATAGGCTTCAAAGTCTTTAAAAAGGAAAGGGATGCAACCTAATAATTGAACTGAGAATGCTGATTCCCTTCAATAAATTTCATAGACAAAGAAGCATATATAAGAGATATTGTATCTTCATAATGAGATATGAAGACACGAAAATGCTATTCATTGGCAAACTGCATATAATCTATATTTACATTACATCTCAGGGAATTAATCATATCACATTTCATTTCAATAAAAAGGGAAAAAGAATTATATACATTGGTGAGTAATATCCACAAATTCAGCAGCTACACCAAGCAAATAACTCCCTAAATACCTTTGCATGACAACAAAGAGGTCGACCACCAGTAGGTGAATCCACATGACAAGAAATTAAATCACAGAAAACGATTTAAAGATCCAGCAGGGCCATGAGCTGCTAGATTTTGTTTACATTAGCTGCATGAGTGTCTTAAAGACATCCAGCGTACGCAGACTTATGACATGCACATGCACATGCAATTGTAAAGGCAGAAAGCATTTTCTCTATTGCCTATATATTGGTTAGCAAAGTTCAAACTCCAAGAATAAACCTCAAAGAATAAAATCAGGAGTTCATGTTAATGTCATTGGATCTTTTTTTAAATGGCTGTAAAAGCATTTTCTCTATTGCCTATTGGTTAGCAGACTTCAAACTTAGAAAGAATCCACAAATTTAAAACCTCCAATAATACTAAAGGCAGAAAAATGAGAAATAAGCTAATAGTACTATCCTCTCTTTTCATCTTTGAAAAGGATAAAAGAAAGAAAATAGCATATATTAAGCCTACATGAAGCAAAGGTTACTGCTTTCACCCACTTGATGTTGTATTATTACATTTTTCCTGCCTCAAAATATTTAATTAGGATAATAAAATATATTAGTTTCTACAGAAAACTCCTCCAATTTACCTCAACCATAATATCTGCAGAGATTGGTCGGAAAATGAGCAGGTGAGAATGCAGCAACAACCTCCTCTTTCCCTTATGTTTCAGGAGGTTAGGAAAGAATCTACAATGCAGCCCTTATTTCTGCCTGTCAACAAAAGATCCTGCTTCTGAATATTCTCTAGAATGACTCCGTATCTGCAGAATAAGATAATGAGTCCGTTTTGAGTTTTCCAAACTATACAGTTCAAAATTGACCAGAGTTCTATACAGAATTATAGAAAAGGTGATCAACATATACATTACAAACAAAATGAAAATTGAGATTTAAAAGTTGATGAAAGGAGGGAGAAAACCTTATAGACGACAACGAAGGGATCAAATATCGGGGATTAGATTGCATCTCATCACCGTTGGTTTCTTGAGCTGACAGGAAAATCACTGCTTTGAACAACTGAACAACTATCCTCTCTTTTAGAATTATTAAGCCTAAGCCCCGGATTTATTCAATTTCTTCAAGAAAATGATCACAATCCTCGCATAAGATCTGCAGAGAGTAAATCCATGGATTTACTTTCAAGTTAAAACAACCTTCAAGTTCAATCCTTCAAATGTAAATAAAAATCACCGCCATTAAGAGTCCTTTTTCTTCACTTGTAAGCTATTTGAGACTTTTATTGAACTTATTGTACACTTTAGCTTTGATTGCTTCTCTTTCGCAAATGGCATATGGTGAAGAAACATACCTCTATCATCATTTTGCCATTCATATTGAAATTTTCCACCACAATAGGGCAAATTTTCATATGGCTGCCAATCTTAACATCCAAGCTTGCACCATGCTGAGAAGAAAAGGATCAATGAGACATGAAACATCTCAGTTGGATGAATATAGCTATGTGAACTCTGTTTGATGGTTAGGGAAAATGTCTTTTGATGATGCTGAGTGGAGACAAACCTTTATTACAACCACGCCTCCAGTAAATTAAGCGATTCTCTCTGACAACTTCTTACGTTAAGCAGTATCTCCATCCTAATCAATCTCATTAAGACATGACCCAAATCACCTATCACCAACTGCCAAGTACAAGTCTTAAAGCATCGATTTCAATACTTGAAATGCATTCAAAGATCAAAACTTGAAACATTGAAACATAACCAAAGCAACCTAGCTGTAAAAAGAAAAGTGAAGGCATGAATCAGATGCCCAATGGAAGCTCCTAATGTAGGAGAGTTGTAATTGATTCTGGCATATGCAAATCTTTCCAGCTACCAAATCCTTCACAAACACAAAAAAAAAAAAGAAAATAGAAGAGAGCAAAATTAGTATCTAAAATTCCATCACCAACTCCATATTGATAAACATTGAAATCATGATAACATACCCAAAGATTTTGCCTGACTGGTATATTTTCTTAGATCGAGCTTGCTCTTGTCCGTCAAGCCCTCGAAGCGAATCTTATCAAGACCTAAACCCCAAATAAAATCCCAGACCCTATAACTGTAACTTTGAAATTGAAATCAACAACATATGCGCTTGAATGACCTGATTTGGTGATACCAATGCCGATGTCAAGCCGTCGAACTGAATTGTCATCCTCCTGTGCATCGAGCTTGCTCTTGTCCGGCAAGGCCTCCAACCGAATCTTATCCAGGGCCTAAAACCAAAATGAAAATCTGTATATGAGAGAGAGAGAGAGAGAGAGAGAGAGAGAGAGGTTGCCCTTGTCTGAGAGAGAGCGAGAGCAGTTGCCCTAAGGTTCGTCGTTCATGGCGGAGGAGACGTCGGAGAGAGAGATGCACTTCTTCAATTTCCCCTTCTCTGCGTGATTATTTGCGAGATCGTCCACCATCCTAATTGGAGATTTGAACAAAAGTCAGAAATCTCGGATCCAGGAGCAGAGAAGAAGAAGAATGAAACCTGGAATCGCTGAGTTGAAGTCACGTGAAGGAGAGGAGAGCGCTGGAATGAGCTGCAAGGAGGAGATGTGAAAGGCACATAGGGAAATCCTCCGGTTGTAGACTAGACAACCGTCCATCCCCAAGATTGTGAAACTGCCGGTTTAACCGGCCTACAGCCGGAAACCTCCACCGACGGGATCCACAACCGGCGAGCAAGCAAGTAGCCAGGGCGGTTGTCAGATTTTTTTTACCTCCATAACCAGCCACAACCTGCAAGTGAACAGGGCCGACAGCAGGACTTTTTAACACGATCGCCCTAATCTCCACCGGACTAACCCAGATTTGACGGACTAAACCCTAACGCATGCGAGTTTCACACGATCGAGCAGATCCCTCTTCTGAATCGATTGATAATTTCAACCTGATGTCGCCCCATTTGGCAACTCCTCCGGCACAAAATACTACAGATCTGAAAAAAAATGAAGAGGGAAAACAAACCTGGAAGGAGTTGGGGACTGAGAGTGGGCGTGCAGTTGAGACTTTGGAGGAAGGAGTGGAGAACGTGGGAATCCACACTGTCAAACAAATCATGCCATGTAGTTGCCACATAGATGCCACATAAGGATGGAGAAGTGAAGAACGTTTCTCCTGTTGACATCTGGAATGGAGAAAAAGGGTGAAGCCGGGTAGGAGAGAAGCGCTTCTGCTTTTAGGTGTAGTATAGATTTGCAACCGCCACAGTAGATATGAAAAAAACTGTTTTCAAAACCGCCATACTAGCCTTTTAAAACCACCACAATAGCCAATGTTTTAGAATGCAAGTTCTAAACCGCCACAAAACCGCTGCAATAGGTAAAACCGCCTCAATAAACGGCCTCAATAGAATAACCGCTGCAATGAAGTGTCATAATAAACCTTAATTGTAGTAGTGAAACCATAAGGATCCATCATCCCTTACGACAAAGCTTGGGACTTTACCATCGAAGAAGTCAATGGCGATCTACAGTAACACAACATCCTCTGTCTATTTTGCCTTTATCTTTGCTAATAGATTTGACCAACCTCCATCATACACAATTGTCATCGATTCTTTTCAAACCAAACCTCAACCTCCAACTTGAGCAGATCCCTTTGCAGAACAAGACTTGTTGTCAAACCGCTAATCATTGCCTCGTGCTGAGATTTACGGCTTAAAGAATCGGCTACAAAATTAGCCTTTCCAGGATGATAGAGAAGCTCAGTGTCATAGTCCTTGATCAGCTCTAACCAGCGTCTCTGTCTCATATTCAACTCCGTCTGGGTGAACACATACTTGAGGATCTTGTGGTCAGTGTATATCTGGCAACGAACTTTGTACAGATAATGGCGCCAGATTTTCATAGCAAATACCACAACAGCTAGTTGTAGATCATGTACTGGGTAGTTCTCCTCATACGGCTTCAACTGTCATGATGCATAGGCTATCATCTTACCATCTTGCATCAATACACAACCCAGACCTTGCTTGGAAGCATCACTGTAAATCACGTAATACTTTGACTCCTTAGGGAGTGTCAAAATAGGTGCAGTGGTCAACCGCTTCTTGAGCTCCTGGAAGCTCGCTTCGCACTTGTCATCCCAGACGAATTTTTGGGTTTTACGCAAGAGTAAGGTCAGTGGTTGGGCCAATTTGGAAAAACCGTTCACGAACCTCGTGTAGTAACCTGCTAGTCCCAGAAAACTCCGGATCTCCTTGGCGTTCTTTAGCGGATTCCACATCTCTACATATGCTATCTTTTGAGAGTCGACCATCACCCCTTTCTCGGAGATTATGTGGCCTAGGAATGTCACCTGCTTCATCCAAAAGTCACACTTAGACAACTTCGCAAACAACTAATGCTCTAGCATTGTTATCAAAATAGTCCTCAAGTGTTTGGAGTGAGCCTCCTCACTTGGCGAGTAGATTAAGATGTCATCGATGAAGACTACGACGAACTTATCCAAATACTGGTGAAAGCAACGGTTCATCAGATCCATAAAGACTGTTGGGGCATATGTTAAGCCAAAGGGCATCACCACGAACTCATAGTGCCCATAACGTGTCTTGAAAGCAGTCTTTGGAATATCCTCGTCACGAACTCGGAGCTGATGGAAAGCAGTCTTTGGAATACCTTTGCTCCCTGAAGCTGATCTAACAAGTCATCGATGCGTGGCAACAGATACTTGTTTTTGATAGTCACCTCGTTCAGCTCCCGATAGTCAATACACAGACGGAAAGAGCCGTCTTTCTTCTTCACAAATAGCACGGAGCACCCCAAGGTGATACATTGGGTCGAATATAACCCTTATCTAACAACTCCTCAAGCTAACTCTTTAATTCTTGCATCTCTATTAGAGCCATGTGATACGGGGCTTTGGAAATATGAGCGGTTCCTTGCTCCAAGTCGACGGTGAACTCAATGAACCGCTTTGGAGGTGAACCAGGAATTTCGTTGGGAAAAACATCAGGGAAATCCCAAACTGCAGGAATATCAGAAATAGAGACCGGTTCGGACGGTTGATCCTACAAATGGCATAAAAATCCGGCACACCCTTGACGTACCAATCTGGTTACCTACATCACATTAATAACACGGGCATCCTCCTCGGGTCTGCGCCCATGAAATCTGCACACCACCTTACCGTCCGGCGAGAGGGTCACGATTCTCCATCCACAATCAATGATTGCACCATGGAGAGTAAGTCAATCCATGCAGAGGATGATGTCTTGAGGAAGGATCAGAAGCAGAACAAGGTTGGCAAGGTACTCATTGCCACCTATCGCGATGGGGGAACAAAATAACATTTTCCTACCTCTAACTCTATCCCCATTAGGGAATTTTCACAATAAAGGAATCATCTAGAGTCATAGATTGTAATCCGATTCTTTCAACAATTTTCTCGGCTAGAAAAGAATGAGAAGCACCTGGACAAAAATAATATTAATTGGCTTAGCCCGGAGATAGATAATACCTTGAGCCATAGGAGAAGTAGTGTCGTCCAGCCCACATCTAATATAGTCGCGGACACTGCTGAGATGGCCCGGCGATGTTCCTCCCTTTGTTCACAGTCGGTTGTGAATCTACAAGAATTTGGGTATTCTGCTGGAACTACTACGGCTTGTGTTGCTGCTGATGAGATCTTAATCCTCGTCTTCTTCTGCAAAGACATACATCTCGACGAGTTTGTCCAATTCGGAGCTATACTTTTGTGATGTTGCGTCTCTCTCTGACTCGACATGCTCACACATCTCTTTCATCTCATCCCTAGCACGATCACAGAGTTTTCTCAGCTCATCCACAATCCACTCCTTATTCTTGTATGTTTCCTCGGTCTTCCTCACATGGAGTCTCTGCCTCGCTCTTCTTGCTTGCAAAGCATGGAATGCTTTCTCATCTACTAAAAAGAATCTCTTTTTTGGCTCTTCCTCACTGGGACTTTGAGATGGTTCCATGCCGTACACTCGGACAAGGTTCTGGAGGTACTTTCTCCTCTTGTCATCTAGGGGAGCTAGCATGGCTCTCTTCTCTCTTGTTGTCTTTTCCTCGCTGTAAAATCGAGGAGTTCCCATGTTCCCATTTGGTTGCAGCTCCTACAGGAGGGTCGCAAAGAACATTATTCCCCTTGTGCAGCTCCACTGTATGTTTTTCCACGACCTTCACCTCCGTGCTGGAGTCAGACCTAGTGTCAGAGTCAGAGTTGTTGGTAAGGTCAATGCATTGGGGGTAACCCGTGGTGTGTAGTCCCGAGGTCTTGCGAACATTAGACATCTATCAAATAGGGCGAGGAGTCATCAGTACCCGACCGAGATAATCCAGAAAGCGAGATTTAGAACAAGAATAAGCTTAGTCTATGGCAGGTGCAGGAGCTTGATCATAACAGAAAGTGTTTACTTAATGGCCTTATAACTAGCAAGTGAAAATATGGAAATCGAAGCACAAGTGGAAACGGAAAGGTGTTAAGAGCAAGTGTAGGAAGTTTTGAAAAATGGTGAAATGAACTAAATGTATTTAAAGTGCAACTCCTAAGGCTGACTGTGTTCGTTTTAAGTTTGAATGTTCATGATACTTTATGTTTTTCTGCAGTTTTGCCATAGTTTATCTAATTTTGGTTTTCACAAATTATTTCAGGGCATCTCAACTCATTTAACTTTGCTTTCTGGTGTTTTGATGTTCAACATCACCTATACTTTGTGGGATGTTGGGGTTGCTTCCTGGTTGAAACTGTGGCATCCAATATCTGTGTCATATTCGAACAATATTATTGTATTCAGCTTTTCAAACATATGCTTAATTATATTGTTATTTGGTCATTCCTTAATATTTTATATTCTATTTTCCTTTTTTTCCACTCACAAACGCGTCATGGCGCGGGAATTCCACTAGTTATATATTATACATATATATATATATAGATATATTTGCGGAAAGAAATATTATTTTATTTATCTTTATAAATTAAATAGCAATAATGTTTAGAGATTAATATTAAAATAATATAATTATTCTAATTTATATTATATATCTTATGTGAATTTAGTAGTTTCCCAAATTCACATAGTAATATAATATTATTTAAAGAAATATCCCAAAAATAAATTGGGGTATTTCATACATTTGAATTTATTTGTAGACTTGTATCATTAAACGCTATTTTGTGGATGAATTGATTATATTAATATTTCCATATTGAATACTACAAATTTACAAGTCTGATAAGGGATGTGAACTCACTAATAAGGGATGTGAACTCACCACCCCATCAGTTGTAGACATTTTATATTCTTTTGGAATTGTGTTTGAATCATTTTTTTGGAATTAAGTGAGGAATTGCAAAACTTCATACATCCGAGTCATGAAATAAACCTATATATATTTCGAAAAATCATCTACAAATGACACATAATAACATTTCCCATAAATAGATTAAATAGCGGATGGACCCCATACATGAGCATTAAACTAGTTCAAACGATGAACAAACTGGACTCATGACGACTCTAAATAGGGATCCTATGGCTCTTACCCAATTGACAAGATGGGAACACATTAGGAAAGAGTTTATTTGGAGCTGGTAAATTGAACTTAAAGACAAGAAGCTTGAGAATAGACACATGTGGATGACCGAAGCGATGGTGCTAGCCTGTAAGGGAAGTACGAACATCAGATAGAGCGGACGGAATGTGTTGAGGAGTGGAGGAGGAGGGCAACTAATACAACCCATTTTCAATGATGTCTTTCAGTATGATTCTGGCTAGCAAATTTTTTACAAACCAACAGTTAGCATGAAGCTCAATAAAAGCCGCATTATCTTTTGTCAAAGCAGAAATACTCAAAAAATTTCTAGCAATATGAGGGGGCAGCAAGGGCACTTTTCAACAACAGAAATCTCAACTCTTTTATTATAGAATCGCCAATATGAGTAATTGAAATTGTCTTACCACTGCCCATAGCCAGTTGGCCAGAACCATTATAATCAACCTTCAGTGTCAGATTGTTCATATCCGTAGTAACATGATGCTAGGCAATTGAGTCAGCATACCACGCAGGATCCTCAAGTGCTGAAGGCGAGAAATACTTTGCTGGTTTGGGAGGATTATAAGGATAGGTAGAATCATCAAACATATTGTAGCAGTTGTGAGATTGATATCTTCACAAAACCCCTCATGGATCGTATGTTTCCTAATATAAGGTCCAAGCTTCTTGTCTTCGACAAACCTTCAGCTTGAAGGGGAGAGGAGAAGGCAAGGGCTTGGCTGATAAGGACGGTTGGTTGGTCGTCGGCCATGATGACTGGTGAAGAAGGTGGTCGATGGTAGGGTTAAGAAAGTAAGGTTAGGGGTTTTGAAAAAAAAAACTGACAAGAGGAGAGGATTTGCCTTGTTCGATATCATGTAAAGTTTTTGAAAGCTAAATCTGCTCTTTCATTATTTTCATGAGAATATATACACATCAAATATATAAGCTAGGATAGATCTTGTTGTACAAGGATAGAATTAATTAATCTCCTATAAACTTATCATACAACAAATTATCCATAAGAATGACTTGTAAACGTCCCTAATACAAACTCAATCAACATCCAACCTCCCACTAAACCCTATTACACTTTTTGGTCGGATTGTAAAATCCCAAATATCAACTTGATAATTGGGGGAAAAAGAACCGATAAAATCATTTTTTTTTTAAAAAAAAGTTTCAATAGGCATAAAAGTCTTTGAGGTCATCAATATGCTCAAGCTGAGAATCGGAATTCTGAATCATCCAACGGAAGTGATCAAACATCACCACCTCACACGCCACCAAGATCTCGCCGGAGCCGTTCGATCTCTCAACGAGATCCTGCATGATCGGATGATCCAGGAGCTCCGGCTCCACCCGGTACGCCCTCCGCGACTTCCCCACGTAAACAGTTAGCAACCGGTCGTCGGCTCTAGCTACAGGTACGGCCCCTGCAGTGGTGGCGCCCACATGGACCGTGGCGGGCTGGACGGGTGTACGGGCGGAAGGGGTGGTGGCGGTGGAGGATTCGGGGGTGGTGGGGTTGGAGCGGTGGTGGTTGAGCATGTGGCCAAGATTGTTGATCTTCTTGAAAGCGCCTCGTAGCTTCGTTACGTTAACTGCGGCGGGCTTCGTCATTTTCAATCGGGATCGATCTTCTTGATCAATCTCATGTGGGTGGTGGTGGTGCATAAGAGATTTGACGGTGGTGATTGGGTTTGGTGGATTTATAGACGGTTTATTTTTGGATGGAATTTATTAGGGGGTTTGGGTTTTTCGATCAGGGGTGAAAAAAAGGTTAGAATTTAGCTCTTGGGTTTATTTATTTATTTATTATTATTAGAGAATGTAAGTTGGACGTGTTGTTGTTGTGGGTATTTGATGAGTTGGGTTTTTCATTTTGGGGGAAAAGATTACTAAAATAAGGTTTTCATATATAGTTTGTCCTGGCTTAATTTAGTGGGTTTTGGAAGGAACATTATCCCAATGCATGCTCATTTTTCAAAAAAAGTAAATAACATGATAACCCTGATGAGAATTTGGGTGAGAAGTCCAATGTGTAAATAGGTAAATGTCTAATTTTTTTTAATTAAGAGAATATTCATAATATTTTCATAATACCCACTTTTAATCAAATCCAAGGTTCAATCATTGCAAAAATGTGTTTTCCTTGATTATGTTTCCATGTTTTTACCCTTCAAAACCCTTTTTACTTGATCGATCTGATTATGGGTGTCGATGGTTGTTTTCCCTTTGTCGGCCAGGTGCCTTGGTCTTTGTTACCGACTGCGGTGGTTCTCCTCTTATGTGTTCGCTTGGTTGAAAGGCCATGTTTCCATTAACAATTATTATACTGTATTATTGAATAATGTTAAATTATATGTTTTTTTTAAACGACAAAAATTTGGCTGATAGGACAAGCCCTAAGAGCCAAGAGCATCCTAAAGGATGAAATCACGAAGCATGGAGTCGTCAGGTGCCAAAGGGCTATGGAAAGCAACATTTAAGTGCGATAAACGGTCCGCAACACGATTAGCTTCTCGATAAACATGACGAATCTCTATGAAATTGAAGAAGCCAAGCGTGACTAGACTGTCTGAGACAATCATTTATGAGTCACCCATTGGTTGTCCATCACCTTTGAGGCTGTTAATGATCATAAGATTATCCCCTTCCATCTCTAGTCTTGTGATGTTCAGTATGCGGACTGCCCGTAAAACCTTCCAAAGCCTTAACCCCTCGGAGAAGGCCAGACCCATAGTATATTGGTTCACCTTTATAGTTTCTGATGATAAATCCATAGGATCCTTGCCCAGTTGATCCCATAGCACCATCGAAATTTAACTTGTGATTCCCGGGTTTCGGAGGGATCCATTTAGCCTTTCTCCTTCTTTGCTCAGTGATGTGGTCTAAACCAACACAAGAATAGTGTAGCCTGAACCAACCTCGCAAGAATACGAGATCAATTGCAGTATGCGGATATCGATCACGGGGATTATATATGTATCAATTGTTATCTAGAACTAATAAGCTAAGCCAAGAAAGAGGGATATGATTTTAAACTAAACTAAGAAAGACAACAAAGTTTATGAAGAAAATATATATGAGAAGTAATTCCAGAGTTAAAGATTTCCACGACAATGCCACAAAGAATTCAACCCGATATTCACTCGAACTTCGTCTTCTTAATATGTCAAATTAAAGGTAAATTATCTAAAGTCATCACCACTCAGCTGTCGCATGTTGTAGTAATTGTGTCTAAATTAACCAAATCTAGACCCTTTAAGCTCTTTATAGACATTAGGAGAAAATCAATTAAACTTTCGTTGTCGCGTTCCGCCTAACCGATTCACACCTAAGAATCTACGATAATTTATTAATCCTCAAGAGTCCTCAACAATTGTTTAAATGTCATAATAACAATTGTTGAATCCTCAAGTTTAATCCTAGGGTTCCGATGATTCATGAATTTCATCTATTTATCCAATTTCAATTCGCAGCGGTAGCATCTTGAATCTAAAAAGAATTCTAATCGATTCACATCAATTAGGTTAATCAACTAGGATCAAATCAATTCATAAAATTCAGACTAAGTTCAAGCAAACATCAGAATCAAATAATTCACGACATTGTCGGGTTCACCCTAACCCTAGAACGGAGAATTTAACAAGCATAATATAGAAAACAATAGAATAAATTAAAGACATAATTAAAATAAGATGCAAACCAGAAATCTTCGTCCTCGATCCAAACAGTAATACCGAAAACGAAAGAAACAAAACTAAACTAAACCTAATCCACCGGCCGAAGCCACTGTGCGGCTACCGAAGTGCCAAAAGAAGAAGCAGCCCCTTGTCTTGCAATCATACGGAGTATATATATATATTGTAATTTGATTAAAATTACAAATTAAGCCCACAAAATTGAAAAACTAAAAACTAACCCAACACCTTATTATAATTGCATATCATCACCCAATTTCCAACTCTGACCGTTTCCGCGCTTTAGCTTTCAAGATCCGATCCAATCATTCTAAACTAATATGCAAATGCAACCCTAAAAATGACTAAATTAGATGTCATCAAATCACCCCATGCTTGAACCTTGCTTGTCCTCAAGCAAGAACAAGTGTAAAGATTTCACAAGAACTGTTTCAATTTCTATCCAAACTATGCATTTGCTCATTTAGATCTAGACATTGGGTTCAAAAACATGACAAGCAAATCATACAAGAGACAAGTCAAGACATCAATTTGAAGACCTCACATAGGACATTTTTTTTTTGTGGAACGCTCTCACTCTTGTGTTTAGGGTATAGATATCGCTCAAGCTCAAATCATGAAAACTCATCTATCATAGGCTTGCATCAGCGTCCTAATTCTTCATCACTTGGATTATGCATAAAAACATAAATCATGAGGTCTTTTTATGGGTTGTAACGGGGCCAAGGTAAGAAACAAAAGGTATGGATTCTTTAGCCATGTGGTGCTAAATCCGGGAAATAGATTTACTTCCTAAATTACGACCACAATTCAACTCTTTTCTCAGCACACATACCAAATTTCTCACAACAATCACATCACATAATCAAATAAGCTCAAAACTCTCAACTTTTGATAACCCATTCCCTTTTCATAAACATTTCTCTAGTGATGAAGAATTTTATTCACTTTTTTTTCTTCTTTTTTTTCATCTTTTCCATTCCCTTTTTTTTCATTTTTTTAATGTCTTCATCACAAGAAAATTTCATTTGAAGCACAAAATCCTCCACTCAATACATCAATCACTCAAAGCACATATTCCTTCTTGTCCACAAAACTATAGATAAATCTATTTCATCCTACTTCCCGAATGGGTAAACGGGGCTAAAATAGGCTTAAGGATAATCTTGTGTAGCTCAAATAAATAGGCAAATAGGCTCAATGGGTTTTAAGCAAAAGATATATTCATGGGTAGGAAGGGAATAATATGCTAACAAAAGCTGCCTCAATCATGTTTATGCAATGCACACAAGTCATACATGTGGCCTCAAGAGGTTCTAATGCAAGTTCTGAAGATAGAGCAATCAAGATGAGCAATTCACACACAAAAGAAAAGAGGACTCATGGATGTGAGTCCTAGGCTCAAAAGCTCACGACTTTTGTCTTAGAATCTCAATCTCAACTAGTCTCAAGATGATTAGTTTTGAAAGAATTATAGCATAAACCCAATAATCTAAATCATCACAAGCTTTTTAACATGCCTTAATAACATGTTCTTCAAGAAGAGCAAGGGATTTTTATTAGCAAGGGTTCATCTCAAGACACCTATATGCAAATGCAATGCATGAAATGCACATGAAAAAGAAAAAAATGAAAAAATTATGTGCAAAAACGGAGTTACACATGAGCTACATGTGAATTACAAGAGTTACCCCCACCCCATGCTTAAAATCTGCTTTGTCCTCAAAGTAGAGAAAAAGAAAGAGTAAGGGAAGAGGAAACTCACTAAAGAATCAGGCATACTCGAGGAAAATTCAAGCAATCCAAATCTGAGGTAATAGTGCAAGAATTGTTTTGGAACCATATGTGATTTCTGATCAAATTTCAGCGGCATCTCCTTTTGTTTTTGGGTCTGTACACAACACAAAAACAACAGCAATGCAAGCCTCACAAGTACAACAATATCACATCAGCAACCAGAATCCAATAATCAATAAAATTCAGCACTATAACACCTCAAACATCAACTTAGTAAAATCAGCCCCATCAGAACAAAAACAAGACTCAGTGACAAGCACTTAAGATCAAACAAACTATGAAATCAGCACATATAAATGAATGTCCAGTAGAACGATCAAAACCTAAGGTTCATCGAAACAAATATTCAGTTGCACTCAGTCACATGTCAATAAAAATCAATAAACTCAAGTAACTTCCGGAAGTGCAAAATTGAGAAGAACTAGAAGCACCTGGACAAATCATATAATCACCTAGCCAAAAAGAATCAACGATTTATCAATCTTCAATCAATTACTCAGCACATCGAATTAATAAGTGATCAGTTTCAGCAATAAAAACAAGCCAGACGACACTCCTAATTACATTCAAAGGCATAGTGCTAGCAAAAATATGGTTAAAATGCCTCATAGCACATATCAAAAAACCTCCAAGATCTTGAGACTAAAACAAACTCAGATTTTAGACATGACATTCAAAAACCAATCAGATCACTACAAAGTCTCAAAAATTTAGCAACATGTAACAAATAATCAAGAGCATAACAACTCAATCTCAATCAAGTTCCACCATTCTCAAACTCGATAATCATCCTGGATACAACTCAACCCCAAAATCAGCAGCATTGGACTAAATCAAGCATCAACTCAAATTGACATTCAGTTCATAAAATTCAGAACAATAAGGTGAAGAGAAAGTCGTACCTGTACTCACCATTGGGTTGAAAATTGGAGGCTGAAGAAGTGCGGGTGAGAGAGCAGGAGTGGAGCAAAGGGAGCGGAATCCTGGAGGCGGGGAACGATGAGCGGAGAGCTTGGACGGGAAGGAGGTTGAGGTTGCGTGGGCGGCTAGGGATTTGACTGCGAGGAGGGTGCTGGGGAGCGCTGGTGGATATCAATTCCGACAGCAAGAGGCTGCGAACAGAGAGTGAAGGAGACGGCAGCGAACTGGGTGGTGGAGCGACGCCGGACAGGGATCCGGAGAGGGAAGGAGAGAATGGAGGTGGTAAGGACGGATATCGGTGACCATCGGGGGGTGGTAGGTTCGCCTGGTGGCATTGTCCGGCGAGGAGGGCATGAGGAGAGGTGATGAGGTGAGAAACGGGGAGAGAGAAAGGAAGCCGGTGAGGGTTACGAGAGGCGACGGAAACGAAGGGAGGCGCTGGTGGATATCAATTCCGACAGCAAGAGGCTGCGAACAGAGAGTGAAGGAGACGGCAGCGAACTGGGTGGTGGAGCGACGCCGGACAGGGATCCGGAGAGGGAAGGAGAGAATGGAGGTGGTAAGGACGGATATCGGTGACCATCGGGGGGTGGTAGGTTCGCCTGGTGGCATTGTCCGGCGAGGAGGGCATGAGGAGAGGTGATGAGGTGAGAAACGGGGAGAGAGAAAGGAAGCCGGTGAGGGTTACGAGAGGCGACGGAAACGAAGGGAGGCGATACGGTCTACTGAGGAAGAGCGTAGAAAGAAGAAAGATGTTTTTTTTTCCGAACAATCATGGAAATTGGAAAACAGTTGCAGAACGCGCGGCCGCGCGCTATGGCACACGGGCTTGCATTTCAGGCTATCAGCTGTTCCAACTTTTTTTTTTTTAAGTTTATAATAACTAACAATCCTAACTTAATAAAATAAAGGGAGAACTTACCTGGGGTTGACCCGAAAACGTTTGAACCTTCCCGAATGGATGGTCCATGGTTCGATCCAACCATCTAATATAGTCTTTTCGGGGTGATATAATTGGACTCTATTGAAGCTCAAGCTCCCGAAAGATGAGCTCTTCTCTTTAACATCATGTTCCTTTGTGTGTTCACCGTTATCACCATCTTCGAATAGAAAGACTTCCTCTTAGGATTTTTTGTATGGCGGTAGGTCAATGAGAACTTCCTCTGAAAGGTCATTTATATGCCACTTGGAGAGTAGTCCAGCAAATGCCCCAAATCGTTCCTTAACATTCTCTTGAACCATCACTTCAGAAAATAGCGACGGTGACATGTATACTCGGGGAACAACCATTCCGGGTTCTTTTCTAGATTCCTCTTCCCCAGGATCATCAATCTCTGGCACCTTAGACTCATGTATATGCTCTTCCAGACGTTCCTCAATCTCAATAGACACGACAGTGCAATTGTCATTGTCACTGTCACTGACATCTGTTTAATTCGAGAGGCTCTCTGGAACAGTTTGAGAATTCATGGTCAGGTGAGCAATTTGGGCTTCAATTGCCGCAATCTTAGTGAGTAGCTCCTCCGTTGATAGGTGTGAATAAGAACTTTGCTCGGGAGGAGGTTGTGGAGGTCGAAACTGAAATCCTATCGGAGCCCTTTCATAAGCGTGATTGCTCTCATAACACTCATCAGAATTGCACCTATGGTATATATCATCAGCATCCTCATAGATGGGGGCCCACAACACCGGGCATTCAAAGATCATATGCCCAAAACCCCCGCAAAACTCGCAATGAGCATGGTTCTCATACATCGAGAATTGATTTTCCAAAGTGGCATGACTAACAGATGAAAAAACATCACAATATGGAACGTTGTTCATCTCTAGAAGAACACACCTGAAATCACAAAAAGAAAGAAAAAAAATCAAAAGCAAAAGAAAGACTTAGCAAACTAGTTTATAGAAACAACCAATACTATCAATAATCCCCGGCAACGGCGCCAAAACTTGATGTGGTCTAAACCAACACAAGAATAGTGTAGCCTGAACCAACCTCACAAGAATACGAGATCAATTGCAGTATACGGATATCGATCACGGGGATTATATATGTATCAATTGTTATCTAGAACTAATAAGCTAAGCCAAGAAAGAGGGATATGATTTTAAACTAAACTAAGAAAGACAACAATGTTTATGAAGAAAATATATATGAGAAGTAATTCCAGAGTTAAAGATTCCCACGACAATGCCACAAAGAATTCAACCTGATATTCACTCGAACTTCGTCTTCTTAATATGTCAAATTGAAGTTAAATTATCTAAAGTCATCACCACTCAGCTGTCGCATGTTGTAGTAATTGTGTCTAAATTAACCAAATCTAGACCCTTTAAGCTCTTTATAGACATTAGGAGAAAATCAATTAAACTTTTGCTGTCGCGTTCCCTAACCGATTCACACCTAAGAATCTACGATAATTTATTAATCCTCAAGAGTCCTCAAAAATTGTTTAAATGTCACAATAACAATTGTTGAATCCTCAAGTTTAATCCTAGGGTTCCGATGAAACCAATCCTCCTTTCGGATTCATGAATTTCATCTATTTATCCAATTTCAATTCGCAGCGGTAGCATCTTGAATCTAAAAAGGATTCTGATCGATTCACATCAATTAGGTTAATCAACTAGGATCAAATCAATTCATAAAATTCAGACTAACTTCAAGCAAACATCAGAATCCAATAATTCACGACATTGTCGGGTTCACCCCAACCCTAGAACGGAGAATTTAACCAAGCATAATATAGAAAACAATGGAATAAATTAAAGACATAATTAAAATAAGATGCAAACTAGAAATCTTCGTCCTCGATCCAAACAGTAATACCGAAAATGAAAGAAACAAAACTAAACTAAACCTAATCTACCGGCCGAAGCCACTGTGCGGCTACCGAAGTGCCAAAAGAAGAAGCAACCCCTTGTCTTGCAATCATACGGAGTATATATATATTGTAATTTGATTAAAATTACAAATTAAGCCCACAAAATTAAAGAACTAAAAACTAACCCAACACCTTATTATAATTGCATATCATCACCCAATTTCCAACTCTGACCGTTTCCGCGCTTTAGCTTTCAAGGTCCGATCCAATCATTCTTACTGCTCTGTATTGACTCTTGAATTCCCACAACAATAGCCTCAAAATGCCTGAAATCAATAATAACTCGGTGTAGACTCCGAAAATGCAAAATAAAATAAAATAAATATGAAATATGATAAATATGCATGAAAATGTTCTAAACTAATATGCAAATGCAACCCTAAAATATGACTAAATTAGATGTCATCACTCAGGTCTTGTTAATGGATGTAATTCCCTTTATGTTGGACCTCCGCGCCTTCATCTAGATTTTTTGTCGATTTCCACCTGAATATTTGTTCTTTTGCGAAGGATAAAATACTCCTTGAGTCGGTTTAACGTTATCGAACAATGTTTTATTCCGGAAGTACCATATGCTCCACCAAGTAAAGGCGAGCTTAGTGAATCGATACATTCCTATTTTGTTTTTGATTTGTTGTATGGTGTCATTTAGGTCAATTCCTTGTGTGAAGCTCGTGTTTATAGTGACAAATAGAGATGGACCCATCCAAGTAACAACGTTTTGGAAAACCGGGCAGGACCATAGTAGGTGGGTGAGGTCTTTGATAGTGGAGGGAAATCAAGTATGGAAATAAATCGAAATATAAAATCAATTCGACTCTCTATCTCAGCAAATAAAATACAAGAAACCCTCCTGTTGTAGTAGTAGGGTATTCAGGATCGTATCCACGAGGAAGCTTGTCAGCGCTCTCCTTTTCAGTTCCAGAATCCTCTCGAATTCGACCAGCAGAAGTCCTCGATGTCGAGTAAAGTGCTCGATGTCGACTACCTCAGTCGAGTAAACTGCAAAACAGAACAATATAGAACAAAAACGAAGCAAAGTCGAGCAGAAAGGTACTTGACGTCGACCAGACTACTCAATGTCATGTAGCAATCAGTCGATATCGAGTACTGCAGTGAACAAAAACGTAATTTTTTGCAATAAACGAAAGACAGACAGAACACGAAATTTGTAGGAAATTCAATAATATAAAAGACTTCCAGAATCGAGGTATCAACGCCACAACGATAACCATATAAGAATCATGTAAAAGGTATAAAAGATCATGCTTTTCATCAAATAACTATCGTCATTAACAAGTAGGAAAATAGAGGCTTTCGCATAAACCCTAAATGTTACTAACCCTTTTCATATAATTAATCCAAGTTGTATTAAGATCACTTTTGCTTCAATAACACAAACAATGATCACCTTCAACTTTCGCAAAAAGAATCATTCTCATAGGGATAGAAGATGAAATCGCTTCAAAAGATTGTACCTTTGTCGCATTTACCGTACATGGCTACTGTCGGGCTCACCCCGACCCTAGAAGTTGGGTGACTACTCGCTCTTCATCATAAAGAAACTCATCAATAATAAAAGGGAACTAAATTGCATTAATGAAATAAAACAAAGCTTACAACCGATCGAATCCAATTCCGCTCTCGCCAAACAAAACCTCTCTCAGCCAAGCTCTCTCTCTCCTACTCGCTATAAGCTATGAATTAGAACTGAAATTGAATAAATAAAACTCAGCCCCTAGGGCCTTATTTATAGTAATCAATCCTTGCTATCCAAGGAAAGAATAGTCTATCTATATCTAAAATTATCTATCTTAAGACTTAATGATAAAACTTTAATAAAAGAAATAAATCTCTAAGGGAAATATCTAATTGTGGATAAATCTCTCTTGGACTTGATAAATCTTTACTTGAATGGATAGAATATCTTGTGCCTTTGCTTGCAAGTAACCCACAATGCTCAGACTACACTCGATCTCGGCTCGGATTGCTTCTGGATAGTACTCGACGTTGACCAGATTACTTGACGTCGAGTAGTTTTCTTCTCCTCGGATTGCACTCTCGAGCTCGACTACCTTCTGGACTCGACATGGGTACTCGACTTCGAGTATTTTACTCGACATCGAGTAGTTCTGTGCTCTCGAGTGGGTTGTTGCTCGTCTCATGCTCGACTGGGTGAATTTCGACCAAAAAGTACTCAACATCGACCAAAGTGGTCGACGTAGACTAGTTCTGTCAGCTTTCGGCAATTCTGCTCCATCTTGAAACGCACTTTCCCGAGTCCTCGTTTGTCCGGTTGACGCATATGAGTATGCGTTGAAAAAGTCTTCTCAAGGGATACAACTCTTATGAGGACATCAAAACTTAATTCAGAATGATGAATGGCGAAAAGCAGGCTTTTCTCCAACTGCACCATCATGTGCTCTTCCTTAGATTCTCTAATGTTTTTTCATGACTTTCCTTTAAGCTCCAAAGTGCGTCCGATTTCTGTGAAATTAAACAGAAACTTGTGTAGACCTCCATATATTGCAAATAAACGCAAACTACCCAAATTTTGTATAAATCAAACCCAGAAATATGAAATATGTACATAAATCGATATGAAAGATAGTGCAAATCATGGTCATTTGAGCGCACATCAAACACCACATACTTAAGCTTGCTTGTCCTCAAGCAATACTTTTTAATGGTCATACAAGGGAAGAAATTAAACTCTCAACATCGTAGATTCATTCTTATAATTACAACAGAAATGCTTATTAGCGGGGAAATTTTTCATCGCTAAAAATTGAGTTTTTTTCGCTAAAGAGATTTGGCGAGGAAATACATTTCACCGTCAGTTCATCGCGAAAAGCTCGTCAAGGAAAGGTTAATCGAGAAAAAAAAAATTCGTCGCTAAAAGTATTAGCGATGAAATAATTTTTGTCTCGCCAATAACCATTAGTGAATAATAATTTTCTCGAAAAAAGTCTAAACTTTTTGTCGCCAATCAAGTGAAAAGAATAAAAAATAGTCATTGAATGTGTATGGCGTCAAATGCAATTTCATCGCTAATATTTTTTTCGTCATTAATGATGACGTCAAATTGTGTCCATTTTATTGACGACTAAAATTTTCATCGCAAAAAGACATACATTTTGTCGCGTAAATAGGTGAAGGATTCGAGAATATACCTGAATATATATTTATCGATAAAAGTGATTTTCTCGCTAAAATATTTATTTCCTCGTTGATGATAAATAGTAATTTTTTTCTAATTATTAAAGACGTGCATGCACGTCCTTAAAGACGTGCATGCACGTCCTTAAAGACGTTAAGGACGTGCAGGTGGGTTTATAGCCACGTGAGCCCGGACGTGCAATCACGTTTTTAATTTTTTTTTAAACGTGCTTGCACGTTCTCAAGGACGTGCAAGCTCGTCTTAAAAATATGTTTATAGTATGATTTGTTATATGTTTAAAATATATTGAAAAGACATTAATAGTCAACTGGATCATAATAACAGGCATGGAGGCTCTTGAGGGGGGATGGTACCATCCGGCCTGTTAGGTTCGGCGACCGGGCAGCGGTCAGCCAGATACAGGAGGAGACGGTACCCCACGATCAGACAACCACAATCGATGATCTGCTGGAGTCTACAGAGGGCTACCAGCAGTCGATGGGGACCCCCCCCGGCCGACGAGCACGACAGCTTCTAGAAGGGTCTGCCATCTTGGGATCCTTCTGGCGATGCGACGGAGGAGCTGCAGCCTTCTTTAGAGACCCCTGATGTGCTGAGCAGCTGCATTACTGACGTAGTTGTGGGTCGACGGGCCGACATGGGTAGACCGCCTGCTCGTGTACCCCCGTCCATCCCCGAGGCATCTACTTCAGGCGTCCACGAGGCATCTACTTCTAGCACACCGAACGCTGAGGCTTCGACCTCCCCCACACCAGCGGCGATCTCATTGGCATCTGTGGATGACGTGATCCCTGACGTCGTTGAGGAGGTTGACGACGGGCAGGAGGGGCGGGATGAGGGTCAGGGGGGCCCACAGAAGGGGGGCCAGGAGGAGCCCGCACCCATCCCTGCGCAGGCTGCCGCACCGGCTATGCAGGTCGACCCTTTCTTACCGCCGGGAGAGCTGCTTGTGTCTTACAGGCATCATCGGGCGTACCGGGTGCGGAGTGAGCCTACTGTGGATCTGCCGGTTTTGAAGTTCCACCACCGGGCGACTCACCTGCAGCCATTCGACCGCTACATTTTTTAGGGCCCGAGGACCTGGGTGCAGGACCTTATCCCATCAGGCATCCCGCAGCTGAGGTCCCTCCACTGGGAATGTGTGGACAAGTTCACTTGCACAGCCTTCTTGGAGCATTGGCACCCGGAGACCACGCGGGAGGAAGCTCCGAAGCACGCAATCGAAGATAAACGGTTGTCCATTCTCTCTACACGGGTACGAAGCTCCGCCGGGTCACTGGGTTAAGACGGTAACCCACGGTGTTCATAACCACGGGCTTTCCACGAGCTTGAAGGGTCACGCCATCGCTGGACAGATGACAGAGGGGAAATAGAAGATGGCCAGGTGGATGAAGGAAATTGGCACTCCTCCAAAATCCACTGGGTACGGATTGAGGCAGTTGGATGAGACCAGCGTCACATCAAGGAAGACTCTTACCAACACGCTCAACATGATGGTTGCCGAAGAAAGAGATTGTCGGACGATAACCCAAGATACCTTGCACAATCTGCGGGAAAGAGGGTACTACCACGACTTCAGACGACATCCGAATGACGACAACGTCTTGAGCGACCTCTTCCTGGCGTATCCTGACGGGATACGGCTTCTCCGAAGGTTCCATTACGTCACCGTATTGGACAGCACGTACAAAACAAATGCGTAAGTTACTTAATTACAATTACATTATTGCACATATAGCCAATTATAAAGTATTTTACATGTAACATATTTACACTTGCAGATATGGGATTCCATTGTGCGAGGTGGTTGGGTTCACACCCTCAGGCAAGACTTACTGCATCGCCTATGCCTTCATGTCGCACGAGAATGAAGACACATACGCCTGGGTGTTGCGTTAGCTTCAGATCTTGCTTGGGACGGTTCAGCCTCAAGCTATCATGACTGATCGGGAGCTAGGTCTCTTGGCGGCGCTGAATGTTGTCTTCCCCGACGTCCAACATCTCCTTTGCTGGTTACACGTGACGAGAAGATGCGAGGAAGCTGCTCCGAAGATCACAAAGAATTTAAACCACGCTGGCATCTTTAAGGGCAACTGTTGGGGGTTGTTAGAATCGAGGTCGGAGGAATCATTCAACCGACGTCGTCGAGCGCTACACGCTGCATGGCACCCATTCCCAGGTGTGGTGGCGTATTTAGAGGCGGTGTGGCTGCCATACAGCAAGAACATCGTACGATGCTACGTAGATAATGTCTTCCATCTCGGCACCCGTACGACAAACAGGTACAACATTACTTCATATCTCCAATTACAATATGATATAAAATCGAATATTTAGTGGTATGCACTACAATATGATTTCGAGCCTTATGTGTCGAGTCCGGTCGCCCTTTACTATTTTCCTAGATTTTATTCCACCAGTTTATTAAAATTATGGATGTAAACAAGGTAAAGAATGGGCATTATTTGGATCATGTGGAGCAAATATTTGAAATAAGGCTCAATATGGCTTTTGTAATGAATAAGCATAGGTATTGCTAGGGATCTAAACAATATGAGCATTATATGGAAAATATAAAGTCCTCCGTCCTCTTAACATGCTACATGTCAAAAGCAATATCAAATTTTACCTACTAGGCAATTTCATGATATATCTCTAATGAATCCAATTTTGCATCGTTGAGTTCAATTAAAGCTTCCATGACACTTTTTCAAAAAATTTCAATGGGGGTGATATTTTATAAACTTTGTAAAACATGCATACAAGAAATTAGATTGATAATGAATTCCAAAATAGCCATGTATAAACAATTCGATCGAGAAATAAACTTAAAAGTATGCACACATAATGTCAAATATGGTCATATATGCACGAAGTAAGCCCTTCCCCCACCCCATACTTAAACATTACAGTGTCCTCACTGTATATAAAAACAAGGGTAAAGAAAGAAACACACTAGACAAGTGTTCAGAGTGTCGGAATCGAGTGTTGATATGGCTGCAGAAGTGGTCAATCTCGCATAAGAGTAGTCGACATCGACTAGGTTACTCGATCTCGAGTACTTAGAAAGCCTCCAGGGTGATCCTCGTCGATCACATGCCATTTTGCTCGATATGTGTAGTCGACGTCGAGTATATTACTCGACGTCGAGTACTTCTGCACTTTCTATTTAGTACCTGCAAGCTTCGTTAGATAAAACCCATAATAGAAAAACCTAAAAACAGTGTTTGAAAACTAAAAACCAAAGCAAACATGTCCAAAATCCCAAAAAACTAAGTATTTTGTTGCAAGCTCTAGACTTTATAGTCACGAGGCCGACTTTTTCCGTTAAAGCTCAGGGTGGCATCTACAGCGCCCATGTAGACTGGGCTTCGAACAGGACTCCATTCTTATCTATCAGTGGTAATCCTCCGGTATGGATCTTGTGCACCATGAATGGTCCCATCTTTTTCTCCTTGAATTTGTTGGGAAACCAATGATTCCTGGATTTGGAGATATAGAATTTGTCCCCAACTTCATTCTTCTTAGACTCATCATTGGAAACCCTGCATAATCGCACATACCAAGGCAAACCTCTCCCATGTATAGATAAATCTTTGATTGAAATAGGAGAAGATACATCTTTACCTTGGCTTACCTTCATAGATTCGCAATTCGGGACCTCGGAATCTAGTCGACGTCAAGTACTATGATTTGTCTCGTGGGTTGCTCGATGGAGGAAGAGAGATCAAGTCAATGGGGGACTGGTCGATGTCGAGTAATCTACTCGACGTCGAGTACTGCTTGGATCTAGTCGACTAGAGTACTCGACGTCGAGTACTTCTCGACTTCGACCCCATAATAAAGACCTGGCAAAGCATCCGAAAAGCAGTTAGTCGACGTCAACTTACCTTGGTCGATGTCGAGTAGATTCTCTGTCTCCTCGTTCAGGATTGCCATGATTTCCTCCACCTGTGCTTCCATATCCCTCTTCTCCAGCTCTTTGGGGGTCATATTTCTTACCTTAGGCTCCTCGCAAGTGATTAACCTAGCTGAAATTGATTTGACCTCATCCTTAAGACCTGTATGCCTTTCAGTTTTATTAAAAGAGTATTCAATTACCTCCTCGCTGATGTTGAAAGTGAGCACTCTCTTCCTTAGACTTATGTTGGCATCTACTGTTACGCGGAAAATCAAGTATGAATTATAAATATAAAATATGAAATCAAACTGACTCTCTGTCTCAATAAATAAATACAAGACTTCCTCCCGTTGTAGTAGAAGGCAGTCAGGATTGATCCACGTTGAAGCGTGTCAGCGCCCGCCTTTTTAGTTCAAAAACTCTCGAATTCGACTCAGGAAGCACTCGGCTTTGAGTAAAGTTACTCGACGTCGACTACTCAGTCGAACAGAAACTGCAAAACAGAAGCAAACAGAAACGCAAAGGAAGCAAAAACAGGCTATGTCGAGTAAAAGCTACTCGACGTCAACTAGATCCTACTCAACGGCGACTAGATGTGGTCGAAATCGAGTAACTCAGAACCCAAAATCGTAACTTTAAATTGCAATAAAACGAAAGCAAACACGAAATTTGGGAATAAAATCAATAAACTAAAATACTTCCAAGATCAGGGTTTGAACACCACAACGATAACCATATAAAATAATGCATAAGGTATAAAAGATCATGCCTTTTCAGCAAATAACTGTCGTTATTAACAAATAGGAATATATAGGCTTTCACATAAACCCTAATTGTTACCAACTTTTTTCACATAATTAATACAAGTTGTATTAAGATCACTTTCGCTTCAATAACACAAACAAGGATAACCTTCAACTTTCGCAAAAGAATCATGCTCACAGGGATAGAAGACGAAATCGAATCAAAAGATTGTACCTTTTCGCATTACCTTACATGGCTACCGTCGGGTTCACCCTGACCCTAGAAGTGGGGTGACTACTCGCTCTTCATCATAAATAAACGCATCAATAATTTCAGGAAAATAACTTGCATTAAAAATAACCAAAACTTACAACCGATTGAAGCAAAAACGTCTCTCAACACTCCAACTCTTCTCTGCCACAAGCTCTCTCTTTCTCTCTCTCTCTCTCTCTTACCTCTATGCAACTAATTGATTGTGAAATTTTGAATGCCTAAAACTCAGCCCCTAAGGCTTTATTTATAGTGTTCCATGTAGCTAATCTAGGAAGGAACAACTATTTCTATATTTAAAACTTTATATCTAAAAACACAAGATAAAATTTAATTGATAAAGGAAATAAATCTGTAAGGAAACTATGACTAATGTGGATAGATCTTTCTTGGACTTGATAGATCTTCATGTGGATGGATAGAATTCCACATATCTTCAGTTGCAAGCACTCTATCTTCTCTACTCCACTCGCTCTCGGACTCGGACTCGTCTGGATAGTACTCGACTTCGACTAGAGTTAGTTTGCTCGACTTTTCCTCCTGGGTTGCACTCGAGCTCGGACATCATCTGGACTCGACGGGTGTACTCGACTTCGAGTACTGTAGCACTCGACGTCGAGTAGCTCTGGGCTCCTCGAGTGGTCTGCTCTACTTCTTGTGAAATTCTGGGCTCAGGAGTACTCGACTTCGACTAGAGTGGTCGACGTCGACTAGTCCTGTCAGCTTTCAGCATTCTACTTCGTTCTTGAAATGCACTTTCCTGAGTCATCGTTTGTCAGATGGACACATATGAGTATGCATTGGAAAGCTCTTTTCAAGGGATAAAACTCTCATGAAGACAACAAAATTTGATTCAGAATGATGAATGGTGAAAAATGGTGTTTTCTCTAGTTGCACCATCCTTAGCTTCTTTATGACTTTCCTTTAAGTTTCAAAGTGCGTCTGATTTCTGCGAAATTAAACAGAAACTAGTGTAGACTCCATAATTTGTCAAATAAACATAAACTACACATATTTTGTACTATTCAACCCATATGCATGAAGTGCATGCAGAAATTGTTATAAAAGTCAATATAAAACATGGCAAATTAGGCTCACAACAAACACCCCATACTTAAGCTTGCTTGTCCTCACACAATACTTTAAATGGTCATGCATGGAGTACCTTCCAAACTTTCATACCACATTCCTTCTTTCTTTGACTTCTCACCTTTCACTCATCGCTCAATGCTTTTTTCAATATTATGCTTTTACCTCTCTAACCTCAGCACTGCCTTCTCGCGAGTCGCAAACATGGGTGTCATGAATGGCCCCGGATTTTTTTAGTGCTTTGGACTCCTCACCTGGTGTCCCATCTCGCCGAACTATTATCTCAACGAGCAGGGTTGATCTACATTTATCTCCAGAGGTAATCGGATTTTATTTCACTCATTAAATTTTCCATAAACTTTTCAATTCATCCCGCCAAACTCCAAATATGATAACAATACAAACACCATATAATAATCTCCATAATATGACATCATTCTCAACATAATCCCCGGATAGGAAATAAGGTAAAGAATGGGCAATATTTAGATAATGTGGAGCATAATATGATATAAGACATAATATGGCTTTTGTGATGCATAGGTAAGGCTAGAATATGGACATATGAGCATTATATGGAAATATAAAGTCCTCCATCCTCTTATCATGCAACATATCAAAAGCAATATCAAATTTCACCTCCTTTCATGGTTTTCAATAAAATATGCACTTCATTACGATTTCCCTTTACTAGACAATTTCATGCTATATCTCGAATGAATCCAATTTTTCATCGTCGAGTTCAATTTAAGCTTCCATGACACTAATCAAAATTTTTAATGGGGGTGATGTTTATGAACTTTGGAAAACAACATATAAGCACATAGATAAAATATGAATTCCAAAGTAGCCATGTATAAGCAATTCGAAAATTAACATAAATATAATGTCAAATAAAGTCAAATATGCGTAACGTAAGCCCTTTCCCACCCCATTCTTAAACATTACAGTGTCCTCACTGTATAAAAACAAGGGTAAAGAAAGAAACTCACTATACAGGTGTGAAGAAGGTCAAAACCGAGTGTTGAATACTCTGCAGAAGTGGTCGGCCTCGAAGAGATGTAGTCGACGTCGAGGAGAGTTAGTCGACTTCGACTATCATTACTTGACATCAAGTGTTGTGGAGCTTTCAGGGTGATCCGTCCTCGACCACGACATCTTCTCCTCGAGATGGGTAGTCGACGTTGAGTAGATTACTCGACGTCGAGAACTTCTGCAATTCTTTCGTACATGTAAAAATTATTAGAATAATGTCCAAAAAATTAAAAATAATGTCCAAAAACCAAAAACCAAAAACAAATGTCCAAAACTAAGTGTTTTATTAACAAGCTCTAGACTTTATAGTCGCTAGGCCGACTTTCTCCGTGAAAGCTCAAGGTGGCATCTGCAGGGCCCATATAGCTTGGGCTTTGAATAGGACTCCATTCTTGTCCATCAGCCGTAGTCCTCCTGTGGATCTTGTTCACCGTGAAAGGTCCCATCATTTTCTTGGTGAATTTGTTAGGGAACCAATGATCCTTTAATTCGGAGACATAGACTTTGTCTCCGACTTCATATTCCTTAGGCTCATAATTGGAAACCCTGCATAATCGCACATACCAAGGCAAACCTCTCCCATGTATATATAAATCTTTAATTGAAATAGGATAAGAGATGTCGTTACCTTGCCTTACCTTCGTAGATTCGCGATTCGGGACCTCGGGTTCTAGTCGACTTGGAGTACAAGTACTCGACATTGAGTACGGTTCATCGTCTGGTGGCTTGCTCGTCGAGGAGGAAGGGTACTGATCGACGCCGAGTAGGCTACTCGACGTCGATTACTGCTCGGCCTCAGATGGCTTACTCGATGCTGGTGTGCTCGATGGAGGGCTCGAGATCTTGTCGACGTCGACTATGATACTCAACGTCGATTACTTCTGGTCGACATCGATATAACGGCCCGGGATTATGATTCTCGAGTTGCGTTTTGAGGGATAAAACCCCTCGTTAGGATCTTGCGCTCTGAGTACATATTGAACGTTTGAAACCGAAGGGTTGTAGTTTAAAGTGGGATTTCACACCCAAATCCGGAAGGTCCATTGGAGACCCTGGGGTGAACCCTTGTACCTGTCCTAAGTCTACCACGTGAAAAACACTTTATCATGCAAAGGGCATAAGTTATGAAAACGATACAACGGGCGCCACGGCAGAGCCGGGTCAAAACAGAATATAAGTAGGGAGAAATCCCAAAAGTATAAATTTGGTGAAGTCAGGGTTCAACACTCACTCTCTGCCATATGAATGGACCCCGTCATAACAGCATGAAATCAAGCAGTGAAACGGGTACCTGAAACTATACCACAAAGTCAGGCCAAGAGTCCGCCCGCGGGTCCTCTGACCGCGATGAGGACATATAACACGCCTATACCTAGCATAAAGGATGCTCTAATGCAGTGCTGGAATTTAACTCACACAAGCATGCTAACAGTTTATATATATGCAGAAAACGATTAAATGGATCCACATATAATGCCAAGAGTCATATCCTATATCTTCAACTACATCATACATGTTCGTACCACAACTGAGGTAGGACGCACGGTCATACCGAACTAGGTATAATCAACCATTCATGCCCATACCAAAGCTGAGGTAGGACGCTCGGTCGTGCCGAACCACAAATATATAATCAATCAGACTCTAACAGGAAAGCTCGATGATGCTGGGTTGTCCTATGACCCTAGCAAAGACTCTACGACTCACATATAACGGTAGTTCTATATTCAAACGCATACAGAATAAGAATGCTCATTCATAAGTGCAAGTCCTAAGCATGATACTACATGGCATGCTTTTATGCATATGTAACACCTACATACTATATGATACATCAGGCAAGAGGTACTGGTTATTGAGTAAGCCCCGGAGGTACTTACCTGGCTATCAGATCAACAAAAGAAGAATCCAGCACACAGTAGTCACGATCACAGAGTATCACCTAAGTACAAAGTGTGATATACATAAGTGTACGTCTAACAATTAAACACGGAAGCACATATCAATCAATAGGACAAGTAACACATCGTAAATCCCATTGTACCATACGTTCCATAAGGTGACATCGTTCTCCATAAACATCTAACTAATTCAACATGTTTATACTCATCATATCCGCATATACTCCAACAGTTCATCAATATCATAAGTTATAATTTGTGTGATATAAAATCCTACTACCTCGTCATAAATATCCAACATTTAATCTCTTATAATAAATCACTGAAAGTCATGCTATTAGTCACACATATCAGAACACCATGCTAGTCAGTCACAGAACAAGTCAGACTATCAAGTTTAGATCCTAATCTGTTTCAAATCCGAGTTAGAGTCACGACCCTTGAAAATACTCGCTAAGTTGCTTTTTCAATTTATTATCTTAAATCACTTTCCAACTTTGAAATTCTTTTCCAAATTCCTTTCTAAATCTTCAAGTCCAAATAATATTATATGATATTTTAAATACAATTTATTAAACCCCGTTATAAAATATTTCCAGATCCCCTAAATCCAAACCATTTTTATTTAATAAACCAACCCTTATAATTTTTCCAAAATAATATTTTATCTCTTATAACCTCCAATAATATTGTATATATATATTAATGTTAATTCCCCTAATTAGTTAAATAAATAAACGGATAACCAAAATCAAATGAAACCCATTTAAATCCAACCGAACCGAACCGAATCGAACACGCTTAAACCCAACCGGTTCAATAATTAAAAAAACAAGGAGGCGGGTCCACGGGTGCTGACTGGACATGGCCCCACGGCTGACTCATCATCTTCCTCCAATTTAATTTCGAAAGGAGCTCCTACCTGAAGTTGCTCGACGTCGGCGGCCCGCGCTCTGCCACGCCGTCGCTGTGCCTCGTCTCAGCCCTGGCTCATCCGGACTCGCCACAGTTTGGCCCTCGCCGCTTGCTCCTTGCTCGCCCTCCCCGGCTTCCTGACAACCACTCTCGCTCGCATCCATGGCCCTCGCTCTCGCTCCTACTCTCGCATCTTTGTTGCTCTCCAGCTCGCCGGAACTCGACGGAGTTCAAGCCAGTTTCCCGCACTCGACCCTCACTACCCTCCCGACTAGTCTAAGCGCACAAAGATGCATGAAATCGAATGAGGAAAGAAAAGAAGGCTTGGGGTCTAACCGGGGTAGTTTCGCGGACGTCGGAGCTTCGATTGGAGTTCTGGGCTTCGTCGGTGGCTCGCGATGGATCGTCGGACCAGAAGCTAATCGCGCTCGAACGGAGGAGGTGGATCTACGGTGGCGGCACTCGGAGTTCCTGGGCGGCGTCGGGGCGATGGTGGACGTCGAAAGAAGTGGGTTGGCCTGCTGTTGTTGCTGCTATTACTGCTCGTCGAGAAACGAGAAGGTGGAGGCAGGTTGTGCTGGTTCTGGGCTCGAGAAAACAGAGAACGGAGAGCTTCGGCTGCCAATGGCGGTGCTCAGGCGTGGTGGTGGTCGAGACTGTTGCTGCCGGAGACGGGGGACAGGAAGGTGGTTTGTGTGGCGATGGTGAGAGCAGTGATGGTGATGGAGAAGGTGATGGTGAAAGGTAATGGTGATGGTGAGCTCGGATGAAGAGGATGACGATGGCATGAAGTGAAGACAAGGTGAAGGTGGGGAGGTGAACCGAAGAGGGATGGGTTCGGGTTGCAGGGTATGGGGAGGGAGTGGGTGTGAGATTGAGTGTGAAATTGGTTAAAACCAATACCCGAAATAAATCCCGAATATGCGAATTTCGAATCCCGCAATTAGTTCCCGAATATTAGTTTCCCCGACTCTCGCTCTCTCGATCAATTAGAATTTTAAAATCAACAAGGATATCACCATTCGATAATTATTTTGAATTTTCGAGGTAAAAGGACGGAAATCGTTAGTTAAATTTTTTAATTCTGGTAGGAATCCGCTAAACGAGTTTTAAAACCGATTTAATTTCATTTTTAATTCTCTTTTTCCGAAAAAATCGGATTTGAAAATCCAAGCCTTTACAATCGACCCCATACTTAAGACCTGGCAAAATTTCCGAAAAAAAGTTAGTTGATATCGACTTACCTAGGTCGATGTCGAGTAGATCCTCTGTATCGTCGTTCAGAATGGCCATGATATCCTCTACCTGAGCTTCCATATCCCTCTTTTCTAGCTTCTCAGAAGACATATTTCTTACCTTAGGCTCCTCGTAAGTGATGTACCTGGCTGATATTGATTTGACCTCTTCCATAGGACCTGTATGCCTTTCAGTTTTGTTAAAAGAATACTCAATTACCTCATCGCTGATGTTGAAAGTAAGTACTCCCTTCCTTACGCTTATGTTGGCATCCACTGTTGCTAAGAAGGGCATTCCTAATATGACTGGACAAGCAAGGTTATCTGCCATAACAATAACTAGAAAATCAGCATGGACAAAGAACTTACCTATTTGCACTGGTACATTGTCTACCATGCCTATTGGGATGACTACAGTATTGTTCCCCATGTATAACTTTGCATCCACGGGCTCTAAAGCACCTATCTTGACATTGCACTAGATTGATAGAGGCATTATACTTAAACTGGCTCCTAAGTCACACAAAGCATTAAACTTGTATTAACCAAATCCAATGGTTATAGCAAACTTACCTGGTTGCATTCCTCTGCGATGTCAGCCATCGACCACTTCTTGCTCAGAATCACTTTGAGGAACTTGACGTAGGACAGCATATCAGGAAGGGCTTTTGTGAAAGGAATTGTGACATTGAGTCTTTGAAGCATCTTCACAAACCGCTGGAACTTCTTCTCAGCTGGATCATTTGGAGATTTTGTTGGGAATGACAGCTTTTTCTTCGGCGGAGGTGTAGGAGTGTGGTCGACAGGGACAGAAGGCTGGTCGACGTTGACTGGAGGGTCCTCAACGTCGAGTACAGAGGTCGACATTGGAGATTTTTATATAGTGATGGGGGAAGGGCTCAACGTTTTGGTCAATGTTGAGTAAGGGGTCCTCGACGTCGAGTAAGTGCTGGTCGATGTCGATTGGCTTACTCGATGTGGAGTACTCATCGGCAACTTCTATGTTCTGTTCGGGCGTCTATGTCGGTCGCCCACTCCTTACATTCATGTCAGCTACCTGTCCTGCAGATTTAGTTTTAGGATTTGGTTTAGAGATTCCAGGGAGCGTACCTGATTGCTTGGGGACGGATGTTGCCAATTGACCAATCTGGGTCTCTAATGATTACCGCCAGATATCAATCTCCCGAAGCCTTGAGTTGATGTCGTGCAGCTGTGTGTGGATGGAATTGATGGAATGTTTGCTTTTAGCATGGTTCCTCCGCATCTCCTCAAGTATCAGCTACATGTCATCTTTCTTACCTTCCTTGTCAGGGTGAACAGGAGCTCTGTAGGGTGGGGGGTCTCTTTGATGCCGGGGCTGGCGATAGTGGCTCCAGTTTTGCTGTTGCTGATGCTGCCCTGAGTAGTTTCCCCCCGCATACCTCGCCTCTTCGTGGGTTTCAGCCATGAGTATTTGATCTCCATGTGGGCAAGCTTTAGTGTTGTGCCTCACAGACCCACAATCCAAATAAGGTTTATCATTATAGAGGAATTTAACTTGTTTGGTAAGGCGACGTACCTGATCGTTGTGGAACTGTTCCCTGACGTCTGGATCGATCTCTTTAGGTGGCACATATAGAGGCATAGATGGGGCAGGCCTTTCATACCTTTCATCGCCAGAGGCCACTGAAGTCCCATATGTGTTATCATAGTTTGCCAACGTTTCAAAGGTCTCCCAAGCGCGTCGTGGGGTATACTCGAGATACATATACGCAGTGTAGTTGTTGATCCGATCCTTAGTATGCGCATCAAGGTAGTTGAAGATGATCTCCTGGATGACGTAGGGTGGTTGTCCATGCACAGGACAGGATTTCTGAAGCCTTTTGTAGCGCTCCCAGACTTGTGCTAATGTTTCCCCTGACTTCTGTCTGAAAGTCGTGATCTATTGTCTAAGAGCGGTTGTTTTTGCAGGAGGAAAGAACTTGTTAAGGAACAAGTCATGTAGTTCGTTCCAAGTGCGAATTGATCGTGCTCGTAATTCTTCATGCCACTTTGAGGTTATTCCTACAAGCGACCAACGAAAAGCCTTTAGTTTTAAGTATTCTAGATTAGCATCATCTGCAATTACTTAACATAAATCTAGAAAAGTAGTAACGTGCTTTAAAGGACATTCATTGGGTCTTCCTCTAAATTGACTCCTTCTAATTTCAGTAATAAAAGAAGGATGAATTTCATAATTAACAGGGGGAAGAACGATTGGTGATTCTGGAACTTTCAGAGTAGGATGCAGATACTCATTTGCGTTGGCTGGGACATTCCCAATCTGCTCCTCAGTTTCACTTCTCGCGTTGACATCGCGATCTAACCTTGCCTCCCACATTTGTTGATTATGTGTATATTCCGCATCTCGTCAGGTGTGTTCTGCTTCTCTGGCGGTTAATTCCTCAATGCGTAGGTGGAGTTGCTCAAGCCCCTTTGCTGGTGTGAGCTGGACCTCATTCTCATTGTTGACTTGCGACATCCTCCTTAGTCTTTGTCGAAGATGGAAGTATCGCTCAAGTTCAAGAATAGGTGTGCGATCAGTTCTTCGTATGCATCTGAAAAACAAAAACAAAAAGAAACAAGTAAAAAGAAACTAAAAAGCAAAAAGAAGAGTAAAAGTAATTAAAAAGGGCGCGATTGATTGCCTCCTCGGCAACGGCGACAATTTGTTAATAGGAAAATCAAGTATGAATTATAAATATGAAATCAAACTGACTCCCTGTCTCAACAAATAAATACAAGACTTTCTCTCATTGTAGTAGAAGGCAATCAAGATCGATCCACGAGGAAGCGTGTCAGCTCCCGCCTTTTCAGTTCAGAAACTCTCGAATTCGACTCAAGAGGCACTCGACTTCGAGTAAAGTTACTCGATGTCGACTACTCAGTCGAACCGAAACTGCAAAATAGAAGCAAACAGAAACGCAAACAAAGCAACAACAGGCTATGTCGAGTAAAAGCTATGACGAGAGGGTTTCTCGACCAAATAAATTTGTCGTCAAGAGCCCGCTATAGGATAGTGGAGTCAGGTTCGTCCTCAGGAGAGAAGTCAGTGGTTCTAGGTTTAGTGTGTTTTGGGGTTCAGGGATAGTAGGAAAAGGTGATGAGGGTGGCTGTCGACAAAGAATAGAGGGGTCGATGTCGAGGGATGGAGAGAGAATGGTGGTTTGATATCAAGTAGAATATGTGCCGAATAAAAATAATAAAATAAAACAAATAAAGATGCAAACTTCACTTTGTAAGGTAAAAGTGATCTTGGAATGCCCTGGGCAACAATGTCCAACTTCTTCTCTTCTAGTGCTTCTTCTTCTTGGGGTCCTTCAAATGATTTTTCAAAGATAGATTGCAAAGGTGGAACCGAGATCGGGGAAGGACATACCTGGGTTTCTGTAATGTGGTCGACGTCGACTATGGAGTAGTCGACATCGATTGGCGTTGTTGCTCTCATGTACCGTGGAAGTACCCATTGTTCGTTCCAATCTTCTTCTTCCTCATCACTTTCCATATCTTCAATTTCCTCATAAGAAGGAGGCTCTAATCCTTTAGAACGATAGGAAGCCTCAAGTCTCCGGACTAAGTCCTTCAGACGGGCTATTTCCCTTAATCGTGACTCATCCACTGCGATCCTATTTCTCCGTCTCAAATCTTGAAACCATTCTTCCCATGCAGGATTCCCTTCGACAAAGTCTTCCATCTTTGTACCTAAGCTTTGAAATCACAATCAAGAACACAAATTAGTAGCAAAAGCTTGGCACACAGTTGGTACCGGTGAGGTAGGTGGTGGTAGGGTAGGGTAAGAAAAAGGGATGGGCTTTTCTGAACCTTAAACACAATTAAACTAGGCGCGATTGATATCTCCCCGGCAACAGCGCCAATTTGACGAGAGGGTTTCTCGACCAAATAAATTTGTAGTCAAGAGCCCGCTATAGGATAGTGGAGTCAGGTTCGTCCTCATGAGAGAAGTCAGCGGTTCTAGGTTTAGTGTGTTTTGGGGTTCAGGGATAGCAGGAAAAGGTGATGAGGGTGGCTGTAGACAAAGAATAGAGGGGTCGATGTCGAGGGATGGAGAGAGAATGGTGGTTTGATATCGAGTATAATATGTGGCGAATAAAAATAATAAAATAAAACAAATAAAGATGCAAACTTCCAAGGTTAGGGATCACCACAACAATAAATATATGTGCAGATAATAAATCACATAAAGATGCATGTTTTATATCAAAGAATCGACTTTCGCAAATTCCAACAATTTAGGTGATAGAGGCTCTCGCATAAAAACCTAATTTGTTTCTACCTTTTCTTTAATTAGGATTAACTAACTTTCGCAAGAAAACCCTAATTACTATCCAATTCATAATAAGATCACTTTCGCTTCAATATCATGAATAAGGAATTTCCTCAACTCTCGCAAAGGATTAAGCACATAGGTAGATGATGATAAAGACATATAAATTCATGGATTTATAAATCAAGCACACATATCTATGTTGGGATCACCCCAACCCTAGAAGAAGGAAATTAGAAACAAAACATAATGAAAGAAATTAACTTTAACATAAAATAAACTAAAACTTACAACCGTTCGTCTCCTTCCTTCTCCTTCTCTCTCGCCTCCTCTCTCTCTCTCTCTCTCTCTCTCTCTCTCTCTCTCTCTCTCTCTCTCTCCTCTCTCGCCTCCTCTCTCTCTGCTCCTCCTCTCCTTGCACCCTAAGATGACTTGACTTGAATCCCATGAAAATCAGCCCCCTAAGGCTTTATTTATAGCCTTCATTCCCTCTCTAATTAGGAAAGAAAACTATATCTATATCTATATCTATCTATCTATTTACTTAAGATAAAACAACATTCCCGGACTGCTCGGCGTCGGCCACTGGGTCAACTCGATATCGAGTAGGATTCCTCGATATCGAGTAGCAATTTCTCGTCTTCCGCTCAGCAACTCGATTCCGGCCTCCAGAACGCATGTCGACTTGACTTTTACTCGATATCGAGTAAATTTCCTCGACATCAAGTAGGGCTTGCTCCGTCTTCAGCTTCTTCGTCGATCTCGGCTCCTGCACGTGAAAATCGACTTGGTGTTTACTCGATATCAACCAAACATGTCGATATCGACTAACCTGCTCCAGCTTCCAACTTCACTTGTCGATTTCTGGGGTCTTTACTCGATCTGGGTTACTCGATATCGAGTAAAACAACTCGATATCGACTAAGTCTCTCAGCTTTCTGCTCCGTTCTTAAAACGCACTTTTCCGAGTCCTCGTTTGTTGGATTGACGCATATGACCATGCGTTGGATAGCTCTTTCCGAGGGCTACAACTCTTATGAAGACATCAAAGCTTGATTCAGAACGAAGAATGGTGAAAAATGGCCTTTTCTCCAGCTGCTTCATTCTTAGTTTCTCCATGAGTTTCCTTTAACCTCCAAAGTGCGTCCGATTTCTGCGAAATATAACAAAAACCTATGTAGACCTCCATATATTGCAAATAAGTGTAAACTACACAGATTATGTATTATTCTAACCCAAATGCATGAAATGTATGCAGAAATCGATATAAAAGAGAATATAAAACATTGCGAATTCGGCTCACATCAAGCTACTCGACGTCGACTAGATGTGGTCGAAAACTAGTAACTTAGAACCGAAAATCGTAACTTTAAATTGCAATAAAATCAATAAACTAAAATACTTCCAAGATCAGGGTTTGAACACCACAATGATAACCATATAAAATAATGCATAAGGTAGAAAAGATCATGCCTTTTCATCAAATAACTGTTGTTTTTAACAAATAGGAATATAGAGGCTTTCGCATAAACCCTAATTGTTACTAACCCTTTTGACATAATTAATCCAAGTTGTATTAAGATCACTTTCGCTTCAATAACACAAACAAGGATCACCTTCAACTTTCGCAAAAGAATCATGCTCTTAGGGATAGAAGACGAAATCGCATCAAAAGATTGTACCTTTTTGCATTACCTTACATGGCTACCATCGGGCTCACCCTGACCCTAAAACTAGGGTGACTACTCGCTCTTCATCATAAATAAACACATCAATAATTTCAGGAAAATAACTTGCATTAAAAATAACCAAAACTTATAACCGATCGAAGCCAAAACATCTCTCAACACTCCAACTCTTCTCGGCCACAAGCTCTCTCTCTCCTACCTCTATGTAACTAATTGTGTGTGAAATTTTGAATGCCTAAAACTCAGCCCCTAAGGCTTTATTTATAGTGTTCCATGTAGCTAATCTAGGAAGGAACAACTAAATGTATATCTAAAACTTTCTATCTAAAAACACAAGATAAAACTTAATTAACACTACTACAAAAATGGGCAAATAATCCATGAAATATAATCCAGGCGTGCTATACATGGGTTATAAAGCTGTTAAATCGCCCAAAAAAAAATAATAACCTTTATACAACGGGTGTAGAAATGTCCGGTTTATATAGTGGTATATTTGAGGTAAATAAATCGACAAATAAACGCCCGGGTTATTTAAACTCATAAAAGGAAAAAAAATGTACGGGTTATATTTAATCCTCTTCAAAGAAATTGAATAAAACCCTGGTTTCACACAATACACGCTAAACCGCACCTCCTGTCCTTCTTCCTCCATTGCAGAGATCGATTCGATCTGAATTGGAGCTTCTCACTGTCCGATGTCTCCTCCATTCGATTCGATCTGAATTGGAGCTTCTCACTGTCCGATGTCTCTTCCAGTGTTGCTGATGTCGCTCCAGTCGGGTGCCTCTACAATGGTTAGTTTGATTCCCCCACACCCTCACTTTTGTCATTCCTCTTCACCTCTGCGGCTTGGTAGCATAATATCGATTTGGAAATCGATATTATGCTCTCCTTCTTCTCTTCTCTTCTCTTATCTTCTTTCCCCTTTCTTTGCTTCATCTATAGCTTGTTGGAATCTAAGGATAATCCCGATTTGGAAATCTAGGGTTTCGGGTTTTGCGATTTTTTTAGATCTAGGGTTTGTTGTTGTTTGTTACGATTTTGTGGTGGGTTTTGCATCTGATATTATGCGCGTGCCTTGTTATTTGTTGCGTAATGGTTTCTGAAAGTTCAGCATCTCTTTGCAGATCCCAAATGGAGCTCTATATTCATCTCTTTGCTGAAATTTCAGCATCTGAAAAGGAAAATAGAAATCTAAAATGTGTACAATTAGAAAAAAAAATTATGTAACTTTGTTTGCATTTATCTTGCTTTGGTTTGAGATTTCTAGGGAATGAAGCTAGTAAGTCCACTTCAGATTTTGCCACCCCAAAACAAGCTTCTGATCCAGTAGTTTACAAGCTAATCCAGGTAGATGTTTTTGGCATTTCTCCGATCATCTTAAATTCTGCCTTATATTTTATCATGATTCAATGACACTTTTCAGTTTTTGCATCAATTTTATTTGAATGAAAAATGCGATTTATGCATGTGATGAAGAATGGAGAGTTTTGTTGAATGAAAATGAATTAAAATTTTTGCATGTTAGGGATGATAGTTGAAATTTAATCCCCACTTAAATGTATAATTGGTAGATCATTAATATTAGTAATTATATTTGGCTTTGAACTGTTGATAAATTATCATTTGGTAAATTTACATGGATGTTATGTGGATGAACTTACAATGGTAACTTCCCTTTCCCTCTCATATTTGTGTTCTTATTGTTATTGTTTTTCATTCCCTTTCCATCTCAAATTGCTCTGGGAGGTGAAAATCTCATTTGTATGAAATTATTAAAATTTATGTTTCTTTTCTGTCGGAGTACTATATCTGAGGTTGATTTTGACGAGAGATTAGTTCCTGCTAGTATGTATATGTAATAAGATGTTGATGACATCATCTGTAACAAACCAGGCTATAAATAGAGAAGCCACACTACTAACAAATTGCTTCAACTAAATTCAGTTTCTTGGTTACAGTCATGTGCTTTCCAAGTAATGGAATCTTGATCATTGATCCGTGTTTCTTACTGCTTGAATACGATCTTCATATTTTTTTTCGTTCATTTGCGATGAATTTGTTCTTTAATTTTGTGTTGTTCCATTTATTTGCATTTGGATAATTGTTAGTTTCTTTTGATTGCTATTGCATAGGGTTGCCCCTATTTTTCTTTTTGGCGTTCATTTAACTATCATTTTTTTCACAGTGGGGGTACTTTGAGTTTTTCGTGAATAAATGTGTTTGTCTCTATTATAATTGTGATTCTTAAGAAGATCTGAACATTGTCTTTGTGTTTTTTGTTTTGTTACTGAAAGAGTGAAAGTATTATGAACCGATTATCTTTGAGTTCAATACATGCTAGTGTGTTTATTAATTAGAATTTCTATTTCCGAGTGGTTAGTAGATCTTTTTCAGCACCTTGATTTTACTAAAAGTATTGCGAACTGATTGTCTCTTTGGATTCACCTTCTGAATCAACTATAACGGTTAATATATCTTATTCATCCACCTTCTGTAAATTTCGTCATCTTCCTGTTTCCGAGTTTAATTCAACACCTTGATTTTTTTTGTTTCCTTCTTAACCAGATTCGGATCCCTAGAGAATTCCTAATTCCGCAAAGTTCTTTTTGCTTAGGTTTCAGATCAGTAGAAAGGGAGATTAGATCGCCCAATGGGAATTCTAGATGAGAGTAGATGCCATGATCATGGTAGGTGGGCCCACTAAAGGTATGCCGACGGATTAACTTCTTCAACCCCTTATCCCTCAATTTCATTCCTCCATTGTTCAAGTTGAATGGACTTTTTTGCGGATTGAATTTGATGTCTTGATTTCTTACAAGGAGCTGAAAATGAATTGGTAATGAGATGATAAGCAATAATGTAAATGATGATAAACAAGGTTTTGAATCGGTTTTCTTTTCCCGTTGTAGGTAGTTGATTCTGGCCATTGTCATTGAATATACCAAAGCCTTTATTTCCGTTGGCAGGTCAGCCAATTATTCACCATCCAATTTCAGCTTGTAAAAAGGTATATTCTCCAAGCACTTCCACTTTATGATTTAGATGCTTAACCTTGAAATCAACGCTTTGCTAAGACTTGCTGTTCTTTTAATTGATTTCAGATCCCAAACTTAGTACAAATCTACTTGGTAGGCTTCTACGAGGAGCGGGAAGTTGCATCATATGTGTCTTCCATTTCCAGTGAGCTCAAAGTACCTCTGAGGTGACTTGCTTATTGTTTTTGTGTTTGTCTGATTGATTTGTCTTTGGTGTTGCAAGCTGGGTCTTAGGATGTTTCTTTGGGGTTGTTTTCTCTTAGATACTTGAAGGAAGACAAGCCACATGGTTTAGCTGGCGAGCTAGCTCCATAACTTCAGATATATAATCATGGAAGAGAGCCCGATTGTTACCTTTTGTCTATTCCCTTGTAATTGATTGACTGGGTCTTTCGGTTTGCTTCTAACAAGGCCTGGTTGTGTTCATCTGTCTTGCAGTCGCAAATCTTTTTTTTAATTGAATTCTGATGTTTGTTGTAACTGTTGGTTCACATCTATGATGTAATACATGCTTTCGTTCAAAAAATATACATGGAAGAGAGTCCGGTTTGCTTCTAACAGGGCTTGCTATTATTATTAAATGAAAGGGGTTTTCAGTTGATTTGCCACTTGAACTAAGGGAGGAAACCCATCGGTTCTCCCGGTTTTGTAAAATGAATCGGGTAGAACCACCATTTTTTTTTTTAAAAAAGAGTCTTTATAACCCGAACCTAAGGTGTCCGGGTTATATGAGATAACCGAAGCCTGATATCCGGGTTATATTAGTGACTATATAACCCGGATCTTGTAACCCGGATGTTCGATGTATAAACCATTTGGATAACCGGATTTTCCAAACTTCAACTAACATAGGAGTTACTAAATATGGAAATAACCTAAAAACTACTTCTAATAATAATAATTATTAAATAATTAAAATATCTTTCTTCTCTTTAACAATGGTGGTGCCTTCTTCTTTCTCTTGAGGAAGACACTCTTTACCGTCAATTTTCCTTGAATCGATCTTGAGAGCTCGCCTGGATCAAAATCATTGTTTGACACAGAAGGCCATCTTGATCCGCATCATTCTCCCCCCCCCCCCCCCCCCCTCTTAGCTTTGAGTCGTCCTCGAATCGAGTCATTGATGATCAGCGGGGAAGGAGAAGCAACATTCATACATGATGACGATGGAGGGATGGGCAACATAGGTGCCAGAAGAGTTCGAAGTATAGGAACCCCAAAAACAACACCATTAGGCGTGATTGTTGAACAGACTTGATCTTCAATGGAAATAGTCTCAACAATCACTTCAATTTCAGCGTTGACAACTTCATGAACATTCTCAAGAGGTACAATAGCTAACTCAAGAAAAATTTCATTAATTATCTCATCTTTGTCAACAATTGAGACATCCACCACCTCCTGCGCAACGCTACAGTCGACTTTCAGTGCAGATTCGGAGGTCTTCCCAGGAGAGTCTGGCAGCGTGTGACCCACCACTGGAATGCTCGTCGAGTCAGCTTCGCAACAAGACTGAGTTTACTCAATTCCGAGGTCAGAGTCAACGGAAATCTGCGAATGATGTTCGGCATTGTAATTCCTAAGCGTCCTTGGCTTTATAGATCGAAAGCCAAGAACGGGGTATGCAAACGAAAAGCGCAACAAGAAAGTAAAAAAGCGACCAACAAGCGGTTTTACGTGGTTCGGCTGGAGCCTACGTCCACGGAGCCTCAGCCGGATCGGCATGAGATTTCAATCCACTAATCAAATAGCAAGGTTACAGAAAGAAAAGGTGAGAATTAAAAATGAAATTAAATCGATTTTAAAACTCGTTTAGCGGATTTCCGACCGGAATGTAAATTTGGCGAACAATTTCCGTCCTTTGACCTCGAAAATTCTAAATAATTATCGGATGGTGATACCCTTTTCGATTTTAAAAATCTAATCGATCGAGAAAACGAGATTCGGTGAAACTAACTTTCGGAAACTAATTTCAGGATTCGAAATTTACGTATTCGGGTTTTAATTCGGAGTATTTAATTTTGACTGATGCCCGTAATTAATACCCATCACTTCCCCGGTCAAATCCTTACCTATTCCCAGCCACCCTCCCGCCTAGCTCCTACTGCACCCCTACCCCTGTGGCATTTGTAAACCCACCCTCCCGTCCTCTCTTCTTCTGTACGCCATCTCCCCCATCACCTCACACCTCTCCCCAGCTTCTTCAAACTCTTCAGCTCCTTCCCACTCTCCTCTCCTACCCATCCCCGATTCTCTCTCTCTCGACCACCCGAGGACATGAAGGAACCAAAAAAAAAAGAACCAAGGAAAAGGACGGAAGTTCAAAAGCTCACCGAGGATGGTCGCGGATATCGGAGCTTCGACCGGAGTTCTAGGCTTCTTCGGTGGCTCGCGATGGCTCATCAGACCTACACCGGACAAGGTTGAGTGTGATGGAGGAGTTATGGGGTGATTTGGATCGGAAACGAAGGAGAACGGCTTACCAGAAGATTGTTTGCGTTCGAACGGGGCGACAGAGTTCCGATGGCTTGTGGAGGCGCTGGGGAGCTCCTAGGCTGCTCCGGCTACTAGTGGCGGCTCCGAGGGGTGTGTGGGACCTTCCGCTGGTGGCTCGAGGTGGAAGGATAGAAGGAGGAGGAGGAAACAGGGGTTTGGGGGATGAAGACGGTGGCGACGATGGTGATGGTGAGATGGTGACGGTGAATGGTGATGGAGTGCAGCATAAGAGTGGGGAGGAGCTGAAGAGTTTGAAGAAGCTAGGGAGATGTGTGAAGTGATGGGGGAGATGGCGTACAGAAGAAGAGAGGACCGGATGGTGGGTTTACAGATGCCACAGGGGTAGGGGTGCAGTAGGAGCTAGGCGGGAGGGTGGCTGGGAATAGGTAAGGATTTGACCGGGGAAGTGATGGGTATTAATTACGGGCATCAGTCAAAATTAAATACTCCGAATTAAAACCCGAATACGTAAATTTCGAATCCCGAAATTAGTTTCCGAAAGTTAGTTTCACCGGATCTCGTTTTCTCGATCGATTAGATTTTTAAAATCGAAAAGGGTATCACCATCCGATAATTTTTTTGAATTTTCGATGTCAATGGACGAAAATTGTTCGCCAAATTTTACATTCCGGTCGGAAATCCGCTAAACGAGTTTTAAAACCGATTTAATTTCATTTTTAATTCTCTCTTTTTTTCCGAAAAATTAGGATTTAAAAATCAAAGCCTTTACATCATCCACCTCTAAAAACAAGTCTCGTCCCCGAGAGTAAAATCATTTTAAAACAGGGGATGAAGTTTGAAATCGGTGAGTCCATGGATCATGTCATTGATCCCGTAAACACCTCATAAGTGCCCCTATGAGGTCCTCTCACAGTACCGTTGTCGTGATCATAATATCTCCAAATAGACCGTAGTAAGGATATAATATGGGCCCCTACCACATCCTTACTCCGACTCCTTTGGCCATATCATAACTCAAATACTTATCCACTTCGTGGGGTGTTATAATGAAATTTAGTGTTGTATTTTTATTATTATTATTATCCAAGTTAGTCTCTTTTGAAACACGATTCAAAATTTCATGTTCGATGTTAGTCAAGTTCATTTCTACCTTCTCAGTTCTTCTTACCATCCACCTCTAAAAGCTAACCCCACATTCTCTTCCTAGGTTCCATGTTATAATAAATTCCAATACTTCGACTTCCATCATTTCTATCATCAAGCATCATATATATATATATATATATATATATATATATATATATATATATATATATATATATATATATGTATGTATGTATGTATATGTATATAGATATAGATATAGATATAGAGTGACACTCATATCACATATTAATAGCATGACCTAAACACGTCAAGTATAGTCGCATACCATAAAATATCTAGCATGTCATCATATCATAACAGCTCATCATATCATATCACCAAGGATCTGCACACAACTACCAATCATAAGTACACAAGCAAAGAGGTACTACCAACCAACCCCAATCCAACTAGACACCTTACCGCACTCGCGAGGTCGGGGAAATATCTACGCTCGGATCGACGTAGGATGCGAGCAATTCGTCTAGGACATCCCCATAACTAGCCCGAATACTCTCCTCGGTCTCCCACGTGGCATCCTCAGGGCTCCTCCTAGACCACTGAACTAGAATCAAAGGAACCACCCTGTTCCTAAGCCTCTTGACTCGACGGTCAAGAACTCTCACAGGACGCTCTACAAATGTATTGTTAGGCTCAACCTGAAGGTCTGAATAGTCTAGGACATGGCTAGGGTCAGGGATATACTGGCGAAGCTGTGAGACGTGAAAGACGTCATGAACACCAGCCAAGGATGGAGGTAAGGCTACCACACCGACTCTCTCTAGGATCTCAAATGGGCCAATGAACCTCGGACTCAACTTCCCTTTGATGTAGAACCGTCGAACTCCCCTAGTGGGCGAAACTCGAAGCCATACGTCCGAGCCTACCTCGAACTCAAGCTCGGTCCTCCGTCTGTCTGAGCCTACTTTTTCTGTCGATCCTGTGCTACCCTCATATGCTCTCGGATGCGACCAACCTTATCAACTGTCTCTCTCACTACCTCGGGCAACGATAAAACTGTATCTGCAGGCTCGTCCTAGCAAACCGGCGACTTGCATTGCTTCCCATACAAAGCCTCGTATGGAACCATCTTGATCGACGCGTGGTAGCTGTTGTTGTAGGAAAACTCCACTAGCGGTAGGTGCTTGACCCAATGATCACCCCAGTCCAAGACGCACGATCGCAACATGTCCTCCAACGTCTGAATCGTCCTCTCGCTCTAGTTGTCTGTCTGCGGGTGATAAGCCGTACTAAAATGCAATTTGGTGCCCTGACTCTCCTGAACCTGCTGCCAAAACCTCGAGGTGAAGCGTCCATCTCGGTCGGATACGATCCTCTCTGGTACTCCCTGAAGCCTCATGATCTGGCGAATGAACTTGTCCGCTAACTTCGATGTTGGCCATGTCTCCTGAATAGCTATGAAATGGGCCGACTTGGTCAACCTGTCTACCATGACCCAAACAGCGTCAAATCCTCTAACGTCTCGCCTCAACCCAGTGACGAAATCCATGGAGATATCCGTCCACTTCCACTCGGGAACTGGAAGTGACTGGACGGGTCCTCCCGGCCTCTGGTGATCAATCCGAACATCCTGACAAACCTGACATCTGGCCACGAACTCTGTGATGTCTGCTCTCATCCTCTGCCACCAATAACTCCTTCTCAGATGCTGATACATCTTATTCGTCCCTGGATGGATAGAATAAGGGGTGGAGTGAGCCTCATGCATGATCCTCTGCCTCAAATCTGATGTCGACGGAACTACAACTCTGCCCTGGAAGGTCAGCATCCCGTCTGCTCTCTCTGCAAGCTCTCTGAATCTGCCCTGAGCCATTCGCTCTCTCAAAACTGCAATCTCTGGAAAATCCGCCTAACCCTGCCGAATCTCTGCCGACAACTCTGCCTGCACCTCTAAGAATGACAACTCCCCGCGATCCCGCTGAATCCATACCTCAAAGCAGCATCTCATCAGATCTCTCTGCAAATCCCACTGAGCTATAAGCCTCTCAACTGCCACCTCTTCGTGAGTCTTTCTACTCAACGCATCTGCCACTACATTGGCCTTCCTTGGATGGTAGACTATGTCCAAGTCATAGTCCTTCAGAAGCTCTAGCCATCGTCTCTGACGCATGTTAAGCTCCTTCTGCGTGAAAATATACTTCAAGCTCTTATGATCCGTCATCACCTTGCAAGAAGTACCATACAGATAATGCATCCAGATCTTCAAAGCGTGAACCACGGCTGCCAACTCCAAATCATGGATGGGGTAAGACACCTCTGCACGCTTCAACTGACGCGAAGCATAAGCGATGACCCGGTCCCGCTGATGCAGAACACAACCCAAGCCGAAATGCGAAGCATCGGTGTAGATAACGAAGTCCTCTATCCCATCTGGTAAAGCTAACACTGGAGCAGTCGTCAACTTTTGGTGCAGAAGCTCAAAGCTGGCCTGACAATCTGAACTCCACTCGAAGGGGAGTTAGCTTTACTCGAGAAACCATGGACGAACCTCCTGTAATAACTAGCAAGTCCCAGAAATGAGCGGATATCTCTAACGTTCTTGGGCACCTCCCAAGCAACGATGGTGTCGATCTTTGCCGGATCCACGACAATTCCCTCAGCTGAAATCACGTGGCCTAAGAAGGCCACCTCTGTGAGCTAGAAATCACACTTGATGTACTTCCCATACAGTTGATGCTTCCTCAGCGTCTCCAACACAATCCTCAAATGCTCCTCGTGCTCTTTTCTACTACTCGAGTATACTAAGATGTCATCGATGAAGACGACGACAAATTTATCCAAGAAGTCGATGAACACTCAGTTCATAAGCTCCATGAACGCGGCTGGTGCATTGGTCAGCCCAAACGGCATGACCACGAACTCGTAGTGGCCATAGCGAGTCCGAAAAGTGGTCTTCTGAACATCCTCTGGCTTCACCCTCAGCTGATGATAACCCGACCTCAAATCGATCTTCGAGAAGACCACGGCGCCCTGCAGCTGATCCATCAGATCATCAATCCGGGGAAGAGGATAACGGTTCTTCACCGTCGCCCGGTTCAACTCCCGATAGTCGATGCATAGTCTCAGCGACCCATCCTTCTTCTTGGCGAATAGCACTGGCGCTCCCCAAGGCGATGCACTAGGCCGGATGTAGCCCTTCTCAGCTAGCTCCTCTAGCTGAGCCTTCAGCTCGGCCATCTCCGTCGGTGCCATGCGATAAGGGACTCGCAAGATGGTCTTGGTGCCTGGCTCTAACCCGATCGCGAAGTCGACCTCTCTCAGTGGGGGAAGTCCTCGCAGCTCCTCCGGAAACACATCTACGAAGTCTCTGATGACAGGAACATCTGATATGTTGGGGTGCACGCGATCCACCTCTAAAGCGTAACACCAATACCAGACGCAGCCCTGGACTAAAAGTCTGGCGGCTCTGACTACGCTGATGAGTGACCCATTTCTCTTAAGGTCGCTCCCCCAAATCTGGTGCTCGGTCCCGTCGGAAGCCAACATCGACACTATCCTCGTCCGCAAGTTGATGATAGCCCCGTAGTGGTCCATGAAGTCCATACCCAAGATGAGATCATCCATCCTCAATGGCATAACAATAAGGTCGATTGGCCACTCTCGCTCACCTATCCGGATAGGGCACCCTAAAATCTCACGACTCGTCCTAACCTTGGCCCCATCCGCCAGACCAATAGTAAGGGGTGAACCACTTTTGCAGCTCAGGCTCAGCTTGGCCACACACGCCTCTGCTATGAAGCAGTGAGTCACACCAGTGTCAAACAAGATAGATAGGCACTCATCATGGAGGAATATAGTACATGCAGAAGTCGGGGCTGAGCGGTCGTCAGCGTGCATCTGAAATACGCGGGGCGGTGGGGGTAGTCCTGGTCCTCGGCCTTCGAGCTCTGGCCACGATCATACCCGGACCCTGACGGTCCTACAAAAGATGATCCCCGACCCTGACCTGACCCAGATGGTCCTCTTCCGGAAGAGTCACCTCATCCTTGGCCCTGACCCTGGGGATATGTCAATAGCGGTGGCTGAGAAGCCGTAGGAATTCTCGGTGGCTGTGAAGTAGCTGGAACTCCAGGACTCTGAGGGCATCTGGCAGCTCGGTGCCCCATATTACCACAGTTATAACAAACAGTCGAACAGTCTGGGCACGAAGCAATGTAGTGGCCCCATGTCAGCTGGACGCGCCCTCTTCGCCTCAGGGCGAACAGTAGAGTAGGAAGTCTCACACAGAATCCTCTGCTGATCGTACATGAGGATGACTTCTAGAAACCGGTCAAAGTTGACAGCTCCCAAGCTGGACACATGCATAAGTACGGGAGGCGGCAATCTCATCGACAGCAAATGAATCCGACTCTCGTCTGATGGACATAGGTGATCGCAGTATATCAACTCACTCTTAAACTGACGAACTATGGTAGATACAGAAGCCAACCGGTCGTAGGTGCTGCGCATAAAAGATATCTCCCTAGTCAACTGTATGCCTGGTGGACGGTACTCCTTCATCATCAGGGATCTGAAGTCGTCATAGGTCCACTCGGTCCGCTCCTTCTTGCAGCCGAAACACCTAGCGTTCGCGTCCTTTCGTAGAAGTCCAGCAGCAAGTCTCTGTCAATCAGAGACGGGTATATCTACATGGTCAAATAAGCCATCCAAATCTCGCAGCCATCTCTCAACATCATCTCCGACGTCTCCCGCGAAGTTCGACGGACTACACTGAGCAAACCTCTTGACCCAGTCAATGCGCTTATCAGGGCGCGCATTGACCATGGGCTCGGCTGGCTGCTGAACTGGAACCTCTGGCGTCGGCGCCGTAGATTGAGCCCCTCCACCTAACTCACTCAAAATATCATGAAGCGCTGCCTCTAACTGCCCAATCCTAGTCTCTGGGGAAGCTGGCACCCGGTCATCAGATGGCGGTGGCGAAACTCGCTCCTCAGCGCCCTCAACAGCAACTCGGCGGGGACGTCCCCTGCCGCGACGCGCCCTACCCCCACGCCCAACTAAGCCACGTCTCGGGTCAACCATACTTGCTAGATAACAATCAATATATCACTCAGCACAGAAGCACTCAATGATTCAATATGATCCTCTTCAAGGAGGATCGCCCTCAGGCCTAATTGAATATAAGAAATACAAGCACCGAGATGATCTATGCCGTCCTTCGGGGGACGACTAACCGGAGGGGCAAATACCTCACGGCCTCCTAACCCATGCTACTCCTACCCTCGGGTTCCTTGGAGTCTTCAGAGCCCATTTGTAAAAGAAAGCTAGTATTTTGCCTATCTTCCCCGAATTCTACATCCATAAGGGATGCCTATCGCATAGTCTCTACCCCACGAGATTGCCATTCGTAATTGATTGGTCTAGGGTTAGATCCAATTAAATTCATTTTGCCCCTTGAAAACATTTTTAAAACCACTTGATAATAATTTGAAAACCTGATGTCATCAGAGTTTGCATTATTTAGGACATGCATTTAGCATAGGTTTGTGTCGTTTCTCATGTGTTTTAAGTGTTTTTAGAGGTTTTTCGTTTAGTTTCTAGGATAGACATCTACTATCTTTATGGTGGTGTTTTCAGGAGTTTTCGGGAGCTAAGCGGAGATTGCTAGAGGAAATGTGAGATGAGTACAAAAGCTAAGAAGAGCCGAGCGGAAATCATATAGGAGGAACGAGGATAAAAAGCGAAGAAGCAAGAGCATAAGGAGCCAGGTGGTCGAGCATCATAGGCTTCACCGCAGGAGAGAAGTGCACGGGCGTGCACCTTGGCCGCACGGGCGTGCAGATGCCCGATCAGAGAAACAAGCCATCAGGTGAGAAGTGCACGGGCGTGCACCCTAGGCGCGCGGGCGTGCACTGTTCAGTTCGGACAGAAATTGCGTTTTTAGACCCGGTTTCTTTTGACATTAGTTTATTATTATTTTAGGGGTTTAATAATATTATATTAGCGGATGTCCCGGACTATTTAAGGGGCAGAAACACATCTTTGAAAGGGTCTCGAAACCCTCGTTTCGAAGCTCTCTTTTGAAGACCCTTTGTTGAGTTAGATTGGGAGAATTTTAGACAGATTTGCTTGGAGATTACATTGTTTCAATTCAAGATTGGTATTTCCCTTTTAGTCTTTGCTTTTCTATCTATTTCCATGTTTCAATTTAGTGATTTGATGATGAATTCTTCCACTTGGCTAAATTCTCCGTTCTAGGGTTAGGGTGAACCCGACAATGTCGTAATTTGTTTGATTTCGATGGTTGCTTGAACTTTATCTGAATTCTATGAATTGATTTGATCCTAGTTGCTTTACCTAATTGATGTCAATCGATTAGAATCCTTTTTAGATTCGAGATGCTACCACTGAGAATTGAAATTGGATACTTGGATAGATTTCATGAACCCGAAAGGGGAATTGTGTCTATTGGAACCCTAGGATTGAACTCGAGGAATCAACAATTGTTATTGTGACATTTAAACGATTGTTGAGGACTCTTGAGGATTAATAAATTATTGTAGATTCTTAGGTTTGAATCGGTTAGGCGGAACGCGACAGCGAATGTTTAATTGATTTTCTCCTAAGATCTATAAAGAACTTAAAGGGTCTAGATTTTGTTAATTTAGACACAATCACTACAACATGCGACAGCTGAGTAGTGATGACTTTAGATAATTTACCTTCAATTTGAAATATTAAAAAGATGAAGTTCGAGTGAACATCGAGTTGAATTCTTTGTGGCATTGTCGTCGGAATCCTTAACCCTGGAATTATTTCTCATACATATTTTATTCATGATCTTTGCTTGTTTTTCTAGGTTTAGTTGAAAATCAAATCTCTCTTTATTGGCTAAGCTTATTAGTTCAAGATAACAATTGGTACATATACAATCCCCGTGATCGATATTCGTATACTGCAATTGATCTCGTATTCTTGCGAGGTTGGTTTAGGCCTTTTTATTTGTTTTGATTTGTTTCTTGCTTGTTGGTGATTTCAGGTGACTCTTGAAGCCTATGCGAAGAGGATTACGTTCTAGCAAAGTCAACGATTACGATCCCGAGCCTGAACGTACTTTTCATAGGAGACTAAGAGAAAATCTTTTGATTGCTAGACGAGAAATGGCGGAAGATAACGATGATGTTGCTCAGCTGCGCCAACAGTTGAATGGTCTTACTGCCCAACTCCAACGTGAACGTGATAATCAAGGGCAAGGTGTACAGGCGCTTGAGTATGCTCCCCAAACTCTGGAGGACTATATGATGCTGCCATGCACTGGTCCACTTTCTGGTGTGGTCCTCCCTGAGTTGCAAGAACGTAACTTCGAGCTAAAGTCTGGACTGCTGAATTTGATCCAGTCTAATCAGTTTGATGGATCGTCATCAGAAGACCCTCACCAACACATGGAGACGTTCCTCGATCTAATGAGCACGGTGCATATGGAGAACGTTTCTCAGGAGGCCATCCGTCTATATGGCTTCCGTTTCTCTCTTCACGGGAAGGCTAAAGCTTGGTATAGATCCTTACCTGAGAACTCCATTACAACATGGAACCAACTATATGAAGTATTCATGAGCAAATACTTTCCACCCAAGAAGATATCTGAGATGAGGGCGAAGATCAATGCCTTCGCTATGCAACATGGAGAGACCTATCATGAAGCTTGGGAGAGGTTCAAGGATTTGCTGATTCAGTGCCCACATCACGGGCAAACCATGTATGTTCTCCTTCAAATCTTCTATCAAGGAGTTAATGATGCTACTAGACTGCTTATATACACCTCTTCTAATGGAGGATTTATGGAGATGAGTTTAGATGATGCTTGGGCTTTGATTGAGAAGACTGCTCTTCATGCTGCGCGGTACTCTAATCCTCGCTCTTCTATTTCTGCTACTAAGAGGTCTGCAGGTCTTTATGAGGTTGATGCTGAAACTCACAAGTCAGCCCAGTTGGAAGCTCTACAGCGTGACATTGCATTATTAAAGAAGGAGTTTCTTGCTAAGCCAAACTCATCTAGTGCGGCAGGGGTGCCTCCCCCCGTTGTTGAATGTCAATAATGTGGTATGCTGAACCACACATTATCCAGTTGCCCTGCTTTTCTAGAAACACAACCGGGCGCGGCTCAAGGGGAGGTAAACTTCACCAGAGACAACTACAGAAACCCCAGGAATGACCCATTCTCCTCTACTTACAATCCTGGTTGGAGGAATCACCCGAACATCAGGTATGGGAACAATTCTAATGTGCAGAATCCACAGTCATTCCAGAACCAAGCATCATATGGAAATGGAGTCCCACCTGGATTTCAGAATGCACCAAATCAGGGATACCAGAATAGGGCGAATCAGCCTCCGCCCGTGGCTCCTAAGAAATCACCTGAACTTATTGCTATCAAGAATCTGGTTTCTGAATTCAAATCTATGGGTACCAAGATACAAATGATTGAGCAAGAACAAAAGATTCAAGCTAATCAGTTGGCTCAACAGGCTGTCAATGCTCCTAGACCATCAAGTCAACTTCCAGGCAAACTGGATAAGAATCCAAAAGGACAAATTTCTGCTGTGTCTTTGAGGAATGGTAAACAGTTAGAGGAGGTAAGGAAGCATGATCCTCCTAAAGCTAAAGAGCAAGCTGCTCCACCAGAGGTTGAGACTGAGGCAACAGATGAGCCAGAGAAGGACACGATATATGTTCCCCCACCGCCATATCAGCCTCCTCTTCCGTTCCCACAAAAGAAGAATCAGGTTATGTTGGAAAAGAAGTTTGGGAATTTTGTAGAGATCTTGAAGAAGCTGCACATAAACATCCCATTCATCGAAGCTCTCAAGGAGATGCCGGCATATGTCAAGTTCTTGAAGGAGATCCTCTCAAACAAGAGGAAGCTTGATGAATGCCAGAGAATAGTTCTTAGTAAGGAGTGCAGCGCTTTGATCCAAAACAAGCTACCACGTAAACTCGAGGATCCAGGTAGTTTATGTGTCCCTATTAACTTTGGCAATCAGCATGATGATAATGCTCTTTGTGATTTGGGAGATAGTGTAAGCTTGCTTCCTCTCTCAATTTGCAATAAGCTTGACTTAGGAGAGCTTAGGCCGGTGAGGATGCAACTATTCATGGCTAACAGGTCTATTGCCCACCCAGCTGGTATTTTAGAGGATATCCCTATTAGGGTGGGAAAATATTTTGTGCCAGTAGACTTTGTAGTGTTAGATATGGATGCGAATATGTCTGTCCCTATTATTCTTGGAAGGCCTTTCTTGGCCACTGCAGGTACTGTGATTGATGTAAGAAAGGGGACTCTCTCCTTTGACATTGGAGATGAGAAAATAGAATTTAACCTTCCTAAAGCTATGAAAACCCCTTCTTTTGAGAATGATTATTTCAGGGAAGATGTGATGGAAGGACAACCCAGGAGCAAATGATGTCTATTGTCATTAGGGACCCCTTGGAGCTTTGCTTGACTACTAGTGTGATGACGAGGGGAGAATGTCCACCACTTGCTGAAGTTGTTGCTGATTTGGAGTTGTCGCCGGAAGCTCCTACCTTCCCTAAGTCCAGGGTCGAACTTCTAACCACGGATGATGTTCCTGAAGCGCCTAAGCTAGAGATGAAGCCACTCCCATCTTCTTTGAGGTATGAATTCCATGGACCAAACTCTACATGGCCTGTGATTGTGAATGCTAATTTGAGTGATGATCAAGTTGAGAAGCTTTTAATTGTCATTCGAAAACATAAAAAGGCCATAGGGTATTCAATAGATGATTTGAAAGGGATTTCAACTTCTTTGTGCATGCATCGTATTTTCATGGAAGATGACCACAAACCCACCATAGAACACCAAAGGAGACTTAACCCAAACATGAAAGAGGTAGTGAAAAAGGAAGTCCTGAAATTGTTAGATGCAGGGATTATTTTTCCTATTTCCGATAGTAAGTGGGTAAGTCCGGTTCACGTTGTGCCTAAGAAGGGTGGGTTAACGGTTGTAAGAAATAAAAATAATGAATTAATTCCCACTAGAACGGTCACCGGGTGGAGAATGTGCATAGACTATAGAAAGTTGAACACCGCCACTAGGAAAGACCACTTCCTTCTTCCATTTATTGATCAAGTGCTAGAAAGGTTGGCTAAGCACTCATACTTTTGCTATCTAGATGGGTATAGTGGGTTTTGGCAAATTCCCATTCATCCTGATGACCAGGAAAAGACTACATTCACTTGCCCTTATGGCACCTTTGCATATAGAAGGATGCCTTTTGGCTTATGTAATGCTCCTGCAACTTTTCAACGATGCATGATGGCCATATTTTCTGATATGATTGAGGAGATTGTGGAGGTGTTTATGGACGATTTCTCCATCTATGGCACTACTTTTGATGCTTGTTTGTCTAATCTTGAAAGAGTTTTAATGAGATGTGAAGAGACTAATCTTGTGCTGAATTGGGAAAAATGTCATTTCATGGTTAATGAAGGAATTGTGCTAGGACATTTAGTCTCTAATAGAGGAATCGAGGTGGATAAAGCTAAAATTGAGATAATTGAGAAAATGCCAACTCCTACCTCTATAAAAGGGATTAGAAGTTTTCTAGGACATGCTGGTTTTTATAGAAGATTCATCAAGGATTTTTCTAAAATCGCCAAGTCTTTGACTAACCTATTGTTGAAGGATGTAGCCTTCAATTTTTCCACAGATTGTCTTGAGTCTTTTTGCAGGCTAAAACAAGCATTAGTGTCATCCCCCATCATGCAATCACCGGATTGGGATCTTCCTTTCGAAATTATGTGTGATGCAAGTGACTTTGCCGTGGGTGATGTACTTGGGAAAAGAAGGGATAAGAAGCTTCATGCTATTTACTATGCCAGCAAGACACTTGATGAGGCTCAGATGAACTACACCACAACGGAAAAGGAGTTGCTTGCAGTGGTGTTTGCCTTTGAGAAGTTTCGGTCTTACCTTGTGGGTTCTAAGGTGTTGTTGCAGGAGGATGGTCAAGTATGAAATAAATATAAAGTATAGATCAGACTGACTTCCCTGTCTCAGCAAATAAATACAAGACTTCCTCCCGTTGTAGTAGAAGGTTGTCAGGATCGAATCCACGAGGAAGCACGTCAGCAGTTCTTAGGTAGCTGTAAATCTCACAGACAAAGCAGCAGAAAGACAGAAATAAAAGCAGAAAAGACAAAGCAAAACAGAAACAAAGGCAAAGACAGAAAATAACGAAAGAAAGTAAAGAACAAAGAAAAGCAGAGGCACTCGATCTCGACAAAAGGTCACTCGAGATCGACAACAGCAAGTCGACAACAGAAAGTAGAAACTCAACTCGACACAGACAGGCCCCTACTCGAGATCGACTAAGGCTGTACTCAATCTCGACAAGTTTCTCCTCTATCTCGACTAGCACACAGAAAATATAAATCGCAAATTTCGAACCCAAAACTCAGATTTCCGACGAAATAAATTCAATATATAAAAGACTTCCAAGGCCAGGGTATCAACACCACAACGATAACCATGCAAAGTAACACATAAAGGCACAAAAGATCATGCTTTCCATCAAACAACTTTCGTTATTAACAAATAGGCATATAGAGGCTTTCGCATAAACCCTAATTGTTACTAACCCTTTTTCACATAATTAATCCAAGTTGCATTAAGATCACTTTCGCTTCAATAACACAAATAAGGATCACCTTCAACTCTCGCAAAAGAATCATGCTCATAGGGATAGAAGACGAATTGCATAACAAGATCTGACCTTTTACCGCATCACCTCACATGGCCACCGTCGGGCTCACCCCAGCCCCAGAAGTGGGTGGACTACTCGCTCTTCATCATCAAGAAAGACATCAAATAACAAAAGAAACTAACTTGCATTAAATTAAATAAAGAAAGCTTACAACCCACAAGACAAATCCGCTTTCGCCTTTCCACCTTGCTTGCTACAAACTTTCTTTCTCTATCCTACTTACTTGAATGGAATTGATTGTGAATTGGAATGAATGAAAAACCAACCCCTAGGGCTTTATTTATAGCCTTCTATTCCTTGCTAATCAAGGATAGAATCTCCTATCTATATCTTAAAATTATATCTGAAAGCTTTAATGATAAATAAATGCAACAAGGGAATTAAATCCTTAAAGGAAAAGATAAATCTAAACTAGGTAAGTCTTCATGTCTTGATAGATCTCCCTTCCATAGATAGACTTGATCAAATTTGGATAGAATCTTCGGCCAAACCGACTTCCTTCGTGCCCAAGCAACTCCAAGTCTACTCGGACTGCTCACGTCGACGCGTTTCTGGAATCTGGTCTACTCGATCTCGACAAGGGCTTGTCGATCTCGACTAGGATTCATCGTCGACTGGACTTCTCAGGTGACTCTGCTCGACATGCTCGGATCTGGGTTCCTTGCGCTCGTCGATCTCGACTATGTCTCCTAGAGATCGACTAGGGGTGTGGTCGAAGATGGCTCTCTGGTGATGTCGACTAGGGCTTCTCGGCATGGACTCGGACTAGGGCATGGTGGCTCGTCGATCTCGACTAGTGGTACTCGAGATCGAGTAGGGTTGCTCAGCGCCTTTGTCCTCGGCTTCTCAATCAACTCTTCTTCTCGACTCCGGATGTGGCGTCTAGGCTTCGTCGATCTCGAATAGAGCTTGTCGAGATCGAGTTGGCCTCCGGAGCTGGGTTGGTCTGGCTCTCGACACTCCTCCTAGTCGACAAGGTCTATGCTCGGACATGTTCGTCGAGATAGAGTAAGGTTTACTCGAGATCGAGTAACCTTGGCTCTCAGCTTGATTTGACCGGTTCCGCTGCTTCTTTGACCTTGGACTTCTGTAATGAATTTCCGAGCTTTTCCGACTTTCCTTAGAATTGCTGTAAAATGTCTCGAATTCTGCGAATTTAAACAGAAACTGGTGTAGATTCCATAATTTGGCAAATAAACATCAACTACACAGATTCTGTACTATCTTAGCCCAAATGAATGAAATGTATGCAGAAATTGATATAAACTTAAGTGTAAAACATGGCAGATTCAGCTCACAACAAACACCCCATACTTAAGCTTGTTTGTCCTCAAGCAATACTTTTAATTGTCATTCAGGGGAAGAATTCAAAACTCTCAACATCTCAGATTCATTCTTATATAACCCTGCAATCAATTACCATCCTCGAAAAGGTACTAGTGTCACAGATCCATGCATGTGCGAATATATAAAAGCAACATCTACTCACAAAAGGAGGGTAATGCAAAACATTCATTCGTGACAAAGCACTAATAATCAAGAGGACTTTAATTTAAGCTCAAATAAGGAGTAGATTGGTAAAAGGCTAAAGGTGGGCAAGTTTTGGCAATGTGGTGCTTTTGATCCGGGGAAATGGAGTACTTTCCAAACTTTCATACCACATTCTTTCTCATTAGATTCATCACCTTTCATAATGCTTTTATCAATAATATTGCTTTTACCTCTCTAACCTCAGCACTGCCTTCTCGCGAGTCGCAAACATGGGTGTCATGAATGGCCCCGGATACTTAGTGCGTCGGACTCCTCACCTGGTGTCCCATCTCGCCAAACTATTATCTCAGCGAGCAGGGTCGATCTTTGATCGGATTTTCTTTCACTCATTAAATTTTCCATATATTTCAAACAATTCCGCCAAACTCCAATAATGATAATAATAACACAAACACCATATAACATCTCCATAATGTAACATCATTCTCAACATAATCCCCGGATAAGGTAAAGAATGGCAAATATTTAGATCATGTGGAGCAATAATTGAAATGAGGCATTTTATGGCTTTTGTGTAATGCATAAGCATAGGTATGGCTAGGATTATAAACATATGAGCATTATACGGAAATATAAAGTCCTCCATCATCTTATCATGCAACATGTCAAAAACAATTTCAAATTTTACCTCCTTTCATGGTTTTCAATAAATAATGCACTTCATTGTGACTTCCCTTTACTAGGCAATTTCATGCTATATCTCTAATGAATCTAATTTTGCATCGTCAAGTTCAATATAAGCTTCCATGACATTAATCAAAATTTTCAATGGGGGTCATTTTTCTCAAACTTTGGAAATCATGCATATAAGCACATAAATCAATAATGCATTCCAAAATAGCCATGTAGCAATTCAAAGAAATAATGCAAATATATGTCAAATATGATCAATATGCATGAAGTAAGCCCTTTCCCCACCCCATACTTAACCATTACAGTGTCCTCACTGTATAAAAACAAGGGTAAAGAAAGAAACTTACTAGACAGATGTGCAGAGCCTCTAAATTTCGAATGGAAGCACCTCCTGGGCCGAGTATGAATATTGCATGGTTCTATCCATGGACCTGAAAAGTGCAGAAGACATATACCCATAATAGAAAAAGTGTTCAAAAACAAAAAACAAGCAAAAAACAATGTCCCAAAAGTCCTAAAAAGTCTATGTACAAGCTCTAGATTTTATAGTCGCTAGGCCGACTATCCATTTAGCTCAAGGTGGCATTTGCAGGGCCCATGTAGCTTGGGCCTCAAATAAGACTCCATTCTTGACCATTAGCTGCAATCCTCCAGAATGGATTTTGTTCACCACGAAAGGCCCCATCCGCTTCTTGTTGAATTTATTAGGGAACCAATGATCCTTTGATTTAGAGACATATATCTTGTCTCCAACTTCATATTCCTTGGGCTCATCATTGGATATCCTACATAAGCGCACATACCAAGGCAAACCTCTCCCATGTATAGATAGATCTTTAATGGAAATAGGAGAAGAAAGATCCATACCTTGGCTTACCTTCGCAGAGACGGAATCGGGGACCACAGTGTTTGGTCGATCTCGACTAGGGCTAGTCGATCTCGACAAGGCTGCAGGTTCTGGTGATGTCCTGCTCGAGGATGCAGAAGTCGATGAAGGTAAGGTCTTGTCGACCTCGACAAGGCTACTCGATCTCGAGTAGGTTTCTGCTCCTAGTGGCTTCATCGTCGAGGAAACAGGATCTGGTGGAGCCGGGTGGTGGTCGATCTCGACAAGCCTAGACGAGATCGAGGAGCCTGGTTCGTCTGGTGGAGTCAGTGTCGAGGAAGATGAAGTCGAGGTAGGGAAGGGCTTGTCGACCTCGAGTGGCCTACTCGATATCGAGTAGCCTGGCTCTTCAGTGTTGCTGCTCGACGATGCTGGTGCTGGTGGAGATTTCTGTTTTTGGTCGAGGTCGACTAGGGTTCTCGATGTCGAGGAGCCTTGGTCGATCTTGACCCCATACTTGGTTCCTGTCAAGGCATCCGAAAAATAATTCATCCATAACGACGTACCTTGGTTTGTGTCGATTGGATTTTTTGTATCCTCCTTTAGGATTGCCATGGTCTCCTCCACCTGGGCCTCCATGTCTCTCTTTTCCAGCTCCTCAGGGGTCATATTTCTGACCTTGGGTTCCCCGCAGGTGATGTAGCCAGCTGAGATAGATTTCACCTCTTCCATTGGACCTGTATGCCTTTCAGTTTTATTAAAGGAATACTCAATTACCTCATCGCTGATGTTGAAGGTGAGCACTCCTTTCCTTACGCTTATGTTGGCATCCACCGTCGCCAAGAAGGGTCTCCCTAGAATAATTGGACAAGCAGGATCTTCTTGCCTATCAACAACTAGAAAATCAGCAGGGACAAAGAATTTACCTACTTGTACTGGCACATTGTCCACCATGCCTGTTGGAATGACCACCGTGTTGTTGGCCATGTAAAGTCTAGCATCCACAGGCTCTAGGGCACCTATCTTAATCTTGGACCAAATTGTTAAAGGCATTATACTCACACTAGTTCCAAGATCACATAAAGCATTAATTTTGTATGGACCAAATCCAATAGTTATAGCAAACTTACTTGGATCCGGCCTCTTCTCCAGTATGTCCAAATGGCTGCACTCCTCTGTGATTTCAGCCATCGATCGCTTTTTGCTCAGAATCTCCTTTAGGAACTTGGCATAGGATGGCATTTCATTGAGAGCTTCTGTGAAGGGGATGGTGACGTTGAGTTTCTGAAACATCTTGATGAAGCGCTGAAATTTCTTTTCTGCTGGATCTTTTGGAGATTTTGTGGGGAAAGGCAGCTTCTTTTTCTGATTCAGAGCCAGAACAGATGTCGGAGGTGCTGCGGGCTGCTCTATGTCGACTGGGGACTCCTCGATATCGACTACACCCTTGTCGATCTCAACTAGGTTGGGCGATGTCGAGTTGATGTGTGGTGCAGACGAGGGTTTCTGAAGTTTCTCATCGAGATCGAGTAGGCCCTCCTCGAGATCGACTAGGCCCTGGTCGATGTCGAGTTGCTGGTCATCGTTGTTCTGCTGCTTTCCGACCTCTGGCTCTTGCAGTTGATGGCCGCTTCTGAGTATTACAGCAGCGATGTGTCCAGTCTTTCCCTTGGGATTTGGTTCTGAAGATCCAGGGAGTGCACCTGACTGTCTGGGGATTCCCGCTGCTAGCTGACCAATCTGTGTATCAACGGATTTTCTCCATATATCAATTTCCCCAAGCCTAGAGTTGACACCTTGCATCTGAGTATACACGGAGTTGAAGGATTGCCTAGTTTCTGAATGGTTCCTCCGTATTTCCTCCACGACTGTCTGTATATCATCCTTTTTCTGGTCCCTTTTCGGATGTCCTGGAGCTCTGTAGGGCGGGGGGTTCCTAGGGACACCTTGGTTCCATTGTGGTTGCTGAAACCTTTGGTCCCCCAGGTAGCGATTGGGACCGCCTGCGTAAGCTACCTCCTCAAAATGCTCTGCCATCCTGACTTGCTCTGTGTGTGGGCACTCAGGAGTGGTGTGCCGTTGCGATCCGCATTCTATGCAAGGCTGGTTGACAGAGAGATACTTCACTTGCTTAAGGAGCTTCTTATTCTGGTCTCTGTAGTACTGCTCCCTTACATCAGGATCGATCTCTTTAGGAGGATCATAGAGGGGCATGGATGGTGCTGGCCTGGCGTACGGGTTCTCTTCATAGGTTGCAGTAGACCCATACTTGCTGTCATAGGTGGTAAGCTTCTCTAGCACACCCCACGCGTCACTTGGCGGCATTGTCAGATACTCATAGCGAGTATAATGGTTGATTCTGTCCTTAGTGACTTGATCAAGAGAGTTGAAGAAGATCTCCTGAATGGCGTAGGGTGGCTGTCCATGAGTAGGGCAAGATCGCAGAAGTTCCTTGTAGCGTTCCCATGCCTTTGCCAGCGGTTCCCCTTGCTTCTGTTTGAAGGCGGTGATTTTCTGGCGGGGATGTGCTGTTTTGGCGGGTGGGAAGAATTTGTTCAGAAACTCTTGCTCTACTTGGGCCCAGGTTGTGAGTGATCTTGGTTTCAGCCCTTCAAGCCATTTCAGTGCAGGCCCAGCGAGAGACCAGCGAAAAGATTTCATCTTGACATATTCCAGGGTTGTACCTTCAGCAAGAGTACGGCACATGTCAGAAAAGTTTGTAATATGTTCAAGAGGACACTCATTAAATCTACCAAAAAAGACATAATTTTTAAGCTCTATAAGAAATTGAGTGCGAATTTCAAAAGAGTTTTCAGGGATAAGAATCGCCGATTCAGGCACGACGAGAGTTGGGTGCATATAGTCCTCTGCCGTGGTTGGGTATTGGGCAAGCTCAGCCTGTGCTTGTTCCCTTGCTGCTTTCTCAGTGGCGATAGCACCATCTTTAGCGGCCAATTCCCTTGTAAGCCTAGCGATCAGCTGTTCCTGTGTCTCCGCAGCTGCCATGGCTCTTTGTAGTTTAGCTCTGATGTGTAGAAGGCGCTCTGGTTCGTCTAAGGCGTCAAACTCAGGTGTTTGACCAGAACGACGCATACACCTGAAAAGTAACTTAAAGAAAAAGTGAGAACTGACTACCTAAGGCGCGATTGATAGCCTCCCCGGCAACGGCGCCAATTTGTTGTTGCAGGAGGATGGTCAAGTATGAAATAAATATAAAGTATAGATCAGACTGACTTCCCTGTCTCAACAAATAAATACAAGACTTCCTCCCGTTGTAGTAGAAGGTTGTCAGGATCGAATCCACGAGGAAGCACGTCAGCAGTTCTTAGGTAGCTGTAAATCTCACAGATAAAGCAGCAGAAAGACAGAAATAAAAGCAGAAAAGACAAAGCAAAACAGAAACAAAGGCAAAGACAGAAAATAACGAAAGAAAGTAAAGAACAAAGCAAAGCAGAGGCACTCGATCTCGACAAAAGGTCACTCGAGATCGACAACAGCAAGTCGACAACAGAAAGCAGAAACTCAACTCGACACAGACAGGCCCCTACTCGAGATCGACTAAGGTTGTACTCGATCTCGACATGTTTCTCCTCTATCTCGACTAGCACACAGAAAATATAAATCGCAAATTTCGAACCCAAAACTCAGATTTCCGACGAAATAAATTCAATATATAAAAGACTTCCAAGGCCAGGGTATCAACACCACAACGATAACCATGCAAAGTAACACATAAAGGCACAAAAGATCATGCTTTCCATCAAACAACTTTCGTTATTAACAAATAGGCATATAGAGGCTTTCGCATAAACCCTAATTGTTACTAACCCTTTTTCACATAATTAATCCAAGTTGCATTAAGATCACTTTCGCTTCAATAACACAAACAAGGATCACCTTCAACTCTCGTAAAAGAATCATGCTCATAGGGATAGAAGACGAATTGCATAACAAGATCTGACCTTTTACCGCATCACCTCACATGGCCACCGTTGGGCTCACCCCAGCCCCAGAAGTGGGTGGACTACTCGCTCTTCATCATCAAGAAAGACATCAAATAACAAAAGAAACTAACTTGCATTAAATTAAATAAAGAAAGCTTACAACCTACAAGATAAATCCGCTTTCACCTTTCCACCTTGCTTGCTACAAACTTTCTTTCTCTATCCTACTTACTTGAATGCAATTGATTGTGAATTGGAATGAATGAAAAACCAGCCCCTAGGGCTTTATTTATAGCCTTCTATTCCTTGCTAATCAAGGATAGAATCTCCTATCTATATCTTAAAATTATATCTGAAAGCTTTAATGATAAATAAATGCAACAAGGGAATTAAATCCTTAAAGGAAAAGATAAATCTAAACTAGGTAAGTCTTCATGTCTTGATAGATCTCCCTTCCATAGATAGACTTGATCAAATTTGGATAGAATCTTCGGCCAAACCGACTTCCTTCGTGCCCAAGCAACTCCAAGTCTACTCGGACTGCTCACGTCGACGCGTTTCTGGAATCTGGTCTACTCGATCTCGACAAGGGCTTGTCGATCTCGACTAGGATTCATCGTCGACTGGACTTCTCAGGTGACTCTGCTCGACATGCTCGGATCTGGGTTCCTTGCGCTCGTCGATCTCGACTAGGTCTCCTCGAGATCGACTAGGGGTGTGGTCGAAGATGGCTCTCTGGTGATGTCGACTAGGGCTCCTCGGCATGGACTCGGACTAGGGCATGGTGGCTCGTCGATCTCGACTAGTGGTACTCGAGATCGAGTAGGGTTGCTCAGCGCCTTTGTCCTCGGCTTCTCAATCAACTCTTCTTCTCGACTCCGGATGTGGCGTCTAGGCTTCGTCGATCTCGAATAGAGCTTGTCGAGATCGAGTTGGCCTCCGGAGCTGGGTTGGCCTGGCTCTCGACACTCCTCCTAGTCGACAAGGTCTATGCTCGGACATGTTCGTCGAGATAGAGTAAGGTTTACTCGAGATCGAGTAACCTTGGCTCTCAGCTTGATTCGACCGGTTCCGCTGCTTCTTTGACCTTGGACTTCTGTAATGAATTTCCGAGCTTTTCCGACCTTCCTTAGAATTGCTCTAAAATGTCTCGAATTCTGCGAATTTAAACAGAAACTGGTGTAGATTCCATAATTTGGAAAATAAACATCAACTACACAGATTCTGTACTATCTTAGCCCAAATGAATGAAATGTATGCAGAAATTGATATAAACTTAAGTGTAAAACATGGCAGATTCAGCTCACAACATAAGGTAATTTTCTTTACTGACCATGCTGCTGTGCGATACTTGATGCAGAAAAAGGATACGAAACCATGCCTCATCCGCTGGATTCTATTGCTACAAGAGTTTGACTTGGAAATTAGGGACAAGAAAGGGGCTGAGAATGTTGTTGTTGATCACCTTTCTAGGCTTCCTCCCGAGCAGATTGAGAAGGGACAAGAAGGATTGCCTGTTGACGATTCTTTTCCAGATGACCACTTGTTCCAAGCCACAACCCCTGCCATCTCTCATGTCACCGAAGAGCTCCTAAACTTCTCCATTGAGGGGCTTCCTTGGTATGCTGATTTTGTGAATTACCTGGCTTGCAAAGAGTTGCCACCTGGACTGTCATTCCACCAGAGGAAGAAATTCCTCCATGATGTTCAACAATATTATTGGGATGAACCGCTGCTCTTCAAGCTAGGTAATGATGGGATTTATAGACGGTGTGTCCCGGATGATGAGATTGAAGGAGTGATTAAGCATTGTCATAACTTGCCTGCTGGAGGACATGCTAAAGCTTTCAAGACTACCGCCAAAATCTTACAATCCGGATTCTTTTGGCCCACCATGTTTAAGGATGTGCAGAGGTATGTAACTTCTTGTGATGAATGTCAACGTTCAGGGAACATATCTTGGAGGAATGAAATGCCACTCACCAAATTCCAAGAGGTGGAACTTTTTGATATGTGGGGGATCGATTTTATGGGTCCTTTCCCGAGCTCTGGAGTCTACAAGTACATCTTGGTTGCTGTAGATTATGTGTCGAAGTGGGTGGAAGCAATCGCCACACCTACGAATGACTCTAAAGTGGTAGCAAAGTTCTTAAAGTCTACCATCTTTCCAAGGTTTGGGGTTCCGCGAGTTCTTATTAGTGATGGAGGATCACACTTTATTGAGTGGAAGTTTGAAGCACTTTTGAAGAAGTATGGGGTGAACCACCGAATTGCTACTCCATATCACCCCCAAACAAGTGGTCAAGTCGAGGTCTCCAATAGAGAAATCAAGAGTATTTTGGAGAAAAGTGTTTCTCTAACAAGGAAAGATTGGGCACAAAAGCTTGATGATGCTTTGTGGGCATATAGGACGGCGTACAAGACTCCATTAGGCACTACACCATACCGGCTTGTATATGGGAAATCTTGTCATTTACCGATTGAGTTGGAGCATAAGGCATTTTGGGCTATCAAGGCGCTGAATTATGACTTGAAAGAAGCCGGTGAGAAGAGAATGCTACAACTTCATGAGCTTGAAGAGTTGAGACTTGAGGCATATGAGAATGCCCGGATCTACAAGGAGAGAACAAAGCGATGACATGACAAGAGGATTGTCCCTAAAAACCTTTTTGAAGGTGATTTGGTCTTGCTCTATAATTCTCGCTTAAAGTTATTTCCGGGTAAGTTGAAGTCTCGATGGAGTGGTCCTTTTGAAATCCGAAAAGTTCACCCCCACGGTGCAATAACAATTTGGAATGAAAAGTGGGGTGAATTCAAAGTGAATGGACATCGTTTGAAGAGGTACTATAGTGGAAACCCGATTGAGAAGGTGAGTCCTACTCACCTCAAGGATCCAACTGCTTAGGAAGAAGTGAAAGTCCGGCTCAAGACTTTAAAGAAGCGCTTCTCGGGAGGCAACCGGAGGTAAGTTTTCTTTTCATGCTTAATAGAATAGACTTGTAAATATTTTTGTTTTATTTCTCTAAAAAAAATCAAATAATCGCACCTAAGCTGAGCAATCTCAGCGCTCAGGTGCCCGGGCGTGCACTTTAGGCGCGCGCCCGTGTGGTTCCTCTAAAAAAAAATAAAAAAAAAAATAAAATAATCGCACCTAAGCTGAGCAATCTCAGCGCTCAGGTGCGCGGGCGTGCACTTTAGGCGCGCGCCCGCGTGGTTCCTCTAAAAAGAAAAAGAAAAATCTAAAACCATCTCCAGTTCTCCCCGTCATTCACACACACATTCACGTTCCCCTTCACACCCACGGATCCAGGAGCGCCTCCTTTCCCTCGTTCCAGCCTCGTCACTGGACATCCACCACCGGCGCATCGTCTGCACCGCCCCGCCGGCCAGCCGCTCCCCCACCGACCGACAGCAGCAGCGCCGCTGCACCACCGGCTCTCCAGCGCACCACCCTCCCCCTCTATTGCCACACTCATGCTCTAATCTTCCACTTTTTCCCTTTGAATTTAACGAAATTGAGCAACTATGGCTAAAGACAGTGCATCCCGAAAGCGACGGATAACTCACAGTATGGACAAGGTAGTATGTGAAGGAGGTCAGCAGGATCTCTTTACAAACTTCATGGCTCGGGCGCATCTTAGTACTCGATGGCCTAGTGGTGTTTCTCTATGTCGCTTGGATTTAGAAGATGAGATCATGAAACTGTGCTCGAGGATTGGTGCTACATCTTTGTTCCATTTTAAGTGGCATTCTTATCCGGCCATCACTTCTGAGTTTCTGAGCTCTTATAAATTTGAGAGAGGTGCTGATGAAGGCTCAGGGACGCTAACATTCCGGATAGGAAACCAAGCTCAGAAAATGAACATAGCGGAACTCAATGAGGCCCTTGGCTTCCCGGCTGATAAAGGGAGAGTAACGCTCTCCAGTGATACCCATAATGCCTTTTGATACAAGCTCACGGGTTATTGGCCTTATAGATCGCAAAATGCAACCGCTACCTCTATAGTTCATCCTTGCTTCCGAATCTTCCATCGCATCATGGCAAATACTATCTTTGCTTGGGATGAACCTTCTAAGGTGAACAAGGGAGAGCTTGAGATGCTCTATGCCATTGCCTATGATCTTCCTTTTGACCTTGGCTATGAGTTAGCTCGCAAGCTAGAGGGAGTCGCTGAAAGTACATCTGGTGTAATTTTGCATTGGAGGAATGATCACTCCGCTAGCACATCATTTTGGGGTTGACTTGGAGAGGTACACGCCCATTGAGACGGAAAGAAAGGTTGATGAGAAGCATCTCCTAACTGGTCACACTCTTAAGAAGTAGCGAGGAATCTTTTGCTATTATCTCTCTCAGATCTCCGCCACTCGCCCGCTCTCTAATTCACCGTATATAAGCCTAGATGAGGAAGCCAACTGGTATGAGGCTTGGATTGGTGCTCCTCGTCCACCACTCCCCACTGCTGAGAATGTGGAAGAGGATGAGACTCTTCCCGATGCGTCGCCTACCCATAACTATGAACAGGGGGACTCTTCTGGCGGAGCCTATTCTACTGATGACAGAGCTTACTTTCAGAGCCAGTTTGACAGTTTATCATCTCAGTTATCTGCCCTCTCTACTCGACAAGACGCTATGCAGGCTCAGATTGCGGAGCATATCTCTAGTGTGTCTCAACGCTTCTCATCTTGGGATACTCAGCAGCAACAAGATCGTCTACAGCTCCAGCAGATTATGGTGATGTCCCAGCGCAATTATTATCATCTCCATGGACATCATTTCGATCCTTGCGCCCCGTATCCTCCCCCACCACCTCCATAGTAGTAGTGTCTTTGTGAGTACCTTCTCATCTTTTATTTATTTTCTACATTGGGGACAATGTAGGGGTTAAGTATGGGGTGGGATGTTATTCTTGTGTGTCTGCATTTTTCATTAGTGTCTTGAGTCTTTCTTTTGGCTTTTTGATGTATTTTGGTAATCTAGGTTGATGACAGGTGTCCCCTGAACATGTTATGTAGGCCACAATGATGGGATAATTGTCTAAGATGCTAATATTCGCCCTAATCTTTATGTGTTATGTCTTGAGACAAATTGCCTAGCATGAAGTTCTTGAATGAGTTTGCATGATTAAGTCCCTAGACAATTACCTTGTGAGATTCTGAGCCTGATGGAAAAATCTTGATGAATCCTTTCATTTTCTATATTGTGTGACACTCACTTTGTGCTTGATCTCTAGAACTTGCTTTAGACTCTTTATTGAGGCCGTATTACTTGATCTGTGCACATAGCTTAAAGATGATTGAGGCAACACTTTTTGTTAACCATGTCTCCCCGTGCCTATCCTTGTATATGATCCTATGCTTGAAGCAAATTTGAGATTTGTTAGCCTATTCATTTGATAAACTCCACAAAATCTTCATAGTCAATTATTAGCCTTTGACCCATCCGGGAATTAGGAAATAATGTTGCTTATTTTTATGAGTGGAGATGCTTTGAGTGTCTGGTAATGTTTGGTTTGGCATGCTCTATGAGATCTTGGGACCTGGGGAGGATAAAATTCACTCAGGGGCAAAAGTCAAGAAAAAAAAAACGGTTAGTAACTGATCCACCTTGTGGAGAATAAAATTCACACAAGGATGAAGATATGCATGAAAGGAGGCTGAGAAACTTAGTAACCGGGTGCATTCATCACAAATGTTTGTATTCGCGCAAAACGGTGTTGAAGCTAGAGAGAGAAAAAAAAGGGAAGATCGAATGTGGTTGACAAAAGTTGAGAATGAAAACATTATTGTGATGGAGTTGTATGGTGGTCCGGTATGAGTTTCTGTGAAGTGGTTGTTTTTCTAGTTGGTTCCTAACCCTTTTTCCCGGATTTTAGCACCACAAGCTCAAAATTTTCTATACCTTGTCTTTTTTCCACCTTGGCCCCATCACAACTTTATAGAAGGCCCTCATGATTTCTGTTATATGCATGATCCTCAACGGTGGAGATTTAGAACGCTATTGCAAGCATATGGTAGATTAAGTGAAATGGTTGAGACCGAGCGTAATGTTAAACCTTAAACACATTTGAGTGAGTGTGTCATTAAGAAAAAAATCCTTGTGAGGTTTAGGGGCTTTTGATTGCTGTGTATTAATGATAATGAGCAAACATGTGATGATGGCAATTGTCTTAAGCTTCTTATGACAAATTATCATTTCAAAAGGGCCTTGAATAAGTTGAGACAATGATCCTATCTTACACTTGTGGTTTATTACTTGGCGAGTCTTGCTTGGGGACAAGCAAGATTCAAGTATGGGGTATTTTGATGTCATCATAGTTTGCATTATTTAGGACATGCATTTAGCATAGGTTTGTGTCGTTTCTCATGTGTTTTAAGTGTTTTTAGAGGTTTTTCGTTTAGTTTCTAGGATAGAGATCTACTATCTTTATGGTGGTGTTTTCAGGAGTTTTCGGGAGCTAACCGGAGATTGCTAAAGGAAATGTGAGATGAGTACAAAAGCTAAGAAGAGACGAGCGGAAATCATATAGGAGGAACGAGGATAAAAAGCGAAGAAGCAAGAGCATAAGGAGCCAGGCGGTCGAGCATCATAGGCTTCACCGCAGGAGAGAAGTGCACGGGCGTGCACCTTGGCCGCACGGGCATGCAGATGCCCGATCTGAGAAACAAGCCATCAGGAGAGAAGTGCGCGGGCGTGCACTCTAGGCGCGCGGGCGTGCACTGTTCAGTTCGGACAGAAATTGCGTTTTTAGACCCGGTTTCTTTTGACATTAGTTTATTATTATTTTAGGGGTTTTAATAATATTATATTAGCAGATGTCCCGGACTATTTAAGGGGCGGAAACACATCTTTGAAAGGGTCTCGAAACCCTCGTTTCGAAGCTCTCTTTTGAAGACCCTTTGTTGAGTTAGATTGGGAGAATTTTAGACAGATTTGCTTGGAGATTACATTGTTTCAATTCAAGATTGGTATTTCCCTTTTATTCTTTGCTTTTCTATCTATTTCCATGTTTCAATTTAGTGATTTGATGATGAATTCTTCCATGCTTGGCTGAATTCTCCGTTCTAGGGTTAGGGTGAACCCGACAATGTCGCAATTTGTTTGATTTCGATGGTTGCTTGAACTTTATCTGAATTCTATGAATTGATTTGATCCTAGTTGCTTTACCTAATTGATGTCAATCGATTAGAATCCTTTTTAGATTCGAGATGCTACCGCTGAGAACTGAAATTGGATACTTGGATGGATTTCATGAACCCGAAAGGGGAATTGTGTCTATTGGAACCCTAGGATTGAACTCGAGGAATCAACAATTGTTATTGTGACATTTAAACGATTGTTGAGGACTCTTGAGGATTAATAAATTATCATATATTCTTAGGTTTGAATCGGTTAGGCGGAACGCGACAACGAACTTAAAGGGTCTAGATTTTGTTAATTTAGACACAATCACTACAACATGCGACAGCTGAGTAGTGATGACTTTAGATAATTTTCCTTCAATTTGAAATATTAAAAAGATGAAGTTCGAGTGAACATCGAGTTGAATTCTTTGTGGCATTGTCGTCGGAATACTTAACCCTGGAATTATTTCTCATACATATTTTATTCATAATCTTTGCTTGTTTTTCTAGGTTTAGTTGAAAATCAAATCTCTCTTTATTGGCTTAGCTTATTAGTTCAAGATAACAATTGGTACATATACAATCCCCGTGATCGATATCCGTATACTGCAATTGATCTCATATTCTTACGAGATTGGTTTAGACCACATCAAAACCTTGGGCCATTTTCAAAACCACTTCAACCTATCATACTCGGTTTGCGAAACCTCGCTTTGATACCAACTTTGTAACGGCCATGGATTATGATTCCCAGGTTACGTTTCGAGGGATGAAACCCCTCGTTAGGATCTTGCGCCCCAAGTACAGGTTGATGGTTTAAAAGCCTAATTTAATGTTTTCAAAGTGGGATCTCATACCCAAATTCAAAGGGATCGTTGAAATCCCCGGGGAAGTCCCCTGTACCTGCTTTAAGTCTAAGCGTGGAAAGTAGTAGTCATGCAAATAGCGAAAATAAGTGTAATACAAGAGGGTGCCACGGTAGTGCCGGGTCAAAACGGAGTCAGAAAATGTAAATCCAAAACCATAATCAGAGTCTGGTGAAGTAGATAACTAAAGCGCTCACTCTCCGCCGAACAAAATGACCCGCGCAATAAGCAAACAGCACCAATGGGATGAACATAAATAATACCTAAAAACATTAATGGTGAGCGGGATCTGAATGATGCCCACCTGCTGCATCCTGGCCCTAAGCACACATATACGCTATACCTAATAAAGATGCTTCCAGATGCAAGGCGGAATATTAACACACTAGCATGCTCCTACGATCAAGTGCATAATGATAATAAGGCCTTAGCACAAAATAAAAAGTGGTATATCCCTCTCTACCTCCACCCCCCTTTCCGATAAGGCAGAGACGGCACGCATGCCATAATAATCGGACAGCATGCATGCCCAACCCTAAAGCCCGCAGGCAGCTCATAATATAAGTAAAGGAAGTTCAATGACTCGATTGACTCAGGATGGGACCCGATGGGATCGGGTCGTCCTATAACCCTATCAAAGACTCTAGTTACTTCACAGATAACGGCCGTTCTGTTTACAAAAACATTGAGTAAACGAATGCTCAAACATGAGTGCAATCCCAGCAGGATACGACATGGCATGCTTTATTATGAATGCAACCACCTAGTATATCATGCACATAAAGCAGGGAATATCTCTCTATCAATCTGAGTAAGCTCCGAAGAGACTTATCTGGTACCACAGAACAGCAAAAGGCAATCAACCAGGCAATAAGAAATCTGACACGTCACAGATGGTCCCCTAACAAGTATAAGCACATGAATGAGTCTATCTCTAAGGCACACAAAGCATAGAATTATCACACACACAACTTCACAACTTAACACAATAACCGTCACATCATAACTTGTCAACTCATCAGTTTAAAAATATACTCCCTGTATATATCATACTTATACTTTCCATCTATATATATCATCATCATCATAAATATTGAACATTTAATCTCTTTTAAAAATCACCACAGTATCATGTTAGTAGTCACACATATCCCGTTAATCAAACGATCATACTATCATGCTAGTTAGTCATCAAGCAAGTATAATTCCCATGTTAGTTCCAAAATCATTTCAAATCCGAATTAAATAGTTAAGGATACCGACCCTTGAAAATACTCGCTAAATTCCTTTTCAAATTACTTTTAAAATCTATAAGTCCAAATAATATATTTTAACCCCCAATAATATTATATTTTATTTTAAATACCATTAATTATTGAAATAAGTAAACGGTTAAATCCAAACCAAACCAACCCCATTTGAGCCCAACCGAACCGAACCCATTTAATTAAATCTCAACCGGTTCAATAATAATCAATTAATATAAATAATTTTATGAGGGACCCACATCTTCATCTCCTTCCTTTGAAAGCTGAAGACTCCCGCCTGCAGCTACTCGTTGGCGCCCGGAGTAGGAAGGCCGCCGGTGACAGCTCGACACCGGCCGCCTCTCACGCTCCCGCCTGGACTCGCCCAGGTCGGACCCTGCTCGCACATGCTCTCGTGCTCACGCTCGCCTTGCCGCTCGCTGCGCTCGTCCTCGCCGCTCCCGGGCTCGCCGGAACTCTCGAGTCCTCCTCTCCTCTCCTACCCATCCCCGATTCTCTCTCTCTCGACCACCCGAGGATAAGAAGGAACCAAAAAAAAAGAACCAAGGAAAAGGACGGAGGTTCAAAAGCTCACCGAGGATGTTCGCGGATATCGGAGCTTCGACCGGAGTTCTGGGCTTCTTCGGTGGCTCGCGATCGATTAGATTTTTAATATCGAAAAGGGTATCACCATCCGATGGCGAGCCACCGAAGATGCCCATAACTCCGGTCGAAGCTCCGATATCCGTGAACATCCTCGGTGAGCTTTTGAACCTCCGTCCTTTTCCTTGGTTCTTTTTTTTTGGTTCCTTCTTGTCCTCGGGTGGCGAGAGAGAGAGAGAGAGAGAGAGAGAGAGAGAGAGAGAGAGAGAGAGAGAGAGAGAGAGAGAGAGAGAATCGGGGATGGGTAGGAAAGGAGAGGAGAGGCGGACTCGAGAGTTCCAGCGAGCCCGGGAGCGGCGAGGACGAGCGCAGCGAGCAGCGAGGCGAGCGTGAGCACGAGAGCATGTGCGAGCAGGGTCCGACCTAAGCGAGTCCAGGCGGGAGCGTGAGAGGCGGCCGGTGTCGAGCTGTCGCCGGCGGCCTTTCTACTCCGGGTGCCAACAAGCAGCTGCAGGCGGGAGTCTTCAGCTTTCAAAGGAAGGGGATGAAGACGTGGGTCCCTCATAAAATTATTTATATTAATTGATTATTATTGAACCGGTTGAGATTTAATTAAATGGGTTCGGTTCAGTTGGGCTCAGATGGGGTTGGTTTGGTTCGGATTTAACCGTTTACTTATTTAAATAATTAATGGTATTTAAAATAAAATATAATATTATTGGGGGTTAAAATATATTATTTGGACTTATAGATTTTAAAACTAATTTGAAAAAGGAATTTAGCGAGTATTTTCAAGGGTCGGAATCCTTAACTATTTAATTCGGATTTGAAACGATTTTGGAACTAACTTGGGAATTATACTTGCTTCATGACTAACTAGCATGATAGTATGATCGTTTGATTAACGGGATATGTGTGACTAATAACATGATACTGTGGTGATTTTAAAAGAGATTAAATGTTCAATATTTATGATGATGATGATATATATATAGATGGAAAGTATAAGTATGATATATACAGGGAGTATATTTTTAAACTGATGAGTTGACAAGTTATGATGTGACGGTTATTGTGTTAAGTGGTGAAGTTGTGTGTGTGATAATTCTATGCTTTGTGTGCCTTAGAGATAGACTATTTCATGTGCTTATACTTGTTAGGTGACCATCTGTGACGTGTCGGATTTCTTATTGCCTGGTTGATTGCCTTTTGCTGTTCTGCGGTACCAGGTAAGTCTCTTCGGAGCTTACTCAGATTGATAGAGAGATATTCCCTGCTTTATGTGCATGATATACTAGGTGGTTGCATTCATAATAAAGCATGCCATGTAGTATCATGCTGGGATTGCACTCATGTTTGAGCATCCGTTTATTCAATGCTTTTATAAACAGAACAACCGTTATTTGTGAAGCAACTAGAGTCTTTGATAGGGTTATAGGACGACCCAGTCCCATCGGGTCCCGTCCTGAGTCAATCGAGTCATTGAACTTCCTTTAGTTATATTATGAGCTGCCTACGGGCTTTAGGGTTGGGCATGCGTGCCGCCCAATTATTATGGCATGTGTGCCGTCTCTTCCCTATCGGAAAGGGGGGTGGAGGTAGGAGAGGGATATACCACTTGGTATTTTGTGCTAAGGCCTTATTATCATTATGCACTTGATCCTAGGAGCATGCTAGTCTATTAATATTCCGCCTTGCATCTGGAAGCAGCTTTATTAGGTATAGCGTATATGTGTGCTTAGGGCCGGGATGCAGCAGGTGGGCATCATTCTGATCCCGCTCACCATTAATGTTTTTAGGTATTATTTATGTTCATCCCATTGGTGTTGTTTGCTTATTGCGCGGGTCATTTTGTTCGGCGAAGAGTGAGCGCTGGAGTTATCTACTTCACCAGACTCTGATTATGGTTTTGGATTTACATTTTCTGACTCCGCTTTGACCCGGCTCTGTCGTGGCACCATCTTGTATTACACTTGTTTTCGCTATTTGCATGACTACTAGTTTCCACGCTTAGACTTACGGCAGGTACAGGGGACTTCCCCGGGGATTCCAACGATCCCTTCGAATTTGGGTATGAGATCCCACTTTGAAAACATTAAATTAGGCTTTTAAACCTTCAACCTGTACTCGGGGCGCAAGATCTTAACGAGGGGTTTCATCCCTCGAAACGTAACCTGGGAATCATAATCCCGGGCCGTTACAGAGGACACCCTAGATCTGAAGAATAGAGTCAGATCTTCATGGGATTCAACCAGAAAAGGGAACTTCACCTGAGCAGAGTGCAAATGACCTTCGTCTTCTTCCTAGAACCGAGATCTAGAGTTGCAGAGTGAGATTCGCTCTAGATCGAACCATCGTAAGCTTCGTCGGAGCCGGGTTGGAGGAAACCCTAGCTTTCTCTCTCCGTCGCCTCCTCTTTCTCTCTCTTAGGGTTTGGAATACCTGAAGAGTCGGACCAGAAGAATGAGGCAACCCTAGCTCCAGCTGCACATATATAGGCGAGCTCCAAATGAAACGTTGCGTTGCAAGCGTCCAGAAGATGGAGGCTCTCAAAAGGTAAGTGAGCTTGGTCTAATGAAGCAAAGCAGGCCGGGCTTTGGGCTTTCCAGGCCCAATTGTAAATGTGCATACAATGTGTACATATATATAACATATACTTACACATATACTTATACACATGTGAGCATAACTGTTTAACCTACACTTCTAACATATGCTAGTATATATATATATAAGTAAATATTATATTTACATGTGTATTTATCTAAGTCTACCAATTAATCTCTACCTAAGGCCATCCATTATTCCTAGATTAAAATGCTTAAGATTAGAATAGACATTACGGGCGCGTTGTGCTAAAGCCGGGGCAACGATTTCAACAACAGTCTCCTTATGCTTAATTACCTCGTCGTCGGTTGAGGCAACTATAGCCACTGGAGTATGGGTGATGGCCAAAGCACAAGCATAACGAACACTATCCGCGATGGCCTTCTCCATACTCTTCCTGAACTCGTCCCTTGATTCCTTAAAGCCCTCCTTGAACTTCATCATCAATCAGGCATTATAGGCATCTAGTGCGGCTTGAATTTTCGCTTTAAGTTCAGCTTGAAATTATTGTCGACGCCTCTCCTTTTTTATCAAAGGTGGCGCCTTTGAGCCTCTCGTTGTCGCTCTAAAGCTTGTTGTTGTTGCAAAGCTCGTCTCTGCAACTCTCGTCGGCGTCAATGTTGTGCAGCCCATGGATCGGGATCATCATCCCAATCGCCACCCCAGATAGCGATAACCATTGAATCAAATCTTTAATAACATCAAGAAAAAGACAAGAACTTGCGAAACCTACGGCGAAAAAGAACTTGCGAAAAAAGACAAGAACTTGGAATCCCCGATCCTTTGCCTGTGGGCTCAGAATCAATAACACGAACATGTTGATGGCCCGATCTTGCAATTTCCTTGCTATTCTCGATGTTTACAATCAATTACAATTAAAGGTTTCAAACTATTGCAAAAGAAACGAAAAAAAAACAAATAAAACTAACTAACAACCAAGTAAAACAGCGATGGAAAAACACTTAGAAAAATTCAGCAAAGCAAACAGCAATAGCGAAAAAAGGAAGTAGCAGTAGCAACGGATGCTGCGGGTGTGCTGCGGCCAGCGATCGGACATGCCGCGGGCGCAACAAGCCTGATGCGGCCGCTGCCAGCGACTGGCTCGAGCAACAGGGACGGAATCATTCTTCTTTGCGACGGATCTGGCTTCCTGAATTGCGACGGTTTCTCAACCTTGGTTGTTTGTTGTTTGACGTGTGAATTAGTGATGGTTGTGTTTGGATCTTTGTTTGGATGACTGATCGAACGATACCTTGAATGCGAAAGCTTTAGGATGGGGGAATTGAAGAACCTTTTTAGCCAAAAAGGTTTCCTCAATATAAATTTCTCATCTAATTTTATTGAATGATGGAAAGGGTTTAAATAAAAAACATACCAATTCTATCTTTGCAAAAGATAGAGTTTTGACTTAGATAAATAAATATTAAATCCTAATAATAATCCTAGATAAATGTTCCTACTTAGTGGCCAATGAAAATATCTAGAAGAGATAAACTTTCATTTTCCACCTTTATTCACCTAACTATTACAAAAAATAAGATATTCCGTAAATAGCTCCAACTAACATAGAAGTTACTAAATATGGAAAGAACCTAAAAACTACTACTACTAATAATAATAATAATAATAATTAAATAATTAAAATATCTTTCTTCTCCTTAACCATGGTGGTGCCTTCTTCTTTCTCATGAGGAAGACACTATTTTCCATCAATTGCCCTCGAATCGATCTTGAGAGCTCGCCTGGATCAAGATCATTGTTTGACCCATAGAAGGCCATCTTGATCCGCATCACGATCTCGTCCATTCCGTAAATAGCTCCAACTAACATAGAAGTTACTAAATATCGAAAGAACCTAAAAACTACTACTACTACTAATAATAATAATAATTAAATAATTAAAATATCTTTCTTCTCTTTAATCATGGTGGTGCATTCTTCTTTCTCTTAAGAAACACACTCTTTGCCATCAATTGCCCTAAAATCGATCTTGAGAGCTCGCCTAGATGAAGATCATTGTTTGACCCACAGAAGGCCATCTTGATACGCATCACGATCTCGTCCATCGGCTGCTTCTTGCTTAGAATCTCTTTGAGGAACTTTACATATGACGACATCTTATGAAGTGCTTCTGTGAAAGGAATGGTGACATTTAGCCTTTCAAGCATCTTCACGAAACGTTGAAATTTCTTTTCCGCTGGGTCCTTCAGAGATTTTTTTGGGAATGGTAGCGTTTTCTTCTTCGAAGGTGCTGGAGTCTTGTCGACATTGTCAGAAGAGTGGTCGACATCGACTGTGGGTTCCTCGACATCGACTACAGTAGTCGACTTCGGGGTGGTCTTCGCGTTCTTGTCGATATGAACTACATGCTCCTCGACAACGAGTACTGTCTGGTCGATGTCGACTGGTTTACTCGACGTCGAGTACTCCTCAGTAGCATCTTCTTTTGTGTTCTATTCGGGCGTTTGCAACTAACACCCACTCCTTAAATTCATAGCGCCTACCTGTCCTGTAGATTTATTTTTAGGATTAGGTTCAGAGGATCCAGGAAGCATACCTGATTGCTTGGGGATTGCTCAGGGTGACCAGGAGCTCTGTAGGGAGGGGGTTCTCTTTGATAATGGAGCTGGCGATAGTGGCTCCAGTTTTGTTGCTGATGTTGCCCTGAGTAATTTCCCCCCGCATAACGCGCCTCTTCGTGTGTTTCTGCTACTAATATTTGATCGGCGTGTGGGCACGCATTGGTGTTGTGCCTTACAGACCCACATTCGAAACAAGGTTTATCTTTAGAAAGGAATTTGACTTGTTTGGTAAGACGATCTACCTGATTGTTATGGAACTGGTCCCTGACGTCTGGATCAATCTTCTTCGGTGGTACATATAGAGGCATATATGGGGCAGGCCTTTCATACCTTTCGTCGCCAGCGTCTCAAAGGTTTCCCAAGCACGTCGTGGGGTGTGCTCGAGATTTCTATAAGCGGTGTAGTTGTTGATCCTATCCTTAGTTGGTGCATCCACGCAGTTAAAGATGATCTCCTGGATCACGTTGGGTTGTTGTCCATGTATAGGACAGGATTTCATAACCCTTTTTGTAGCGCTCCCAAGCTTGTGCTAATGTTTCCCTTGGCTTCTTTCTGAAAACCGTGATCTGTTGTTTGAGCGAAGCTGTTTTGGCAGCAGGGAACAACTTGTTAAGAAACAAGTCTTGCAGTTCATTCCATATGCGGATTGATCGTGCAGGCAATCCCTTGATCCACTGCGATGCTATTCTTGAAAGGAACCAACGAAAAGCCTTTAGTTTTAAATATTCTAGATTATCATTATCCGCAATAGCTTCGCATAAATCTAGAAAAGTGGTAACATGCTCTAAAAGGCATTCATTGGGTCTCCCCCTAAATTTACTCTTTCTAATTTCAGTAATAAAAGAAGGACGAATTTCATAATTGATAAGGGGAAGAACGATCGGTGATTTTGGAACTTTCGGAGTAAGATGCAGATACTCCTTTGTATTTGCTGGGACGTGCCCAATCTACTCCTCAAGTTCCCTCCTGGTGTTGACCTCGCGATCTATACTTGCTTCCCACCTTTGTTAGTTCTGTGTATACTCCACCTCTCGTCGGGCGTACTCTGCTTCTCTGGTGGTGAACTCTTCAATTTGTAAGCGGAGTTGCTCAAGCTCCAATGCTGAAGTGAGCTGGACCTCGTTCTCGTTGTTATTGCTAGTTTGCGCCATCCTCCCTAACCATTGTTGAAGGTGGAAGAAGCGTTCAAATCGAGAATATGGTTGATAGGTGTGCGATCAATTCTTCGCATGCACCTGAAAAAAAAAAGACTAAAAAGGGCACGATTGATTGCTTCCTCGGCAACGGCGCCAAAATTTGATAGCGAAGGGGAATCAAGTATGAAAATAAATCGAAATATAAAATCAAACCAACTCTCTGTCTCAGCAAATAAAATACCAGAAACCCTCATGTTGTAGTAGTAGGGTGTTCAGGATCGTATCCATGAGGAAGCTTTTCAACGCTCGTCTTTTCAGTTCCAGAATCCACTCGAATTCGACCATCAGAATTCCTCAACGTCGAGTAAAGTACTCGATGTCGACTACCTCAGTCGAGTAAACTGCAAAACAGAACAACAAAAAATGAAGCAAAGCCAAGCAGAAAGGTACTCAACGTCGACCAGACTACTCGACGTCGAGTAGAAATCAGTCGATATCGAGTACTGTAGTGAACAACAACGTAATTGTTTGCAATAAATGAAAGACAGACAAAACACGAAATTTGTGGGAAATTCAATAATATAAAAGACTTCCAGAATTGGGGTATCAACGCCACAACGATAACCATATAAGAATCATACAACAGGTATAAAAGATCATGTTTTTCATCAAATAACTGTCATCATTAACAAGTAGGAAAATAGAGGCTTTTGCATAAACCCTAAACGTTACTAACCCTTTTCACATAATTAATCCAAGTTGTATTAAGATCACTTTCGCTTCAATAACACAAACAAGGACCACCTTCAACTATCGCAAAAGAATCATGCTCATAGGGATAGAAGATGACATCGCATCAAAAGATTGTACCTTTGTCGCATTTACCTTACATGGCTACTGTCGGGCTCACCCCGACCCTAGAAGTTGGGTGACTACTCACTCTTCATCATAAAGAAACTCATCAATAATAAAAGGGAACTAAATTGCATTAATGAAATAAAACAAAGCTTACAACCGATCGAAGTCAATTCCGCTCTAGCCAAACAAAACCTCTCTCGGTCAAACTGATCTCTCTCTCTTTCCTACTCGCTATAAGCTATGAATTGGAACTGAAATTGAATAAATAAAACTCAGCCCTTAGGGCCTTATTTATAGTAATCAATCCTTGCTATCTAAGGAAAGATTTCTCTATCTATATCTAAAATTATCTATTTCAAGACTTAATGATAAAACTTTAATAAAATAAATAAATTTCTAAGGGAAATATCGAATTGTGGATAAATCTCTCTTGGACTTGATAAATCTTCACTTCAATGGATAGAATATATTGTGCCTTTTCTTGCAAGTAACCCACAATGCTCAGAATACACTCGATCTCGGCTCATATTACTTCTTGATAATACTCGGCGTCGACAAGATTACTTGAAATCGAGTAGTTTTCTTCTCCTCGGATTGCACTCGAGCTCGGCTACCTTCTGGGCTCGACATGGGTACTCGACTTCGAGTAGTTTACTCGACGTCGAGTAGTTATGTGCTCTTGAGTGGGTTGCTGCTCGTCTTGTGCTCGACTGGGTGAATTTCGACCAAAAAGTACTCAACATCGACCAAAGTGGTCGACGTAGACTAGTTCTGTCAGCTTTCAGCAATTCTGCTCCATCTTGAAACACACTTTCCCAAGTCCTCGTTGGTCCGATTGATGCATATGAGTATGCGTTGGAAAACTCTTCTCAAGGGATACAACTCTCATGAAGACATCAGAACTTGATTCAGAATGATGAATGGCGAAAAACGGGCTTTTCTCCAACTGCACCATCCTGTGTTCTTCCTTAGCTTCTCTAATGTTTTTTCATGACTTTCCTTTAAGCTCCAAAGTGCGTCCAACTGGTTTGGGATGTAGCTCGTGCCTTCCCTATTCGTATTATACTACTATAGCAGCAGTAAGTTAAAGCCCCAGAGGGAAATTTTGATAGATAGATGGTATGGTACGAATGCCAAATCGACACAGACCATTTCAGGTTGTAACACAGAGTACGTGAGCATAAATAAAAATTAGGATAAGCCATGCGATTGAAAGAAACTTCAAGAATGTCAGTTTTGAGTTTGGCAAGTTTTGAGTAACAGATTGGTGTGTCAAAATTCTCTTTGCTCTTATCATACTCAGATGACTCAGAGGGAGGTGGGTTAGATTGGGTGTCGCATGAATGCTTCCCGTTTGGTATAGTGGGTAGATTTGGTTTTGGGGAGTTCCTAGTAGTTTTGTGGGTGTTATTCCTTACGGATTTTCCAAAAGGATGTTGTTTGAAACAAGGGTTTATCAAAGCACACACTAAAAAGGATAAAAATGAATTATCATAAGGGCTTAACTTTCGAATGGCTTTTAACTTCATTTGTTAAGGGGGTAGATATATAACACGAAACAAAAGAAGTAACGCATATACCTTGGTTTTGTTTGATACCAAGTATCATGGGGAATGCATATTTCATGGTATAGGTCCCAGAAGAGCTGCTCAGGTGACTTGGATCGACTTAAGTGAGACGAGAGTTGAAGCCACCTGGAAATACATTGTGCATGTAGCAGGAATAGATCAGTGTTTGTCACCGTAATGCAGAATGACATTTCAGTAGACAACTTAGGGGTACCACAAGTTTTCTTAATTACTATTGCCGACTGTGAGGAATGAATTCCAAGCAAAGAAGCAATAGCTCTTTAAAGTCCATATTATGGGTATGGCTTTCTAGTTTGCAATTTCTAAGTTTGCGCACGAGTAATTCCTAGGGTTTATTTTTATATTTATGCTATCGGAAACATATGCACATATTTTTAACTTGGTTAAGTGGAAAAATTGACAAAGGGTTTCATGCAATAGATTAAAACTACAATCAAGTAATAGGGCCCCAAGACAGAGTAATAATGTCATTATTTCCATGTAATACATAGGATTATAAAAAAACTAGATATCGTTTAATTGCTTAGTCAAATGTCTTAACCAAGAGATACATAGTCCTAAGATTCTATATGGGTTATAAAGGACAAGTACGTGTCTTCCAAACACTAGGTCCAGCAGGTGATGATAATCATAGTATTCAGGAATGGACAAAAGGCCGAGTCTATAGGCATTGACAAGAATAAGAGGAGTCCTAGGTGTTAGCAAGGAAATGTTGGAGTTGATTAAAATTGGAGCATCTACAAACAAGGTTGCATGCAACTCATAAAAGTGGTATTGAATAGGCCATGAAATCCATAAATAAAATTTAAATTGCATAGTGGAAATCAAAGGCTGGATTGAAATAATTAATAAGATGATGGTGGTGTATTTATAGCACCAAAGTGTATGACAACTAGTTATACAATCACAAGTGAAGTTGATGCTGGTCATTATGAAAGTAGGAGTGATTATGGGTAGTTATTGATAGCATATCATGCATTTAGAGAGTCATAATAGGTTGCATTTAGCTTAGTTATGAAGCATATCATGCATGTTTTAAGTATGATTTGCATATTTGTTCTCTATGTTGTTGGAGTCGGAATCTACACGTTTTTATTGATTATTTTCGGTAATGGTGGATCCGAAGAGGAGACATGAGTTGATAACGCATTGAATGAGAATGTCTAGTTGATCAAAGAAGCTTACATGAAGATCTCAAGAGGTCCTGAGAAGAAGAAGCGAGCCTAAACGAAGAACAAGTCTGCAGAAGTTGTCGCCAGACATGCTGAACTTGTTTTGCACTTTCTGGAGGCCCCGGTTGTCCGATCGACTATTATGACCATGCGTTGGAAAGCTCTTTCATAGAGCTACAACTTTCCTGTTGACGTCGAGAGCTTATTCAGAGTAGTTTTTCGTAAAATACCATTGCAGCGGGCGCGGCCATATGCTGCGGGCGCAGCAATGTGCCGCGGGACGCGTTTTGCTTTCGGCAACGGTTTTATCTATCTAAACCCTTTTTACCTATCTTTGTTTTTTGGGAGGCCGACTTGGACACGAAAAGAGCACGAAATTGAGAGAGGGCTTAGTCCTAGGTTTCCATTCATTCATTGGGTTAGGACTCAAGACGATTTTAGTTGGAGATTGAGAGCGATGTTCGCCATGGGCGGCTAAACTCTCTTCGTTCTACTTGCAATTTGAAGCTTTGTTTGGATTAAGTTGTGAGTTTCTGAATCTTGTTCTTTATCTTCTATATTGACTGCTTCAACTTCTTTGTGCTTATTGATTGATTGTTTTGTTCTTTCTTGTATGGCCAACTTGTTAGATCAGTTCAATTGCTAGGGTTTTGTAGATTCCTAATTGCGAACCTTAACCCAAGTAGCAAACTTGTCCCTTTAGGGCTGATTGAACTAATTGGATAAGTAGGAAGTTGGATGTGTTGTTAAATCCCTTTTTAGGGACTGCAAATACCTTGACTAATCTCTGAACTTAAAGCTATCAATTGGGTTAAATCCGTTTTTAGGGACTGTTCGATTGATAAGGGTTTCTAGGACTCATTGGACTAGTAACTATATTAGGTCGGGACAAGGGCATTCATAGGAAGACTAAAAGGACAAGAGGAAGTTACAATATCAATTCAACCAAATAAAGTGGATAGTTATAGGTAGGGCAATCTTCTCTAAATTGTTTTACATCAACTTGTTTATAGTTTATTTTGCTTTCTTTCTATTTCCGTCAATCAAAACCCCCCTTTCACAAATTGATAGATACACATTGCTTACAAATACTTGTTTCTCTGTGGGATCGACCTCTTACTTACTTGCTATACTAGTTTGTAAGTTTGAGTTTATTTTGATACGGTTTACGCGACTAAAAACCGTCCATCAGTTATACATTCAAAAGAGTGAAGTTGATAGATAGATATACATTCACAAGAGTGAAGTTGATATTGGTCATACAGTAAAAGTAATTATGGTTAATTATACATTCACCAGAGTGAAGTTTACCTTCATCATTCTTGTGTGATTTTGATGGAGTTGTGGTTTTGTGGGTATCACCCGAATGCTTTCCGTTGGGTCGGGTAGTTGTGGGTGTAGGTGAGGCCCCATTGGGACCCCCTTCCCTTTCAGAGGTTGTTGGTTTGCCAATACAGCAAGAAAATAATAATTGAAACTAAAGCCAACCAAGAACACAGGAGATTGTTGGAAGAAATCAGAGAGAGAAGAAAGAATGTGAGGAAGGTGAGCATTTAATTTGCCATTTCAAAAGTTTATATAGTAGATGGAGTCATACATGTCAAAGCCGGCGTAGGGAGCCGAACGGCCCTGAGAGATAGAGGGGTAATAATGAAGAAGGGGCTCCCAGAGCCCAGAAAACGAACTCCAGGAGAAAGGAGTCGCCTCCAATCGAAAATCCCCGTCGTAGAGGAGGAAGATAGAGAGAGCTTCTTTGATTGCTGCTATGATTGCTCTTTGAAGTTTCCATGTGAGCGATATGAACGAACACCGATGATGAACCCCAAGAGATAGATAAAAGTACCAATCTCCACCCGAGATCCAATTTTTTTGCCAAATCCAAAACCAAAAGCGCTTAAGATTGATAAGACTATACCAATTTGAGCTTTTGTGAGAGATTGAGTCGAGATTTGCAGAAGAGGCTAGGGTTTTTACAGTTCCGGGTTCTCGATTTGGGGGTGGGTTGAAAGGGAAAGGGGGTGCATAAATTAGCGTGTACTCTTTTTGGTTAAATGGGTTTTCGGGTTACATTCTGAACTAATTTATGTTAAATTACAAGTTGAAAGCCTTTTATGAAGTTCCACCTTCTTTTTTCAAGGTAAAATGGGAAAAGTTTAAAGATTTGTGGATGTGTTGACTATATTAGATTTATGTGGGAGTTAAAGGGTATGTATGTGAAACGAAATGGAACCAGAAAACCCAAATTCTCCCCAAATCAACGCGCTTGTTCACGTGCCCCCCTTTGACCCCAAATCTCCTCCCCAACCTTTGAAACCCCAAGCCAAATTGCACCGAAAGAAGAACCCTAATTCTAACCTAGCTCTAATTTATGCCCGAATCTACAAGAGCTTCAGGCTAATCAACCGAAAGGGTTACTGGTTTTGGAATTGGCAAAAACACTGGTCTGAGTTCGGGGTTGGGAGGGTCAAATCTTCTTTGGGGGTTTGCTTTTCTGGTCCGATCAAATCTTTTCAATGGAGGGTACTAGATTCAATCATTACAGCAATCAATGGATGCTTCTCGTCTCTTCTCTTCCTCGGCCGATCTGGTCGATGGGACAACTCTTCCCTCTCTTGGAGGTGTCAACAGACTTCTGCGCACATAGAACTGATTTCTCATCATTCCCTTCTTTTGCTTCAAACTTCCACTGGATCCGACAGGTATGTTACCTTAAACCCAAAACTTAAACCCAAAATTCAGATACTTTCGGAATTTTGGGAAATTTTTGCTTCAAACTTCACTAAACTCTACTATAAAAGCACTCTTAAACACGAATTTAATGCAATCTCTACCAACTTCTCCCTCTCTATCTCTAAAAAAAATAGTTTCCGGCGTTCCTGGTCTACACAGCTCTATCTCTTATTAGTTTGCTTTAATGGAAAATACACAACAAAACAAAGGGAATGAGGTCTCCAATGGGGACTCACCGACATCCAGAACCACCCAATCCAAAGGGAAGGGGGTCTCCAATGAGGACTCACCGACACCCGTAACCACCCAATCCAAAGGGAAGCCTTCGGGTGACACCCACAAACCATCAACCCATCCGAAGCCACCAAAACCTGACATAGGAAAAGGAAAGCTTGATCTTTCCTCTTTCTTTGATCAACTGCAGCAATACAAACCTAAATACCGATTCGAAACTGATGTCGTTCTCTATGGCAGAGTTTTTGGAGCACCCATTAAATTCAAAAAACATCAATCCAAACTTACCTTTGAGTGGAAGGGAATCTCTTGTGACCTTCAAATTCTAGACCTTCCAAACAATTGGTTTGAAGCCAGATTCTCCAACCCACAAGACCTTATTTGTGTTTGGGAAGCCCGGCCATACCATGTATATGGTCAGTTACTCATACTTCGACCAGTGAAATCCTCTTTTGATCCACTCTCTGAAAACACCACATCACTGGATATGTGCATTCACATTACCTCTATCCCTGAGGTTTACAAGAAGCCTGGTGTTCTTGAGACCATCATCACTCACAATGAATTTGCTACTTGACATTGCTCTTGGTGTTACCAACACCATTCTCATACTTGTAAATAAGAATGAAGTTTATGCCCATATCATATGGTTTGAAGAGTTCTCCGCGGGTTGTGGGAATTGTGGGGGGCAGGATCACCTATTCTAAAACTGCTCTCTCTTTGTTCCTAAACAAAAGAGAATCCAAATAAAAATCAAAAAGCCAAACCCGAAGAATACCTTCATTAAGCACTCTACTGATGATGATGGTTGGAACAGGATTGGGAAACATGGGAATCCCATCAAACTCCCTAACCCCATACAAGCTTTTAGTAATAAACCTTACATTTCTGGTAGCGGTGGGGTTTCTGTGGCCTTTGAAGCCTTGTCCAACTCCTCTTCCTCTTCAAGGGGCTCTAAATCACCAAATGAGCATACCCCACATGAAGGTCCATCTGAGATGCTCCCTGCTAGTGTTGAACTGCCTATAACTGGTACTGCAGAAGCTCCTGCTCTTCACTTCCCCCTTGCAGCACCCAATGGTAACCCTGCCTTTGTAGCTGGCTTCATTCGGTGCTGGAGTCAGGTGGAGCTGCCTATAGTGCAACATGCCATCACCTTGCCTGCTGCTAACACTCTCAGTAGTGCACATGATGCATAAGACCCAAACACAATCAACAAGCCCTCTAATGATGAGACCATGGCACCTGCCTTCCTACTCCCAGATCCTGCACTTTTCAATGAATTTGGAGTTGAAGTGGAATCTGAAACTCTTCAATGTCTCCAGTACGACCCTAATGAAGATGATATGTTAGATGGATATGAGGAGATTGATTACTTGGTGGAGGATCCAATGATGGACAACCCCAATGATCTAGCATCTGACCCATCTTTTCATTCAATCCACTAAACTTCAACTGAGGTTAGAATGATTTCTGCCATGGAGACTTCCACTTCTGGCTCATTCAAAAGAAAAGGCACCTGTGGAGAGGATGACACGACAAGCTCTAACCTGAAGAGGGGCAAGAATATCAACTGAATCCATGATGATCAAGTTTTTGTCAAGCAATGGGGTGATCTGGCCTAGCCCTTGGGCCCTTTGTGATGACTGCCAAATCCTAACATCCCCTTTTGAATCCTTTTGCAACCCTATTTCTTAACAAAATCTTGTACTAAGAGATGCTATCTTTTGCTACTTTAGTTTCAATGTTAGTAGGATTGCTAAGGTTCTCTTAATCCTCTCAAATAACTCAATATGTCAAGAGGTTAATGGTATTGTTGGCTCACTCTTGAATTGTAATCTCAATCAAATGCTTTATGTATTATATAATAAATATCTCTATGTTAAAATAAATAGCTACTTCTATTACAACTATCAAGCCTACAACTCTCAAGTTTGGAGGTTACTATTTGATGAAATGCCACCACAAATATTAGGAAACAGCTGCATGTTTTTTCCTAACAAAAACCATAACAATTCACAAGGACTTGACAACAGCTACACAAACAAAACCCTAAACTAGATTCATTACAATTTTTTGATGGAATGTGCTAACCAAAAAACAAGATACAGCTCTCCCTACCCACTCTTACATGCTATCCAAAGTCACATACAAAGCAAGGTCTACAAGAAAACAAAACCATTGGGAACTCAAGTAAGCTCTCTCTTAACTATATCACTGTTTTACACCACTTTTCTCCATTACTATAATTGCCAAAATCAGATCAATAACGTCTATATTACTGACAAACATCAGTTGAGCTAGTTACCTTTGTCTCGGATAAATTGTATTATGGTTTATTCTGTTCTGTACTCCATACACAACATGACCTACTGTTGCATGACTTGTCTGAGGAAACGCACAATGGATCGACACTAATACTGCAACTCATGGAATCCAAGACCAACCACCCAATGCTATAGTGACAACTACCAGAAACAAAATGAGAATGGGGTTCATAAGCTATGGACTTCATTCATCTTAACTGTAAGTAAGTATCTCAACACTAGCCTTTTTGGCCTTCACCATACTGCAATTACTGAAATTTACAACCAGCAACTATATTTCTGCACCCTAAAACCAAAATCCTTACTTTGGATACCCATACACATGACCCTTGAACTAAACCAAGACCTAACCATAACAACACACTTTATCCGGAAGAACCGGTGTGAAAATCATGCTTACACTTACTTAATCAATATTAATTATACAACTCATATATATATATATATATATATATATATATATATATATATATATATATATATATATATATATATATATTTATATATATATATATATATATATATATATATATATTTATTTTGATAAGGAAAGAATTCGGGCGAGCGAGCTCTACCCGATGGTATCCTTGCGGATGAGGTCTAGAAGACCATGATCGTTGTTAATATCAACACCCCAGGCAGAGTGGCAAAGGTGTGTAATCTTATCAGCCACTCTATTGCCTAATCGGGGAAAATGAAAGAAGGAAACTTCTTTCAAATTCGATAGTAGAAATTTAACATCTGATAAAATCAGTTCGATTTCCCAAGGACACGTTGATGTTTTATTTAGGTGGTTTATGATTATCATGGAGTCACCTTCAATGTGGAGTTTATTGATACGGAGTTGTAGAGCCTTTTGGATTCCCAGTTTAAGAGCAAGAGCTTCCGCTTTCAAAGGACATTGTTTGCCAAGTTTTTTATAACAGATGTGTATCAGATGTCCTTCCCAGTCCCGGATTACGGCTCCGGCCGAGCTATCATTGTTTGAGATTGTGGATCCATCAAAATTTAACTTGAAAGTACCACTAGGGGGTTTTCCCCAAGTAATGTTGCCATGCTTTCTTTTCATCCTTGGCTGCTTGGAGATTCGTGTGCGTAAGGGGAAGTCCTCATCCAAGCAATACTCGAAGAGAGCTGTTTTACTCCAATTATCCTTATGGGTTTTAATGATACGTAATGAACTTTCTCTATGAGGTATGGGGACCTGTCTAAAAATAAATTGGTTTCGAATGTACCAAGCCATCCACCAAGAAAAGGCAAGCTCCACCTTGGCAACAGATGAAAGCTTGTTTCCGATGACTGAAAAGATAGGTTTTATCTCCCTGTGAATGATTTATCATACTGGATATAGTTGAGTTTACGTTCGTAGGTAACCAAAAGAGAGAGCGCATATCTGGGCATTCTAGTAAGAAGTGAACGTCATCTTCAACTACACAGTTGCACAGTTGACAGGTGGAAGGTACAGAAGTCCCACGTTGAGCCAGCCTAGAGGCAGTAGGGAGGCCATTCTGACAAACTTTCGATAGAAAATTTTTGATCTTAGGCGGAATATCCAAATTCCATATCCAGGCGTTATTGTCTATGCTTAGTCAGGATTGAGCTGTGATTAGCTTATATGCACTTGACGTGGTGAACCAACCAGCCCTATCAGGCCACCAGTATAAGCGATCCTCGAAGGGGGAAACGGGAAGTGGAATGACCAGGATTTCTTTGACTACATCATTTGGTAATGTATCGCTAAGTTTTCCGTCCACCATCTACCACCTAAATTTTAGTCACTGACAGTTTCTTCTATGTTGTTAATTTGGGGGCAATCATCCTTAGTTAGCAGAGAACTTGTTGTGATCCAATTATCCGTCCAGAATTTGATAGATGAACCATTTCCTACTTACCATATAAGGTCAGTCTTAAATTTATCTATAAGAGTTTTCAGTTTGGCCCATTGCCATGAATAATCTCCACTTTTCACGTATTCAAGGATGTTAGCTGAACGAAGATACTTATGTTTAATGAGAGACACCCAGACATTATCTGGTTCAGCCAAAATTTTCCAAAGTAGTTTCATTTGAAGGGCTTCATTCATCTCTTTTGATTTCCTAAGCCCAATTCCCCCATATTTTTTCGGTCTGCAAATCTTATCCCAGGTAATAAGCTGGCGGTGTTGTAGATCTTTATTCCAAAAGAACATTCTGTTAATCTGGTCAAGCTCTTTATGTATTGATGAGGGTAACAAAAAGTTCTGCATTGTATACAACGGTTTGGTCGATAAGTTTGTATTAATTAGGATTGCACGTCTTTGTAACTATACAACTCATATTATGGTAATACCTAAATATTATCAAATACATATTACCTTAATTTTAGAGCTTTTATCTTCCCTTTTTAGGTACACACAACCAACACTTAAGGATACAATGACAATCAGGTCCAATAACTCAAGTTTATACTATTTGACTTAAAGACATGGATTCACCCAAGCTATCACTAGAATTCGGACACCATGAATAACTTGAGAAGAAAAGACACCTAAGGATACAAGAATACTTTCATCAAAAGATTGGAACTCAAGGACATATCACGTATCACAAAGAGATCTAGGCCAATGACAATCAGGTCCAATAACTCAAGTTTAGAACTATACCAATTCTGTAAGAACGATTCAGGATTGTTGACTAAGGACTTAACATTATACTGTAAGCACAAGCAAGTTTACTTTGTATACTGGGATAATATACTAACTATAAATTGGATACTATTATAGGAATTAAAACATATACAAAACCTTAATAACAACTACATACATGAAGCAACAAAGATTAAAAGTAAACCAATGCCACATCCGCTTAAAGGACATTACTTTGATACCTTGCAAATTGATGACACATTGTTATCAAAAAATAAGCATTGAGTTATCAATGAACTTTAGTTACTGGAATGTTCGTGGCCTCGTTAAGAAACACATTTGGACCCAGATTGAATCGACTTGTAGAACAGAGCATATCAAAATACTAGCTCTAGCATAAACAAAACTACAGAACCGTCCTCCAGATAATGTTTGGAAAAAAGCAGGATTTGATAACATACACTTTTGCCCATCAGAAGGACTCTCAGAGGGAATTTGTCTTCTCTGGAATGCATCACCACTTATCAATGAATCTTTTGACATAATAACCTCAAACAGTAGAACAATACAAGCGAAGTATATAAATCACACTCTCTCATTAGAGTTCACAAACATATTTGTTTATGCTCCTCCACATGATTGTGACAAACCTAATTTCTGGAATGGTCTCTCTTCTACGATTCGTAGTCGTTCAGGGCACTACGTTATCATAGGAGACCTCAATGACATACTGGAACCTTCAGATAAAACGGGAGGGGCCAAGCCTGGCCCCCACAGATTCTGCAGACTCACATAATTTATCACAACCCATAATCTTGTAGATGCCCCGACAATTGGAAACAAATTCACATGGAGAAAGCGTTCTCAAGGAATGAACAACGTATATAAAAAACTAAGTCGAACAGTAATAAGCCACTCATTAATACAACAATTCCCTAATTCATATGCAAAAAATCACGCATTCATAAAATCAGACCATACACAAATCACCTTTGACTTAATGGAAAAAAAGAAGCTAAAACTACAACCTTTCAAATTTTAAATGGCATGGACCACAAGGTCGGATTTTGGGAACCTCGTCAAAAATGCTTGGAGAACTGACAGTCCAAGATCGCAATTATACAAATTAACCAACAAGCTTTTGGAAGGAAAAAAAAGAGCAAAATCTGGAGCAAATTCACATTTGGAAACATACTTAGACAAGTGTCAAACGTGGAAAAACAGCTTCAAGATCTACAAACACGAAACTATGTCAGGTATGACAAAAGAACAGACGACAAAATCAAGAGACTTACTAACAAACACGCCTCCCTAATCAAATACCAAGCAACATACTAGGGACAATGAGCAAAAAGAAATCATATAAAATCAATTGATGCTAACACAAAATATTTCCACAGAATAGCCACAGGAAGGAGGAATAGAAACATAATTAAATCCCTACAGATCACTGTTGCAGGAATCAAGGTAACAACTGACAATGGCATAAGGGAATAAATTAAATATGATTTCATTAAGCGATTCCAGAACAGTCAAAGACAACAAATACCGGATCAGCTACTAAACAACATTAGAGCAGAAATCGATGAACAGGAAATTGAGAGCCTTACCAAGAAAATCACTAATGCGGAAATAAAAAAAAGCCGTTTTCAGTCTAGAAAATGACAAATCACCCGGCCCTGACGGTTTCCCGGCAGGTTTCTTCAAAAAATACTGGCACATTGTAGGACCCTTTGTTACTAAAGTAGTTAAAAGCTTTTTCCTTACCGACAGGGTACTAAAGCAAGTAAACCACACATTTATAGCACTAATTCCCAAGTTTGATGACCCACAAACAACATCACAATACAGACCCATAACTCTTTGTTCAACAACATATAAGATAATCTCCAAAGTTATGACGACAAGACTATAGAAAATTCTACCCAAAATAATCAGCCCTTTCCAGAGTGCTTTCACTTCTGGAAGGGCAATACAAGATAACATATTAATTGGAAATGAAATTTTCCATTCCTTCTCAAAGAAAAAGGGAAAACGGGTTGGATGGTAGTTAAACTTGACATGGAAAAAGCCTTTGACCTTTTGGACTTGGAATTATTACTAACAGTCATGTCTAGATTTAGATTTTCACCTACATTCACGGGATGTATCAAAGCATGCATCACCACAGTTAGCTACTGAGTTCTAGTAAATAATGTACTAACGGAGCTTTTTAACCCCCAAAGAGGACTCTAGTAAGGTGACCCGCTATCGCCATACCTATTCTTGATACTATCCGAAGTACTTACTCGAGGACTTTGCAAAGAATCAGAAGACCCTCAAAGTCACCTTAGAGTAACACTAACTCGAAATGGCACCAGAATCCCCTTCCTTGCTTTTGCAGATGACTTAGTCATTTTTGCATCCACCAAAAAAACAGCATGTGACCAAATCAATAAAATATTAACAGAATATTGCACACTATTGGGCCAGAAAGTTAATAGACACAAATCACATTTCCAAACAACACTGAATCTGACACCCCAACAAAAATTCTCTTATGGACAATGAATTAAATATCACCCCCACAAAAAACTTAGGTCCATACCTAGGAAGCCCCGTTATTTGTGGCAAGGTAAGAAAATACACTTTCTCCGATCTAATACACGCGACTAAATCTCAACTAAGCAAACGGAAGGCAAACTGCTTATCACAAGCCGGTCATTGTACGTTAATCAAGTCCACGCTGGCATCCAAACCGTTACACCTAATGCAATGCTTCCTACTACCTCGACACGTACACATGGAACTTGATAGGATAAACAGACACTTCCTATGGAACAAATGCCCCAACCACAAACCACTTATTAGTGTGTTTCAGGTCTGCAAGGACAAATCACATGGTGGGCTGGGGCATTCGAAGCTCTGAAGATATGTGATACATTTGGGATACCCGATTCTTCGCTTGTGGGCTCAAGATCAAGAACCACGCCGTATATTTGCCCAATCTTGAAATGCTTCTCCAATATCTCTTGATTGAACAATTAAGTAAATTAATTAGGTAACTAATTAAGGAGACATAAAATAACTTAACCAAATTAACTAATTTAATAGAGACGAAAGAGAGGCTAGCGAGAGCGAGGTTCAGCGCGCGCGCATCTCAGGGATGCAGGGGACCAGACGTGGAGCGAAGCCAAAGGCGTTGCAGAGACTTGCGGGAGCCTGGCGCTGTTCGCTGGAAGCGGATGTTGCCAAGACCAGGGAGTGAAGACGAGCGAAGACGTGGTGAGCGAGAGCTTGGAGTTCCGCGATTGAAGCCGCGAGAGGAAAGCGAGGGCGAGTGCGAGCGACGAGTGTCGGGGAGCCAGCGCTTGCTGGGAGCGAGTGTGGGTGCGAGCGTCACCAAGCGCCGGCTTCTTTCCTTGCGACGCCTCCTGGGTTTACAACGTGTTCGGTTTAGGGTTCGTCGGTTGTGACCAATGTGATGGTGATGATGAATGTGTGCCGAAGTGACAAGAACACAAGAGTAAGATAGCTTTGGGATTGAAATCGAAGAACCCTTAATCCATAAAGGCCCTCCTGGGTTCCCAACATCCTTATGATATCGGATGTGGGATGGGGTGTTACACACATAGTACTCGGCCAAGGCCCACTCGACACACATAGGGAAGCACTCGACATAGCCATTACGAGTGCGTACCGAAGGCATGCCGAAGGGTGTCTTCAAGAAGGGTGTTGTCGAGTCTACATGAGCTTTGTTTGAGGACGAAAGCTCATTTCTTGTGTTGGTGGAGTAACTTTGAGCCAAGTGATCCAGGGCGGCCTGAACCCTTGCTCCATCGTTCCTTGGTAACGGACAAGAAGGGCTTTGGTTGCATTTTGAATCTTCTTACTCCTTGCACGAGTGATAGGACCATCGAATGGAACCTTCATATTGTCCTCAATGTCACCAAGAGTCATCAATAATTACACTGAATCAATATGAACAAAGCCATTCAACTGAAACTGATATGGAAAATCCTGGCAGAGCCAACAAATCCTTGGGTTACCATAATTAAGGAAAAATACCTGAAAAAACAGAGCATACTACAGCACCATAAAAAAGGGGGAAAATCATGGAAATGGAGACAGTTAACTGGACTGATCCCTTTATTCAAACAAGGACTACGCTGGTCCATTGGTGATGGAAAACATATTAATTTCTGAAATAACCACTGGATACGTACATCTCCTCTCATTGACCTCGTAAATGAAACATCGCTTATTGACACAAGTTCTTTGGTCTCAGACTTTTTAACTCTGAGGAATTTTTGGGACCACAGTAAGTTACTGTCCACATGCTACAACATTTTGCCCAATGACACTATCGACATAATAAAATCCTCTCCAATACCAAAAAACGTCCATATGGACAGACTATATTTGAAATGGAGTAAAAATGGATGGTTTAGCACAAACTCTGCAATACATATGATGAACAACTTAAAAAGACACCAGAAATTAGATATGACATGGATATGGAAACTCGATGCACCAGCCAAGGTCAAAACCCTGCTATGGAAAATCACAAAAAACGGACAACCAACATCAACAAAACTAGCCTCAAGGGGTGCTGGTGTCCCCACAACTTGCCCACATTGTGACTCATGTTACGAGGACCTACCACACTTACTATGGGACTGCCCAATTTCTCGCTAAACCATAGCGAACCTGGACCCCGAGATAATGATAGCACTAAACAACAGCTTCTCTCAAGGAACTGACTTAAACAACACATTAAGAGACGTAAAGGAAAAAAATGGCCCCCAAAAATTCACAAATTTAGCTTTTGCATGGTGGGGTATCTGGTACTCGCGCAATAAATCACTATTCGATGACAAAAAATCTAGTATACACCAAACAATAACCTTCATCAAAGACCAAATGCTCCTATGGCACACCTCAAAACAACATGATGAAGGATCGAATGATAACGCACCTCCACATAACAACCAGGACCCACGACAATTATCCAAAAGAGCACGGCAAAAGGCACATTGGAGAACGCCTTCTCCGGGGTCTTTGAAGCTCAATTTTGATGGAGCATACTCTCCTAGTCTCGGAGGCACGTTCGGCTACATAATCCGAGATCACACAGGTCAACCTATCTACTATGGGGCTTGGCCGCCTCCTATTGCTTCTGTCTCAGGCGTCGAGGGTTTGGGCCTCTGACATGGTGTCAATGCGGCACGTCAACTCTTCATAACAAACGTGATTATCGAAGGCGATAACCTCACCATAATCAACAGCCTCAAGGGCTGTGGCAAACCATCGGGAGACTCCATAATGATTGTCTCTGACAGTCGAGTCTCTCTTGGTTTCTTCCAATCCATTGAGATTCGTCACGTCTTTCAAGAAGCAAATCGAGTTGCGGACCATTTATCGCACCTCCGACTTGTTCTCTCAGGTTCACAGACACCTGACGGTCCTGTGCTAGATAATTACATCCGTTTAGATGCCCTTGGCAAATCAGGTCGTCTCATTGCCAAATTATTTCCGGTTCAAAAAAAAAGGGTATGTATGTGACAGAGTTAAAAAAAAGTGACTAAAGTTTAAAAACAGTTCAAATTGAAAAATTGTGTAAAGTAAAGGTTGAAAGATAATGGAATAATATAAACACTCTATGGGACGAAAAAGAGTTTATTTTAAAAAAAATGGAGTTTATTTGATTGTTATTAGGGATATTATTGTAATTTCAAACAAAATAATCACCAAAAAAGCATGCCCCATTAGCTTTTTTTATTAACTCAAAATTTTAAGCACAATTAGATTATTTATACACAAGTAAGTTAATTAGGGTTTCAGAAACAACCGCATGAGAATGAAGAGAGAGAAAACCTACAAACCTCAGAAAACCCTAACCCAGGACTCCATGGCCGCCACCGCTAGTTGCAACCTCCAGATCCGCCGATCAGAGGAAGAACTTCAACAAAAGGCCCAATGTGCGCACTCCTCTTCAAAAGGGAACTCAAGATCGTTGCCCAAAAGTGGGAAAAATTGCTATCCTATAGTAGCGTCTTGAGGTGTAGAAAAATCAAGAATCACTCATCCAAAGAGTTGTCCTCCAAATTCAATGGGATTTGGGACCAAAAAGTGGAAGATAATCACGAAAGAAGGTCGGCATCTCAGGATTACTTGAAGAGCGATATCCGCTGGTGGCGGTTAGGGTGGCCTAAGGGCGGGTTTCCCCACCGTGTCTCTCCTTCCCATTGGCTTCCGAGAAATTCTTCTTTTACTGATCCAAGATGGGTTGTCAGGGCACCTTTCTACATGTTCTCTCTCACCCTCGAACTCAACCAATCTGATCGACTTAGTTGCATACTCTTTCTCGAATCTTTGTTTGAGCCTTTTTTATTGAAAACCCTTGAAAAAACCGGTGAATCTAAGGATAAAGTATAATTTTTAGCTACAAATCTCGGTTGTTGGGTAATTTGCGCTATTATTGTGATTTCGATATGCTACTCTTTGGTTTGTTACTCGATAATATCTAGAACTTACCCATTATCTTTGAATCTGTTTGATGCTCTGATTCATACAGATGAATCGTATCTTGAACAAACTACCCAAGTTGACCAAAATTGAAAACTGATCCGAAATGAGAATCATGACATAGCAACCCTCGGGCTAATGAAGACTACTGCCGAACCAGAGCATGAAGATGATACTGATTGTTGGATCTAGTGGCTGGTTCAAGATCTTTCTCCCCGTGAAACTTCTAAGAACCCTAAGAAGTAAGAATTAGGAGCATCGAGTCTCCCACTCTTGACCCAGGAACTCAAGTTTGCTCCCTCACCACCTGCCTTTGATATTAATTTTAATTCTGTGAACTTGAGCAAAAATCTGAATATTGATGAGGAAAAGGGTCACCACGCTAAAACTTCTTGGGATGACAAGACCATTAGAACAAATGCATGGAAAAAGGGAATAGAAAAAGGAATCAGTTCACAAAAGTATCGACTCATGATCCCGGTATCTTGTGTCTTTACCTTTGATAGTCTGAATTTAAGGGTCAAATGTGATTTGGGGTTGATACTCTTTCAATTTGTGCTCTGCCTTATGTTATTTTCAGCTTTATGATCTTTTCTGACCTTAATAGAACCAACTGGTCGAAAGAAACTACAGACCAAGTTCATGTGAACTGGGAAAGTGAAGCCTCCTTCACTAATTCACCTCTTTGGCGGCATTGGTTACCAGATTCATTCAGTAACAGCCTTATGGGTTTTTTGCCATCCGACGCTATCACTTCTTGTTCCCACAGTATTAAGATACAACACATTAGAACCACAAATTTCTCTTGTATTGTCCTCCAAGGTGTTGGGGAATACAGAGTTGGTGATTACTGTTTAACTGTTTTTAACTCCTGAAAAGTGCAGATTCAAAGAATTTCTAACTTGAACTTGAGCCCCTATGCCTCTCAATATGACTATAATAAATGGGAAGGATAAGCTTAAAAACTATATTTGAATTCTTGTTTGTTGAATTTTTTTACCTCCGTTATAGTGAAATTGAATTATAGGTGACGAGAGGGTTTCTCGACCAAATAAATTTATAGTCAAGACCCCCGCTATAGTATAGGGGAGTCAGGTTCATCCTCGGGAGAGAAGTCAGCGGTTCTAGGTTTAGTGTGTTTTGGGGTTCAGGGATAGCGGGAAGAGGTGATGAGGGTGGCTTTCAACAAAGAATAGAGGGGTAAATGTCGAGGGATGGAGGGGGAATGGTGGTTTGATATCGAGTAGAGTATGTGACGAATAAAAATAATAAAATAAAACAAATAAAGATGCAAACTTCCAAGGTTAGGGATCACCGCAACAATAAACATATGTGCAGATGATTAATCACATAGAAAAACTAAAAGTTCAAAACCAAAAACAAACAAAAGCAACAATGTCCAAAAGTCCCAAAAAATAAATGTTTATTTACAAGCTCTAGATTTTATAGTCGCTAGGCCGACTTCTTCATTAAGCATTAGCCTGGCTCATCTTTGTCCGGAGGTATAGGTGGATCTGGTGGTTCCTCCGATAGTGGGAAGCGTGGGATGTCATCCGGGGGCATCATGTGAAGAAGCTTAAACCTCCCCGAGTGGACGCTCTATGGCTCCACCCATTCATCTTCCCTGGCTCGAGCTAGCATATATAAGGGAAGATATAAAGAAAATATACATACCTCATCATCATACCTCTTCCGCTTTATAGGTTGACTTGGTTGCGCGTCTCCACCACAGCAAAACGGTGGAGTGGGAAGAGATATTTCCACCTCATCATGCGGAGCTTCATGCCACTTTGCTAGGACCCCATACTTGAATATGAACATCGGTTGCTCAAAATCATCAGGGATAGCCTTCACTTTGTAAGGTAAAAGCGATCTTGGAATGCCCTGGGCAACAATGTCCAACTTCTTCTCTTCTAGTGCTTCTTCTTCTTGGGGTCCTTCAAATGATTCATCAACAATAGGTAGCAAAGTAGGAATGAAATTCGAGGAAGGACATACCTGTTTGTCGACATCGAGTGGGTCAATTGGCTCGTCGAGAGGATGGCATGGTCCTATAGACTGAATGGAAGCCTCAAGCCTTCGGATTTCGTCTTCCAGCCGAGCTATTTCCCTTAATCGTGACTCCTCCACTGCGATCCTATTTCTCCGTCTCAAATCTTGAAACCATTCTTCCCATGCAGGATTCCCTTCGACAAAGTCTTCCATCTTTGTACCTAAGCTTTGAAATAATAATCAAGAACACAAATTAGTGGCAAAAGCTTGGCACCCAGTTGGTACCTGTGAGGTAGGTGGTGGTAGGGTATGTGATAGGGTAAGAAAAAGGGATGGGCTTTTCTGAACCTTAAACACAATTAACTAGGCGCGATTGATATCTCCCCGCCAACGGCGCCAATTTGACGAGAGGGTTTCTCGATCAAATAAATTTATAGTCAAGACCCCCGCTATAGTATAGGGGAGTCAGGTTCGTCCTCAGGAGAGAAGTCAGCGGCTCTAAGTTTAGTGTGTTTTGGGGTTCAGGGATAGCGGGAAGAGGTGATGAGGGTGGCTGTCAACAAAGAATAGAGGGGTCAATGTCGAGGGATGGAGGGGGAATGGTGGTTTGATATCGAGTGGAGTATGTGCCGAATAAAAATAATAAAATAAAACAAATAAAGATGCAAACTTCCAAGGTTAGGGATCACCACAACAATAAACATATGTGCAGATCATAAATCACATAAAGATGCATGCTTTATATCAAATAATCGACTTTCGCAAATTCCAACAATTTACCTCTTTGCCAAGAAATCGGAATTTTTGGCAGGGTGATAGAGGCTCTCGCATAAAAACCTAATTTGTTTCTACCTTTTCTTTAATTAGGATTAACCAACTTTCGCAAGAAAACCCTAATTACTATCCAATTCATAATAAGATCACTTTCGCTTCAATATCATGAATAAGGAATTTCCTCAACTCTCGCAAAGGATTAAGCACATAGGTAGATGATGATAAAGGCATATAAATTCATAGATTTATAAATCAAACACACATATCTATGTTGGGATCACCCCAACCCTAGAAGAAAGAAATTAGAAACAAAACATAATGAAAGAAATTAACTTTAACATAAAATAAATTAAAACTTACAGTCGTTCGTCTCTTTCCTTCTCCTTCTCTCTCGCCTCCTCCTCCTCTCTCCTCTCTCTTGCCTTTTCTCTCTCTCCTCTCTCCTTGCGCCCTAAGACGACTTGACTTGAATGAATGAAAATCAGCCCCCTAGGGCTTTATTTATAGGCTTCATTCCCTAGCTATTCTAGGAAAGAAATTATATCTATATCTATATTTATCTACTTACTTACAGATTAAATAGTTGAATAAATAATTAAATCAGCTAGGACTATATCTAATGTGGATAAAATATCTTCTCTCTTGACTTGATAGCACTTGATAGATCTTGATAAAATTCCATCTCGAAAATATCACCATTGGATTCGGGATAGAAACTTAACAAGAACCGGATAGCTCGACGTCGGCCACTGGGGATTTCCTCGATATCGAGTAGAATTGCTCGATATCGACTAGCACTTTTCTCGTCTTCTGTTCAGCAACTCGATTCCGGCCTTCCATGAGCAAAGTCGACATGATTTTTACTCGATATCGAGTAGATTTCTTCGATATCGACCAACTTTTCTCCGTCTTCAGCTTCTTCGTCGATCTCGGCTCCAAGGATGCTTGTCGACTTGATTTGTACTCGATATCGAGTAGATTTCTTCGATATCGACCAACTTTTCTCCGTCTTCAGCTTCTTCGTCGATCTCGGCTCCCAGGATGCTTGTCGACTTCAATGTTCTTGGCTCAGCATCCTTGTCGATTTCTGGGACACCAGCTCGATTTGGGCTTCCTCGATATCGACTAAAGGTCCTCGATATCGAGTAAATCTCTCAGCTTTCTGCTCTGTTCTTGAAACACACTTTCCCGAGTCCTCGTTCGTCGTATTGACGCATATGACCATGCGTTGGAAAGCTCTTTTCGAGGGCTACAACTCTCATGAAGACGTCAAAGCTTGATTCAGAATGATGAATACCGAAAAATGGCCTTTTCTCCAGCTGCACCATTCTTAGCTTCTCCATGACTTTCCTTTAAGCTCCAAAATGCGTCCGATTTCTGCGAAATATAACAAAAACTTGTGTAGACCTCCATATATTGCAAATAAGTGTAAACTACACAGATTCTATATTATTCTAACCCAAATGTATGAAATGCATGCAGAAAATGATATAAAAGTAAGTGTAAAACATGGCGAATTATGCTCACAGCAATAGGATCAAGAATTGAGAATATTTCTATTTGTACACTTGAATGTGATCGGATCCTCAAGAAACGGAGACAAACTTGGACCCTTGATATTGTGTCTGGGCTCTCTAATTGTAAGATTCCTTATCGCTGCTTATTGAACACTTGTTTTGATTGGTTGTGTGGTTTTTTGGATGGCTTGTGCAGTTGATGCTCCTGTGATCTTTACGTGTGGTGTGCTCTTTCTAAGTGGTATGGATTGAAGCTCCATGCCCATTCGAGGGGATCTCTTGATGTCGTTAGGCCTCTGCGATCCCTTAATCAAAGACACCACCAAAGCCAACTAAACAAAAGAAGACCAATTCAAGATCCTTTGAGCCCAATTGAAAGCTCGACGACTCTGGCCATGTCGGACCAATGGACTGCATAGTGCTCCTTTTTTGTTCTGGTTTTTTTAGGGTGGTGCCGATGTTATATAATAGAACCGATTGGTTTCTTGACAAACATTTGTGTTGCACCCAATTGATCATGAACTCGAAATTTTCAATTAATGACACTTACTGTGATCTTGTGATAATATGTTGCTTCTGTTGGTTTGTTCTAATGGATGAAATGTTTGATGCGTTTTGAACAAAATTGAAAATTTGAAGATCAAATCTGAACTAGTGAAAACAAATGAATAGGAAAAGTGGTAGCAATCTCAGGTAAACAAGAGCACCTATCCGAAAATCAGGAAAAACTTTGCCAGAAGAAATAAGTGCCAATTTTTTTCGATGTTGTCCTTTCTTATGTTCAATGCTCTTCGGTTAGCCCTCGACTCCTTGGGTTTGGGCTGCGGTGGGGTTAAAAGATGGCAAAGACTCGGATCTATGGATCATAGAACAGAAAAAGATATCCCAAATAATCAAAAGCAAACTTAGACTGACCACCAATTATATGCCAAACAAAAAGAAGGAAATGAAGAAAATCGGAAACTAGCAACCATGACCACATTTTTTATTCTCGGTCAGGGATGAAAATATGCACATGGAATTGCTGTGGAATTTGACATAGAAATAGATGGACAGACATTGAAACCTTATGTAAAATTGAGAACATCCAAATTCTAGCTCTAATGGAAACCAAGTCCGAAGTCCAACCCCTTTATGCAATTTGGAAAAAAAGCCGGGTTTGACTCTATTTGTTTTACTCCAGCTATTGGTAGGTCGGGGGGGATTTGAGTGCTATGGAAAAACTTCCGATTGCCAAACTATTCTGTCTCTGTCATTACAAAAGAAGAACGCTTTATCACTTTAAAAATAGAAAATAAAGATAGAGGAATAACCTTCGCAGTGTGCTTTGTCTATGCACCTCCCCACCAGCAAGCCAAAGTCTCTTTCTTGCCTTTTTTTTTGATATACTGCATTCTGAATCTGACGATTCCCGTCATACTAATGGGAGACCTCAATGAGATTTAAAGCTCCAGCGAAAAGGCTAACAGCAACGAACCACACCCTTCGCGCTTTGAAAGATTACTCTCCTTTAAAGATCAATGTAACTTGTTAGATATTCCTTCCTTTGGAAATCAATTCACATGGAGAAAAACAAGCCAGATGTGAACAATATTTATGAAAAGTTGGATAGAGCCTTGGTCCAAGAACAAATACTCCAATGGAATCCAAATCTAGCAACAAGAAACCATGCCTTTTCGACCTCAGACCATTGCCCAATTTCTGTACAACTTCAAACAGATGACAGAAGAAAGGCTAGACCTTTTAAATTCGAGAAAATGTGGCTTACCAGGAAAGATTATAAGAACTTAGTCACTCAAGCGTGGAGAACACACTATGAAGGGTCCCATATGTTTAACGTTATGGAAAAAAAAAACACAACTTCTAAAACGACTAACTAAAGAATGGAATAAGAAAACTTTTGGCAACATCTTTAGACAAATAAGGGAGATAGAAGAAAGATTACTTGAATTACAAAAGGACAATAGCCAAGGCCAACAAAGTGATAACAACAAATGACAACTACAACTGATAAAGAAAAAAGACCAACTTCTGAACTATCATAAGCTACACTGGATCCAAAGAGCTAAGACAGAAGATTTGAAACTTTCTGATTCAAACACTGGATACCACCATAGAGTAGCATCAGGTAGACGAAATAGAAAAATCATTAGAGAAATTAGAACACATGAAGGTACAGAAATAACGGGTGAAGAAAACATTAGGAAAGAAATTAAAAATGACTTTGAAAATAGATTTTAAAAAGAAAACATCAATGATAGATTGCTGCAAGAGTATCTACTCCTAATAAATAATGAGATAACTACAGATGATAATAAAGAACTCACCAGAGCGGTCTCCAATTTCAAAATAAAATCAGCCTTCTTTTCTATTGGAAAAGATAAATCCCCAGGTCTGGACGGGACGACAGCGGAATTCTATAGAAAATACTAGGACATTGTTGGACCATCAATCACTAAGGCCATTAAAGGTTTTTTCAGATCAAGTAATATTTTATGCCAAATAAACCAAACCTTTATCACTTTAATCCCAAAATGCGAGAATCCGTCCACAACAAACAACTACAGACCAATCAGCTTGTGTTCCACTATTTATAAAGCAATTGCAAAAATACTCGCGGAAAGAATGAAAAAGATACTCAGGAAAATCATTCACCCACTTCATGGAGCTTTCATTGCCGATCGAGCTATTCAAGATAATGTTCTTATAGCTCACGAAATCTTTCATTCATTTAGATCAAGGACAGGGAAACAAGGATGGATTGCAATAAAACTTGACATGGAAAAATACTATGATAGAGTGGACTGGCGCTTTCTGCTAGCGGTCATGGAAAAATTTGGCTTCCCTACAAAATTCTTGGGGTGGATTAGGGAATGCATCCAAACCGTGTCTTTCTCTATATTAGTGAACAATGAAGCCACGAAGACCTTCCGACCACAAAGAGGACTAAGACAAGGCGATCCAATTTCCCCCTATCTTTTCATTATAGGTGCGGAAATCTTCGCCAGAAAATTACAACAACAGTGCAACGAAGCAATAGACTCGATTGGCTTCAAGATGACCCCAAACGAATCACGGATCCCGTTCCAATCTTTCACGGATGATATTATGATCTTTTCCAAAACATCTCATGAATCATGTGAAAAGGTTAAGAAAATAATTGACGAATATTGCCAGATATCGGGACAAAAGGTAAATTTCCATAAGTCAGCCTTCCAAGTAACTAAAGGAGTCTCTTCCAACCAAAAGCATCAGATCCAAAGTACTCTACTTATAATGAACCAAGTAGCCTTGGAAAAATACCTAGGTTGCCCAATCATTAATGGTAGGGTCAACAAAGAAACATTTGAAGATTTATTTGGAAAAACGAAAATGCAACTGACCAAATGGAAAGCAAACACGTTGTCCCAACAAGAAAGGACAGTACTCATAAAAGCAAACCTCTCGGCCAAACCTAACTATGTCATGCAAAACTTTATGCTCTCTACAAATGTACACAATGAACTAGATAGACTAAACAGATGTTTTTTCTGGAACAAATACCAAAACTACAAACCATTGTTAGGCTGGGACAAAATATGTAAATAAAAAAAAACACGGAGGTCTGGGAATCCACAAAACAAAAGACATGAACAAAGCCCTGCAAATGAAACTATTGTAGAAAATTCTTGCGGAACCCCACAACCAATGGGTTAGAATAATACGAAGAAAAATATTTGAAAGATGACCAAATCTGGGAATATAGGAAGAAGAAAAACTTGTCATGGCAATTGACCAAATGTATCGACCTTACAACATTTTGATACAAGTACAACAAACAGGTACGTCTGACTTTTTCATCCCCATGTCATTTTCGTAATCAGGTGTATACATGCCAATATTCACGTGAAATATCTTTTTCTGTAGGGCTGAGTCCACCCATTCGGTGCTAAAGAGTACCTTAAACTCTATAATCAGTGATTTTACTCACGTGATAAAAGCAATCGATCTAATGATGGAGGACCAAATCAGTGAAGTGAATAATACAACGGGGCGAGCTTACAACACATGGCCGACATTGTAATGGCCCGGTAATATGATTCCCGAGTTACATTTCGAGGGATGAAACCCCTCGTTGGGATCTTGCGCCCCGAGTACAGGTTGAAGGTTTGAAACCGAAGATGTGTAGTTTAAAGTGGGATTTCGCAGCCAAATCCGGAAGGTCCGTTGGAGACCCCGGGGTAAACCCCTGTACCTGTCCTCAGTCTACAACGCGGAAAACCCTTTTATCCAACAAATGACATAAGTTCTGAAAACGATACAGCCAGTGTCACGACAGAGCCGGGTCAAAACAGAGTGTAATTAAGTAGGAAGAAATCCCAAAAGCATGAATCTGGTGAAGTCAGGGTTCAAACACTCACTCTCCGCCATATGAATGGACCCCGTCATAATAGCACAAAATCAAGCAGTGGATCGGGTACCTGAAATTATACCACCAAGTCAGGCCAATAGTCCGTCTGCGGGTCCTCTGACCGCGTTGAGGACATATAATACGCCTATACATAGAATAAAGGATGCCTTCATGCGGTACTGAAATATTAACCATACTATCATGCTCCTAATACATATATGCATAATATTAATTCAGGCCTTAACAAAGAATATCAAGTGGTATATCCCTCTTCTACCACCACCCTCCTTCCAGATAGGGTGGAGACTGGCCAGTTCGATACTACAGCATATCAAATCTCATCATCATTTCGCATCTCATGCTCATCTCGTATCTCATGATATATATATATATATATATATATATATATATATATATATATATATATATATATATATATATATATATATATATAAAGACTCGAGGAGGACAACACCCGATGAAGTTGGTCTGTCCTATAACCCTAACAAGGACTCTAGGACTTTCAAATAATGGGCGTTCTGCATTAAAACGCATAAAGAATAAGAATGCTCATTCGTAAGTGCAAGTCATAGGCATGATACTACATGACATGCTTTTATGCATATGCAACACCTACATACTATATGACGCATTAGGCAGGAGGTACTGGTTACTGAGTAAGCCCTAGAGGTACTTACCTTGTTAGAAGATCAGCAAAAGAAGAATCCAGCACACAGTAATCACGATCACAGAATATCACCTAATTACATAACGAGAATATGCTGAGTATACTGCTATAGCTTTTCTGATCTCATATATTACACACTCATACAAGCAAATAAATAAGAAAGCTCACATCAACCATACTTTCAGTTCATTATATCAACCATCTCTTATCAACTTAAGATAATCTCTATATCATACTTCGCCAGATTCGCGTTTTACCATTTCATACCCATACTTTCCATAAGGATATGTATATCATTATCATCATTGGTAACAAATATTTATTCCCCCTTATAACAAATCACCACAAGTCATACTATTAGTCAAACATATCATGCCGTTAGTCAAACGATCATATTATCATGCTAGTTAGTCATGAAATAAGTCTTATTCCCAAGTTAGTTCCAAAACCGTTTCAAAATCCAACTTAAATAGTTAAGTATTCCAACCCTTGAAATTACTCGCTAAATCCCTTTTTCAATTTATTTGTTAAATTACTTTTCGATCTTGAAATTCATTTTCTAAATTTTCTACTTAAATCGGCGAGTCTTCATAATTTATTTTAATTCCAAATAATATTATAGACATTTTAAACACCATTTATTAGAACACCTTTATAAAATATTTCCGAATCACCTATAATCTAGCCCATTATAAATCTCCCAAAATAATATTTTATCTTTTAAATCCTCAAATATTATATAATAATTTAAATACCACTAATTAGTTAAATAAGTAAACGGATAAATCCGAACCGAACCCAATTAAATAATCCCAACCGGTTAACAAATGGCACATAATATATATATATATATATATATATATATATATATATATATATATATATATATATATATAAGTTAGTGAGAAGGGGCCCACAAGTGCCAAGCTGGCCGTCTTCTTCCTGGATTCAAAATGAGAGCCCGCGCCGCGCCATGGGCTTGTTTGACTGCTCCCACCGGCTCGCCTGCACCTGCGCCCACTGGCGACTGTGGCTCGCTCCTCCACCTCGCCCCGCGCTCTCGCCTCAGCTCCTTTGCCTCACAGCTGTTGCTCGCCTCACTCTCAAGCAGTGGCGGAACCTAAGATGTCTGGTTGGGAGGGTCAAAAAATATTTTCGGGTACTTTTTGTTTGTTTTATACCAACTACAAAACAATAGTAAAAAAATATTGTTTTTAAAAGGAGTTATGGAGATTTGAACCACCAACTTGTTGATTAAAATACCCATCATTTACCAACTAAACTAGAGTAATTAATTGCTAAATAGCTCTTCTACTATTTACATATCATAAAAATACATTACATATAACATTATTTTTTTTTTCTGTCCGGAGGGGCCATGGCCACCTCCCACCTCAACCATGTTCCGCCATGGCTCTCAAGCTCACTTGGCCTTGCTCGCGTCCGTCACTCGCTGAATGCCAAATCGAGCTCGCCGGAGCTCAAGCCGGAGCTCACGAGCTCGATCGACGCCCCGCACTCAGCTCACGCACACTCGACACTCGCCCACAGCCCAATCCAAGACAGAAATCGATTTGAAAACAGAGGAAGGTAAAGGTGGGACTCACCGACGAAGTTCGCAACTTCGGAGCTCTTGATCAGAGGTCTGAGCGTCGTCGGAGGCTCGCGATGGCTCGTCGGACCTGTGTTGGATGTGGGTGAGTGTGATGGTAGGGCTCGAGAGGGGTTTGGATCGGAAACGAAGGAGAACGGCTTACCGGAAGGTTGTTCGCGCTCGAACGGGGCGACGGGGTTCCGGTGGTGTGGGGCTGAAGAAAAAGAAGGAGGAGGAGACAGTGGTGTGGGGCTGAAGATGGTGGCGACGATGGTGATGGTGAAATGGTGACGGTGAAATGGTGATGGAGTGCAGCAGAAAAGTGGGGAAAAGATGAAGAATTTGAAAAAGGGAGAGGTTTGAAGTGATGGGGAGATGGTATACAGAAGAAGGGAATGGAGTAGCTGGCTCCGGAATGGCTCACTGAAAAGGACTTGTGGGTAGTACCCATAGGTTCCCAATTCGAGCCCCGGAATGACCGCTCTTTATTTACCAATTCAAGGAGTAGCTAGCTCCGGGTTGCTGAGGGTAGGGGAGGGGCTGATTTGACGGGAATTGGTGGGGGATTGGACCGGTAATAAATGCGGCATCAGTCAAATCACATACCCGGTAAAATAATCCCGAATACGTTAAGTTCGAAACCCAAAATTAGTTTCCGAATGTTAGTTTCCCCGAAACCCGCTTTCTTGATCAATTAGATTTTTTTTAAATCGAAAAGGATATCGCCATCCGATAATTATTTTAAATTTTGGGTCGAAATCCGTTAAACGAGCTTTTAATTCAATTTAAATTCATTTTTAATTATCATTTTCCGAACAATTAGGATTTTAAAAATCTGAGTCTTTACAGCCATACTCTCACGTCCTATGGATATTCGATCGGGTTCGACATACTGTGTCGAAGAAATATTTCAACTTGTTGTTCAACATATACACGAAGATGGAAACAGATCCACCATCACATCCATGCAGAGATAGATACTTGAGGGATATCTACGGCCTGCCCTACACAAATGAAAATGCAAGCTTGTCAGGATGCGCAGATACCAATAAGACTGTCCCAGATTCACATTTTTTGAAGTAATTGGATTGGGATTGTCCCTACGTTGATCGTGTTGATTATAACACTCCACTCACAAGAGTGATGTCGACGTATTGCGCTTAATAAAGTTGTTCCAGAGTGGAGATATGGACGAGGATTTTCATTGGAGGATCGCCTCGGCATTGAACGATGGGGATCGACCATCTCATACACCATGAGAATATGAGCATGCTCAGGCCCAACGTCAAGCCGATAGAGAGGGGACCAGTGGACCAGTAAGAGGACAAAGTCGAGATCGAGGTCAATCTTCATCAAACGATGCAAATGCAGCTGAAGGAAATGAAGAGGTCACTAAGTCCAATGCAATTAACGTCGACGACTCTCCTAGTGTACGTGGACGAGGATAACGAAGAGGCCGGGTTGTGGGCGGGGTCGTGGCCGAGGCTAATCAGCGTCCGATCCTAGGGGTGACATTCTATCTGCAGCACCGACACCACTTCCCCCTGAGAGTCTGAGACACCTAGGTTTCAATTGGGGAACCGACAACATCGACGAGTTCATGATAACTTTCATTCAAGCCATCACGAAGGAACGTTGCAGGTGATGGTCATTGTGAATATAGATCCTTTGTTTGTCTTCTGAACTTGGGGCAAGACATATGACGACAAGTTCAACGGGAGTTTGTCGTTAAGTTGCAGGTGCATGTAGATCTCTACCATTACTATCCTGCCTTAGATGAACTCATCATGAAGGTCAATTACTTCAGAACGTGTCATGATGATACTTATTTATGGAGATTTTGATCATGGGCAAAGTGTTTGTCACGCTAAACCAACATCCGTTGGTGATACTATCACAGATGATGTCGATGTACGTTGTGCATGCCTCTATATGCCACTGGTGGCCCGTTAGTGTCGTCATACAAAGAGTGAGATGGGATAACTTTAGTCGGCAACAACAATCACTTCGTACCGGTACGTTTCGTATTTCATATGCATTCCATTCTTAAAGTTTCGTTGTTCCCTTCTAATGCAAATCTTCATATGTTGTCCGCATATTTGGTTGTTGCCAGGATCGCATGTAACACCCATACACACTTCATGGACGCAGCACCACCATCACATAGTCAACGAGTAGGACGACCAGTTCGCGGCAAGAATTGCACGATCAGAGCCTACCGCCAGCTAGATGGTGGTCGTCAACTGCGGTATTAGCATTTTCCGTTTCCCCGTATTTGCAGCTTTGCACTTCTTATATTCCTAGATTTTTTATGTATGTCATTTTTCGTACTGCGTATTTTTATATGTCATTTTACGAACTATGTTTTCTGATGTATGACATTTTCTGAACTACGGTTGTTGTTATATGGTGTATGTTTTTCTCTTTCAATGTTGATGTCGGAGTACATTTCCAATGAATTTTTGTGTTCACCTTAACCTCATTGTTTGGTTTTAGGTCCACCTTAACCTCATACAATGGGTTTCAAACGGGATGAAGAACCCCGCCGCACAATACAGCGGTGGGTTAATGTATACACTACCAACCCACTGTTGTACGATTAATTGTCATTGGACTCACCGCACGAGGTTACGGTGATTAGGGATAGACATAGTAAAAATTAGAGGTGAAAATAACAACACCCTTATATATTTATTTTGGGCCAAGGTGAGCGGGGACACAGTGTTGCCCTACTCTAAATCTGCCCCAGATTTCACATCGTTTACTAAATTGAGTTATTTTTATATTTTTATTAAATTTTATACCTTTATACTATAATTAAACTCGAAATCATCAAATCGATAGATTGTATTAAAATATTTGAAAATCGTGTAATAAATTAGACGTGATTTTTGCTTATAGTTATACATATATTCTAAATTTATGAGTTTCTTCAATTTTTTGTATTTTTCATTTGCTCTTTATTTTTTTAAATGACTCTAACCAAAAAAATTTCCAACAACTATATATAATTAACGGAAATTTCGCGAGGTACCCTTGTGGTATTGCAATTTTCACGAGGTATACAACTCTTTTACATATTTCGCGTGGTGCCCCTAGAGTTTTGATTCTTTTCGCGTCTTGCCCTCAGGGTTAAATTTTAACAGAACCCGTTACCTTTGGAATTAAAAAAAAGAACGCTCAAAAGAAGAAGAGATAGTGTCTGTCGTAAAACCCTCGATCAATCTTATCTTCTCCTTCGCTCGAGCGCTGACTGTGATCTCAATGGTGGGGCACCGGATTGATCGCGGAGATCCGTGGAAGAGTAAGGCGCGGATTCTCCAGCTTCACCTTAGGAACAGGTTTAGTGTCGTCGTTGATAGCCAACTTCGGCGGCCGAATTTAGGTAATTTGGGGGATGAGTTTAGATCCTAAATTGAGGTAATTTGAGGGATGAATTTAGATCGGAATTTGAAATTGAAATTGAAACTAGATTGGAATTGGAGTTTTTTTTTTTTAGGGTTAGGTTGTGAGTGAAATGGGAGATTGAGGTGCTGGTGATTGATGGGAGAAAGGGGTGAGATTTGATTGAAATCGAAAGAGGCTTTGGAGCAGCTGCCCTCTCCAGCACTGACGCTGGCCACCGGCAGCGACGTCAGCAACTAGCAGCTCCGCCTTTTTCTCTTTGCTAACCTGCTGGCTATTACAATCACCGCCACCAAGAGTCGAATTATCCACCTCCTGGGTGAAATTTCCCGCATCATCGCCCTAATTTGGCTCATATTAGGTTTCTGAACGGTGAGATGGGCGGCAACGGTCAATATCTTCGACATTTGTCCTCGTCCGCTCTCTCTTCGATTCTTGTACGTTCTTTTTTTTTAATTGAACACAAACGGAGTATCCTATAGATCTATTAAATTTAATAGGGAAGGGCATGACGCGAAAAGAATAAAAACCCTAGGGACACCACGCGAAATATGTAAAAGAGTTGTATACCTCGCGAAAATTGTAATACCACATGAGTATCTTGCGAAATTTCTGTATAATTAATCAACCTCTCCAAGAAAAAGCCTCTGGACATCATAAAAAAAAAACACATCCCCACAGTGGTTAAAATAATTTTATTATTAATAATTATGAAATTATAAAAAATATATATAATAAAAGTTGATATTTTATTTAATCTTTTACACTTTTAAAAACATGTTAAAAAATAAATATTTTTTTGATTAATATATTTTACAAAAAAGGTCCAGTTTGATAAATATCATACGAGAATTTGAATTTTTTTTTTTACCATTATTAATTATTCATCTATTGCTAATCTGAAGCATCTTCATCCACCGTGGCATTATCAAAAGTCTTCATTCTACATAGAGGAGTCTCAGAAATATCACATCAATAATTTACTTTTCCGTCATTAAATGAACCAATAAAAAAACTTCTCTGTTGTGAGTTAATTCATGTCATCCCGTGACATCACCCACTCCATTTCTCCACAACCTCCACTATTCCACTAACTACTGTTGTAACCATCACTTTATTATTATAACCACTACACATCAACTAACCATCCTACGAACCCCACCACTCTAATATAAAATCATATATAAATGTTATATTATGTAGTTAAAATTACAACTAATAAATCTATAGGATTAAATTTACGGATTTTTCGCGAGGTAACCCTGTGGTATATATTGTGTAATTCGGGTTGTAAACAAGAGTTTCAAATTTTCCGTCCAGTAACCCTGAGGATTCAAAACTTTTTGCTTCGCACCCAAACTCTTGTTTTAGGTGAGAAATAAAAGTTTCAACTTTGATAGGGTGGTATTTTGTAATGTTGAAAAATTACTGGGTTTTATTATAGGAATAAATCATATTGGAGAATGAAGAAGACTGAAGGATGAAAAAGACCACGAGGTTGCAGACACGAAGAAGAAGAAGAAGAAGAAGAAGAAGAAGAAGAAGAAGAAGAATGAGGTGTGACTCCGGCGACGTGGGTGGACGCTCGCAGATCCGGAGGGAAGCGGTGGCTTCGACCTTGGCAGTGGTGGCGGCTACAACCTAAGTGAAGCGAAAAATCAGGAGTAAATATTTAAGGGTTAGTGTTTCAAAATTTTGAACCAATTTTTGCTTTATTTGAAGCAGCCGCCGCCGCTAATGTCGGAGCCACCGTCACTGTCTGGATTCGCCATCGTCCACCCACTTCGTCGAAGCCGCACGTCTTCTTCGCGCCTGCAACCCATGGCCCTGGTCCCCCTCGTGCTCTTCTGTCTTCTTCGTTCTTCTGATCTAAATTAATATGATTTAATTCTTAATAAAACCCACAAAATTTTTAATATTACAAAATACTTAAATACCACCATATCAAAGATAAAACTCCAATTTCTCAATCAAAACCAAAGTTTTGGGCGAGATGCAAAAAGTTTGGAAACTCAGGGTTACTAGACGAAAAACTTGACACTCTTATTTACTATCCGAAATACGCTATACCAAAGTCAGTGGCGGATCTACGAGGGCTCGAGGTGGCTGAAGCCCTCCTATACGAAAAAGAGGTAAGTATATGTTTATATATCTCATACGTTTGTAATATATTAAAACTAAGTCGTGTAATTGCACAATAATGACTTGGCTCATTGGTAAGATCCACGGGGTGATTTAAAGTGGATCTGATAACTCCAAGTTTGATTCCCCATCACCCTAACTTTTTGCATTATAAAAAAAAATCAGTAGCCCACTTTTTTTTTAACACACACCACTGCTTTTTTTATTTAAAACACAAAGGAACAGCCTTTCACAGACAGTGAAAGCGAAAACCCCCGAGCCGCCTGTCCCCGATTTGGCCACCGCCGCCAGCTACCTCCGACCGACCTTGACACCGGTGCACCACCGCAACCCATCCTTTTTTTTTTGTCTACTGTCTCCCGCAGTCCACAGAGTTGGAGTGGTTCAATCTTCATTGTTCTTCTTCACTTTTTCGATCTAGAGGTTAGTTAGTTTTCTTCCTCTTCATTTTAATTTGACAATTGGATGAGATTCAATTTAGATTAGAATTTATAGATTTGAGAATCAATTTGGGAAAATTTCGATTAGGGTTTGTGATTGGTGAGAAATAAATTTGTGGTTTGTGATTGAAATTGTAGTTTGTGTTTGTGTTTGTGGTGAGACGTAAATTTGTTGTTTGTAATTTGGAATTGTAGTTTGTGATTGTGAGAAATGAATATGTGAATTTGCGGTTTGTGATTTGGAATTGTGGTTTGTGGATTTATATTCTTATAGGAGAATAAAATATGGACAACGATTGATTTAAGTTGAATTTTAATTAGATTGTTTTTAAGTTAAATTCGTTGAGATAAGAATCAATTTAGATTAAAATTTTCGCATTTGAGAATCAATTTGGATAAATTTCGATTAGGGTCTGTGATTTTGCTAATAAATTTGTGAATTTAAGTAGCAATTTGGGGTTAATATGTGCATTGGGAATAGGGAGTTTTAAGTTGAATTTTATATATTGATAGAGTTTAGTTTGAATGATTTGTGGAATTTGGAAAATAAAATTAGTTATAATGACTTATTTGGTTCATATGGACAAAAATCTTGTTTAATGAGAAGCAGCGATCCTATCGTCCTTCGCAGTTTTCAGCGCCCCTCTAACAAAAATCCTGAATCCGCCACTGACCACAGTATTACCTCGTGAAAAATTCCTTAAATTTAAATTGATAAATTTTAACAAACCGGAACCTAAGGTGGATGCCTCCTAGGCTCCTACTATTAAAAGGGTTTACGGGTGATTTCTGAAAAGAAAACTCAATTTACTAGCGATTGTTTATTGTTCAAAATTTACGGGTGGTTTTGTGAAAATTAAACAATTTGTTTAGGAAAAACATAAGGGCTTCAGACATGATGGGAAAAGGGCTATTGACAAGACCATTTTCATAAAATTGCAGACAAGTCCTTCCCATTCTAAAAATATAATTACAAATCTGCCCGAGAGAAGAATTGAAAACTAACGCTATTCAACCTCGTTTCACTTGGACGGGCCACAAACGATAGAGAGAAATCACTCATACCTTGTTCATTGCGATAGATTTGTGAGGGCTTTCAACAAATCTATTAAATTAAGGAAAGAAGCTTTATTTACAATTGATTTTAATGGTTTTTATTTCAAGAAATTGTGTGTTTTAGGGTTTGAAATTAGAATTGAAATTGATTAAATTGGTTGTTGTTTGTGTGTTCTGTTTGATTGTTGTTGATTTGGGTGTTGTTTGAGTTGAACTATGAGTAGCAATTGTAACGAAAACGAAAGAAATTGCTCGTTTTGTTGCGATTGGAGTTGGTTTTTTTGACGTTTTTTCATGGCTTACTGTCGGGCAAAATGCTCCTGTAGATCTCACGAGGTGATGATATATGCTCGGCTACTGTCACCGAGCCTCTTGTGTACCCTCACCACTTTTTGCCGAGGTTCCTTCATACCCTCAACAACTTTTGCCGAGCCTCCTTTGTACCCTCAACATCATTTGCCGAGGTCCCTTATTTACCTCGTCCTCTCCGAGTTCGACAGATTTATCAAACGACGACTACAAATAACCCTTGAATGTCATTCGATAATCATCTAAATTGATCGACATACGAAAGTGAGTGTCGGTCAATTCGCTCCTTGATAAATTTCACCGATTTTGGCCAGTTTTCGAGCAAATAATTCATTCGACGGATTTAGGTTTTTTTCATTCGCTTTGATTCGTAGATGAGAGCTTTGGACCTTTTTGTAATTTGTTTGAAAAAAGTGAAAAGGATCTGCGTTAAATTACTTAAAATTGTCTTGACAACAGTCGTTTTGGGATCTTTTCTAAAGTCTCGCTATAGGAAAAATGCAAACTCAGGTGGAATCAAAACCGTTCAAAGCCCAGAACATGAATCCGATGACCGCCAGGTGTCAACAGCTGAAAGCCCCCTATCCAAAGAAGAGACCTTCCATCTGTCTTACAGGATCCTTCCAGATGGTTGGATGTCAATCTACCTCCCTAGATTCAAGAACACCCTCGAATCCTCCTTCATCCCCTCTCATTCCATATAAATTCTCAAACACTACACTAATCCGGCTACTGAAGATCCGCGCAATCGACAATATCAAACCTAAAATCCATTGTTTTCTCGAGTAACCGACACCAAAAATGAGCAACCAAGTGCTGGATGTGCTGACCTTCATCCCCGAGACGCTGGAGAAGATGATGTTTTTGCCACCAACGGCGACCGCGAGGGGCCACCACGGCGATGTCGGTGGTCCTGAGAGCAGCGGATCATCTCTTTCCTTCCCCGTCGATATCGTGGAGACCTCTGCAGAGTACACCTTCCTCCTCGACGTCCCCGGCCTCTCCAAGTCCGATCTCCAGGTAGGTGCTCTTAATTACAGTACATATTTAGTAGTTAATAAAAATGTGGTTGAATTTGTATTTATTTATTAATTTAATGTTTAATTAGGTAACGGTGGAGGAGGAGAGAGTTTTGGTGATAAAGAACGGCGGGAAGAGGAAGAGAGAGGACGGGGAGGAGGACGGCAAGTATTTGCGGATGGAGCGGCGTCGGCCACCGCAGAAGTTAATGAGGAAGTTCCGGCTGCCGATGGACGCTGACGCGTCGGCAGTTTCGGCCAAGTGCGAGAACGGCGTCCTGACGATTTCCGTTAAGAAGCAGCCTCCGCCACCCAAGCCCAAGACCGTCCAGATCGCCGTTTCTTAGATGAATCAATGTATGCATGTATGTGTAGTTTATATTGATGCTGTTTTGCCAGTGATGGATCTCGGAAATGTAGGTCGGACTGCGATGAATGTTATGTTAATAATGGTAAGATGTACCTTTTTGATTAGGAACTGTGATCCTTTGAACATCAAATAGTAGGATTCTGAGTAGTACGTTGAATCAATGTTGAATGATTGTATCAGTGTTCGACAAACTCAAACCAATCATCTCGAATTCGGCTTCAAATTCAGGATGGCCATTAAACTGTGAGGAAACAGGGGACCATTAATGGCCTTTACCAAGTACAGTACTTTGTGTACCGTACCAAGAGTGCAGAAGTGTAGCTTTGTGGACCTTTTTAATTTGTACGAATATGCAATTTTGCAGAGTTTTTGTTTCCTCGCAGTTTGCTGGCCATCCTAAATTTGAGCATAACATTCATAAGTTTGTGTGTCTTCATAGTTTTTGAGTCCTTTTCTCATGCACATGTACATTCAAGCATAACATTCATAAGTGTGTGTTTTCATAGTTTTTGTTTTCTTAAGCCCGATGATGAACATTCATAAGTTTGATTCTCAAAAAGATTTTCTATGACCGTCATTGTTGACAGTTGACAGTAATAATAATCAGGCCCGTGCCCGTGCATAAGCATGTTCAGATGGACCACTGGAACAGAGCTCCCAAATTTTTGGGTTCAATAATTCATGGATTACCCCACTATTTAATTATAAAAATTTTTCCTTCCTTTAAAGATTCTGATTACTCTCAATAGCTCAGCGGTTTAAAGCGTGCGCGTGCTCCCTCTGTTCCCAAGTTCGACTCCCCAGAGAGGCACAAAGTCTGGTTTTTTGGTCTCTTCTTCTTCTTTTATCTTTGTTTTTCATACAATTAGTGGACCCTTTTTCTTTTTATTTGGCCGGTCTATTAATTTTTATTTGGTAATTTTGTTGCTTTTTACATGTATTCGAAACACTTTAAAAGTATTTATTTAACATATTATATTGTGTTTAAAATAACTTGAACTTTAAATTAAATAATAAGTTGTGCTAATCTCATTTGGATTATTATGTAAAGTTTATAATTACATTTTGAGTTTAATACTCCGTATAGTTAAATAATAGATGTTACAAAGTGTTTTATTTTAAACATAATTGATTTGGAATCCAAACAAACCTAATCTACTTATGTATGTAATTTTAAGAACCAACCAACTCCTCTTTAGTTGAAAAAAAGTGTTTAAAAAACAATTAATGACCATCTTATTCTTTAAAAAATGATAAATTTAATCTAAAATTTTATAAATATAGTAGTATTTTAATGAAATATAAATACTTATAAATTTAGCAAAAAAATATAATAATTAATTAATATGATAAATTTTAATTTCAAACAGGGCCTCCTAAATGTTTGGCACGGCCCTGGTAATAATGCCTTGATATCCATTTTTCAAACCAAAAACGTAAATATGTTCCATTTGTTGTGGCCGAGTTTTGATGATTAATTAATCCTGGGGCCTGTACTTTCTACCTTGCGCGTTGCTGCTCCTGTTTGAGAAAACAGTTGAGGTGGCCGCATGTTTCTTTTGTCTTGTTAGGCAAAAGACAATTATGCCCTGTGTGTAGAAACTATGTCTTTTTGTGTATAATCCTTAAGTTTTAGAGTTGTTTTTATGGTGGGTTTTAGGAGCTTTGGGCTTTATGTGTTGCAATTAGAATTAGGCTCTGTAAGCCCAACTCTGAGAAGGCAACGTCTGACCCATTTCCTTTGTCTTATATGTGTTGCACCGTTGATGAAGCTAGGGTTACGGTTCTGTCCAGATTGGTTCTAGGGGTTTGCTCTCCCTCTTGCTCTGTCTCCTTGACGACCATTTGTGGTTTCCTTCCCTCCGGGTGAGATGCCTTGATAGAGCCTCTTGATAGAGCTCCCGATCAATCCAAAGAGCCCGATACACTGAGATTTCAAGGCGATTTCATTGGAAATCACTGGTGCAAAACATTATTTGATGTTTTGCTCATGCCCTCGTTGAATCTCTCTTGGTTGTCTCCTTCAAACACATAGACACTCAGTTTCTCTTTGCCTTTTTCTCGTTCTTACCTTGCGTTTCTTGAGCGTTCCAGTTGAGGCCTAAAGTTTTGTATTCATTCTCGCATATATATTGAAATACTTTGTTGATTCAGTTGTCTATTGTTGCTTTGTTTGAGTTTTCAAACTGGTATCAGAGCTTTGTCGAGTTTTTCAAGCTACGATTTGAGTTTCTGACTACTTTTTGTGTCGAAAAACTCATATCTAAAGTCTTGACGGGTTGCTTTCCTTAGATCTGGGGTAATCAATCCTAGATCCAAAGGATAAGGATCCTTGAGCTACGATCTGTCTCAGACCTAAAGTCTCAAGGCCTGTCTCTTCGGTTTCAAGGAAACCTACATTGACATTGCCTAATTTTTGTGGATCTGAGATTTCATGTGTCTTAGATCTGAAGGATTAAGGCTCCTAAACTTGGATCTAAAACAAAATCAGAAGTTTAGGGTTTTGAGTGACTCGGGGTTCTCTTATCTAAAGGAAACCCTAAGTTAGTTTTCGTTGTTTTTGTTCATATCCTGCATTACTAACTCAAAGTTGTTTTGTTTTGCAGGTACACACAAAAAAAATTATTATCTGTTGATGTTGTTTCAGATCTATGAAAGTCTTGGAAACACTTTGTTATTTGAAGAAATGTATGAGGTCTGAGCTATCCAAAAAGGGTCCAAGGTTTGGTTAAAATCTGCTCGGATATCCCATAGCATTTAAGGTATTTCCCTTTCCTTTCCTTTTATGTTCCAATGCTTTTTCCTTCTTTTTATTATTCTTTACTTCTATTTATGTTCTTATTGTTGCTTTCTTCTAAGGTTTGGATTTTAGAGGCAATCCCTAAGATTGCTGGCATCTGTAATTGTCACTTTGTTTTCTGTGGTGGATAACCAGCATCTCTTGCCTAGTATACTAGTGAACGTGATTACAACATTACATATGATAGGTGTTCTGAAGTTTTCTCCAAAGATTTTGGTAAGCATTTTTTCTTGTCTCATCTTTTATTATTCTGATCTCAGTTTCCCTCTTCCATTTTTTATATTTGTTGTAGTTTAATTGTTTTTTTTTTGTTCTCTTTATAGGGGACTGTCTACTCTTTGTATGCTTCGTTTATGGATTGCCTTGGCCTCTCCTTTTCTGATGAAGTTGCTGATGACAATGTAGATTCTTACATTTCTTGGTTTGTTGGTATGAATGCTGATGCCAGTGATGTAGTGTCTCCAAGGAATTTACGCGTCCAAGCGTATCGACTCAGGCAATCAGGTGTTTGTCTTCTTGATGGTGGTGTGGAACCTACTATCCCTTCTACTAATATTCCTACTAGGATGAAGGACACAGTTAGAGCCCCACATTTGAGGAAAAAGGGGGTGGTGAGACCACCAGTTATCACAGATGGTAATTCTGACTTTGAGAGTCCCAAGAAAAGGTTGGTTACACGGTCAATGGGCAGTGGTGACAGTCCTCTTCCTGTGAAGAAGGGAAAGATGGTGATACGCACTCCTGCTGTTGATGAGTCTGTCAAGAAGAAGAGGGTGTTGAGAAGTTCTGCTACTCTAGATCAGCTAGCTTGTTAAGAAGAAGGCAAAGGTGATACCATTTCGGAAATCGTCAAGGACTGAGTCTCCTGCCAAGGGTGAAGTAGAAGCACCGTGTAGTGACAAAGGTGTAGATCATGGTGACAAGCCCAGGAGGTCCAAGTTTAAGCTCCCTAGGTCTATCCCTTTTAAGGTGATGAGCTTCCTACGAGTGATGATCTTCTTGGGTTGGAAAAAGAGTTTGTTAGTAAAGCTGTTTTTGAAGAAGTTGTCAGGTCTTTTAAGGCATCATTTGAGTCTTATGAAGCTAAATTGCAAGAGTGTGTTTCTAGGATTCTTGCCCTTAAGGAGAAAGTGCATTATCTTGAAGCACGTGTCTTCCACCCCAGTGATGACAGTGAGGCTGCTCCGAAAAGGGAACGTAAGGCATTGTATGATTCTATATATAAAGGATGTGATGGTTGAGATTATGGAAGGTTGCTCTCAGTTGTCTGATCCTGGGCATCATTTTGAGGGTTTGGATGAAGGTGATGACAATGAAGGTGATGACGCCGATTCTTCCGATGATTCCCCAACTCCTCTAGAGTATGTTGTTGTTAGGTCAACAAATGAGTCAACTTCAGTAGATGTTGATCTTGTTTGCACTGATGTTGACACTGGTCTTGTGGGTTCAAAGGAAACACTTGATGATAGTGTTGTCCCTTCTTCTGATAATGCATCTCCTTCTCTCAAGATTGATGATAGTGTTGTTGCTCCTACTGAAGTCCTTGTATCACAAGATGTAACTTTTAAGAGTGTTATCCCTCTTACTGAAGTTGATCCGTCATATGAAGGAATCCCCAATTCTAGTGCAGCCATTACTGAAAAAGTTGTTGAGGCTTGTTCTGCTGCTCCTACTGAAATCCTTCCTTCGGCTGATGAAACTGTTGATTTGAGTGTTGCTCCAACTGAAGTAATTGGGTCAATTGAGATTGTTTTTTGCTAGCTCAGTTCCTCCTGCTGAAGTTCTTGATTCACATCCAACCAATGAGGATATGGTTGCTTCCAAAGAGGTTCCTGGTGATAGTGCTATTCCCACTCCTGTTCTCTCTTGCTCTACTGATTCTCGTGATTACAGTGGTGCTGTTGCAACTCTTGTGCTTCCTTGCTCGACTGATGCACCTGATGAAAGTGGTGTTGTTGGTCCCAAAGTTGTGGTTACAACTAATTTGAATGATGCTAGTACTTGCCCTGCTCTTGAAGTTGTTGGTGGAAAAGTTAATCATGGTATTGGCATCATACTTGGATACAGTTCTGATGTCCCAGAGGATGTGCCCGCTGACAATGGTGATGCAACTGGTGTTAATGATGATAAATGTAGTCTATTTCATAACATCACTGACGTCGCCTACCTTATTCCTTCAGATGTTGAGGATGATGTTGAAGTTCCGCTAAGGCATTCTTATAGGGCATTGAAATCTGCTCATGCAGCCCATACTCCTTACAACAATCCTTGTAAACCGAAGAAAACCTCGCCTTCCTAAAGTACCTAAACATTCCTTTCTCAGCTTTGAGGAACGTGTTGAATTTTATACCATTTTTCGAGATCTTGGGTAATTATCCACTTTTCATATGTGTTTTCTTCTTCGTACTACCACTTCTTATAATAAGTTTATTTAACTTGTTATCTTACTTTGTAGGCGGGATGGAAAAGTCAGTGGTTGTGAGGTTGATATGAACAAGTTGTTTTTCACTAAATTATCGGGGAGGATAAAATGGCTTCGTGATATTGTAAGTTCATATTTACATGTCTTTTTGTTGTTGCTTATATGTTGGTTCCAACAGTTTGGTGACAATTAGGGTTTATTCTGTTTTCTTTCACAGCACATAGACGAAGCACCTCATCATTTTAGAAAGCGTCTTCATGATTGTCCTGATCTAAATCCCACCAATGTTATATTAGACACCATTTTTTTTCCCAAGATTGCGAGCTGTGATATTGATGTTATTAAAAATGGTGATGCAATTACGGAGGAATTCTTCCATTACTTCCTTGGTCTTTATCTTGGCAATTATGGAAAGACTTGGGAAGGTGCTAAGAAGGTTTACACTCCGTTGAATCTTGACAACATGCACTGGGTAGCCGTTGAAATTGAGTTGGACTCCAAGATGATTTTTTTTATGACTCCCAGTGTGGTTTCCCTAAAAACGAAGAGCTGCTTTTGAAGTTTGCTAAAACGTGTGAAGTGCTTTCTATTCTGTTGAGCAAGTGTGGTCTTTTTCCTAAGATGGATGACACTCCTTTTAAAGTGGACAGAGTAGATGACTTGCCTCAAAATAAAGACGGGTACCTTCTATTTTCCATCTTGCTGTATTTTGTTTTGTGACATTTTATCTGTCCACCTTTTGTCTCTTATTGTTTATTTTTTACTTCTTATGTAGGGGTAGTTGTGGTGTCTATGTCATCAAGCACATTGAATCTCTGTTTTTTGGTGGTGACATTCAGCTTGTGAATGATGAGTATGTTAATGCTTATCGTGAGAAGATTGCGTATGATCTCATGAAGACGCAGTGGACATTTGTTTAGTTATGAACTTTAAGTTTGTGTTAGTTGGAGTATGTGGTGACAGTTTAGATTATATTTTGTTGATGTAGCAGTCGTGGTGACAACCCATAGTGACACTCAGTTTGTGTTAGTTAGAACATTTATCTGGTGACACTTGAATTGGTGACAGGTTATTGCATATTTTTTTGATGTAAAAGTCGTGGTGACAGCCCATGGTGACACTTCAATTGTGTATTTGTAGGCTAATACTCTAGTAATTTATATGTTCCTTTGAATCTTTTACTATTTTATCCCTATTATATGTTACAACAGTCTATAATTCCACTTCAATGTCAAGGTTTTATTATTTTTGGTGACATCTTCAATGTTTTCACTTTGGTTACAGTGTCTATGACCTTGTTTTCATAATGGTGACAGTATATGTGACCCCATTTTTAGGTTGGTTACAACGTCTATAGGGTTTCCTTTGATTACAATGTCTACGTCCTACTTTTCATAGTGGTTACAGTATATATGACCCTGTTTTAACGGTGGTTACAGTGTCTATGACTATCTTACCCATTCATATGATGAAGGAGAACTATGTAGTGCATGTCTTTTGGCTTCTCATTAGCCCCTTTAAGGTTTTTGCTTACCTTGTCCTAGGGTTGTCCATTTGATTACAACAATCATCTCTTAACGACGTACTCTACTTAACATTTTAGGGTTTAGGGTTTAGGGCCTTGGCCCTAAACCGTAAAGACTTAACCCTAAACCCTAAACCATATTGTACATCACATGTTTTTTTGGCTTCTCATTAGCCCCTTTGGGGTTTGTGCTTCCCTAATCATAGGGTCTTCCTTTTGGTTACAACGTCTATGGCCATGTTTTCACAGTGGTGACAGTGCATATGTCAGGGTCTATGTCTCTGTTTTAACAATTATTGCAACATCTATAAGTTTTTCCTTTGATTACAGTGTCTATTCCCTTTTTTTCGTAATGGTGACAATGTTTATGTCACTGTTTTAATGGTGGTTACAACGTCTATGTCTATCTGAACCATTCATATGATGAAGGAGAACTGTCCATCATATGTCTTTTGGCTTCTCATTAGCCCCTTTAGGGTTTTGGCTTACCTTGTCCTAGGGTTTTCCATTTGATTACATCAATCATCTCTTAACGATGTACTGTACTTATCATTTTAGGGTTTAGGGTTTAGGGTTTAGGATTTAGGGTTTAGGGCATTGACCCTAAACCCTAAAGACTTAACCCTAAACCATAAACCATACTGTACATCACATGTTCTTTTGGCTTCTCATTAGCCCCATTTTGGTGGTTTTCTTCCCTAATCATAGGGTCTTTCTTTTGGTTACAGTGTCCATGTCATCTTTTCATAGTGGTAACAGTATATGTGATCCCATTTTTAGGTTGGTTACAGCATCTATAGGGTTTCCTTTGATTACAGTATCTACGTCCTACTTTTCATAGTGGTTACAGTGTATATGACCCTTTTTTAACGGTGGTTACAATGTCTATGACTCTCTTACCCATTCATATGATGAAGGAGAACTATGCAGTGCATGTTTTTTGGCTTCTCATTAGCCCCTTTAGGGTTTTTGCTTACCTTGTCCTAGGGTTTTCCATTTGATTACAATAATCATTTCTTAACGACGTATTGTACTTAACATTTTAGGGTTTAGGGTTTAGAATTTAGGGTTTAGGGCCTTGGCCCTAAACCCTAAAGACTTAACCCTAAACCCTAAACCATACTATACATCACATGTTCTTTTGGCTTCTCATTAGCCCCTTTGGGGTTTGTGCTCCCCTAATCATAGGGTCTTTCTTTTGGTTACAGTGTCTATGGCCATGTTTTCACAGTGGTGACAGTGCATATGTCAGGGTCTATGTCCCTGTTTAAAAAATTGTTACAATATCTATAAGTTTTTCCTTTGATTACAGTGTTTATCCCCCTTTTTTTCATATTGTGACAGTGTCTATGACCCTATTTTAATAGTGGTTACAATGTCTATGACTCTCTTATCCATTCATATGATGAAGGAGAACTGTCCATCACGTGTCTTTTGGCTTCTCATTAGCCTCTTTAGGGTTTTTGCTTACCTTGTCATATGGTTTTTCATGTGATTCCATCATTGATTACCTTGTGTTTATTTTGATTACAGTTTCTATGATTCTGTTAGTCATTGATTTATAAATTTTTACAAAACTGTAATGATAAAAGAAGAAAAAACTGAAATATGGTGACAGTTTACATTCTGTCTAGTGTAATGACATGTTTACAGTGACCAATTTATTCAATATAAGAAAACGATAAAGTAAATCTTCTTGTCTTCCTTGATGCTTTGCCTCTGATCTCTAGCTATTGTGAATCATCTTTGATGCTTTGCCTCCGATTTCTCCAATTGAAGGCTTTCTTTTCTTTTGAGGGCGACCACATCTTTTATGTATCATTGGTGGGTGACATTTCTGTCTTTTGATGTCCTCTGGTACAACCCACTGTTCTTCATTTAGAGCAGGATATATTGTCTCATGATAAGCCAATTTCCAAGATTCAATTTTGTAGTAGCTGCTAATATACCTCAGAACACTCAGTTTTTTGTCCCTGATGATAGCTAGAGCATGTACACAAGGTATCTTTTCATAATAAAATATCTTGCATGTACAAGAGTTCTCTTTTAAATCAACCATAACCCTTTTCATCCCACCAACAACCTCAAACTGGAATTTATTGAGGTGTTTGAAAGTGTACATTCCTGCATCACTGCATCTTATGTACACTATATCACTTATCTTAGTTGGAAGCTCAAAGTTGTTGTTTTCATATTCATTTATGCGTTCATTGAACCATTTTGTTATCTTCTCTTTGATTGCATTCAGTAAGCCTTTAATTGGGAATGATCTATCCAACCCAAAGGCATTATTTAATGATTCTGCATTGTTTGAAGTCATCATATTGTACTTGTCACCTTTTGAATAAGCTCGTGCCTATTTGTCAAACTGTAATTATTGAAGATATTTCTCCATCTTGCTGTTTGTATTACTGATGCAACCAAAGTGGTTTTTGAAATCTTCTTATGTGTAACTGTTTGCTGCGCTTTCAAACCACTGACAGAATATATTCTTCTTGAATTTTGCCATTATATTTTGCTTCAAGTGCCATCTGCAGTAATAATGCTTAGCATTTGGGTAAATCAACTCTAAAACTCTTGCAATGCTATGATGACGGTCAGAAACAAAAACCAGCTCTTTACTTAATGGGATGATTGTTGCTAGCTTGTTGAAGAACCACTCTCAAGAGGCGTTGTTTTCTATATCAACCACTGTAAAGGCAATAGGGTATATTTGATTATTTGCATCTTGTGCAGAAGCTGTGAGAAGAGTCCCTTTGTATTTTCCTTTTAGAAATGTACCATCTACCACAAGCACATGTACAATTGAATTGTATTCAGTATATATTTGGTGACAGTAATTTTTTCTTATGAAATGAATATGTACCTTTCGTAGGATTGGAAATGCTCGGATATATGGTCCAAAGGCAATGAACACATACTTGAACTTTGAGTTGCTATCAACTTCAATGAAGGTGACAGTTCTAGGATTTGCTTGCTTCAGGACCCAACAATATGATGACACTAATTCATAGTTTTCTTCTGTTGTCCCCATTGTCATCTGCATTGCTAAATCACGAGCCATCCAAGATTTCCAATAGCTAATATTCTGTTTGAAATCATTCCTCATCGTGTTTCTAATTTGTCTTGGAGTTGGACCATGTTTCTCATCTTCAAAACTGTATATTTTATGTAAAAGACAGTGAATAAAATATGAAATGAAGCATGATTACAGTGAATAAAAATATAAAATATGTAATGAAGAATTGATTGTAGTCTATGTCCCCTGTGTTTTATCCTTTGAGCTATGGCTCTATAATTTAGAGGGAGTTGCTTTCCTATTCGTACTTCCATGCTACAGGCATGCTCCATAAAGTATTTCTTAATTATAAATACAGTTGAACTACCCAATATGGCACCATGAATGTTCCAGGTGCAGCTCCCATCGACACACACTGTTCTGTAATAACATGGCGTTGACTTCTTCACTTTGTAAGCAAACACCTCTTGTGCAGCCAATAGTTCAACAGTATGTTAGAGATCTTCCTTTGTTCGGAACAGTTGTCCCAAATATATAAGAATTTCTCTATTTCTTTCAATTATTGGTGGTGTTGTATATTTTGTGGACATTGTACTACCCCTGATGCGACTTTCAATCCCTATGTCATCTCCATCACCATCCATATCACAACCATCATTTATGCATTCTACATCTTCATCATGCACATTAAAGTCCTCTTCCATGACATTTGTACCATTGGCAGAGTTGTAAGCCTGTAATGCCATTTGATTTTTATTATGTATAGATTCTGTAACCGGTTCTTCAGTGATTTCCTTTGCATCTGTAACATATAAAGCCAATGTCCAATTCACTTCCTTCAATTCATTAATTTGCAAAAAACTCCTCAAATCAGTGTCATTCTCAATCGAAAACGGCTCAGTAGTTTTCTTGAATGGATGCAAGTGACTGAATTGAAGAGTAGGAGACAAATTGTCACTCGTTTTGAATCTGTTTAGTATCTCACCCTTCATCTCATACAGAGTTACAGTCTGCCTGATGACAATTACCTTTGATGGCACATCCCCAGCAAAAACTAAATCACCATCTTCTAACTTCCATTCTCCTCCAAATTTTACTGTTAACAGATTGGCCTCCATTGTATTTGATCATTGATGACACGTATTAAATTTCAGAAATACAGTTATTACAGGTACACAGATGCACTCAAACTCAGGTATCAACATGTAGGTTACAGTGTAATTTTGGTTACAACAGGATAGTCACGAAATCGGCAACTCCTTATATCACGAAACCAACATCTTAGATCAGCAACGACATCAACAATACAATCTAGATTACAGTTCTATAATCACAACACTAGCAACGTAGATCAAACTCCCCATCTGATGTCAAAATCGATGATAGTTGTTCAGTTTCTGTTAATGTAATCAATTGTTCTCCAAATTGTTATCCAAATTCGCAACTCAGACAACAATTGTGCTCCCAATTACAGTAATATAATCAAAGCATTCGTATTACACCAGACTATAGATTATAAGAAAATTAGTTGTTGAAACTCGACTTTTGGCTAACAATGGTGTTTTCGAACAGATTTCTCTTCGGACCTGATTGAAGAGCTCGAAATCGTCAATAATTGGGGCTAAAATCAATATTTGTGCTCGAGATTGAAATACAGATCGAAATCGCCCTCGCCTCTGCCCATGCTATGTCTCTTTGCGTGAAAATGAAGAAAGAAACGGGAATAAGGAGGCAGGGGCAAAATTGGAATTTTTGGACACCCTCCTAGTTTATCCCCTCTTTTGTCCCAGGGCTTCATTTTTGCCCAGATTATGGACAATTAAAAAAAACCCAATAAAATACTATAATCAATTCAATAAAATTATTAAAGTAGTATAAGTTGTTACTTAAAAAACACCCGTTTTTGCATTTATCACAAAAATTGAAAAATGAAAACTTTTTTTACCCTCTTTGTCGTTGATTCGAAATATTCAATACATTAATAAGTCATATCACAAATGAGTTTTTTTGACGTATAAATTTTATTAAATCTTTTATTACATTTAAATATAATAATCAAAATACCTTAATTAGATGTACTCCTTCCGTCAAAATTTAAGTCGTTTTAGAATTTTGCACATGTTTTAATAAAACACTCGATCCCCCCTCAATCAACATCATCATTCCACCAAATTTTTCATAACTTTTATTATTTTTTAATATCCCACTACATTTTTTAACCAATCAAAATCTTTAAAAAATCAGCAACAAACAAATCGATACAAATCATTACTATCCCCTACTTAGAAAATCTAAAATGGCATCTATTTTGATACAAGAATAAAGAGCTAAAATGACCTAAATTTCGAGACGTAATTTTTTTTCCAGGGCCCTACTCGATAGAAGGCCCTAGGCGACCTCCCCTTGGACCTACCCCAAGGGTCGACCCTGGCAATAGGTTGCACTGTCTCCATTAAAGATGAACAACTGGGCAGTTCCAAAATTACAGCGCGTTTTGTATGAGACAAATATGTCTCAAATTATTGTAAAATTTACATTTTTTTTTCTTATCATTTTTTTATGGCAAGGAAAGCTATCTTTGGTGGCAAACCCTGGACACGTGACCCAGCCGAAAAGAGCCACACAGCAGGTAAACTGACTTGCGTCAACCGACTTGACCCACGAGTAGGGAGCAAGACAAACCTTGGATTTTCACCCAAGGAAAGAGTGCAGAGGCAGAGATCGAACTCGAGACCTTCTTACCCCCCGCTCCACGCAACTAGGCCTCCCCGACTGGGACTTTTTAGAATTTACTTATATTCTCGTGAAAAACACTTGTAGCAACTTTTAAAGTTACATTATAAAACGTCTACATACAAACCTCTAAAAAATCTTCAGCATCATTACCAAAATCATCACATGTTTACTACTATTGTTTCAAGGTGGAACATTATTCTCTCCAATCTATAATTTAAGAAATTTTATTTTTGAGCTCGGTTAAAAATTATACTATATAATATCAAAAAAATTAAATTTTTTTAATAAGTTACTATTTAAGGAAAATTATATTGTCGATTTACATAGGCTCAAACCAATACTCTGCTAATAACGTTGGTTTTCACCGGCTCCCCCTTCCGAGCACCGACGTTGATATCCCTATTTCGGGTCCTTTAGGGAAAAACCAAAAAGATGGTAGAAAGCGAAAAACTGAACAACCCTTGTATCTGTTGATCTCAGGAGTTTTCTTCCTTTAACATAATCCTCATCGCCGCCGCCCCAACCAAGCATCAGCAGTAGTATATCCAACAACATCAGTCGGTTAAGCAATACATTAAGCAAGCGATTTAGTTGTTTATGGGCACCATCCACCGGGTAGATATTTTCTTCAATGCATTGAGCACACTATAAAAATAATTTAAAAAATACAATTACAGAGTAATCAATAATCTTGACTTTTTGGTCCTAGCTATTGGACCCACTTGTTGGGTAAGTTGTTTGGGTCCGTTTTGGGCTTGATTGGTCTTTTGGTGGTCCTAACTATTGATTACATACCTCCCGAAAGGGGTTGTTAAACAATGGCTCAAGGAACAAAGTTGGAGGAGATTCATCTCATTCGGATGCAAACCCCACCCGAATCCCCCAAGGGCGAGAAAAATCCTTCAACAAACATTTCGAAGCTGATATATAATTGAGTACCGGATCTTCTGTGGTTTGAGAAGACGTCATCGAAACTATCGAGGGCAACGGGACTTGAGGATCTGACCATATCACCACCAATCCTAATCCTTTGTCCCAAGGATAATCCTTGGCCTCCAAGGATTATCGTTGCCCTCAAGGATTAAAAACAAATATTATTAAAAAAAAACACAAACATCTTGCTTAGCCTTGCACGATAGGGTATACGTCTAGACCTACCTTCCCGCTGATTTGTTTGCTCGATTGTTTGTGGGATGGTTTGAGCTTGTGTTTTTGGCATGCCTTTTTTGTCTAATATTTCATTCGTTGTTTGGCATTTTGAGTGGGTCTTGGTTGGTCGGGGTTGTGGCTGTGTTTTTTAGCTCCATTGTCCGGAAGGTGTTTCCCTAGAGTTTTGTCTTCATACTACCAAGGGATCGTGCCCTGTTGTACCTGCTTTTCAGCGGTGCTACTCTGATAGTTCTTGAATCTCCTTCCACTAGCGCATTCAGCTGCAGTGCTGACATCTAGATCCATATGGTCTCATTAACAAGTTATCTTCCATCTGTTTTCCATTGCCTATGAATCGTCTGAATGTTGGTTTCTTTTTTGTTTGATTGTCTTAATTTGTTTCTTTTTAGTTGTTAGGTTTCTAATTGATTGTTTTGATATTGGTTTATATAGACTAATAGGTCAAATGTGCACTAAAAGTCCCTTACAATCTTAGACACTCTCACGAATCGATCGACATTCCCTAAGTATAGCCCAACTTCCCAATGTACTTGGCATAGAGGCAGTACCTGGTTCCTAAATCAGCGCCTTCTCACCCGGTTGTAAACCCAGTTAGCGCCTCCACTAAGAAATGATATTTAACCTAGATGTCAACTTCTTACACATTCATGGTATCACAAACGATCTTACCAAGAACCAGTTGGCTACTATGGACTGAGGCCCTCAAACGTCAAAGCCATAACCCTAGTGCGATGCAACTCTATCGAGGAGGTCAATCAAGATATAATCAACACCATAAATTACAACATAAAGAAACTGAAATAATTAAATAGAAACTAACTAGAATTCAGCACACACGATCCATCAGCCATGTCTTGAATCGTAAGCAAAATCAAACTGAGTTTAGCCACCCATGGCTTCCCGTAAAACCTGAACGAAATATGAAAAATGGCTAATGCCTTCTCCCCATTCCTCTCCTCTAAAACTAAATGAAACTAGGTTATATATAGATCTATGGGTTGGCCAAAACCCTAGGAAAAATCGGCCTTAAAGGATAATAACAAATTCATAAATCAAATCTTTGGAGACTCTATTTCCATATTCGACCTCAGTAAAATCGGCGGGCACCGATACCCAACGGCGGGCACCGTTTGATAGGATCATGAAATCCTTCGTTGTCTCTCTGTGCTTTCAGCTCGTCTCGTCTTGGCTTCCTCATGGACACTCCAAAACCTCTTCTCAGCCTTCACCAGCAGCTCCAAGGCTTCAGCATTGCCCGCCTTGATCCACTTTTCGAGTTCGAATTAGCGAATCTGCAGAATAAACCACAAAACGCTAGATTCAAAAATTCGACCACTGAATGATAAAATATGCAAAATGAATATAAATATGCAATATTCACACTAAAACTACTCTAAATTAAAACTACCTAGAATGCCTATCTAAAATACGCGTTATCACCTCTCTCCCTCTATGATGGCTGGTGACAAACGTGGTGGTCATGAATGGTGAGGTGGTGGGTGGCGCAACGGCCATGACTAGTTTGAACCATGATAGTCATTCACTCCGAGACATGGTGATGGGGCGGTCGGTGGTGTTGCTAAGGTTGGGGTTGTGCGTGATGGGGTGGTCGGTGGCTGGAGTTAGGGTTGTGGACCTGTGGTTGGTGGCCTAGTGGAGTAGCAACTGTTATGTTGGTAGATGACTTGGTGGGGGTGGCGGGTGGCTAGGTGGAGGTGGTAGGTAATTCGGTGGGTGGCACGATGGAGTTGGTAGGTGGCTCGGTGGCGGTGACTCTGACGACACAGTCGATAGGTCCATCAGGGTGGTAGATCCGAGGAATCCGACGTCAAGCGTCCCAAAACGACCACATAAAGCGTCTCATGTAATTTTAATTAAAATATTTTTTTTATTTGTTAAAAATTATTTTAGGAAAATAGATTATAAATTATGATTAAATCAAAATTAGTTTAGAAAATGAATTTTCAAAACTAACTAGGATTACGAAAGGCGGAATTAACTTTATTTGGTGGAATTCAAATTTAATTTTTTAAAATATTAAAAATAACAATATCCGATATCCATTATTCAAACAATCCAATTAAAATAATTCATTAATTAAAATTTGTTATAAAAATAAAAAATAAAAAAAATCCATTAATAAAAAAATATAATAAGCAATCGAATAATTAGATAAAAAAAAAATGAATTCAAATAATCGATAAAAACAAAGTATTAGATAAAAAAAATTGAAATAATTTTCTAATTAGCATTTATTTTAAAATAGTGAAAAATTAATTAAAATAATAAATAATTTGTTAGAAAAGTTATAAAATAAGTAAAGTTCAACTTGAATAATTAACTTATACATCATTTTCACTACCACAGTCGGATAGACGTGGTATTCGTCGCCCCAAGCTCATGACTTCCCTACCGAGCCGCGAGAATAACCACTATCGATTTGGCCGACGTGCCCATAGATAGCGGCTCTGGGTATTTTGGTTCATCGGAGGATGCGTCGACTGAGGACAAGGACGCGGTGGACCTAGAGAAGGGTCTTACGGGGGTTGAGGGTGTCACCGGAGTTGAGACCGAGACACCCGGGATATCCCGCACCCTGTGACGACTCAATACGAGGACTCAGAGCTCCACAATAAGCTTGCTGCCGATCTTCAGAATCTCAATTCTGACCACGGGTAGACAATGTTCTAAAAGGCGCTTAGCGGGAAGTTGTCACATAAGTGGCTAGGCGAGTGCCTAGGCAGACTTAGAACAAACTTGATTATTTTATTATATTCTAGCGTATAACACAAGTCAATAATTCATATAATGTAATAATAATCGATAATATCACTCATAAACCCAAATTTACGATGTTTAACTAACGTTTAAGTAAATAAGCGCAAGACTACGTGTCCAACTGACGACTCGAAACCTTCAAAAATCCAAAATCATAGGTTCGAATCAAAAGTAAATAAATCCCAAATTGAGGGATAAAAAAACCTGAAGTCGACTAATCACCTTCCTAGACGATAAAACTGAATAATCGCTAAAGTAGATGGGCCTAATCGGGGTTCATGCAGCGCTTAAACGAGGCTAGGAGGTGTCTAGGTGGATATCCGCCTAGAGACCCGCCTAGGCTTTAAAATTTCTAGGTGACTTTCCACCTAGTGCATTCGCACAATTTTAAGGTTAGTCCGAGTTTGAAAGTTGAGCAATTCAGCTCCGTTTTCTTGGATACAACAAGTGAAATTTTTTCCTTGAATTGAGTTCCATAAATTGAAAAAGAAATATGTTTGAAACGGACTAGGATCCTCTCCTCATATTAATTTCCTAATATTTACCTAATAAGACTATTTAAACCGTTCAATCAATTCAATGGTCAGGATTATATCCCTAATTTGCCCAACATCAGGAAATCTCTAATCTATCCCTCCTCTGTCTTCTCCTCTAACCTCTCCTCTCTCCATCTCTGTCACAGACTCACAACAATTTCAATTTACATCAATCAAGCAATTCCCCTAAACAAAGAGATTAGTGAACACAATCAAAGTTCCTGATGTGGTTGTCTGAGAAATTAAATCAATTTTACGCGGTTGATGTAAAATTCTTGATATCTCTAATCCGATGAAAACTGCAATCCCCCTTAACACAATCCGTGATGGCGAATTTTACATCAATCAATTTTACGCGGCATTGGAGCATCTTCTTCCGTCGCAATGGGATATCAAAGTCACCATCCCCGCCACTGCCTTCACCATGGTCGTTTATTGGTACTTGTTCGCTGTCGACGGTGGTGGCATTGGCCTAATGTGTTAGTAGACAAAAACAGAAAGCCTAGGTTCAAGGACGAGGGCTTACGGAGACGTAATTGGGGGTTTTGAAGGCTGAAGAAGCCCCCGAGAGGGAAGTTGTCGCTACCGATGCCGAAGCGGCCGCCATGGATGGAGCAAGAGGGAAAGCAGTGGCCTTGCTGCCTTGAGAGGGACTTTGCGTTGAAATATGGATTATAATTGGATTGTGTTCACAAAAATTCTGGGTAGCTACTAGGCTGGTAGTGTCGATCGGATATTCGGAAGGAAATTCGCCATGGCCGTTTATTGAATTGTGTACTGCTACCGTGGTAGTCAAATCTTTCTTGGTGAGTGAGGGAAAGACAAGGGGGTAAATCCTCTGTCCCCCTCTCCTGTCCCCTCTCACATAACTCTCCCTTTTTTTAATTCATTTATTAATGGGTGTTTTTGCTAACTAGCCTATTTTGAACCTTTCATTAGGTGATTAGCACCTAAACTAATTTAATTAGGTAAGCTAGCACCCTTCCCAAATGGAATAGTAATGATCAATGTGGTCAATTGTTTGACCATTGACTGGTCAACGTTGACCGGGAACGGTCAACGTTGACCAACTCCTTCGAATTTTTTTTTGACATATTTTGTGATGCCATTTTTTACCGTTTTGGTGCCACTTTTTTATTACATTTTATTTTCGCTTTAATGCCACTCTTATAATGAAATTGTTTGATGACACTTTTTAAATGCCACTTTTTTCAAACTTTGATGACATTTTTTGTTTAATGTGATGTCACGTTGACCATTGATGCCTTTTTTTTTACAGTTGACTATTAATGACATTTTTTATGTCAAATTTTTGATGATATTTTTTTTTACCGTGATGCTATATTTTTTCAAAGCAGTGATGTCACGTTGACCATTGATGATATTTTTACCGTGATGACATTTTTTGTTCACGTTGACTATTGATGTCATTTTTTTTTATTACTGTTGGCTACTGATGACATTTTTTTATGTCAGTTTTTTGATGGCATTTTTTTTACCGTGATGCCATATTTTTTCAAAGTAGTGTTTTGATGACATTTTTTTTCTTTAATGTGATGCAACTTTTTCAAAGTAGTGTTTTGATGTCAGATGCCACTTTTTTAATCAAATCGTTTGATGTCACTTTTTTTTTATAATTTAATCAATTGTATATCGATATATTTTCATCGATTCTACTTTTATTCACCGATGACACATTTGTATTTACACTTCATTGATGCAATCACTTGTGATGACATATTTATTACATTTTTATTCATTTATGACAGTTGTGATTACACTTCATTAATCGCAACCGTTTATGGTGACAATTTTATATAATTGATGACATAGGAGCTTAAAACGTGCAATCAAAATATTGTCACCTCATTGCACATTTAAAAACACAAGGTTTTTAAAACTATAACATTTATATTGGTGGTATACGTAAAAAGTAACACCGGCTAGCATCTTGATCAAGTCATCCATCAACCCAGCTATTAGAATTGCGTCCTCATTGAGCAAGTTGATCGCATCCACCATCTCATTAGCGACAGAGAGAGCGGTGTCAGTTAATGAATAGAACACAAAATTGACATCCTAAGTACCACCAAACTTGTCCGCAATTCGCAAGGTCATAGAGATTGAACTGTGATCCTCCACTTTCCCCATTAAAGTGAATGAATTGAGGCCATTGGACTTAGGACACTTCTGCAATCGTAGGAGCTTGAGGTGATTCGTAACCGCATTCCGAAAATGCACCAAACTTGTTGCAGATATTGCCCATATCCTTCATCAAGTGAGACTCCAGCCTTGACAGATCGACACAAGGGTCAAAGAAAGGATCCTTTAACAGCTCAACAGCAGACGTTCTCATAGGTGTCGGAGCAAGGCACGTCTCGATGAACTGCTTCACTTGCGGATCAGACAATTTGCCAAGGGAAGCCGGTTTTATGCCTGAAGTAACTTTCTTGAAAATCTGAGCTTGGTTTTTGTAGTCTACATAGGGCAATTCACAGGTAACCATCTCAAGCATACACATTCCGAAGGAGTATATATCCACAAGTCCACTGCTGCCATTCACTGCCAAGCACCACCATCGCAAAAAAAAATCCACCGATATCAAGAGCCCACACTTACCTGAACTACCTGCAGTATGGAAAATTTGGTTTGAGCACCCGAAAACACACAATCGTGTTGATATTTAATTGACTGTGTTATGCAATTACATCTAAAACTAATTACAAAATAGAAGCAAATAGATACTAGTTCGATTAGGTAGGTTACTCGGCTGACTCCTATATAAATCCCTCCAAAAGCAACCAAAATCAGTTCAAGAACTCCATTCATATTTTATTTACAATTACTAAGAGTCCGAGAGATCAAATTTGGTGGAGAAGGACTCCATTCATATTTGATTTACAATTACTGGATAATTTTTGGGCATAGGCATTTTGTCAAACACTTGGAGTGCAATAAAAACATAAACAAAGACCAAACATCAACTGCAGCACCATATTGCTTAGTGCCAAACAACTCCGGTGTTCTATAGTCTATATTTTTTTTGTCAAAGACCTGTACGTGGGAGATAATTATTTTAACTAAACATAATTGATAGATAATGCAAACGGACCTACAATTGAGTGTCCAAATTCTGGCATATGGCTACAATTCAGCGTCCAATTTCTCCATCAAAGATGGGGACAACCTATAAAAAGGAATGAAGTTGAGCACAATTAGTATCTGATAGTATTTACATAACAAATTTCTTCAAGGCACTATAGAATTTTCTATTTTCTGAAATTGTAGAGTTGAATCAAATTATAACTGCATTTTCTATATCGAAAGGGGAACTTGTCAAGAATAATTAGACTGTCAAACCTTACATCTATTTACAAGAGAATCGCACCCTGCGTACACCTCCAGTTTAGACTCCTCAAGGTGATTGGCGTCAATGCACAAGCACCGCTTGGTCTTCTGCTTCTCAAGGCGATCGAATTTGGACGGGGCACCGCTAGGTCATTTGATTCAATTTTGGGGAAAATCGATAGCAAGAGCAAATAAAAAAAATCGGAGGATCAATTGTGTGTGAAACCGGATCTAGTAAAATCAACTAGAATAAGATCTAATTTTGAAAGAGAAGAAAGAAATTGAAGTTCGATATACTCAGAATTGTTTGGAGAAGGAGAATCTCACCGTGAGGGAGGGAAAAAGGAGTGATAGCGAGGGAGGCAAAGCGAGGTCGATGAAGGCGAGAGAGAGAAGGAAACGGAGGCCATCAGAGGTTGAAAGAGCTCGAAAAACGCCATTGACGGAGGCCATCGGGGAGAAAGGAGCGACAACGAGAGTTGGAGATTGGAGAGAATGAACGGGAAAGAGGAAGGGGAACAAGGGGCTGATTAATTTTGAAGGGCTGTTAGCTCGGTCAATTTAATAAGTTAGGATGTTAATAACCTAATTAAATTAGCAAAAGGTGATATTTCACCAGAAGGGGAGGGGGTTGGGGGATAGAAGAGGGGACAAGGTTGAGGACATGAGATTTGGCTCCGAAAGACAAAGGATTAGGCAAATTAGGGATATAATCCTGACCATTGAATTGATTGAACAGTTCAGATTGTCTTATTAGGTAAATATTAGGAAATTAATATGAGGAGAGGCTCCTGGTTCGTTAGAAACTTACCTTAAAACTCCTAGGAAGGCAAATTCCTTGAAATAAAAAATCTCCTCCCTTTTTTTTTTTTTATTAACCAAACTAGCCTCAGTTTTTAATCAACTAACAAAAATATCATATACAAGAATATACAGGGTAACATTCCTTACAAATTGACTATGCGAAGCAGCGAAGGTATCTATGTACAAGGGAGAGGAGCAGCTTCGATAGCTTGCCGTTTTACACACAAAAGCATTTCACAACATCAAGGCCGGTTCAAGGACTTAACAAAAAGGTTACCCTATTTCTAATGACTGCAAATCCAATTTATGTAAGCTGTAATAGGCTAACAGCAGTAACACAAACGCCCCACGGTTCAGAGTGAGCATCTGAGATTCACATCGCCACGATCTGTGGTGTGAAAAACTTGTTAACCCATGACATCAATATGTTTGAAAGCTTCCTTTTGACATCCGAGTTAAAGGAGAAAATTGCAGCTAACTGTTCCCTAATGCACTCCCGTTCAACACGACCAGCTTCAGTGACAAAAAAAAAAAAAAAGCAGTAGAGTCACGATAGTCACTGGGAAACTTTGTTGCTGTTTCGATTTTCCATTGCCGACAGTGATGGATCAAGTGACTGAACCTCCACGGGTTATTTCCAGGTTGTGTTCCTTTACCTCTCTTAGGAACATGCAGATGAACTCGATGATTCTAGATCGAATTTATCACTTAGTTCATCACTGAAAAAACAACGGATGCTACCAAACCATAAACCTTCTTCAATGTCTGTAAATGCTTGAAGCTGCAACTCTGTCGGAGCAAATCTGAGGGAAAAGCAAGGTGCATAATCATAAGAAGTGCTTCCAAAAAAATGATTTCCACAAGCTAACCAGGTACAAAGATCACTCTTGCAAAGAGTAATTTGCCTTATTCTTTGAATGTTTGTATGTATATATCCTCTCTGAATGTTGACATGTTTTCAGAAAGAAAATTTTCAAATGTAAAATTTGGGCTAAAAATAACTCCCAATTATAACTCATGTCTAAAATAATCTCAACTGAAATTTGAATGCCATGATCCCAACTGTCCAACCATATGTTACAAAATAAATCGCAACTAGTAGAAGGTTGGAGCTAAATAGGATGCAACAGTTATATTCTCCAACTGGGGATTATTTTGCAAATATAATTTGATCATTGAAATTCTGTGTGGAATACATAATTAAGATTTAAGAGTGCATTTTCGGATATTTTGTGAGGGTTATTGGTGTAACTAGTTTATACCATTTTACACCTTTTTATAAATCTTTAAAACCTTTGTTTCTTACAGAAAAAAAGGAAGGGAGAATAAAATTTCTTGCCCGACAGCTTTTCTAAACAGAATTTCTTTTTAGTTTCCAATGTAGATCAGTGGATGCTAAATTGAGTCAGAGTGCTTATGTTTCTTGTTTCTTTGGCTTGTTTGCTTCTTACAGTAGCTGATCTTGAGAGATCATCATAATGCAATGTGATTTTCTTCGATCTTTTGCCTTTTCTTATAATATGAAACACATGGACTTGGAATATATTTCCACAGGACACTTGATGAATTAGCACAGATGTTCATTAAAAAAAAATGTAGACTAGAAACTAAAGTTTGTTGAAATATAAAGGTGATAAATGACATAATTAGTGGGTGAAAGCAAGAAGCTGACTGACTTGTTACCCAAAACATCACTTTCACTAGTGACAGCACTCAGTGAGGCTTCTGGGCTCCCAGTTTTGCTTGTCAAAGGTCCTGATGATGCCTCCATGTTCTGTGTTGCAGCCGGAGGGCTTGAATAACCTCCGTATCTGGTATTTTCTGTTTTTTTGAATGACATACCTTCACAGATAAGACAGTCTCTTTGTTCTATATGCGATCTTAGAGATGAACTAGACAACCAAAACAGACAAACCAAGGTAATGTGAGAGAACTTGAAATGTAAATACATTCTACATATGGGATTATTTTTGCAAGGTAAAAACCTTAGGGTCCAAAATGCATTTATAGCCAATTGGGTAGCAATTAAACTGAGTTTAGAGGAGACCTACCTGAAGAAAATGTGCTCTTTAATGTCATTTGAATGATCAGAACCGACTACTGGCATCATTTCAAGTGGATTCACTCCTGGTCTATGGTACCCCAGGAACCTGCTCAGAGAAAATAGAGCCTTTTAGCACAAACCAGATGATGTGTTATGTTAGGAATCCTATATCTTTTGTAGCTAAGTGTACTGTATCTCCATCTGCAGGAATCCTATATCTTTTTTAGCTAAGTTATATTCTTGTGAGATGATAAATTAAATAGCCATTCAAGAAAGAGATCTAGTTTCTTTGAGTGTCATATTCACGCACGTGACAATTTACTTGAAGAACTATCAAAGATAAGGGAAAAGGCTGCTTCATATCTCACAGGTTAATGGCGTTTTGTTTCTTGATATCCATGCAGACATTGTTGTAGTAGCGCTGCAGAGTTTTTATCATCTCCTGCAACCGTGTGGCTGGTTTCCATTCTCCTCTCTTGACCGAGAAGATCTGTAAGAATATCAGTTTCACGGTTTCACCATTTAGAGTGTTAGTTACCAATGCCAGAATGAAACAAATGACTCAACAAAGCAACCAAAAAATCCTAAGGTGTACTGAAAATCAGGTGACTCGTCGACAAAATGAGGTTACGGAATGAAGATTTGCATAACAAAGTCAATCTTTCCTACTTGGACTTAATGGTTGCACGATAGGATGGAGAGGGTAGAAAAACCTTAACATTTTTCATTTTTCCTTGTAAAGAGCATGGAAAAAGAAATGGTAGGCGGTAATATCAAACCAATTTTTTATGAAATCATTTCTGTTTTACAATATCATCATACTTGATCAAAACCTTAAAAATGAGGAGAAAAGACCAAAAGAAAGTCAAATTAATGAAGGGTAATTCAAGTATAGAGTTATCATTCACCAGTTACCTATGAAATTTGATGCAATATGTAGGTGTTCCGTCTTGTGAATATTCACAAGTCAAATCATTCAAACGTCAGAAGCATATAAAGAACAGAATACCTTGCAGCGGGCAGCGGATCCTCCGTACTGCCACGCAAGAGCATCACCCATAGCCTTGTAAACGTCCATTGCTTTATACATCAAGGACTCACCTCCTGACTCTATTTCTAAGGGCTCAGGGATTTCTAGGGCATGCAGCTGATGAGTAAGTGCAACTAATCCCTGCACGAACTGGGCGACATTGGTTCTGTCGATACAGTCGATGCAATTAGTTCTTACTACTCCATTCTGGATCATTTGAGGTTTGGCAGAATGATGTGTGCACAACTCCCTGCAAAACATTTGAAATGACAGAGACATCAACTACATCTAATACTATACAGCTAAAAATACAATTAGTTGTGCAACATGAACTAAATTTATAAGTTTCATCCTAAAGTTGACCAGTAAAAACTCCAAATGTTGTATTATAAAATAAGGATAAGTTTGGGGGCTAAGTGCTTGTTAGTATCCAGATTTCTACGTGTTGAAGGTCTGTAAGCTGTTCACAGGTGGATCAACTTCATAACTGAGGAATCCAATCTGGGACAATGCTTGCTCGGCCACTTCATCTAGGAGAGTCAACACCGTAGTACCTTCACTAAAAAAATCATTTTCTGTATCATCACACTAAACCTTAAAAATGAGGAGAAAAGAACAAATGAAAGTCAAATTACGCTTTGAAGAGTCCATCCAAATCCAAGCTTTTAAACTCCAGTAGTTTCTCCCTTCCCAAGCTACGGTTAATAAAGGCAATGGCCTTGCAAAATTCTTCACCGAGAACTGATTCACGAGGTTTCCTCTCAGAAGACTTCACGTCATTACGAATTACAAAGGTTAGCAGTTGATCAATTTGAAAATAGAGATGGATCTAACAGTTTGCTCAATATTAAGGAGAGGAGTACCTTTACTAAGTTCAGTATAACAATTTCATTCCCATATCTGTTTCTAAGTGCCTCAAAATGGAGTCGAGTTGCCTCATAATTGTCATCCAGATTCAGTACTACATATGACAAAACAGGTCAGATCCAAATATAGGACAAGGAAAAACTGAAAGATGTTGCCTGTAACATACTTGAGATGTCTGGCTTAAGTTTTGACCATGAAGTCGGTTGGAACCAGTAAAGAGGAATGGAACCCCGGTATTGCACCATTGAAGTTATTTTGTATGGGAACCCTTCACATATCTCTTTACAAACAATCTGCTCAATCTCAACCTCATTAGCAGCTTCACCCTTTTCATTCACACCTCGTTTAATGTATCTGCCATCATATAGAGCCAGAACAGGATAACCTTGTTACATGAAACACCCAAGAGATTTTCATTTGCTACACATTCAGTAACATCTTTTCTAGACATTATATAACATTGATTTTTAAAAAAAAAAAATCCTGAAAGACAAGGTATGAAGCATGCATATAACACCTGAACCTATATAACTTGAACAAATCAGTGCACACAACCTTTGGATATTACAAGCTGTACAAATCCATTCTAGAAACAGCACTAGGTTGGGCACCTAAATAGTGAAGAATTAGAGGCCTTAATTAGCAACAATTGCCCAACCTGGTTCCAGCATTAAGACATGATCGTCTAGCTACAAGAGTGAGTTCAAATTTGTGGCCAGATCTTGAAAGCATGACCTAGAAAAGACACAATAATGATCATTACTCTCAGTTTAAAATGGCACCTATAAGGCATAATAAAAAGAGCTTTATGTATCCAATGGTGATTTGAATGCAACACTTTCAATTATAGAAAAGCAGTCGGAAATTAAAAAAAAAAAAAACTACAGAAGCCTAGTAGGCAGTGTTTAAGAAACTTGCTGCTATCCGTGAAGCAATAACACCAATTGAACAAAAGCCTAGTAGGCAGTGTTTGGGTTGCAGCTTGTAGCAGTAGCAAGTCCAAAGTATAGTCGTAATGATCTCAAAATTGAAAAAGAGAATCCATAGAGCATCTCCATAGTCCATTCACAATTTGACGATGATGCTTAAAATATTTAGAATATATAAGCCGTACGCCTGTACCTGTTTAAAGAAGCCATGCAACAATGCCACAGTCCAAAGGGAATTCTTGAGATGCATCTGCATTGTCTCCGTCAAGTAATTGTTCCAGACAAAGATTGATCTATATGACATTGATGCTGTATCATCGCTACATAAATTCCTCTGCAGGCTATGCATCAGAGGATATGAATAGCTGAAGTAGAAATCCTTTCTTAAATCTACTGTGCGTAGAAGCTCCTTGTATCTACTCAATCCAGCGGAGAAAAAGAGATTCAAACCGTGTGAATATAGATCTGACTATATAATCAACACAATAGCAAATAAGAAAGTATGGACCTAGCATTGTCAAACAAAAAGAAAAAAAAATCACTTTTTCAGTTCAATCTTGGAAGAGCAATCTAATAAAAATGATGCATTTGGATTTTGGACAAAGTGTCAAAGTTATTGAAAACACAACTTGCACATCAAAATGTCCCAAAGGATATACTATTCAGAATGGAAAAAAATCTAGAGATGATGCATTAAAACAAAGCCAACACATTAAACAAAATACGAACACACCAAATATTGAAAAGAAGAAACAAACCTGTTTTCATCAGTATGATTTTTCACTTCTAATCGAACAGATTTATGAGGGATTTTGATCAGCCTATATGTTGAGATTCCATATATTGGATGACCACAGATCTCCCCCAATTTCCTTCTCTTAGTTATGAGAAGCATATAGTATGGTCCAAGAAACTTGACAAACCCTAGACAAGCAACAACTTAGTGATTTTCATTTCTTGCTTTATCATAGCAATTCCATCAAGGTTAAACAATTGGCAGCAGCTAAATCTTACCAACAATTCCATAACAAGCACTAACAAATTTACGTCCACCAACATGCCTATTTCCATCTTGAATTCTTTGCAATAAGCTGCAGCACTGACACCATGAATACTCAGTAGGGTCCTCATAAAGAACCAGCTCTGAAGGCTCTGATCTGTCGATCTTCAAAACTCTCCAAACCTTCTTGCTTTGGTCTCTTCCAACCATGTAAAAGTTCTGGTACACACCAAAAAGCATAAAATTCCAAAACTAGATAGGTAGACAAATTGGAAAGCAGACAACAAACAAGAACGGAAACTTCTTTAGCCAAGTAAAATTTTCACCATCTTATCAGAATAAAAGAATTTGAAAAGGAAAAGGTCAAAACCTAGAATCACCAAAACTCAGAAATTCAGCTTCAAAAACAAACTGATTGGACCACGGTAATCAAACATCAAACAGCAATGAACAATCCAATTCATAAGAGAAATTAAACGATTATGTCAGCAGAACAGGGAAGAAAGCCAATACCGAGCGAGTTTTGAAGAGAGAGAACCTCTCCAAAAAGTAGCGATTCCTCGGTTCCGTTTCGTACACTCCATCGATCAAATTCAAAATAGGATTCGGCCTGCCGTGATATACCTCCTCGAATCCGTTAGACTGTGAAGCCATACATGATTTTCTCGCTCACAAAATTAAATGTCAAGATCGCAATTGAGAACTACAACGAACAACACCAAATCAAATCGACAGTCCCAAACAAAATGACAAATTCAACCAATAGACCAGATCTGCACTCTCGCTCAAAATTTTCAAAAAAAACAATCAAATATCGAACTTAAAAATAAAAAAGAAGCACACTTAGATAATAGATGATTTTTTAGAGGAAAGGAGAATAAATAGATGAGATTAGAAGGAAGAAGTAAAAGCTCGAAGCAATTGCAATGGTGAACTAGGAAACCGATAAGGGAGAAAGTAAATTTCTCCGCTGAGGTGTCGAAACTTCGTGGGATTGAAGGGAGGACGAAGATGGGGGAAGACCACGGCATCTCGACTGTTCGAAGGGGCGGGAAAATTATACTGATATCTAGTTGACCGCTTAAAATGCATATAGTATTGGTCAAAATAGAGAACCGGTTCTTATCTTTTAAATACTCCGTACTTTTTATTTTTATTTTTTTTTATTAGGAAAGAATTCGGGTGAGAGACTCTCCCGAGAGCTTCCTTGCGGATGAGGTCAAGAAGAATAGAGTTGTTCGAGATATCGACGTCTCGGGTAGAGTGACGCAACCTTATCCGCCACTTTATTGCCTAATCGAGGCACGTGGAAGAAGGAGACTTTTTTCACCATCGATAGTAAGATTTTAATATCAGCCATAATCATTTCAATTTGCCAGGGACAGGAATGTTTGCCCAGCAAGGGGTTAATTAAGATGAGGGAGTCTCCTTCTTTTTTTTTATTTTAAGGGTTAATTATATTAAAAAATAAGTAAAGAATATGTACAAAGTCGAGGGGGCAGCCTTGCCCGTGGGCTATAAAGGCTGCGTACCAAAATCATGGAAACAACCTGAGGTTGTTCCAATCTAAAGGGTGTGGTGAACACTAAGGTTCGGTGAAACTCCAGTTTCTTTAAGCCAAGGCTATCAGAGATCGGACCCGCACCCTAAGGTTGTGTAAGGATAATTCTCCCTTCGGCTCGGCCATCAAGAGAATTACCCTCACGCAACCTTAGCACACCTAAGACCCAAAATGCTACCTTTACATAGTAGCTATTACAAGGGAAAGCCGAGGACAGTTTTGCTACATGCCAAACCATGTGGTTCAAAGGCAATACATAAGGAAACGGCCTTTGAATATGAAAGGGATCACAAACTCGGCGTCTTGGTCTCAACATCTTCCCATTGCTGTCACCATGAAACGCTTGAGCCGGATGTATGTTCATCATTTAGGTGAATAGGTGCTTGCTGCAAAGTCACTGATGTCGAGAAGTGGATGGAGAACTCATGTTGCAAGACCTTGTACACATGCAACTTGATGATATGTATGACCTGTTCAGCACTTTTGGTAGTGTTCTCGAAAACTTTTTCATTTCTTGCTCTCCAAATTTGGTATACAGTTGCTGCAAAAGCTACTCTTCGAGCCTTGGAGTGCCATCCTCTTCCTCTAGCTTCCTTCTTTAGCCACTTTAGGCCACTCTTTAGGGTGCTCATCCCACGGTATACTCCAAGCCAATTTTTAATCTGAGACCACACAGTAGAGGAGAATTCACAAGCAAAGAAAATGTGTTCGTGTGATTCATTAGCTCGACTACAAAAGTGACAGGTGAGGTCAACTTCCCTTGATCTAATCAGATCATTAGTTGCAAGTCTTCTTTTCGCAGCCAACCATAGTATGAATGAATGCTTTGGAAGTACTGCTCTGTCCCATACAACCGAGCTCCAGGGTGGTTTAGGGGCCTTTCTTCTAAAAAAGTTGTAAGCATCTTCAATTTTGAATTTGTCTCCATGGCACCAGCTTTGGAGTGTTTAAGTGGCTTCTACTATGGAACCTGCTGAGGTTAGTAATGCATCCCTTATAGATAATATTCTTTTAATTAGTGGGGAATCATTTTTAGTATGAACATGCCAATTCCAAACACTTCTCTGTTGTAAGTATTGATGATGGATCCATCTGATCCATAGGCTATCCTTTTTTCTGATTATATCCCATAGCAGTCTTGAAATGAAAGCCTCATTCCATGTTTTCAGATCCTTCAAACCTAATTCTCCTTCATCGTTAGGTAGGCAGACATCCTTCCATTTGATCCTGTGAGTCTTCCACAAAAACTTTGCACATAGCCTGTTGATTTTATCAATAAGAGTAGATGGGGATGGAACAATAGAAAACCAAAAAGCGTGGATCCCCTGAAGAACAGTCCTTATGAGTTCAACTTTCCCTGCATAAGACAAGGTTTTAGAGTTCCAATAGCTAATATTAGTGAGTATTTTATCAAGCAAGGGAGAGAACTGTGAAATGGTTAGTTTCCCTGATGAGATTGGTATTCCCAGATATCTAAAGGGGAAAACGCCCTGAGAAAAACCCGATCTGTTGGCAAGGTACTCCCTGTCTTCAGGCTTTACTCCTGCCAAAAAGTATGAGGATTTCGTGGCGCTTAACTGGAGCCCAGACACTGCAGAGAAATGTTCCAATGTATCCAGCAGTATACTCATGGAAGCTTTGTCCCCTCTAGATAGTAAAATTAGATCATCAGCATAAGCAAGGTGAGTTATTTTCAACAAGTCACATTTTGGATGGAATTTAAACTCAGGGTGTCTTGTTTTACATCTTAAAACTCAGGATAAGTAGTCCACGGAAAGGACAAAGATTAAAGGGGAGATGGGGTCACCTTGTCTTAAACCCCTTTTACCATGAAAGAAGCCTTGTAAGCTGCCATTGACATTTATTGAGAAAGAAGGCGAACACACACATTCAAGCACCCAATGAATAAAATTAGCAGGAAAATTCAAGTGCACTAGCATTTGGTTAATAAATTTCCATGATATAGTGTCATAAGCTTTTTTGAGGTCTAGATTGAGGATGCATCGTGGGCTGATTTTCTTCCTTGAATACTTCCTGATTAATTCTTGTAGGAGCATTATATTTTCACCCATAGCTCTTCCTTCCACAAAACCAATTTGAGAGGGGGAGACAATTACTTTAAGCACAGGGGCCAATCTACTAGCTAGTAGTTTTGTAATGATTTTATAAGAGACATTGCAACATGAAATAGGCCTAAAGTCATTCACACATTTAGCATTATCAGTTTTGGCAATTAGTGCAATTGAAGTGTGGTTTGTTTGCTTTAATAAGCTGCCTGAATTGAAGAACTCCAACACTGCCTTGCTTAACTGTTGTCCTGTGGTGTCCCATGTATCCTTGAAGAATTTGGATGTAAACCCATCTGGCCCTGGCGATTTGTCATCCCCAATGCTCCAAAGAGCGGCTTTGATTTCCTCAGTGGTGACAGGCCTCAGAAGCTCCTCATGTCTTTCATTTCTTAGTACAACACCTCCATCAGTAATGTATCTCCTAACCACATCTTCTGTTGCTCTTTCCTCTCCAAGTAAACCTTTATAGAAGTTCTCAAACTGTATATCAACCTCCTCCAGAGACATAGTTTCAGTTCCATCATCTTTGGTCAAGGAACTCACATGATTCCTCTTCATGTTCTTTTTCATGAGGCCATGGAAGTAAGCTGAACATTTGTCTCCTTCAAAAGTATGCCGAGCCTTGGCCAGTTGGGAATTGAATTTAAACTCAGCTTCCTTGAGTCTGATTGCTTTTTTCTTAGCCAATTCCATTGCAAGAAGGAGCTCATCTAAAGTGGAGTCATTTCTAACAGCTAGGAAAGCAGCTTCATATTCAGTTTCAGCTTTTTCCGCCCTATCTTTGATGTTGGAGGATTGGGTTTTATTTAGGTTCTGTAGAGGTTTCTTTAGACCTTGAAGTAACTTACATAAAAGGTATTGTTCAGAGCCACCCCCATGAAAGTTCCAGTTGTCCTTAATGATCTGTTGGAACTTCTCAGCTTGACCCCACATATTGAAGTATTTGAAAGGCCCTTTCTTGTGCACCTGCTGATCTAAAACCTCCACAACTACTTGAACATGATCAAAGGAGGGTTTAGGTACTAAGAAATTGGCCTTGCAGTACATGTTTTGGGAATCCCGATCTCCATTGATCATAACTCTATCAATCTTAGTTGATTTTTTTCCCTGAAACCATGTGTGATCCAAACCCCGGCTCATAGCATCATGCAAGTCAAGTTCAGTACAAACATCCCATAAATCTGAGGTTTCATAAGCCGTCACGCTAGCACCATTTCTCCTCACAGGATCTCATGATTGCATTGAAATCTCCTTGTACAATCCACGACCCTGGCCTGTTGCTTATTTCACATCTCAAGTCATTCCACAATCCTCTTCTTTTTATAATTGTGTGCAATCCATATACTTGAGCCAAAAAAAAAGGATTTTCCGGTAGCTTTGCATTTAAGCTCCCCACTTATCAACTGTTCAGTAGTTCTGTGTACCACGAAATCCACTCTCTGAGGATCCCACATAACCACTATTCTCCCAGCTGTGCTATACTCAAAGTTGTGCAGGAAATTCCACTGTCTGAATCCTTTATTCATTATAGCCTGTAGTTTATTCACATCCAATTTTGTTTCCACAATTCCCAAGAAAACAATGTTCTTTTCCTTCAAAAAGTCCCTGACAGCTCTCTGTTTAGGGATACTGCCCCAACCCCTTACATTCCAAGTGGCGATAATCATGTTGACTGTTTTGGAAGGGTGCTAGGCCCTTTGTCATTGGAGCTATCCTTTTCTTGTCCCTGCACAGGCCAATACGTTAGTCCTAGTACCATTTCCTTCTTGTCCTTACCTTCAGTATTCTCATCCATGTCCATATCCCTCTCTTCTGATTCCAGCAGTTTTTGTTCAATATGAGATCCTTGAGTACCATTTCTGTTCAGTCTATAGCTTCTCCTTACTTTATCTGCTAGAGTCCAGGTCAGTTTCAACCTCCCATGTGAGGTCTGTTCTTGCATCTTTATGTCTTTAGAGGAACTTGGATTGCTATAAGTGGTAGTGTCATTCCTATCTTCACCCATAGTTGATACTTCTTCTTGGATTGTCTGAGTCTGATCCAGGTTGTGAAGGACATGAAAAGTGTTATGATCAGCAAAACTCACCTTCTTATGAGTTGTCTTTCCTTTCCTTTTGTAAACATTTATGTCTTTCTCAATACACTGCATCTCCTTTTCCAGTCTAAGAGAGGCTTCTCTGTAGAGCAACTGGGTTCCTTGAAGATCCACAGCTTTAGGAGGAGGTGGTGGGGAGGCTTTTTTCTTTTGATAGGCCTTGTATTTTGTTGAGGCGTAGCCGCAAGATTTCTATTACGCCTTGTTTCAAAGCTAAAGCTTCAACTTTGAGAGGGGTTTGACTACCCAGAATTTGGTAGCCAATGTGTATATGTTTCCATTCCAGTCCCGGATAATAGTCCCAGATGAGCTTTTATTGTTTGCTAGGGTAGATCCACTACTACATTAAGAGGCTATTGTGGCACCCAAAAATTGCCACATAAAGAGAAAAATCCGCTTCTTAAAGTCTAATGTAGCGGTTTGTTTATCGCTACATTAGCTCGCGCTACCTAGGGGTGTTATGTGAGACAAGCTACTCGTGATCGGCTCGGGTACTCGTATAAAACTCAGCTCGAGCTCGATCATATTTAAAAACGAGTGAGTATGAGCAGAATTTCGAGCTCGTCACGAGCTCGAGCCGAGCTCAAGCTTTATACGAGCCTGCTTGTATAACTCGTATTAAATGGGTAATTACGTAATTTTCCTTAGCGCATTTCACCCAAATTTAGGTTTTCTCCTTGATTGATGCCACTTCTAATCTCCATCACTTTCAGACTTCCTTCCCTCGGCTCCAGGGCGTTCCAACCTCCAGGCCTCCATTACTAGTTGGGATCTCGTCCTCAAGCAGTCAAGCATCGCCTTATCAGATCTCGTCTCGTCGGGGTGTCTTCCTCCAACCTCGGTGCCTCGTCGACGTTGCGTTGTCTCTTCTAGCCCAGGTTTGCTCTGATTTCTAGCCATTCGATCCCCTTTTGATTTTGGGGTCTTTCTCGAATCTCGCCCTTCTCACCCATCAGATCTCGTCCTATCAGATCTCATCCTTGTAGTTCCCTTCAAAGCTCGACATACCGACTACCGAGTGCCTACTCGTACAGTCGTACCCATCTCACACCCTCGACACCACCCCTGTCGCCTCCAACCTAGTGATTGTGAGTTCAACTTATTTATAAACCTAAATCTATACTGAAATCTGAAATTTGAAAACTAAAATTGAAATTGTAAAATCTGTACTAAGATTAGAAATTTGTAAAATCTCTACCGGTATTGGAAGAAACATTTGTAATCTGTCATTTGCTAAAATCTGCAATCTATCATTTGCTAAAAAAATCTGCAATCTGTCATTTGCTAAAAAAAATTGTAATCTGTAAAATCTGTGATGTGTAAAATTTGTCTGTAAGTTGCTGAATTTGTACTGAAAAAAAATGTAATCTGTCATTTGGTAAGAACAATTGTAATCTGTAAAATCTGTTATATGTAAAATCTGTAATATGTGCGATATGTAAAATCTGTAATGTCATTTTCAGTTTTAGATTGAACTTATGCTTCTATTGTGTATTAGTGTAATCTTTGGAGTGAATTTTTTGGAGTTTGGACTGAATGTTTAGTGTAATACTGCAATGCAACAAAGATATGTTTGCTTGCTAAATCAGACAAAAAATGTATGTTTCACGAGCTAAAAACGAGCCCAACTTGAGCTTTCAACAAAATAAGCTTCACATGAGCTGGAAACTTGAAAATGAGCAAAACGAGCTCGAACGAGCTCGCGAGCTCGAGCTCGACTCGAACAAAAACGAGCAAAATGAGCTCGAGCTCGAGCTTCTTATACAACTCGCGAGCCGAATACAAACATGATTTTAAGCTCGTAAAAAAATCAGGCTCGGCTCGAGCTCGGCTCAATAAAAAACGAGCCGAACATGAGCACCTAGGTACTCGACTCGTTCGACTCGAATAACACCCCTAGCGCTACCTTAGTTCAAATGTTGCGGTTTTTTAAAGCAATTGTAGCGGCTATTAGACAATGTGATTAAACGCCACATAATACATATAAAACCGCTACCTAATGATGTAATGTAGCGTTTTTTCCCAAGTTAAATTTTAATAGGTGGCGGTTTTTAGAGTAGTAAGTAAGGTGATTGTGGCACTTTTTAAGGGTCTAGGTGGCGGTTTTTAGAGTAGCAAGTTAGATAAGTGTGACAGTTTTCAAAGGTATATGTGGTGGTTTTGGGAATCACAAGTGAACCAGATGTGGCAGTTTTTTTTAGCCTTAGCTAGCGGCTTATAGTGAGTTTCTACAATTGTGATTTATTTATTTGTTTTGATCTGCTAATATATATAATCAATATTATATGTTTCATAATTTGCATATTACATAGACATTAATACATACATACACTTGAACATAAACTAGCAGCAATTATCATTAAGCGGTAATCAGATATAAAAGAGTATTCATACTTACATATTTCATCCTTACCTACTTTACCATCAACCTTAGAGATTTCGTACAAAAGTTACAATAGCTTGGTTAATGGCAAGTACTTGAGGCTAGCTAGGAGAAGCTATACCAATATCACCTAAAACAAAAACCAAACATTTGGCTAGCTTCAAGTACTTCAAACTGGGAGAAGCTTTACCAATTCAATTTCCCCTAAAGCACAAACCCAGTGCATATTTACCTTAATTAGCAAAAATGAGCCAAGAGCTTAAAGCACAAACTAGCTAGCTAGCTATCTAGGCAACTACATACCCATGCCATATAGGCAACCACAGTTTATGCACATAACAAAATAGGTCTTAACCTTCAAAATGGATCAAATGCACATTTGTTCTTAATTGGTCAACCAACATGCATTATAGATCTTGAGAGCTCCATAGCCCAATTCTGATCGAGAGCTCCATAGCCCAATTCTAAGCTCCATAAAACCCCTAACCCCTCGCTCACCAACTTTGATGCAGGCTATAAAATCATTTGAAAAAAAAAGTAGAAGAAAGAGAGAAAGAAACGAACCAAGACTGTCTCCAAGCACCAGAAGAAGTGGCTCGCACCGAAGGACAACTGCAATCGAAGGTCCAGGGCTGATTTCCGCAGTGAAGACAGGCACCAGAAGGGAATCAGACAGGCTCCATCAGTGATTTTGGCAATGAATTAAGTGAAATCGAGGGTCGCTTGGAGACGGAGGAAACTGAAATTGGGGCTCACCGGGTGAAATCAAAGGTTGAATCGAAAAAGGGCAAACCAAGAGATCGTCCGAGGGGTGATTTTGGTGAAGCGAGACGGATAGGCTCGATGAAGTGGTGGAGTGCTGCAGTGGACAATGTGATTTTGGATATTATTAAAATATATATAATCAAACTTTCCCACAAATTCATGGAGCGCCGAAATCTTCCGCGCAGATAACCGCTACCCATTGTTATTAATACCGCCACACTTTTTTTATTTTTCAGATTTTATCAAACCGCTACATTAGACCCAATAAACCGCCACCTTAGTTTTCAAATGGAAAATGGATTTACAAGTAAATATGCATCATGACAAACCACTACATAAACCTCCAGCTAAACCTAACCGCCACATTCAACCACTCCATTAGTTCGGTAATGTAGTAGTGATCCGTCAAAGTTGAGTTTGAACATACCTGTTGGGGGTTTGCGCCAAGAGATCGGTTTTTTGATTTCGTGTTTATCATGTTGATTAGAAGTGTGCACAGAGGGGGAGAGTTACTTGCACATCCGTGTTCGAAAGACACGCGATTGCTAAATTTATTCTCCTTGGAGGCTTGCTTGCACATCCGTGTTCGAAAGACACGTGACTGCTAAATTTATTCTCCTTGGAGGCTTTCATGCACATCCGTGTTCGAAAGACACGCGATTGCTAAATTTATTCTTCTTGGAGGCTTACTTGAACATCCGTGTTCGAAAGACACGCGATTGCTAAATTTATTCTCCTTGGAGGCTTACTCGCACATCCGTGTTCGAAAGACACTCGATTGCTAAATTTATTCTCCTTGGAGGCTTACATGCACATCCGTGTTCGAAAGAAACACGATTGCTAAATTTTGTGTGATGACAATCTGGGTTGGGTTTGGAACTTTCATTTATATATATGAAGTGGTGTACCCAATCGGGAACCCTGATGTCCCCCATACATGGAAAATCTAAGTCACCAGACTTCTACTTATGCCTAACCTTTACGCAAAATAAGCCTTGAGATTCTTGGTGTTCCATGCCTTCGCAAGTATGGCGCCCTCCGAATTTTGAAGTTTGAAAGAACCCTGACCTACTTCTTTGTGGATGACGTATGGACCTTCCCATTTAGGCTCAAGCTTTCCCCCGGGTGTTGCTTGTCGGAGGACCATGCCCGCTGGCAAGGGTCGTATATGTGAATAGCCATTTCTGCATCTGCTCTAAGGGAGGGCCAGTAGTAGCCCAGACGTGTGATTTTAGATGCCACAGCTCTCCACCCTTGGTGATTTCCACAGAGATCCGCATACAACTCTTGGACGAGGTCAAGGCCTTCCTGGTTTGAGACATAGAGGAGATCCGGGAAGTTAAAACCCCTTTTGTATGATCGGCCATCTCTGACGCGAAAATGGGTCGCTTTTCTTCTGATGCTCTGGCTGTTCTGTAACTCGCCCGCTGAGGGCCCTTTAGTTATTTACTCCAAGAGGGTATTCGCCAGTCTCCGAGGTTCGATATTCTGAACACCCCATGGTGGATTCCTCGGGCATGTTTTTGTTCAATAACCACGCGATCACTTAATCCCAGGGACAAGGTGGCCCCCATTCTGGTCAAGGTATCGGCGCGTTCATTCTGATCACGCGGAATGGACGAGATGGAGCATTTTCCGAAGGCCGTTGTGAGTGTATGTACGCGCGCCAAATATTAAGGTAGCATCCCTGTCTTCGCCTCATATTCTCCTTTAACCTGCCGAGCCGCCACTTCTGAATCCGTGAAAATCTGGACTTGTCGAGCCCCGTTAATTAATGCTTTCTCAATACCCGTGATCAGAGCCTCATACTCTGCTTCATTGTTGGTAGCTTCAAACAATAGTTCGAATGATTGATCGATTATTTCCCCGCTTGGGCTCGTGATGGTAACCCCAGCTCCACATCCTCTTGTCGATACTGATCCGTCAACGTTAATGACCCAGTCTTCCCCACCACGATCCTGATGATCCGTAAAGACAACTTCCACTACAAAATCGGCCAAGGCTTGAGCCAAACATGATTTTCTGGGTTTGAAATGTACGTCAAATTCGGAAAGCTCTATCGCCCACTTGACCATTCTTCCTGAAAGCGATGGCGAGTGCAGGATCTGGTGGAGGGGCAAGTCGAAAAGTACCTCGATGGTGTGAGCCTGAAAGTAAGGCCTTAATCTTCGTGCAGCAAAAACCACAAATAGGGCCATTTTCTCAATCGAAGTGTATATGGATTCAGCTGACTGCAAGACCCTGCTAGCGAAATAGATGGGGAGTTTCGACTCTCTAGTAAGCACTGTACTGATGGTCCACTACAAAAAAAATTAATTTAGCTTCGGCAAAAAGCCGTGGCAAAAGCCTCTTCTAGGGTGGCAAAAGGCATCTAGCTTCGGCTCTGTGACGGCTAATGGGGGCGTGGCGAGTTCGGCCGTGGCAAAATTTGATAGCTTCGACTACTAGCCGTGGCAAAGATATTAGCCACGGCTATGCGACGATAAGTTGCCGTCGCTAGTGAAGTTCAGGCGCCAAAATTTTGGCTCCTTTTTCCTTTGGTTGTCACGACACATTTGCCACGGCAAGCTGCCGTAGCTAAGATGTGGGTGAAAATAAAAAAAAACTGCTTTTTAGCCCGGAATCTTCAGACCCGGGCTTAAAAGTCCAATATTTTGTTAAAAAAATAAAATTTATTTACAATAAATATACACACAATTTACATATATAATATAATTCATTAATTATACAATATTTCCATATATATTAAAATGTCAAAAAAACTACATAATTTATTTACCTACTTTCATTAATTATACAAAATTTAATGACTTTTGTTATAAAAAGAGAAGCTACCTAGCTATACAAGTAACCTTTAGATTTCATAAGCTTCCTCAAGATTGGAATCTTAGTGAAGTTTCCCTTAAACTTCTTCATCAATGAATGGAGCATTTGTAAACCTGGAATAAAAAAACAGAATACACCTTTGGTGAATATAAAAGGAAGCGACACCTTCTATACATCTGAAATAACTAATCGAGAATAAGGTACCATTTTTATTAAGAATATCGATCAGAACTGTTCGAGACTTTGTTTCAAGATGGCATCCAGGATCATAGAAAGATCTCTGTTACTGCCAAAAAAAATGCAGAATGGACATGGGACACATTCCAACATATGTGAACACACTATTTGAAGGGGGCAACAACTAAAAAATGGGGTAGTAAGAACAAACTGACCTCTGAATTGTCTCATGATGGCTACAATCATTTGAAGGTGCAGTAAGAACCAAAAGTTTCAAGTAGCCCTTGAAAGCATCCTGTCACACCAGAGAACATCAAGAACTTGCTCAAAGCCAACCATTACTCAATAAAAGCAGACAGAGAAGCAGGGAAGAGATGAAAAGGATTTCCTCAATATATTATCAAGTGCTCAAGTAGCTTTTCGTATAAAAACAATAGTTTTTGGAAAATAAGATTCCAAAAAAGATGGAAAATAAGATTTCTTATTGAAAGTGTTATTTTTCTTCCTTTCTATTCTTTTTTTCCCCTTTAAAGGTTATTTTTCATGCATCTGATTCATATTATTCTGAAGAGTGCTAACATTTATGATATTTCAGATTGAATGACTTACAAGTGAAAGATTTTCATATTGATGGATGAAGCTAAGCTATTTCATGCAAGAAGGTGATGTTGAAATTCATGATATTGATTTCAGACGGATAAACAAGCACTCATATATTTCTTATTGAAAGTGTAAGCACTACAAAAATACATATATGATCCAAAGAGCTCGACTTACAAGTACCAACCCATGATTTAGCAGCTGCAGCAACAGCCTTCGACGTACCATTCATTCCTCAACTATCCTCATTATAATCCCCAAGAAAATATGCACCTAGAAACCAACCTAACATTGAACCAAAACATCATGGCAGTCAGACAAGAGGTATCATATTCATAACCCATCAATTTAAAATTTCTATACCCATTTCAGATCAAAAAAACCCTACCAGCAATGAAAGGATCCGCTGTTTTTAGTGTCTTGATGTCGAAAACTAAGAATCCATGGCTGAATCTTCCAACTGCAGAGATTAGAATAAGTATGACATTTGCTGAACATGGTTTTCCTGGTGAAGTAAAACATAAATGCAAGACTTACATACTGTTGATCAAGACAAATTCAAGACACTCAATAAATCAGAAAAGAGAGAACGGGTATACTTGACAAAATCATTCTGAAGCAAATGAAACTATCAGATTATGAGTAAGAGTGAAAATCAGTAAGTGGTGCAGATATTAGCAATTATAATGGATGTGTACCAAGTGAATTGAGAGCTTGAGATCAAGCTGTGCAAAACTGATGGGGAAACAAAGAAAGAATTTCAGTAGAAGATGAAGGTGTTTAGGGCCAAAGTAGGATTCAATAATTAAAAGCCCTAACTATTGGCTAGCTAGAAAATAGAAGATTGACAATGAAAATCAACTAAAGCTCTTGGGTCAAGACCTGTGCAGATCAGTGCCACAACCAAAAAGAATAGAATGTCAGCAAAACTACAAACAAGTACCTGTAAATCACTTGAAAGATCTTTCATATTGTCTTATGAGAGCTCTTTCATATTGTCTTTGCGTCTCATGTAGAATTCCTATAAATTTATGACAGAACAAGTGTTAAAACAAACTGTATTTTTGTAGATCAACATTGCATCAAAACATTTGATATTGAAAGAGCACAAGGTGTAAAAGCTATTTACTAGATATAATATAAGGGTAGACAACCTCCATAAAAAAAAAGTATACTAAGTAGTCAAGGCAATTCTTATTCTTAATAAAAATTCATCACCACAAGAAAATAGTCTTAGAAGTATAAACTTTACAAGGAAGATAGAAAGAAAAATTTAGATAAGAGACAAGGCATTACTCAATTTATGTGGCTTCCTATTGAAATCAACTTCTTCCAGCATTGACTCTCTAATGCCTTTCATGATTCCAACCTAAAAGACGACCAAAGTCATGACCCAGGTAGCTGTCATAATCACTTGCAGAAGATCGTTCAAGCCTCACAAAATCGCATGTAAGATGATTGCCGACATGGAGAAGAATCCCAACCACAATAGCTCCAGCAATGGTCTGTAGAAAATGAAATCCACCACAATTAAAAGGTAACAGAATAAGAGCAATAAACATAGGTCAGTTGTAACTTGATTGTTAGTCTTTTTACTAACAAAGGTAACAGAATCTAGCTTAAGGATCATGATCACTGCTAAATTGCTAATATCAGCGGTGATCCTTTTAGGCAATGAACTGTTCTGAAACTATTTATCTTTTCACTGAATTGAACAGTTAGTTTTATTACTAGGACCATTAGTTAAGCATCTTACTTGAAAATTTTGCATTCTTTTTTCAGAAGAGAATTTTGTACTCTTACTGCAGGTCTTAATACTTCAATTTGCTGTCATATATTGCTAGCAATAAATTTTGACTTTGTAATTGGAAACTTTGTCAACATCACGTTAGGTGTACAACAAATTGAAATAAACAAATTAAGGTAGGGAGTTAACCCAACAGTTAGGTCACCAGAGCTTATTGACTTTGTACAAGTCATGTATTTTCTTGTTGGATACCTACTAAATTGTTAAATTGCACAAGTTAACATCAATCCATATTTAACCAGAAATATATTTAACACCAATTAAAATTGTATTTTCTTCTTTCTAGTTGCCTCCAACTTTTTCTGTCTTTACTCTTTACCTGTAGCTTTTGTATTTCCACTAGTGAAATATTTCAGCCAATTTAGAACTCGGGCAAAAAGTATTGAAAAGCACTTTGCCAATGCTAAAATGCGCCTAATATTCTCTACTTGAAAGTCACAAGAAAGCAAAATTCTTCATAGGATACCACATGCAAATCCACAAACTTTCACATATGTTTTGCAAGATAAACAGTAACATATTATTATATACTCCATATTATATAGACTGTAGCAATGCAAATAAAAATACCTTGTGGAAGTTGATGTTATCATCAAAGGGAAGAAGGTGAGTCAACCTAGTCGACCGGAGCCAAGTTAAGGTGTTCCTACAAACATGGAACAGAATGAGGGCCATATTGAGCTTCAAGGTTTCGACTGCACCCTTTGCGATGGTAAGGCAGTAACCCATGACTTTGAAGGCATTTTTGTTCTTGTACTGGATGAGAGAGATGCCGATGACGATGAGATGTCGAAGAGAGTGAGGTTATTTTCAAGCGTAGGGCGTTGGTGGTGGCAAGGCGGTGGTTGTGAGCGACGCGGTGGCGAGTGAGGTAAGGGCGCTTCAAGAGAGGTGTGTGAACGGGAGAAGGCGGCAAGGCGGTGGTGGTGACTGGTGAGTGAGGCTAGGGTTTTCAGATCTGGAAGAAGAGGAGGAGAGGGACGAATAACGGAGGGTGGTGGGTTAGGGGTTTTCAGATCTGGAGGCGAGGAGCATTGCTTGGCTTCAGATTCGGCGACAATTCAAGAGGAGGAGAGTGCCGGCCGTCGGCTGGGAGGCGGCCATGGACGGATATGAGGGACTGAGAGATGGACAAACAGAAGAGGAAGGGTTTCTAGATCTGAAAGCGATAGTGAGTAAAGAGGCATAAAAACGGGTTAGGTTTCTTTTTTTTAAAAAATAAAAATAAAAATAAAAATAAAATAATACGTTTTAGCCACGGGAACACTACTACCGTTGCTAGTAGGGGTGGCAAAATCGACCCAATAGCCACGGAAATCTTGCCGAAGCTACAAGCAGTGGCTATTGTCTTTGTTTTTCCGGATTGGAGGCTTGCCGTGGCTAATGCCGTGGCAAAAGAGTATCAATTGCCACAGTAAGCATCTGCCGAAGCTAGATAGTGTGGCGAATTTAATTTTTTTTTGTAGTGGTCGTTGATCCGACGGCGAGGTACAATTGCAGGGTTTCATGCTCGCGTGGAAAATGAAGGGTGGGCAAAGTGGTCAGGTACTCCTTCATACTTTTGAAGGCTTTATCCAAAGCGGCAATCCACTCGACCGGACCTTTCTTTTTTATTTGCTCGAAGAAAGGAAGGGAGTGATCGGCTAATCGTGAACGGAATCTGCTTAAGTAGTTGACGGACCCATTCAATTTTTGAATATCATTCAACGTCTTTGGGGGAGCCATGTCGATGATGGTCTACACCTTTGATGGATTTACGTCGATTCCACGATGGCTTATCATGAAACCCAGGAATTTTCCAGAATCCACCCCGAAAACACACTTTTCCGGATTTAGGCAAACGCGATTCCTTCTCAGCGTGTCGATGGTTTCCTGTAGATCTTTGCAGTGGTCCTCCTTTGCAAGACTTTTGACCATGATATCATCGACATAAACTGCAACATTTTTTCCGATCTGCGACACAAACACTTTCTCTATCATCCGCTGAAAGGTGGCACCCGCGTTCTTGGGCCCGAACGGCATTACCTTATAACAAAAGGTTCCCTGGTTGGTGATGAAAGCAGTGATTTTTTCATCGCGAGGGCTCATTTTTATTTGATTATAGCCGGAATAAGCATCTAGAAAACTTAGAGTGGCGTGTCCTGCCGTGGTGTCTACTAGCTCATCTATAGATGGCAAAGGATGGCTATCTTTTGGGCAGGCTTTGTTCAGATCTTTGAAATCTACGCACATTCTCCATTTGCCACTGCTCTTTCTAACCAGCACTACATTTGATAACCAAGTTGAATCATTAATTTCGCAAATAAATCCAGCTTGTAGAAGCTTATGTACCTCTTGTTTCGCTGTTTCCGATTTTTCTGCAACCATCTTTCTCTTTCTTTGGCATGCAGGTTTTGCCTCGCGATTGAGTCTCAAAGAGTTCTCCGCGGTTTCTCGAGGGAGCCCCTTCAAATCTTGTGGTGACCATGCGAAAATATCGCGTGACCCTTTCAACATATTCTTGAGATGCTCTAGGGCGGGACCGGTCAAACTGTAACCGTGGTACAACGCTTCAGTCTTGTTTGGAAAAGGATAGAAGGTGATCTTCTCTTCCACGATCTTGTCGTCTATTTTCTCGGGCCAAGCTTCCAGCTCCGCCTGTTGTTGTTCGAATGTGGCCTCTTGTTCGTGTTCATCGACCGCTTCTTCTTTTAGCGACCCTCGACCGTTTCCCTTTATTGCAAATATTCGATTGTGGTCCTTTTTTAGCGAGGATAAGTAGCAAATTATACTTTCCACCTGTTCCCCTCACACCTCGCCCACCTTTCCGTCGGCGCACGGAAATTTGACGCTAAAATGATATATGGAGCATGCTATTTGGAACTTGAACAGACTTACTCGGTCCATAATAGCGTTGTAGATGGAGGATAGTCGAAACACTGTGAATTCAATCATGAGGGTTCTTCTATTTGGCGCGGTCCCTAATGTTAGGGCCAATTCGATTGTTTCGGCTACTTCAACTTCGTCCCCAGAGAAGGAGACTTGTTTTCCTGAATATCAGCGTAAGGCGCTTTCAGCGATCTCGAGCTGCTCAAAAGCATCCCAATAGAGGATGTCCACAGATAAACTTGTATCTATCATAACTCGTTTGACAGTTTTGGTTTCTATCTGCACATGGATGACCATAGGATCCGAATGTAGTATCCTAAGGTCGCGAGCATCCCGAGTATCAGAAATAGAGAAGCTGAGTACGACGTGCTCGGTGGACGCTTGCTTGACACTGGCCTCGGACGGGGGGCATCTGGCTTCTCTCTCATAGTTTTTGCTTTCCTGCTTGTTGGTGCCGGATGTCGCGGGTCCTCCCGCAATGGTATTAATGCACCCATCTGGCAAGGCAGGCTTCCGATGGTCTTGATTAGAGCGATCAGGTCGGTTGGAGGAGGATCTGGCTTCCTAGGCATTCCTCGTGTCCCTCGGGGGAGGCTGGTACCCTCCTCCCCTATTACCATTTCTTCCACCCCTATTATAGGGGTAGGATCCCCTGCCCCGTCCTCTGGCTGCATATTGGGGATTGTAAGGCCTCGGCGGAGCACTATGTGGTTTATATTGCTGTTGCGGAACCGTAGGGGCCTGGCGTTGTTGTGGCATTACGACCAGATGATTGGGATTTGTTGGTGGGGCACAAATCTGAAGGAGTACTTCTTTTTTTGTAGGGTTTGCAGAATCCCATAAACAGGAGGTGACACATAGTCGGGATAAGCCATCATTACATTCGTCGGGGCACCGAGTGGGCCTGGTCCAGACCTTTGGTTGTATTGAACTTCTTGGACATGAGATTGCGGTGGGATGATCAGGTACTGCCATGGAGGATTGCGTGTTGTTGATCCCCGAAATTTTCTCTTCCTTGGCGTTTGTTAGGGGCCCGGTGGTAAGACGGCGGTCTGGCTTCAAAGGGTCATGAACTGGAGCTTGCTGCCTCCATGGCGTGGATCTACTTGGTTACGAGCTCTCTTAGAACATCGTAGTTCTCTGGCTCCTTCCGGAATAACCAGATCTTGAAGTCTCCTTCGGCCAAGTTGCCCATGAGTATTGTGCTTGCGGATTCTTGATTGAATCTCGGGATTTGTACCACCATGTTGGTGAATCTGCTGAAGAAGTTTCCCAATGACTCGGTCGCTCCTTGCTCGATGGAGGATCGAGCCAGATTGGTGATCCATGTCAATGCTACCCCGCTCAGCGTAGATGGAAACGAGCAACAATACATAGCGTCATTATCCTCGTTCATTCCCATCACCGTGCTGAATTTGTTGAGGTGGTCATTGGGATCAGTATCTCCCTTATACATGTTGATGGAGATATCCCTCCATCTCTTGGGAACGAGTGCCTCGCGTATTTCCCTGCAAAAAGCGGATGGGAAAGTTGGTTCACCTTTGCAAGATTGCCCATGTTCTTCGGGAGAATTCGAACGCGATGACACGTCTCTGGCGTTGAAAACACGGGCGATCTTGTTGGTTCTTTCGTCGAGCTCTGAGCCGGGATTAATAGGGCCACCAGCAGGGGTAGGGAAGTGGTTGACCATTACTGGCATGGGACCCTGTTGTTGATAGTAGCCCCGAGGATCGTGCTGGAACGGTACTCCGTTCGCTTGTTGGTTGAAGTATGTACTCTGCCTGTAGATCCCCTCGAAGAATTGGTACAGAGGGTTACCGCCCCACACACCGTAGGGAGCGAAAGGAGGTGGTTGCATTTCATGCATTTTGGCTAGAATAGTACAGATTCTATGTAGTTTACACTTATTTGTCAAATTATGGAGTCTACACTAGTTTCTGTTTAATTTTGCAGAAATCGAGGCAATTTGCAACAATTTGGAGAAAGTATGGAAAGCTCAAAGTCAACTACAGAAAGTCCGAGGTCAAGGAGCAGTTGAACCAGGACAAATCGAGCAAGAAATAAGGAAGAGGTACTCGACATAATTGGTCGATATCGACCAGACTTAGTCGATATCGAGTAAAACCAGTCGAAATCCAGCAAAGTCGAGCAGCCATCACTCAAGGAGCCCAACGTTAGTCGACGTTGAGTAAGCCTACTCGATGTCGAGTACACCATGTCGAGTCCAGAAGCTGCCTGAGCTCGAGTGCAACCTAGGAGGAGAAGACCCTACTCGATGTCGAGTAACCTGGCCGACGTCGAGTAGCCCAGTGAGCAGTCCGAGATCGAGTGGAATCTGAGTTGATTAGCTTGCTTCTACACCAAGGCACGTGAATTCTATCAACACCAAGTGAAGATCTATCAAGATGGAAGGAATCTATCCTCATTAGTCCTAGTTTCCTAATAGATTTATTTCCTTTATCATTAATGTTTTATCTTATACTTTTAGATAGAAAGTTTTTAGATATAGATAGATGTTCCTTCCAAGATTAGCTAGAGGGATAACACTATAAATAAGGCTTTAGGGGTTGGATTTTAGAATCATCCAAGACAAGCCATTAGAGAGACATCGAGTAGAGAGAGAGAGAGAGTGGAGGCCGATTTGAGTTGGAGAAAGCGAGAGCAAGATTTGGCTTCGTTCGGTTTTAAGCTCTATTTTAGTTTATTTTAATGCAATTTAGTTTATTGAAATTATTAATGATGCGGATCAAGATGGCCTTTTGTGGGTCAAACAATGATCTTGATCCAGGCGAGCTCTCAAGGCCGATTCGAGGGCCATTGGTAGCAAAGAGTGTCGTCCTCAAGAGGAAGAAGAAAGCGCCACCATGGATTAAAGAAAAGATATTATTTAATTATTATTATTATTTTCAGTTATTTCCATATTTAGTAACTCCTATGTTAGTTGGAGCTATTTATGGAATGTCTTATTTTTAGTAATACTTAGTTAGGTGAATAAGGGTGGAAAAGGAAAGTCTATCCCTTTAGATATTTTCCTTGACCACTAGGTAGGAATATTTATCTAGGATTTATTTATTAGTATTATTAGGATTTAGTATTTATTTATCTAAGCCAAAACTCTATCTTTTGCACAAGATAGAATTGGCATGCTTTGTTATTTAAACCCTTTTCTACATTCAATAAAATTAGATTGGAATTATAATTGAGGAACCCTTTTAAGGATTAAAAGGTTCCCTCGATTCCCCAATCCAAAAGCCTTCGCAATCAAGTTATGTTCTTGTTCATCCGATACCAAACCAAGATCTAAACCCATTCATCAAACACACGTCAAACACAACAAACACACAAACCCATCCTAAAAAACCGTCGCTGAACCAGTGTTCCTGTCGCTGAATCTGTCAGAGCCGTCGCCAGCGCCAGGGCCGCGCCCGCGGCTTTTCCAGCAGTGTTGCAATTGCGTTCTTTGTGTTGTTGCTTGTGTTCTTGTTTTGCTTCCGCCATTCCCACACCTTTCTTACCTTCAAGATACTTGTTCAACATCAAGGATATCAAGAATATTGCAAGATCGGGCCATCAACAGTTTGGAGTTCTTGATCTTGAGCCCACAGGCGAAGGATCGGGTATCCCAAACGTATCAAGTGGTACCAGAGCCGTAGGTTTCGCAAGTTCTTGTTTTTTTTTTCTTGATGTTATTTACGATTTGATTCAATGGTTGACGTTATCTGGGGAGATTGGGATGATGATCCCGATCCATGGGCTGCACAACAACAACGCCGCCGAGAGTTGCAGAGACGAGCTTGGCAACAACAAGCTTTAGAGCGACAACGAGAGGCTCAAAGGCGCCACCTTTGGCTTCAACGGCAAGCGGAAATCGAAAAGGAGAGGCGTCGACAACAATTTCAAGACGAACTTATAGCCAAACTTCAAGCCGCCTATGATGCCTATGATGCCAGATCACAGGCGAGAGAGGCTCAACGTCAAGCCGACCTAGATGCCAAATTGATGGAAGGCTTCAAGAAGACATTCTCAGATGCTTTTCGTCAAGCATTGGTGTTACACTTTTCCACTACTCCAGCGGTTAAAGTTGCCTCAACCGACGACGAGGTTATTGAGCCTAAGGAGTCTTCTGTTGAAATCGTTGTCACAAATTCAGCACAGCGCGCCGATTTTGTTTCGCAAATTCCCGTTGACTCCGACCTCGGAATTGAGTCAACTCAGTCTTGTTGCGAAGCTGACTCGACGAGCTTTCCAACGGTGGGTCACACACAGCAAGATTTCTCCGGGAAGGCATCCGAATCTGATCTGCAAGCTGGCTGTAATTTTCTGCCAGATGATGTGGTTGCTTCTGACGACAACGATGAGGACGTTGGGGACACTTCTCTTGAGTTAGCTATTGTACCTCTTGAGAATGTTCCTAATGTTGAGACTTCTGAAGTTCATAGGGTTATTGAGCCTAATGATATTGTTCCTCTTGATTGCTCAATGTTCCCTATGACAGGTGTTGTTTTTGAGGTTCCTTTTCCTCAAATTCTGCTGGCACCATCTCAAGTTGATTGTCAAGGAAGTTACTTTTTGGTGGTTGCTCCTTCCCCTTTGATCATCAATGACTCGATTCGAGGACGAATCGAAGCTAAGAAGGGGAGAATAATGTGGATCAAGATGGCCTTTTGTGGGTCAAACAATGATCTTGATCCAGGCGAGCTCTCAAGGCCGATTCGAGGGCCATTGGTAGCAAAGAGTGTCGTCCTCAAGAGGAAGAAGAAAGCGCCACCATGGATTAAAGAAAAGATATTATTTAATTATTATTATTATTATTATTATTTTCAGTTATTTCCATATTTAGTAACTCCTATGTTAGTTGGAGCTATTTATGGAATGTCTTGTTTTTAGTAATACTTAGTTAGGTGAATAAGGGTGGAAAAGGAAAGTCTATCCCTTTAGATATTTTCCTTGATCACTAGGTAGGAATATTTATCTAGGATTTATTTATTAGTATTATTAGGATTTAGTATTTATTTATCTAAGCCAAAACTCTATCTTTTGCACAAGATAGAATTGGCATGCTTTGTTATTTAAACCCTTTTCTACATTCAATAAAATTAGATTGGAATTATAATTGAGGAACCCTTTTAAGGATTAAAAGGTTCCCTCGATTCCCCAATCCAAAAGCCTTCGCAATCAAGTTATGTTCTTGTTCATCCGATACCAAACCAAGATCTAAACCCATTCATCAAACACACGTCAAACACAACAAACACACAAACCCATCCTGAAAAACCGTCGCTGAACCAGTGTTCCTGTCGCTGAATCTGTCAGAGCCGTCGCCAGCGCCAGGGCCGCGCCCGCGGCTCCCTTGGCCGCGCCCGCGGCTTTTCCTGCAGTGTTGCAATTGCGTTCTTTGTGTTGTTGCTTGTGTTCTTGTTTTGCTTCCGCCATTCCCACACCTTTCTTACCTTCAAGATACTTGTTCAACATCAAGGATATCAAGAATATTGCAAGATCGGGCGATCAACAGTTTGGAGTTCTTGATCTTGAGCCCACAGGCGAAGGATCGGGTATCCCAAACGTATCAATTAATGTGTTTATTCATGCTGAGAAGCGAGTAGTCACCCAACTTCTAGGGTCGGGGTGAGCCCGACGGTAGCCATGTAAGGTAATGCGAAAAGGTATAATCTTTTGATGCGATTTCGTCTTCTATCCCTACGAGCATTATTCTTTTGCGAAAGTTGAAGGTGATCTTTGTTTGTGTTATTGAAGAGAAAGTGATCTTAATGCAAATTGGATTAATTATGTGAAAAAGGGTTTGTAACAATTAGGGTTTATGCGAGAGCCTCTATATTTCTATTTGTTAATAACGACAGTTATTTGATGAAAAGGCATGATCTTTTATACCTTGTGCATTATTTTATATGGTTATCGTTGTGTTGTTGAAACCCTGATCTTGGAAGTATTTTAGTTTATTGATTTTATTCACAAATTTTGTGTTTATTTACGTTTTGTCGCAATTTAAAGTTACAATTTTCGGTTATGAGTTACTCGATTTCGAGCACATCTAGTCGATTTCAAGTAGTTTTAGTCGACATCGAGTACAGTAATACTAGAGATCGACCACTTTGCTTTCGGTTTTTGTTTCGTTTTTCGTTTTTTTGCTTCTGTTCTCTGCTTTGCGGACTGAGTAGTTGAAGTCGACTAAGCCTAGTCAAAGTCGAGTGCTTCCTGAGGCGCTAACACGCTTCCTCGTGGATCGATCCCGATTGCCTTCTACTACAATGGGAGGAAGTCTTGTATTTATTTGCTTGGAAAGTAGGGTTGTGCATAACCGGGTATCCGACACGACACAACACGACATGTCGGATACACGAATCCGATAACACTGAAAAGGTCAATCCGAACACGAAACGATAAGTACCGGGTATCCGACACGAAAACAAGAAACGGTTTCATGTCGGATACCCGTGTAACACGACACGTACCGTTTATAAAAACTTGTTTTTTCTTGTTTCTGGCTTGGACTGTTTTGGGTGGATTCTGGCTTGAACTGTAATTGCAAACTGCAAACTGCAATTTGCAATCACACACTCCCCTATCTTCAATTTCTTCAAAATGAACAAAGTCAGTTGCCTAATATCTACTGTCATCAAGTAAATCGATAGAAAACAAAACCCTAGAAACAAGATATGCTTCATCTTCAATTTCAGCCAAGATTCAATCAAAGAAAATGCCTTGTTTCAAATATGGAGGAGTTTGGGATGGTAAGTTAGAGGAGAGGGCATCGAGCGAAAAGAAGAGAGGCGAATTTGAAGCGACCATCGAGCGAGGCCGAGGGTGACCACGAGCGTCAGATCTGAAGCGAGGCCGAGGGTGAACCGAGGCTCGAGAGGGTGAGCCAGAGAGACGAGACTGAGGAGAGGGCGAGCGAGAGATGTAAAGGCATGGATTTCAAATCCTAAATTTTCGGAAAAAGAAAATTAAAAATGAACTTAAACTGAATTTAAAACTCGTTTAGCGGATTCCGACCGAAATATAAAATTTGACGAATAATTTCGTCATTTTACCTCAAAAATTCAAATAATTATTGGATGGCGATATCCTCTTCTGTTTTAAAAATCTAATTGATCGAGAAAGCGAGAGTCGGAGAAACTAACATTCGGGAACCTATTTTCGGGATTCGAAATTCGCGTATTCGAGATTTATTTCTGGGTATTGATTACCCAATGCAACACTCAATCCCTCACCATACCCTTCAAACTCATTCCCCACTCCTCGTCATTCAGCACCATCACCCATCGACATCACCATTTCCTTTCACCATCACCTGCTCCATCACCTTTCTTTCCCAATTTCCTAGCTTCTCTTCCAATTCAACCAAGCCTACTCCCACCTTTCCAATCTGTCTCATTTCTTCCATTTCAAACTCAAGGAACCAATAACCCCCCTTTTTCTTTTGGCCTGATGTCGTAACTCTTCAAGACTCAAGCCCTCCTCCTTCCTCTCTCCCTTGACTCCACTGTTCTGCCAAAGACTCAACACCTCCGCCTCCTTCCTTCACCACCATCGTAGGCTCCCGCTTCCCTGTTTTTGCCGAGAGCCACACAGCAAATCCAGTCCTCATTCTTCGTCCTTCTTCCTCGACCCATTAGCAGAGGCTTCTCCACGCCTCCACGGAGCCGCCAGCAGCAACAGCCGCCGTCAGAGGTCCCCGACGAGCCCAGCCGCCGCCTCCCTTTCATCCCTCCTTTGGTTTTCGACCTCAAATGGTAAAGGGTTCATTCCATTTCTTTCACTGTGTTTCATCTCAAAACCAGCTTAAAGGTGGGATCTTAACCCCCGTTCACTCTCCCTAGGACATCCCCGACGAGGACCCATCTCCGGCGAGTCGAATCGAAGCCCCAATGAATTTTTCGGCGAAGACGAAGGCCCCTCTAGTGAGCTTCGAACCCTCTTTCTCCCTTTATTCCGATTCCTATGTGCTTCGTGTTCTTCTTGCTTAGCTGTTCGGAAAGATTGAGTGCGGGAGAGCGAGTTGAGATCTAACGGCAAGGTCGAGAGAGCAAGACGACGAGGATGAGAGAGCGAGAGTGAGTGTGGCGAGAACGGACCGACGGGTTTGAGGTTGAGAGCGCGAGGACAGGCAGGAGCGGGTAAAAGAGGGAGTTGCGAGTAGGAGCAAATGCGAGGAAAGAAGGAGGAAGAAGAAGCGGCCTCCGGCGAGATGAACAGAGGAAGCGGGTGAAGCTGGGGAAGAAGACCTCCGTGGGCCCCGCCTTGCCGCGTCATCACCTAGACCCTACCCTACCACATCATCGCCACATCAGCCGGCCCCACTCCCTTCCTTTTAACTCCGAACAGTATGAAATGGGAGAGTGAAAATGAAATTGTAATTGGGCCTTTTCTTAAAAATAAACCAAATGTTTTGGGCCTAATTTTTTTTCAAAGACAAAAATCAAAGCTGTTTTGGGCCTATTCTCCTAAGTGAATCCGGTTTTGGATGATAGAAAATAAATGGGGCTGGTTTTGATATTTTATAAAATAAAGGGGTCGGTTTAGGCAAATTACTAAAGGGCTGATTTTTATAAAATAAAATGGTTGGGATTTTAAGGGACTCGGAAATATTTTATGAAAGTGTTGAATAAAGGATATTTACAATATTATATAATATTAATTGAGTTTTAAAATAGAAAATATTATTATTTGGATTTAAAGATATAATATCATAGCGATTTATGACAAATAAAATATTATGAGACTTGGTGAAAGAAAATAATTGAAAAAGAAAATGATTGAAGAAGAAGAAGTGCAGCCCTAGACCAAAAAAAAAAAAGAAAAAACCAAACGCTGAAAAATGAAAATAAATACAGCGTAATCCGGATTCGAACTCGAGACCAGTTACCCCATATGCACACGCAAGAAGCTACGCTCCACCAACTGAGCAAACTGAGAATTGTGATACTTAAAGACAATTATTTTATTTGAATTATCCCCAGAATACTAATATTAAAAAAAAAATTATCGTGTCGTGTCTGATACCCGACAAGAAAAATATGCCGATCCGTATACGACACGATTATTATCGTGTTTTACCGTTTCGTGTCATAATCGTGTCGTATCTATATCGTTTCGTGTTTTTTCGTATCGTTTTGTTGCGGTTTCGTGTCGTGTCAATCGTGTCGTACTTTTCTGCACAACCCTATTGGACAGGATTTGGTTTGCTTTTATTTAGTTTTATTTACTAGACACATCCTCGTGCAACAACAAATTGGTGCCGTTGCCGGGGAAGAAATCAATCGCGCCCTTTTTAGTTCCTTTTACTCTTCTTTTCGCTTTTTAGTTTCTTTTTACTTGTTTCTTTTTTTTTGTTTTTCAGGTGCATGCGAAGAACTGATCGCACACCTATCGACCCTCTTCTCGAACTAGAACGTTTCTTGTACTTACAGCAAAGGCTTAGGAGGAGACTCATGTCGACTCCCAACAACGAGAATACGGTCGAGCTCACACCGGCACAAGAGCTTGAGCAACTCCGCCTACACATTGAGGAACTCACCGCCAGAGAAGCAGAACATGCCGGACGAGAGGTGGAATATACACAGAACCAGCAGCGGTGGGAGGCAAGGGTAGATCGCGAGGTTAACGCGAGAAGGGAACTTGAGGAGCAGATTAGGCACGTCCCAGCCAACGCAAAGGAGTATCTGCATCATACTCTGGATGTTATAGAATCACCGATCTTTCTTGCCCCTGTTAATTATGAAATTCGTCCTTCTTTTATTACTGAAATTAGGAGAAGCCGATTTAGGGGAAGACCTAATGAATGTCCTTTAGAGCACGTTACCACTTTTCTAGATTTATGTGAAGAAATTGCAGATGGTGCTAATCTAGAATATCTCAAACTAAAGGCTTTTCGTTGGTCCCTTGTAGGAATAGCCTCACAGTGGCTTGAAGGATTGCTAGCACAATCAATTCACACTTGAAATGAAGTACAGGACTTGTTCCTCAACAAGTTCTTTCCTCCTGCAAACACAGCTCCTCTCAGACAACAAATCACGACTTTCAGACAAAAGCCAGGAGAACCGCTTGCACAAGTCTGGGAGCGCTACAAAAGGCTTCTAAAATCCTGTCCTACGCATGGACAACCACCCTACGTCATCCGGGAGATCATCTTCAACTGCCTTCATGCGCCTACTAAGGATCGGATCAACAACTACACTGCATATAGGTATCTCGAGTGCACCCCACGGCGTGCTTGGGAGACCTTTGAGACGCTGGCCAACTACGACAATACATATGGGACTTCTGCGGCCTCTGCTGACTAAAGGTATGAAAGGCCTGCCCTATCTATGCCTCTATATGTGCCACCAAAGGAGAATGATCCGGACGTTAGGGACCAATTCCACAATGACCAGGTACGTCGTCTTACCAAACAGGTCAAATTCTTGTCTAAAAATCAGCCTTCTTTGGAATGTGGGACTGTGAGGCACAACACTACTGCGTGCCCCCATGCCGATCAAGTACAATTAGCAAAATCCCACGAAGTGGTAAGGTATGCAGGGGGACAGTACTCAGGACAACATCAGAACCAGAACTGGAGCTATTATCGCCAGCCCCAACATCCAAATCCCCCGCCTTACAGAGCTCCTGGTCACCCTAACAGAGAAGGTAAGAAAGATGAACTGCAGCAGATACTTGAGGAGATGCGGAGGAACCATGCAGAAAGCAAAAACTCCATCAATTCCATTCACTCACAGCTGCACCACATCAACTCAAGGCTTGGGGAAATCGATATCTGGCGGAAATCTATGGAGACCCAAATTGGTCAACTGGCAACATTCGTCCCCAATCAATCAGGTACGCTCCCTGGATCCTCTGAACCTAACCCTAAAGGTAAATCTGCGGGACAGGTGGCTGCCATGAACCTAAGGAATGGGCGACAGATGCAAATGCCCGATCAAAGGACGGAGGAAAAAGCTGCAGAGGACTCCTCGACATCGACCAGTCTAGGCAATGTCGACCAAAACCTAGTCGACATCGAGGAACCCCTACTCGACATTGACCAAAATGCGAGGCCTGCCCCGAAATCGACCAACCTACTCGATGTCGAGGACCCCCTAGTCGACATCGAACAGCCTTCTGCCCCTGTCGACCACACTCCTATACCTCCGACGAAGAAAAAGCTGCCATTCCCGACAAAATCTCCAAATGATCCAACAGAGAAGAAGTTTCAGCGGTTCATGAAGATGCTTCAAAGGCTCAACGTTACAATTCCCTTCACAAAAGCCCTTCATGAGATGACGTCCTACGTCAAGTTCCTCAAGGAGATTTTGAGCAAGAAGCGGTCGATGGCTGAGATCGCAGAGGAGTGCAACCAAATGGACGTTCTAGAGAAAAGGCCAGATCCTGGTAAGTTTGCTATAACCATTGGATTTGGGAAATATAAGTTCAATGCTTTGTGTGACTTGGGAGCCAGTGTGAGTATAATGCCTTTATCAATATGGTCCAAAGTTAAGATAGGTGCTTTAGAGCATGTGGATGCAAAATTATACATGGCGAACAACACTGTGGTCATCCCAACAGGCATGGTGGACAATGTACAGGTGCAAATAGGTAAGTTCTTTGTCCCTGCTGATTTCTTAGTTATTGATATGGCAGAGGACCTTGCTTGTCCAATCATTCTAGGAAGGCCCTTCTTGGCGATGGTGGATGCCAACATAAGCGTAAGGAAGGGAGTACTCACTTTCAACATCAGCAATGAGGTAATTGATTATTCTTTTAATAAAACTGAAAGGCATACAGCTCCCATAGAAGAGGTCAAATCAATATCAGCCAGGTACATCACTTGCGGGGAGCCTAAGGTAAGAAATATGACCCCCGATGAGCTGGAGAATAGGGATATGGAAGCACAAGTGGAGGAGATCATGGCCATCTTGAATGACGATACAGAGGATCTACTCGACATCAACCAAGGTAAGTCGATATCGACTAACTTCTTTTCGAATGCTTTGTTAGGTCTTAAATATGGGGTCGATGTCGAACAGAAGTACTCGACGTCGAGTACTCTAGTCGACGTCGACCAGACTCAGAGCCCCCCACCGACTGCACCCTCGTCCATCAATCCACCCGAAGTCAAGCACTACTCAACTTCGAGTAGCGTACTCGACGTCGACAAGACCGGAGACTCGATCACTCCCTCCTCGACCGGAAGGCCACCAGACAACGAAAATCAGTCGATGTCGAGTACTTGTACTCGAACTCGACCGGATCCCGAGGTTCCGAAAGCTGAATCTTCAACGGTAAGCCAAGGTATTGACATCTCTTCTCCTATTTCAATTAAAGATTTATCTATACATGGGAGAGGTTCGCCTTGGTATGTGCGATTATGCAGGTTTTCCAATGATGATCCCAAGGAGTATGAAGTCGGAGACAAGGTTTATGTTTCCAAATGAAAGGATCATTGGTTTCCCAATAAATTCAACAAGAAGAAGATGGGACCTTTCGCGGTGAACAAGATCCATTCAGGAGGACTTGAGTTGATGGACAAGAATGGGGTCCTGTTTGAAGCCCAGGCTACATGGGCCCTGCAGATGCCACCTTGAGCTTAAAAGAAAAAAGTCGGCCTAGCGACTATAAAGTCTAGAGCTTGTAAATAAAAGACTCAGTTTTTGAATTTTTGGACATTGTTACTTTTGGTTTTTGGTTTTTGGACATTAGTTTTGGATTTTTCTATTTTGGATATTTTCCGTGTAACAAGTCTTGCAGGTGAAAAGAAGCAGAAGAAGTACTCGACGTCGAGTACCGTACTCGACGTCGACCACTATCGCGAGCAAAGGACCCGTGGTCGAGGAGAAAGCCCACCCTGGGGTTCCACCTTACTCGATGTCGAGTAGCCATCGTCGAAGTCGAACACTCCTACTCGAAGTGGACTACTCCTTCTCGATGTCGACCACTTCTGCGCACATTCAGCACTCGATTTTCGACGATCAGCACAACTGTCTAGTGAGTTTCTTTCTTTACCCTTGTTTTTATATAGTGAGGACACTGTAATGTTTAAGTATGGGGTGGGGGAAGGGCTTACTTCATACATAATTGACTATATTTGACATTATGTGTGCATATTTGAAGTTTATTTTCTTGAATTGCTTATACATGGCTACTTTGGATCTCATATTTGATTTATGTGCTTATATGCATGTTTTCCAAAGTTTGAAAAATCACCCCCATTAAAATTTTTCATTAGTGTCATGGAAGTTAAATAGAACTCGACGATGCAAAATTGGATTCATTAGAGATATAGCATGAAATTGCCTAGTAAAGGGAGGTCACAATGAAGTGCATATCTTTATGAAAACCATGAAAGGAGATAAAATTTGATATTGCTTTTGACATGTTGCATGATAAGAGGATGGAGGACTTTATATTTCCATATAATGCTCATATGGTTGTATCCCTAGCCTTACCTATGCTTATGCATCACAAAAGCCATAATATGCCTTATTTCATATTTGCTCCACATGATCTAAATATTGCCCATTCTTTACCTTATTTTCATCCGGGGATTATGTTGAGAATGATGTCACATTATGGAGATTACTATATGGTTATTGTGTTGTTATTATCATTATTGGAGTTTGGCAGGGAATTGAAAAAATATATGAAAAATTTAATGAGAGAAAGAAAATCCGGTCATCTCAAGAGATAAAGGTAGATCGACCCTGCCTGCGTTGAGATGTTAGTTCCGCATGATGGGACACCAAGGTGAGGAGTCCGAAGCACTAAGTATTTGGGGTCATTCATGACACCCATGTTTTCGACTCGCGAGAAAGCAGTGCTGAGGTTAGAGAGGTAAAAAACAATATAAGTGAAAAAAGCAAAGAGTGATTTATGAGAGGATGAGTGATGTGGAAATTATGAAAGGGGAAAGTGCATCAAAGCAAGAAAGCAAGTTTGAATAAGTTCTCCTCGGATTTAGCACCACATTGCCCGAAAATATAGCCCACTACTTTACCTTTTACCTTTTCTTCACCATGAGCTTAAATTAAAGTCCTCTTGATTATTAATGCTTTGTCGCTTATGAATTGTTTTGCATAAACTTCCTTTTGTGAGTAGATTTTGCTTTTATTGCACATGCATGGATTTGGAACAGAAGTACCTTTTCGAGGATGGTAATTGATTGCAGGGACATATGGCAATGAATCTAAGATGTTGAGAGTTTATTTTCTTACCCTATATGACAATTAAAAGTATTGCTTGAGGACAAGCAAGCTTAAGTATGGGGTGTTTGTTGTGAGCCTATTTCGCCATGTTTTACACTTACTTTTATATCGATTTCTGTAAACATTTCATGCATTTTGGCTAGAATAGTACAGATTCTATGTAGTTTACACTTATTTGTCAAATTATGGAGTCTACACTAGTTTCTGTTTAATTTTGCAGAAATCGAGGCAATTTACATCAATTCGGAGAAAGGATGGAAAGCTCGAAGTCAACTACAGAAAGTCCGAGGTCAAGGAGCAGCTAAACCAGGACAAATCAAGCAAGAAACAAGGAAGAGGTACTTGACACAACTGGTCGATATCGACCAGACTTAGTCGATATCGAGTAAAACCAGTCGAAATCCAGCAAAGTCGAGCAACCATCACTCGAGGAGCCCAACGTTAGTCGACGTTAAGTAAGCCTACTCGATGTCGAGTACACCATGTCGAGTCCAGAAGCTGCCCAAGCTCGAGTGCAACCCAGGAGGAGAAGACCCTACTCGATGTCGAGTAACCTGGCCGACGTCGAGTAGCCCAGTGAGCAGTCCGAGATCGAGTGGAATCTGAGTTGATTAGCTTGCTTCTACACCAAGGCACGTGAATTCTATCAACACCAAGTGAAGATCTATCAAGATGGAAGGAATCTATCCTCATTAGTCCTAGTTTCCTAATAGATTTATTTCCTTTATCATTAATGTTTTATCTTATACATTTAGATAGAAAGTTTTTAGATATAGATAGATGTTCCTTCCAAGATTAGCTAGAGGGATAACACTATAAATAAGGCTTTAGGGGTTGGATTTTAGAATCATCCAAGACAAGCCATTAGAGAGACATCGAGTAGAGAGAGAGAGAGAGAGTGGAGGTTGATTTGAGTTGGAGAAAGCGAGAGCAAGATTTGGCTTCGTTCGGTTGTAAGCTCTATTTTAGTTTATTTTAATGCAATTTAGTTTGTTGAAATTATTAATGTGTTTATTCATGATGAGAAGCGAGTAGTCACCCAACTTCTAGGGTCGGGGTGAGCCCGATGGTAGCCATGTAAGGTTATGTGAAAATGTACAATCTTTTGATGCGATTTCGTCTTCTATCCCTACGAGCATGATTCTTTTGCGAAAGTTGAAGGTGATCCTTGTTTGTGTTATTGAAGCGAAAGTGCTCTTAATGCAACTTGGATTAATTATGTGAGAAAGGGTTACTAACAATTAGGGTTTATGTGAGAGCCTTTATATTCCTATTTGTTAATAACGACGGTTGTTTGATGAAAATGCATGATCTTTTATACCTTATGCATTATTTTATATGGTTATCTTTGTGGTGTTGAAACCCTGATCTTGGAAGTGTTTTGGTTTATTGATTTTATTCACAAATTTCGTGTTTATTTACGTTCTGTCGCAATTTAAAGTTACAATTTTCGGTTCTGAGTTACTCGATTTCGAGCACATCTAGTCGATTTCGAGTAGTTTTAGTCGACGCCGAGTATTGTAGTACTCGATATCGACCACTTTGCTTTCAGTTTTTGTTTCATTTTGCGTTTCTTTGTTTCTGTTCTCTGTTTTGCAGACTGCGTAGTCGAAGTTGACTAAGCCTGGTCGAAGTCGAGTGCTTCCTGAGTCGTTTCCAGGAGTTTCTGAACTAAAAAGGCGGGCGCTGAGATGCTTGCTCGTGGATCGATCCCGGTTTTCTTCTACTATAACGGGAGGAAGTCTTGCATTTATTTGCTTGGACAGGAGTTGGTTTGCTTTTATTTAGTTTTATTTACTTTATTTACTAGACACATCCTCCTACAACAACACTATGCGGTGTCCCAAGGAGGTTGTTGAGGGACGTTGTCATTGCCGCTGTGCAGAGCTTCCTCGTTGGAGGGAACGTTGAGGTTGAGACCGTTAGTTCCCTCGGCATCGTGGTGTTGGTTTCCAAACTCCTCCCTGAATAGGGTAAAGTTCCTGATTTCCTGCAAAAACCATTAGTGTTTAAAAGTGAAAAGACATGTTACTCACTAATTATTTTAGACATGATTTCTAAAAAGAAGTCAGTATAGATACATAACAGAGTGTGAAAAGGTATTGAAGGAATGTAAAGTAGAGAAAGTGTATCGCTACGCGGAACCTCTCGTCGTGAAAGGTTTACACAGACGGCGCCAATGAAGCGTTCGTGGAATTTCAGTTGTACTTATTACCTCATTATGACGACAAAATGACTAGAAATACCTACAAGCCTTAACCAAGAGGGGTTATGATTGGGCTATATGTTTATTGGTCCAAGTGATGGGGGCGTTACATTTGGTTCGCGAGGATTTAAGTCATTCAGTCACGGACTTGAGAGGGAGTCAGATGATGTTCTTAATTCCAGGAACGTTCTTTTCCTATCACAAATCTTGAGAACTCAACTCCGGGGGCTTTAAGTCCAGAAGACAATCAGAGCTCTTCTGCCTTTCTTATCTCGAAATTGGATCCTTTTCTTCAGGGTCGGATGGGGGTATTTATAGGGAAACTAAGCGAGTAGCTAGCTGGTGACCTCGTGGTTCTACATAGGACACGTGTAATGCATGCCCACACGCTTAGGAGTATAGGTAATACATGTGGTGTTATCTGGAGGTGAGGTGTTTGAGCCAGCGAGTTGCTTGCTAGGATCCGGAGAGTTACGAGGCATTCGGAGGACCTGCTCTGGTTTTTACGCGGGATTATATCGATATTCAGGTCACGAGGAAATGTGGGTCAAGGTTTTTGAGGATGTTGGGTCTAATCATGACTTGATCAAGTACCTTACTCGCGATGGATCTGGTGGTGGGGCCAGATGTCTTTTTGCGTCGGGTGGCTCATTTATGATGTCATACTCGTGTTATTTAATAGGCCTATTTTCCATGACATCATCACTAACCATTTGTCACCAACTATAACACACTATAACCATCTATTGTTACCAATTACCAAACATTGGTACAAAATTATTTTCACCAACTAGTGAACACTAAAATACACCTATTATCACCAACTAAAGAACATTATCATCAAATTTTTTTTCATCAACTATTAAAAACTTACCTATTTTCCCTAAATATAAAAAATTGTCACTAACCTATATTGTCACTAACTACGGAACACTATCACCATATTATTAATTTTCTCCAACATATTGTCATCAACTACGAAACATTGTCACCACCCTCACTACTACATATAAGAGCTTTAGCAGCAGTAAAATTATAGTACATTGTCATCACCCTATTTCCACCAACTATATAACACTCTCAACGTATTCTTTTATCAAACGTATTGTCACCAACAACAAAATATTGTCACCAACCTCTTGTCAATGATCTATTATCACTAATGACAAAACAGTGTCACCACCTTGTTGTCATCAAATACAAAAACAATGCCACCATATTCTTTTCTCAAACGTATTGTCACCAACAATAAAACATTGTCCCCAACATCTTATCAGTAATCTATTAGACCCTATAGAGGCTAAAGCTAAGCAAACAGTAATCTATTATCACCAACGACAAAACAATGTCTCCAAACTGAAACCCTAGAACCGGGAGCATAGAGCTAAGCAGACAAAAACTGGATGTACACTACGATTTAGGGTTTAGTTTTTAGGGTTAAAATGTGTGTACAATACTAATGTCATCACCGTTGTCACCTAATTATATTAACTAACTTTTGTCACCAAACTAAAACCCTAGAACTAGGGGAGCATGCATAGACCCTAAATCGTACTGATCGGCCTAAACAATAGTTGGATTCCTTCTCTTTGTGTGACAAATACACATGGCGAACAAAATCGATCACCACCGAAGCAATTGTGTTTCCACCAAAAACCAGAGAACTATTGGAGATTGGCGAAATTGTCCTTTTCGGTGTCCATGTCCTCCAACATACGAGTGACCTTGTCGGTAGAGGCGTCACATCCGAGAAGGAGAAAACTAGAGGAGAGGGAAACGCCATGATCGTGCCGCAAAGAGAGCAATCGAGAAGAGATGGAGAGAGGCGGTAGAATTTGGGGCAATGGTGATAACGTCTATTTTAGTCATATTTTAGGTATGCATTTACATATTAGCCTAGGTCAATTACATGCATATTTATTATATTTATACTTTAATTATTTTATTTTGCATTTTCGGAGTCTACACCGAGTTTTTATTTATTTCAAACATTTTGGGACGAATATTATGGAAATTCAAGAGTCAATACGAAGCAGCGTATATACCATGTATGCGATTAGACCGGGGGGGAGTTTTGACCAAAAAAATATTACACCAGGGGGAAGCGAACACCCAGGCTCGGCTTTGATTAAAGAAAAAATTTGCAAAACATGCAGTTTTATTGGACAAATTGGTGAAATATCCACCTTTTTGGACAAATTAGTAAAATGTCCGCTATATATACTCTTTTCCAAATTGTAAAATTGTGCCCCAACTCTCTCTCTCTCGTCCTCGCCCTCTCGCTCATCGTCGGATCTGGAGGCGGAGCTTCGACGTCGCCAGCCATGGGAACTCATTCCCAGTCGTCTTCGCCGATGAGGAGCAACACTTCGCAGCGTGGCGATCCAGGGCCGAGCTCCTCGCTCCATCATCGTCTCCTCGTGCTCGGGAAGAGTCCTCGCCATTGGAGGCGCAATTGGACCACGACAACGACGTTGCCTGGGATCCTCTCTCCGTGGTCAGATAGGTTCCACCTCGGTCCGATGATAGCGTTCTGCACAATTTCCAGGTTAATTGACCTTCAATTTCATAATTCTCGTGTTGATTTTGGTTTAGTCGAGCCATGAAATCCGAATTCAATGTGCGTGGTTGATTTTAGGGTTTCTACTGAACCGAATCTTCGAATCCATTACCGTAGCCTTTCCTTCCTCTTTCTCTCTCTCTCTCTCTTCGCTGACCTCTTTCTCTCTATTATTCGAGCCCTTACTCTTCCTGCTACTCCTCGGGGACCTTTATATGGAGGTCCCGATCCTCGACGATGAAATTTCTGCAATTGGAGTCGTCCTTGGTATGATTTTCCCATCCACAACTAATATAATCAAGTTTCTTGAAGGATTGAAGTTGTGAAAGAGTAACGAAGGTTTGAATTTGCTTTTGAATGACCTATCCATCCAGCCATGTCTGCTGCATCATGGATGGATTCATTTAACGAATTTGAGGCCGGGCAAGGGCATATCTGCTGCATCATGGATGCATCCACCCATGATGGTTCGGTTTCTGTTGCCTGAAAACATGAATTTTATGCATCTCAATGCCATTGATTGCATTTTTGTTGAAATTGTTGAGCAATCATTGAATTCCTCATCTTACTGATCTTTATAGTTTGTTGAATTGCTCATTTATTCATCAAGTTTGTATCAGATGGTTCGGTTTCTGTTTCTCGAAACACAATTCATGTGCATCTCAATGCTGATTGCATTTTTGTTGAAATTGTTGAACAATTAATACATCTAGCTGATCATTTGACTTGCTGTGTAAAGGGGATATTTTCACTGATGTGGTTGGGAGCCCGTATTACATGGTGCCTGAGATCCTACGAAAATGATGCGGTCCAGAAGCGGACATGATTAATAACTAGGTACACTCTTTAAGAAGGTACAATAACATTTACTACCTTGTTTGTTATTTTTATAATTGCTAGTCCTCTTCATGGTTATGACTAAAGAAACTCTTCATCTTTCAGCTTGGAGTTGGATGCTCAAACAGAGGCGACAAAACCCAAGCTTACTTATTTAGGATCTGGTGATAACAATCAAGATTGTCCAGATGATCCCCCTCAGGTGAATTATGAAGGTACTGTTTTCCAAATTAAGAGGATGTGCGCACTCTCTGTCTCTCTCTCTCTCTGCATCCGAAGTTCCCCATGAGATTCTCTAGGTAATCTCTCCAATTTCCAATTCGTTTCCTTGAACATTGTCGCTTGATGTATGCTTAAATTTGATCAGAATAAACATTTCAGCTGTTTCCATGTTTGTTTAGGTTTTGATGTCTGTCATGGTTTGATTTTGGGGTTGTCAGCATTCATGGTAATCTCTCCAATTTCTAATTCATTTGATTGTACATTATCCCTTTTTCATTGGTTTCTTCAAATCTGCTGTCTTTATTATGTTTAGCTTCTTCTTGGAGTTGATTGTTGTGTTCTTTTGCTATATATTGTAGCTTGAGGTATGGAAGTTGATTGTTGTGCAACTGTAAGAGAGAGCTGTGCAACCTCTAAGAGAGAGCTGTGCAACCTCTAAGAGAGAGCTGTGCAACCTCTAAGAGAGAGTTGTGCAAACTCTAAGAGAGAGTTGTGCAACCAGGTACCACTTTGAAATGAAAGATCATATTTGCCAGGGTAGTTTCATTCCTTCTCTAATTGACATGAGCTAAATATTTGTACCAACTTTGATCTTTATATTCCTTTTTCTTCAAAATGTAGGTGATCAGTGCTTTCTTGGAGGATTGCTAGGACATGATGGAACCAATAGATATTTGGGAAAATGGTGCAAGAGGGCACATACACCATCAGGCAGTGCACAAGGCTCTAAAGCTCCTAGTTTGATTGCAGTGGGGGCTGATGGCAGAGGAGGTCGAGTAAAAGTTATGAGACATCCAGACGACCAAACCAATCAGAAAAGCTAACAAGAACAATACCAATCCATGGTGCAAATATGTCTATATATGATTTGTCTTCAAATCTTAATTTACTACAATTGAAGCTTCCTACATCCTAATTCCTTCCACACCAGCAACTTGCTGTTTCTATGGCTGCTATATATTTTGTCATCCTTTGAACTATTATTCCTTCGCACTGAGAAAGGCATAACTGTCATTGTTTTGTACACAACATCCATATTCAACCATGATATCACAAAGTTGATTCTTGACCTGCCAAATTGTAGTTTCTTGGTCTTTAGTCTCCTCTAGTACTCTTCAAAACTTACGGTTATATTTGCTTACTTTTATATTTGCACGACAAAATGTTAAAATAAAATAAATAAATAAATAAATAAAAACAAAAAAAACTAGACTTGGGTCATATTTGTGCAACTTACGGTTAAATTTGCACAACGTACTCTTATATTTGCACAACATACTCTTATATTTGCACGACAAAATCTAATCCTTGAAGGGATAATTTTGTATATATAGTGAATATATACTGATATGATTCGACTCCATAGCTAGACACTTTTAAGTATCCTTTATTAGAATCTTTCTAGAGGTGCTCAGTGAAACAATGGAGAACAATTTCTTTCTTTTTTAGGAGAACTATTTCTAATACACACTTAATTTGCTACTTGACTTTTTGTCTAGAGGAACAGATTCAGTGCTCCTCCTCCCTCTCTCTGCAGTACTCTTTTACAATGTTCTAAATCCTCCATTTGTTTTTGCCTGTTTGGTACTGAAGCACTTTGAGGACTTAGTTTTCGGCCACTTCTACAAGCATACCCATGATATACTTGAAGCCTGCAAGGCATATCTAGATGGTGCTCCAGTGGGAACTCTAGTTAATGGTGGCACTCAACACGTCGCCGAGGTGAAAAGAAACCCTGCTCCAAGGTCTTCAAGACGCACCTGTCGGTGTACATAAACTCTCCCGTCAAGGCATTCACTAAGATTGGCGTTCCAGACTGACGGCGGCCCGGCAAGGCGCGGGAACCGCGGGGTACCCTGGATGAGAAATACATTGTTCCAGTGAAAGAGAACGATAACGCAGTAGCTGAGAAGATGAGCAGTAGCAGGTTTAAACATGAGGTATAACCACATGAAAAATTTGATCAGGTGGATCAGGAAAGCTTAACCTGAATTCTTATAGTTGCTGATATTTTGGGATGCACCTTTAGAAACTGAAGCATTTGCACCTTTAGAAACTGAAGCATTTGCTTTGATGCTTTATGTATAGCTGTGTAGGTAAGAAATGAGGAACCTGTTGAATTCATGGTTCCTATCAATACGAGAATTAAAAAAAACTATATATATATATATATATATATATATATATATATATATATTTTATTATGTGTTCCACATCTACAATTTTTTTATTTTTACATTTGAACATAAAGTTATATTTGCACAACAAATTTGCACAACGTACTCTTATATTTACACAACGTATTCTTATATTTGCACGACAAAATATAAAAAGTAAAAAATAAAGTTGTGCAATTGTAAAAGTTGTGCAATTATAAAATATATTTTCTCAACATGATCTTATTTTTGCTCAACAATAGATTATATTTGCACAACAATTGAGACTTGTGAAATTGTGCTCAACATGATCTTATTTTTTCTCAATATTATTTTATAGTTGCTCAATAGATTATTGCACAACATGGTCTTATTTTTGTTCATCAATAGACTATAATTGTACAACATGGGGATTGGTGGAAATTTGCTCAACATGATCTTATTTTTTATCAATAATAGATTATATTTGAACAACAATTGAGACTTGTGAAATTGTGTTCAACATGATCTTATTTTTTCTCAATATTATTTTATACTTGCTTAAAAGATTATTGCACAACATGACCTTATTTTTGTTCATAAAGAGACTATGCTTGCACAACATGAGAGATTGGTGAAAATTTGCTCAATGTGATCTTATTTTTGCTCAACAATAGATTATTTTTGCATAACTATTGAGACTTGTGAAATTGTGCTCAACATGATCTTATTTATTCTCAATATTATTTTATAGTTGCTCAATAGATTATTGCACAAAAAGGCCTTATTTTTGCTCATCAATAGATTATTATTGCACAACATGGGGGATTGGTGGAAATTTGCTCAACGTGATCTTATTTTTGCTCAACAATAGATTATTTTTGCACAACTATTGAGACTTGTGAAATTGTGCTCAATATGATCTTATTTTTTCTCAATATTATTTTATAGTTGCTCAATAGATTATTGCACAACATGATCTTATTTTTGCTCATCAACAGACTATGTTAGTATGTTTGCACAACATGGGAGATTGGTGAAAATTTGCTCAATGTGATCTTATTTTTGCTCAACAATAGATTATTTTTGCACAATTATTGAGACTTGTGAAATTGTGCTCAACATGATCTTATTTTTTCTCAATATTATTTTATACTTGCTCAATAGATTATTGCACAACATGGTCTTATTTTTGCTAATCAATAGACTATAATTGCACAACATGGGGGATTGGTGGAAATTTGCTCAACATGATCTTATTTTTGCTCAACAATAGATTATATTTGCACAAAAATTGAGACTTTTGAAATTGTGCTCAACATGATCTTATTTTTTCTCAATATTATTTTATAGTTGCTCAATATATTATTGCACAACATGGTCTTATTTTTGCTCGTCAATAGACTATAATTGCACAACATGTAGGATTGGTGGAATTGTGCTCAACATGATCTTATTTTTGCTCAACAATAGATTATATTTGCACAACAATAGATTATTTTTGCTCATCAATGTACTATAATTGCACAACATGGTCTTATTTGTATAACACAATATTAGAATACGCATAAAAACGATGTCAGCAAATGTAAATTTCACATAAAAACGATGTCAACACGGTCTTCAGATTTCCAATACAAGCTCCAAAGTTACTAGAATACGCATAAAAACGATGTCAGCACTAAAAAATACGCATAAAAATGATGTCAGCACATATAAATTTCACAAAAAACGATGTCAACACTAAAAAATTGCACTAATATATCTTGTTATTGAAAATTTATTACAAAATTTTGTAAATTACTAGAATTATATAAACTTTAGCCTATGCGGGAGTAGAACCCACGTATTTGCGCATAAGCACATCGCTCTACCATTGAGCTAAGAGGCTTTTAAAGCTCAATGAATTACTAGACTAGAGATAGAAATCGAATACTTGTAATCTATCCTATAACATTAAAAAAAAAGTGCTGAAACGATACTCGCGGAAAAGTTATGATCGTTAAGCTTTTCTTTTTTTTTTGATCAAAAAGACGGGTTAGAACTTAGAACCCGTTAGATTTATTATTGAGAATTAGGGGTCCCATAGTGGCCTTCCAAAAGATGTGTAGTACACCCAGGTGGGCTTACAAGCTCAGCAAATTCACTAGTATTTTGCAAAGAGAAGTTAGCAAGCACATCAGCTATAATATTAGCTTGCCTCCGTTTGTTGTCAATCCTGATCTGTCTTCTAGGGTTCATGATCTCCCATCGGCAGAGGTTCACCAGGTAAAAATTGGGGTGCGCTTCCAGTGACTTGGCAGTGGACGCCGCGGCAGAGTTGGATTCCACAATGATGAGATGAGTGATCCCCATGTTTGTTGTGAGCTTGAATCCATGTGCAATAGCCCAGATTTCAGCTGTTAGTGCGTTGCAGGATCCACACTTAAACGTGAAGGCGTGTACGAAGGCCCCCGAAGAGTCGCGAAATATTCCACCCCCTCCTGTTATCCCTGGATTCCCTTTCGAAACGCCATCAACGTTAAGCTTGATCAAGTTGGGCGGTGGGGGCAACCAGTACTCCGGTGTAATCGTAGGTGGGCGAGGGGAGCAGGTTGGAAGCTTGTTTGTCTGCGCAGTGAGATAAGCTGAGACCTGGTTCGTAACAGCGTCCTTCAGTCCTCCTGAATCGTCTTGTCCCTTGAATATGATGTGATTTATCGCCTTCCATGTGCACCATAGCATGTGCGCAAAGGTCGAGGCCCATCGATCTTCCTTCTTCACATTGCCCAGAACCCACTCTTTGATGTCCATACTCGTGAAGAATCCATGAGGGGGGCGTTCATTGAGTAGTTGGGTCCAGGCTTGCGTCACCGGCGTGCAATCCCTCAGAAGATGTAGCCCAGTCTCCTCTTCCGAGCACCGAGGGTAGTCGGCTGAGTTAGAGAGGTGCCTTCTATACCTACAAAGAATAGCATCTATACCTACAAAGAATATAAGATTACTGTTGTTCCTTATAAAGTTTATCATTAGATGGATAAGATTATAAGCTTGCACCTTACAAAACACTTTTGGTTTTGAGTCTTGCCATTACAGAGTAACTGCATCAAGGATCTTTGCTTCAATTATGGATGTTGATCGATCATTGCTAGCATTTATCTATCAAGATAAAACAAAGCAATTGGACCCAAATGAAACGTGAAACTTGAAAAATTAGGCAGAGAAAAGAATCCTTTAGAAAGAATTGGGTATAATGGATGATAATAAACAAAGATTTTAATACCAAAAAAAAAATTAAACAAAGATTTTCAAATCGAGCAAGATTCACAAAAAGCTGACTAATATAGTGGGAGGAGCACACATCAAAGAGCACTTCTACTCCTCCACAGCGAATAACCTCTTCAATTAGCAAAAAGAGCACACATCAAAGCTCTTTCGACATCACAGTAAATCAAACTTCAAGGAGCAACCAATGCCACAATGATAACTCACTTACATATTGAAAAAGTTGACTAATCACACTCATAAATCTCTCTTGCACCATGGGAGGAGCCTCGAGCATGGACAAGGAAATACGTGAGGAAGACACTACTATCTCTATAGGATTCCATTACCAATTCCATTCCAATCCAATCCAAAATTGAGAACAATGAACTCAAATTAGCAACTACAAAGTGCAGCTATTATACTGGGCAGAAAATGGTTCTAAGTAAGGGCAAAGCAATCGGACTTACCTCGATTCGAGACACAAGGGAGAAACAACAACTAGTACTCCGCAGCAGCAGCAGCTAGAGGAGATTGAAACATCAGCAGCAACAATCGATCTTCGATCGATTGATAAGGAAGCCGGAGGGAGTCAGGAGGGAAGCAATCGATCTTCGATCAATTGATCCTGAAAATAATCCTGAAATCGCCTCTCATTTTGTGAAAATAATCCTGAAATCAGTGAGTCCTGGATGAAGTGCTCGGCCCTTTTGAAACAGTCCTGCTCTCTCGAGCAATTTTTGCTTCCTTCGAAGCGCCCACTCATCACTGCTCTTCCCCCTACTTCAGCACCGAGCATAGAAGCAACTGGCATAGTACCTCTTCTTCTTAAGGCATGACGAAACTTACAAATCGAAATCGCCTGTCGCCTCCAATCTCCGAGAGAGCACAGTGGAGGGAGGTATACCTTGGCTCTGATGAGCGGGTTCAAGCACAAGATGTTGGGGCCTTCTTCGAGAACGATGAGCCATCCTTTTGAGGAGCAGCGTATCCGACGAGGGTGGAGGCAACATGGATTCCGATCGAGACCTCGATTCGACACACATGACTCTCCTATTATTCCTCCGATGCTCATCGATTAGGGCTTGGGATTGCTTAGTGTTGTATTGTTGGCGCTCGTTGTCGCGAGAGAGGGAGAAGAGGGACGCGGCAGTGTCGGAGCTGTCATCGGAGTTCCACAATCAAGAAGCGCCGAGCTGAAGCCCTAGATCTGAGGAAGGGAGAACGAAGATATGAGAAACGTCAAAAATCGAAGAAAATTTGCGCCAAAGGCGCAAATTTTCCATGATTCTATTAAAGAAACATTGAAATCCGCGGTTTTGATGCGATTGGAGAGATGATCGAGATTGAATTGCTATGATCGGCGACGAGCAGTTGAGCAGCAGAGAGAGAGTGTGCGGAGAGGGAGAGCCGGAGGAGAGAGAAAGGCGCGTGGGAGAAGGTTTATATTTAGGACATTTCACAAATTTGTCTCAAAACGTGGACATTTCACCAATTAGTCCCTATTTCATGGCTATTTCGCAAATTGCCCCAAAAAATGGCTCTTAGAGTCTTAGTAATTAATTGAGGTTTAATTAGAACAAGGGTAGTTAGGATATTATTAAAATAAAATGGACATTTACCTAATATTTTTTCAATGTGGACATTTAACTAATTAAGAAATTTGACCCAAATGTCGAAGGACTTTGGTACAAATACAATTTGGCCTAAGAGCATGAGCAACCATGAGTTTTCCTTACCTTAAGGTTAGTAAAAGGTAAGCTCATGGTTGTGGGGCTTACCTTAAGGTAAGAGGATGGAAGGGGTTACCTTGGTAGAGAGAGGTAACCTCTTCCCTTTTCTCATTTTGTTGTCTTTTTTCTTTTATGAAAAAGTAACATATTCTCTTTTCCATCCATATTTATTAATTGTAAACATGTGTAAAATAAAATAAAAAATTTATTTATATTGCATTATTTTTTTAAATAAAATATCTCATTGGTTTAATTTTATTTTTCTCTATAATTTGAGTTCAATTTTACCCTATATATACCTACATCTTTATCTATTGTAGTTGCACTTATTATCACTATGGATCACAATAATCGAAATAACCCACTCATTCCAAATATGCCTTTTGATCCAAATCTTCTAAAAAATCCTCAATTTCACATGATGTTACAAATATTTAACAACCATTCAACACCCGAATGCCCAAGGCTATGATCCGAATTTATAGGTAGCTCGATTAGTATTTACGCATGTTATAATATTTCTACCTTTGTTAATTTTAATCTAGATGTAATAAAATATATTTATATCAAGTAATTGCTATTTTTATTTATTTATTTATAAAACTATAAATAAAAATAATTGACAATAATATATGATGATAACAATATAATAAAGGAAAAGATATGTAAAGGAAAAAAAAAAGTGAAAATAAATTTGAAAAGGGGTAAAAGAGGTTTCCCATGGTTGTGGAGGAAACCTTTTAGAAAAAGGTAGAAAAAGTGAAAATAATTTTAAACAAAATAAATAAATGAGGTGTAAAGTTTTGATAGGGAGAAGGGAGAAAAAAAGGGGAAAGAGGTTTTCCCATGGTTGCGAATGGTCTAAGGGTGTGAGTTGTTAATAAATGGCCAAAAAAAATTCATAATCCCAATACTACCCTTGTTTCAATTTTGCCCTTTCCTTCCTTCTCAGTTCTGAGACTCCACCAGTCCACCTCCTCTTCTCTCTCTCGAATGCCGTTGGAAGCCCGAGCTCGTCAGAGCGCCCTCGATGGCGGCCCTCACAACCGATCACGGAGTGCTTGGTGGTGTGGATCCTTCCTCGACGCGCTATGTTCGCAATCTGAACTCCGAGCACGACCGCTACACGCACCAGTTGTTACTAGTCCCTTTGGATTCGAGGCTTCAACGGAGCTTTGCGATCTACTCTTCATCGTGTAGATAAGAGGAAATCGAGTATGCGAAATATAATGTAAATAAACTAAGGCAAACCAGATTCCGTCCCTTGCAAATGATTACAAGACCTCCTCCTGATGTAGCAGCGGGAAGTCAGGATCGATCCACGAGGAAGCGTGTCAGCGGATCCTAGCCAGCGGTGAAATCTCACGGAAGTCGACCACAGGAGCTAGATCTCGACTAGGGTAAGTCGAAAGGAGATCAGGCAAGTCGAGCAACGCAGCAGTCACATGCACTGGTGGTCGATCTCGACCAGAGGCTACTCGAGATCGAGTAAGGCCCTTGTCGACGTAGGCTTGTCTTGGTCGATTGCCTGCACACAGAAGCTACGGCGATGCTGGATCGAAGATCAGTAACTCGAGGTCGACCAGTGTTGGTCGAGATCGAGTAAGGGCAGAAAATGAAACAAAAGAAATAAAGTAAAGGCAAATGCTTTGGGATTCGAAAATAAACTTTATGTAAAGGACTTTCAAGATTGGGGTTTGCAACAACGATAACCAAGCATGCATAAGGCAGAAATAAAACAGATAATCATGTGAATCGCATCAAAGGACCAAGCTTTCGCCTTTTCCAACAATTAGACAACTCTTTAAAGAAACCCTAATTATCTCTACTGATTTTATGTTTACGATCCAAGTTGTTAGCGTGGACCTCCATTAGATGGGTAATAAACACATAAAAAGTAGTAGATGCTCAAAATATGATAAAAGTCGGATCTTTACCTCAAACACGCAGGGCTATCGTCGGGCTCGCCCCAACCCTAGAAGTGGGTAGACTACTCGCGCTTCATTGCAACTTCAGACATTGATTGATGAAAAGAAACTAATTGCATTAAACCAAACTTAAGAAAGTACAAACCAAACAAAGCCGGATCACTCTCGCTCTCCTGCTCCACTCGGCCTCTCTCTCTCTCTCTCTCTCTACTCTTCTCCTAATTGTTGTGTGATGGAATGTATGAAAAAACAGCCCTCTAAGGCTTTATTTATAGGCTTCTAAACCTTGCTATTCAAGGATAAAATATCTATATCTATATCTAAAACTATATCTAGAACTTTAAAGATAAATAAAAACTATAAAGAAGTTAAATCTAAAATAGGGAAATATATCTAAAGTGTCTTCAAGTGGATAGATCTCTCTCTTCATGATGTATCTTGATAAATTCGGATAGAATCGGCAATCTTCGGGCCCAAGTAATCCCACACCGAGTAGAATTGATCAAACCGCGTAACGCGTCTTCTGGAGGCGTCCTCGATCTCGAGTAAGGCTACTCGATCTCGAGTAGAATTGTCGGTCGACTGGGCTTGACTCGGCGTCTCGGCTAGCTGGTGCTCGATGCTGCTCGGACATGGCTTCCGGGGTGTACTCGATCTCGAGTACCTTTGTCGACATCGAGTAAGGCTGATCGTCGACTAGTGTTGCTTGGGCTGGTCGGGCTGTCCTTGTCGACATGCTCGGACACAGGCTCCCCGGCTTCGTCGATCTAGAGTATGGTCCTCGACATCGAGTAATGTGTCTGGGCACCAGGTCGGGTACTCTCTTCCTCAGTCTCCTCGGGCAGGCTTTCCTCGACTCCGGGTTGTTCTCCGAGGCCTTGTCGATCTCGAGTTGTGGTACTCGATCTCGAGTAGGGTGTGGAGTCGGGTTCTTCGTCTTCAGCTTCTCGACATAGGCTCCTCGATCCTGGCAGGTGTCTAGGCATGGCTTGTCGAGATCGACTAAGGCTTGTCGATGTCGAGTAGCTTTGTGCTCTGGTTCTCGCTTCTTGATTTTCTCCCGAAATGGTTCCATATTCTGCAATATTAAATAGAAACTTATGTAGATCTCCATTTCTGACAAATACGCATATACTACATAAATCCGATATATTCCTAACCCGAAATATGCAAAATGTAAAGAATATGGAACTAAAATATGCATAAAGACATGACTACTTTGGGGACATCACATCGCACTAGGTAAACAAATCTCCATCCCTTTTTCTTCGTTTTCTCCTGTCAAATTGAATTTTTGTTTGATCTCCTCCGCCGTTTCAATTTGCCACCTATGGATTAGGAACTTCGAATCCACGGCGGCGACCTTCGAATTCGCTCCCCCGCCGCCATTCTGTGGCGCCGATTGCGACGAGCCGAAGAGGATTTACTGCTTACGTATCCGATACCTCGAAGTGCCTTTCGGTCCCGTCTGAATCTAGGGTTTTGGATTCAGAAAAGGCTTTAGTCGGCGATAATCAACCATTTCTGGAAAAAGAAAAGCCCGATGGTTGAAGGTGAAGAGTTTCAGGGCGATTCCATGGTTTGGAATCCTGGTTCAAGATTGGTGCGCGGTGGGATGTCAAAACTCAGCTGTTCAGGTTGGATTTCGTTTCTCATTCTGAAATTAAGATGAACTATGTTTATTTTTTAGGTTTATGCTTTCAAATGATATTTTGAATTGGCTTGAATGAGACGCAAAATGGAAAATTTGACGAAAGTATGATAGGCTAGATGGAAAAACAGGTAGCTTCAATTAGACTCGGATTGACATTTTTGCTGATTTAGATGAATCTGTTGGAGTGCCACCAGAGGTACAAATGCTTCCATATGCAAAGAAACAAAGATATTACTATGATTTACTAGTGCTAAAGCTATTGTCTCTTAGGTGTGCAGTTTTTACTATAATCGGTACATTAATGTTCTGTCGAAGCTATACCCCTCCTGAACTGCTATCCTTGTTTGAATTACATAGAAATCGGATTCGAAGCACATCGTAGGTTGCTGAAACCCTCGCACTCTAAAGGTCGGCCATCTCTTCGCATCGACTCTCCTCTCGGATGAGACCCCGCCGACCAACTTCGAGAGGTTCCCGATCTGTTGGATAAATTAAGAGATTGGAGCTTCGATAGGGCGCCAACGGAGGCGGGGATGTCGCCTGAGAAGTTTTTGTCGGAGAGATCAAGGTTGCGGAGAGAGGCAGGGGAGAGCCTGTTATGGTCGCCGGGGATGGGGCCTGTTGTTAGCCTAATTTGCCATGTTTTACACTTAATTTTATATCGATTTCTGCATACATTTCATGCATTTTGAGTTAGAATAATACAGAACCTGTGTAGTTTACACTTATTTGCAATATATGGAGGTCTACACAAGTTTTGGTCATATTTCGCAGAAATCGGACGCACTTTGGAGCTTAAAGGAAACTCATGGAGAAGCTAAGAATGGTGCAGCTGGAGAAAAGGCCATTTTTCACCATTCTTCGTTTTGAATCAAGCTTTGATGTCTTCATGAGAGTTGTAGCCCTCGGAAAGAGCTTTCCAACGCATGGTTATATGCGTCAATCCGACGAAAGAGGATTCGGGAAAGTGCGTTTCAAGAACAGAGCAGAAAGCTGAGAGAACTCTACTCGATCTCGAGTACAACTACTCGATCTCGACAAAGGCTGTCCGAGCACACCTGGTCGACTAGAGCTGATCGAGGACACTGAGTCAGAGACAACCTGACTCCGGAAGCCAACTCGATCTCGAGTAACTCTTGTCGAGATCGACCACACTTCGACGCCATGTCCGGAGTCGACGAGCTGTGCCAAGTCGAGAAGCCGAGGACGGAGAAGCCGAGCCAACTCTACTCGATCTCGAATACAGCTAGTCGAGATCGAGGAGCCAAGGAGCACCAGTCCGAGCCTTGTCGAGCTGAGATACCCGAGCCAGTCAGCCCAAGTCGACGCCAGTCCTACTCGAGATCGACTAGCCCTGGTCGAGATCGACGAGCACCATGTCCGAAGCCGCGTTACGCGGTTTGCTGTCCGACGCGGTTTGGCTTTCCTTGGGGCCGAAGGAGTCCGAGATCTATCAACATCTATCCACACCTATCAACACATGGAAGATTTTGCTCTTTAGATAGAATTTCCCTTTTTTGATTTAATTCCTAAATTACTTTTATTTATCTTTTAAGCCTTTAGATATAGTTTTAGATATAGATAGATATTTCTTTCCTAGAATAGCTAGGGAATGAAGCCTATAAATAAAGCCCATGGGGCTGATTTCTATTCATTCCATTTCAGTCAGAGACAAGTAGTTCCAAAGAGAAGTTTTAGGAGTTCGAAGGTTTTAGAGTTTTGGCGTTCAACGAGAGTTGGATCGCCGGGATTGTAAAGTCTTTTGAATTTAGTTTAATGCAAGTTGTTATTTCCTTTCCATCAATGTCTGAGGTTGCGATGAAGCGCGAGTAGTCCACCCACTTCTAGGGTTGGGGTGAGCCCGATGATATCCATGCATAATTGAGGTAAAGATCCGACTTTTATCAAGTTTTGAGCATCTACTACTTGTTTATGTGTTTATTACCCATCTAATGGAGGTCTATGACAATGACTTGGATTGTAAACATAAAATCAGTAGAGACAATTAGGGTTTCTTGAAAGAGTTGTCTAATTGTTGGAAAAGGCGAAAGCTTAAGTCCTTTGATGCGATTCACATGATTATCTGTTTGGTTCTGCCTTATGCATGCTTGGTTATCGTTGTTGCAAACCCCAATCTTGGAAGTCTTTTACATACAGTTTATTTCGAGATCCCAAAGCATTTATTTTTATTTTATTTCGTTTTTACTTTCTGCCCTCGTCGATCTCGACCAAGCCTGGTCGATCTCGACTACTAATTCCCAATCCCAGATCGTCGTAGCTTACCTGTGCAGGAACTCGATGAAGACCAACTCGGAGTCGACGAGCCTACTCGATCTCGAGTAGGACCTACTCGATCTCGAGTACAAATCGCCTGCAACTGCTGCGCTGTGTTCGACTGCCTGATCTACTGTCGACTTACCCTAGTCGAGATCTAGCACCCGTTGTCGACTTCTGTCCGTGAGATTCCATCGCTGCCTAGGATCCGCTGACACGCTTCCTCGTGGATCGATCCTGACTTCCCACTGCTGCATCAGGAGGAGGTCTTGTAATTATTTGCAAGGGACGGAATCTGGTTTGCTTTACTTTAGTTATATTTTATATTGCAAGTCTCGATTTCCTCCTAACAACAAATTGGCGCCGTTGCCGGGGAAGCTATCATTCGCGCCTTAGGTAGTTAGATCTCACGTTTTCTTTGAGTTTTCTTCTACAGGTATATGCAGGACACCCTCAAGTATTTCGAAAGGGAAAGAGCGAGACATTATGCAAAAGAATTGGAATATTTTAGATGGCTATACATCGTTGATGAGGAGGCATGGCTTGAGAGAGTACGCGCATTTAGGAAGCTAAAAGAATCGTCAAAATCACCACCAGAAGCCTCAATCCTGCTAGAAGGAGAATCTGAACCTGAGGTCGACCTTGACCAACACCTAGTCGATGTCGACCCATCTCCAATCGATATCGATTTATCTCTAGTCGATACCCAGGTATGTCCTTCCGCTATCTCAATTCCAACTTTGCCCTCTGTCTTTGAAAAACCATTTGAAGAACCTCTAGAGGAAGAAGAGCCAGAAAAGAAGAAGTTGAACGTCGTTGCCCATGTTGTTTCAAAGTCGCTTTTACCCTATAAGGTGAAAGCCATTCCTGACAATTTTGAGCAACCAATGTTCATATTCAAGTATGGGGTCCTCGCAAAGTGGCACGAAGCTCCGCACGATGAGGTGTAAATATCTCTTCCCACTCCACCGTTTTGCTATGGTGGAGACGCGCAAACAAATCAACCAATGAAGCGGAAGAGGTATGATGAAGAGGTATGCAAATTTCCTTTATATATTCCTTTATGCATGCCAGCTAGAGCCCAGGAAGATGGATGGGTGGAGCCATGGAGCGTCCACTCGGGGAGGTTCAAACTTCTTCACATGATGCCCCCGGATGACATCCCACGATTCCCACCACCGGAGGAACCACCAAATCCACCTATACCTCCGGACAAAGATGAGCCAGGCTAAAGCTAAATGGAGAAAGTCGGCCTAGCGGCTATAAAATCTAGAGCTTGTAAATAGACATTTATTTTTGAGACTTTTGGACATTGTTTCTTTTGTTTGTTTTTGGTTTTGAACTTTTAGTTTTTCTATTGTGGGTATTTCTCTTCTACATTTTTTCAGGTCCACGGGGGTAGAAGCAAGCTAAATCAGACTTGGCCTAGGCATTTACACTCGATATTATGAAGCCCTGCATACCTGTCTAGTGAGTTTCTTTCTTTACCCTTGTTTTTATACAGTGAGGACACTGTAATGTTTAAGTATGGGGTGGGGGAAGGGCTTACTTTGTGAATATTTGACATATTTGACATTATGTGTGCATATTTTTTATTGCTTATACATGGCTATTTTGGAATTCATTACTGATTTATGGGCTTACATGCATATTGATTTATGGGCTTACATGCATGTTTTCCAAAATTTGAAAAAATGACCCCCGTTGAAATTTTTTGACAAATGTCATGGAAGCTTATATTGAAACTCGACGATGCAAAATTAGATTCATTAAAAGGTATAGCATGAAATTGCCTAGTAAAGGGAAGTCACAATGAAGTGCATTATTTTCTTGAAAACCATGAAAGGAGGTAAAATTTGAAGTTGCTTTTGACATATTGCTTGATAAGAGGATGGAGGACTTTAAATTTCCATATAATGCTCATATGTTTATAATCCTAGCCATACCTATGCTTATGCATCACAAAAGCCATATATATGCCTTATTTCAGTCATTGCTCCACATGTTCTAAATATTTCCATTTTTTACCTTATTTCCTATCCGGGGATTATGTTGAGAATGATGTTTACATTATGGAGATGTTATAGGGTGTTTGTGTTGTTGTTATCATTATTTGGAGTTCGGAAGGAATGTTTGAAATATATGGAAAATTTAATGAGTGAAAGAAAATCCGATCACCTCAGGAGATAAAGGTAGATCGACCCTGCAAGCTGAGATAATAGTTTGGCGAGATGGGACACCAGGTGAGGAGTCCGACGCACTAAGTATCCGGGGCCATTCATGACACCCATGTTTGCGACTCGCGAGAAGGCAGTGCTGAGGTTAGAGAGGTAAAAGCATTATTACTGAAAAAAGCATTATGGAAGGTGATGAATCAAAGGAAGAAGGGATGTGGTTAAGAAAGTTTGGAAATAATCCATTTCCCCGGATCGTTAGCACCACATGGCCAAAAACTGCCCACCTTTAGCCTTTTACCAATCTACTCCTTATTTGAGCTTAAATTAAAGTCCTCTTGATTATTAATGCTTTGTCACGAATGAATGTTTTGCATAACCCTCCTTTTGTGAGTAGATGTTGCTTTTATATACTTGCACATGCATGGATCTGTGACACTAGTACCTTTTCGAGGATGGTAATTGACTGCAGGGTTATATGAGAATGAATCTAAGATGTTGAGAGTCTTGATTTCTTCCCCTAAATGACAATTAAAATTATTGCTTGAGGACAAGCAAGCTTAAGTATGGGGTGTTTGTTGTGAGCCTAATTTGCCATGTTTTACACTTAATTTTGTATCGATTTCTGCATACATTTCATGCATTTTGGGTTAGAATAATACAGAACCTGTGTAGTTTACACTTATTTGCAATATATGGAGGTCTACACAAGTTTTGGTCATATTTCGCAGAAATCGGACGCACTTTGGAGCTTAAAGGAAACTCATGGAGAAGCTAAGAATGGTGCAGCTGGAGAAAAGGCCATTTTTCACCATTCTTCGTTTTGAATCAAGCTTTGATGTCTTCATGAGAGTTGTAGCCCTCGGAAAGAGCTTTCCAACGCATGGTGATATGCGTCAATCCGACGAAAGAGGACTCGGGAAAGTGCGTTTCAAGAACAGAGAAGAAAGCTGAGAGAACTCTACTCGATCTCGAGTACATCTACTCGATCTCGACAAAGGCTGTCCGAGCACACCTGGTCGAGCAGAGCTGATCGAGGACACTGAGTCAGAGACAACCCGACTCCGGAAGCCAACTCGATCTCGAGTAACTCTTGTCGAGATCGACCACACTTCGACGCCATGTCCGGAGTCGACGAGCTGTGCCAAGTCGAGAAGCCGAGGACGGAGAAGCCGAGCCAACTCTACTCGATCTCGAGTACAGCTAGTCGAGATCGAGGAGCCAAGGACCACCAGTCCGAGCCTTGTCGAGCAGAGCTACCCGAGCCAGTCAGCCCAAGTCGACGCCAGTCCTACTCGAGATCGACTAGCCCTGGTCGAGATCGACGAGCGCCGTGTCCGAAGCCGCGTTACGCGGTTTGCTGTCCGACGCGGTTTGGCTTTCCTTGGGGCCGAAGGAGTCCGAGATATCCGAGATCTATCAACATCTATCCACACCTATCAACACATGGAAGATTTTGCTCTTTAGATAGAATTTCCCTTTTTTGATTTAATTCCTAAATTACTTTTATTTATCTTTTAAGCCTTTAGATATAGTTTTAGATATAGATAGATATTTCTTTCCTAGAATAGCTAGGGAATGAAGCCTATAAATAAAGCCCATGGGGCTGATTTCTATTCATTCAATTTCAGTCAGAGACAAGTAGTTCCAAAGAGAAGTTTTAGGAGTTCGAAGGTTTTAGGGTTTTGGCGTTCAACGAGAGTTGGATCGTCGGGATTGTAAAAAGTCTTTTGAATTTAGTTTAATGCAAGTTGTTATTTCCTTTCAATCAATGCCTGAGGTTGCGATGAAGCGCGAGTAGTCCATCCACTTCTAGGGTTGGGGCGAGCCCGACGATATCCATGCATAATTGAGGTAAAGATCCGACTTTTATCAAGTTTTGAGCATCTACTACTTGTTTATGTGTTTATTACCCATCTAATGGAGGTCCATGATAATGACTTGGATTGTAAACATAAAATTAGTAGAGACAATTAGGGTTTCTTGAAAGAGTTGTCTAATTGTTGGAAAAGGCGAAAGCTTAAGTCCTTTGATGCGATTCACATGATTATCTGTTTGGTTCTGCCTTATGCATGCTTGGTTATCGTTGTTGCAAACCCCAATCTTGGAAGTCTTTTACATACAGTTTATTTCGAGATCCCAAAGCATTTGTTTTTATTTTATTTCGTTTTTACTTTCTGCCCTCGTCGATCTCGACCAAGCCTGGTCGATCTCGACTACTAATTCCCAATCCCAGATCTTCGTAGCTTACCTGTGTAGGAACTCGACGAAGACCAACCCGGAGTCGACGAGCCTACTCGATCTCGAGTAGGACCTACTCGATCTCGAGTACAAATCGCCTGTAACTGCTGCGCTGTGTTCGACTGCCTGATCTTCTGTCGACTTACCCTAGTCGAGATCTAGAACCCGTTGTCGACTTCTGTCCGTGAGATTCCATCGCTGCCTAGGATCCGCTGACACGCTTCCTCGTGGATCGATCCTGACTTCCTACTGCTGCATCAGGAGGAGGTCTTGTAATTATTTGCAAGGGACGGAATCTGGTTTGCTTTACTTTAGTTATATTTTATATTGCAAGTCTCGATTTCCTCCTAACAACAGGGCCGACGAATTAGTTGCCGGAGAGGTTGAGGAAGGGAACTTGAATTGGACTCTAAAGCTAATAGAATAGCTACGTGTAATCCAAAGATTCCAAACCTTTTTAAGAACGATGAATTAGTTTTGATGATTTGTTTCCTCTTTTGCAATGTCTCTGCCTATCTATTTCCCGCTTGCACAAGTTTTTTTGCTTCGATGGGGATTTTTTTTCCCTTTCTTTGATCAGATTCCAGTATTAGTTTGGTAATGGAAGATTTGGGGTTGTTCGCTATATTTGTTAATGAAGGATCGATCAATTTACTCGGATGAAAATCGATAATGTCATTTCCTCTTATTGTTATTCAATAAATGTAAAATTCTTGTTGCTTTTGATCACATTAATCCTCTGGATATGCTTGCAGTAAAGCAAATTTCATAGTCCTTCATTTAAGTTGTTTTCATGGTGTTTTAAGCATTGAGAGTATGGGAGTTGCTTTAGGGGCAAATTTCATAGTCCTTCATTTAAGTTATTTGCGAACTATTCCGTGATTGATTGGTCATTTTCATTAGATTAAAAAATCATATAATTAACGGAAATTTCGCGAGGGACCCCTGGGGTATTACAGTTTTCGCGGGGTATACAACTCTTTTGCATATTTCGCGTAGTGCCCCTGTGGTTTTAAATCATTTCACCTCGTGCCCTTCCCGGTTAAATTTACAGTTTTGTGCTTCTTCCGTTAATTTTCAATTAAAAAAAAAGAAAGGCCTGGAGAAGAACGCGATGCACCAAAGAGCGAAGAGCGCGAAGGAGATCAACACTGCTCGAACGGGAGAAGTGCCCTGCTGCTCGAAGGTCGGCTCGAATCTGCTACTCGGATCCGCTGCTCGAAGGCCGGCTCGCTGCTGCTGCAACCGAAGAAGTACCCTGTTGCAAGTGCTCGAAGGGTTGTCATGGGAGGAGAAGTGGGAGGCGTTGTGCCTGACCGCGAAGGCGGTGGCGGCCCATTGCCTCAGCAGGCGACCGGAGGTGGGGGAGAAGAAGGTCCTTCTGCAGAGAGGTAATGTCAATAGAAATTTTGGGTTTAGGTTGAAGTTGAAGCATTTGGGGGTTTTTTGTGATGCCAAATTTAGGGTTTATGTTGAAATTGATGGATTTGGTATTCGAAATTTCGTTTCTCAATTGCAGTTCGATTTGTTAATAAAATTCGTTTCTCAATTTAGGGTTTAAGTCTGAATTGATTCATTTGTGATGTTCTCTATAAAACTATGGTGAAATAGAGTGAAGCTTCATCTTCGGGTTGTAGTAAGGTTCGTTAAATAGTTCCAGCAAAGTGATCAGGTGTCCTAGTTTTGCCAAAATTGTGTAAATCTTTTCTTTCTTTCCTGCAAGAATAAATTTTTCAATAATTGATTTATGTGCAGAACTGATTGATCAATAACTTGCTCAAATGAAAAATAAATGCCTTGATTTAGGAATTGGATACTAGTGGGAGGGATGTCATGTTGTTGAATCTTGGATGTAAAATTCGTGTCCATTCTTGTTTGATACTTGGGACTTGTGAGTCATAAGGTTTTTGGGTAGCTTAGGAATTTGTTGAAGAATTGTTAACTGGGTTCCCTTATGTTATGGATTTGTCAACTCCAGTGACATTTGATGGCTTAAATCATGAGAATAATATTCTCCTTTTTTCTGATCACAAATTTGTTTTGCATATTGCTAATTCCTTATGCTCTTATTCTCTTTTAATTTGTAAATGGTCATGTAGTTGTATGATTCATGAGTGGCCAAATGTCAATAATTTGATCTTTTGTTTTATATATCAATTTTTCTCTTCCAAGTGTTCATATAAGAGTTGAAGCATTTTCCCCTTTTTGCAACATTAAATTATTCAATAACATGTCATTGGATTTCTGTGTAGTGTTTTGAAGGTCTTTGGTTATTGAAGATGGATGAATTCTCAAGTAGAAAGGCTGCAGGTGGACTTCCCTTCTCTAGAAAGGCATCCTCCCGGCCTGGTTTCAGGGACTCAGTTATCAACAGAGACCAAAACACTCAACCATGCAGTCGAGTTGGCTGCAGTAGCAGAATGAATTTTACTAAAGGTAACCAAATTGGGATTTCAAGTAAAGCTAAAATTATGAGACACCCCTTTTGTTTGTCTATCAGTGGTAAATAAGTTATTGGAAGTTCATCTAGGACGCCTCTTCCTCTGAGTGGCCCAAGAAAATCAAGTTCAGATCCACGGAAAAAAAATCCCTTGTCATCAAGTTGAAGGTACAGAAAGTAGCAGTTTTTCCAAGGAATCAGAGGCATCTGATTCCTGGAATTGTGTAAGGGGGATCTGTAGAGACTTGATCACTAGAAGCCTTGTTTGTTGTTATACACTATTAACATTCAAATAGAGATACTATGCGAACATGAAGAAATTGCGCATGATGCGGGTTCAAATCTCGCATAGGCTAATGTCCAATTAAATTGTGCTTCACAATAATTTCATTATGAATTTATTTGTGTCTCTTTGTCTTGTGATGAGCGTTGTTCACCCTCTCTAGATCATTTCGATTCTACTTTGCATATATTTTTAGTAGTTTTGTGATATTTTTAACGGTGGTTGAGTATTTGCGTTAATTCCTTCATCCTAACTATACATAACATCTAATCACGTTGATATACAGCCTATGCGGGATTTAAACCCGCATCTATTTGCCTGAGCACATTGCTCTACCATTTGAGCTAATAGGTTTAAATGGTATAAAGTGTTGATTCTCACAAAGAAAGAAAACATGAAAGTGAAACTCATCTGATTCCATGAAAATATGTGAGCAGCTCATATCTCCTCAAACGTACTAATGAAATAGCCTCTCACTAAATTAATCAAAGCAATCACATAACACCTACTAATTAACAAAATAGGATACAATTTCATCGAATAAAACTACAAGGTTTATCGATCTTGTTATGATCTATCATTCCCTTTATAGAAGTCTAATTTTGATCTAGTCTTATTACCACTACCATAACAAGATGCAAATGCCCTTGTTATTTAGACAATTGACTCTCAGCACTTAATATAATTTTCAAGAAATTGTCTGTGTCTATGTTTCAAATGTCTAAACTACAGAAGGGGTTTCAAAGTTGAGATCCGAGAGTGCGTACGTTTTCAGGGGGGAACGGGACTCTAAATTGCAAGTACACTGATTCTAATTCCTAAAAGTATGATATGTGCAGACTTCTATCCTAAATTTAAGGGAGATTAAACACATTTTGAACACAAATCTCATAAGAAACAAGAAAACCAAAATTACCCATCATAAGAAACAAGCATTGACAGTAAGTTAATTCCAAACGAGTCAAATGAATCAATTTAGACTTAAACCCTAAATTGATAAACGAATTTTATTAGCAAATCAGATTGCAATTGAGAAATAAAATTTTGAATTCCAAATCCATCAATTTCAACCTAAACCCTAAATTTGGCATCACAAAAAAACCCAAATGCTTCAACTTCAACCTAAATCCAAAATTTCTATTGACATAACCTCTCTGCAAAAGGACCTTCTTCTCCTCCACCTCCGGTCGCCGGCCGAGGCAATGGGCCGCCACCGCCTTCGCGGTCAGGCACAACGCCTCCCACTTCTCCTCCCATGACAACCCTTCGAGCACTTGCAGCAGGGTACTTCTTCGGTTGCAGCAGTAGTGAGCCGGCCTTCGAGCAGCGGATCCGAGTAGCGGATTCGAGCCGGCCTTCGAGTAGCAGGGCACTTCTCCTGTTCGAGCAGCGCTGATCTCCTTCGCGCTCTTCGCTCTCTGGTGCATCGCGTTGTTCTCCAGGTCTTTCTTTTTTTTTTAATTTCAAATTAACGGAAAAAGCACAAAACTGTTAAATTTAATCGGGAAGGGAACGAGGCGAAATGATTTAAAACCACAGGGGCACCACACGAAATATGCAAAAGAGTTGTATACCTCGCGAAAATTGCAATACCCCAGGGGTACCTCACGAAATTTCCGTATAATTAATTAATTAATGTCATTTTGTTTCGTTCAATTAGAGAATATATCTTTTATGGAAAAAAAGTCTTCATCTCAGATTTTTGTTAAATCTTGTTCATGAGATAATCCAATATTTGTAATCAATTGATTAGAGAATCTATGACCCTATTTTTATAGTGGTGATAGTGTACCCTGTTTTTATAATGGTTACAGTGTCTAAGACCCTATTTTTATTTTGGTTACATCGTTTATGACCTTTGGTGACAGTATTTGTGACATTGTTTTGATTTTGGTTACAGCGTCTATAACCCTGTTTTTATAGCGGTGACATAATTGACGACCCAGTAGGGCTTGTGATTCCCTTGTCCTAGGGTTTTCCTTTGGTTATAGTGTCTATGACTCTGTTTTTATAGTAGTGACAGTGTCTATGCCCTTTTTTTTTGTATTGGTTACAGTGTCTATGACCCCGTCTTTATAGTGGTGACAGTGTCTTTGACCCTTTTTTATAGTAGTGATAGTGTCTATGATCATGTTTTTATTTTGATTACAGCGTCTATGACCCTCTTGTTGTGAGCTGAATCTGCCATGTTTTACAGTAACTTTTATATCGATTTCTGCATACATTGCATTCATTTGGGCTTAGATAGTACAGAACCTATGTAGTTTATGTTTATTTGCCAAATTATGGAATCTACACCAGTTTCTGTTTAATTCGCAAAATTCGAGGCATTTTACAGCAATTCTAAGGAAGGACGGAACAGCTCGGAAAACAGCTACAGAAGTCCAAGGTCGAAGCAGCAACGGAACCAGTCGAATCGAGCCGAGAAACCAGGCTACTCGATCTCGAGTAGCTCCTACTCGATCTCGACGAGCATGTCCGAGCCAGCCTTGTCGATCAGGAGCAACGTCGAGAGCCAGACCAACCCAGCTCCGGAACCCAACTCGATCTCGACAAAGCCTGGTCGAGATCGACGAGCCTAGAGCCCAGATCCGAGCTTGTCGAGCACACCTACCCGAGAAGACCTAGTCGGTGAACATCCCTACTCGATCTCGACAAGGAGTAGTCGAGATCGACGAGCACCGTGAACCAAGTCCGAGCCTGTCGAGCAGAGCTAGCCGGGAAGTCCAGTCGACGATGAATCCTACTCGAGGTCGACGAAGCCTTGTCGATGTCGAGTAGACCAGTTTCCGCAGACGAGTCGACTTGAGCAGTCCGAGCAAACTTGGAATCCTTGGGCATGAAGAAATCCGAGAATGGCCGAGAAGATCTATCCAAAGTTGATAAATTCTATCCACGGAAGACAAGATCTATCAAGACATGAAGACTTACCCACTTTAGAATTATCTTTTCCTTGTTGATTTATTTCCTTAAAGCATTTTATTTATCTTTTAGCAAATTAGATATAGATTTAGATATAGAGATAGATGATTATTTCCTTGATTAGCGGGGTTTGATCACTATAAATAAGGCCCTAGGGGCTGGTTTTTCATTCATTCCAAGACACAAATCAATTCAAGTAAGTAGGATAGAGAGAGAGAGTTTGTAGCAAGCAAGGTGGAGAGGCGAAAGCGGATTTGTCTTGTCGGTTGTAAGCTTTCTTTATTTAAATTAATGCAAGTTAGTTTCTTTTGTTATTTAATGTCTTTCTTGATGATGAAGAGCGAGTAGTCCACCCACTTCTAGGGCTGGGGTGAGCCCGACGGTGGCCATGTGAGGTGATGCGGTAAAGGTCAGGTCTTGTTATGCAATTCATCTTCTATCCCTATGAGCATGATTCTTTTGCGAGAGTTGAAGGTGATCCTTGTTTGTATTATTGAAGTGAAAGTGATCTTAATGCAACTTGGGTTAATTATGTGAAAAAGGGTTAGTAACAATTAGGGTTTATGCGAAAGCCTCTATATGCCTATTTGTTAATAACGAAAGTTATTTGATGGAAAGCATGATCTTTTATGCCTTTATGTGTTACTTTGCATGGTTATCGTTGTGGCGTTGATACCCTCACTTTGGAAGTCTTTTATTATATTGAGTTATTTTCGTCAAAAATCTGAGTTTTAGTTTCGAATTTGCAATTTAAGTTTTCTGCATTCTAGTCGATACAGAGGAGAGCTTTGTCGAGATCGAGTACAGCCTTGTCGATCTCGAGTAGAGTCTGGTCTATCTCGAGTTGAGTTTTCTTCTGTTGTCGTCGATTTTCACTTTCTGTTTTCTGTCGACTTGCCCTTGTCGATCTCGAGTAGGTGTGGTCGAGATCGAGTTGATTTGTCTGCCTCGAGTTGATTGCTTTCGTTTCTGTTTTCTGTTTTCATCACTGTTCTTTGTCGATATAGAGGACTGTTACTCGAGATCGAGTAGCTTCTGTGTCCTCGCTTTTGTTTCTGCTTTGCTTTGCCTTTTCTGTTTTCGTTTTGATCCTTGCTTTTGTTTGTTCTTTTCTGTTTTTATTTCTGTTTCTGCCCCTTTGTTTCTGTGTTGCCGTCTTTCTGCTGCTTTGTCTGTGAGACCTGTTGCTACCTGAGAACTGCTGACGTGCTTCCTCGTGGATTCGATCCTGATTTTCTCTTACTACAACGGGAGGAAGTCTTGTATTCATTTGCTGAGACAGGGAAGTCAGTCTGATCTATACTTTATATTTATTTCATACTTGACCATCCTCCTGCAACAACACCTCTTACCCATTCATATATTAGAGGAGAATTGTTACTACATTTATTTTGGGTTCTCATTAGCCCCTATAGGGTTTGTGCTTCCTTTGTCCTAGGATTTTCCTTTGGTTACAGTGTCTATGACCTTGTTTTTATAGTGGTGACAGTGGCTATGACCCTATTTTTATTTTGGTTACAGCTTCTATAGGGTTTTCCTTTGATTACAATGTCTATGACCACCTTTTTTAATAGTGGTAATGTTTTAACAGTGGTGATAGCGTCTATGACCCTCTTACTCATTCATATATTGGAAGGGTTTTCATTTGGTTACAGTGTCTATTACTCTTTTTTTTATAGTGGTGACAGTGTTTATGACCTTGTTTTTATAGTGGCGACAGTGTCTATGACCCTATTTTTATTTTGATTACAGCGTCTATGATCCCTAACGAGAGGGCTTCTCGACCAAATAAATTTATAGTCAAGATCCCGCTATAGGATAGTGGAGTCATGTTCGTCCTAAGGAGAGAAGTCAGCGGTTCTAGGTTTAGTTGGTTTCGGGGTTCAGGGATAGCTGGAGAAAGTGGCGAGGGTTGCTGTCGACGTCAGCTGAGAGAGTTGGTCGATGTCGAGGGATGGAGAGGGAATGGTGGTTTGATGTCGAGTGGCTGTAAAAACTTTAAAATAACGAAAATAGAATAATAAAATAACAAACTTTCAAGATTAGGGATCACCGCAACAATAAACATATGTGTAGATCATAAACATAAAAGAGCATGATTTATATCAAATAACTTTCGTTATTAACAAATAGGAATGTAGAAGCTTTCGCATAAACCCTAAGTGTTACTACATTTTCTTAATTAGGATTAGTCGGCTTTCGCAAATAACCCCTAAGTACTATCCAAATTCATAATAAGATCGCTTTCGCTTCAATATCACAAATAAGGAATTTCCTCAACTCTCGCAAAGGATTAAGCACATAGGTAGATGATGATAAAGACATACGAATTCATGAATTCATAAATCAAACACACATATCTATGTTGGGATCACCCCAACCCTAGAAGAGGGAAATTAGAAACAAGACATAATGAAAGAAACTAACTTTAACATTTAATTCAAACTAAAACTTACAAAACCTTCCAATCTTTCCTCCTCTTCCTCTCTCGCCTCTTTCTCTCTCTCTCTCCTCTCTCCTTGCGCCCGAAGACGACTTTGCTTAAAATAATGAAAATCAGCCCCCTATGGCTTTATTTATAGTGTTCAACTAGTCTACTTCCCGTGCTACGCACGGATTTAATGTACAAATATTATAAAATTATAATGATTATTTTCAAATTTAATTATAAAAAATGTTGTATTAACCTACAAAAATAAATAATGTATATTCATCTACAAATAAAAAAAGATAATCTAAATGTTATAATAATTTTTATATAATTTAATATTAAAAGATAAAAATTTGTTTGAATAACAACAAAAGGAAGTTGTTTTTAATGACCCCCAAGCGACTTTAACAAATCGACAATCACTCTTCACAATAATATCATAATATGTGTCAAGCCATCACATCATGCTAATTGCAATACATAAATAATATGCTCATGTCTCTGTCATCTGCGAGGTTGGTACCATTTGAATAACTCTTACACACAAGCAAGTCAGGGGTGTATGGAGTGGTTGTTGGTACCATTTGAATAGCTCTTACACACAAGCAAGTCAGGGGTGTATGGAGTGACTTAAGTCCCCTCTAGTTGAGAAGGAAAAAAAATTGCATGCTTTTTTTAAAAAAAAAATTAGTAAGTTTATAACTAAATTAATACAAAAAATTATAATAAATTATAGTTTATTTATCATAGTCGGTACAAAGTGAGTATTAAATCATTAAGTCGTGAGTTCAAATTCCTTTGGCAAATTTTTTGCTTCTGTTAGTTTTTTCAATTAAAAATAACGGTTAAAATAATAAATTTAAGGGTTTTATAAAAATATTTTTTCTAACATTCCTTATCATATATGGTATAATGAATTTTTTAAAAAATTGAGTCTCCCTTATAAAACAATTCCTAACTCTATAATTGCTCACAAACTCACAATTTTTATCATCCTTTATGTTTATTTTTTTTTGTAAGCAACAATTGATATATATATATATATATATATATATATATATATATATATATATATATATATATATATATATATATATATATATATATATATATATATATATAAAAGATTTTGGTAGTATTTTAGAATCATCGATCATTTGTAATCAAGTTTTATAATCAATATAATATTTATAATATATATAAGTGGAGTATATTGTATACATTTTTAAAATATTATAATACAAATTTTCTCTAGATATCAACATGTGGATTAAATTATTTTAAATTTGAATATATGAAATGGAATTTTCTAATTGAAAGTGATTAATGTTAGTTTAATGTACTTTTAGTCAGTATTAATATTTAAATAAATATAATTGTAAACATGTGAGAAGTTATTAACATATATATGACTCTGAAAAGATTATAGTTAATAAAATATAAAATTAAATTAAATTAGTATTATTTTAATGTATTTTATTCTAAATAGCAAGCAAATGAAAAAAAAATCAAATTAAGGATATTTTGTTAGGCAGGTACGAATACACCATTGTCAAATGACAAAAAAATATAGTTTTCAAATATAAAAATATTCTGAATAGATTAATAGAATAATTTTAAAGTGATTAAAATTTTATTTATGGATGATGACATTTAATGATTTGGATTAAATTGACAACATGACATAATTTAATTGGCTAAAAATTTTGGAGGGAAATTTTTTAATGAGAGCGCGACATGTGGCAGAACCAACTTCTACTTTAGTATTGTTTAGGATCCTTGCTATTCAAGGAAGGAACTATCTATCTATATCTAAATTTATCTATCTAAAGATAAATGATAAAACTTTAAAGCAAAACAAATAAATCTCTAATGGAAATTATATCTAAAGTGGATAAATCTCCCTTCTCTTGATAAATATTCATGTTTCTTGATAGAATATCTCGAATCTTGGCTTGCAAGTAACCACAAATGCTCGGACATACTCAATTTCGGCTCAAATTCTTCCTGGGAAGTACTCGACGTCGAGTACGGTCTTCTTCTCCTCGGATTGCACTCGAGCTCGGCTACCTTCTGGACTCGACATAGGTACTTGACTTCGAGTAGTTTACTCGACGTCGACTAGAACTATGCTCCTCGAGTGATCTTCTGCTCGTCTCGTGCTCGTCTGGGTGATTTCGACCAAAAAGTAATCGACTTCGACCAAAGTGGTCGACGTCGACTAGTCCTGTCAGCTTTCAACAATTCTGCTCCGTCTTGAAACACACTTTCCCGAGTCCTCGTTTGTTCAATTGATGCATATGAGTATGTGTTGGAAAGCTCTTTTCGATGGCTACAACTCTCATGAAGACATCAAAGCTTGATTCAGAATGATGAATGGTGAAAAATGGGCTTTTCTCCAGCTGCACCATCCTTAGCTTCTTCATGACTTTTCTTTAAGCTCCAAAGTGCGTCCGATTTCTGCGAAATTAAACAGAAACTTGTGTAGATCTCCATAATTGACAAATAAGCATAAACTACACAGATTATGTATCATTCTAACCCAAATGTATGAAACGCATGCATAAATTGATATAAAAGTAAGTGTAAAACATGGCAAATTAGGCTCACATCAATCCCCTTACCCATTCATTTATTAGAGGAGAACTGTCACCACATGTATTTTGGCTTCTCATCAGCTCCTATAGGGTTTGTGCCTCCCTTGTCGTAGGGTTTTCCTTTGATTACAGTGTCTTTGACCCTTTTTTCATAGTGTTGACAGTGTCTATAACCCTGTTTTTATTTTGGTTACACCGTCTATAGGGTTTCCTTTGATTACGGTGTCTATGACCTTTTTTTCATAGTGGTGACAGTGTCTATGATCCGGTTTTTATAGTGGTGATAGTGTCTATTATCCTATTTTCATAGTGGTGACAGTGTCTATAACTCTCTTATCCGTTCATATATTGAAGGAGAACTGCACCTAATGTCTTTTGGCTTCTCATTAGCCCATTTAGGGTTTGTGCTTACCTTGACCTAGGGTTTTCCATTTGGTGACAGCAATCATCTCTTAATGACGTGTTGTACTTAACATTTTAGGGTTTAAGGTTTTCCATTTGGTGACAGCAATCATCTCTTAACGACGTGTTGTACTTAACAGTATGGTTTAGGGTTAACCCTAAAGACTTAACCCTAAACCATATTGTACATCACATTTTCTTTTGGCTTCTCATTAGCCCCTTTAGGGTTTGTGCTTCCCGAATCATAGGGTTTTCCTTTTGGTTACAAATGTCTATGACCTTATTTTAATAGTGGTTACAATGTTTTTGTCCCTTTTTTTATAGAGATTACAGGGTCTATGACTTTGTTTTAACAATGGTTACAGCGTCTATGTCCATCTTACCCATTAATATATTAGAGAATAACTGTCAACACATGAATATCGGCTTCTCATTAGCTCATATAGGGTTTGTGCTTCCCTTTTCCTATGGTTTTTTATTGCAGTGTCTATGACCCTTTTTCATAATGGTGACAGTGTCTATAAAGCTGTTTTTATTTTGGTTACATCGTCTATAGGGTTTTTCTTTTGATTACAGTGTATATGACCTTGTTTTTATAGTGGTGAGAGTGTCTATAACCATGTTTTTCTTTTGGTTACAGCGTCTATGACACTCTTACCCATTCATATATTAAAGGCGAAGCGTCACCAAGTCCTAGGGTTTCATTTGGTTACAATGTCTATGACCCCGTTTTTGTAGTGGTGACAATGTCTATGACCTTGTTTTTATTTTGGTTACAGCTTCTATGACCCTGTTTTTATTTTGGTTACATCGTCTTTGACCTTTGATGACAACATTTATGACACTGTTTTAATTTTGATTACAGCGTCTATGACCAATTTTTTTTATTGTGATGACAACATTGATGACACTGTATTTTTGTTTCTCATTAGCCCCTATAAGTTTGTGCTTCCCTTGTCTTAGGCTTTTTCTTTGGTTACAGTGTCTATAATCCTGTTTTTATGGCAGTGGCAGTGTCGATGACCCTGTTTTTATAGTGGTGACAGTGTCTATTACCCTATTTTTAGGGTGGTGATAGTCTGTATTACCCTATTTTTTTGTGACAGTGTCTATTACCCTGTTTTTATAGTGATGATAGTGTCACTCTATTTGTCACCAAATTATTCCATACTTATATTAGGAAAACATATACTTTTACGAAAAAGTATAGTGTAATAAAACACAATAACATCGAAAAATATAGTGTAATCAAACATTTACGTGTACATACGAACGAATAGAATACCAAATCAAAAACATTCATGGGTCTGATGTGTATGAAGAAGCAAATAGAAACATACATTTTGCCACCAAACTTCACACATGCTGATTTTTAATCAAAACAAGTTAATTAACAAATATACTCATGTCATGTCGACATCATGATAAAATTCCAACCATGTTTATGACCCACATAAGCTTTGATTCATTTTGCCTACCCTTTGGAATCAAAATCTATTTCTTACCCAAAAAAATATCAACCTGATAATGTAGATGCCAAGCTTGGTCAGAATGAATGTGAATTTAGAAGATATTTTACAATGAAACTAACAAGCTGTTTCATGCTCATTGGAAATGAGTTAATTACTTTCAGGAACCAAACTACCAAAGTACTTTCAGGAACTATTTGATGCTCATTGGTATGTAGCTCATTGCAAGGGGTAAATGAACGCTCAAAACAAGAAGCACCACCACCGTCCACCGGTTGATATGTAGCTCATTGCCTCTGCGACTCCCACTTTCTTGACAGTTGCAACCGAGTCACCACCTCTAATGATCATGGTTACACCCTTCTTGCTTATCTCCTCTAGCTTCTTGGCAATGATGACACCTCCAATGATCATGGTTATCTATAAATTGTATCGATGTATACCTACATGAAACCGATGAAGAGCATATACACAACTATGTTGAAGTAAATGCTTGAATTTGAGGGAAGGTGAAAAGTTTTGTCCTACATTGATTTCTAGGGACATGAGGGGTTGATTTAAAAGGGTTCTTATCCCACCATGGTTTGAGTGATGGAACAGGGGTTTCACATGCGCACACCACCACCTCCGTCGCCGGTCTGTGTTCGTGACACGTGTGCGGTGGGGTCTGTTTTTTGGAGTCACGAAATAATTGTTGAGATTTCCGTGACTTATCTTTTTGTTTTTCAGATTTATTTCTCGTCTTTATCCATCAGTTGTAACCGCTCCGAGATTTCCGTCACGTTTTGAATGTGGAGCGTTTCGTAACTGTTCCGAGATTCTCACCTGCACTACCGAGGAGGAGCGTCTCCTTTCTCCTTTAAAGTTAGACGTCTCCTCTTCAGTTTTACACACACAAAAAACCATCTCTCTCTCTTTCACCTTAGTTATGAGCAAAGTCTTTCGTGATTCCAAACCCTTGTTTCGAGTGCACGAGTACGAGGGTGTGCTTTGTAACCTTGGGGGCGAAGCCAGTTGCCGCCTTGCACCTACGGTCGGGGCGAATTCGCTTCTAAGGCAGTGAGTTCAGCATATACCACGCCACAACCTTTCTGGTTTTCTAAACACTGTTTTTTCGACGGTTTTCAACTCAGTTTTTCAATCGGCCGCCCTACATTTGCACTTACAATTTAGAAGCAAATTATAGTTTGTTTGTGCAATGGCTTTCCAGTTCTTCAAGCTGTTGTTGGATCTGTCGAAGTTGGACCCGCTCGATGGGACCAATTACAAACGTTGGTCGTAGAAGATGCTCATCTTCTTTGAGCAATTGGAGGTGGACTACGTCCTGCTTGAAGCCGCTTCTGTTGGTTCCGCCGCTGCTGCAGAAGAGAAGACAGAGGCCAAGGCGCTTCCTGATGCAGTTGCTGATGCCTCTTTTGTCGTCGACAAGGGCAAGAAGAAGACTGATGAGGAGACCAAGTAGACCGATGACTCTTTTGCCGAGGTCACATCCTCAACCATGTCTCAAACCCTATCTTTGATTTAATTTCCATTCATAAATCTGCGAAACTGATATGGGATTTGTTGGACAAAAAGTATGGTTTTGACGATGCAGGGAAGAAAAAATATGTTTGCGGGAAATTTATGCGGTTCAAAATGGTAGATGAAAAGCCAATCATGGAGCAAGTCCACGAGTACGAGAACCATCCTCTCTGAGGGTATGAAGATATGTGAGGTGCTGCAGACAAACTTTCTCATCGAAAAGTTGTCTGAATCGTGGGCCAGCTACAGAAACCATCCGAAGCACAAGAAGAAGGATCTGATTTTGGAGGAGCTTGTCGGACACATGAAGATAGAGGAGGCAAACCGCCTCAAGGACAAGCCCGAGCCTAAATCTGCTGATTTTGTGAAAGCTAATCTGGTTGAATCCTCTGTGAAAACTGACCGGTCCAAGCCAGGAAACAAAGTTGGTGGCTTTAAACCAAACATGAAGCCACGGAAGGGTCAAAAGTTCAAGAAATCTGGAAACCAGTCAGACAAGCAGCAGAAGCAGGGAGGGACTGAGATCGGCTGCTATGTTTTTTGCAAGCCAGGCCACAAGGCCTGGCAGTGTCGCAATCGAGCTGATCTCCAGAACCGAGGACAGCAACAGAACAACAAGCCCGCATCTCCAGCCCAGCAGCAAGGCAATGTTGTCCAGGACAACAACCAGCTGATAGCCATGATCACCGAAGTCAACCATGTGGGCGGCCAGGTCGATTGGCTCCTAGACAGCGGAGCTACTCGCCACTTTTACGCCAACAGGGGCCTGTTTGCTGAGTTTGATGATGCTTCAGACATCGACCAGGTCTACATGGGCAACTCGAGCATCTCTCGAGTGCTTGGCAAGGGGAAGGTTACACTCAAGCTCACCTCAGGGAAGTCTCTTACCCTAGTGAATGTGCTTTATGTTCCTTCTCTACGCCGAAACTTGATTTATGTGGTTTGCTTGAGTTAGCTGGAATTAAGCAAGTGACTGATGCTGGAAAAATGGTTTTAACCAAAAATGGAGATTTTTTAGGAAAGGCTTATAGGGCTGACTTTTTGTATGTGCTTGAGACCATGATTGAGAATAATGAGAATGCATCTACTTTTGCTTATATTGCTGAGTCTGTTGATTTATGGCATGCTAGACTAGGACATGTGAATGCGAGATCTATATGTCAATTGCATGATATGGGTTTGATTCCTAGCCTATCCAAACATGACCATATCAAATGTGAAATATGTGTTGAGGCCAAATTTCATAAACAACCTTTTAAAACGGTGAATGATAGGACAACTGAATTGCTGGAGTTAGTCCATTCTGATTTGGCTGATTTTAAGAACACAGAAAGTAGAGGTGGCAAGCGCTACTATATCACATTTGTGGATGACCATTCTAGATATACTAAGGTATACTTGCTTAGGTCTAAAGATGAAGCAGAAAGCATGTTTTATGTGTATAAAGCTGAAGTAGAGAACCAATTGAATCGAAAAATTAAAAGGCTTAGATCTGATAGAGGCGGTGAATATGTCACTCATTCTTTGAGAGAATTCTGTGAACAAAATGGCATTATTCATGAATTTACAGCTCCCTATAGCCCACAACAAAATGGTATTGCTGAAAGGAAAAACAGAACTTTAAAGGAAATGATGAATGCTATGCTCTTTAGTTCTCATTTGCCTGATAACATGTGGAGGGAAGCTGTATTGTCCGCAAATCATATTTTGAATAAGGTACCTCACAAGAAGCTTGACAAAACACCTTATGAACTTTGGAAAGGGCATCCGCCTAATCTGAAATTCCTGAAAGTGTGGGGGTGTCTAGCTGAGGTGGAGTTACCTTTGTTCAAAGTTAATACTATTGGATCTAAGACTTTTGATGCAATTATGATTGGTTATGCTGAAAACAGTGCTGCATATCGTTTTATGTGTTTGAGTGATCGTACCTTGTGTGAATATCGTGATGCTGTTTTCTTTGAACATGTGTTTCCTTTAAAGAAATCTGCATTGCCTGCTATTGATTCTTCATCTCATGATGGATCTTCATCCATGCCTAATACTGTTGTGCCTAATGCTCATGCTGATCATGATGAACCTAGGAAAAGTAAAAGGTGTAGGAAGGAAACTAGTTTTGGTCCTGATTTTGTGACTGCATTTCTAGTTGAACTTAATTATTTAAATGAACTAGATGAGACGTTCATTAGTCTTCATATGATAGAAGATGATCCTAAGACCTATGATGAGGCAATAAGTTCATTAGATGCTAGTTTCTGGAAAGATGCTATGAATAGTGAGATAGAATCCATTATGTCTAATCACACATGGGAACTAGTTGATATGCCTAAAGGAAATCGAGCCATTAGTTGTAAGTGGATCTTTAAGAAGAAGCTTAAGGTGGATGGCTCAGTGGATAGATATAAGGCAAGACTAGTCATTAGAGGATTCACTCAAAGATATGGCACTGACTTTTTTGACACATATTCTCCTGTTACAAAGATTGCTACCATTCATGCATTATTTGCTCTAGCTTCTAGCTATAAATTGCTTGTACATCAAATGGATGTTAAAACGGCTTTTTTGAATGGTGATCTAAACGAGGAAATCTACATGGAACAGCCGCCAGGATGTGTGGTTCCAGGAAAGGAGAACAAGGCATGCAAACTGAAGAAGTCATTGTATGGACTAAAGCAAGCGCCGAAGCAATGGTATGAAAAGTTTCATCAAACCATACTTAGCTTTGGATTTGAGGTAAATGGATCTGACACTTGCATTTATTCAAAATTGTTTGGTGCTGATTGTGTGATTATATGCCTATATGTGGATGATATGTTGCTTTTTGGTTCCCACATAAATGCTATAAATTCAACCAAATAATTTTTGTCCTCTCAGTTTGAAATGAAAGATATGGGTGAAGCTGGTGTGATTCTAGGTGCTAAGGTAACTAGAAAAGAAAATGGCTTCATTTTATCACAACCTCATTATGTAGAGAAAATGTTGAAAATGTTTGATAGCTTTGATGTTGTGCCAGTTAAAACTCCTTATGATGCTAACATGCAATTGCAGAAAATTTTTCGGAATAGTGTTTCACATAATGAGTATGCTAAAATAATAGGGAGTTTAATGTTTTTGATGAACTACACTCGGCCTGACATTGCTTATGATGTAAGTAGACTCAGTAGATATACCCATAATCCTAGTAGTGATCATTGGACCGCACTTCACAGATTATTGAGATATCTGAAAGGTACAATGGATTGGGGGTTACATTATGTAGGGTACCCTCAAGCTTTGGAGGGTTACTGTGATGCAAACTGGGTTACTGATAATGATGAGGTTAGCTCCACTAGTGGTTATGTGTTTACATTATGTGGTGGTGCTATTTCGTGGAAATTATCAAAGCAAACTTGCATAGCTAGATCAACTATGGAATCTAAGTTCGTAGCGTTAGATTTAGCTGGTCAAGAGGTTGAGTGGTTAAGAAGTTTACTGGCTGATTTACCTTTGTGGGGGCGCAAAGCTCCATCTATTTCTCTACATTATGACTCACAATCTGCTATCTGTGTAGCTAACAACAATACATACAATGGCAAGAAGAGACACATCCGGATTCGACATGAAGCTGTGAGACACCTAATTGTGACTGGTGTGATTTGTCTGGAGTATGTGAAGTCTGAGAGAAATTTGGTTGATCCATTGACGAAAGGACTAACAAGGAGGTTGGTTCTCGATTCGTCTAGGGGGATGGGACTCAGGCACATACGATGAGAGATACACCACATCTCATTCCCCAGGATAGGTGTATCGAAGAAAGGTTGAGTCATGTACTCTTAATAAGTCCATAGCCCAGAGTTGGGTGGTCCTATTGAGAAGGACTTGATGGATTCACCGAAATTCTGTAGAGGATGAGAGAAATGCTCTTAATGGTTCTATAGTCCTAAAAGGGTGGTCTATATGAGATAGACTTGATGGAACCACCTACGAGAGTGTGAAGGGTTAGTCTCCTTCTATGAAAGACATGGGTAGTCTTTCTAGAACACTCTTTATCACCCAAGGTCAGAGATGACTACAAATTTTGCAGGTATTATCGCGGAATCACTAAAGAACATGGAAGAGGTATGTGTTGCTGATGCCAGCTCTTGAGTCAGAAGGTTCAAGACTCGTTCACCTATCTGATTTGAGAGTCTGCTCAGTTTCACTATGTGTTGGTTCAATCGCAAGACACCAGCATTTAAGTACTTTTTCTTAAACTTTGCTCAGAACAATGTTTTCAAGTTTGTTATGAAAAACCTCAGGTCTTCGCATTTGTGGGGGACTGTTGGAGTAAATGCTTGAATTTGAGGGAAGGTGAAAAGTTTTGTCCCACATTGATTTCTAGGGACATGAGGGGTTGATTTAAAAGGGGTCCTTATCCCACCATGGTTTGAGTGATGGAATAGGGGTCTCACACGCGCGCACCACCACCACCGTCGCCGGTCCGTGACACGTTCGCGGTGGGGTCTGTTTTTGGGTGGCGTTTTATTAATTGGGCCAGATGAGTCACGAAATAATTGTTGAGATTTCCGTGACTTATCTTTTTGTTTTTCCAATTTATTTCTCGTCTTTATCCATCAGTTGTAACCGCTCCGAGATTTCCGTCACGTTTTGAATGTGGAGCGTTTCGTAACTGTTCCGAGATTCTCGCCTGCACTACCGAGGAGGAGCGTCTCTTTTCTCCTTTAAAATCAGATGTCTCCTCTTCAGTTTTACACACACAGAAAACCATCTCTCTCTCTCTCTCTCTCTCTCTCTCTGTCTCGTGATTCCAAACCCTTGTTTCCAGTGCACGAGTACGAGGGTGTGCTGTGTAACCTTCGGGGGCAAAGCCAGTTGCCGACTTGCACCTACGGTCGGGGCGAATTCGCTTCTAAGGCAGTGGGTTCAGCATATACCACGCCACAACCTTTCTGATTTTCTAAACACTATTTTTTCGACAGTTTTCAACTCGGTTTTCCAATCGGCGGCCCTACATTTGCACTTACAAACTATACAAGCACGTAATTTCAGGTTCTACTGAAGGAAGAAGGAAGTGGAAGATCTGAGGAGGAAGGAGGAGGAAGGATCTCAATCGGACGGACCAAGAAGGCACCTCTATAGCACCTAGATCTGATAAGGCGAGGAGGAGGAGGAAAGACGGGCCGGACGGTTGAAGCAGGTGCGACGGGGCTGCTGTGGTCGTCGAAGACGCCGACGACCACACTCTCCTCCTCCGCCGCCATAGATGCCTCACTTTCCTTTTAAGCATCCATTAAAATTTTGGCCATAGATACTCCGCTTCAATTTCATCTTCTCGATCCCGCTTCAATTTTGGCCATAGATGCTCCCCTTCAATTTCAACAGGGCTTAATAATTAATGTCGGATCCCACTTCAATTTCATCTTCTCGATCCGCAATAGATGCTTAATTTTTTTTTTCTAGATCTAACTTGTTTTAATTTGGGGAAGGGGAAGAAATAAGGGTAGGGGTAAAAGTGTCAATTATGGACACCCCTAATTTCACCCATCTTTTGTCGTAGGGCTTAATTTTTGCCCAAATTAAAGACAATCACCAAAACAACCTTTAGCTAATTAGGATTCCTAAATGGATATTTGGGAAAAAAATTTCTTAAAAAAATAGATATTTTATATAGTTTTTTATCTCCTAAAAAAATGTGCATGAATAGTAAAGGGACATGTTAGTAAAGTGACATATTTTGCCGAACGGAAGGAGTAATGTTTTTCCCTCACTATATTTACTGATTTTTTATTTTTTATTTTTTTTCTAACCATCCCAGAATGGTTCAACCGAAAAGAACTTACGGATAGTACCCAAAGATTTCCAGTTCGAACCCCGAATGACCGCTCTCTATTTACCAAAATCAAGGTATTGATTTTTTTTCCCCTCACAGGTTAACTGTGTTGCTCTAAGATCTATATGTGACTCATAACAAGACTGGAGTAGAACTCACCTGTTCCTCGACCTGGCAATCGGACAGTGCATAGCCTCAGGGCCATGCCAAACATTTAGGAGGCCCTGTTCGAAATTAAAATTTATCATATTAATTAATTATTATATTTTTTTGCTAAATTTATAAGTATTTATATTTCATTAAAATCCTACTATATTTATAAAATTTTAGATTAAATTTATCATTTTTTAAAGAATAAGATGGTCATTAATTGTTTTTTAAACACTTTTTTTCAACTAAAGAGGAGTTGGTTGGTTCTTAAAATTACATACATAAGTAGATTAGGTTTGTTTGGATTCCAAATCAATTATGTTTAAAATAAAACACTTTGTAACATCTATTATTTAACTATACGGAGTATTAAACTCAAAATGTAATTATAAACTTTACATAATAATCCAAATGAGATTAGCACAACTTATTATTTAATTTAAAGTTCAAGTTATTTTAAACACAATATAATATGTTAAATAAATACTTTTAAAGTGTTTCGAATACATGTAAAAAGCAACAAAATTACCAAATAAAAATTAATAGACCGGCCAAATAAAAAGAAAAAGGGTCCACTAGTTGTATGAAAAACAAAGATAAAAGAAGAAGAGACCAAAAACCCAGACTTTGTGCCTCTGGGGTGTCGAACTTGGGAACAGAGGGAGCACGCGCACGCTTTAAACCGCTGAGCTATTGAGAGTAATCAGTATCTTTAAAGGAAGGAAAATTTTTTATAATTAAATACTGGGGTAATCCGTGAATTATTGGACCCTAAAAATTTGGGGCCCTATTCCAGTGATCCATCTGAACATGCTTATGCACGGGCCTGCATAGCCTGTTGGAAAAGGGGAGTAAGACAGACCAGTCCATTCTGAACATTCGCATGTTCACACTTCAGAACACACTAAAGGAGAGAATACATCCCACATATACTATAAAACCAAATACAACTTTAAGCCACGTTTTCATCAAAAGCCAGGATCTCTTGAAGGTCATAACAGCAATCCCTTCTTTATAACTTAGAAAAGCATAAGATACCAGGACCATAAATAGCAGGCTAACAGTATTTTCCTGACACCAAAAAAAAAAGAAAAGAGAACGAGCATGCAACCGACACTGGCATGGTCAAAACCGAAACCCAGGAGAGCTTCTCTGGAGAGAGCTCAACAAATTAGATGAGATCAGCAACATTGGCAGGCAGCTCCTCGATGACTACATTGTAGAACCTCTGAATATCAGACAACATTCTTTCGTCATCACTGGTCACAAAGTTGATCGCAACACCCTTCCTTCCAAACCTTCCACTCCTACCGATCCGGTGAAGGTAATTCTCCGGTTGGGTGGGGAGATCATAGTTGATAACCAGGGACACCTGCTGCACATCAATACCGCGGGCCAAAAGATCGGTGGTGATGAGGACGCGAGAAGACCCAGATCTGAACTCACGCATGATGATATCTCTGCTGTTCTGGTCCATGTCCCCGTGGGTTGCAGAGACTGTGTGATCACGGCTGCGCATGTTTTCAGTCAGCCAGTCAACTTTGCGACGTGTGTTAACAAAGATGACACTTTGAGTGATAGCCAGTGTCTCATAAAGATCACAAAGGGTCTCGAGCTTCCACTCTTCCTTGTCAACATTGACATAGAACTGTTTGATACCCTCAAGGGTCAGCTCATCACGCTTTACCAAGATCCTGACAGGCTTGTTCATGAACTTCCTTGTAATCTCGAGGGCTTCTGGGGGCATGGTAGCAGAGAACACACCAACCTGAATCTTGGGGGGAAGGAGTTGGAAGATATCATAGATCTACAAGGAAAAAAAGGCAGGACATTAATTTCCTTATTTAGTTACAGGAAGGCAATTTATTTAAGTGATACAGATTGCAGAACCTACATTACTGCAAATCAAAAACTACAACCGAAAGAGGTGTTTGTTTAGGAACTACCTGATCCTTGAAACCACGTGAAAGCATCTCATCTGCTTCGTCCAACACAAACATCTTAATATGGTCTGCAAAGAGTGATTTCCTCCTCAACATGTCAAAAACACGACCAGGAGTACCAACAACAACATGAACACCAGCTTGGAGAATGCGCTGATCCTCCCTTACGCTAGTACCACCAACACAGGCATGAACCTTCACTCCAAGATAGTCACCAAGTGCTCGCATAACCTTCTCAATCTGCTGGGCAAGTTCCCGAGTGGGTGCTAGCACTAATGCTTGGCATTGAACAAGGCTGTAATCAAGTTGCTGCAGAATTCCAGAGCAAAAGGTCGCGGTTTTCCCTGTTCCGGACTGTGCCTGTTGAATGACATCAAGACCTTTGCAGAAAGGAACTATCCCTCTTTGCTGAATAGCAGAAGGCTTCTCGAAACCTGTTAACAACAAAAATAATTGACATTAGGAAGGAGAAAGAAATTGACAGGTACCTCATGTGCTTAAATTCATAGAGTGATAAGATCCTTAGCCTCAATTCTACAAATAAAATCTAGTAAAAACCTCCTAAGCCTTATTTTAAACATGGTGCATGTAAATACTTAAATAATATATCTTTGGTATATTTCAAAGGCAAGAAAAGGCACTTCTTGCCTCTTGCCTAAGGGATAGAACCTTTACATAGTTTGAAATGCTACGCTGATAAGTTAAGATGATGGCTGTTATGACAAAAGCATGCTAATATGGTGCGGATTAGGCATGCCAAGAAGACCCTTGTTTCACTTCTTTGCACCTCACATTTTTTCATCACAAGCATTTTTTAACCAAAAATATCTAACGTGAAGGGAAAAGGGAAGTACGTAATATACAAGCTAATCAGCAGAGATAATTACCATAGGCATAGATTCCTCTGAGAAGGTTCTCTTGCAAACCCATGGCATCAAAACTTTCGCAAACCTCATCATAAGAGGTGAAGAATTCATCCCCATCACCAAGCCTGAACAATCAAAACAAGCATTAAAGTTATCTAAAGAATTCAATGAAGTACATGGGAATTACATGCAGAGAAAGCAGGAAAAGCCACCATACTCACAATTCAGTCATTTTGGAATCATAGCGACGTTCATCATATTGTGATCCTTCTGGAGCTACACCTGCCATGACTGCACTCCCAAAGGATATAGAAGTGAAAAGAGAAAAGAAAGAAAGAAAAAAAAGCACATGCGCGCAAAAGATGATTTATATAACAGTTTATAAACGAACACACTGCCAAAAGATGATTTATAATAGGCGTTGAAAATTTCCAGGTGTTTGACTCTGCATCAGCAACTAGAGTCTTGTAAGAAAACATGTCCAACTTTTGAAGATCAAGCATAAAAATTAAAAAACGTTACAAAAACTACAAAATATATGCACAGCTCACTTAAAATACTCCAGCATCCGCAATTAGAGTCTAATAAGAAAACATCTCCAACTTTTGGAGACCGAGCATAAAAACTGAAAACCATTAAAAAAAAACTACAAAATAAATGCACACCTCACTTCAAATACCTCTGCTGTCTGTGTTTACACTTTACATTGAATCAAAACTAACTTAAAACAGAACCAACATAAAAAAACACTCCCAGAACACATAAACGTAACAGAATAGTAAATGCACAAACCATAAATAAAGTGTAAAACAAGCATCAAAGTATTTTAGAGTGTATTAATCTTTACAGAAGAACTCAGAGAGGGGATCTACCTATCTAACATCTCAGAGATTTGCTGAAGTACCATACATCGTTCTTTGCTCTCCTTTAGAAATCAACCCTAACCTTGTACAACCAACTTCACTAAAGGACAGGCCCACATTTGATCAACGGTCGAGGTTCAGGTCCAATGCCTCGTTGCCATCCTACCATCCAAAACTAACCCACATAGAAACAACCAGTATGACAGTTGACTGAGCAGGCGTTGAAAATTTCCAAGTGTTTGGGCTAAGGGTTTCTGATTTTTGGACCCTATTACCCACCTACAGTTTCGCTCAATCTAGTATTCTAGTGTCCCGTCTGTCATTCTATTATCTATTAGATTTCAGTCCGATGTCATTGAAACTCCATTCCTTAATCAAACCGATAGCTAGATTCTGACCAAATGTCAACTGGATCAACAACTAAGTAAGGCAAGACCACGATATCAATCTCGATCAAACGCGATTTCATCATTACATTCTCCTAACTTCGATTACTGGTCCCTTCCAACCAACGCCATACACACGTATACAAAGAAAGAAAAGCAAACCCTAAAAGGGAGTCAACACAGCAACACACAAAAAGGAGAATAATTTATATAAACCAATAAAAAAATCAAAATTACAATCCAAATCCAGATCAAAGACTCAATGAAATCAAATGCAATTGCGAAAAAAGGGGCAAGGACAATCAAACAGGATTCGAACAGGGCGGAAAGGTAAATTCGATGTCGAGAGAGGAAGCTGAACCTGGAGAACGGAATTAGAAATTGCTGCAAGTCGTAAGAGAGATCGGATTTGATGTCTTCCAACTCCTCGGATCTACACCGTGGAGTTGGACAGAAGATTTGGGGATCAGATGGGGGGAGAGGGAGAGGGAGAGAGAGAGAGAGAGAGAGAGAGTGGAGAGTGAACAGAGATTTTGCTTTTGCCCTAATGCGGCGAAACCCTTTTTAGTCCTTTGATAATTATACTTTTTTTTTTTTTTTTTTTTGATAAGGTAAAGATTTGGGTGTGATCAGGCCCTGCTTGACCACTATCCAAGGGCATCCTTGCGGATAAAAACACGTAGAGCAGTATCAGCAAGGAGGTCCCGCGTGTGCGTTGTGTGGACTAGACGCGCGATCCTGTCGGCGGTCGAGTTCACCTCCCGGAAGACATGGCTGAATTGCACCCTAGCAAAATGTTGGAGTAGGAGCAGGGTGTCAGAAATCAGCATCTCGATCTCTCACGGGCAACACCACAGACCTCGCAAACAATTGATGACGGTCAAGCTGTCGCCTTCAATTATGATGTTGGGCAGTCGGAGCTCCTTTGCCTTGGCGATGCCTCCTCTGATCGCCAGAGCCTCTGCAGCTAATGCTGAGATGTGTCCACATTTGGAGCCGCCACATGCAATGACTGTCCCACTGTGGTCCCTAATAATGAAACATGCAGAAGCTTCACCCGAAGATAATTTGGATCCATCAAAATTAATTTTGAAATATCCCTCATCTGGTTTGCTCCATCTCAAATTTCTTCTTCTTCGTGGTTGAGTTGTCTGAGTTTTCTGGTTGCTCCATCTCAAATTTCTTCTGCATGTGGACTCCTCTTCAAAGGTCAATTTGGAGTTAAGCCAGTTCTGTATTTGTTGTTTGGTATAATTCTCCATAGTTTGTATGGATGTTGTATTGAGGTTTTCAAATACTTTTCGATTCCTGCTTGTCCACAGGCTCCACCATGTTGTCGCAAGTCTTCCTTTCTGCTCGTGGTTGAGTTTAGTAAAAATTTCACATAAAATGTTTTTGATCGGTTTGTTTCTGGTGTCAATTTCTCGAATCACTTTTTCAATGATTGGGTCAATTTTGTGAATCAGTTGTAAGGCGTGGTGGCATTCGATAAAGAGATGGATTGGGCTTTCATCCATCCGATCACACAAAGCGCATGAAAGTGGGACATAAATGCCTTTGTTTGCTAGTCTTGTTTTCGTCGGGATTCCATCCAGTGCGAGTTTCCAGATGAAGTTTTTGACTTTTGGGAATGTGTCTAGGGTCCATATCCATGTCGTGTCACTACTTTCTTCCGTGTTTTGCTTTGTGATGTGTGCTAGGGCACTTGCCGTGTTGAACCAGCCATTTTTACTTGGTTTCCAGTATAGTCTGTCTTCTATTTCGTGTTCTGGTATGTAGATGTTATCGATCTTGTGGAGCACATCCATCGGGAGGATCTTAGATAGTTCATCAATATTCCATTTCTTGTTGATGTCGATGTATCTTTCCGCCTTGTCATTTTCGTTGATTGTGATATTGGGATGTTGTCGACCTTGTAGTGGTTTTTCGTCTAGCCAGATGTCTTTCCAAAAATTGATCGTCTTCCCATTTCCTATTTGCCATATTAGTCCTTTACAGAATTCTTCTTTTAGTTCCATTAGTTTGGCCCATTGCCAAGATGAGTTACCTTTTCGCTGGTATTCAAGGAGGGGGGTTTCTTTCAAATATTTTTCTTTGATCACTTGGACCCACGAGTTACATGGTTCTGCTAAGATTTTCCAAAGCAATTTCATTTGTAGTGCTTGGTTCATATCTTTTGTTTTATGTATTCCCGCGCCTCCCAATCGTTTCTGTTTGCACACTTTGTCCCAACCAATAGGGGGGGAATGATTGGTCTTTGTTCCAGAAGAAGCATCTGTTTATTTGGTCCAGTTCGTTATGGATTGTTGTGGGGAGCATAAAATTTTGCATGATATAATTTGGCTTAGTTGCCAGGTTTGATCTTATTAGGGTCGCCCTTCCTTCTTGTGAAAGGGAGTTGGCTTTCCATTTCGTGAGTTGTTGTCTGGTTTTGGTTACTGTTTCTTCAAATGTGGTTCGGTTGACTCAACCATTGATAATTGGACAACCAAGGTATTTATCAAGTGCTATCTGGTTTGTGATATGGATCGTGCTTTGGATTAGCTATTTTGTACTGTTCGACACTTTTGGGGTAGTTTGAAAGGCCGATTTGTGAAAATTGACCTTTTGTCCCGATATGGCACAGTAGTCGTCAATAATATTCTTCACTACTCGACACGAGTCTTGGTTTGCCTTGGTGAATATCATCATATCGTCCGCGAATGATATGAAGGGGATTTTCATGCCTGATCTAGATATTTTGAATCCGATGGATTTGTCTGACTGGTTTGAAGCGGTTTGTAGTTTCCTAGCAAGAATTTCTGCTCCTATGATGAATAGATAGGGTGAGAGTGGGTCTCCTTGTCTAATCCCTCTCCCTGGTATAAAGGGGTCCGTGGGGCTGTCATTAACCAATACTGAGAAGGAGACGGTCTGGACACATTGCTCTATCCATGTTCGGAATTTATGGCAGAAGCCAAATTTTTCTAGAACTTTGAATAAGAAGTCCCATTCTACTCTATCATATGCCTTCTCCATATCTAGTTTGACGGCAATCCATCCTTCTTTTCCGCGTCTATTCTTAAATGAGTGGAAGATTTCATGGGCTATTAAGACATTGTCTTGGATAGCCCTGTCAGATACAAAGGCCCCTTGGAGGGGGTGAATAATTTTCTTTAAAATCGGTTTCATTCTTTCTGCAATGATTTTGGCTATAGCTTTATAGATTGTTGAGCACAGGCTTATTGGTCTGAAGTGGTTTGTAGTTGTCGGGTTGTCACATTTTGGGATCAGTGTGATAAAAGTGTGGTTGATTTGTTTTAGGATTCGACCAGAGTGGAAAAATCCTTTGATTGCCTTTATTACTAATGGGCCTACGATATCCCAGTATTCCTGGTAAAATTCTGCTGTCATTCCATCAGGTCCTGGGGATTTATCTTTTCTAATCGAGAAGAACGCATTTTTTATTTCCTGGTTTGATATTTTTTCAGTTAGCTTTGAATTGTCATCATCAGTGATTTCTGTGTTGATGAGCGAGAGGTATTCATTTAGGAGATTATGGTTGATAGGTTGCATCCTAAATCTTTTTTCGAAGTCGTTTTTTATTTCTCTTGTAATATTTTCTTCTCCTGTGGCTAGGGTGCCATCTGTATTTTGAATTTCTTTTATGAATTTTCTATTTCTCCTTCCTGATGCCATTCAGTGGAAATACCCTGAGTTCGTGTCAGTCAATTTGAGATGTTTTGTTTTTGCTCGTTGGCTCCAATGCATTTTATGGTAAGATAAGATTTTATCTCTTTTATTTATTAGTCTATTCTGTTTTTGGTTGTCGTTTCCATTCTGGGATATTCCGTTACTTTTCTATAGAGTGATGAGAGACTCATCAATTTCTTTTAATTGGCGAAATATATTTCCAAATGTTTTCTTATTCCATTCTTTAGTTAGTCGCTTAAGTATTTGGGTTTTTTTCACCAGATTGTACATATGTGAACCTGCAACATGTGATCGCCAAGCTTGTTGAACCACATGTCGGTAGTCTTTTCGTGTAGTCCACATTTTTTCAAATTTAAATGGTTGGGCTTTGTGTTGTTCTTGGTTGTCTAATTCTGTTACAATAGGACAGTGATCTGATGATGTAAAAGCATGGTTTTTCGTTGTAATGTTGGGGAACCAAAGTGAGTATTTGTTCTTGTATTAAGGTTCTATCAAGTTTTTCCATGATGTTATTGATATTGGTTCTATTTTTCCTCCATGTAAAATTGTTTCCCGTCGTAGGCACTTCCTATAGGAGGCAACTATCTTTGAATTCTGTTAATATTCTATATCTGTTCAGATGTGGTTCCACCCCTCCTTCTTTTTCTGCGCTATTTTGGATTTCGTTTAAATCACCCATGATCATGACTGGGCAGTCCAAGGTTTGGACGTATTGTTGTAGTCCGCTCCAGAAGTTTAATTTTTCGTTTTCATGAGGGGGTCCGTAAACGAATACGATATTGATAGCAATGTTTCTAAGCTTATTTTCATATTTGATCACTATGAATCTTTGATCTTTATGTACCATTTCTAGTGATTCATTACGAAGATTGTGACTTTTCCATAAAACACATAATCTTCCCGCCCTTCCGGTTGCCGGGGCCCAAATCATATAATCAAATCCAGCTTTTTTCCAAGCCGTCTCCTTTGGCTATCGTTCAGTTTTTGTTTCTAGTAGCGCAATTACTTGGATTTTCTCAATTTTACAAAATGATTCTATTTCCGTCCATAGGTTTTGGTGGCATATTCCGCATATGTTCCATGAGCATAATCTCATATTATCCTATGTGATTTGGGAGGTTCTGTTCCATAATTTTTTCTTGTATCAAAGAAGTTGTTCGTGGTGCGAGTAACCCCATAGACAAGCCAGGTTTGCCAAAGAGCCCAGAAGGCGCATTGGATTAGGTCTTCACACCAATTAATCATTTCATTTTTTATCAGCCACCTTCTCATAAATACAAGGTAGGAGGGTTCAATATGTTTACGATTGAGTATCCTAGTAGTTCTCATCCCTGCACATATTTTTCCAAGGAGATTATAGAACACAACTTCATTTCCTTGTTCTATCTTGAGATTACCGGTTTTATTCTTTGTTCTATAATCAATTTTGTTCGTTGTTCTTTTGTCTTTCTTGTTTGATTTTGATTTCTCTTTCAGTTTAGGGTTTCTGTTCATTTTCCTAGCAACTGAGGCATACATAACAACAACCCAAATCAAATGCAAAAGGAAATCCTTCCATTTTCTAAGCACAAACGGCGGATACAAATGCTCAAACAATCGTTCAATTATGTATACATTAACAAAGCTTTCAATTATCTCTCTCATCGTATCATTTCTAGGATCGTGTAGTTCATTTCTGCCTTCTTCATGGAAGGAAGAAGAGACTCGGCTCTTTTCTGGTTTATCAGTTCTAGATTCAAACCAAAAAAGAATTTGATATGGGTATACAGATCGAGAGACACAAGATAGAGAGAACCTGATATTTGGTTGATACATGAATCGGTATTTGTCTGGTCCACTGTTCTTCGTATCAATTTCTATTACCCGGTGTCTGTTTACTTGGTGCCATTTTAGGAACCTATATCTCCATTTGCACATCGGATCAGCAGTAATTTGTTTCCAGCATGAAGGAAGTTTAGAAAAGAAGAGTTGAAGGTAGCAGAAGTCATTTGGCAGGATGGTTTCATGCCATTCAGAAATGGAAGCAATTCTCGTTTTCGCTCTAGTCATATCATTCTTTTTTGGTTAGAGCATCAAAAAATAAAGCCAAAGAGAATGTTTATTTTCCATTTTGTAATTCCAATCGAATATCAAGTCAGGAAGGGGATAAATTAATAGACTTTCGGTTCCCTGGCATGAAAAACACAGTTTCAATACAAGTGGGAAACAGGAACTCATACAAAAAGGGTAAGCTGTCATAAAAACGATGGATTCTAATTCATTGAGATCCAGTGTACATGATTCTATTTGCCAAAACAGGTTGAACATCAAAAGGTAGGGAGCAAAAGGGGTTCAACATATTCATAAGTTCTCGGGCAAAATCCCGTTCAATGTCAGGTCTTGGGTTGTCGATTTCAATATGTTCACAAACCCATGATTTCAATTCGAATGATGCTTCAGTTCTGAATATCATTGACCATTCTATAAGGTTAAAGATCTGTCCTATCATACTTTGTTCATGGAAAGTAAGGGAGGAAAGTAAGAACCTTTTTCGGTTTTCGTTAGTGCATCTCCGGCGTAGTTCTGTTTCTCTGAGTTCAGGTGGATAGATCGGATCCGTCAGCCCATCCCTATTCAGTCTTCGATCTCGCCCTTGAGAAGGATGTCGAGGAAGATGTGCAGCCCGACCTTGACGATGCCACCACGCAGGAATAGAGACAACACCTAGCCCCCACTCCGAAAACACGGACCACATAACCCACCCGCGCCGCCCGAACTCCACAAACTTTTTCCAGCCAACCTTCAAATCTACAACTCTTTGTCTGAATTTCCATCCTCTTCCTTTGATGAAGCCCCAATCTTTAATTACTCCACTCAGATTTTGATTCACTTTTTCTAGAGGCCTTTTTTCCCATCTATTTCTTTCTTCTTTCCTTTTTTCCCTCTGTTTAGTTTTGTAGATGGCTTTGAGAATTTTTTTGTGGATCTCTCAATTGGGGTTTCATATTATTTGTTTGTGGATCTTGGATCACTCTTGATCAGGATGGGTTGGCTAGATCTGGAGTCGGCGGCGGCGCTCTTTAGGGTTAGGGGATTTCTCTCCGCTCTCTCTGTGTTTCCCATTTCTTAGGTCATTGTCTTACCCCATGTGCGGAATCTAAAGGTATATACTCTTTTTCCTTTTTTTCTTTAACTAGTATTATTACCCGCGACGTTCGCGGTTTTTTTACAAATCTTATATATATAATTTTTATTGATTTAAATAAACTAATAAATTAATTTTTATAATAATTTTTATTTATACATAAAGTACTCATATTTCATTTTTATATATAAAGTCATAAGATTGTTTTGTTAATAAATTATATTATATTATATTAATTTGTTTGAAATATTTTTTTATTAAATTTTATGCTTGAAATATTTTAATAAAACTTTCATTCAATCCTAAAATAAATTAAAGTAAAATCATGTTCATTGAAATTCAATATATAAACTAAGAGGTCAATTTCACTTATATTTTATTTTCTCGTACCCAACTTATTTGACCAAATCTGTCTAAAGTTATTAGAAAATATATTAAATTGAATTAGATGATATATTTTATGTCATATATCTTTTATTTAAATCGTTTTATAATACCCTAATAAATAACATTATCTTTTGTAAAAAAAAAAGGCTAATGTATATAAGGAGAATCAATTAATTATTAAAAGATAAGTTGTTGGAGATCATAACTTTTAAAGTATTTATCTTTTTAAATTTATAATTTAAATATACAATTCAAAGATACCTATGCAGTATATGTATTCATCAGAGAACTACCTAATTCAAGTTGGATTCAAAGTGTACCGGCCAATTTTTATTTTTTTATTTTTTATCAAAGACATCCATCAATTAATTATGAAAAATTACATTAAATATTCTATTAATGATTGTTGTGTACGTTGTTTAGTAAAAAAAAAATACTAGTTTGACTTCTAATTGAGTTTACCGAATGTGAGATTTAGAGCATTTAAAGGTTATCTATATCATATTTTTACTTATTTATATTATTTTACTGAGTTTTATAAAAATATTTGAAATCTTTGGATTTAAATATAAAAAAGTAGAACCGAACTTTTATTTAATGAATATAAAAAAAATGGAAGCATATCTCAATCACTTAAATTGAAGATCTTTTTAACAGAAAATATACAAAATTGATTTAAATTACACGTAGATAAATTGATTAGATAGTTACATGACATGGATTAAATTGATTGGACATAATGCACCAGAAAAAGACACGTAAGCAAATCGCACCAGAGCTCGCCACATAGGATTTCCACGCCTCCGTTTTAGTATAATACTAGTTCACTTCCCGTGCCCAAGGCACGGTCTTTTTTTAAAATCTAATCATGTACAAAATCAAACATTAATTTTCACATAACCTTTTTCATTTTAGAAATGCAATGTCACACTGTTTGAATTATTTGACTCTTTTTTTTTTTATCTTAGATCGATGGTAGAGATCTCCATATGATGTTTCCTTCAATTCCATTGTATTAAAGAAAGAATATGACAAATCAAATATAGGTCTTTTAAAAATGGACTTTCTCATTATATTATATACATTTTATGATGACAATGAGATAGTATCAATAAAATTGTGAACTAAATTTATAATTCATTAGCATGTCTTATCTTATGCAATTGTTGATTATTCCTTGATTTATTTTTAACAAAGAAAAACTAAAATAAAAAATATTCACATTTTAATAAAAATAATTTAAATATGAATAATATATACGGAGTAGTAATAAAATATAATTTATTAATAAACTGCATAAATACACAGGTAAAACAAATTATTTATATAATTGGAAAATTTGTCTACATCTTGATTTAATACTTATCCTAAATGGTTAAATCTTAACTAAAACATATAATAAAGTATTGTTTAAATTGTAAAATAATCGAAGAAATATATTTTTATTTAAATTTTAAAACAATCCAATAAAATAAATACCTATTATATTGATGCTAGTCGAAGATAAGGATTTCAATTTGTATTGGATTATGGTAAAATATTTGTTGTAACAACCAGATAGGATTACAGAACATACCACTTAAATATTACGAAGTAATTATTTATTTATTTAAAGAAAACAAATTTCGAAAATACTACAATTTAAAGGATTGGTGAAATAATATGGCACCACATAGAACTGAAATTAGCAATATTACAAAGTAATTATTTATTTATTTAAAGAAAACAAATTCCGAAAATACTACAATTTAAGGGATTGGTGAAATAATATGGCACCACATAGAATTGAAATTAGCAGAGAATATTACACGGGATTAAGAAAAAACACGAACTCGACTTCTTATCCACTCTTTGAACTTTTGCTTTTCCAACTGTGAATAACACGAGCTCGAATTTTGTAGTTTCCTTTTGCCTTTAGATCATCCAATAAAGTTAAACCATTCTTCATCTTCGACCTGAGCAAAAAAAAATTGTTAGAATCGATTATAAAGCAATAAAAATATGTAAAAGTTTAAAATTCAAATCGTTAGTAACATTTTATCAATGGATTCGAATACTTACAAAAATATGGTTAGAATTTGATAAAAATGCAATAGAATGATCAGAGTAGAGGTTTTTAAGAAATGGAAAGATAACTCACCGATTATCGTCAAACCTATAATGATTGTCCAAAAGGGTATGGAATGGATTAAATAGAAATGGAAAATGTTTTAAACTAAATAAGATAATTAAAATAATTGGTAAATATAATTATTAAGGATAAGATTAGGATCCCTTGAATATCTAAATTAACTAACCATAATATCTAGATATGCAAATCAATTAGTATTATTAATTCTCGTCACCAGGTACAAGTCGCAACTCATTATCCTCCTGCGTAAATAGAAGTATACATATATACACAATTGAATATAAGGTATAAAGAGAGAAATATAGTAACAATGACAACGCTAATAATATAGGATGGTTTGAAGTTTGAACAAACCTTGGGGAAGATAAAATATGCAACACGCTTCTTATTTAGACCAATATCCCACATTCCCACCGTATTGTTAAATTATCCTTGCTTTGTGATTCTTTCATCATCTGCATATACAACGAAGATACAAATATATATTTATGAAGTGTTCGACTGAAAGCAGAAAATAAGAAATCATTTAGAAACTCATGAAAACAATCAGTTAACTAATTAATTAATTAATTAAGTGACCAAGCCAACATTCCTCATCTCTACCTGTTTGCGCCTCCATGAGCATCTAAAATGTAACCAAGCAAGTATTTATCATCTAGTATATATCCTGGAAATAGTAGAACATTATCTCTCTAATAAGTTAATTAATTAATTCGGTTATTAATTTATTTAGATAAGATCTCTAATAAATAAATAAATTAATTCGGTTTATTTATTTATTCAGATAAGGTAGGATCTGCACTAACATATGAGAGTTAACTAATTAGATAAGGAAGATAATTACTTAATAAATTTTTTTTAATTAGTTAAGATTTGGTTATATCTAGCTTCTAAATTAGATATAGATAAGGTAGGATCTAAATACATCATGCACTAAGATATGGGAGTTAACTATTATAGTTAATTATTTAATTAGATTTTCTAGAATTAGGTAAGATGTGGGTATATCCAAAAATCATGAGATTAGGACGGTAGATATGGATTTAGCCATATACTCCTTTAATATTATATCTTTAAACGTACACTCATTTCATATTATATGTGATTTTTCAAATTATATAATCTTTTAATATTTTGTTATGTGTTGAGCTACTTTAATTAACGTAGATTAGGTTGCTTAATTGTGTGCATTGATTTGCATCATCTCAAGTGGTAAAATAATGCTCTCGTGTATTTTCAATAAATCATTACGTAGTTAGTTTTTAGGTGTACTTATTTTGATATAGACTATAGTAATTAAGAAACGAATAATAACTTTATTTCAGAATATATATATATATATATATAGGGTCGTGCTCCGGTGAAAACCAAAATTGCGGTAGAAACCCGTGAGGACCGGCTTTTTAGTCCGGTTCACTTGCTTTATAGCCCGGTTATGAATAGAACCGATCTATAAAGTCATAAATTTTAGCCCGGTTTTGAATAAAACCGAGCTATAAAGTCACTATATAATTTTAAAACATTAGCTTTTTAGCACGATTTTTCGGTTTGACCGAACTATAAAATCATGTGTTATTTTAAAACTGGAGCTTTTAGCACGGTTTTTAGGTTGAACCGAGTTGTAAAGTCACCGTGTGATTGAGGTTTTTAGCACGGGTTTCAAAAAAACCGAGATATAAAGTAGTCCTCACGGGTTTTTACCATAATTTGAGGTTTTCACCGGAGTCAATCCCTATGTATATATATATATATATATATATATATATATATATATCATAAACTTATCTAATTAAAAATTATCTAAGTTTAGTTCAAAATCAATAGTATATATTTAAATTGTTGATTTTTAAGATTTGGTTAGGATCTAAACTTATCTAATTAAAAATTAAAATAACAAACAATTAAAATAAATCAATTAAAATTAAAAAACCATTAAAATAATTCGATTAATCTAAAAAACAAAACAAAAAAGGCTACATTAAAGGAGAAGCCGCCACATGTCGTAGGCGACTTCTCCTTTAGTATTATAATATAGATATTGATTGATTGATTATATGGCCAACTAGTTAAGTTCGAAATTATGATCATACCCTCCCTTGTAACTCTTTAATCAAACTAAGGGCTTACTATTTTATACGGTGATTTTTTCGTCATTTACACGGTTCCGCGCACTCGCAATGCGCAGTCGCGGTTTTTTTTTTTTTTTTAAATCAGCATATGCACATGTGTAGTCTAGCCCTTGTTGTATTTCCAAGTGCTCGGATATACAAAGTATGAAATAGTTTATTCTTTTGCTCTCTTCTAACCCTGTTAATATGAAAAGAGGGCAGATAAGAAAGGTGTTAATAGAGAAAATCAAATCTAAATAAATATAAAATAAAAATCCAAACCAAATCCCTAGTCCGCGCAAATAAATTACAAGACTTCCTCCCGCTGTAGTGGTAGGAGTTAGGATCAATCTATGAGGAAGCGTGTCAGCGCTCGCCGATCTAGTCTCATAAAAAACTCTCTAATGTCGACCAGAAGCCACTCGATATCGACTGAGATGAGTCGATATCGAGTCAAGGCAGTCGATTCCTAGTGCCAACCTGCAAAATCACACGAACAAACTTGATATCGACATAGTATCACTCGATATCGACTAGTAAGAGTCGGTCTCGAGTCAAGTGTAGTAAAAACAGAAACGTAAATTGTGTCGGAAAAGAACGTCCGAAGAATAATAGGATGTATAAGAAAAGTGAACAGAAATATCACGGGGTTTGTAAACAATATTATAAAGACTTCCAAAGCCGGTGAATTTACCATAACGATAACCATGCAAGTAATATGCTAAATTCATGAAAGTAACATGTTTTTCATCAAATAACTTTTGCCATTAACAAATAGGAATATAGAGGCTCTCGCATAAACTCTATGTGTTACTATCTCTTTCTTCATAATTAATCCTAATTCATAATAAGATCCCTTTCGCTTCAATATCATAAATATGGAATTACCTACTACTCTCGTAGAAGAATTATGCATATAGGATAGAAGATGAAAATCACATAAAGAACATAACTTTAAAGCATATACTTACATGGCTATTGTCGGGCTCACCCCGACCCTAGAAGTAAGGTGACTACTCTCGCCTCTTTGTTGCAAATATCATCATTGACATAAAAAGAAACTAACTTGAATTGAAAATAACGTCCAAAGAGTACAACCGAAGCTCTCCACTTCTCTCTCTTGCTCTCGGCCTTCCTCTCTCTCTCTCTACTCTATGTATGCACAATTGCTTGTGTTGCGGAATGAATGAAACTAGCCCCCAACGACTTTATTTATAGGGTTCAATCCTTGCTAGTCAAGGAAAGAAAATATCTATCTATTTCCTAAGATAAAAGATTCCTAAATAAAATAAATAAAACTAATAAAAATCCCCTAGGGTAAATAAGAGGTTAACCCATGAGGATAATTGTTCATCAAAGAGGATAAAAGATATTCAACTTCATGGCTAAGCAACCCTCCTTGAATCCGGACTTCCAAAAATGCGTCGTAGCACTCTACAACTTCACTCGACATCGAGTGATTGGCTCGATATCGAGTCATCTTCATGGTCTCGATTGCTTCTCACTCGACATCGAGTCATGCCTGTGATGTCGAGTGGTCCTTTCTTCTTCTAGCTCTAAGCTAAGTGTTCTTGTTTGACTCGACGTCAAGTCAACTTCAATAGACGTCGAGTGGATCTTCAGTATCTTTCCTTGCTCCAACACTTTGCCAAATTCTTACGTCACTCCAGTAGATGTCGAGTGGTTTCAATAGACATGGAGTGAAAATCCAGCTTCGTTCCTTTTTCTTTGAATCTCTCCAAAAACGTTCCGATTTCAGTGACATTAAACAGAAACTTGTGTAGACCTCCATAACTCGTGAATAAACTCAAACTGCACAAATCTTATACTTTTCTAACCCAAAAGTATAAAGTATCGACAGAAAACGAAGTAAAAGCATGCATGAAACATGGCAAAATAGGCGCACATCAAAAGGCGTGTATTGTATCATGTCTAATCTAGCCCTTGTATTTCTTTATTACGAGTATTTATTTAGTTTTATTTTTTTTATACTCAGTAATACAGTATTGTGTTTGCATAGAGTTAAAAAGGATATTGTGACCTGACAATATGAAAATGAAGGTTGAGTGCTCAGTGTCGCACCGATGGGGGAACGTGTTGCTCCATCCCTTCTCCACGCAGCTTGAATTTTTATTTATTTTTTTGCATTTTTTTTTAAAAAAAAACAAGTGCACATCCACAATGCACGATTGCGAAACTCCGAGATTCTCATTTGCGGTCATGTCCCATCCGCAGCTTCATGATAGGCGATTGCCTTTTACTTCGTGCACTCGCACTCTGCAACCGAGTTTTCTTCCGCGTATTTGGCGAGAAATTCACCGTGTAAATAGCAATTCCGATTAACTATTCTCATACCTTTGCTTTTAAAAAAAATGATTTCTTGATAATGCAATGGTTTTTTTTTATCAATTTTCTTATAAGATTGATCAAAAACTCTGATTATATTGATGAAGTGTATCTTTAAAGAACGGGATACATTGTCTTTTATAGACAAAATAAGTCTAATATAAACAAAACTAATTGAAGGTCGTAAGGGAAAAAATACGAAATAATATTATTAAGGTTTCTATGAGATGGGTTCCTTGGCTTGTTCATCTTGTTAAAGTTAGGAATGAGGAATCAAAAGATTTCAAGGAAGGTCATCAAGTGTTCTTGGACAAAGCGAGCACATGGGGAATCCGAAAGAAGTACACAGGAAGAAAAAAGGGTGGAGTGGTAAGAGTACATCGTGTCTACCCAGGGAAGATAGAGCTCAAAGACTAGAAATGCATCATATTCAAAGCTAAACTCGAGAGTCATGAAGAAGAGGTCCAAGCTTTATGGACCTTACATGTTCCACCTTGGGTCCTACCACAGAAGAAGTCAGTCTAGAGGCTTAAAAGTCTAAGGCATGTACATAGACTATTTGTAGGATTTAGGGTTTCTAGACATTTTGATTGGTTTAAACTTGGTTTTGGACTAGTTTTGTTTTGTTTTTGGTTTTGTTTTGATTTTCTAACAAGTATAGTTGTGAGGGCAACAAATCATGAACCAAGTGTAAAGGCTCGGAATTTTAAATCCTAAATTATCGAGAAAAGGAAATTAAAAAGGAACTTAAACTGAATTTAAAGCCCGTTTAGCGGATTCCGACCGTAATATAAAATTTGACGAATGATTTTGGTCCTTGACCTAAAAAATTCAAAATAATCATCAGATGGCGATATCCTTTTCGATTTTTTTTATAAAAAAAATCTAATTAATCGAGAAGGCGGGATTCAGAAAAACTAGCATTCGAGAACTAATTTTGAGATTCGAAATTCGCGTATTCGAAATTTATTTACGGGTATTGGTTACCCAATTCAACACACAATTCCTCACCAACTCCCTCACCTCACCATACTCTTTCAAATCCATATCCACTCCCTCTCCCTGTCATTCGTCATTCACATCAACGTACTCACCGCCATTCTTCATCATCACCATCACTAACTCCCATCCTTCACCATATTCATCACTCTCATTCCCGCTCTCTTCATTCAGCATCTCCATCACTACTTGTCTCTCTTTTGCTCACCAACTCCATCACCTAGCTACTTCACCATTCAACGACCATCATCATCCTCACCGCTCTCTCCTTCACCATTCAACGCCACCACCACGTACTCCTACTGCATCACCGCCATCTTCCTCCTCCCTCCCTTCCGCTGAACCACTAGCGGGATCCCTCTACGACGCAATTCCAGGAGCCACGGAAGCAAGAGGAGCCGAAGATCGAGCACGAGCACTGTCGTCCATCACTTTCCTCGTTTGAGCATGAACGATGCTTCGGTAAGCCGATCTCCTCCTTTTTCTATCAGAATTGTCCCTGAGCTTCACCATCACACTCACCCATTTTCCGACGCAGGTTCGATGAGCAACCGCGAGCCTCCAATGACGCCCAGAACTCCAATCGAAGCTCCGACTGATGAAGGGTTTATTTTCAAACAAATAAATTTATAAGATCGAAACCCCGCTATAGTATAGTAGGGTCAAGTTCATCCGCAGAGAGAAAGTCAGTGACTCAATTCTAGTTACCAAAGAGCAAGAAATAGCAAGAAGAGATGACAAATATAGAGTTTTTTTGGGTTTTAAAGTTGCTGAATTTTTGGAATAAAATCAATATTATGAAAGATTTAGGGCATAGGGATCACCACAACGATAATCATACAAGTATTGCAATGAATCAAGTAAAAATCATGTTTTCATCATCACCATCACCAACTCCCATCCTTCACCATATTCATCACTCTCACTCCCGCTCTCTTCATTCAGCATCTCCATCACTACTTGTCTCTCTTTTGCTCACCAACTCCATCACCTAGCTACTTCACCATTCAACGACCATCCTCATCCTCACCACTCTCTCCTTCACCATTCAACGCCACCACCACGTACTCCTACTGCATCACCGCTATCTTCCTCATCCCTCCCTTCTGCCGAACCACTAGCGGGATCCCTCCACGATGCCATTCCAGGAGCCACGGAAGCAAGAGGAGCCGAAGATCGAGCACGAGCACTGTCATCCATCACTTTCCTCGTTTGAGCATGAACGATGCTTCGGTAAGCCGATCTCCTCCGTTTTCTATCAGAATCGTCCTTGAGCTTCATCATCACACTCACCCATTTTCCGACGCCGGTTCGATGAGCAACCGCGAGCCTCCAATGACGCCCAGAACTCCAATCGAAGCTCCGACTGATGAAGGGTTTATTTTCAAACAAATAAATTTATAAGATCGAAACCCCGCTATAGTATAGTAGGGTCAAGTTCATCTGTAGGGAGAAAGTTAGTGACTCAATTCTAGTTACCAAAGAGTAAGAAATAGCAAGAAGAGATGACAAATATAGAGATTTTTTTGGGTTTTAAAGTTGCTGAATTTTTGGAATAAAATCAATATTATGAAAGATCTAGGGCATAGGGATCACCACAACGATAATCATACAAGTATTGCAATGAATCAAGTAAAAATCATGTTTTCATCATCACCATCACCAACTCCCATCCTTCACCATATTCATCACTCTCACTCCCGCTCTCTTCATTCAGCATCTCCATGACTACTTGTCTCTCTTTTGCTCACCAACTCCATCACCTAGCTACTTCACCATTCAACGACCATCATCATCCTCACCGCTCTCTCCTTCACCATTCAACGCCACCACCACGTACTCCTACTGCATCACCGCCATCTTCCTCATCCCTCCCTTCCGCCGAACCACTAGCGGGGTCCCTCCACGACGCCATTCCAGGAGCCACGGAAGCAAGAGGAGCCGAAGATCGAGCACGAGCACTGTCGTCCATCACTTTCCCCGTTTGAGCATGAACGATGCTTCGGTAAGCCGATCTCCTCCGTTTTCTATCAGAATCGTCCCTGAGCTTCATCATCACACTCACCCAATTTCCGACGCAGGTTCGATGAGCAACCGCGAGCCTCTAATGACGCCCAGAACTCCAATCGAAGCTCCGACTGATGAAGGGTTTATTTTCAAACAAATAAATTTATAAGATCGAAACCCCGCTATAGTATAGTAGGGTCAAGTTCATCCGCAGGGAGAAAGTCAGTGACTCAATTCTAGTTACCAAAGAGCAAGAAATAGCAAGAAGAGATGACAAATATAGAGATTTTTTTGGGTTTTAAAGTTGCTGAATTTTTGGAATAAAATCAATATTATGAAAGATCTAGGGCATAGGGATCACCACAATGATAATCATACAAGCTTTGAGCCTCAACTCCTCCAACTCTTGCAAGTCCATGAATCTCTTTGCTCCGGCCGCGTCAAGGTCCATGTTGAGCTCCTTAAGAGCCTATAATGCTTTATGCTCAAGCTCTACGGGCAAATGACAAGACTTACCGTAAATCAAGTTGTAGGGAGTTGTGCGCAATGGTGTCTTGTACGCCGTCCTATAAGCCCACAACGCATCATCTAGCTTCGATGCCCAATCCTTCCTCGAGCGTGACACCATCTTCTCTAAGATACTCTTGATTTGTCGATTTGAAACCTCCACTTGGCCACTAGTTTGGGGGTGATAAGGTTTTGCCACCCTATGAGACACCCCATACTTAGCCAAAAGAGCTTCAAAGCCCCTCTCTATGAAGTGAGATCCTCCATCGCTAATAAGAACTCGTGGGACACCAAAACGGGGAAAAATGTTAGTCTTCATAAATCTAGCTACAACTTTAGAATCATTAGTACGAGTAGCTATAGCTTCAACCCATTTAGAAACATAATCAACCGCTACCAAAATATATTTATAGGGCCAGATGAAGGGAAGGGTCCCATAAAATCAATACCCCAAACGTCAAAAAGTTCAACCTCTAGGATACCGGTAAGAGGGTTCTCATGCCTCCAAGTGATGTTCCCTGCTCTTTGGCACTCATCGCAGCTTTCAATGCAAGCATGTACATCCTTGAACAAAGTAGGCCAATATAAGTCACTTTGAAGAATCTTCGCCGTGGTCTTGAGACTCTTTGCGTGGCCGCCCGTTGGAAGGGTGTGACAATGCTTGATTATGCTCTCAATCTCCTCATCCGGTACACAACGTCTAAAAATGTGGTCGCTCCCGTGCTTGAATAAGTAGGGATCATCCCAATAGTATTGCTTGACGTCGTGGAGGAACTTCTTCCTAGCTTGCGAAGTCAAATCCTTAGGAATTTCTCCCCCTACAATATAATTAGCAAAATCCGCAAACCAAGGGTTCCTTGACCCTCTAATAGCACAAATAGAATGAGATATAGGAGAAGAAAGGGGGGGTATAAAAGGAATCCTCACCAGAACCTACCGAATCATTTCGCATGAGGCTTTCGTCCAGCCTGGAGTCATTGATTGGTACTTGATTTCCGGACTCCATGAGGTGGTCCAAGGGCAACCTAGATAGATGGTCAGCCACCGAATTCTCTGCTCCCTTCTTGTCCCTAATTTCACAATCAAATTCCTGCAACAAAAGCATCCAACGTAGGAGCCTAGGCTTGGCATCCTTCTTAGTCATCAAATATCTTACCGCAGCATGATTCGTATAGACAATGACTTTAGAACCTACTAAATAAGTACGAAATTTTTCAAAGGCAAATACCACGGCGAGGAATTCCTTCTCCGTCGTGGTGTACTTACTCTACGCTTCGTCAAGTGTCTTACTTGCATAGTAGATGGCATGAAGCTTCTTGTCCTTCCTTTGCCTAAGCACGGCACCTACGGCATAGTCACTAGCATCACACATGATCTCAAATGGTAGGTTCCAATCGGGCGATTGCATAATAGGGGCGGAGACAAGGGCTTCTCTCAATTTGTTGAACGCTTCAAGACACTCTGCAGAAAACTCAAAGGCTACATCCTTCATAAGCAAGTTAGTTAAAGGTTTAGCAATTTTTGAGAAGTCTTGAATGAATCTCTTATAAAAGCATGCATGTCCTAAAAAGCTCCTAATATTCTTAACATTAGTGGGAGGAGGTAATTTTTCAATCAATTCAATTTTAGCACGATCTACCTCAATTCCCCTCTTTGAAACTAAATGCCCAAGAACGACTCCCTCTTGAACCATGAAGTGACATTTTTCCCAATTAAGCACTAAATGAGTTTCTTCACATCTTTCTAGCACCCTACTCAAGTTGGCAAGACATGAATCAAAAGAAGAACTATAAACAGAAAAAATAGCCATCATACACCTTTGAAAAGTTGCAGGGGCATTGCAGAGCCCAAATGGCATCCTCATGTAAGTAAAAGTTCCATAAGGACAAGTAAAAGTGGTCTTCTCCTGATCATCTGGATGAATAGGAATCTGCCAAAAACCACTATAGCCATCCAAATAGCAAAAATAATCGTGCTGGGCTAGACGCTCAAGAACTTGATCAATAAAAGGAAGAGGGAAATGATCTTTCCTAGTAGCACTATTCAAATTCTTATAATCAATGCACATGCGCCATTTAGTAGCGGTCCTTGTAGGTACCAACTCACCTTTCTCATTCTCAATCACCGCCATTCCACCTTTCTTAGGAACAACATGAACATGACTTACCCATTTACTATCAGAAATAGCATAAATAATTCCAGCATCCAACATTTTCAAAATTTCAGATTTTACTACTTCTTTCATATTTGGGTTAAGCCTACGCTGATGCTCAATGGCTGGCTTATGATCATCTTCCATATATATACGATGCATGCATAAAGAATGTGAAATGCCAGTGATATCATCCAAAGAATAACCAATAGTCTTTCTATGGGTCCTAAGCACATCAAGTAATTTATCAACTTCTTCCTCATTCAATTTCGCATTAATGATCACAGGAAGAGTGGAATTGGGACCCAAGAAAGCATACCTCAAACTTTCTGCAAGCGGCTTAAGCTCTGGAGAAGACTCAATTGGAATCAGATTGGGCTCTTCCTTCTCCGTCTTCAATATCGCTTCCAGGACCTCCAAAGAATACACTTCCTCCTGACCTGCCAGAAGACCTGGGACTGGGCCTGCAGACTCAAGACAATCAAAATAGCTTACCTCTACCATGTCCGTGGTTTCCTTCATCGTTGGATTGAAGCGAAATTCAACGATGTCCTCCCCAATCTCAAATGTTAGGAGTCCCTTCCTAACATCAATTATTGCTCCAGCGGTGGCTAAGAAAGGCCTTCCAAGAATGATAGGCACCACTGGATCCTCTGGCATATCCATAACAATAAAATCACTGGGGACGAAAAACTTACCTATACGGGCGGGCACATCATCAATCACCCCAGTTGGTGATACAACTGCTCCATTTGCCATGGATACTCTCATGTTGACCGGCTTTAGGGCTCCCAAGCTCGTCTTAGACCATATCGAAAGGGGGAGAAGGCTCACACTTGCACCTAAATCACACAAAGCCTTGAAACGGTAAGATCCTAAACCAATAGTAATGGCAAACTTACCTAGATCTCCAAGTTTCTCAGGGAACTTCACTGAATGGACCTCGTCAGCAAGCTCAGACATGGATCTCTTCTTAGCTAAGATGTCTTTCAAAAACTTGGTGTAAGCTGGCATCTCACTCAAAGCATCAGTGAAAGGAATAGATATATTCAAACTTTGAAGCATTTTCACAAACTTTTGAAACTTACATTCCGCTGTGTCCTTTATCTTTTTCGGAGGATATGGAAGCACTTTCATCGGATTCGGGGCTGAAATAGGCCCTGCAGAAGAATCCGTCGCTGCTGGAGAGGTCGGTACCGACCCTGAGGGGGTCGGTACGGCCTTGGTATGGTTGCTGGGAGGAACGGGAGAAGAGATCGTACCTGCTGGAGGGATCGGTACCAACCTTGAGGGGGTCGGTACGGCCTCGGTATGGTTGCTGGGAGGAACGGGAGAAGAGATCGTACCTGTTGGAGGGGTCGGTACCGACCCTGAGGGGTCGGTACGGCATCGGTATGGACACTGTTGTCCCCGTTTTCTTCCTCGTTTGGCGTGTTTTCGTGACCAGGCACCTCCTTTCCATTTCTCAGGTGTATTACAGCTATTTGCCCCCTAGGGTTCTCGTCGGTGTGGCCTGGGAGCTTCCCTTGAGGCCGTGGGATTTGTGCCGCGAGATTACCTAGTTGGGAATCCACTCTCTTCTTCCAAGTTTCCAACTCTCCTAGTTGTGCATGAACACCCTTAAATTGAGAGTTCACATCGGCGCGAAGCCCATTGAATCCTTCCTTAAGCTCTTGTACCCAAGATGGTGGTTCTTGATACCCTAGGGGCCTATATGGGGGAACCCTTTGATCTTGTTGCGGAGGAGGTTGACTCCCTTGTCCTTGTCCATAGTTACCCCAATTAGGGTAATTGTTGTTCCTCCCTGCATAACTGTTATTTTGATTCCCCACATAATTATTATTAATATTGGGGTTCCTATAAGGAGCCCTTATATAACTTACCTCTTCGTAGTGTTCTGCCCTTTATACCTGGCTAATATTATTGCAATCTATAATATTATGAGCTAGAGAACCACATTCTAAACAAGGTTGATTTCTAGATAGAAAACTTACTTGTTTCTTGAGGCGTCGGGTCTCATCCTCATGGAATTGCTGACGCACATCTGGGTCAATTTAATTAGAAGGCTCATAAAGTTTCTTACTTGACAGTCTAGCCACTGGGGTGCCATACATAGCGTCATACTCCGTTAGCTTGTCCAATAGAGCCCATGCATCAGTTGGATTCATCTCGAGGAACCCACAATCGGTGTGCAGGTTCAATCGAGTCTTGGTCTCCGCATTGATGCCTTGGAAGAAGATTTCTTGGAGGACATACTCAGGTTGCCCGTGGGTAGGGCATTGTCTCTGCAACTCCTTGAATCTCTCCCAAGTCTCCAAAAATGTCTCTCATGGCAATTGGTGAAAGGAGGTGATTTTCTTCCTAAGCTCCGTTGTCTTTGCCGGAGGAAAGAACTTTGTCATGAACAAGTCATACAAAGCCTTCCATGTAGTGATAGACCTAGGTGCCAAACTCTCCAACCAATTCAGAGCCTTTCCTGAAAGAGACCATTTAAATGCCTTTAGTTGCACATATTCCAACGATACATCATCAGCAACAATTGTATCGCATAAATCAATAAAGTTCTTAATATGAAGAATAGGGCATTCATGAGCTTTGCCCTCAAATTGAGATCTTTTAATTAAAGAAATAAAGTGGGATTTAATCTCAAAATTGCGCTCTATCTCGGGGAGGACGATTGCAGACTCAGGCACCCTCAGTTCTGGGTGCATGAATTGCTTTGCATTCCTTGGGATAGCATCCAACTGCTGTTGCAGACGAGCAGACGCTTCCCTTTCTCTCGCTGCAGCCTCCCTTTCTCTTTCTGCAGTGAGCCGAAATTGCTCCATCTGACGGCGGAGGTCAGCCATCTGCGCAGCAACGTCAACATTGTTGCCATTGTTACCTGTGTTACCTGAGTTGTCTGTATTGTTGCTCATTGTCCTAGCTTCTCGTAGTCTGCGATGAAAAGAGCGTTTCAGTTCGGGATCGATAACAAAATCGAAATCAAGCCTGCGTCGCCCTGATCGCATAAACTGAAAACAAAGACAAAAATAAAGACACCACAATCAAAAGCAAAGGGGGATGAGCTATTCCCAAACCCTAATAATAACTAAAACTTTGGCACAATTGAAATCTCCCCGGCAACGACGCCAATTTGATGAAGGGTTTATTTTCAAACAAATAAATTTATAAGATCGAAACCCCGCTATAGTATAGTAGAGTCAAGTTCATCCGCATGGAGAAAGTCAGTGACTCAATTCTAGTTACCAAAGAGCAAGAAATAGCAAGAAGAGATGATAAATATAGAGATTTTTTTGGGTTTTAAAGTTGCTGAATTTTTGGAATAAAATCAATATTATGAAAGATCTAGGGCATAGGGATCACCACAACGATAATCATACAAGTATTGCAATGAATCAAGTAAAAATCATGTTTTTATCTATAAAATAGGTCAACTCGCATCAACCTTAGCAAATCAATTAATTTATTTTCACAAATTAATTAACTTTACTAATAATCTTAATTAGGTTATCAAACTTGCGTTTAAAATCCTAATTACTATCCAATTCACAATTCAATCTTTCAATTTAATTGCAAAAAGGAATTTCCCCAATTTTCATTAAGTACTTAAGCACATAGAATAGATAAAACCAATCAATTCATCAATTCATAGCAAAATTGCAAGCATAACTATCATTGGGATCACCCCAACCCTATAAAAGGTGACTACTCATGCATAAACATGGTAGACATTGCAAAATTCATGAAATAAATAAAAATCAGAAATTTATATTGCATAAAAACCTGAGAATAATGTCAACAAAGCGTCACAAAAGCCTCACAAAACGTTCTCCAACTTTCGCCGAAGAAATCGCTTCAAAAAGCTCTCAAATCCGCTCACAAACGCTCTCTAAACGTGTGTTGAAAATTCTAAAAGTGTGCTGAGAAAGAGGTTGAAGGAAGAGAGTCCTCCAAACCATAAAAATCATATTTATACTTAATAGCCCATAAACTAAATTAGGAAATAACAAATATATGAATTTTATCTAAAGTCTATCTAAGGAAAAGGGTAAAAATAATCAAATCCGGGTAAATAAGGTCCGCTGGGAACCATACCGACGAGGAGGGCCTCGGTACCGACCCCCCTTAGGGTCGGTATGACACCCTGTAAGCTCATCTCGTCTCGCTTGTTCAGATCAGACCTCGGTACCGACCCAGGGGGGTCGGTACAGGGTCGGTATGACGGTGATCCATCTCAGACTTAGGGAAATGCTCGTATCTCCTTCATTATAACTCCGATTGCTTCCGTTCTTTTTCCTATGCGCCCCTTATTCTTTTCCGCATCTTTTCTCTCTTGAAAGTTTCTTCAAAAACAGCTCCCAAAATTCTGTAAAACACACAAAAGCTAGTGTAGACATCTATTTCTCATAAAATATTAAAACAGATGCAAAAGACACTAAACCCAATGCAAAACCCTATGAAAATGACTCAAATTGATACGAAAACACATGGGAAAATATAACCAAAAACATGCACATCACCGACGTCCGCGAAATTACCTCGGTGAGCTTCGTTCGTTTCGTTCATTTCGTTCCTTGCCTTCGATCCTTTGTTTCACATTATTATGGGTTGGGAAGAGAGCGTGAGCTGAGTACGGGTCGATCGGGCGTGCTCGAGAGTTCCGGTAAGCTCGAGAGCGGCGAAGTTTCGTGAGTGTGAGCGAGGGCGCAGGCGGGGGCTGTTTGGTACGGAAGGACGAGCAGCGAGCGTTAGCTGGGCCGGGCGTGGGAGGTGCGAGAGCTGAGCTGGACGAGTCTGGGCGAGCAGGCGAGCAGACGGGAGCTTGAGAGGCGAGTCCGGCATCGAGCAAGCCATGGCGCCGGCGGGATTTCTTCCTTTTGAAATTGGGGAAGGTGATGCCAACGTGGCTCATGTGGGCCCCTTGCCTTTACAGATTTTGTTTTAATAAGTTAACCGGTTGGGATTAGCGGGTTCGGTTCGGTTGGATTTAAATAGGTTTGGTTTGGTTTGGGTTTATCCGCTTAATCAATTATTTAATGGTATTTAAAATAAAATATAATATTATTGGAGATTTTAAAAATATATTTTGGACATGAAGATTTAAAAGAAATTTGGAAAAGAATTTCAAGGATCGGAAAGTAATTTAATAAATAAATTGAAAAAGGGATTTTGCGAGTAGTTTCAAGGGTCGAAATACTTAACTATTTAACTTGGATTTTGAAATGGTTTTGAAACTAACATGGGAATAAAACTTGTTCGATGACTAACTAGCATGATAATATGATCGTTTGACTAACGGCATGATATCTGTGACTAATAACATGACTTGTGGTGATTACTATAAGAGATTAAATGTTAGATATTATGATGTTGATGATATATATCTGTGTGCCAAGTGTGAGTATGAAACGGTAATATGTGAAATTGGCTAAGTATGGTATGGAGGTTGTCGTGAACGGATAAGGATGATGCTATGACCGAATTGAGAAAGATGCTAATTTATGAGATATGATGAGACGAGATGAGAACTGAAGATGAGATGATAATGTTAATAATGACGAGACAGTCGAGTTATCATATTTATGTGTATCTTATATGTTCATATGTGACTTGTGTGCCTTGCGTAAATTAGACTTAGACTGATTGTGTTATTTATGGGATTACTATAGGTGATCTTTGATCTATTGGATTTCTTGCCATTGCTGATTATTGTTTGGATTCTGCGCTTCTCCAGGTAAGTACCTCCGGGGCTTACTCAGTAACCAGTACCTCTGCCTGATGTGTCATATAGTATGTAGGTGCTGCATATGCATAAAAGCATGTCATGTAGTATCATGCTTAGGAATTGCACTTACGAATGAGCATTCTTATTTTGTATGCATTTGAATACAGAACGACCGTTATCTGTGAGTCCTAGAGTCCTTGCTATGGTCATAGGACAGCCTAGTCCCATTGGCTTCGTCCTGAGTCATTCAAGTCGTTGGAACACCTTTACTATTATCAGCATTATTATTTTCTTCTCGCAAGATCCACGATATGATGATGAGATTTGAGATGCTATAGAATCGAACAGGCCAGTCTCCACCCTACCTGGAAGGGGGGTGGTGGTAGAAGAGGGATATACCACTTGGTATTCTTTGTTAAGGCCTTACTTAATATTCTGCACATATGAATTAGGAACATGATAGTGTGGTTAATATTCCAGTAACTGCATGAAGGCATCCTTTATTCTAGGTATAGGCGTATTATATGTCCTCAGCGCGGTCAGAGGACCCGCGGGCGGACTCTTGCCTGACTTGGTGGTATAGTTTCGGGTACCCGATACACTGCTTGATTTTTGTGCTGTTATGACGGGGTCTATTCATATGGCGGAGAGTGAGTGTTTGAAACCTGACTTCACCAGATTCATGCTTTTGGGATTTCTCCCTACTTATACTCTGTTTTGACCCGGCTCTGCCGTGGCACTGGTTGTATCATTTTCTGAACTTATGCCCTTTGCATGATAAAGGATTTCCCGCGTTGTAGACTTAGGACAGGTACATGGGTTTACCCCGGGGTCTCCAACGGACCTTCCAGATTTGGGTGCGAAATCCCACTTTAAACTACAAATCTTCGGTTTCAAACCTTCAACCTGTACTCGGGGAGCAAGATCCTAACGAGGGGTTTCATCCCTCGAAACGTAATTCGGGAATCATAATCCCGGGCCGTTACACCAAGGATGGAGTAGTGAAGACCCACTCGACATCGACTAGACCCAGTCGACATCGAGTGAACACATCGAACATATATGGCATTTTTCCGCTCGACAGACCTTGGGAAGAAGCTGCAGTTGACGTCGACTACCACCCACTCGACATCGATTCCTGGCAGCAAATTACAACACCTATTTTGAGTTTCTACGCTTAATTCTAGTAAGTTTTTACCCTTATTTTTATACAGTGAGGACACTGTAATATTTAAGTATGGGGTGGGGGAAAGGCTTGCTTATATTTGATTTGATTATTTTCTTGCATTGCTCCTTACATGGTCCTTTGGATATATGCTTAGTTTATCTTTGTACTTAATGTTGGTGTCCAAAGAAGGAATGTTAGCATAAAAATTTGATTCCATGTCATGGAAGTTGTAACAAGATTCGACGATACAAAAATAGATTCATTAGAGATATTGCATGAAATTGCCTAGTAAAGGGAAGTCACAATGAACTGCATATTTTTTAGAAAACCATGAAAGTAGGTAATTTTTTTTAGATAAGCATGATAAGAGGATGGAGGACTTTATATTTTCCATGTTAGCTTATTCCATATCCTAGCCTTACCTATGCTTATTAGCCTCGATCACAAATTATCCATATCATGAGCCTTATATTATTTTTGCTCCACATATTATACGTATTGCCTATTTTCTACCTTATTTCATATCCGAGGATTATGTTGAGAATGGAAGTCATATTTGGAGTTGTTATATGGTTGTTTGTTGATGTGCGCTCATTTCACCTTGTTTTAAGCCTATCTTTTATGCCAATTTTTATGTTATATTGGAATTCTAGGATGGGATTATTAGGAATTTGTGTAGTTAAGCTTAATATTGCAAGATATGGAGTCTACATAAAGATTGATTTGATTTTCAGGAGTTTAGAGATGATTTGAAGAAGTTTGGACGCACTTTGGAGCTTAAAGGAAAATCATGAAGACATTGGAGAAGCATAGGAAGAGCGCAAGATTGTGTAGTTGGAGAAAAGCCCACTTTTTGCCATTCATCATTTTGAATAAAGTTTTGATTCCTTCATGAGAGTTGTATCCCTCTAAAAGATCTTTCAAATGCATACTCATATGCGTTAATCGGACGAACGAGGACTCGAGAAAGTGTGTTTCAAAACGGAGCAGAATGTTGAAAGCTGTTAGTGCACTCGATATCGATTGAAACTGACTCGATATCGACTAGTTTCACTCGACGTCAACCACCTTTTGTCGACCAAAATATGAGGACTCACTAGAAATCGAGTGAAGTCACTCGACGTCGACTGAAAATGCAGTGTGTCCGAGACGCGTTGACGAATCCCAATTCAAGGGAGATTACTTAAGCACGAAGTTGAAGATCTTTTATCTGTTTGAAGACTTTTATCCTCTTTGGCTAAACTCTATTTTACCTAGGGGAATTTTTTTTCTTTTATTTATTTTAATTAGGGATGTTTTATTTTTAGATATAAGATAGATTTGCTCTTTCCTTGGGTAGCAAGGATTGAGCCCTATAAATAAAGCCCTAGGGGCTGGTTTTTAAATCATTCAAGCCAAGTCGTCTTCAGACGCAAATAGTTAGGAGGATGAGAGGAGAGAGAGAGAGAGAGAGAGAGAGGAGGAGGAAGGAACGAACGGTTGTAATTTTAAGATTTTATTTTATGATAAAGTTGTTTTATTTTATTATGTCTTGTTTCTAATTTCCCTCTTCTAGGGTGATTCCAACATAGATATGTGTGTTTGATGAATTTATGAATTTATATGTCTTTATTATCTTCTATCCTATATGCATAATTCTTCTATGAGAGTAGTAGATGAACCTTATTTGTGATATTGAAGCGAAAGTGATCTTATTATGAATTTGGATTAATTATGAAAAAGGGATAGTAACACTTAGGGTTTATGTGAGAGCCTCTATATTCCTATTTGTTAATGATGAAAGTTATTTAATATAAAGCATGCATCTTTATGTGATTTATAATCTACATATATGTTTATTGTTGCGGTAATCCCTAACCTTGGAAGTTTGCACTTTTATTCTTTTTGTTTCGCTATTTTCTGCTTTAATTCTACACAGGTTACTAGACATCGACCACCATTTCCTCCCCCATCCTTCGACATCGACCAACTATTAGCCGACGTCGACAGCAACCTTACACCTCTTCCCACTATTCCTGAACCCCGAAACCAACTAAGCCTAGAACCGTTGAATTCTCTCTTGAGGACGAACCGGACAACACTATCCTATAGTGGGGTCTTGAATATAAATTTATTTGGTCAAGAAACCCTCTCGTCATTTGTGTTGTTATATTATTATTGGAGTTTGATGGCAGGATGATTTATTTATGGAAAATTTAATGAATGAAAGAAAATCCGGTCACCTAGGAGTTAAGGATGATCGACCCTAATTGCTTGAGATGTTAGTTCAGGTGAGATAGGACACCAAGGTGGGGAGTCCGAAGCACTACGTATCTGGGGCCATTCATGACACTCATGTTTGCGACTCGCGAGAAGGCAATGTTAAGGTTAGAGGGGTAAAAGCATTATACTGAAAAGAGCAATGAGCGATGAGAGAAAGGTGGGAAATCAAAGGAAGAAGGAATGTGGAATGAAATTTTGGAAATATACTCTATTTCCCTGGATTATTAGCGCCACATGGCCAAAAACACCCACCTTTAGCCTTTTACCTATCTACTCTTATTTGAGCTTACATAAAGTCCTCTTGATTATTGTTTCTTTGTCGCAGAAAATTATTTTGCATAACCTCCTTTTGTGTGAGATGTTGCTTTTGTTCACAAGCATGAATTTGTTGGCATTAGTACCTTTGCGAGGATGACTATTGATTGTTAGAAGTTATATGAGAATGAATCTATGATGTTGAGTTTAGTTTCTTCCCCTGTATGACCATTAAAAGTATTGCTTGGGCACAAGCAAACTTAAGTATGGGGTGTTGATGTATGCCTATTTTACCATGTTTTACACTTACTTTTATTCCAATTCTTGTACATATTTTATACTTTTGGATTGGGAATGTGTGGAATTTGTGTAGTTTATGTTTATTTGCAAGATTTAAAGGTCTACACAAGTTTTGGTTTAAATTCATAGGAATTGGAAACATTTCGGAGTAATTTGAAGAATCACATGATGTCTACCGATATCCACTCGACATCGATTGGAGAAGAGCCGGAATTTAGCCAAGTGTTGGACGAAGCAAGCTACTGAGATTCCACTCGACGTCTACTACAGTTGACTCGACGTCTAGTGAAAACATCAACACTTAGAGTTGAGAAGAGGAAGAGCACTCGAGATCCACAAGAGCACCCGAGATCGAGTAAGATGACTCGATATCGACTGGACCTTAGTCGATGTCGAGTGAAACCCTAGTTGGGCCGAGGCGTATCTTGAGAAGTCCGACTTGAAGGAGACTTGCTTAATGACGAAGAGAAGATCTTTTAATCTCCTCATGAAATTCTATCCTTATGGGTTAATGTCTTTTTAACCTAGGGATTTTCCAATTTAGATTATACTACCTCCGTTCGGCAAAACTTGTCGTTTACTATTCATGCACGTTTTTTTATAATGATAAAAACTATATAAAATATTCATTTTTTATAAATCTATCTATATCTATAATACATCTATATCTATACCTATATCTATCTATGGGATGATAATTTCACCGCTAATCTTTACTATTTCCACTGCTAATCACCGCATAGGTATGCGGTGGGTTTAATGACTGGGTTTAATGACAGTCAATGAACCCGCCACATACATATGCGGTGGGTCGAAGCATATACAGACCCACCGCAATACTTTGCGGTGGGTATGTCCGTTCCGTTTGAACCCCACCGCATACCTATGCGGTGGGTTTTGGGTAACCCGATTTAGAGGTGTGCGGTGCCAGGACCGGGCCGGACCGGATCGGACACGACACTCACCGCAAACATTTGCGGTGGGTTGTGATTTTACAGAATTGATTATTATAATTTAGAATTTAGAATATTTATGTTTTATGTATTTGGCATTACCCAAAAAGGCATATGTACATATAGAAAATTGTAAATGATATGTTTCGGTTAGAAGAAAGAGTGCGTATCCCGACGATCCCCGAATCGATTCAGAATGTGGATGCTCCATGTCAAAATAAACGAATATTGCATAGGAAAAAAACAAACCGAAGGTGGGAAATGTCAAGCATCAAAAAAACGTGGGTCGAAAAATGTCATACAACGTAGTTTGGGAAATGGCACAGACAAATATATAGTACCCGAATAATTCAACCTATGGAGCTCAGAAAATGACACGAGAAAATGAAAAGTGCTAATAGGGCAGGGGACGGCCACCGTCATGACGGCGGTAGGCTCTATATCGTGCAATCCTTGCCGCAAACTGCTCTTCCCAATCGTTGACCGTGGGATCATGATGCCGTGTCCATGTAATATAGACTGGCGGAAGAGGCGAACCAGGCAAAAACTAAATATGTGAATAACAGGTTACTATTGACATTAGAAGAGAGAAACGAAACATTAAGAAATTAATAAATATGAAATTTGAAACGTACCGGAACAAAGTGGTTGCTGTTGCCGACTAAAGCTATCCCATCTAACTCCTCATAGGCTGGTACTGATGGGCCCTTGGTGGCGTACAGAGGTAGGCACAACATTGGCATAATCTGTGACAAAATCACCAAAGGACGCTGGTGAAGCGTGGCAAACACCTCGCCCATGATCGGAATCTCCATCCAATAAGTAGCATCATGACACGTGCCGAAATAGTTGACCCTCATGATGAGATCATCTAACGCAGGATATTAATGGTACCGATCTGCATGCAGTTGCAACTCAACGGCCAACTCCCGTCGAACTCGAGGCCATGCGTCTTGGCCCAAGTTCAGAAGACAAGCAAAAGATCTATACCCACGGTGACCATCACCTGCAACATTTGTGATGTCTCGTATAAAAGTAATCATGAATTCGTCGATGTTGCCAGTCCCCCAATTGAAATCTACGTGAGGGAGATTCTGCGGTGGAAGCGCCGTAGGTGCTGCCGGTGGAATGTCATCTACAGACTCCGGAGCTGGCTCCGATGCTGATCGACTTCGGCAACGTCCCCTCCCACGACCCCGTCCCCGACCTCGTCCTCTTCCTCTTCCTCGGCCACTAGGAGGGTCGTCGATGGCAATTACGTTGGACCCAGTGCCCTCCTCATTGCCTTCCGCATCATCTGCTTCGTTTGATGAAGATTGACCCCGACCTCGTGCTGATCCCCCACTCCCCTCTCTATCGGCTCGACGTTGGGACCAAGTACGCTCACGTTCCCAAGGCAGAGGATTCGTCTGACAAGGGTGGCGAGTCCTCGGTCTCCCGGTCGGTCTACGGTCCCTGGGGTCAGGTGGAGTCAATGATGTATGAGAGGGACGATCCCCATTGTTGAATACTTACGCGATCCTCCAACGAGTATCCTCGTCCATAGCTCCACTCTGGAACAACGTGATCATGCGTGATATGTCGACATCAGCTCTGGTGAGGGGAGTGTTATCCTGGACGTTGTCAACATGCGGATGATTCCAATCCAATTGCTTCCAAAAAATGTGAATCTGGGATTGTCCGATGGGTATTTGCGTGTCTCGACAAGCTTGCATCTCATGTGTTCATGGGAGACCGTAGATGTCCCTCCAGTATCTATCTCTGCATGGTTGCGAAGGCAGCTCGGCTTCCATCTTCGTGTAAATTTCGAACAACAAGTTGAAACATTCCTTTGACACAACATGCCGAATTCGATCGAAAATCCATAGGCCGTGCGAGTCTGTCGGCCAGGTGTTGTTCGCTCGCCCCATTGTATTCTTCACCTCACTTATTTGGTCCACCATCATCAGATCGATTGTGGTGATCACGTGAGTAAAATCACTAACTGCAGAGTTTAAGGTCTTCTTTAACACAGAATGAGCAGACTCCACCCTACAAGAGAAGTGGGACTCGCATGTGAATATCGATATATATTGTAAACAAAATACGCGTACCAATAAATTCGTAAGCAAAAAAGAGGTGCACCTGTTCATCGTGGTCGTACTAAAATGCTGGATTGCATCTGTCCATGCACGAACTATATTCTACGAGTAATCTCGTAACCACGTCCCCTCCCAATACGGCATCAACCCGTCGATATGGCCCCACTCTGCATGCATACCCTTCCTTTTGGCGACGAAAGTTTCAACTGATCTGGACCGGAACAGGCCGTAACATGCGTTCTTGAAACGCCCAGCAACATCAAGATTCTTCGACTTCTGGAAAGGAGCTTCTTCGCATCTTCAGAGGACATGCACTGTGCACAACATATGTCTGACACAGGGTAGAACTTTTCGCAGCGCCGCAATCAACCCCAACTCTCGATCTGTGACAACAACGTTCGGAAGGTTACCTCGCATGAGGTAAATTAGCTGCTCCAAGACCCAACGGTACGTATCTGTGTTCTCATGCGACATGAAGCAGGACCCGATGATGAAGTTCTTCTTTGTGCAAGTGAATCCAACGGACTCATACAAAGGGATCCCGTACCTGCACCATTAAATATTTTACTTTGCAAACCCTTGTTAGAAGGGGTAAACGAATAAGTTTAGATAGAAACGTATGCATTCGTCCGGTATGTGCTGTCGACGAGGACGACATATGGAAAGATGGCTAGAAGATGGCGAGTGTTCCCACTGGCCACATCTCCGGTAACTTGCGGCCTCTTGCGGGGAGTGTACTCGCCGTACTTTTCACATGCGAGTAATCACAGAACTCCCGGTTACGGGGATCCACGTGGTCACACTCGTCCGACATCGGATTAGCCTGCTCCTCCAATGGTTGCTGTGGCCATCCAGACGTGTATTTAAATTACAGTACAGTAACAACTTTACACTACATATATATTACGGTACCTATATTCTGGTTTCCATTCACTTTGATTCTAAACCTAAGTTATTATGTCCTTGCTAGTACGAGAATATAACAACACGTATACGAGAAAGATGCAGTACGTACCGGAAGACGAGCGGGTGGAGAATTGGCCGCCATTGGAGCAGGTGTATGCGCTTCGTCCACCGCACTTGAAGTCGCTCGATTAGCGTCGTCGTTTTCCATATAGAAGAAGGAAGTTGTGGGTGGATGGGATACCAAAGGAGAGTGGATGGCTTCTTATACAGTAACACCGCATAGGTATCCGGTGGAAACCACCATATGGGTATGCGGTGTGAGTGCCTATATATACTCGGCGCCCACCGATGTGTGTCATTGTCATGGTGGAAAAGCGATGATAACCCAGGCAACTTGCCATGTCCAACGATTTGTGTCTTTGGATTGAAATCGTTGGGCGTTGGCAAGTTGCCAGGGTTATATCGCTACACACAATCATCTATGCACTCATTACATCGTCCCGGTTCTACAAATTATTACACGGGCTACGTGTTGATGTCTTACGCTACAACGGTGTTGGTTGATTGGAGGTGTAAGGCCTTCTACATGTGGCCTGTGTTGTCGTTCGTACGATCACGCTTTCCGGATAAAGCGGTCATAATGCAGGCAACGTGTCAAAGTCGATGATTTCTTTCTTCGGATTGAAATCTTTGGTCTTTGACATGTTGCTAGAGTTATACCGCTACCCACAATGATGGAGCCTGTCAACGACAAAGCGTTGATAAAGCAAGCAACATGCCACGTCCAGGGATTTTCGTCGTACGACAGGAATCCCTGGTCGCTGGCATGTTGCCCGAGTTATCACGTGCATTATCTATAAACAAAAAAAAACATAAATGCCAATTGACAAACTATCCAAAAGAATGGGACAGCCCTAGGGCTGCCCCATTCTTTGGGTCCCCCGTAAAGCCACCGCATACGTATGCGGTGGGTGCGTTGTGGACCCAAATCCACTATTTATACCCCTGCAAAAATTTTCGGGAGTGGGCAAAAAAAAATGCCTACAGTACAAACCTACAATAGGTCATCATGGGATCTAGATTACAAGGTTACCTTGGTTCATCGTAAGGAGCCAAGGTGGTCAGAGGAATGCACTTGTCACCATCCATCGTACACGGAGGGACATTCGTGCTTTTTAATGCGGCTCGAGTGTGAATCGGACACTGTGATAGCTTCTCCCATTGAGTTCGCTTGTTCTCATTGTTACGACGACAGAGGCGAACCAGAGTCCTACTACATAATGGCTGAGGCGGATATCGTCCGTCGCATGCTTACTTATTTCCATGAAGATTTCATAACCGTAAACTCCCTCGAGATTAGTCAGCATGTCACCAAGAAGCTACGCTTATTCAACGACAACGAAAGACGTGTGGCATTCAACATCATGCGGCTTGAATTTTCCGTAAAGAAGATGACTTCATCTATTGGTAGCTGTTAGATGTAGTGCGACTAATGTATGTAAGCGTAGGTAGTGACGTTAATGTTATCATTACTTGTTGGGGGCGTAAGAATATATAAAAGAAATCAAATCGTTACACGTTCTAACACTAATTGCTTCAATACAACAATACCGTATTTTTCCCAACAACGCACATACTTGCTACCTACGGTTGAGGTACATACGCTACGGAACAACTACCAACAGACTCCTCCACAATTTGCGGGTTAATGTGGATCTCAAGTCGATTAAATGCGTACTTCTTCACTTTCTCGTTTGCCGGACGCACTACGTTGTCCACAGCTAACCTTGCAATTCGCAATGCGTAGCTCAGTCTGACATCGGTGAATAGTTCGTTGATTGAGCATTTGACTGCCTCAAGTGCCTCGTGGTAGTATGATTCAGGGTCCTCCATGTACGATGGCTCACCGTTGACACACGCCAATTTCACCGGCTCCGAGAATGCGTACGTATTGCCTTGAACGCCTTTATAGCATACGACGTGAAAAGGCAGCATGGAAATGATGGACACCACCTCTTCTTCTTGCAATTGCACAAATAATCCTCGTACGGCCGCAAATATTTGTCAATGATAATTTTGAACGACAAACCCCTACTTGTCTCACCTTTATACCCATCTACTCTCACCATCTTCTATTTTTAGGTGCAAGGTAACTTGTCTTGCAAGCCAGCACAATAACGGCATGTGACGGTGAAGGCACCACCTCCTAACACCTCCTTCTCATAGTGACGGGTGAACAAATGCTCCAGTGGAATTTCATTTCCCTGAGAAGACATTGTCGGATAACGACGTATTTGTGGATGGCAATGTAGGTTTGGAGTGCATTCCGATGTGCCTATTTTTATAGCCCGTGAAAATGTGTCTCCCGTACTCATCGCATAGGTATGCGTTGTTACCCACCGCATAGGTATGCGGTGGTTTCCACCTCATGCATATGAGGTGGCTCCCCTATATATATATATATATATATATATATATATATATATATATATATATGTAGACCCTACGACTACTTCAGAATGTCCGACGTCAGCGGCAACAGCTCGAGCAACAAAATAATACGTCAAGGAACGATGAAAGAATTCAAGGCGGTTCTATACACGGGAAGCCCACATTCACAGACTGTGGAATCGATAATAAAGAGGCTACGAGAGGAGAATCGATTGTTGCTTGTCGCAAACCAACAACACCGCTGGCAGATCGATATTCTAGAGAGTCGTGTGGCAGTTCTCGAAGAGGAAAACAAGGCTTTGGCGATTAAGTTAGAGCAATCGAGTGTACCTAAGCCCTAAATATATCAGGCTTGTATGTGCTGTGATGTAGTTTCGTAATGGTCGTATGGAATAATAAAATTCGAGCGATAAATTATGGGTGCTAATCAGAATCTATATACAACTATATCGATAAGAAGTATGGTCTAACAAACCGCAAATATACATAACAGAAAAATCCGAAATAGAGAACACACCAAATAAATCTCAGCAAAATTATAAATCCAAGGAAAGGTGCACAAAAAACTAACAACAAGCAAATCCAAAATTCCAACACGATCCGTCACGGTGGGGGCTCCATCCAAAAGCGCTCATAAATGCGCCGCAAATGCTCATCTGTCACCTATACTCCAAGGGACAGAAGTTGACGAATCTCCTCCCCTGCAACACGGTGTCGCATCTCCTCATGTGTCGGGCCGGGCGGCGGCGGCAGGATGATGGGGCGGTGTCGGGGAGTGTCAGGGACTAGGTATGGATGACTAAAGCGGTGGAACCACAGCACATAGTCATCCACCACACCATATGGGTACTCCACAGTGGTTTTCGATCCCGTGGAATACGTCCTCCTTCTTGCCCTTCACGAACTTCGACCTATCCGCTCTGCTGGGTCTGATCGGATCAGTGGGAATGTGCTGAACCCGATCAAACTGTCGTAGCACACGGTCGGGCATATACTGATCCTCCTTGAACAACCAACGGATGGTGCCCCTGTAACGAGACAGACTCAGATGCCCATCAAAATCCAAGTCCCTTCCGAACGACATGAACTCGATCTGCAACATAATATAAAGTGTTATGACTACTCATATGTGTCTTGATTTTATTTGCACACAAATGTACATGCGGAAGTACACTTTATGAGTACCTCGTCGACAGTCATCTCGTCCAGCCTCCACCGCAAAACATCCAGTCTCTCAATGCGAGGTCTATCATCTCGGGAAAACATAGTGGTCAAAGGCGTCGCGACCTGGACGTACCGCACCCCTTGCCGTGGATCCCGAGAAAGCTTCCGATCAAGCATCATACCCACCTTGAACACAGGGAAATACAACCATATCCGCACCTACAATCGAACAAGTCTATCAGCCACATATTCATTGTAACTTAATTTGAAAACTATGAAAATTAAATTATCAGAGATAATGAATCAATTACCATTAATAGCCGCTTACAACCGTCCATATCTTTGGCTAACTCTCTAGTCGCCTCGCCCAATCCACGATACAAACAGGCCAAGATCCCTGCCGCCAGAGATAACTGCGGAACGTGCGCGGCATCCATAAGGCAGAGAAGCATCTCCGGACGCACTCTTCCGCCCGACTTGTCAATCAACAGCGTTGCAGACGCAATCACCCCCATCGCAACAGTCACAATGCACTCCATATCATGCTCAAGTGGAACGCCATCTCGCACCCTCTGCCACATCAGTTCTATTTCCTGAAGGAGGGTCGCAACAGTCGGGTCTCCATGGCCGAAGGCGCGATTCCGCTCCGCTGGCGTTGAGCTGTACAAATCCCCCACCCGCTCCCTCCCGGCGAGCACTTCATCCAGATACATACACTCCTCCCCGTCCAACCCATACCCAAGTATGAAAAAGACATCGTGCAGTGTGACAATGATCTTTCCCCATGCAAAGTGGAAGTTGTTCGTCTCCGGATGCCAGTGCTCAACGAATGCACTGATGAGACTGTGATCCACATGATCCCACTCGAAATCTCGTAGCTCCCACATGCCACTTTCGCGTACTTCAGGAAACCATGACTCTCGTCCGCCTACCTCCAACATCGCCTCAACTCGGCCCAGCCACTGTCCCTGTCTCTGCACACGCACAACTCTCCGCAAGGCTTCCTCCTCCCGTCTCCAGACGGCCTGTGCAATGTTTGCCTCGTAATCTCTCAGTAGTGCCCCGGTCTGACACCCCCCATGGCCATTCGGGCTAAGCTACTCCAGAGCCGCTCGTCTTGCCATCCCGCCTAGCACCCCGTGCACTACTACCCTCGCCAAGCTCTCGCCGTCTCCGCTGCACACCATGAACCAGGGCATGTGCCATCTACTCTCCTCCCATGTGCTGACTACGATCATCACGTGGCCCATAATGCGGATCATGGAAGTCACCACGTATGACCACACCAGCTGTAGGCACAACTCGTTGTACCTCTGTCGCAAGCGTCGAATCATCTAGAGGTCCCCGAACCTCAGTTTGCGGCGCGGACTCCAAGGCGTCGGCGCCGACTGGGAACTCTCAAGCGTCGGCATTGGCGCCACATGCTGACTCCCAGGCGTCATCGCCCCACCATGCTCAATTAACGGTGTGAACGCCGTAAAATCTATCTGGCCCACCACCCATGAATCATGATCTCCCTCTCGAGCATGGCTTGTCCCAACACCACGGCTGGTCCCAATACCCACATCTCCGACCAGCGGTGCCGTGTCGTCATACGAGTTTAGCCGGTCGCTCTGAAACGCAGTCCCAAAGTACACCTGATACCCATCGTGCTGAGTCTGCGACTGCTCATGCACTCGCTCCGCACCAGCCTGCAGTGATGGGTCCTCCCGTAGGAACTCCTGCATCATCTTCTCATGCAGTACTGAAATATTAACCACACTATCATTCTCCTAATTCATATACGCAGAATATTAAGTAAGGCCTTAAAAAAGAATACCAAGTGGTATATCCCTCTTCAACCACCCCCCCTTCTAGATAGGGGGGAGACTGGCCAGTTCGATGCTAAGCATATCAAATCTCATCATCATATCATATCTCATGCCCATCTTGTCGGACCTGCATCAGGCATGGGTGAGCGTGATGGTGATGTTCGAGGATGATTTTGATGGGAAACGGATGAGAACGGCTTACCGGAAGCTAAGTGCGCTCGAACGGGAGGGACGGAACTTCGGTGAATCGATGGTGGCGCTAGGAGGCTCCGGGACTGCGTTTGGTGCTGGCTTCGGCTTGAAGGTGTCGATGAAGATGGAGTCCAGCCGCTATGGCTTGGAGGACTAAGGAGGAAGGTGACGGAGGTGCTTGGGTGGAGTTGCGGTGGCGGCAAGGAACCAAGGTGTTGGGGTGGTGTCGTTGAGGAGATAGAGGGAATGCCGATGAAGGAGGTGGGGTGCCTCAGTGCTTGTGGTGGCGGAAAAACAGGGAGGCGAAGTGATGGTGGTGACGGTGTGGCTGATGGTTTAGGAGAGAGAATGAGGAAGGAGGATTGAAAGATAAAGAAAGGAAGGGGTTGAGAACTTCGATGATAGGGTATAAGATGTGGATCAGTGGATGGGTCTTTGCAGCTAAAATATAGGGAGAGGGGATGAGTTTACAGCTATGAATAGGGGTGTTGTAGAGTAAGGCGGGAGGATGGCTGAGATGTGAGAGGTGATGAGTGAACCGAAATGGTGATGGGGATGTGAGGGAGTTGGTCAGGGTTGAGTGTGGAAATGGGTAAATAAATATCCGGAATTAAATCCCGAATACGCAAATTTTGAATCCCGAAATTAGTTCCCGAATTTTCGTTTCTCCGACTCTTACTTTCTCGATCAATTAGATTTTTAAAATCGACAAGGATATCGCCAAATTTTACATTCCGGTCAAAATCCGCTAAATGAGTTTTAAATCCAATTTAAATTCATTTTTAATTCTTTTTTCCGACAAAATTGGGATTTGAAAATCCAAGCCTTTACATCATCCACCTCTAAAAACAAGTCTCGTGCCCGAGTCTAAAATCATTTTAAAACAGGGGATGAAGTTTGAAACTGGTGAGTCCAACGATCATGTCATTGATCACGTAAGCACCTCATAAGTGCCCCTATAAGATCCTCACATGACCGTTGGCGTGATCATAATATCTCCAATAGACCGTAGCAAGAATGTAATATGGGCCCCTACCACATCCTTATTCCAACTTCTCGGTCATATCATAACTCAAAACATCACAGCGTCCTCTTTAAAACACCAGTCAAAACTTTAAGTTCGGCGTTAGTCAAAAGCATTCCCAACCTCTCCATTCATCCATCTCATATTCTCTTCCTAGGTTCCAATTCAGAATAAGATTCCATCAATGTAGTCGATATCGACCTGCTTCTTCTTCTCTTCATTTTCTGGTTGAAACCACAAAGGTCGAAATCGAGTAAGTTCACTCGATATCGACTAGTTCCGATCGAAGTTTCTGCTCGATTCTATTTTCCGACCTGTCTAAAAAAATCAACAAAAGATACCTTGCACGAAGTAAAAGAGATATAAAAATATGAAGTAAAGAAAGAGGGAAATAAAATAAAAATTAAAGAATAACGGGTTGCCTTCCGTAAGCGCTAGGGTTTAAGTCGCTAGCTCGACCTACTTTCCTGTTAGCCTTAGCCTGGCTCATCTTTGTCCAGAGGTATAGGTGGGTCTGGTGGTACCTCTGGTGGTAGGAAGCGTGGAATGTCATCCAATGGCATCATATGGAAAAGTTTAAATCTCCCCGAGTGAACGCTCCATGGCTCCACTCATTTATCTTCTTAGGTTCCAGCTGACCTGTATAAAGGAAGTGATGGACGGTTTTTAGTCGTGTAAACCGTATCAAAATAAATTCGAACTTACCTAACTAATGTAGTGTGATAAGTACGAGTCGATCCCAAAGAGAATCAAGTTATTCATAAGTTTATTTACCAATTAATAGGAAACGGGGGTTTTTGTGATTGAGAATAAGAAAGAAAATAAAATAAACTATAAACTAATTAACAGAGATAACAATTAAAGGACTAGTTTCATCTACAAATATCCACTTTAGTTTGACTAGTTGATCCTTGATTCTTCTTCAAGTTCTCTTTTCATCCTATTATTGTTCCTGTCCTGATCTTGTGTAAATTACTAGTCCTACGAGTCCTAGTAACCCTTACTAATTAGATAACCTTAACACGGTCAAAATTTAACCTAATAGTAGCATTAAGATTAAGGATTAACCAGGATATATGCAACACCAAGCTACGAGTCAGCATTTAACATATAATTGATTCTCTACACACCAATTTAGTCCTACGAGTCCTAAAAAGGCATGATTGCTACTATGGATTAAGGTTCACTACGAGGAATCTACAAAATCCTAGCAATAATCTCAACTAGTTGTAATACAAATTAAGCTATAAAATATGTAAAAATGCTCTAAATTAATATGCAAATCTATACTTAAAATAAGACTAAAATAGATCGTCTCTATCAGGAAGATATAAAGAAAATTCACATATGTTGTGAGTTGAATCTGCCATGTTTTACAGTAACTTTTATATCGATTTCTGCATACATTGCATTCATTTGGGCTAAGATAGTACAGAACCTATGTAGTTTATGTTTATTTGCCAAATTATGGAATCTACACCAGTTTCTGTTTAAATCGCAGTAATCGAGGCATTTTACAGCAATTCTACAGAAGATCAGAAAAGCTCGGAAAACGGCTACAGAAGTCCAAGGTCAAGGAAGCAGCGGAACCAGTCGAATCAATCAGCGGGACTGAGCATTAGGCATCTAATTCAAATTCACAATCAATTCAAGTAAGTAGAATAGAGAGAGAGAGTTTGTAGCAAGCAAGGTGGAGAGGCGAAAGCGGATTTGTCTTGTCGGTTGTAAGCTTTCTTTATTTAATTTAATGCAATTTAGTTCCTTTTGTTATTTGATGTCTTTCTTGATGATGAAGAGCGAGTAGTCCACTCACTTCTGGGGCTGGGGTGAGCCCGACGGTAGTCATGTGAGATATCGCGTTAAAGGTCAGATCTTTTTGTGCAATTCATCTTCTATCCCTATGAGCATGATTCTTTTGCGAGAGTTGAAGGTGATCCTTGTTTGTGTTATTGAAGCGAAAGTGATCTTAATGCAACTTGGATTAATTATGTGAAAAAGGGTTAGTAACAATTAGGGTTTACGCGAAAGCCTCTATATGCCTATTTGTTAATGACGAAAGTTATTTGATGGAAAGCATGATCTTTTGTGCCTTTGTGTGTTACTTTGCATGGTTATCGTTGTGGTATTGAAACCCTGGCTTTGGAAGTCTTTTAATATATTGAAGTTTATTTCTATCGAAAATCTGAGTTCTGTGTTTAATTTTGCAAATTTAAGTTTCTGCATTCTTGTCGACCTAGAGGAAGCTTGGTCGAGATCGAGTAGTGCCTTGTCGATCTCGAGTAGGACTTGGTCTAGGTCGAGTTGGTTTTCTTCTATTTTCGTCGATTTTCACTTTCTGTTGTTCACTGTCTTGTCGATCTCGAGGAGCTGTTGTCGAGATCGAGTACGCCTTTGCCTTTGCTTTTATTTGCTGCTTTGCTTTGCTTTGTTCTTTGCTTTTGTTTGTTACTTTCTGCTTTTATTTCTGTTTCTGTTGTGTTTCTGTCCTTTCTGCTGCTTCTGTGAGAATTTACAGCTACCTGAGAACTGCTGACGTGCTTCCTCGTGGATTCGATCCTGATTTTCTCTTACTACAACGGGAGGAAGTCTTGTATTCATTTGCTGAGACAGGGAAGTCAGTCTGATCTATACTTTATATTTATTTCATACTTGACCATCCTCCTGCAACAAACAAATTGGCGCCGTTGCCGGGGAAACTATCAATCGCGCCTTAGGTAGTCAGTTCTCACTGTTTCTTTGAGTTACTTTGCAGGTGTATGCGTCGTTCTGGTCAAACACCTGAGTTTGACGCCTTAGACGAACCGGAACGCCTCTTTCACATCAGAGCTAAACTACAAAGAGCCATGGCGGCCGCTGAAACACAGGAACAGCTGATCGCTAGGCTTACCAGGGAATTGGCTGCTAAAGATGCTGCTATCGCCGCTGAGAAAGAAGCAAGGGAACAAGCACAGGCTGAGCTTGCCCAATATCCAACCACGGCAGAGGACTACATGCACCCAACTCTCGTCGTGCCTGAATCGGCGATTCTTATCCCCGATAACTCTTTTGAAATTCGCACTCAATTTCTTATAGAGCTTAAAAATAATGCCTTTTATGGTAGATTTAATGAGTGTCCTCTTGAACATATTACAAACTTTGCTGACATGTGCCGTACTCTTGCTGAAGGTACAACTTTGGAATATGTCAAGATGAAATCTTTTCGCTGGTCTCTCGCTGGGCCTGCATTGAAATGGCTGGAAGGGCTGCAACCAAGATCACTCACAACCTGGGCCCAAGTAGAGCAAGAGTTCCTGAACAAATTCTTCCCACCTGCCAAAACAGCACATCTCCGCCAGAAAATCACCGCCTTCAGACAGAAGCAAGGGGAACCGCTGGCAAAGGCATGGGAGCGCTACAAGGAACTTCTGCGATCTTGCCCTACTCATGGACAGCCACCCTACGTCATTCAGGAGATCTTCTTCAACTCTCTTGATCAAGGCACTAAGGACAGAATCAACCATTATACTCGCTATGAGTATCTGACAATGCCACCACGTGACGCATGGGGTGTGCTAGAGAAGCTCACTACCTACGACAACAAGTATGGGTCTACTGCAACCTATGAAGAGAACCCATACGCCAGGCCAGCACCATCCATGCCCCTATATGATCCACCTAAGGAGATCGATCCAGATGTTAGGGAACAGTACTACAGAGACCAGAATAAGAAGCTCCTCAAGCAAGTAAAGTATCTCTCTGTCAACCAGCCTTGCATTGAATGCGGATCGCAGCGGCACACCACTCCTGAGTGCCCACACATAGAGCAAGTCAAGCTGGCAGAGCATCATGAGGAAGCGGCTTACGCAGGGGGTCCCAATCGCTACATGGGGGACCAAAGGTTTCAGCAACCACAATGGAACCAAGGTGTCCCTAGGAACCCCCCGCCCTACAGAGCTCCAGGACATCCGGAAAGGGAGCAGAAAAGGGATGATATACAGACAGTCCTGGAGGAAATACGGAGGAACCACTCAGAAACTAGGCAATCTTTCAACTCCGTCTATACTCAGATGCAAGGTGTCAACTCTAGGCTTGGGGAAATTGATATCTGGCGAAAATCAGTTGATACACAGATTGGTCAGCTAGCAGCGGGAATCCCCAGGCAGTCAGCCCTTCAAGCCACTTCAGTGCAGGTCCAGCGACAAGGGCCAAGTCGATCTTGAGGAGAAATTTCCAGAACCCTCGTCTGCGCCACACAGCAACTCGACTTCACCAAACCTGGTCGAGGTCGACAAGGGGGTAGTCGATGTCGAGGAGCCCCTGGTCGACATAGAGAAGTCTGCAGCACCTCCGACGTCTGTTCTGGCTCCGAATCAGAAAAAGAAGCTGCCTTTCCCCACAAAATCTCTAAAGGACCCGGCGGAGAAAAAGTTTCAGCGCTTCATCAAGATGCTTCAGAAGCTTAACGTCACCATCCCCTTCACAGAAGCTCTCAATGAAATGCCATCTTATGTCAAGTTCCTGAAGGAGATTCTGAGCAAAAAGCGATCGATGGCTGAAATCACAGAGGAGTGCAGCCATCTGGACATATTGGAGAAGAGGCCGGATCCAGGTAAGTTTGCTATAACTATTGGATTTAGTCCATACAAAATTAATGCCCTATGTGATCTTGGAGCCAGTGTTAGTATTATGCCTTTAACAATTTGGTCCAAGATTAAGATAGGTGCCTTGGAGCCTGTGGATGCTAGACTTTACATGGCCAACAACACGGTGGTCATCCCCACAGGCATGGTGGAAAATGTCCCAGTACAAGTAGGTAAATTCTTCGTCCCTGCTGATTTCTTAATAGTTGATATGCAAGAAGATCCTGCTTGTCCAATTATCTTAGGAAGACCGTTCTTGGCAACGGTGGATGCCAACATAAGCGTACGGAAAGGAGTGCTCACCTTCAACATCAGCGATGAGGTAATTGAGTATTCCTTTAATAAAACTGAAAGGCATACAGGTCCAATGGAAGAGGTCAAATCTATCTCAGCTGGCTACATCACCTGCGGGGAACCCAAGGTCAGAAATATGACCCCTGAGGAGATAGAAAAGAGGGACATGGAGGCCCAGGTGGAGGATATCATGGCAATCCTCAAGGAGAACACAGAAAATCCAATCGACACAGAACAAGGTACGTCGTTGTGGATTAATTATTTTTCGGATGCCTTGACAGGAGCTAAGTATGGGGTCAAGATCGACCAGGGCTCCTCGACTTCGAGTAGAACCCTAGTCGATCTAGACCAGACCATGGAGACTCCACCAGAGCCAGCTTCGTCGAGCAGCAAACCGGAGGAGCCACCCTACTCGACCTCGAGTGGACTTGTCGAGGTCGACCACCAGTGCCCTACTCGGCCTTCCTCGACGATGACGACACCAGACGGACCAGCCTCGTCGATCTCGACCAGCCTTGTCGAGATCGACCACCACCCGGCGCCACCAGACCCGCCTTCGTCGATGAGCAAACCACCAGGAGCGGAGTCCTTGTCGAGGTCGACCAGGCTTGTCGAGATCGACAAGCCATGCTCTTCGTCGACTTCTGCCTCTTCGACCAGACCACCACCAGAACCTGCAGTCTTGTCGAGATCGACTAGCCTTAGTCGAGATCGACCAAATACAGTGGTCCCCGATTCCGTCTCTGCAAAGGTAAGCCAAGGTATGGATCTTTCTTCTCCTATTTCCATTAAAGATTTATCTATACAGGGGAGAGGTCAGCCTTGGTATGTGCGATTGTGCAGGATTTCCAATGATGAGCCTAAGGAGTATGAAGTTGGAGACAAGCTCTATGTCTCTAAATCAAAGGATCATTGGTTTCCCAACAAATTCAACAAGAAGCGGATGGGACCTTTCGTGGTGAACAAAGTCCATTCTGGAGGATTACAGCTGAGGGACAAGAATGGAGTCTTATTTGAGGCCCAAGCTACATGGGCCCTGCAAATGCCACCTTGAGCTAAATGGAAAAGTCGGCCCAGCGACTATAAAATCTAGAGCATGTACATAGACTTTTTAGGACGTTTTGAGACTTTGTTGCTTTTTGCTTTTGTTTTGAAACACTTTTAGTTTGCTATTGTAGGTATATGTCTTCTACACTTTTCAGGTCCATGGATAGAACCAAGAAAGTCATACTCGGTCAGGAGGTGCTCCATTCGAAATTTAGAAGCCCTGCACACCAGTCTAGTGAGTTTCTTTCTTTACCCTTGTTTTTATACAGTGAGGACACTGTAATGTTTAAGTATGGGGTGGGGGAAGGGCTTACTTTATGCATATTTGCCATATTTGACATTACTTGTGCATGTTTAAAATTTAGTTCTTAGAATTGCTACATGGCTATTTTGGAATGCATTATTGATTTATGAGCTTACATACATGTTTTCCAAAAATTTGAGAAAAATGACCCCCATTGAAAAATTTTGAAATAATGTCATGGAAGCTTATATTTGAACTCGACGATGCAAAATTGGATTCATTAGAGATATAGCATGAAATTGCCTAGTAAAGGGAAGTCACAATGAAGTGCATTATTTATTGAAAACCATGAAAGGAGGTAAATTTGATGTTGCTTTTGACATGTTGCATGATAAGATGATGGAGGACTTTATATTTCCATATAATGCTCATATTTTGATAATCCTAGCCTTACCCATGCTTATGCATTACACAAAGCCATAATATGCCTTATTTCATATATTGCTCCACATGTTCTAAAATATTTGCCATTCTTTACCTTATCCGGGGATTATGTTGAGAATGATGTTACATTATGGAGATTGTCATATGGTGTTTGTGTGATTGTTATCATTATTGGAGTTTGGCGGAAATCATTTGAAATATATGGAAAATTTAATGAGTGAAAGAAAATCCGATCAAAGATCGACCCTGCTCTCTGAGATAATAGTTTGGAGAGATGGGACACCAGGTGAGGAGTCCGACGCACTAAGTATCCGGGGCCATTCATGACACCCATGTTTGCGACTCGCGAGAAGGCAGTGCTGAGGTCAGAGAGGTAAAAGCATTATTATGGATAAAAGCATTATGAAAGGTGATGAATCAAAGGAAGAAGGGATGTGGAAATTCAGTTTGGAAATGCTCCATTTCCCCGGATCATTAGCACCACATTGCCAAAAATTGCCCACCTTTAGCCTTTTACCAATCTACTCCTTATTGAGCTGAAATTAAAGTCCTCTTGATTATTGTTGCTTTGTCACATAAATTGTTTTTTTTTTTGCATAACCCTCCTTTTATGAGTAGATGTTGCTCTTACATATTTGCACATGCATGAATCTGTGACACTATTACCTTTTCGAGGATGGTAATTGACTGCAGGGACATATAAGAATGAATCTGATATGTTGAGAGTTTTGATTTCTTCCCCTGAATGACAACTAAAAGTATTGCTTGAGGACAAGCAAGCTTAAGTATGGGGTGTTTGTTGTGAGTTGAATCTGCCATGTTTTACAATAACTTTTATATCGATTTCTGCATACATTGCATTCATTTGGGCTAAGATAGTACATAACCTATGTAGTTTATGTTTATTTGCCAAATTATGGAATCTACACCAGTTTCCGTTTAAATCGCAGTAATCGAGGCATTTTACAGCAATTCTACAGAAGATCAGAAAAGCTCGGAAAACGGCTACAGAAGTCCAAGGTCAAGGAAGCAGCGGAACCAGTCGAATCAATCTGAGAGGCAAGGTTACTCGATCTCGAGTAGACCTTACTCGACCTAGACGAGCATGTCCGAGCAACCTTGGTCGACAGGGCCTGATCAAGAAAGCCAGACCAACCCGACTTCCGAAGTCTACTCGATCTCGACAAGCTCTAGTCGAGATCGACGAAGCCCCTGAGTCCAGATCCGAGCTTGTCGAGTAGAGCCACCCGAGGAAACCTAGTCGATGATCAGTCTTACTCGACATCGACAAGCGCTACTCGAGGTCGACAAGCGCCAGTGAGCCAGGACCGAGCCACATCGAGCAGATCTAGCCGAGGAAGTCCAGTCGACGAACCACCCTACTCGAGGTCGACGAGCCGTGGTCGAGGTCGAGTAGAGCCGTGGTCGAGGTCGAGTAGAGCCGTTTCCAGAAACTTCTCGACGAGACCTGTCCGAGTAGAATTGAGATTCCTTGGGCGTGAAGGAGTCGATTTGGCCGAAATTCTATCCGATTCCATAAAGTTCTATCATCAAGGAGACAAGATCTATCAAGACATGAAGACTTACCTATTTAGTTTTATCTTTCCCTAGTTGATTTATTTCCATAAAACAATTTATTTATCCTTTCAAGTTTTAGATATAATTTTAGATAGAGATAGATATCTTCTTTCCTAGATTAGCTAGGGAGTGAAGGCTATAAATAAAGCCCTAGGGACTGAGCATTAGGCATCTAATTCAAATTCACAATCAATTCAAGTAAGTAGAATAGAGAGAGAGAGTTTGTAGCAAGCAAGGTGGAGAGGCGAAAGTGGATTTGTCTTATCGGTTGTAAGCTTTCTTTATTTAATTTAATGCAATTTAGTTCCTTTTGTTATTTGATGTCTTTCTTGATGATGAAGAGCGAGTAGTCCACCCACTTCTGGGGCTGGGGTGAGCCCGACGGTAGTCATGTGAGATATCGCGTTAAAGGTCAGATCTTTTTGTGCAATTGATCTTCTATCCCTATGAGCATGATTCTTTTGCGAGAGTTGAAGGTGATCCTTGTTTGTGTTATTGAAGCGAAAGTGATCTTAATGCAACTTGGATTAATTATGTGAAAAAGGGTTAGTAACAATTAGGGTTTACGCGAAAGCCTCTATATGCCTATTTGGTAATGACGAAAGTTATTTGATGGAAAGCATGATCTTTTGTGCCTTTGTGTGTTACTTTGCATGGTTATCGTTGTGGTATTGAAACCCTGGCTTTGGAAGTCTTTTAATATATTGAAGTTTATTTCTATCGAAAATCTGAGTTCTGTGTTTAATTTTGCAAATTTAAGTTTCTGCATTCTTGTCGACCTAGAGGAAGCTTGGCCGAGATCGAGTAGTGCCTTGTCGATCTCGAGTAGGACTTGGTCTAGGTCGAGTTGGTTTTCTTCTGTTTTCGTCGATTTTCACTTTCTGTTGTTCACTGTCTTGTCGATCTCGAGGAGCTGTTGTCGAGATCGAGTACGCCTTTGCCTTTGCTTTTATTTGCTGCTTTGCTTTGCTTTGCTTTGTTCTTTGCTTTTGTTTGTTACTTTCTGCTTTTATTTCTGTTTCTGTTGTGTTTCTGTCCTTTCTGCTGCTTCTCTGAGAATTTACAGCTACCTGAGAACTGCTGACGTGCTTCCTCGTGGATTCGATCCTGATTTTCTCTTACTACAACGGGAGGAAGTCTTGTATTCATTTGCTGAGACAGGGAAGTCAGTCTGATCTATACTTTATATTTATTTCATACTTGACCATCCTCCTACAACAACAACATACCTCATCATTGTCTCTCTTCCGCTTGATAGGTTGACTTGTTTGCACATCCCCACTACAGCAAACTGGTGGAGTGGGAAGAGATACTTAAACCTCATCGTGTGGAGCATTATGCCACTTTGTGATGACCCCATACTTGAACACGAACATCGGTTGCTCAAAATCGTCGGGGATGACCTTCACCTTATAAGGCAAAAGTGACTTTGAAACAACATGGGCAACGACGTCCAACTTCTTCTTTGGTAGCTCTTCTTCTTGGGGTCCTTCAATTGGGTTTTCAAAGATAGATAGCAAAGTTGGAATTGAGATCGCGGAAGGACATACCCGGGTATCGACTATAGATAGGTTGATATCGACTGAAGATGGGTCGACATCGACTAGGTGTTGGTCGAGGTCGACCTCAGGTTTGGATCCTTCTTCTAGCGGGATTGGGGCTTCTTGCGATGATTCTGAAGATTCTTGTAGCTTCCTAAATGCATGTACTCCCTTAAGCCATGCCTCCTCATCAACCATGTATAGCCATCTCAAATATTCCAATTCTTTTGCATACCGTATATCTTTTTCTCTTTCGGACCATGTTTCGTAACACTCGAAGGTGTCCTGCATATACCTGTAGAAGTAAACTCAAAGTAGAATGTGAAAAGTAGCTTCCTAGGGCGCGAATGATCACTTCCCCGGTAACGACGCCAATTTCGTAACACTCGATTTCGAGTGCTTTACAGAAACTTTGCGTCGGTGAAAGAGGGCCGAAGACTGTGATGATGGATGTGAAGGATGAACAGAAATAACCATGTTTGACAGATTCGAAGATAATATATGAAAGAAAACTTTCAAGATCGGGGCTTACCACAACGATAACCAAACACGCAAAAGATAAGATAACATGACTAAATAATTATGCAAATCACATCAAAGGAGCAAGCTTTCGCCTTTTCCAACAATTAGACAACCTTTTCAAGTAACCCTAATTGTATCTATCAAATTTATGTTTATAATCAAAGTTGTTAACATGAATCTCTATTCCTTCGAGTAGGCAATAAACATATAAAAGGCAGTGGATGATCAAAACATAATAAATATCGAAATAAATAAACCTTGCGTTAAACTAAATTCTCGACCTTTACAATCCGGGCCCTCCAACTTTCGCAAAAGCGCCAAAACCCTAAAAGCCTTGAAAACCTAAACTCTCTACTTGCTATTTGAATTTTCTCTCTGAAATTGAATTGAATAAAATCTAGCCCCTAAGGCTTTATTTATAGGGCTTAATCCTTGCTATCAAGGAAAGCAATATCTATCCTCTATCTAAAGATAAAATTCTACTTGGAAAGAAATAAATCTAATATGGTAAACTAGATAAATCCTAAAGGGTAATTAAAGGTTCCAACCTTAGGATAGATACAAAGGTAAAAAAAGATAAAATCTCCCAAGTCTTCTCTTACTAGGAATCTTCACTCGGAATATCTTCATAGAACTCGGAATTGACTCGTACTCGATCTGGAAAGTTGACCGATATCGACCAAAGTTGGTCGATATCGAGTAGTCTGCTCGGAATTGGCATTTGTTCACTCGACTTGGCCCTGACAAGGGATTTCGAGTGATGATGTGGTCGATATCGGCCAATACTGGTTGAAATCGACCGGTCCTTCTACTGTCTTCATGTCTGCACGTCATGTCGAGTATGTCCTGGGAATTTCGACTTGGTACTAGTCGATATCGACCATTTGTGGTCGATATCGACCACTCTTTAGTTCTCAGCATTCTGCTCCGTCTTGAAACACACTTTTCTGAGTCCTCGTTCGTCTGATTGACGCATATGAATATGCGTTGGATAGCTCTTTCCGAGGATACAACTCTCATGAAGACATCAGAACTTGATTCAGAAAGATGAATGGTGAAAAATGACGTTTTCTCCAGCTGCACCATCCCGTTCTCTTCCTTAGCTTCTCCGATGTCTTCTTGACTTTTCTTGAAGCTCCAAAGTGCTTCCAAAGTTATCCAAATTAGCTCTAAACTCCTGAAAAGCACATCAAACTTGTGTAGACTCCATATCTGGCAATATTAAACATAACTACACAGATTCCTAATAATTCCATCCCAAAATAATATAATAAGGAGCTAAATTAGGTATAAAAACATGGCATAAAACATGGAAATCAGTGATCGAAACCAAAATGGAAACAAATAAAAAAAAAGTGGATTCCATGGAACAAAATGGATTTCAAGATGTTAAATGGTTTACCAGTAGTTTGAGAGTGTTTCTTTGTTCACCTTTAAGAAACACTAATGGTGTAAATGTGAACTCGGCCAAATAAGCTCAACGATGTACCTAAATGAGCACGTCTTCGCTCCTTTCGATCACTCGCCGACGACCTCGGCATGTCAGCAACCCAATTTTTCTAAGCTATGTCACACTATCCACTATAGAAGGCCAACAACTTACCCGAAAGATTGATCGAAGTAGCCCCAACTGCCCAACAAAAGGAGAAATAGAAAAAGGCTCAAAATCATACATATGTCGAGCACCCGATGATGATATTTGCGTGCCCCTGACTCAAGTTTCCAATATAATGTCATATCAACTACAGCTGACGGCCAACAAATGCCTCTAAAGATCGGTCAAAGCAGCCTCAAACGCCATGCAATAAGAGCGGTAGAAATAGGCATGAAGTCATAAACGAGGCAAAAAGCTGCTTAGCAACCAACTTGGAGGCATTATTATGAGCGTCGCAGAATGCATCTATGCATACCAAGAGTTAGGATCAATAGAGGGCCGTGCAAGGAACATGATATAATAAAACTCGATGAAATAGAAGCTTTGTAACAGCAGTGGCGAGGCTCGGAAGTTGACACATTCATACATTTTGTTGCAGAAGAACATGCAAGAACAAAAAATCAAAGAAAATGGAGCTCTGTAGAAGCAGTGGTGAGGCTCAAAAGTGGGCATCTTCACACATTTTCTATAGGTTCTTCTGCAACAGTTCGAGTCCGGTCACGGTGAGTTGCTACGTTGGCACTTGCCGGAGAGCCTTGTAGATGAGGAAGGAGCATAATGGCGTGCTCAGAAGCCTTGGTTATGCCCATCGAAGTGTTCGTCGATCTCGTCATCTACGCAAGTCTAGTTTGACAACTAAGTTGGATAGAGTTCGACACACGATCTCGACATAAAGTCAAATCAAGCCAAGCTGAAATTGTCTGCAAGAACTTTTGTGGATTAACGCTCTCAACAAGCTACTCAATCGACATCAAGTCCAACAACTATCGAGGCCCTCTTTAAAGCTCAAACCAAAAATCATGTGAAATTAAAGTCAAGAACTACATCAATACTTGATGCTCTTTACGAGATATGTAGGAAATTCAACATCAACATCAAGATATGATGATTTTAGTCGCATCTTCAAAAATTTGAAATCATATTTCAAGTGTTTACAATGAGCTATTCGAGTAAAAGACTACGTAGGTTTGATGCTCTCGACACTACTAAAATAGTTTGATATAGGGACGGATATTAGGGATGAATTTCATTTGTAGCTCACTATGTTCCTATTAAGGACGTATTTTGCCACAAAATGTAACAATTGATGCTAATTGGGAACAAATTAACATAGCGTCACTAATTTTATTGCTAATTGCAATATCTCACAATCGGTTCCCAAATCTATAGCTAATGGGATCGGGATGAAATGTCGACCCTAATTTTGTCTCTATATAGCCATAGATATAAAAACCCCTTTCATATTATGTCTCTATATAGCGACAATATCAAATTTATCCCTAAAGCCCTGTCTAATTAGCGACGAATTTAGAGATGAACCAGCGTTTGACGCAAAGTCATCAACAAAATAAAAAGCGTTACAACATTTGTTGGTAAATAGCCATGACCTTAATTTGGTCGCAAAATTTGTCCCCGAATCCATCCCCAAATCCATCTCCGAATCTGTTCCCAAATCCGTCCCTGAAGTTGCCACTAAATCCATCCCTGAAGAATTCATCCCTAAATATGTCCCTAAATTCCTCCCCGAATTCGTTCTTGAAGTCATTCCCGAATCCGTCCCTGACTAGGACATAGCCATCACCTTCTAAGACAATTAAAGTGTTAAGTAAGACTAAACGTATTTTGTAAAATAAAGATTTCATCATGGTTAAATTTGCAAAGTTTAATTCCTTTCTCAAACGGAATTAAAATTTATAAGATATACTATTTTATCTATTCAGATGCCTAAAGGGGTGTTTTTCTTTCAACTATAATAAGAATCTATATCTATTTTATGGATATATTAATTTATAAGATATACTATTTTATCTATTCAGATGTCTAAAACCCGTGCATTGTATGGATGTATTAATTTATTCCAAATGATAATTTAGAAAAAAGTTCAAAATATGTTTTAAAAATTAATAATTAATAAATAAATAAATTTGATGTAAGCTATATTGTTTGATATTTTAAAATATAAAATAGCAAAAAAATACCCCTACTTTCAATCTAATATATATAAACCATAATATAAATTTATTATTGAAATCTATTATTATATATAATAAAGGAGAAGTCAGCTGATCGAGACACATGGCGACTTCTCCTTAATCGTAGTCGTATGAACCAATCACAATTTTTTAAAATAATGAATATATGCATAACATAAAATTTTATTCTAACTCTATTTAATCAATATATCTATATATACATAAGATAAAATTTGACACAATTTGATTAGATATGGATATATATTTTTAGAATATATTAACCAAATTTAAGTACTATTATTTAAGATAAGATTTAATAATCAATATATGCATAAGATAAAATTTTATTCTAACTCTATTTAATCAATATATCTATATATATTCATAAGATAAAATTTGACCCAATTTGATTAGATATGGATATATTTTTAGAAGATATTAACCAATTTTAAATACTATTATATAAGATAAGATTTTACCTATTTTCGCTATATATGAACATATTTTTAGAATACAATAACTTCATCAATATGAACATATTTTTTTGAAGATATAAAGTTGTGACAAAATTGAAATAATACTTAGTATGTTCATACTAATTAAATAACTTTATCATAACTTTTTCAATATGAAGAAGATAAAATGTTTTGGGTAAATTGAAATAATACTTAGCCATGTATAGGTCATCAACTCACGGAACTCAATTTTTGTTAATATATTTTCCCCAATTATATATTTTCGCTATATATGACATCTTCTCCTTATCTTAATAGTAATAACCAATCAAAAAATTTATCTCCACCTTATTCAATCTTAAGATAATAGTTTTCATATATAATTTTTTAGACATAGATATATTTTGGAAAGATTTTACCCAAATTTGTAAGATTTTGATAATAATAATATAAAAGTTTGATAATACTTTCAATATATTAATATGAATCGATGATGATTTTATTTTAATTGTGTAACAATTCAAAAGTGTTAAAATAAATTAATTAGCTCTCTAAATGGGTATTTATATCAAATTTATTTAAATTGTGAAAAAAATGCACATGGTGCGGGTAATGAACTAGTATAGTTGTACATATACATTGGAATATGTTATTTTTTGAAAATATAAGTTATAGAAATCAATTATTTTTATGCACTTTTTTTGGTGAATACTTCTAAAAATATATATAAATAAAAAATAAATTATAATGATACATTAAATAATATTACAATCTTTTATGGAAATAATATTTTTTCTCAAAAATTAATATGCAACCAATTCAAATACATCTTATCTTGATATGTAGCAACTGAAAATTTCTAACTAATGAAATCCATCGTATTTAATATATATTCCAAAATTGTTTATTCAATAATTTTAGTATAGTGTACATTGTTTCATGATACAAATATTTTCAAGAGAAAAAATATTCAAACTTAATAACATACTCCATAAAAAATATGCAATTACTTTTAACTAGTTCTGTATCCGTGTCGTGTGCGGTTTTCTTATAATTTAAATAAATTTAATATAAATACCCATTTAGAGAGCTAATTAATTTATTTTAACACTTTTGAATTGTTACACAATTTAAATAAAATTACCATTGATTCTCATTAATATATTAAAATTATTATATTTTTTATTTTTTTATTATATTTTTAATATACTTTTATAAATAATGAACATAGTTTTAGAATATTATACTAACATATTCTAATGCAGGTAACAAAACACTTGTACCTTATAAATACCTTAAATTACTAGTGTATACAAATAGGTAAATAGATAAGATCGATTAACATAATGGAAAAAAAAGAGGGAATTGAAATAATTTAAATCCATTTTAAATATCTTTACCACATCTCTTCCAAAACAAACCCTAATTTCTCTATTAAAATAAACCCTATATTTAAACTATATTTCTGGCGTCTCCCCAACCCATCAGATACGCCATCCTACAGTTGCTCACAATCTAAATCCCTCTGGTGCGAAAATTGTTTCTTCTAGATCATCGTCTACCTCCGCTCATAATCTTGATTCGGCGTTCCACCTCCATTCCCAGCCTCGCTCATCTTGTCCTCATCATCTTCATTCGGATTCTTCATTGGCTCTCACTAGTCATGGCTCATCATATTTCTTTTTTCATCCAGGTTTGTTCATTTGTTGTATGTTTTTTTATTCAACGAAACTTGGAATTTGTGGTAATTTTTTAAAATTGAATCAATTGATTCTAGAGTTGAATTTCCAAAATTTATATGGAGATTTCTTGAAATTGATTGGAATTTTTTAAATTTATCTGGAGATTTCTTTAAATTGATTCCATAAATTGAGTATAGGGTTTCTAATTAATATGACTACCTTTGACAATTTGTCTTTGTTGATGATGATATATATATATATGCACTGTTCATCAACAAAATTATGATTTATATCTATGTGCTCACGGAGGAGCAACTGTGAGTGCTTTCGCTTCGATATTCAAAATTTATTTGGTTATGGATCTAATTATTTAGTATTTTATTTTCTTTGGGAGAGTGAGCGGGTCAGTGATTTGGGATGTTCAACTCTGTAAAGGGCATACAAAATAATTGATTTTTTTCACCATCTACTAACCTTATTCCCTGTTTATATAAAAGGGAGTATTGCGACCTACTCATGCCTATATGGGAGGATCATCTGGGAGGATATGATCGATGGTAGAAGTATCATCTTTGAAAGCTCAAATAACCCATGAAATGGCAACCAATAAGACATAAGAAAGATGTGACTGTAACGGCCCAGAATTATGATTTCCGGGTTACGTTTCAAGGGATAAAACCCCTTGTTCGAATCTTGCAATCCAGGTACGGGTCGAGGTTTCAAACTCATTCAGAATTAGTAAAAAGAGGGATTTCAAACCCTAAAACCTCGAAGGGCCATTGGGTACCCTTAACCTGTCCTAAGACTACGTCGTGAAATTCATTTCAAACGGAAGTAAAGCGGAAACAAGGTAAAGATACAAGCGCCACGGCAGAGCCAGGTCAAAACCAAATCATAAGTGGGTGATTACCATTCATAACGAGTTATAGAATTAGCCAGGTTCTTCGATTCGCAAAAAGGAAACCCCGTCATATAGACATCGAGCACTCAAATCTGCAGAGAATACCTTAAAAAAAGAACGGGGAAAGGAATCAGATCGAGCCACTCATGCGGGACCGGCAGTCCTCGCTGAGGCCACATATTATGTGCTATACCTAATAAAAATGCTCTAATGCAGTACGAAATTCAAACACACTAGCATGCTCCTAGTTCGTAATAATGTGCAGAAATACTGTAAAGGGCCCAAGACAATGCCAAGTGGCATATCACTCTCCTACCTCCACCCCTTCCGATAGGTGGAGACTGGCCAGCTCGTGAATGCATTCCATTATAATCGGGGGGCACGCATGCCTAACCCGCTCCACAATAAAGCCCGCAGGCATATCATAATATAAGGAAGTTCATGACTCGATTGACTCAGGGTACCCGATGAGGCTGGGCTACCCTATGACCTTAGCAAAGACTCTAGGACTATCACAGATAACGGCCGTTCTGTTTCAAACGCATAAAGTAAACAGATGCTCAATCAATTAGTGCAACCTAAACATGATACTACATGGCATGCTTTTATGCATATGCAACACCTAACATAAAATGCAACAACAGGCATGAATGTCCAATCTGAGTATGCCCCCTAGGGAACTTACCTGAAGATGCAGAACAGCAATATAACACAAGCAAGGGCCCAAATGCAAGTCCAAAGCAATCCAAAAGCGATACACACCTATCATCAAGTCACTTCCGTAAGCTACCAGACCAACATTCACACACACGAAACCCAAGTTCTCAACATCTTTAAAACCACTCGACGGTAAAACCATTTTCCAAAGCCTTTCCGACATGATTGACATCAACCAAAACCATTTAATCAAAACCATCGATAAATCTCACGAAAATATTTCTCAAACTCTTAAATCCCAAATTAAGTCAACTCATATTCAAAATAACTTATCAAATTATTTTATAGAAATAATTCCGGCATTTTATTTCAAAATCATACTATAATAAAATCCGACATTTAGTCACCACAAAAATTTTGAGTCCGACATTTCCTGTCAAAATCAATTTTCCTTAAATTACAAATTAACCCATGTTATAATATATATTAGTAATTTCAGAATTATAATTCCTCAAAACAGAATATTATATTAATAATGATATTAACTATAGCTACTAATCATAATATAAAACCATAACATATATCATAAACATCTAACACAAAATAACATTTTTTTAAAACAAACCAAAAGAAAAGGCCCAAATGCACTCAACCCGAGCCCAGGCAAAAGAAAGAAAGGAAGGGGATCCGGCCCACTGAAGAGGACCCGGCCCAAGGTGATAGAAGAAAATCAGGCCCAACTTAATCTGGCTTCAACAAACCCAACCCAATCCCCATTTAATGAACCGGTTTTTATATATAAAAAAGTGAACCGGACCAAAACAAAAGAAAACAAAACCCAACCGGTGGGCACTGTTCATCTCCCTCACATGTACCCCCTGCGTTCGAAAGAAGAAGGAAAGGTGGGGGCTTTGGAGCTCGCCGGCGACGATGCTCAGCTCCGACCACGAAGACGACCCTCACCCGACACAGACAGGAACGAAAGAAGGAAGGAGAAGGAAGAAGCTCACCGAGGGGGGGGGGTCTCGAAGGCTTCGCCGGAAATCTCCGTCGGGGCACGATTCGGCTTCGTCGGGGTGCGATTGAGCTCGCCGGAGGCTCAGGGCTGCATCTCTCGGCCTAGATTGAAGGTAAGAGGCTTAAAGGTGAAACCTTGCAACATTTTCGATCGGAAGGGAGGAGGGGAGCCTTACCGATTAAAAAATCGAAAACAAAGGAGGAGGAGCGAGGGCTGCGCTCGGGCTCGGTCTCCGGACTCCTGGCGGCGCTGCTGCTACTGGCGACTCCGGGGAGATGCTGCTGCTGCTCCTGGGCTCGACAGTCTCACTATGAAATCAGGGAGGGGCGACTTGGGTGGTGTAGCCGGCGCTCTAGTGGCGCTCGAAACAGGGGCTGGCGGGAGCGGCTCGGGGTGGTGACGACGGTGGTGGAGGGAGACTGGTGGTGGTGAAGCAATGAGCAAGGAGAAGGAAATGCTCTTCCTTCCTCTCAGCACTCAAATGGGAGAAATGTGAAATGAAATGTGGAAAATGGGTACTGTGCTTCTGATTTTCTTTTTGAAGAGGAAGGGATTCACAGTGATGCATCACCAAAATCAGGAGAGAAGGAATGCAATTTGTTGGTTTTCCAAAAGAGGGGAATCAAAGAAAAGAGAGAGGGACATAGAGATAAGATTTTACCTCAATTAGGATAGTTAGAATTGGTCAACAAGGAGACCAAGTCTAGAGAATTGATAAGAATTGGTGATATGAGACGGAAATTGCGGTTTCAAAGGTAAAGTTTAAATACCCGGAATTACATCTCGAAACTCGTTCGCTCGAACCAAAATCCGACTCTATTAAAATACTCTTCAATTTTCAAATTTTAAATTCCGAGGTTAATAATGAAATCCGAATACTATACTAAATTTTCGCATAAGCAGGCGGAATAGAACATTTTTTCAAATTCTCAACTAAGTAATGCCGGAATTCATTTTAAGAGATTTTAAATAACCCGATTTAAATTCGTTTTAAATTTCTTTTTCCAAGAATTAGGATTTAAAAATCCAGACCTTTACATCATCCACCTCTAAAAACAAGTCTCGTCCCCGAGACTAAAACTAAGACAAAGTAGGGGATGAAGTTTGAAATTGATGAGTCTAGGGACCATGTCCAAGGATCTTGTAATCACCTCAGTTGCGTCTTCCGAGATTCTCACAACATCCTAGTCACGGTCGTGACATCTCCAATTGGCCTTGACAAGTATGCAATAAGCGCCCCTATCACATCCTCACTTCGACTTTTCGGAGGTACCACAACTCTAAAAGTTCTACAATATCATCACTAGGTCTTAGCAAGCACCCTACAGGCGCCCTCATAAAATGCTTGCATCCACTTCGTGAAGTATCATAGAGTTGCCCGGGTTTGAAAAGTTTCAAAGGGGGTTCCGCAATTGAAAATAAAGATTAGCCTCAAAATTCTCGATATCGTTCATTCTTTTTCAACCAAAGTTGGTCCTTTTTCAAAACCGTTCAAAACCTTCAAATATGACGTTTAACCAAGCAACTTTACACCGGAACAAGTCAAATCCTTTCAAGCAAAATTTCGTCAAAATCTTCCAACCACCAGATTAGTTTCTCGCATATCAAACAATCAAATTCAGAATTTGGGAGGTGGAATCATCCACCTCTAAGGGCTAATCCCATATTCTCTTCCTAGTTTCCAGAATCAAATCAATCTACCAGTCTCAATTCAAGCAAGATTCACAAGTCATAAGCAATGCATAACCACATAACCAATCGATCCTCGACGAGTACATCATACGACAAGTCTCAACCATGTATCCACACAGTTCCACAAGGTCACACGAAGCATCTCCAAATCATACTAAAGGTTAAAATGTGCATCTAAACAACATACCAAAAATCATAGGGTATATCTACATCATACTGAAGGCATCACAAGTGCATAATCAAATGCTCATCACCCATCACGTAAGCACACATGTCCAGAAATCAACGGGTTAGATGTTATGGGGTTAGTACGTCAGTACACATCAAATCTCACTATCACATATCGATATTGCAACACAAGTAGGACAGATTCATCACGTTAACATATCAACACAACAAAGTCGTGCTATTAAGATTCAGAAAAGGGAAGATCAAGCAGTATATAAATCATCAAAATGTCAGCATGCTCTGAAGGTCATCACCTTAACTAATCGCAATATCGAATGACAATCATTTAAAAAAAAATCATGCACCATTATCTCATATATACTAACCATGATCATACTTCAAGTCATATTCATCATTTACATAACCACCAATCATGCTTGTCAACCACATAATAAAACATCATGCTTCTACATAATAGCACATCATTATCCCATAGTTCATACTCTTCATTACTTCATATATTATATCACAGCACGTCCTAACAGGTTTCTAAGACAACATAACAGGATAGCAAGGCAGTAATATATCATGGTAACACTTGTCACTACCAACTAGATTTTAATATTGCATATCAACATGTAATTCCATATCATGTTCATCATGGTCGCTATCTAACATCATGCCAGCAGATATAAATAAATCACAAAATCAAGAAAATCCTCACATCATACCAGTCAAAATAAAACACAATCCCCACTCGCCCATCTCCACTCTCAAGCCAAGACTAATCTCCTTCTAGACTCACCAACCTCAACTCAGTCAAAATTCCCTAAAGAAATCCCAATTCATTCCGATACTCAAATCTCGCCCTCATTCCACCAAACTCTCACACACACCATCCACCTCTAAGAATCCAACTCCTATCTCTAACTCCACACCCGAGTACCCTCTCATACTATATCCTCACTTCTCTTAAGGTCATTTCTTACACTTCCCATACTTCCCAAGATATCACCAGCATCATGCCTTGCAAAATTCCTAAAGCTCACTCAGTCTTACCTAAACCAACATCTCTCTCTTGCGACTTATCTCATAACATCCCCGATCGTCCTAACCACTCAAGCTCTTTCACCACTCTTCTACCACGCTACCAACGACCTCACCCATAGGTGTAAGGAAGAAGCAATAATTAAAATCATCAAACACAAGGTCTACATCATGTCAACTAGCATTTATAAACATAACATCATGGGTTCAACAAGTCCCAATTTATCATCATGCTCGATAGTCATTGCAAACATCATATATGAACATACTAAAGTCGAGCTAACATGTTGCACTATAACCTTATCAGATACAACTCAGGTCTCTCAGCATATGTAGTTCACATTTTACAGGCAAAGGAATTCAAATCATGCTTAGCAACTTAGAGTAGCAACACGTCACGACATCATGGTACATTAGATCCATAAGGCAGCACATCATATCATCATAGACGACAGGCAATCAGGCAATGGTCATCATCAAGTCAGCATATCAACACATAAACGTCACCATCAAAGCATTGCAACATGGTTATCAACGTATTCAGAAAAGTTAGCAATTCAAACGGAGGACACTCCCGCCTGCAAGTCATATCGTACTCGATAGTCGGAATCCCAAAACATACTTGTCCCATCAACACCGTCGATCATGAGGCTTGTGGGTTACGGGCCCACGCTTCCGCCACACAGCTCTATCGTTATGCAACTTCCTTTCTCTTCCAAGCAGTCGCTCACCAAATATCGCAGAGGAGTCTAAGTTAGTAGAGATAGGGGAGTGACAAGGACGGGCAACCCAATGTTCACTTCGGAACCAAACATAGACCAAGGCTAAGGAACGACAAGACTAGAGACAAGACTTTGACCCGAGGATAACAACGATGCCCTTATGGAAGTCGGTGAGGTTACAATTTGTGACAAGTAGCAAGAGTTCATCACAAGCAAATCAACCATATCAATCCACACTAACATGTACCTATCTCAAGGAACGACGACATACATGCACATTCCTAAAGACACGATTGAGTCCTACACCGATGCTTGCGAAGCAAAATAGCAGTCTATTATACCACGAAAGCAGATATGCTTAGTAATTTCAAGCAAATTATGCGGCATCAGTAACGGTCATGCGGGGTTTAACGAGGATGGCAAGTATCATGTATATGAACAATGAACGAGTATGCTATACACATAAACAAATGAGATCAAATATAGCATGACGAGGTACATCATAACAACCAGACTAAGTGTCGTACGAGAATACATAAGAGCGGCAGGGTAACTATCACATCTGACAAGAATATTCATACAACAGGTTAAGAATGACATATAATCATACGACGGGATACACTTAGAAGGCATATCTCCTACATGATATTAACAACACATGATGTGATACAAGCAGGGTCATGAGTCATCAAAAGGGGTTCACATAACATTTACGAACATGAGGCATTATCAAAAGTAACGAGAAGGGCATCATGAGTGACATATTATAATCATGCTAGGAACGAACCATCGTAAGGCATATAAGACGATAACTATCACATTCTGGAACAAGTACAACATGTAATCATTTAACGACTCATATTAGAAAGTAGAAGCCCTACAAGATACTACTAGTACATATCAAAACGTGACTACAATCAAGGCAATTCGACTATATTCATTCTAACATTCATGCGTCATGTGTATGCGAAATTACGATGTAACGTGGTGTGTGACCATGCAAGGTGCCAAAGCATACATCTATGCAAGCCCGAGAGGATATCATAGAGCAATAGGGGAACACTACCGAGCGGTAACATGTAAGCATGCTATGATTAACCATCACAGAAAGTAAATCGATCATCGAATTCAACATCAATTAACTTGCATGAGTAAGACATGTTATGGTAATGGAAGGATAGAAGAACCAGACTATTAGGAACCTAGCTCGAGAGAGAATCAGCAATAAAGTAGGCAAGGTACATATGGTCCCCATAGGTCGCAACCAAGGGTCCTACATGATACTAACGGCATATCATAACATGTTATACATATTAACATTTAATTGATAATTACGACGGTACGCAAGAAATCAATCACTCATATTCCGACGATATAGAAGCATGGGGCAAGTGTTCCAATTTAATAATACTAAATGAGACACGCATATATCAAGATATTACTTCGATAGCATGGTCACAAATGGAACTACTAATTTAATCAAGCAAGGCCAAGGGCAACACTAACTAAAATGCCGAGGAGATCATCTTACGGGGCATTCGTACAAAGAGGAGTTTACCACACTATCATGGACCTAATTCAGGGAAAGCAACATTCATATAGACTCATATCATGCCATTCATGGTTCTAACCAATCAGTAGTACGGTCATTACAACAGGTCAATCAGACACGCGAAACCAAACATAATCATGACAGGAAATGAGATGCAACACGAGACCTAAACAATGCGACTAGCATGGATACGGAATGTTATACAATCACGAATTTACATTAAAGATCATCATAATACATGTACTGGAAATTACGTATCATATAAGGCATGGTGACATCAAGTTGTAGCACGTATCAAATAAGGAACTTGCTTCATCAGGGTATCAAAATTTAACGATCACACTATCATGAACCTAGTAGAGTAAAATCATGCAGATTCATTTCATGCAGCTCACACATCCATTCAATCCTACGATCAATAGGCCAAGTAAACATGCTATGACAACATATAATCATGATAGAAGCCAAGACATAACACAAGACCTAAGCAAGGTAACCAATCATAGATGCAACAACATGAGTAGCTTTTTACCAATGGGCATTCACAGGGTACATGCCAAAGATTACAAAATTATGTCATGCAGTTCAAAGAGAGTCACAATTACGACCAGACAGATATCCCTAAGGGCAACCATTGACTTTTCCAACCGACTCATCACCCCTCTTTCCCGTGGGACTCCGGTACGACTCTTCATGGCAAGAAGACACTAGTTGATTATAAGGACGGACAGCCCCATAAACACCTCACTTTTAACCCAAGTGACATCAAGAACTTCCAACACTCACTCAGACAACTTAACATCCAACCATAATTCCCGAAACAATGTGTTTACCAACCCAATTTCCTGGGGAAGACACTGGCATCCAAGAAAAGCTAGATAGACCCGTCAATGGGTTAACAAACATAGTGGAAGGGGTTGTTTTACACAAGCTGGGTTTGACAATGTAGAAATAAAGGCACTCCCGCTATCTCGTTTGCACAGGTCAGTTAATACACAACTCATTGTTAGGCATACCAAATCAGATCTCTAGCATAGCAAGCACTCAGCACCGAATTAGTTAATAACACTCATAATGATCTCATTTGATTCTCCCAACCCATCTGTAAAGAACAAGCTGATATTTCGCCTACCGTTCCCAACTACACCCAATAGGGGTGGTCTATCGCCTTCACTACCCACCCGTGCCACCGTTTGGTCGGTTTTCCTCTTTTATTACAAGTCGAGTTCATTACTTAGTCCAATTTCGGTTAGGCATCTTAAGTTCATTTTTCCCCTTTAAAACACTTCCAAATCCTTCGAAATTCATGGGCGGTTTTCCAAAACATACACTCGACCCTTTTGTACCCGAATTGCACAACCTCAGCTCTGATACCATCTTTGTAACGGCCCAGAATTATGATTTCCGGGTTACGTTTCAAGGGATAAAACCCCTTGTTCGGATCTTGCAATCCAGGTACGGGTCGAGGTTTCAAACTCATTCAGAATTAGTAAAAAGAGGGATTTCAAACCCTAAAACCTCGAAGGGCCATTGGGTACCCTTAACCTGTCCTAAGACTACGTCGTGAAATTCATTTCAAACGGAAGTAAAGCGGAAACAAGGTAAAGATACAAGCGCCACGACAGAGCCGGGTCAAAACCAAATCATAAGTGGGTGATTACCATTCATAACGAGTTATAGAATTAGCCAGGTTCTTCGATTCGCAAAAAGGAAACCCCGTCATATAGACATCGAGCACTCAAATCTGCAGAGAATACCTTAAAAAAAGAACGGGGAAAGGAATCAGATCGAGCCACTCATGCGGGACCGGCAGTCCTCGCTGAGGCCACATATTATGTGTTATACCTAATAAAGATGCTCTAATGCAGTACGAAATTCAAACACACTAGCATGCTCCTAGTTCGTAATAATGTGCAGAAATACTGTAAAGGGCCCAAGACAATGCCAAGTGGCATATCCCTCTCCTACCTCCACCCCTTCCGATAGGTGGAGACTGGCTAGCTCGTGAATGCATTCCATTATAATCGGGGGGCACGCATGCCTAACCCGCTCCACAATAAAGCCCGCAGGCATATCATAATATAAGGAAGTTCATGACTCGATTGACTCAGGGTACCCGATGAGGCTGGGCTACCCTATGACCTTAGCAAAGACTCTAGGACTATCACAGATAACGGCCGTTCTGTTTCAAACGCATAAAGTAAACAGATGCTCAATCAATTAGTGCAACCTAAACATGATACTACATGGCATGCTTTTATGCATATGCAACACCTAACATAAAATGCAACAACAGGCATGAATGTCCAATCTGAGTAAGCCCCCTAGGAAACTTACCTGAAGATGTAGAACAGCAATATAACACAAGCAAGGGCCCAAATGCAAGTCCAAAGCAATTCAAAAGCGATACACACCTATCATCAAGTCACTTCCGTAAGCTACCAGACCAACATTCACACACACGAAACCCAAGTTCTCAACATCTTTAAAACCACTCGACGGTAAAACCATTTTCCAAAGCCTTTCCGACATGATTGACATCAACCAAAACCATTTAATCAAAACCATCGATAAATCTCACGAAAATATTTCTCAAACTCTTAAATCCCAAATTAAGTCAACTCATATTCAAAATAACTTATCAAATCATTTTATAGAAATAATTCCGGCATTTTATTTCAAAATCATACTATAATAAAATCCGACATTTAGTCACCACAAAAATTTTGAGTCCGACATTTCATGTCAAAATCAATTTTCCTTAAATTACAAATTAACCCATGTTATAATATATATTAGTAATTTCAGAATTATAATTCCTCAAAACAGAATATTATATTAATAATGATATTAACTATAGCTACTAATCATAATATAAAACCATAACATATATCATAAACATCTAACACAAAATAACATTTTTTTAAAACAAACCAAAAGAAAAGGCCCAAATGCCCTCAACCCGAGCCCAGGCAAAAGAAAGAAAGGAAGGGGATCCGGCCCACTGAAGAGGACCCGGCCCAAGGTGATAGAAGAAAATCAGGCCCAACTTAATATGGCTTCAACAAACCCAACCCAATCCCCATTTAATGAACCGGTTTTTATATATAAAAAAGTGAACCGGACCAAAACAAAAGAAAACAAAACCCAACCGGTGGGCACTGTTCATCTCCCTCCCATATACCCCCTGCGTTTGAAAGAAGAAGGAAAGGTGGGGGCTTTGGAGCTCGCCGGCGACGATGCTCAGCTCCGACCACGAAGACGACCCTCACCTGAAACAGACAGGAACGAAAGAAGGAAGGAGAAGGAAGAAGCTCACCGAGGGGGGGGGGTCTCGAAGGCTTCGCCGGAAATCTCCGTCGGGGCACGATTCGGCTTCGTCGAGGTGCGATTGAGCTCGCCGGAGGCTCAGGGCTGCATCTCTCATCCTAGATTGAAGGTAAGAGGCTTAAAGGTGAAACCTTGCAACATTTTCGATCGGAAGGGAGGAGGGGAGCCTTACCGATTCAAAAATCGAAAACAAAGGAGGAGGAGCGAGGGCTGCGCTCGGGCTCGGTCTCCGGACTCCTGGCGGCGCTGCTGCTACTGGCAACTCCGGGGAGATGCTGCTGCTGCTCCTGGGCTCGACAGTCTCACTATGAAATCAGGGAGGGGCGACTTGGGTGGTGTAGCCGGCGCTCTGGCGGCGCTCGAAACAGGGGCTGGCGGGAGCGGCTCGGGGTGGTGACGACGGTGGTGGAGGGAGACTGGTGGTGGTGAAGCAATGAGCAAGGAGAAGGAAATGCTCTTCCTTCCTCTCAGCACTCAAATAGGAGAAATGTGAAATGAAATGTGGAAAATGGGTACTGTGCTTCTGATTTTCTTTTTGAAGAGGAAGGGATTCACAGTGATGCATCACCAAAATCAGGAGAGAAGGAATGCAATTTGTTGGTTTTCCAAAAGAGGGGAATCAAAGAAAAGAGAGAGGGACATAGAGATAAGATTTTACCTCAATTAGGATAGTTAGAATTGGTCAACAAGGAGACCAAGTCTAGAGATTTGATAAGAATTGGTGATATGAGACGGAAATTGCGGTTTCAAAGGTAAAGTTTAAATACCCGGAATTACATCTCGAAACTCGTTCGCTCGAACCAAAATCCGACTCTATTAAAATACTCTTCAATTTTCAAATTTTAAATTCCGAGGTTAATAATGAAATCCGAATACTATACTAAATTTTCGCATAAGCAGGCGGAATAGAACATTTTTTCAAATTCTCAACTAAGTAATGCCGGAATTCATTTTAAGAGATTTTAAATAACCCGATTTAAATTCGTTTTAAATTTCTTTTTCCAAGAATTAGGATTTAAAAATCCAGACCTTTACAGTGACCAACTTGGCAGATACCGTACAACGAAATCAAGAGCAGTCAGGAGAAGATATAGCCAACATAGAGGATTGTGTGGACAAATTATGTTGAAGCTATTCCAACCGAGACAACCATTATTGAGTCGATTAAGCAGCGTTTGTTTGGAAACATTTATTGTACATATACAATAGAGATTGGCTAGACAATTTGATTATGAATTATTTGATGTTTCTCTTAGTTTAATCATTTCTGTTGGATTCATGTACGCGTAGGCTTAAGGCGAATTATTGGATTGGTTTATAAATTCAATTTTTGTTGAAAAATGAATATTTATATATATATGGATGATAAATTTATGGAGGGGTATAGAGACTTATATATGGACGAATTTGAATACAAATATAGGGGCAAATATAGAGATGGATTTGGTACAAAATAGAGACGGGGATAAAGATGCATGTAGACAAATATAGCAACAAATATAGGGACAAAATTGGGGATAAGTATACAGGTGGATATAGGGACGAATTTAGAGACATATATTGAGGTGGGTATAGGGATGATTTGGGGACAAATATAGAGACGAATATTAGGACAATCTTAGAGGCGATACTTAGGGTGATTTCATAGAGAAAGTAGAGATGAATCTTGCAATGAGCTTAAAGACCAAAATAGATACATGTTTTGTGATGGATACAAGGGCGGATATAGGAACCAAAATAGGGATGAATATAGGACGTCACAATTCTGGTTACTATTAGGAGCATTATAAGTCGTATCGAAAGTCGTTGGTAATAGAGTAGGAATTGGGGATTGATCTAAAATCCATCCCTAAATATGTTGCTACGTGTCGTTGCTATTTACCATCGCTATGTTTAGAGACAAATAGTCGATTCGTCTCTAAATCCATCCCTAACGTGATTAGGGACGACCATTTATCCCTAAATCTGTCCCTATATCAAACTATTTTAGTAGTGCGACGAGCTACGTAGGAAACTCGGTTAAAAAAAAAGGCAAACCATACCACAATTAAATTCAACCACAAATCACAAAAGAAAATATCAAATGAAGTTGATCCAATATACAAGTTTAGAACTACGTAAAGACTTGATGCCTTATACATGCTACGTAGGTGGTGCGGGACAAACGTCGTTGACACTTTTGCCCTTTGCCAAATAGTAATAAAATCATAATTTGAAGCTCAAAACCAATAGATTAGTAAATCAATGAATTGACAAACCAAACAACTACTAGTATAGCGATGAAGTCTGGAGTCGAACCCATAGAGAGAAGCGATTCACTATCAAAATCCATAACAAAGACTTTTATGACAAAAGCAATGACTTGTGACAAATTGATAAGAAAGTAAAGTAACCAACTTTATGATTGCAAAGTAATTGGTAATAAAATAGAGAAGATATTTCACCTGCAATTCTCTAAAAATGGTTGAGATTCATGGTCCTAGGATTGATTCATTAATTATTCATGAACATATGTCTACTTGACTAAAGTTGAAGGATCCGCAGGGATACAATCACCTTATTTAATATCACTAAAGAATAGCATTAAGGACTCAAGTAATTAGACCAATTGGCATATCGATTCAATGCAAGTAGAGACAAATAGGCCCAAACCATAATCAACCCTAATCGAAATCTATCAATATAGATTAATCGAAATCACCCACTACAAAGACAGAAATATCACGGGAACACAAATATAATCAATAGGCACAAGATGATAAATATAATCATGAATAACTAAATAGAATCAAATCATCACAATCTAAACAACCATGTATTCGAATCACAGGCGAAACTATGAATTTAGCAACTCATAGGCCAAAAACCTCTCTCTCTAATTGTGTTCATTGTCTCACAATACTCTCCTTATTGTTCTACTGCTGAAATCAATGGAAAATAACCTAATAAAGAGTTGTGCAAAACCCTAGAAATATAATAATATAATAATAAGAAATAGAATATTCGGATCCAAATCGCAATCGCTGGACACGGCACCATGGCAGGCGCCGACTAAATTCACTTTAAATTGAATAAGAGGACAAAGTCTAACCAAATTAAATCATTTCCGTTAAAAAGAACTACATAAAGATTTCATTCAGCTTTGTTGGATATGTAGGAAACCCGATACAAATCCAAAGCTCATGGGGTTTAATCGTCAAACCACACAATCATATTGCTTCTTTCATGAAAAGACTTGATGCTCTTGATGAGCTGCGTAGGAAACTCGATATCAAGTTTTAAAAACCTCGAGTCCAACCCCAGATTCCAAACAAGGAAATAAAACCAAATAAATGGTCATTCCTCAAGTTGTATAAAACTCGTGCCATCGATCACTCGACATAAAGTTGCAAGCTCGTTGAGTTCAAGCACCACACTCAAATGATCTCATGGTCAAACTCAAATACAAAACTTCTTTTTTTCCTGAACTACGATGACTTGATTCCACTCGATAAATGGATAGATAAGAAACTCGATGTAGATCAAATTCTCACCGAGTCCATTTACATCCACACATTCAATCCAATCTCTTCAAATTCATTTTTTGACTCTAGTCATCCTAAATATCAAATTTTCCTTCAAAGCTAAAGTGTCCACTCTAACTTGATTCAAATCTTTCGCTTGTCGAGTTTAATCACACCAAAAACAAAATCAAATTTCACACCATCCTCAAATTGACATCTAAATCAAAACACAAGTCAAAATCCAAATTAAACTCCACATCAAAGTCCGTTCATTTTTTATGCAAATGATAGGCGGGTTACTTGAGTTACCCTTCCTAGAAGTTGGGTTCAGGTTACTCGGGTGGAGTGTTGTTTGAGCTACCCTTCATAAAAGGTGGGTTTGAATTTCATCATCTAATGCGTACAAGAAAACAAAACAAAATCCAAATTTATCCAAACACCACCAAATTCAAACCAAATCAAACACAAAATCCAAAGGAATTTTAACTATGTAAGGCTTGATTATCTTTTAAGAGATACGTAGGCAACCCATTAAAATGCGGGTGCAGCCCAAATCACTAAAACCATTCAAATCTTGATATCGATATGACTTTGAATCAAGAGGATAACCCAAAGGGGGCAAACTCAATGAACAATTCAAATTAAATTGTGCTCTGCAATATTGTTCCATTAACAATTTTTTAATGACAGGGTCAGATCGTACTTGCACCACAGTCGCCATTGCATTGGGAATGACAGGGTCAAATAAATATGATGCGGATAACACCTCAAAAGAATTGAAATTGAAGTGTGGCAAAGAACTTACCTCTTCTTCTTCTGCGGAACTCCCTTGTCGTGAATCTAGTGCCAATGTCGTTGGCACCTTCTCCGCATAGGTGACCTTCAACTCTGGGTGGGCCTTCATGATTGAGTACGAGAATTAGGTGGGTGATCCAACTTAAGTTTGCCGGCAGTTGGCAGTCCGTGATGAGGTGCACATCCTGCTATTCCTTCAAATCATTCACAAGGGTGACCCAATGTTTGTTCTTTAGGTTGAACGGTTGAAGGACAAGGTTCACCCCTGCCCATACAAGCCCCATCGTCACCAGGGCGTCCGTCAAAATAGTCAAGCATATACTTTTTTTACTTGTAGTTGCCCGGGTTCGCGCTGTATGTCTTCTACTTTGTCTCAAGTAAGCACGTCCAGAAGGTGTCCACAACGACAACTTGATGGCCAACCTCATTGCCCCTCTCTGTTACCTCTTTAGGAAGAAGATAACATGCCTGCTCTATGTGTGGTAGTAGTGGGGCGACACTAGTTAGACGAGCTCTTAAAGACCTCTTATTACAAGTCCAAACCAAATGAAAATCCACTACAAATGCACTAACTAAGTTGGGATTGAAAACTCTAAAACTAAATAACGTGACACTACTATCTAATTAAATAAATAAAGAAAAATAGTTGGCCAATGGCCGCCATTTGTACCTCAGCGGTGAACCAAAATCTGGGCGCCTACATAGAGGTAAAGAAGTCCTTCATTAGCTCCATGTCATAGGTTGTCTTCCACTTCTCCTCATCCTCATCCACACTATATAAAGATGTGTACAACACAAAAAGGATATCAATGTTAGTTGAGATCTTTTTAATTCTGACTTCCACTTCTCTACCTCTGTGGAATAATTACGATGTAAAATACAGATTTGGGGCACCTTGTGAGCCACCTAGTTAGGCCATTGTTGTCAAAAATGGACACAAGTTTAAGCTAAATGGCGTCCGCGCTGACTAATGTTTCCTTCCCTTTTGGCCATGCGGTATCTTCGTGGGGGGGGGGGGGGGGGGCGGCATGTCTTCTCCATCTCACCTCCTGAAACCCTCCTCGTCCTCTTGCCTTGCACACCCTCCACTTTTTGGTCCTTCTCATTCCCTTCAATTGTAGTATTAGTCACCACAACAACCTTAAAAGTCTCAGCAACATGGCACATGCATTAACAGGTTAATCTGGAGTCCCATATTCATTCTCCTGTATCACCCAACTAAGTCAACCATGTCACCTTCAATTAATAGAGGAGAGACAAGTTTTCGATAATCGATACAGGACACGGGAGGTTGCCTTAACAACTTCTCCACATCTTCAATTGTACTCTCACTAACCACAACAACATTAACAACCTGTCAAAAACATTAAAACTTTAAACTCAATTTCTAGATTTCCCCTTTTTACCCAACTCAAAACACCATGTCACCCAACTACAAATTTACTTTATCATCCTGTCCTTTAGGAGCCTTCTCATTCTCTTCAGTTGTACCCTCCATCTCAACTTCCCCTGTATCCCCATGGTTAGGGACGAACGTCATTGGCACTTTTGCCCTTTTCCAAACAGTAATAAAATCCTAACTCAAATCTCAAAACCAATAGATTAGTAAACTAATGAATTGATAAACCAAACAACTACTACTATAACGATGAAGTCCGGAGTCGAACCCACAGAGAGAAGCAATTCATTATCTATATCCATAACAAAGACTCTTATGCCAAAAGAAATGACTTTTGATAAATTGATAAGAAAGTAAAGTAACCGACTTTATGATTGCAAAGTAATTGATAATAAAGTAGAGAAGATATTTCACCTGCAATTCTCTGACAATGGTTGAGATTCATGGTCCTAGGATTGATTCATTAATTATTCATAAGCATATGTCTACTTGACTAAAGTTGAAGGATCCACATGGATACAATCAACTTATTCAATATCACTAAAGAATAACATTAAGGAATCAAGTAATTAGACCAATTAAAATATCGATTCAATGCAATTAGAGACAAATAGGCGCAAGCCACAATCGGTCCTAACACATCTAACAATATAGATCAATCAAAATAATCCACTACAAAGACAAATAAATATCACTACTTCAATACCTTCGTTTGCTATCAAGAACACAACAACGAATTCATAGCTAAGATGCAATTCCTAACATGGTGATCAACCATAGAAAAGAACACAAATATAATCAATAGGCACAAGATGATAAATATAATTACGAATAACTAAATAGAATCAAATCTTCACAATCTAAAAACCCGTGTCTTCGAATCAAAGGCAAAACGTGATTGGTGGAAGGGAGAGAATTAAGGAGAGACTAACACGTAGGCAGAAAGTCTTCTAAATTAAGAATATAGTAGCACAGTACCCGTGCGTAACGCATGTGATTTGTAAAATATATTATATTGGTTAAAACATATTATCGTAATTTATTTACATTATATATTAGATATATTATAATATTATAATGATATGAAAATGATAAAGTCGAATAATATTAATTTATAAAGATGATGATAGTTATATTATATCAATATATATATATATATAGAAAAATGTCAATATCTCACCTTTCTAGATAGATACATTTGCATGCACTAATGTAGAAAATGTTTTAAAATTTTTGTTTATAATCATGAAATTGTCAATATTTTGGTAATCAATTCAGTGGCAACCAAATTAAGATGATGATCTAAAATCATATATATTTCAATCAAAAATCCAAATAATATATTGTTAAGTAGATCATATATATGTAGTACGTGCATGTATAAAGGAATACAAAGAAATAGCTTTAATTAACACACACTAAAAATTATTATCACACGAGTAAGATTTGTTTAGTTGTATTTGACTTATTTAGGGTAAATATTTTTTATGGTTAAATTAATTTTGTATAAATTGGGTATTTATAGATTGATTATGATTTACAAATTAGTTAGCCGATATAATTTGAGTTTAAACAATTAGATGTATATATGAGTAAAGGCAACAAACACTACAACAAAAACAGCTTTTTGTGACAAAAAAAATTGTCGCCCAAAGTACTTATTTCGTCGCACAAAGTGATTTGTGACAAAAATGATTTCGTCCCCTATTTGTCGCCTCAGCTGTGTCGCCCAAAGTTATGGCGACGGAAAAAAAATTCGTCGCCCTAATATACCTTCAAATTTCATATTTTTTTCCCTCTATGTTTTGTGATGAAAATTGGATTTGTCACTCAAAGCCTTTTAGTTTATAGCCCGGATATATAAACACCCGGGCTATTTTATCCCTTTCATTTAAAAAAAAATAAGACTTTTTAGCCCGGATTTATTTCTACATCCGGGCTAAAAAGTCTCTTTTTTCAATCAACAAATTAGATGTATATATGAGTAAAGGCAACAAATTAAAACATAATCAAATTGAAATGTCTTTTTTTAAGATAATTCAAAATAAGTTAATAAGAAAAAATCGGAAAAAAATAATGGTGAGATTTTGATTAATTAATTTAACGAGATAATTTATGATTAATTTTTTTTTATTAAAAGTGAGTTAGACTCGGAATTTGTAAGTGATAACTGCTAAGGATAGGTTTCTACCTACATTATTAATTAGTTAGATTGAAATTAAATTATAAAAGCTGAATATTTATTATTAGTTAAAAGTCCTGACTTTGAGGAGAAATAAATATTATGATTATAAAAGGTGAATATTTACTAATTAATTTAATTAGTAAAAATTAATTAATTATAAAGGGGGACCATGATTCATGAGAATTTGCCACGTAAGTCTATTTGTAAGCAAAAGGTGTCAAGTGGCATCTTCAACATGTGTTTTAGTATTATATTAGATATTAGATATATAGATATATAGATATATGAGCCGAAATACATAAGGAATATCATGCATAAAAATGAAGGAACTAAAAAGCAGGATTTGATCAAATGATATGGGCACCAGCAATCGGACGAGCAGAAGGTATTTGTGTACTTTGGAAAAGCCAGAACCTACGAAACCAAAATCTGGAAATGACACACACATATCAAAGATTCATAGTGATAAGATATATATGAAAATATACAGCGAAATATTAATATGGCGATCTACTTTGTCTACGGTCCTCCTCATGAGGTCGACAAACCAAACTTCTGGACATGTTTACAACAACATGTCCAAAACATGGATTGCCCATGTATGATCACGGGAGATCTAAACGAAATTCAAAATATCTCAGAAAAAGAAGGCGGGGTGAAGCCTCATTCAAATCGATACCGAATTCTTACGAATTTCAAAGATACCTGTCAATTACAGGAAGTACCCTCTATCGAAAATAAATTTACATGGAGAAAAAATAGATCTGAATCTAATAACATCTTTGAGAAACTTGACAAAACTCATATACACGACCAGATAGTAAAAAGGTTCCCAAACATTAAAACGAAAAACCATGCATTTACATCATCAGATCACTGTCCAATTGTGAATGAGTTAGACAACCTAGAAAAACACAAAGCCCAACCATTTAAATTTGAAAAGATGTGGTTAGAAAGACAAGACTATAGGAATATTGTAACATAAGCATGGCGGGCCCAATTCCCTGGGTCGCACATGTATAACCTAGTCAAGAAAACTTAAAACTTGAAAAGACTAACAAAAGAATGGAACAAAAAAACATTTGGGAACATTTTCAGGCAATTAAAAGAAATAGATGAACAACTGATAGAAATAAAAAACAACAGACCACCTCAACAATCACGAGCCGATATTCAAAAACAGAATAGAATCATAAAAAGAAAAGAAGAAATCCCCAACTTTCACAAACAATATTGTAGTAAAAGAGCAAAAACCAAACACCTTAAACTATCGGACACAAACGCTGGATACTTTCACAAAGTAGCAACAGGAAGAAGGAACAGGAAAAATATCAAAGAAATATCGAATGTAGAAGGTCAAACGATATCAGGAGAAGCAAACATTAGAACAGAAATCAGAGAAGACGTTATCTAACATTTCAAAAAACAGGAAGTCAACAATACAACACTTGAACTCTATTTATAACTCATAAACAGGGAAATAAATGACTCTGATAACCAAGAATTGATAAAAGAAGTCACAAACTCAGAGATAAAAAATGCCATTTTCAACATTGGAAAAGACAAATCACCAGGTCCAAACGGAATGACACCTGAGTTCTACCAATGCTATTGGGATATAGTAGGACCAACTGTTACAAAGGCCATAAAAGGTTTCTTCCACTCTGGAAAAATCTTGAAACAAATTAACCAGACATTCATTATTTTAATACCGAAAACAGAAAACCCAACAACGACTTCGCATTATAGACCTATAAGTTTATGCTCTACGATATAAAAGACAATCGCAAAAATCCTAGCTGATAGACTAAAAAGGGTAATAAATATATAAGCTCATTCACCCCCTGCAAGGAGCATTCATATCAGATCGAGCTATCCAGGACAATATATATTGCCCATGAAATTTTCCACTCATTCAGACAGAAAAAAGGAATGAATGGTTGGATGGCAATAAAACTAGACATGGAAAAGGCCTACGACAGAGCTGAATGTAACTTCCTCTTTCAAGTGCTAAAGAAATTCGGTTTTTACACTGTAACTGGATGGAGCAATGTGTCAAAACTGTCTCCTTTTCAATCCTGGTCAATGATGGACCCTTGGAACCTTTCAACCCAGAAAGAGGCCTACGATAAGGGGACCCACTATCCCCACTCCTTTTCATTTTAGGAGCAGAAATACTAGCCCGAAAACTACAAACAGAAAGCAACCAAGCAGACCAAGAAATAGGGTTCAACATTACCAGACTGGGTCTTCGGATTCCATTTCTATCATTTGCAGATGACATGATGATATTTGCCAAAGCATGTAGTTCCTCTACGATTAAAATTAAAAGAATTATTGATGAATATTGCTCGATCTCGGGTCAACTTGTTAACTTTCACAAGTCGGCCTTCCAGACGACACCAAAAGTAATGGAAATGCAGAAACAAAAAATCCAACGGCTAACAAACATCACATACGAAAACAAATTGGACAAATACCTTGGTTGTCCAATCATAAATGGCAGAGTCAATAGAATAACCTTTGAAGAAATGATCTGCAAGACAAAATCACAACTATTAAAGTGGCGCACTAACATGCTAACCCAAGAAGGAAGAGCCACTCTCATTAGAACGAACCTAGCGGCAAAACCAAGTTTCATCATGCAAAACTTCATGCTCCCAAACTCGATGCACAAAGAACTTGATCAGATAAATAGAACTTTCTTTTAGAACAAAGATATGTCATATAAACCGCTGATAGGGTGGGACAAAGTATGCAAAAGAAAAGAAAACGGTGGAGCTGGAATCCACAAAACAAAAGACATGAACTCAACATTACAAATGAAACTACTATGGAAAATACTTGCGGAACCAGAAACTATATGGGCCCAAACCATATCCCATAAGTACTTGAAAGATGAACATATCCTAAGCTACAAAAGGAAAGGGAAAGCGTCTTGGCAATGGACAAAACTAATGGAGATAAAAGCAGAATTTTATAAAGGCCTCATATGGTAGATGGGAAATGGGAAAACGATCAACTTTTGGATGGATAGATGGTTGGACGATGAAACGCTAGAAAATAGATGTCTTATATCGGATAGAATAAACAAAAGCGACAAGGTAGACAAATACATAAAGGAAAATAGATGTTAGAACACTATCGAACTTCAAGACATGCTACCGACACCGATCATCGAAAAGATCAAAGCAACATTCATTCCGGAAAACCAAATAGAGGATAGACTATATTGGAGAAAAGAAAAATCTGGATGGTTCAGCACAACCAGTGCGCTCCGACATATTACAAAAAACAACAGAATTACAACACCCAATACAGCATGGATCTGGGCAATAGATATAGCCCCGAAAATAAAGAATTTTCTATGGAAATTGTATAATAGTGGAGTCCCAACAAAGACTAGAATAAACGAAAAAGGAGTGGCCCTCCCCTCCGCATGCGAACTATGTGATGTGTGTGACGAAACTCACTTCATTTATTCACTCAGTGTTACATTAGTAGAAATCTCGTAAGAAAAATTGACCCTGAAATAGAAAAACGACTGTACGAATTAGACAGAAATGAACAGAACATAAAAAGAATTATGTCAATGATTTTTGAAACAATAACTCCAGAGAAAAGGAAGAAATTGACAACTGCTTGGTGGTGTCTTTGGACATCCAGAAATAAGAAAATCTTCGATAATGAAAACAATGTGACAATAAAAAACATGGAAAATATGATAAGACAAACAATTATAAACTGGGAAAAAATGAAACACTTGGATAAACCAAACATTAATGGTACCCCAAAAAGATCAGAAATCCGAAAGAAACGATATATGCGATGGAATAAACCACCTGAACGTACATTCAAACTAAATTTCGATGGTAGTTACAATCACTCTGGTTCTTCTGGTGCAGGTTTCATCATTCGCGACCACAGAGGTTTGCTAGTTGGTTGTGGAGGCAAGCAGATTACACTCGGGTCGCCGCTCAAGACAGAAGTTATGGGTCTTCTTCTTGGCATCCAGATGGCGAAGGAGCTGGGTTTGTCTAGCATCCACATTGGTGGTGACTGCCTCTCTGTAATCAATGCAATGAAGAGACATTGGACTTGTCCATGGGAAATTGAGATGCTCACCACAGAGATTCTACTACTTCTGCGGTCCTTCGAGCATGTTAGCCTCTCGCATTGCTTCCGGGAGATTAACAGATTTGCCAACCACATCTCTCGCCTCTTCCAGACAGACACATCTCCAAATGATCGGGCTAATAGACACCTTTGTATTCTCATCTGCAAGGATGCTCTTGGGTGGTGGTCTAGTAGGGTCTAGCCCCACCCAAATTATTACATGTATAAAAAAAACCCATAAAACTCACACTTAAAAGAGATTCCATAACCCACTCAAAATCTCAATTTCCATGGAAAAAGGGTAAGACTCATTAAAGGCTAGGAATAATATAATTTTGTGGAACTACAAATAAAATAGGCAAAAGGCTCAAATTGGCTTCAAAGCAAGATATAACATAAGGTAGAAGACATGGATAAAATGTGGCTAAAAAGTTGCCTCTATCATTTGAACTTATCAAGCAATGATTATGTATATAATCAGCCTTGAAAATAGATAACCATGTCAATACTCAAAGATAAATGCATAGGAAGAGTAAATCACACAAGAAAAGGAAAAGAAATATAGATGTATCCCTTTTAAGGCCAAAAATATCTCACAAGGACAAATTTTTTATGAATATCAAGCATACTGACAAACTTAGATCATACATGCTCCATTACCTATGCCTAATCATATTTCACATAAAAATCAATTTTAAAGACCAGGTCAAATCATTCTATAATTCCACGGGATTTATAAGATCATGTCTGTATAAAGTCAATATGACAAACTCAAATTAGATGGGTGGTGTGGGACGAACGTCGTTGGTAGTTTCACCCTTTGCCAAATAGTAATAAAATCCAGAGTCCAACCCACAAAACTAATAGATTTGAAAATCAATGACTTGATAAACCAAATAACTACTAGTATAACAATGAAGTCCGGAGTCCAACCCACAAGGAGAAGCGATTCACTACTCAATATCTCTTACCAAAGACTCTTATGACAAAACAATGTTTTATGACAAATAACCAAGAAACAAAGTAAACAACTTTATGATTGCAAAGCAAATTGATAATAATGTAGTGAAAATATTTCACCTGTAATTCTCTAACAATAGTTGGGATTCATGGTCCTAGGATTGATTCATTAATTACTCATAAACATATGTCTACTTGACTAAAGTTGAGAGATCCGTACGAATACAATCACCTTATTCAATATCACTAAAGAATAACATTAATGATTCAAGTAATTAGACCAGTTGCCATATTAATTCAATGCAATTAAAACAATACTGGAACAACCCTAGATTAGCCCTAATCGACACTCCTAAACATAGATCAATTGAAATCATGCACTACAAAGAAAAAGAAATATCACTACTTCAATACCTTCGTTTGCTATGAAGAATACAACAACGGATTCATAGCTAAGATGCAATTCCTAACATGGTGACCAATCATAGAAAGGAACACAAATATGAAATAAGCACAAGATGATAAAAATAAATATGAATAACTAAATGGAATCAAATCCTCACAATCTAAACAACCATGTCTTCGAATCACATGCAAAACTATGAGTTTAGCAACTCTTAGGCCAAAACTCTCTCTCTCTCTCTCTCTCTCTCTCTCTCTCTTTCTCTCTCTCTCTAATTATGTTCATCGTCTCACAATGCTATGCCACACTTGACTGAAACTAATAGAAATAGCATAATAAAGAGTTGGCAAACCCCTAGAAATATAATAATATAATAATAGGAAATAGAATCTTCGGATCCGAAATAGCAATCGCTGGAAACAGAGGTACGACCGGCGCAGAGTGAAGCACAGCGGGCGCCGCCTACTCAGTGACGGTCTTTTCTCTTTTCCTCGATCATCTTCAATGTTGTGCTTCCTTGCTCCTCTCTAGCCTCTTCCTCAGCCTTCATATGCTCCAAAATATGTCTCTTAAGCTCTTCCAGGATCCCTCCAAGATCGAAATGTAACTCTGCAGAATAAATACTAAAAAGGCGTAGATTTCAAACTCGAATATTTCACAAGCAATATATGAAACTAGACTAAAACATATGCGAAACTCCTATCTAATTGCAATAAGAAATACCTATAATGCCTATATGAAATATGCATTATCAAATCCCCCCCCCCCCCCACCCAATTAACTCTTGCTTGTCCTCAAGCAACCATGAGACAAAAACACCATCTACGCATCCCATAGGAGATTCTTTTACAATTTTACTCATCAAAAGAAACATCATAAATAATGCAAATATAGTCAAGGCATATAAACGTCATTACATGTATATATGAGATCAAGTTGCTTGCATGCTCAAAAATCCAACCTTACCAAATATAATGTGTATCTCTCACTCTCATGTGTTTAGGCTTTAAGCATACACTCACCTCAATTCCATATACAAGCATCAAATCAATTATCGACATTTATATCACAAAATTTCCACCGGATACGTCAATGCAAAAATAAGAACATCAAGAGGACTTTCGCTCAATGGAAACCTTCATAGAAGATTCCATTCGGCGGGGTTGTAATGGGGCTTGGTAAAGAAACATAAGGGCAAATAATTGTATTTGGTCATGTGATCCTATAAATTCCGGGAAAATAAGATTCCAACAACTCCCAACATAACACAAACCAACTCAATAGTACTCAAGCTCACATACACACAACATCTCTTAAAACATAACAATAACTCCAAAAATCCTCCATAAGCACAACTCTAAAAATATATCAATAAACTTATAACTCATCATCATCACATACTCATGCAATGTATAACACCCAACCAATCTAACTTTTAACCAACATAGATGCAATTCTTCCTCATTATGCAAAAATAAATAAACTTGGCCCTTTATTCTTCTTTCTTTTTTTCTTTTTTTTTTCTTTGTTCGAACTATTTTTTTTAATTGAGCCGAAATACATAAGGAACAAATGCATAAAAATGAGGGAACTAATAAGCACATAACATTACATCTTCTCAAAACAATAAAACTCACACTTTAGCTTCTTTCCTCCTCAACTCCAAAATAGATTCCATAACCCACTCAAAATCTCAATTTCCCCGGAATGAGGGTAAGGCTTCTCATAGGCTAGGAATAATATAATTTTGTGGAGCTATCAATAAAAACATAATTTCCTATTTAACTTTAAAGGCTCAAATTGGCTTCAAAGCAAGATATAACATAAGGTAGACATGGATAAAATGTGGCTAAAAAGTTGTCTATATCATTGGAACTTATCAAGCAATGAACATGTACATAATCGGTTTTGAAAATAGATAACCATGGCAATACTCAATGAAAAATGCATAGGAAGAGTAAATCACACAAGAAAAGCAAAAACAATATAGATGTATCCCTTATAATGCCAAAAATATCCCACAAGGACAATTTTTTGTTGAATATCAAGCATGCTCACAAACTTAGATCATACATGCTCAATTACCTATGTCTAATCATATTTCACATAAAAACCCATTTTAAAGACAAGGTCAAATCGTTCTAGAATTCCACGGGATTTATAAGATCATGGCCGTATAAAGTTAAATAGGAAAAACTTAAATTAGATGGGTATCTTTGATAACACGATTATGCAATGCATGAGACTAAACATTTTTTTCTTTTCATTTTTTGACATTTTCCAAAAAAAAAAAATATTCATTTTTGATATTTTTTATAACAAATAACATAAACATGATGTATGAAATACATAATTATCAAAAATAACTAAAATAAAAGAACTAAAACTTTAAACATGAAACAAAAAATTAAACATGAACTAATCTAACTAACTAAATTACTTCACTCCCCCCCCCCCCCACACCCACATGTTGCATTGTCCTCAATGCATAAACATACACAAAAAGAAACAATGAAAAAAATAAAATAAAGGGTTTGAAGGAAGCAAATGACTAACCAATTACTATGAAGGCGGGGCCTGGGATCCAGACCGCTGATTGATACCCCTTAGGGCAATCAATAACACATCCTGAAGACTAGAGAGCTTATCCACAATGCCAGCGAGCTTGTCTGCAGTGCTCGCCTCGAACTCAGCAAATCGACGCTCAAGATCATTCAAAGTAGCATACACAGGACCAACGTCATCCACAAAAACTCAGTCATGAATATGCGCTGCCTCAGGAATCAAACAATAAATATAGCTCTAGGACCTCATAGTAACCAAAGCAGTGTTCTCCATAACCAAGAAAGAACTACATAACACCAAGTAACACAACCTCAAAGCAGGACGGGTAATCATGAAATCATAGTGGCGCCTACTCGGCTCAAAGAATTGACTTGTAGCCTCTTTCCATGTGTCATGAGGATGTGGATCAACCGTCTCATACCCATAGGCGTCAGCACTCAGCAGGCGTCTTGGTAACACCAAAAGCTTGTGCAATGAAATCCTTAGTCAGCACGAATTTCCGATTCCTCAACTGGAAACGGATCTTCATATCAGAACGATAATCAAAGGTAGCCAAGAACTCTCTCACCAACACCGGATAGGTAAATTCAGCCAAATTCATGAAATCGACCAAACCTCCTTTCTCAAAGAGTCGAGAGACAGCCTCAAACAATCCCAAACGCTTCAACCTCGGGGGGTGAAAGAACAATGTGGATTGATAGTCCCTCTTCTCAAGCTTACGCCAACAATCCTTCTCCTCCCACGACAAAAGAGCAGGCATCTCCATAGCGGGAACGGAATACACGATGCACAACTCAAGAATAAAATCAAAAGATACCACAAAAACGACCAAAAATGACCTCTCTGCAGTGGCGGCGGGCGCCGTGTAAGGGACGGCGGGCGCCGTGGACCACAGAACACGAACCCGAGCGAAGACGTTGAACAAACAACGTCTAAACTCCTCCAAACTTGAAACTTGACGACCAACTTGGTTTCAATAGTCTTCTTTGGTGATAGGTAGGGGAATGGTATGGAAAAAGATTGGATTTGATGGGTGTAGGGTCACTACTAGAAAACTTCAATTAGACATCTGTTGTCAACAGATGTATTTCAAAAAAAATTCCGATCTCTTTGTGCATGTAGTAAAAGATCCAAACTTTCCACATCGGTTTTAAGTAGATGTCTTTTCTTAATTAGAACCCCTCAATTTTGGTTTTGACATATTCATTTGTTGATTAATATCCATAATTTGTCATTTGAAAACATGTGAAGATGTCCTCCAAAAGCAAAAATGTGACATTAACATCTTTATTTATAAAATAAGTGATGTTTTAAGACAAAATAGACAACAATTTTTTTTTAAGTGATCACGTTTATACTCATGTCCGATATGTAATTTATGATTTTATATTGTTTTAATTTAACCGACCACATGAAATATAGGCATAACTGATGTATTTTCATATTATCGACATCGCATTGAGAGTATTCATTCTCTATGTATTAATTTGTTGTTCATTATACGTGACATTATATCGTTCTAAAATAATGCACTATTGTGGTTGTATACACAGAAGATGTCGTTTCCCACATTTATATCGGTTTTTTCAAAATAAAATGATGTTGTTGCTGCATTGACACATCGGTTTATTGCACATTGATTTAAATGAACGAATTGATGTGTATAATTATGCTCATGACATCAATTTCCATAGACTGATATGATGTTAAAAGAATGACTGCACTTCTATTTTCATATATAATCCGATGTTTTTAAATATGAATACACAACACGCTTTTTTCGATAGAACATCGCATTTTAGTTGTTCTTCGAAATGATAGGACGTTTAATGAAAACATGTACATAGAAAAAAGGATCATACTATAACATTTACAAAATATGCTGCCACCATTCAAAGCCCCCACAACATCTGAAAAAAAGGTAAATTCAAACAGAAATACATCTAGAACAACAAAGTTGCCAAGCTAATCGAAACTATGACTTTTGATTCCCCAACAAACTCTGTGCAATACCGCCATACATACATTGGCAGATCCATATTTACGGAGGCAATCGTCATAGAAACCATAGACCTGTTAAGCAAGAGAACATCAACAACATAGGACGAAGTGCTGCTGAAAATAATTGAGTGATGATGCATCAGAAAAATGCTAACCTGGGTGATTTGACGACTCTCATGGTTCCCTCTGATCAGTATTATTCGATCTGGATATATGACCTAGATTTTTACTGCACCTTAGTCAGAATACTAATCAACCATTGGAGAGAGAAAAAAAATACCTTTTGCCTAACTAGTTACAACCCACGTTCGAAGCACGTGGGAAGTCACTTGGAACTTCTTTCAGATCTTTCTTTATACTGTAATATTTAGATCTCCATTTCATGACATACCATTAGTTATTGGATCAAAATTCTGGACATAAAATGTGTAAAGGCTCGGATTTTCAAATCCTAATTTTTCGGAAAAAGAGAATTAAAAATGAAATTAAATCGGTTTTAAAACTCGTTTAGCGAATTCCGACCGGAAAATAAATTTAACCAACAATTTCCGTCCTTTTTCCTCATAAATTCAAAATAATTATCGGTTGGCGATATCCTTGTCGATTTTAAAACTCTAATTGATCGAGAGAGCGAGAGTCAGGAAAACTAAAATTGAAAACTACTTGCGGAACTCAAAATTCGCGTATTCGGAATTTATTTCCGGGTATTATTTTTAACTCTTAACCATTTCAACACTCAATCCTCCCACCTAATCTTTCCCGATCTTACCCTGCAACTGAACCCATTCCTCCCCTCTCCCTATAATTCTAGCTACAAGGACCAATCTCCTCACACAAAGCCCCTTCCCTCCCACACTCATCCATCATTCTGCCCTCCTGCGTTTCCAGCAACATCACCATCACCCACCGTCACCTCTCGTTCCCTCCGATGAACACCACCGATTCTTCTTCCTCCTCGTCCCTCCTTGCTTCTTGAAGGGCAGCTGCAGAAGCTTCAGCCCCACCTCCCTCGACACCTTCAGCAGCACCGAGGCAACCCAGAAGGCCCCAACGCCACCACCGAGCCACCGAGGTTCCATCGCCCCGATTCGTTCTCGAACTAAACTTCCGGTAAGCCGTTCTCACTCGTTTTCAATCGGAATCGCCCTCGGACTTCACCATCGCGCTCACCCATGCTCGATGCAGGTCCGACGAGCCATCGCAAGCCACCGACGATGTCCAAAACTCCGATCGAGAGCTCCGAAGTTGCGAACATCCTCGGTGAGCAATCGAATCTCATCCTTTCCTTGATTCGTTTTAGGTTAGTCTTTCTTGTCTTCGATGGGTCGAGAGAGAGAGTCGGGGATGGGTAGGAAAGGAGAGGTGAGCTCGGGGCGCAGGCGAGCGTGGGTGTGTGAGCGTGAGGCGAGGCGAGCTCGAGAGCAGGCGAGCGTGGGTGTGTGGGCGTGAGGCGAGGCAGAGCTGAGGTCCGAGGCGAGGCTGGACAGGCGAGGTCGAGCAGGACAGTGCCGAGAAGCCGGGCTCGAGTTCCGTCGAGCGCCACGGCGGGGCAAGGAAGAATGGTGCTTGGCGGGAGTTCCATTTTGAAATGAGGAAGATGAAGTTGTGGCACTTGTGGGGCCCCCTCCGTTTTATTTTATTTATTTACTTGTTTGGTTTAACCGGTTACGAGTATATAGTTGCGGGTTTGGTTTGTTTCGGTTCGGTTGTGTTTAAATGGGTTTGGTTCGGTTCGGATTTAATTGTTTACTTATTTACTTAATTAATAGTATTTAAAATAAAATATAATATTATTTGGGGATTAAGGTATAAAAATATTATTTTTAGAGATTTTATAAAATGGTGGAAAGTGATTTAATAAATAAATTGAAAAAGGAATTTAGCGAGTATTTTCAAGGGTCGGAATTCTTAAGTGTTTAATTTGGATTTGAAACGGTTTTTGGAACTAACTTGGGAATTATACTTGTTCGATTACTAGCATGATAATATGAATGTTTGACTAACGACATGATATGTGTGACTAATAGCATGACTTGCGGTGATTTACTATATGAGATTAAATGTTAGATATTATGATGTTGATATATATCTGTATGCCAAGTGTGAGTATGAAACGGTAATATGTGAAATTGGCTAAGTATGATATGGAGGTTGTCATGAGCTGATGAGGATGATGTTATGATCGAATTGAGAAAGGTGTTAATTTATGAGATATGATGAGACAATATGAGAATTGAAGATGAGATGATAATGTTAATAATGACAAGATGGTTGAGTTATCATATGTGTGTATCTTACATGTTTCATATGTGACTTGTGTGTTTTGTGTAAATTAGACTTAGACTTATTATGTTATTTATGGGACTACTAGGTGATCTCTAATATGTTGGATTGCTTGCCATTGCTGATCATTGTTTGGATTCTGTGCTTCTCCAAGTAAGTTCTTTGAACATACTCATGATGGGCACTCTATGCAATGGGTGTTATAATAGTAGGCTAGTGTCCATGCACCATACGACCTAGAATCACCCTCAGTAGCTAAAATGAAAATCATATGATTGCTATATGTCCTTGCAAGAGAACGGCCATTATCTGTGAAGTAACTAGAGTCTTTGCTAGGGTCATAGGACGACCCAGTCCCATCGGGTCCCATCCTGAGTCAATCGAGTCATGGAAGTTCCTTTACTTATATTATAAGCATGATTGCGAAAGCTGCCTGCGGGCTTTGTTATTTCTTATGGGGCGGGTTGGGCATGCGTGCCGCCCGATTATTATGGAATGCATTCACGAGTTGGCCAGTTTCCGCCCTATCGGAAGGGGGTGGAGGTAGGAGAGGGACATGCTACTTGGCATTCGGTGTGGATCCATTTATCGCTTTCTGCATTATATTAAACTGTCAATATATACATATATATGTGATTTAATTTCCGCACTGCATTACACATTTCATCTTAGGGATAGGATGCTTATTATATGCCTCTTAGAGTTTGTTTACACACGCGCATGAGTGACTTGATGATTGACCCAGATCCCCCTCTTTTTTTTAGATTTAGGTACCCGTTTCACTCCTTGATTTCGTGCTGTTATGACGGGGTCCATTCATATGGCGGAGAGTGAGTGTTGAAACATGACTTCACCAGACTTACACTTTTTGAGATTTCTTCCTACTTATACTCTGTTTGACCCAGCCTTGCCGCGGAACTGGTTTTATCGTTTTCAGAACTTATGTCCTTTGCATGATAAAATGTTTTCCGCATTGTAGACTTAGGACAGGTACAGGGGTTTACCCCGGGGTCTCCAACGGACTTTCTGGATTTGGGTGCGAAATCCCGCTTTAAAATACAAATCTTCGATTTCAAACCTTTAACCTGTACTCGGAGCGCAAGATCCTAACGAGGGGTTTTATCCCTCGAAAATAACTCGGGAATCATAATCTCGGGCCGTTACAAAGGTGGTATTAGAGCTGAGGTTTCGCAATCCGAGTACAATAGGTTGAAGAGGTTTTGAAAATCGCCCAATGTTTTCAAATGGTTTTGGAAAATATTTTTAAAAGGGCAAAATGAATTTAATTGGAATTAAACGTAAATGAATAAAGGGAAACAATCTCGGGGGTAGAGACCAAAGCGATAGACATCCCTTATGGATGTAGAACTCGGGGAAGGTTAGGCAAAATACTAGCTTTTATTACAGATGGGCCTAGAAGACTCCAAGGAACACCACTGAGGTTGGAGTGTTGAGTTAGGAGGCCGTGAGGTTTTTGCCCCTCTGGTTAGTCGTCCCTCGAAGGACGACATAGATCGTCTCTATGCTTACGTTTATATATACATATATGCAATTGGGCCTGAGGGCGATCCTCCTCGAAGAGGATCATATTAATCTTGTTGATTGCTTCTGTTATAAGTGCTATTGTGCTTAGGATAGCGAACTAATCAATATTCCTTGACTTGAATCATGTGTTGAATAACCGTGCAAATGGGATAGCGGGAGAAAGCCTTGTTCTTATGTAATTAGAATTCCTGTCTTGTCGGAATAGCCTTCCATAATTCAAACCCCTGACGGTTCTGACTTTGTCATCCGCCCCACCAAAACACCTAGGCATGTTAGCAAGGGTCGAGAAGCATCCGCTCTCCCTGTTTTGAGTCATGTTTTGTATTTCACCATCGATGCTTCTATCGAGTCTCGTACCTCCGGTTGGGGTCTTCCACGGGAAATTTGGGTCGGTCAACTAATTACCTTCGGAAATCGTGTCGGATGTGAGGGTTATCTGATTATGTTAGTGGGGGTGAGGATTTAGATTATGTCGAGATAGAAGTGAGTTGTTTTATGGAGTCAACCCTTTCAATCCTTGTAATGGCCAACCATGTCTTCTTGCCACAAGAGTCTAAACACGAGTTCTACCCACCCCTCTCGGAAACGGTGTGAATGTCCTTGTGTCCTACCCAGCGATTCATATTAGTGTCCCACGGGGAAATGGGGTGGTGAGTCGGTGATTACCCTTAGAGAATTCAGCCATGTTATAATGATAGCCTCCTTGTGATTTAATGACATGCTATATTGGTATAATTCAGCATGACTTGTCTGATACCTTGCATGGTTGCACTTATGAGTGGATGTATGTGTCGTATGTATTGAATTTCCATGATTACTGTCTCTCTATGAATTAGGTCCATGATAGTGTGGTCAACTCTCGTTACATGTTTAAAACGTGAATTGGATGACTTAGCATGCCAGATTAACCTAATTGGACCTCATGACTGTGTACATGTTTAATGAGTATCGCTAGTATCATATAGGACATATACCTCCCGGTTATAGGCCCTCGTATGATTGTGTGACGTCCTAGTCTTACTATACGAATATGAAGGTATGTGATGAGATAGTTGCTATACCAACCCTGCATGAACTAACCATATCCTTAGCATGATTTTTAGGGTACATATTAGCATGCTTGCCTCAACCCCGTAACATTATGACTTGCTTAATTGTGTATCTAAATGAGTGATAAGTCGTGCATATGATATCATGTGATGTTTGCTAGGTCTTGCATAACTTATATCATATATGTCCCATCTCAGTCTGTGCATACATGTTTTTGGTCTAGCAAGCATGATTGGTGAATGAAATGATAGGTTGCTAGCTTGTTCTGTGCACATATAAAGATGATTATATGAACATGTTATGAATGCCTAAATCGATATTCCTTGAGATAGGTGCATACTAGTGTGAAGTAATGTGATGACATCTCTTGATTTTTATGTGTTTGCGGGCCACAATTATAAGGGCATCGTTGTAACTCTCGGGTTGGGATCTTCTCCTTGGTCTCGTCGTCCCTAGTCCTGGTCCATGTATGAACTCTTAAGGAAGCTGTGTTGTCCGCCCTTGTCTCTCCCCCATCCTCGTAACTTCTAACCCTTATGATCCTTCGATGAGCGCCGATATGCAAGAAAAGACCGATGACTAAGTGGCACCGGAGCGGCGCAACGGAAGTGTTATGGGTCCATGACCCCTAGGCCCCAAGAACAACGTCACCGATGGCAAAAAGGACGAATATGCTTCAAAGATGACAATCGTGAACAGGTTCCTCCCAGCAGACACGAGAAGGAGCATTCTTAATTCAAATCGTGGATTCTTCTATACTAATCGGAATCGATGTTGCGTGATAGGCCAAGAACTGACATAATTGAATGTGTGATGACGGATGTGCTGAACTGGTAGCAATGATTGCCTGACTAACTTGTTTCTATGATGATGTGCCTTGGTGCTTGGTATACTGACTTGCTAGTGAGTAGGTTATGGGTTATATGTGTGGTGGTGCATCTTCTTGGGCACGAGTCGAGAGATTCTTCTGTAAGCTGGTCGGAGATAGTGGTCAGTGAGTATAATTGAGCTCTAAGCATGTCTTAGGTGAGGAGTGGAGTAGTATGGCGAGACTTCGAGGGAAATGTCCTAGTGAGAAGTGGTAGCCTAGGCACGTAGTGTGGGTGGGTAGTATAAGAGAGTGGTTGGTTTGGGTCTAGACTAGTTTCGTTAGGGTGATCTTGAGTTTGGGTGTGGGTAGGGGTAGTTAGGATAGTTCTAGAGGTGGATGAGCGAGCTAGGAGTTGATCGGGGGATTCTTGAGGGGAGGTGTTGTGAGACGGATTGATGCGCTAAGGAGGGTGTCTAGATAGTGAAGGAGCGGATCGTGGGCGGTGTCGAGGATGATCGATTAAGGAACATCTGAGGAATCGTATAATGTGGGACTAGGTGATGTGTGCTGTGTGTGGGAGCGATTTCGGTAAGAGGTGAGGCTGAGGAATTGCCATGGAAGAGTAGTTTGAGGTTGCTTGGGAAATTATCGATCGAGGATATTAGGTTGTTCACATCAGGGTTGTTCGTATGATGAGTATTTGGGGTTGTTTAGATGGGATTGGTAATGCTTGGGCAAATTATGAGTGAAAGATTTCTAGATCATTGTTGGAGGATTTTGGCATTGGGAATGAATCGGGATTTATGAGTGGAGGTTATTATGACTATTGAGGTATTTGAGGATGTGAAATGAATCTTCGAGGAAAGGCTGGTAGTTAGGCAAGGATGTAGTTGAAATTCCTAGTAAGACTGTGGGCTTAAGGTTGAGGTAGGGAGATTATGATCGAGTATGAATTTGGGAATTAGGCAAGGCAGAAGGTATTGAGGATGCTAGAGGATAAGAGATTTTTGAAGGTTGGTGAAGGAGTGGTAACGTGAGTGGTTCAGGTTTCGTGAGTTCTGGAATGGGATGAGTAGGTAAAATCATTGGTTGGTCTTTGAGGATAGGCGTTGGTGGTGAGGGTCTTGGTAATTCGTGGTTGGGAGTAGCACGAGATGGATTTCTGCATTAGAGTTGGTCGAGAGTGACAGGTGTAAGATGATTAGTATGAGTTGGATTCTTAGAGGTGGATGGGTGGTGAGAGTGGTCAGTGGTGCGTGAAATATGATCAGGTTAGCAAGGTGATTCGAGATATCTCTTTGGAAGATGATGTTCATGCAGACTCTTGAGAGCCTAGAAAGAGTAAGCGAGATTGTTAAGAGGTGTCTAGATCAATCGTGAGAGCGGTTTAGTTGAGGATATGGAATTTCTCTTAGAGGGTAAAGATGGGACTAATAGAGGACCCCTAGGGCAAGGACGTATTATATATGGAGTCTTGGTAGTAGATCGAGTTGTTTTGCTTGTCGGAATGAGGGAATGTTGTGATTTGGGAACCCCGAGAGATAGTTTTAAATGGTCGAATGGAAGGTATGACTATAGATCGGGATGTCGAAGTGGTTTGAGTTGGTAGAACTCGGTGAATTTAATCTTAATTAATGCAAGAGCTGATGGGTAGTGGTCGTGTTTTGTCATGATTGATAGTTATAGGCAGGTTCTCTGGATTATGTGATCTAGCGTATGCTTTACTTGGGGCCGAATGTGGTGCGAATTTTATGCTATAGACAATGTTGATTCTATGATGTATTATCATTGACAATAGTGAACTGTTAGTACTAACATAGCTGAACTCGATGGAATGCTAGTGTACGGAAGTACTTATTTTCCTCTAATGTGATGACGCTTGGCAGTAGCATGAGTATGATGTGCTTACCTGATTGATATGATGTGATTATGTGTTTGATATGACGTGCTTATCTGATTGATATGGTGTGTAACTTCTGTGAGATGATATGATAAATCCTTCCATGAACGATATGATGCTAGATATGTTATGGTATGTGACTATTCGTGACATGAGTATGACTGGTTATGAATGTGTGATACGATGGCTATGTTGGATAATTGCTATGATATATGACGCCTTGAGTTGGAATTTCTAGGATTATAGAACCAAATTGATGAGATTTGATTCCGACTTGAGCCTAGGAAGGAAATATGGGATTAGCCCTTAGAGGTGGATAATTCCACCTCTTGAGATTTGAAAATTGCTTGATTAACGTCGGGTTAGGGAATTTTGAATGGTGTTAAAAAAAAAGGACTGAGTTGGATTAGAGAAATCGAACGCGATTGATAACTTCAATGATTTTAAGACCAAACATTTTCAAACTAAGGACTCTCTTGAAATTTTCTAACCGAGCTTGCATTATGACGCCCCACGAAGTGGATACATGCATTTTATAGGGGCCCTTATAGACTGCTTGCTAAAACCTAGTGGAGATGTTGTAATGTTTTTCGAGTTATGATATAGCCGAGAAGTCGGAGTAAGGATTTGTTAGGGGCCCATATTACATTCTTGCTACGATCTATTGGAGATATTATGATTATGACAACGGTACTGTGAGGATCTCATAAGGGCACTTATGAGGTATTTACGGGATCAATTGCATGATTCTTGGACTCACCAATTTCAAACTTCATCCCCTGTTTTAAGATTATTTTAGTCTCGAGGACGAGACTTGTTTTTAGAGGTGGATGATGTAAAGGCTCGGATTTTCAAATCCTAATTTTTTGGAAAAAGAGAATTAAAAATGAAATTAAATCGGGTTTAAAACTCGTTTAGCGAATTCCGACCGGAAAATAAATTTAACAATAATTTCCGTCCTTTTTCCTCGGAAATTCAAAATAATTATCGGTTGGCGATATCCTTGTCGATTTTAAAACTCTAATTGATCGAGAGAGCGAGAGTCGGGAAAACTAACATTGAAAACTAATTGCGGAACTCAAAATTCGCGTATTCGGAATTTATTTCCGGATATTATTTTTAACTCTTAACCATTTCAACACTCAACCCTCCCACTTAATCTTTCCCGATCTTACCCTGCAGCTGAACCCATTCCTCCCCTCTCCCTATAATTCTAGCTGCAAGGACCAATCTCCTCACACAAAGCCCCTTCCCTCCCACACTCATCCATCATTCTGCCCTTCTGCGTTTCCAGCAACATCACCATCACCCATCGTCACCTCTCGTTCCCTCCGATGAACACCACCGATTCTTCTTCCTCCTCGTCCCTCCTTGCTTCTTGAAGGGCAGCTGCAGAAGCTTCAGCCCCACCTCCCTCGACACCTCCAGCAGCACCGAGGCAACCCAGAAGGCCCCAACGCCACCATCGAGCCACTGAGTTTCCATCGCCCCGATTCGTTCTCGAACTAAACTTCCGGTAAGCCGTTCTCACTCGTTTTCAATCGGAATCGCCCTAGGACTTCACCATCGCGGTCACCCGTGCTCGATGCAGGTCCAACGAGCCATCGCAAGCCACCGACGACGCCTAGAACTCCGATCGAGAGCTCCGAAGTCGCGAACATCCTCGGTGAGAAATCGAATCTCATCCTTTCCTTGATTCATTTTGGGTTAGTCCTTCTTGTGTTCGATGAGTCCAGAGAGAGAGTCGTGGATGGGTAGGAGAGGAGAGGTGAGGTCGGGGCGCAGGCGAGCGTGGGTGCGTGAGCGTGAGGCGAGGCGAGCTCGAGAGCAGGCGAGCGTGGGTGTGTGGGCGTGAGGCGAGGCAGAGCTGAGGTCCGAGGCAAGGCTGGACAGGCGAGGTCGAGCTGGACGGTGCCGAGAAGCCGGGCTCGAGTTCTGTCGAGCGCCGCGGCGGGGCAAAGAAGAACGGTGCCGGGCGGGAGTTCCATTTTGAAATGAGGAAGATGAAGTTGTGGCACTTGTGGGGCCCCCTTCGTTTTATTTTATTTATTTACTTGTTTGGTTTAACCGATTATGAGTATATTGTTGTGGGTTTGGTTTGGTTCGGTTCGATTGTGTTTAAATGGGTTTGGTTCGGTTCAGATTTAACTGTTTACTTGTTTACTTAATTAATAGTATTTAAAATAAAATATAATATTATTTGGGGATTAAGGCATAAAAATATTATTTTTATAGATTTATAAAAGGGTGGAAAGTGATTTAATAAATAAATTGAAAAAGGAATTTAGCGAGTATTTTCAAGGGTCGGAATTCTTAAGTGTTTAATTTGGATTTGAAACGGTTTTTTGAACTAACTTGGGAATTATACTTGTTCGATTACTAACTAGCATGATAATATGAGTGTTTGACCAACGACATGATATGTGTGACTAATAGCATGACTTGCGGTGATTTACTATATGAGATTAAATGTTAGATATTATGATGTTGATATATATCTGTATGCCAAGTGTGAGTATGAAACGGTAATATGTGAAATTGGCTAAGTATGATATGGAGGTTGCCATTAGCTGATGAGGATGATGTTATGATCGAATTGAGAAAGGTGTTAATTTATGAGATATGATGAGAGTATGAGACAATATGAGAATTGAAGATGAGATGATAATGTTAATAATGACAAGATGGTTGAGTTATCATATGTGTGTATCTTACATGTTTCATATGTGACTTGTGTGTTTTGTGTAAATTAGACTTAGACTTATTATGTTATTTATGGGATTACTAGGTGATCTCTAATATGTTGGATTGCTTGCCATTGCTGATCATTGTTTGGATTCTTCGCTTCCCCAGGTAAGTTCTTTGAACTTACTCATGATGAGCGCTCTATGCACTGGGTGTTATATAGTAGGCTAGTGTCCATGCACCATACGACCTAGAATCACGCTTAGGAGCTAAAATGAAAATCATATGATTGCTATATGTCCTTGCAAGAGAACGGCCGTTATCTGTGAAGTAACTAGAGTCTTTGCTAGGGTCATAGGACGACCCAGTCCCATCGGGTCCCATCCTGAGTCAATCGAGTCATATTTATATTATGAGCATGATTGCGAAAGCTGCCTGTGGGCTTTATTATTTCTTATGGGGCGGGTTGGGCATGCGTGCCGCCCAATTATTATGTAATGCATTCACGAGCTGGCCAGTTTCCGCCCTATCGAAAGGGGGTGGAGGTAGGAGAGGGACATGCTACTGGGCATTCGGTGTGGATCCATTTATCGCATTCTGCATTATATTAAACTGTCAATATATACATATATATGTGATTTAATTTCCGCACTGCATTACACATTTCATCTTAGGGATAGGATGCTTATTATATGCCTCTTAGAGTGTGTTTACACGCGCGCATGAGTGACCTAATGATTGACCCAGATCCCCCTCTTTTTTTAGATTTAGGTACCCGTTTCACTCCTTGATTTCGTGATGTTATGACGGGGTCCATTCATATGGCGGAGAGTGAGTGTTGAAACATGACTTCACCAGACATACACTTTTTGGGATTTCTTCCTACTTATACTCTGTTTGACCCGGCCTTGCCTCGGAACTAATTGTATCATTTTCAAAACTTATGTCCTTTGCATGATAAAATGTTTTCCGCATTGTAGACTTAGGACAGGTACAGGGGTTTACCCCGGGGTCTCCAACGGACTTTCAGGATTTTGGCGCGAAATCCCGCTTTAAAATACCTTCAACCTATACTCGGAGCGCAAGATCCTAACGAGGGGCTTTATCCCTCGAAACGTAACTCGGGAATCATAATCCCGGACCGTTACAAAATGTACTCAATGATGAAAACAATGAGCCAAACTTATCACAAAGTTAGCAACATTATGATAGAATAATAGATAATACACACCGCTGTTCTATTTTGAAAATAACCAAAGAATAACCTTACAATGATGTTATTATACCCCACCACATTCATTGAGAAAGGCCTTGAGTTCACCTTTACCCTTACCTTTCTCAAGGCCTGGATAACCTCTTTAAACTTCCCACCCTGAAACTAAACAGATCAAGGGTATCGTCCACCTACACGTTATGCCACTTCCCATTATTCACATGAATGGACAACTGAAGACTGACCCTAGATTTTAGACCAAAAAAATAATTATTGTTTGACAAATAACTCAAAAGCAGTAGTGTAAAGTTTGTATGCCGACCTGCTTAAGAATACCATCACATATGTTTATGTGCTAAGTTAAGGTTTTAATGTTATCTTCATTCTTTTTCTTACATAAATCAATGGAGTTTATGCAGGCATCCCTAAACAGATAAGGAAGAGACCCCAAAGTTAAATCAAGATGCAGATTTCAGTGCAATGAAACATGTGGCCACTACATACTTGAGACTTAATCCAAGACTTCAAGATTTTGAAGACGGATACCTTAAGAATTATTTTCAATCATAACACATTATATGTTTCTTTTGCTTTGGATCTTATAACCTTCATTTCCATTTTTCATAAAAAAAAAAATTATTGCAAGTGCATAGAGACTATAACTTTTCATAGGACTTTTATGTACTTGAATTAGAACAATACATTTCTCATCTATATCATTAATTAGATAACCTAAAACGTTTCTTATAAAACAGAATATAGCTCCACATGATATCTTCATTTTTTTTATAAATTAGGGTTAAGTATTTTCCTACAAAAAATCCCAATTAGGCTAGATGTCAAAGATTTAGAACTGTTTAAAACTTCTTCCACCGTTTTGATCCAAAAAATTTGTGATTAGGTGTGAAATCAAGGCTTAAACTGAAGGCTGCAGACAGACCTAAAGCTGACCTATTCTACCCTATTCAAAGTGCTAATGTGAAATTTTGATCTCGCAAAAATAAAAGTACCAAACATCAAGGAAGGAGAAGACTAAAGACAACCATGGAACATTTTCTGAGTTGTATCTTTATTTTTCTGGTATATATAAATCTCGAGTGATTGTATACATATTGTAAATAAGGAGGTAGCCATTCATTCACTTTATAGCATTTTTCTTTGCGTCCATTAAAATAATTAACATGTTTTGTATTTCTACTTCAAAAATTGGATACTAATGAAAGACAAGCAGAGCAATAGGTCAAACAAAACACCAAGGAATACACGTAAGGATTATATTCATTAAAATATCATCAAAAAAAGAAATTATAAATTAAGGTAAAGTATTTTCCTATAAAAAATCCCAATTTTGATAGATGTCAGAGATCTGAAATTGTTAAAGCCTTTTTTCTAGTTTTTACCCGGTTTGATCCAAAATTTTTATGATTAGGTATGAAATCAAGCCTTTAACTAAATACTACTGAAATTTTGATCTCTCAAAAATAATACTGTAGTACCAAACACCAAGGAAGGAGAAAACTAAAGACAAACATCTACAAATAGACAAACAATTTATGTCCAACACTCTCAGGTTGAATTATACATGTAATGGGGAACTTGAATTGAGAGAAACAACTCTAGTTTTTTAAAAATTACTCAGCTAGAAAACTGTAAACTTTGACAAAAAAAATAGTATCATGAACTCACCTGATCAAGGATTTTTTGTTTGAAAATATTGGACTTGGAAGACTCTATATCGGAACACGTTCTCCGATCTCTGCATTTTTCGCAAGCTTAACCTTGGCAAAAGTTCCTTCCCCAATTGTAGAAAGCAAGTACAGTTGAACCTGCAGCGAGGCCTGAAATTGGAAATTCAAAAACGAAATTGGCAGAGAATCCAAGAAACAAAGAAATTACAAAGAGAAAACCGAAATCCCCAATCCAGAACGCAAAACCAATAATCAAACCAATAGTTGTCAAACCTTGGAGATGAACCAGAGTCTTTTCTATTGTTGTCACATCAAAACTTTCACAGGCTACATTCCAGAATGGTGTACACATTTGGACAAGTTCAGCGCATGGTCTTTCATCATATATCTTGGAGCTTTGCATTTAAGCAGTGCATGTTTCAAGTAACAGTCAACAGATGTACTCCTTCATAATTACAAATCATAGAAAGGTAGGACAAGGAGTGCAAAGTTTTGAGTGTGCATCACATTTGACACCAAAAAAAAATGTATAACTTGTTTCCTTTTATTCTAAATACCATTGCCCTGCATAAACTGGTCTTTTGGCTAAAATGTCCTAATAATCCATCGCATTTTCTCAAACAACTTAATGGAAGAAAACGAGAAAGAAATAAGATTTTTCCACCATATTTCAAGTGATAGGTTAATGTTTTTGTTTTAATTGGATGTAAATGTAGATTGTGATCTTAAAAGGCAAAGAATAACATGGTGCATATTAAATAGACCAAGAAAGCAAGAAATCAGATTGTCTTCTCTAATCAAACACTTAAAGGAAACATAAGAGGAAAGCTAATTCAACAGCAAGACACTTATGTGGCTTAACTTATAAGCTTCTTTTATCATAAATTGACACACTACCATACAACCATTATTCGACCATTATTCGGCCAGTAGATAGATCACTACAAGCATCAAGTGTGAAACTTGAGATTAAAGTTCAGATAACATTTCATCATTATAAAGAAATAATAATAAGGAAGCAACAATATATAGGAAGGTCTTTGACAAGAAAATTTGTCTGAATAAGTAAGCCGCACAAATGGTTGAATTGAGATGCAAGCAGGTTACTTTATCACCATCTTTTGTAACATTTAACCACAAAAAACAGCATGATCAATCTCTAAATTGAGATATTAAAAAAAGGCAACACATAATAAAACAAAAAAAAAAACAGTAATAAAGTAGAAAGGTTTATCAAAACACTACCCAACTTTTAAAGTAGAAAGGTTTATCAAAACACTACCCAAATATTAAAATAATGTGAGAAAATATGTTGCAAATTATAGAGACCCGTAATTGTACCTTTCGTTTCAAGCTAGATCATGTGTAGTGTTTGCAAGAAGTGATCTATATAGATCACTTCCTTTGGGTGATCACAAAAGTTCCCGATCCATATATTTGATGGCATATGTACTAACCTGAAAAAATATCATTAGAAGTTGGTGAAAAATGTGTCACCTCCCAAACAGGTGAGACATAAGTTCCTTAGGCAAATGAGGCTTGTTAAGAATAATGGAACAACTCAAACAAATATATGAGACCCACCTCCATGTATGCCACATTTCATATCCTTTGGGCAAGGTTTCACCATAAAGAATCTCTACAATAACAAATCAGTTATATTATCACTTTAGATTAAAGAAAAAATTAGTGCATGATAGTTTTGGAAGTGTGGCATCTTATCAAACATCTCATGATTGCAGACATTCACATAGTTCTTAATCACACAATTTATTGTGCTCATTGCCATTACTAGTAATACTTAAAATAGATTTATTATGTTAACTCCCATTATTAGTAATGCTTAAATTGCGATTTATCTCAATCCCTAGTGAAAAATGAACTTGTGAAGATATATTTAAAACATACAAATTTTAGGTATCTACCAAATAAAATCCTAAGAAATCACCAACAGAATGGAAATTTTGATTACAATTTCCATAATTTATTAACAATACACCTGACAATAGGAACAGAACCGAGAAAAACAATAGGAACAGAGAGAGAGACATACCTTACAACAACAAGAACCCTGACTTAGGCCATCGGCAACCAGCCTTCGCCAGAAGTCAACCCTTCTAGCTTTCTTTTCTCCTAGATCTAGCCTTGTTGGATCAAAAAAGCTTTCGATTTACTTGGACCTTCACCAAGATCTGGTGCTCGACATCCATGGTGGAACCCCTAAATGCAGACACAAAAAGGAAAGAAAAGGAAACCCTAAGAACCTTTGAAATCTAATATAGATCTGTAAAAAAAAATTAAGCAAAACAATAAAAAGAAGCATGGATTGGGTTTTCACAAGAGAGAGCATCGACATGTTAAGGTTGAACACGGTTAAAGAAGCATGAAGGCGGCGAAGGGAGAACGAGACTAGACACAAGAGAATAAGGTTAGATTCGGAGGAAGAAAGCCGGTGCCGGAAGAATAGAGAGTTGATGAGGCCAGATACCTAAGGGAGTCAACAATTAGGGTTCTTCAAATTGCATCCATTTTCACAGCGGTGGGTCGTACGTCGTCTGGATGGGCTTTAGAGGGATGACGACCGGAGGAGGAAGGCGGCACTGAACTGAGGAGGACGGTCGCCGGAGCTGCTTGAGAAAGCTCGGATCTGGAAGATGGAGTTGGGGATGGGGGGCTCAGATCTGGAGAGAGGTAGAACGAATTTACAGGTGAATGAATGTGAGGGGAGAGAGAAAAGAAGATAGAAATGTAAAGTGTCATAAATTTTAAGAAAGTAGGTCAGATTTTTTTTTTAAGTATTAGAAGCTACTCTGTATTTGAAAATTTTGAAAAAGTGTTAACATTACTTTCAAATTTAGAAGCCCGAGCTCCAATTTTTCGCTAAGTGTTTAAATTCCGCCTTTTCTCCTAAAGAAGCGCGTTTTTGTGTTTTTTTTCAAAACTACTAATTTCACATCTGTCTATATATTTGACCATTGTGTAAACTATTTTAAACATCACAATTTTTTTTTCCGATGTAATAGATTAATTTAACATCTGTTGATTTTTTGACAGACTTAAATCACATGATGTCTAATTGCAGTATTCTAGTAGTGGGTAGCGATGAAAAGTGTTTTGATGGGTAAGAACTTAATTGAAACACAACGCTCTTAGGTTTTTGGAATGGATTCAAGTAGGCTCTTTGGATTTTGTAGGTTTTCTTGGAGAAAAGCTTTGATTGATCAACAATAGGGAATGGAAATTTATGGTGTGTTGGAAAGGGAATCCATCTATCAAAAATAAAATAAAATAAGTTAGAAAATAGATAAACATAATAGAAAATAGAAATAGATAAAAGATAAATCATAATCCTAAGATAGATAAAAATAGATAAAAGATAGATGAAACTAACCTAAGATAGAAAATGACATTTAATCCTAAAGATAGATAAAATCAATCTAATCCTCAATAGATAAAAAAAAGATGGAACAAATCTAACCCTAAATAGATACAAAAATATAAAAACTAACCTAAAACAACCGGAATTAACAAAAATCAAGAGATAGAAATAATCCCTTCAAATTTTACCAAAGATCTGGATGCATCTGTGAACAACCCAGGCAGCGGGAGTCGTGGATGGTGCGGCCGGCGCCGTGGTGCTCAGAATAGTATTCCGTACTCAAATCAAGCAAAAATTCAACTCTAACAAAGGTTCTAACTTACCATCACTCCATTATTCAGCGAAACGATTTATCCTACTTTATTGAATTCAAAAACTAAATGCTAAATTGAAATGATATTGCCTAAACTACCTTGGGTTGCTTCCCAAGAAGTGCCTTTGTTTCACGTCTTTGGCTCGACGTGATGCATTTCTTGATCAAGTTATCCCATCAAGATCCTCTACACTTGTCCTTTTCAAGACAAGAGGGGGAACCTTAGGAATTTCTCCAATGTATCCAACAATTGCACCAATCAATTTCTTATTGAAATGAGTTACTCCTAGTGGTTGCCCTACAATTAAAAAAACATCAACATTGTTAGGAATCGATTTCTCATAGGGAATAGTAATACAATCATTTGAATTAAACACATTGTCATGTGACTTAAACAAATTCTCAGTTTTCTTTTCAATGTCATCTTTCCCTAAATCAACTTTCTCTTTGTTAGAAGACTCAATATGCAATGATTCATTCTTAATAGAAGCATCTAACAAACTATTTGATTCAATCATGTGATCACTTTCATTAGAGTCAAGAACATCTACATAATCATTAATAGAAGAAACAATAGGCTCAAATATAGAATACTCAATCTTTCTACCATCAAATTCCATAGTTAGGGAACCTTCAAAACAATCAATCTTAGTCTTAGCCGTTCGCAAGAATGGCCTTCCCAAGACAATTGGGGTTTCAGGCGTACCTTGTTCCATATCCAAGATAAAGAAATCAGCTGGAAATATCAAATCATTTACCTTTACCAAAACATCCTCAACAACTCCTCTAAGTTTAATACTAGAACGATCAGCGAGTTGTATAGTAACACCAGTTTCAGACAATGCATTGAGACCCAAAAACATGTACAAATTATATGACATCACATTGATTAAAGCACCGAGGTCTAACATAGCTTTGGTGAAGCTAGCATTACCTATTGCACATTGGATAGTAAACATACTTTTCAAGCAATCTTTTCTGTAGTAAAGCAGAAACATTTTCACTCAAACTTACCTTTTCTTTCCTTCGCATCCTTTGCTTGCGTTTCATCATGCATAATTCTTTCAAAAACATCGCATAGCGAGGCACAATTTTAATCAAATTGAAAAGTGAAATATTTACCTCAAAATGTGCAAAGGTGCCGTAAAGAATTTGTCCGTCTTCCCACTTACGATCAGATCTTAAGGCATGAGGAAAGGGCGGTGCATGTCTTGAAACCTCAGAGGACCACTCCTTGGATGATTTCCTTCGAGATTCAACAACGTAAAAAATCGGCTCCGTGATAAGGGGCGGCGGGCGCCGTCATTAACAGTGTCTGATTTTGACTCTTTGTCATCTTCTTCTCCCACATCAATCACTTCCTTAGGCCTCTCTTCAACATTCCTAGTGGGCACATTCACTTGTTTACCTCCTCTAAGGATCATGACACTCACATTCTCCTTCGGATTCACTACCACTTGTGATGGCAACTTCCCCAAATATTTCGCTTTCAATTCTCCAATATCCTTATCCATTTGACTCATCTTGTCCAAACACATTTCTTGAACACTCATCTTGTCCAAAAAAACCTCAATGTCTCATCTCTATCCTCTTGTTGAGTGTTTCTCTAACGATTCTGAAATTGTCCTATTTGATAAGGAACTTGTTGCTGCTGACCCTTGCCGTTGAATCCACATTGATAATTCGAATTGTAGCCCTGATTGCAACCATTGTTACCAAAGTTGCGGCGAGGTCCATAATCCATATCACTCAAATCAACGACATCTTCTTGAATTAAAGGACACTTATCATTCAGATGAGTTGGATATCCACAAACACCACAAGGTTGAGGCTGCTGAGATTGATTCATTTGCCTAGTCATCTTGTTCAATATCTCAGTGAGCTTATCTAGATCATCCTTGTGACCATCTCTAAAATTATCCAACTTATGAACTCCTCTAACTCCTTGGTGTCTCCCATATTTTTGCGATGCATTAGCCAACCCTTTGAAAATCTGTATTGCTTCATGTGGTGTCTTATCCAAAATATCATCTCCACTAGTAGCATTGATGAAACTCCTGTCGGTGTCAAGCAAGCCCTCATAAAGATACAAAACTAGATCATCCTCGGGTATACCATGTAGTTGTGGACAACTACCCTTAAGCTTTTTGAACCGCTCAACGTACTCATAAAGACTATCCGTAGGTGATTGCTCAATACTAGATATCACCTTCTTGAGTTTGTTGAGCCGAGTTGTAGGAAAGTACTTTTGTGCGAAAGCTTTCTTCAATTCAACCCAAGTAGTAATGCTTTCAGGGGGTAGGTAATAAAGCCAATCGCTTGGAGAATCTTTCAGGGTAAAGGGGAACACTCTCAACGTCAATTGGTCATCGGTAAGGCCTTGGGGTCTAAGTCTATCACACACACTCACAAAGGTAGCAAGGTGTTTGTTTGGTTCCTCCCCAGGCAGTCCATGAAAGTAGGGTAAAATAGTAGACCAATTCGACTTGTACTCAAATCTTGAACCCTCAGGGATATCATGACGTCTAATTGCAATTGGTTCGGCACTCAAATTAGGTTCCTTTAGGTTTCTCAGGGTCCTTCTTGGCGGATTAACAACTTCTTCTCCCATCTCTTTATGTGTGTCAAACTCGAGCCTTCTTTTCAACCTAAGAGATCTTTCAATATCAGAATCTAAAGACAAAGGCAATGAACTAGAAGATCTAGTGTGAACCATACAAGGACACAAAAGACTCAAAGAAAAACAAAAACAAACATAAAAGAGAATCAATGATATAAATAAAGAAAAGCAAACTCATTTCTTCTCCCCTACAACGGCGCCAAGAATTTGGTGTAGGACTGCAATTCTCTAACAATGGTTGAGATTCATGGTCCTAGGATTGATTCATTAACTATTCATAAGCATATGTCTACTAGACTAAAGTTGAAGGATCTGTAGGGATACAATCACCTTATTCAATATCACTAAAGAATAGCATTAAGGACTCAAGTAATTAAGCCAATTAAAATATCGATTGAATCAATTAGAGACGAATAGGCGCAAGCCACAATCGGTCCTAACACATCTAACAATATAGATCAATCGAAATCATCCACTAAAAAGACAAAGAAATATCATTACTGTAATACCTTCGTTTGCTATCAAGAACACAACAACGAATTCATAGCTAAGATGTTATTCCTAACATGGTGATCAATTATAGAAAGGAACACAAATATAATCAATAGGCAGAAGAGGATAACTATAATTATGAATAACTAAATAGAATCAAATCCTCACAATCTAAACAACCATGTCTTCGAATCACAGGCAAAACTATGAGTTTAACAACTCATAGGCCAAAAACCTCTCTCTCTAATTGTGTTCATTGTCTCACAATACTATGCCACACAAGGCTGGAACAATCCAGTAGAACCTAATAAAGAGGCATGCAAACCCTAGAAATATAATAATAATGTAGTAGGAAATAGAATCTCCGGATCCAAATCGCAAACACTGAACACGGCACCACGACGGGTGCCGCCTAAGGCACGGCGGGCGCCGCCCTTTGCAGTGACGGTTTTCCTTGTTTCTTCAATGTTGTGCTTCATTGCTCCACCATAGCCTCTTCCTCAGCCTTCATATGCTCCAAAACATCTCTCCGAAGCTCTTCCAAGATCCTATCCAAGGTCGGAATATAACTTTGCAGAATAAACATTATAAAGACGTAGATTTTGAACTCGAATACTTCACAAGCAAGATATGAAACTAGACTAAAACATATGCAAAACTCCTATCTAAATGCAATAAGAAATACCTATAATGACTATATGAAGTATGCATTATCACCCCACTGTTATCATCGACAATCATATTTTCACCTTCATCTTGTACCTTGTTCGCAGCCTCCCTATCTTTCACACCATCCTGTTCATCACCCTTATCAGCACCAATGTCCACATCTCCCGCCCCATCCTTCACAACCACCTCTACATCCTTTTCCTTAATGACATTTTCCACATTCTCCATACTACTCTGGACCCTTTCAGAACATCCTGACTCTTTGACAACATCTTTCACAACATCACCAGAAACCCTTACAACACCTTCCACTTTAGATTCTTTGACAACATCCTTCTCTTCCGTATCATCCCTCTCCTTCTCTATACCACTGTCCTTATCAGCATTAACAACTGGAGGAACGTCCCTTTCTTGTTGCTACTATACTCCTCCCTTCCCATGAACACCTCGTATGCCATTTACAAGACCTTCTAGGACCTTCATCTACACCACACATAACATGTACGAAGTCAGTCGTCATACTACCCACCCAACACAATTTTTTGCAAACATAACATATAGGAAATTCTCATACTATCCACCCCTCTCACATGTCACCTAGTAAAGTTACTGTGTCACTAGTCCATTACCCGTGTCATCCATGTTTTCCATAATTTGCCCAAAAAAGGATATGCAAAAGAGGTACCTTGTCATCCATGTTCTGCATTCATGTTGAGATTGTTAACAACCTCTCCATCATCTGCTCAAAGGTCATCACCACCGTCTCTCCCCCGACTTCCCTGTCCTCGACACTTCTCTGTGTACTTGGGTCAGGCTGGTTGGAGTTATCACCATTCCCATGATTACAAGAGGCAACTCATCCGCAACATCATCGAATAAAGGGTCGGACTCCTCGTGCATGTAGAAGTAGCCATTCATCAACTCTACCTCATCCTCATTTATGACTATTATGGTGTTATCTTCAAGTCTTCAACCTTTATGTCATCCTCGTGGTCTGGGTACATGCGTATGACCGTGTCTAGATCGTGTAGTAACTAAGGTTGTCATCATCGATAGTCCACCTCACATAATGAGACCATGCCCTCAATGACAACCTCCTCGCAAACTGCACCCCAATGCCTTGTAGAATAATTTCATTTTGGTCGAGAAAGTTACCTGGAATTATAAACCTCCCATATCACCCAACTAAATGAACCATGTCCCCATCATTGTTGAATAATTTCATTTTGGTCGAGAAAGTTACCTGGAATGCCAAGGAAAAACCCAGCAGCACTTAACCAGCCCAATCGACATTCGGGTTTATTTCAGCGACACGTTGTTCTATGGCACCAGACATCGACGCATGAGTGGCCTCGGACATGATCCTGTCCTAGAGGAATGCCAAGAACCGATCGACGTCCTCTACAGGCTTCACAATCCATCCTCGTAGAGGTTTCCTGCCCCCCCCCCCCTACCCAGAAAAAAAAAAACAGATTTTCTTTCATATTGAGGAGGAGAGCAAGCTTAAATCTTCTTCTAAGACTCAACTCCTTTGACATCAACGTCTTGCAAGCAAACTCTATCTCACGCATCGTAACCTTCTTGGTTTGGAAGATGTCCTTCGCGGCCTTCTTGTCCTCGTCCATGTCTCCTCCCCAGGGCCACCTACAATGCATCCCAGTCACCAGCACAAACTCCTTGATCGAGAAGCGGAGGAGCTTTCCTTGTAGGATGTACCAAGTCACTCATTTCTTTTTTGTCACAAGCTATCGTTGTAGGAGGTACTGCTCACTCAGTAAGCCCCGGAGGAACTTACCTAGATAGAAGATCAGCAAAAGAAGAATCCAGCACACAGTAGTCACGATCACAAAATATCACCTAATTACATAACGAGAATATACTAAGTATACTTCTATAGGTTTTCTGAACACATATATTACTCACTCAAATTAGCAGATATATAAGCAAGCTCACATCAATCATACTTTCAATTCATCAGTTTAAAAAAATAGCCTATATATATATATATATATATATATATATATATATATATATATATATATATATATATATATATATATATATATATATATATATATACCAAAATCGTGGATTTAAATATTCTCAGGTTAGTTTCGAAACCGTTTCAAATCCAAATTAAATAGGTAAGAATTCCGACCCTTGAAAATACTAGCCAAAGTCCTTTTTCAATTTATTAAAGTACTTTCCGATCTTTGACATTCCTTTTTTTTTTCAAATTACTTTTAAAATCTATAAGTCCTAAATATATTTTAAACCCCCAATAATATTATATGTTATTTTAGTTACCATTAAATAATTAAATACGTACACGGTTAAATCCGAACCGAACCAAACCCATAAACCCAAACCCGGTTCAACGGCAAAACCAATTAAATAAATGAAACGTGGGCCTCTCTGTGAGATTCTGAGAATCCCGGTCGGGTCATATGAAAACGGGAGCCGTGTCGGGTTTTTTTTGTTTTTGTTTATAAGGTCGGGATCCACCACTTTACACAAAAGCTTAAGCCATTGTGTAGGATTTCACCTCTCCTTATATTTCACTGCTCACTCAGTAAGCCCCGGAGGAACTTACCTAGATAGAAGATCAGCAAAAGAAGAATCCAGCACACAGTAGTCACGATCACAAAATATCACCTAATTACATAACGAGAATATACTAAGTATACTTCTATAGGTTTTCTGAACACATATATTACTCACTCAAATTAGCAGATATATAAGCAAGCTCACATCAATCATACTTTCAATTCATCAGTTTAAAAAAATAGCCTATATATATATATATATATATATATATATATATATATATATATATATATATATATATATATATATATATATATATATATACCAAAATCGTGGATTTAAATATTCTCAGGTTAGTTTCGAAACCGTTTCAAATCCAAATTAAATAGTTAAGAATTCCGACCCTTGAAAATACTAGCCAAAGTCCTTTTTCAATTTATTAAAGTACTTTCCGATCTTTGACATTCCTTTTTTTTTTCAAATTACTTTTAAAATCTATAAGTCCTAAATATATTTTAAACCCCCAATAATATTATATGTTATTTTAGTTACCATTAAATAATTAAATACGTACACGGTTAAATCCGAACCGAACCAAACCCATAAACCCAAACCCGGTTCAACGGCAAAACCAATTAAATAAATGAAACGTGGGCCTCTCTGTGAGATTCTGAGAATCCCGGTCGGGTCATATGAAAACGGGAGCCGTGTCGGGTTTTTTTTGTTTTTGTTTATAAGGTCGGGATCCACCACTTTACACAAAAGCTTAAGCCATTGTGTAGGATTTCACCTCTCCTTATATTTTGGTTTGGTTTTTACCTTGTTTTTCAATGTGGAACTCTACCCACAACCCCAACACGCCCCCTCAAGTGTGAACCGTCAGGATCGGGTCGACACTTGAAATCATTTTTTTTTCTTTAAATCTTCTCCCGGGTCGAGACTCTCAATCTCTTTATAGCTCGCCCGGTTTTTTACAACGGGATTCGGCATCGCATTCTCTTTTTAGCCTATCCCGAAGCCAGGAAAACCGACCCGACTCGGACCTGCTCTGATACCATGTGAGATTCTGAGAATCTCGGTCGGGTCATATCAAAACGGGAGCCATGTCGGATTTATTTTGTTTTTGTTTACTCTTCGGTGCTGACTGAGATGAGAGAGAGGGACCCGCGCCACTGAGTGGACGTCTTCTTCTTCCCTCAAAATTGGACGACTCCTCCTGGTGCCTAATGGCATACGCCCAGCGTCGGCGCTGCTGGCTGCTGCGCCACGGTTCCGCCTTGCCCATATCGCTCCTCAGCCCCGCACCGCCCACAAGATCACTCGGACCTTCCTCCCCGACCATGCTCGCACTCCCCTGGACCTCGCTCCCGCTCCCTCGCTCATGTTGCCGCCCGCAGGTATCCGTTGCTCTCGAACTTGCCGGAACTCGATGGAGTTCAACTCAGCTTCCCGCACTCGACACTCACTGCCCTCCCGACTAGCCTACGCGAACAAGGATGCACAAAATCGAACAAGGAAAGAACGGATGGCTTGGGGTCTCATCGGGGTGTTCACAAATGTCGAAGCCTCAAACAGAGTTCTGGGCATCGTCGGAGGCTCTCGATGGCCCCTCGAACCTGCATCGGATATCGGTGAGTGTGATGGTGAAGCTTGAGGATGATTTTGATCAAAAACGAAGGAGAACGGCTTACCGAAACGTTATTCGCGATCAAACAGGGGAGGTAGCACTTCGGTGGCTCGTCAGCGACGCTTGGCGGCTCCTGGGTGGATTCGGTGTGGCGTTGGACGTCGGTGGAGGTGGTGCTACGTGCCGCTGCTGCTGTGCTCTCGAGGAAGAAGGAGGACGAGGTAGCGATGGAGCTCGGTGTGATCGGCGGTGGTTGAGATGGTGATGGTGATGATGAACTAAGATGATGATGGTGGCTACGGGTGATGGTGTTCAGTGGGGGCGACTCCAACAGATTTATTCAGTCGTTCTACATTATTACGCATATTACATCTATAGATTCTTCGCGTTCCAGGTTTTGTTTAGGGTTTCCCCATCCTGGGTTTGAAGCTTGTAGGCTCATGTATTGATGACGTCGGGCACAACATATGGCCCTTCCCAGTTTGCATCAAGCTTCCCTCCTGTTTGCACCTGTCGGAGTACCAAGTCTCCTTTTTGGAACTACCGCGGCTGCATCTGCCTATTTCGATACCTCGTTGTCTCTCTCTTGTACTCTTGAGCCTTTAGTCTTGCCATTATTCTGCATTCTTCCGGTAAGTGCATCTCGACCTCAAGGGCCTCGTCATTAGATTCTGATTCGTATACCAAGACGTGTGCCGATGGGACCAGTCTCTCGATTGGTATGACCGCGTCCATGCCGTAGACTGAAGAGAACAGGGTCTCTCCTCTCAAGGTTTTGGTAGAAGTCCGATAGGACCACATCACAAGGGGAAAGAGCTCGACCCATCACCCTTTGGCGGTGTTTCCCAACTTCTTCCATATTCCTTGTAGTATCTGGCGATTGGTGGTCTCTGCTGGGCCGTTCGTCTGTTGATGAGCCACTGATGAGAATTTGAGGTTAATGTTAAGGCCTGCGCAAAAATCTATGTTGGCTTCGCAGTCAAACTAGGGTTGTGGTATGTGACTATTGCTTTTGGCACTCCAAATCGACATACCAGATTCTTCCACAAGAACTTCTTGATTTTCTCCGTGGTTTTCAGCCCCATGGCCTCAGCTATGATCCACTTGGTGAAGTAATCCACAACCACTAGTACATACTTTAGTTGTCCGAGTGTTGTTGGAAACGGGCCCAGGATGTCCATCCCCCAACGGGAGAAAGGGCAAGCACCATAGATACTCTTCATGGGCTCCGTAGGCAAGTGTCTAACATTTCCGTGCCTTTGGCACGCGTCACATTTTTTAATGAACGTTTGAACATCCTTCTTCATGGTGGGCCAATAATACCCTAACCTCATAGCTTTCGCGGTCAATGCTCTCCAGCCTTGATGGTGAACACACATTCATGCGTGTTGTTCTTCTATGATGATCTTGCCTTCCTCCGTAAATACACATAATAAATCCGGGAGGCAAAACCCTCTTTTGAAGAGCTTTCCTTCGCGAATCGTAAAGCGAGCAACCCTTGCAACAACTTGTTTAGCTTCATCTCTTCCTGAAGGGAGAATTAATTTCCCCAAGTATTCCACAATTCGGGTCCTCCAATCCCCTTCTCCATTTGTCTGAACAAAATATACCTCTTTGATAGTCCGCGTCGATCTCATCTTTAAAAAAAAACTTATTTTCTGGTTCCCGAAGGCATGACCGTGCCCATTCGTGCCCATGCATCTGCTTGCTGGTTTTCATCTCTTGGGATCGCGGTCAGCTAGAAGCTCATGAATGCCCTCTTCAAAGCCAGGACATTTGGTGCGGGACGAACGTCGTTGACACTTTCGTCCTTTGCCAAATAGTAACATTATCCAAACTCAAACACAAGACCACTAGATTAGTCAATCAATCACTTGATAAACCAAATAACTACTAGTATAGCAATTAAGCCTGGAGTCGAACCCGCATGGAGAAGCGATTTCCTATTCAATAACCCTTAACAAGGACTCTTATGACAAAGCAATGATTTGTTGCAAATAACCAAGATGTAAAAGTAACCAGCTTTATGATTGCAAAGTCGATTGATAACAAAGTAGAAAGCATATTTCACTTGTAATTCTCTGACAATGGCTGGAATTCATGGTCCTAGGATTGATCTATTAGTTATTCATAAACACATGTCTACTTGACTAAAGTTGAGAGATCCGCAAGGATACAGTCACCTTATTCAATATCACTAAAGAATAGCATTAAGGACTCAAGTAATTAGACCAATTGGCATATTGATTCAATACAATTAAGACAAATCGAAACAACCCTAGTCTGCCCTAATCGACACATCCACAACATAGATCAATTGAAATCATCTACTACAAAGACAAAAAATATCACTACTTCAATACTTTATTTGCTATCAAGAACACAATAACGAATTCATAGCTAAGATGCAATTCCTAACATGGTGATCAATCATAGAAAGAAACACAAATATAATCAATAAGCACAAGATGATAACTATGAATATGAATAACTAAATAGAATCAAATCCTCACAATCCAAATAATTATGTCTTCGAATCACAGGCGAAACTATGAGTTTAGCAACTCATAGGCCAATTCTCTCTCTCTCTCTCTCTCTCTCTCTCTCTCTATCTCTCTCTCTTTCTCTCTCTCTCTCTCTAATGGTGTTGATAGTCTCACAATAGCCACCTCTTTGGTGAATGAACTGAATAAACCTAATAAAGTCTCTCAAAAGTCGGCAAAACCCTAATAGAAATAATAATAAAATAATAGGAAATATGGTCTTCAGATCCAAAATCGCAATCCGTTGGAAACCGACCCACGACGGACGTCGTGTAAATGGCGGCGGGCATCACCCTTACAGTGACGAGATTCCCTCGATTGACTTCAATAATCTCCAATGTCGTTTCTCGTTGCTGCTCTCTAGCTTCCTCCTCAGCGTCCATACGCTCGAAAACATCTCTCTTAAGCTCTTCCAAAGACCTTTCAAGGTCGGAATATAATTCTGCAGAATAAACACTAAAAAGACGTAGATTCCGAACTCGAATACTTCACAAGCAATATACGAAACTAGACTCAAACATAACATAAACCACTATATAAATGCAATAAGAAACACCTATAATGCCTATATGAAATATACATTATAAAATCCCCCGACAGTTAACTCTTGCTTGTCCTCAAGCAATCATAAGAGAAAAACATCATCTACACATCCCATAGGATGTTCTTTCATAATTTTATTCATCAAAAGTAACGTCATCAATAGTGCAAATATATCAAGGCAAATAAACGTCATAACATGTATATACGGGATCAAGCTGTTTGCATACTCAAAAATCCAACCTTACCAAGGATAAAATGTGTATCTCTCATTCTCATGTGTTTAGGCTTTAAGCATACACTCACCTCAATTCCATATACAAGCATCAACTCAAATATTGACATTTATATCACAAAATCTCCACCAGATACTGTTGTAGGAGGAAATCGAGTTCAATAAATAATAATATAAATCAAACCAGATTCGTGCCCACGCAAATAATTACAAGACTTTCTCCCGATGTAACAAAAGGAAGTCATGATCGATCCTCGAGGAAGTGTGTCAGCGGATCTCAGGTAGCAGGCGAATCTCAAGAACAGAAGTCGACTCCAGAGTACTCGACCTCGACTAGGTGTAGTCGACAAGGGTCAGGCACAGTCGAATTCGAGCAAGCAAGGGTCACTAGCGTAGTCGATGTCGAGGAACCTACTCGACGTCGAGTAAGGATGGTCGTAGTCCTAGTCAAGATCGAGTACATGCAAAAACACAAACGAGCAGCGATCTTGCTTGATCGAGTATTAGTGGTCGACGTCGACTAGATTAGTCGAAGTCGAGTGGGTGCGCAAAAACGTAACAAAAACTAAAGTTTGCAAATTTCGAGATAAACAAATATGTGAAAGAAAACTTCTAAGACCGGGGTTTGCAACAACGATAACCAAACATGCATAAGGCAAGATAAAGAGAAATAATCATGCAATCATATCAAAAGAACAAGCTTTCGCCTTTTCCAACAATTAGACAACTTTCTTAAGAAACCCTAATTGTATCTACCAATTTTATGTTTATAATCCAAGTGGTTAACCTGAATCTCTATTAATTAGGTAATAAACATATAAAAGGTAGTGGATGATCAAAACACAATAAAGGTCGAATCTTTACCTCAAACATGCATGACTATCGTCGGGCTAACACCGACCCTAGAAATAGGTGGACTACTCACTCTTCATCATAATAAAACTCATCAATAATAAAAGAAAACTAAATTGCATTAATAAAATAAAACAAATCTTACAACTGATCGAAGCCAAAACGTCTCCTCTCTCTCTCTCTCTCTCTCTCTCTCTCTCTCTCTCTCTCTACTCGATGTAACTAATGGCTTGTCTTGGATGATCCTAAAAACCAATCCCTAAAGCCTTATTTATAGTGTTCCATCTAGCTAATCTTGGAAGGAACATTGACGGGATGAAAATCGTTGATTCCCAATCAAATAGTTCCCACTCTCACAAATTAGTATAATTGGCAAGAAAGGGGTCGAATCCTCGGGAGATTTAAGATTTCACAATGCAATTTGATCACCAACAAGTAACAAAAGTGGGAAAAGATGCGACTTTTAAATAAGAACAAGTAAAGTAAAGTAAAGATGGAATTTTGTTGTAAAATCAAGAGTAGAGAACGGTTCCACCTACGAATTCTTTGACATTGGTTGGCTTATCGATCATCGAATTCTTTTCAAGCTATTAACTTTCCTACAAATTCCTCTCGTCTTGGTTTATATGGATTAAAAGTCCTACGAGTCCAATTAATCCCTTACACCTCAATGCAATCATAACACGGTTAAGATTTAACAAAGAGATAGCACAACATCCCAAGAACTTAAGCACATAAATAACACCAATTAAACACGGTAAATCGATGTTTAAGATATATGTCAACTCCCTACATAATCATGCTTCAAACACGGAATCCACAATCTTATGCATGCTACTATAGAAATAACGCAAATACGAAAACATTAAATCTTAGCACGAAATCAATATTATCAAGTCGGCCAAGCAAGATAACATCAATAACATAACAATAAGCACAAGGAAGTTGAAGGAATTAAAATAGAGGAAAGATAACTTGAATTAAAAACTCACAATTCACCAACCAAGTCTCCGAAAACGTAGGCGAAACACTAGGAAAATTAGCCGCTCATGGCTTACCTAAGCTCTTGTTGTTGCAGGAGGATGGTCAAGTATGAAATAAATATAGAATAAAGATCAGACTGACTTCCCTGTCTCAGCAAATAAATACAAGACTTCCTCCCGTTGTAGTAGAAGGTTGTCAGGATCGAATCCACGAGGAAGCACGTCAGCAGTTCTTAGGTAGCTATAGATCTCACAGACAAAGCAGTAGAAAGACAGAAATAAAAGCAGAAAAGACCAAGCAAAACAGAAACAAAAGCAAAGACAGAAAATAGCGAAAGAAAGTAAAGAACAAAGCAAGACAGAGGCACTCGATCTCGACGAAGCCTACTCGAGATCGACAACAGAAAGTCGACAACAGAAAACAGAAACTGAAAAATCGACAACAGAAGAAAACTCAACTCGACCTAGACAAGCCCCTACTCGAGATCGACTAAGGCTGTACTCGATCTCGACAAGTTCCTTCTCTATCTCGACTAGAACACAGAAAACGTAAATTGCAAATTCGAACCCAAAACTCAGATTTCTGACGATATAAATTCAATATATAAAAGACTTCCAAGGCCAGGGTATCAACACCACAACGATAATCATGCAAAGTAACACATAAAGGCATAAAAGATCATGCTTTCCATCAAAATAACTTTCGTTATTAACAAATAGGCATATAGAGGCTTTCGCATAAACCCTAATTGTTACTAACCCTTTTTCACATAATTAATCCAAGTTGCATTAAGATCACTTTCGCTTCAATAACACAAACAAGGATCACCTTCAACTCTCGCAAAAGAATCATGCTCATAGGGATAGAAGATGAATTGCATAACAAAATCTGACCTTTACCGCATCACCTCACTTGGCCACCGTCGGGCTCACCCCAGCCCCAGAAGTGGGTGGACTACTCGCTCTTCATCATCAAGAAAGACATTAAATAACAAAAAAAACTAACTTGCATTGAATTAAATAAAGAAAGCTTACAACCCACAAGACAAATCCGCTTTCGCCTTTCCACCTTGCTTGCTTACAAACTCTCTCTCTCTACTCCTACCTACTTGAATGAAATTGATTGTGTTTCTGAATTGGAATGAATGAAAAACCAGCCCCTAGGGCTTTATTTATAGCCTTCTATTCCTTGCTAATCAAGGATAGAATCTTCTATCTATATCTGAAATTATATCTTAAATGCTTTATGATAAATAAAAGAAATAAAGGAAATAAATCTAAAAGGAAAAGATAAATCTAAACTAGGTAATATGTCTTCATGTTGATAGATCTTCTTTCCATAGATAGACTTGATCAATTTTGGATAGAATCTTCGGCCTTCTCGACTTCCTTCGTGCCCAAGTAACTCCAAGTCTACTCGGACTGCTCACGTCGACGCGTTTCTGGAATCTGGTCTACTCGATCTCGACAAGGGCTTGTCGATCTCGACTAGGATTCATCGTCGACTGGACTTCTCGGGTGACTCTGCTCGACAGGCTCGGATCTGGGTTCCTGGCGCTCGTTGATCTCGACTAGGTCTCCTCGAGATCGACTAGGGGTGTGGTCGAAGACGGTTCTCTGGTGATGTCGAGGACTCCTCCTCGGCATGGACTCGGACTAGGACATGGTGGCTCGTCGATCTCAACAAGGCGTCCTCGAGATCGACTAGGGTTGCTCAGCGCCTTCGTCCTCGGCTTCTCGATCAGCTCTTCTTCTCGACTCCGGGTGTGGCGTCTAGGTGTTGTTGCAGGAGGATGGTCAAGTATGAAATAAATATAAAGTATAGATCAGACTGACTTCCCTGTCTCAGCAAATGAATACAAGACTTCCTCCCGTTGTAGTAAGAGAAAGTCAGGATCGAATCCACGAGGAAGCACGTCAGCAGTTCTCAGGTAGCTGTAAATTCTCACAGGCAAAGCAGCAGAAAGACAGAAACACAGAAAAGAAACAGAAATAAAAGCAAACAAACAAAAGCAAAGAGTAAAGCAAGAAATAAAGCAAAGCAAAGCAGAAACGAAAAGCAAAGACAAAGGCGTACTCGATCTCGACAACAGCTCTTCGAGATCGACTAAGGTAAGTCGACAGCAACAGAAAACAGAAACGAAAGCAAAGCAACTCGAGGCAGACAAGTGTACTCGATCTCGACAATAGCTCCTCGAGATCGACAAGACAGTGAACAACAGAAAGTAAAAATCGACGAAAACAGAAGAAAACCAACTCGACCTAGACCAAGTCCTACTCGAGATCGACAAGGCACTACTCGATCTCGACCAAGCTTCCTCTAGGTCGACAAGAATGCAGAAACTTAAATTTGCAGAATTAAACACAGAACTCAGATTTTCGACAGAAATAAACTTCAATATATTAAAAGACTTCCAAAGCCAGGGTTTCAACACCACAACGATAACCATGCAAAGTAACACACAAAGGCATAAAAGATCATGCTTTCCATCAAATAACTTTCGTCATTAACAAATAGGCATATAGAGGCTTTCGCGTAAACCCTAATTGTTACTAACCCTTTTTCACATAATTAATCCAAGTTGCATTAAGATCACTTTCGCTTCAATAACACAAACAAGGATCACCTTCAACTCTCGCAAAAGAATCATGCTCATAGGGATAGAAGATGAATTGCACAAAAAGATCTGACCTTTAACGCGATATCTCACATGACTACCGTCGGGCTCACCCCAGCCCCAGAAGTGGGTGGACTACTCGCTCTTCATCATCAAGAAAGACATTAAATAACAAAAGGAACTAAATTGCATTAAATTAAATAAAGAAAGCTTACAACCGACAAGACAAATCCGCTTTCGCCTCTCCACCTTGCTTGCTACAAACTCTCTCTCTCTTTCCTACTTATTTGAATTGATTGTGAATTGGAATGAATGAAAAACCAGCCCCTAGGGCTTTATTTATAGCCTTCATTCCCTAGCTAATCTAGGAAAGAAGATATCTATCTATATCTAAAATTATATCTAAAATGCTAAAAGATAAATAAATGTTTTAAGGAAATAAATCAACTAGGAAAAGATAAAACTAAATAGGTAAGTCTTCATGTCTTGATAGATTGCGTCTTCCATAGATAGAACTTTACGGATTTGGATAGAATCTTCCTTCTTCGGCACCAAGGAAGCCCAAATCTACTCGGACAGGTCTTCGTCGACGCGTTTCTGGACACTGGGCTACTCGACTTCGACCACGGCTCGTCGACCTCGACAAGGGTGGTTCGGACTTGCCTCCTGGTGCTCGTCGACCTCGAGTAGCCCTAGTCGACCTCGAGTAGGCTTGATCCGTCGACTAGGTCTACTCGGGTTGGTGTGCTCGACAAGCTCAGATCTGGACTCAGGCGCTCGTCGATCTTGACCAAGGTTTGTCGAGATCGAGTAGAGTGGTGGACGTCTGGTCGAGCAGGCTTCTCCTCGGCATGGTCTCGGAGTTGCACTGGGTGGCTTGTCGATCTCGACAAGGGTTCGTCGAGATCGAGTAGGGTGTGCTCGGCTTCTCGGTCAGCTTCTCTCCTCGTCGACTCCGGGTGTGGTGTCTGGGCTTCGTCGATCTCGACCAGTGGTCCTCGAGATCGAGTAGGGTCCAGAGCTCGGGTTAGTCTGGCTCTCGATCAGGCTTTGTCGACAAGGCTGTGCTCGGACATGCTCGTCTATGTCGAGTAGGGCCCACTCGAGATCGAGTAGCCTTGACTTTCAGTTTGGTTCCGCTGCTTTCACCTTGGACTTCTGTAGCGGTTTTCCGAGCTTTTCCGACCTTCTGTAGAATTGCTGTAATATGCCTCGATTTCTGCGAATTAAATAGAAACTGGTGTAGATTCCATAATTTTGGCAAATAAACATAAACTACATAGATTCTGTACTATCTAAACCCAAATGAATACAATGTATACAGAGATCGATATAAAAGTTACTGTAAAACATGGCAGATTCAGCTCACAACAAACACCCCATACTTAAGCTTGCTTGTCCTCAAGCAATACTTTTAATTGTCATTCAGGGGAAGAAATTAAAACTGTCAACATTTTAGATTCATTCTTATATGTCCCTGCAGTCAATTACCATCCTCGAAAAGGTACTAGTGTCACAGATTCATGCACGTGCAAATATATAAGAGCAACATCTACTCACAAAAGGAGGGTTATGCACAAATAATTTTTATGTGACAAAGCATTAATAATCAAGAGGACTATACTTTAAGCCCAAATAAGGAGTAGAATTGGTAAAAGGCTAAAGGTGGACAATTTTTAGCAATGTGGTGCTAATGATCCGGGGAAATGGAGTATTTCCACACTGAACTTCCACATTCCTTCTCTTTGAGATTCATCACCTTTCATAATGCTTTTATCCATAATAATGCTTTTACCTCTCTAACCTCGGCACTGCCTTCTCGCGAGTCGCAAACATGGGTGTCATGAATGGCCCCGGATACTTAGTGCGTCGGACTCCTCACCTGGTGTCTCATCTCTCCAAACTATTATCTCAGAGAGCAGGGTCGATCTTTGATCGGATTTTCTTTCACTCATTAAATTTTCCATATACTTCAAATGATTCTGCCAAACTCCAATAATGATAATAATCACACAAACACCATATAACATCTCCATAATGTAACGTCATTCTCAACATAATCCCCGGATAAGGTAAAGAATGGCAAATATTTAGATCATGTGGAGCAATATTTGAAATAAGGTATATTATGGCTTTTGTGATGCATAAGCATAGGTAAGGCTAGGATTTCAAAATATGAGCATTATATGGAAATATAAAGTCCTCCATCATCTTATCATGCAACATGTCAAAAGCAATATCAAATTTTACCTCCTTTCATGGTTTTCAAGAAATAATGCACTTCATTGTGACTTCCCTTTACTAGGCAATTTCATGCTATATCTCTAATGAATCTAATTTTGCATCGTCGAGTTCGGTATAAGCTTCCATGACATTATTCAAAAAATTTCGAATGGGGGTCATTTTTCTAAATTTTGGAAAACATGCATATAAGCACATGGACCAATAATGCATTCCAAAATAGCCATGTAGCAATTCTAAGAACTAAATTTTAAACATGCACAAGTAATGTCAAATATGGAAAATATGCATAAAGTAAGCCCTTCCCCCACCCCATACTTAAACATTACAGTGTCCTCACTGTATAAAAACAAGGTAAGGGTAAAGAAAGAAACTCACAAGACAGATGTGCAGATTTCTCTACATATCGAATGGAGCACCTCCTGGCCGAGTATGACTTTCTTGGTTCTATCCATGGACCTAAAAAGTGTAGAAGACATATACCTACAATAGCAAACTAAAAGTGTTTCAAAACAAAAGCATAAAGCAACAAAGTCTCAAAACGTCCTAAAAAGTCTATGTACATGCTCTAGATTTTATAGTCGCTAGGCCGACTTTTCCATTTAGCTCAAGGTGGCATTTGCAGGGCCCATGTAGCTTGGGCCTCAAATAAGACTCCATTCTTGTCCCTCAGCTGTAATCCTCCAGAATGGACTTTGTTCACCACGAAAGGCCCCATCCGCTTCTTGTTGAATTTGTTGGGAAACCAATGATCCTTTGATTTAGAGACATAGAGCTTGTCTCCAACTTCATACTCCTCAGGCTCATCATTGGAAATCCTGCACAATCGCACATACCAAGGCAGACCTCTCCCATGTATAGATAAATCTTTAATGGAAATAGGAGAAGAAAGATCCATACCTTGACTTACCTTCGCAGAGACGGAATCGGGGACCACTGTATTTGGTCGATCTCGACTAGGGCTAGTCGATCTCGACAAGACTGCAGGTTCTAGTGGTGGTCTGGTCGAAGAGGCAGAAGTCGACGAAGAGCATGGCTTGTCGATCTCGACAAGCCTGGTCGACCTCGACAAGGACTCCGCTCCTGGTGGTTTGCTCATCGACGAAGGCGGGTCTGGTGGAGCCGAGTGGTGGTCGATCTCGACAAGCTTAGTCGAGATCGACGAGGCTGGTTTGTCAGGCGGCTTCTGTGTCGAGGAGGATGGAGTCGAGTTAGGGCACTGCTGATCGACCTCGAGTAGTCTACTCGAGATCGAGTAGGGTGGCTCCTCTGGTTTGCTGCTCGACGATGCTGGTGCTGGTGGAGGCTCCTTGATCTGGTCGAGATCGACTAGGGCTCTACTCGATGTCGAGGAGCCTTGGTCGATCTTGACCCCATACTTAGTCCCTGTCAAGGCATCCGAAAAATAATGAACCCACAACGACTTACCTTGGTCCGTGTCGATTGGATTCTCTGTGTTCTCCTTGAGGATTGCCATGATCTCCTCCACCTGGGCCTCCATGTCCCTCTTTTCTATCTCCTCAGGGGTCATATTTCTGACCTTGGGTTCCCCGCAGGTGATGTAGCCAGCTGAGATAGATTTGACCTCTTCCATTGGACCTGTATGCCTTTCAGTTTTATTAAAGGAATACTCAATTACCTCATCGCTGATGTTGAAGGTGAGCACTCCTTTCCTTACGCTTATGTTGGCATCCACCGTCGCCAAGAATGGTCTTCCTAAGATAATTGGACAAGCAGGATCTTCTTGCATATCAACTATTAAGAAATCAGCAGGGACGAAGAATTTACCTACTTGTACTGGGACATTTTCTACCATGCCTGTCGGAATGACCACCGTGTTGTTGGCCATGTAAAGTCTAGCATCCACAGGCTCCAGGGCACCTATCTTAATCTTGGACCAAATTGTTAAAGGCATTATACTCACACTAGCTCCAAGATCACATAAGGCATTAATTTTGTATGGACCAAATCCAATAGTTATAGCAAACTTACCTGGATCCGGCCTCTTCTCCAATATCTTCCGATGGCTGCATTCCTCTGTGATTTCAGCCATCGATCGCTTTTTGCTCAGAATCTCCTTCGGGAACTTGACATAAGATGGCATTTCATTGAGAGCTTCTGTGAAGGGGATGGTGACGTTGAGCTTCTGAAGCATCTTGATGAAGCGCTGAAACTTTTTCTCCGCCGGGTCCTTTAGAGATTTTGTGGGGAAAGGTAGCTTCTTTTTCTGATTCGGAGCCAGAACAGACGTCGGAGGTGTTGCAGACTTCTCTATGTCGACCAGGGGCTCCTCGACATCGACAAGGCCTTTGTCGACAACGACCAGATTGGGCCAGTCGAGTTGTTGTGTGGTGCAGACGAAGATTCTGGAAGTGTCTCCTCGAGGTCGACGAGGCTCTTGTCGAGGTCGACCACGGCTTTGTCGAGATCGACTTGCTGTTCCTCATCGTTCTGCTGCTTTCCGACCTCTGGCTCTTGCAGTTGATGGCCGCTTCTGAGTTTTATGGAAGCGATGTGTCCAGTCTTTCCCTTAGGATTTGGTTCTGAAGATCCAGGGAGCGCACCTGACTGGCTAGGAATTCCTGCTACCAGCTGACCAATCTGTGTATCAACTGATTTCCGCCAGATATCTATTTCCCCAAGCCTAGAGTTGACACCTTGCATCTGAGTATAGACGGAGTTGAAAGATTGCCTAGTTTCTGAGTGGTTCCTCCGTATTTCCTCCAGGACTGTCTGTATATCATCCTTTTTCTGCTCCCTTTCCGGATGTCCTGGAGCTCTGTAGGGCGGGGGGTTCCTAGGGACACCTTGGTTCCATTGTGGTTGCTGAAACCTTTGGTCCCCCATGTAGCGATTGGGACCCCCTGCATAAGCTACCTCCTCTTGGTGCTCTGCCAGCTTGACTTGCTCTGTGTGTGGGCACTCAGTAGTGGTGTGCCGCTGCGATCCGCATTCTATGCAAGGCTGGTTGACAGAGAGATACTTCACTTGCTTGAGGAGCTTCTTATTCTGGTCTCTGTAGTACTGTTCTCTAACATCTGGATCGATCTCTTTAGGTGGATCATATAGGGGCATGGATGGTGCTGGCCTGGCGTATGGGTTCTCTTCATAAGTTGTAGTAGACCCATACTTGTTGTCGTAGGTAGTGAGCTTCTCTAGCACACCCCATGCGTCACGTGGCGGCATTGTCAGATACTCATAGCGAGTATAATGGTTGATTCTGTCCTTAGTGCCTTGATCAAGAGAGTTGAAGAAGATCTTCTGAATGACGTAGGGTGGCTGTCCATGAGTAGGGCAAGATCGTAGAAGTTCCTTGTAGCGCTCCCATGCCTTTGCCAGCGGTTCCCCTTGCTTCTGTCTATAGGCGGTGATTTTCTGGCGGAGATGTGCTGTTTTGGCGGGTGGGAAGAATTTGTTCAGGAACTCTTGCTCTACTTGGGCCCAGGTTGTGAGTGATCTTGGTTGCAGCCCTTCCAGCCATTTCAATGCAGGCCCAGCGAGAGACCAGCGAAAAGATTTCATCTTGACATATTCCAAAGTTGTACCTTCAGCAAGAGTACGGCACATGTCAGCAAAGTTTGTAATATGTTCAAGCGGACACTCATTAAATCTACCATAAAAGGCATTATTTTTAAGCTCTATGAGAAACTGAGTGCGAATTTCAAAAGAGTTATCAGGGATAAGAATCGCCGATTCAGGCACGACGAGAGTTGGGTGCATATAGTCCTCTGCCGTGGTTGGATATTGGGCAAGCTCAGCCTGTACTTGTTCCCTTGCTTCTTTCTCAGCGGCGATAGCAGCATCCTTAGCGGCTAATTCCCTGGTAAGCCTAGCGATCAGCTGTTCCTGTGTCTCTGCAGCTGCCATGGCTCTTTGTAGTTTAGCTCTGATGTGAAAGAGGCGTTCCGGTTCGTCTAAGGCGTCAAACTCAGGTGTTTGACCAGAACGACGCATACACCTGCAAAGTAACTCAAAGAAACAGTGAGAACTGACCACCTAAGGCGCGATTGATAGCTTCCCCGGCAACGGCGCCAATTTGTTGTTGCAGGAGGATGGTCAAGTATGAAATAAATATAAAGTATAGATCAGACTGACTTCCCTGTCTCAGCAAATGAATACAAGACTTCCTCCCGTTGTAGTAAGAGAAAGTCAGGATCGAATCCACGAGGAAGCACGTCAGCAGTTCTCAGGTAGCTGTAAATTCTCACAGGCAAAGCAGCAGAAAGACAGAAACACAGAAAAGAAACAGAAATAAAAGCAAACAAACAAAAGCAAAGAGTAAAGCAAGAAATAAAGCAAAGCAAAGCAGAAACGAAAAGCAAAGACAAAGGCGTACTCGATCTCGACAACAGCTCTTCGAGATCGACTAAGGTAAGTCGACAGCAACAGAAAACAGAAACGAAAGCAAAGCAACTCGAGGCAGACAAGTGTACTCGATCTCGACAATAGCTCCTCGAGATCGACAAGACAGTGAACAACAGAAAGTAAAAATCGACGAAAACAGAAGAAAACCAACTCGACCTAGACCAAGTCCTACTCGAGATCGACAAGGCACTACTCGATCTCGACCAAGCTTCCTCTAGGTCGACAAGAATGCAGAAACTTAAATTTGCAGAATTAAACACAGAACTCAGATTTTCGACAGAAATAAACTTCAATATATTAAAAGACTTCCAAAGCCAGGGTTTCAACACCACAACGATAACCATGCAAAGTAACACACAAAGGCATAAAAGATCATGCTTTCCATCAAATAACTTTCGTCATTAACAAATAGGCATATAGAGGCTTTCGCGTAAACCCTAATTGTTACTAACCCTTTTTCACATAATTAATCCAAGTTGCATTAAGATCACTTTCGCTTCAATAACACAAACAAGGATCACCTTCAACTCTCGCAAAAGAATCATGCTCATAGGGATAGAAGATGAATTGCACAAAAAGATCTGACCTTTAACACGATATCTCACATGACTACCGTCGGGCTCACCCCAGCCCCAGAAGTGGGTGGACTACTCGCTCTTCATCATCAAGAAAGACATTAAATAACAAAAGGAACTAAATTGCATTAAATTAAATAAAGAAAGCTTACAACCGACAAGACAAATCCGCTTTCGCCTCTCCACCTTGCTTGCTACAAACTCTCTCTCTCTTTCCTACTTATTTGAATTGATTGTGAATTGGAATGAATGAAAAACCAGCCCCTAGGGCTTTATTTATAGCCTTCATTCCCTAGCTAATCTAGGAAAGAAGATATCTATCTATATCTAAAATTATATCTAAAATGCTAAAAGATAAATAAATGTTTTAAGGAAATAAATCAACTAGGAAAAGATAAAACTAAATAGGTAAGTCTTCATGTCTTGATAGATTGCGTCTTCCATAGATAGAACTTTACGGATTTGGATAGAATCTTCCTTCTTCGGCACCAAGGAATCCCAAATCTACTCGGACAGGTCTTCGTCGACGCGTTTCTGGACACTGGGCTACTCGACTTCGACCACGGCTCGCCGACCTCGACAAGGGTGGTTCGGAATTGCCTCCTGGTGCTCGTCGACCTCGAGTAGCCCTAGTCGACCTCGAGTAGGCTTGATCCGTCGACTAGGTCTTCTCGGGTTGGTGTGCTCGACAAGCTCAGATCTGGACTCAGGCGCTCGTCGATCTCGACCAAGGTTTGTCGAGATCGAGTAGAGTGGTGGACGTCTGGTCGAGCAGGCTTCTCATCGGCATGGTCTCGGAGTTGCACTGGGTGGCTTGTCGATCTCGACAAGGGTTCGTCGAGATCGAGTAGGGTGTGCTCGGCTTCTCGGTCAGCTTCTCTCCTCGTCGACTCCGGGTGTGGTGTCTGGGCTTCGTCGATCTCGACCAGTGGTCCTCGAGATCGAGTAGGGTCCGGAGCTCGGGTTAGTTTGGCTCTCGATCAGGCTTTGTCGACAAGGCTGTGCTCGGACATGCTCGTCTATGTCGAGTAGGGCCCACTCGAGATCGAGTAGCCTTGACTTTCAGTTTGGTTCCGCTGCTTTCACCTTGGACTTCTGTAGCGGTTTTCCGAGCTTTTCCGACCTTCTATAGAATTGCTGTAATATGCCTCGATTTCTGCGAATTAAACAGAAACTGGTGTAGATTCCATAGTTTTGGCAAATAAACATAAACTACATAGATTCTGTACTATCTAAACCCAAATGAATACAATGTATACAGAGATCGATATAAAAGTTACTGTAAAACATGGCAGATTCAGCTCACAACACTAGGCTTCGTCGATCTCGACTAGTGTTACTCGAGATCGAGTAGGGTTCCGGAGTTGGGTTGGTCAAGCTCTCGACTTTGCTCCTAGTCGACAAGGCCGGTGCTCGGACATGTTCGTCGAGATAGAGTAAGGTCTACTCGAGATCGAGTAACCTTGGCTCTTAGCTTGATTCGACCAGTTCCGCTGCTTCTTTGACCTTGGACTTCTGTAGTGGATTTCCGAGCTTTTCCGACCTTCCTTAGAATTGCTGTAAAATGCCTCGAATTCTGCGAATTTAAACAGAAACTGGTGTAGATTCCATAATTTGGCAAATAAACATAAACTACATAGATTTTGTACTATCTTAGCCCAAATGAATGAAATGTATGCAGAAATTGATATAAACTTAAGTGTAAAACATAGCAGATTCAGCTCACAACAAACACCCCATACTTAAGCTTGCTTGTCCTCAAGCAATACCTTTAATTGTCATTCAGGGGAAGAATTCAAACTCTCAACATCTTAGATTCATTCTTATATAGCCCTGCAATCAATTACCATCCTCGAAAAGGTACTTGTGTCACAGATCCATGCATGTGCAAATATACAAAAGCAACATCTACTCACAAAAGGAGGGTTATGCAAAAACATTTATGTGACAAAGCAACAATAATCAAGAGGACTTTAATTTAAGCTCAATAAGGAGTAGATTGGTAAAAGGCTAAAGGTGGGCAATTTTTGGCAATGTGGTGCTAATGATCCGGGGAAATGGAGTATTTCCAAACTTTCTTAACCATATCCCTTCTTCCTTTGATTCATCACCTTCCATAATGCTTTTTTCAATAATAATGCTTTTACCTCTCTAACCTCAGCACTGCCTTCTCGCGAGTCGCAAACATGGGTGTCATGAATGGCCCCGGATACTTAGTGCTTTGGACTCCTCACCTGGTGTCCCATCTCGCCAAACTATTATCTCAGCGAGCAGGGTCAATCTTTGATCAGATTTTCTTTCACTCATTAAATTTTCCATATATTTCAAGCAATTCGGCCAAACTCCAAATATGATAACAACACAAACACCATATAACATAATGTAACATCATTCTCAACATAATCCCCGGATAAGGTAAAGAATGGTAATATTTAGATCATGTGGAGCAATATATGAAATAAGGCATAATATGGCTTTTTGTGATGCATAAGCATAGGTAAGGCTAGGATATAACAATATGAGCATTATATGGAAATATAAAGTCCTCCATCCTTTTATCATGCAATATGTCAAAAGCAACTTCAAATTTTACCTCCTTTCATGGTTTTCAAGAAATAATGCACTTCATTGTGACTTCCCTTTACTAGGCAATTTCATGCTATATCTCTAATGAATCCAATTTTGCATCGTCGAGTTCAATATAAGCTTCCATGACATTATTTCAAAATTTTTCAAATGGGGGTCATTTTTTCTCAAATTTTGGAAAACATGCATATAAGCACATAAATGAATAATGCATTCCAAAATAGCCATGTAGCAATTCAAAGAAAAAAATGAACATAATGATCAAATATGCACAAAGTTAGCCCTTCCCCCACCCCACACTTAAACATTACAGTGTCCTCACTGTGTAAAAACAAGGGTAAAGAAAGTAACTCACTAGACAGATGTGCAGGGCCTCTAAATATCGAATGGAAGCACCTCCTGGGCCGAGTATGAATATTGCTTGGTTCTATCCTTGGACCTGAAAAGTGTAGAAGACATATACCCACAAAAGGAAAAAGTTCCAAAAATAAAAACAAAAGCAACAAAGTCTCAAAAGGTCCAAAAAACGTCCTAAAAAGTTTACGTACAAGCTCTAGATTTTAGAGTCGCTAGGCCGACTTTCCATGCATGCTCAAGGTGGCATCTGCAGGGCCCATGTAGCCTGGGCTTCAAATAGGACTCCATTCTTGTCCATCAGCTGTAATCCTCCAGAATGGATCTTGTTCACCACGAATGGTCCCATCCGCTTCTTGTTGAATTTATTAGGGAACCAATGATCCTTTGATTTAGAGACATAGAGCTTGTCTCCAACTTCATATTCCTTAGGCTCATCATTGGATATCCTACATAAGCGCACATACCAAGGCAAACCTCTCCCATGTATAGATAGATCTTTAATGGAAATAGGAGAAGAAGGATCCATACCTTGGCTTACCTTCGCAAAGACGGAATCTGGGACCACAGTGTATGGTCGATCTCGACTAGGGCTAGTCGATCTCGACGAGGATGCTGGTTCTGGTGGTGGTCTACTCGAAGATGCAGAAGTCGATGAAGGTAAGGTCTTGTCGACCTCGACAAGGCTACTCGATGTCGAGTAGGTTTCTGCTCCTGGTGGCTTCATCGTCGAGGAAGAAGGATCTGGTGGAGCCGGGTGGTGGTCGATCTCGACAAGCCTAGTCCAGATCGAGGAGCCTGGTTCGTCTGGTGGAGTCAGCGTCGAAGAAGGCGAAGTCGAGGTAGGGCTCTTCTGGTCGATCTCGAGTAGCCTACTCGATCTCGACGAGCCTGGCTCTTCAGGATTGCTGCTCGACGATGCTGGTGCTGGTGGAGGTTTCTGTTTTTGGTCGAGGTCGACTAGGGTTCTCGATGTCGAGGAGCCTTGGTCGATCTTGACCCCATACTTGGTTCCTGTCAAGGCATCCGAAAAATAATTCATCCATAACGACGTACCTTGGTTTGTGTCGATTGGATTTTCTGTATCCTCCTTTAGGATTGCCATGATCTCCTCTACCTGGGCCTCCATGTCCCTCTTTTCCAGCTCCTCAGGGGTCATATTTCTGACCTTGGGTTCCCCGCAGGTAATATAGCCAGCTGAGATAGATTTGACCTCTTCCATTGGACCTGTATGCCTTTCAGTTTTATTAAAGGAATACTTAATTACCTCATCGCTGATGTTGAAGGTGAGCACTCCTTTCCTTACGCTTATGTTGGCATCCACCGTCGCCAAGAAGGGTCTCCCTAGAATACTTGGACAAGCAGGATCTTCTTGCATATCAACAACTAGGAAATCAGCAGGGACAAAGAATTTACCTACTTGTACTAGCACATTGTCCACCATGCCTGTTGGGATAACCACAGTATTGTTGGCCATGTAAAGTCTGGCATCCACGGGCTCTAGGGCACCTATCTTAATCTTGGACCAAATTGTTAAAGGCATTATACTCACACTAGCTCCAAGATCACATAAAGCATTCATTTTGTATGGACCAAATCCAATAGTTATAGCAAACTTACCTGGATCCGGCCTCTTCTCCAGTATGTCCAAGTGGCTGCATTCCTCTGTGATTTCAGCCATCGATCGCTTTTTGCTCAGAATCTCCTTCAGGAACTTGACATAAGATGGCATTTCATTGAGAGCTTCTGTGAAGGGTATGGTGACGTTGAGTTTCTGAAGCATCTTGATGAAGCGCTGAAATTTCTTTTCTGCCGGGTCCTTTGGAGATTTTGTGGGGAAAGGCAGCTTCTTTTTCTGATTTGGAGCCAGAACAGACGTCGGAGGTGCTGCAGCTTTGTCGACTTCAACTAGGGCCTCCTCGACCTCGACTAGATCCTTGTCGATCTCGACCAGGTTCGGTGCAGTCGAGTTGATGTGCAGTGCAGATGAGGGCCTTTGCAGTTTCTCCTCGAGATTGACGAGGCCTTCCTCGAGATCGACTACAGTGTTGTCGATGTCGGCTTGCTGTTCTTCGTTGTTCTGCTGCTTTCCGACCTCTGGCTCTTGCAGTTGATGGACGCTTCTGAGTTTTATAGCAGCGATGTGTCTAGTCTTTCCCTTAGGATTTGGTTCTGAAGACCCAGGGAGCGCACCTGACTGTCTGGGGATTCTCGCTGCTAGCTGACCAATCTGTGTATCAACTGATTTTCGCCATATATCAATTTCTCCAAGCCTAGAGTTGACACCTTGCATCTGAGTATAGACGGAGTTGAAGGACTGCCTAGTTTCTGAGTGGTTCCTCCGTATTTCCTCAAGGACTGTCTGTATATCATCCTTTTTCTGGTCCCTCTCCGGATGTCCTGGAGCTCTGTAGGGCGGGGGGTTCCTAGGGACACCTTGGTTCCATTGTGGTTGCTGAAACCTTTGGTCCCCCATGTAGCGATTGGGACCCCCTGCGTAAGCTACCTCCTCATGATGCTCTGCCATCCTGACTTGCTCTGTGTGTGGGCACTCAGGAGTGGTGTGCCGTTGTGATCCGCATTCTATGCAAGGCTGGTTGACAGAGAGATACTTTACTTGCTTAAGGAGCTTCTTATTCTGGTCTCTGTAGTACTGCTCCCTTACATCAGGATCAATCTCTTTAGGAGGATCATAGAGGGGCATGGATGGTGCTGGCCTGGCGTATGGGTTCTCTTCATAGGTTGCAGTAGACCCATACTTGTTGTCATAGGTGGTGAGCTTCTCTAGCACACCCCACGCGTCACTTGGCGGCATTGTCAGATACTCATAGCGAGTATAATGGTTGATTCTGTCCTTGGTGACTTGATCAAGAGAGTTGAAGAAGATCTCCTGAATGACGTAGGGTGGCTGTCCATGAGTAGGGCTAGATCGCAGAAGTTCCTTGTAGCGCTCCCATGCCTTTGCCAGCGGTTCCCCTTGCTTCTGTTTGAAGGCGATGATTTTCTAGCGGAGATGTGCTGTTTTGGCGGGTGGGAAGAATTTTTTTAGAAACTCTTGCTCTACTTGGGCCCATGTTGTTAGGGATCTTGGTTTCAGCCCTTCAAGCCACTTCAGTGCAGGTCCAGCGAGAGACCAGCGAAAAGCCTTCATCTTGACATATTCCAAAGTTGTACCTTCAGCAAGAGTACGGCACATGTCAGAAAAGTTTGTAATATATTCAAGAGGACACTCATTAAATCTACCAAAAAAGGCATTATTTTTAAGCTCTATAAGAAATTGAGTGCGAATTTCAAAAGAGTTTTAAGGGATAAGAATCGCCGATTCAGGCACGACGAGAGTTGGGTGCATATAGTCCTCTGCCGTGGTTGGGTATTGGGCAAGCTCAGCCTGTGCTTGTTCCCTTGCTGCTTTCTCAGTGGCGATAGCAGCATCTTTAGCGGCCAATTCCCTTGTAAGCCTTGCGATCAGCTGTTCCTGTGTCTCCGCAGCTGCCATGGCTCTTTGCAGTTTAGCTCTGATGTGTAGAAGGCGCTCTGGTTTGTCTAAGCCGTCAAACTCAGGTGGTTGACCAGAACGACGCATACACCTGAAAAGTAACTCAAAGAAAAAGTGAGAACTGACTACCTAAGGCGCGATTCATAGCTTCCCCGGCAACGGCGCCAATTTTGTTGTTGCAGGACGATGGTCAAGTATGAAATAAATATAGAATAAAGATCAGACTGACTTCCCTGTCTCAGCAAATAAATACAAGACTTCCTCCCGTTGTAGTAGAAGGTTGTCAGGATCGAATCCACAAGGAAGCACGTCAGCAGTTCTTAGGTAGCTATAGATCTCACAGACAAAGCAGCAGAAAGACAGAAATAAAAGCAGAAAAGACCAAGCAAAACAGAAACAAAAGCAAATACAGAAAATAGCGAAAGAAAGTAAAGAACAAAGCAAGACAGAGGCACTCGATCTCGACTAAGCCTACTCGAGATCGACAACAGAAAGTCGACAACAGAAAATAGAAACTGAAAAATCGACAACAGAAGAAAACTCAACTCGACCTAGACAAGCCCCTACTCAAGATCGACTAAGGCTGTACTCGATCTCGACAAGTTCCTTCTCTATCTCGACTAGAACACAGAAAACGTAAATTGCAAATTCGAACCCAAAACTCAGATTTCTGACGAGATAAATTCAATATATAAAAGACTTCCAAGGCCAGGGTATCAACACCACAACGATAATCATGCAAAGTAACACATAAAGGCATAAAAGATCATGCTTTCCATCAAAATAACTTTCGTTATTAACAAATAGGCATATAGAGGCTTTCGCATAAACCCTAATTGTTACTAACCCTTTTTCACATAATTAATCCAAGTTGCATTAAGATCACTTTCGCTTCAATAACACAAACAAGGATCACCTTCAACTCTCGCAAAAGAATCATGCTCATAGGGATAGAAGATGAATTGCATAACAAAATCTGACCTTTACCGCATCACCTCACATGGCCACCGTCGGGCTCACCCCAGCCCCAGAAGTGGGTGGACTACTCGCTCTTCATCATCAAGAAAGACATTAAATAACAAAAGAAACTAACTTGCATTGAATTAAATAAAGAAAGCTTACAACCCACAAGACAAATCCGCTTTCGCCTTTCCACCTTGCTTGCTTACAAACTCTCTCTCTCTCTCTACTCCTACCTACTTGAATGAAATTGATTGTGTTTCTGAATTGGAATGAATGAAAAACCAGCCCCTAGGGCTTTATTTATAGCCTTCTATTCCTTGCTAATCAAGGATAGAATCTTCTATCTATATCTAAAATTATATCTTAAATGCTTTATGATAAATAAAAGAAATAAGGGAAATAAATCTAAAAGGAAAAGATAAATCTAAACTAGGTAATATGTCTTCATGTTGATAGATCTTCTTTCCATAGATAGACTTGATCAATTTCGGATAGAATCTTCGGCCTTCTCGACTTCCTTCGTGCCCAAGTAACTCCAAGTCTACTCGGACTGCTCACGTCGACGCGTTTCTGGAATCTGGTCTACTCGATCTCGACAAGGGCTTGTCGATCTCGACTAGGATTCATCGTCGACTGGACTTCTCGGGTGACTCTGCTCGACAGGCTCGGATCTGGGTTCCTGGCGCTCGTTGATCGCGACTAGGTCTCCTCGAGATCGACTAGGGGTGTGGTCGAAGACGGCTCTCTGGTGATGTCGAGGACTCCTCCTCGGCATGGACTCGGACTAGGGCATGGTGGCTCGTCGATCTCGACAAGGCGTACTCGAGATCGACTAGGGTTGCTAAGCGCCTTCGTCCTCGGCTTCTCGACTAGTGTTACTCGAGATCGAGTAGGGTTCCGGAGCTGGGTTGGTCTGGCTCTCGACTTTGCTCCTAGTCGACAAGGCCTGTGCTCAGACATGTTCGTCGAGATAGAGTAAGGTCTACTCGAGATCGAGTAACCTTGGCTCTCAGCTTGATTCGATCGGTTCCGCTGCTTCTTTGACCTTGGACTTCTGAAGTGGATTTCCGAGCATTTCCGACCTTCCTTAGAATTGCTGTAAAATGCCTCGAATTCTGCGAATTTAAACAGAAACTGGTGTAGATTCCATAATTTGGCAAGTAAACATAAACTACATAGATTATGTACTATCTTAGCCCAAATGAATGAAATGTATGCAGAAATTGATATAAACTTAAGTGTAAAACATAGCAGATTCAGCTCACAACAGCTCTCTTCTCTTCTATGGTGATTGCTCCAATTGAAAACTTAATTAAACTAACCCTAAAACACTCTATTTATAAGCCTAATGTCTTCCATAAAAGGTAGATAAAAGATAGAAACTTCCTAAACAAACTAGATAAAAGATAGAACTTTCCTAAATTAATTCAGCGTCGGATTCCGCTGGCAGCGAGAAATTCCGCTGGCAGGGAATGGCCTTGATTGAGCTCCTGTTGGATTTCCGCTACCACCTCGCTAGCACACTCGCTGGCAGCGTCTTTCATGCCTTAGAATTTTCTCGAGCTTCTCTGAGTCCTTCCTTTCCGCTGGAGCGAGCCGCTGAATCCGCTTCCGCAAGACGCGCCTTCCGCTGGAGCGAGTTCATCCATCCGCTGGAGCGAGTTGCCGAGCTTCGTCGTCCTGGTGATTCTCGCTCGCAGCGGATTTTTCCGCGGCAGCGAACGTCTCGCTGCAGCAGGACTAGGCGCTAGCAGCGGACACCGCTGCTTGCTCTTCCTCTCTCACTGGCTCTCTTTCGCTGGCTCCCTCTTCCTCTCTCGCTGGCTCTCTCGCTGGCTTGCCGGGCTTCATGATTCTAGTTCCACTCGCTGGAAGCGAGTGAAATCCCGCTAGCAGCGAAATATGCCCAGAGACTTAATTCTTCATCGTTCTTCCCTTGTTCTTTCTTTCCTCCTTTCTTTCTCTTCTTAGCTTGATTTCTTGACTTCACTTGGCCATGTTTAACAGCTTTTCCTTGCTTTCCACCATGTCGGATCTACGATTCTGCACAATTCAACCGAAATAGCGTAGATTCCGAACTTTTCCACAAAAAGAGTTTAATCTAAATTAACACTAAAATATGCATATTCTACAATGTAAATGAAACTAAATTATCCTATAATGCCCATTAGAAATGTGCATTATCAAACTCCCCCACACTTAACCTTTTGCTTGTCCTCAAGCAATGCAAAATAAAGAAGATCAAAACCATCATCCCACACATATGACCTTCAAGCACTAACCTTGTCAAAAGCAACATCAAAGTGGAGGAGCCATGAACATGAAAGCTAACATCCTAGCAAGTATATGAACGATTCAAAATAAGGCACATATCATCCAACCTCACCAGAATTTTGTGTTTGCTCTCACTCTCATTGTGTTTTAGGCTTAACAATATATCTCTCGACTCAATCCAAAATGCAAAGAGCTACATAGAAATTGACACATATATCACATATTCTCCACCGCGGATGCCATCACTCACAAGCAACATCAAAAGGTCTTTTATCAAGGTTGTAATGGGGCTTGGTAAGGAATTCAGGGCAAGGAGAATTTATGGTCATGTGGTGCTCAAAATCCGGGAATCAAGATCCTAGATAATCAAACATCAACCATCCACTCTCTCAAAAACATCATCTTAAACTCAAGTTCTCACAACAACTTTACAAAAGACATTCACTTCTCAACCAAAGATTATTTATAACTCTCACATTCATAATGAAAATAAAAGGCTCAAACTCATGCTTTTTTTCTCTTTTCTTCTTCTTTTTTTTTCTCTTTTTTTTTTCATTCATTCATTTTTTTTTCTTTAGAGCCAAAACAATAATGCACAATGTGAGGAATAAAACTAAAATTACATACTTATCCAAACTTGTAACCTTCTCAACAAAATCTCTTTCCCACTCAACCAAATCAATCATTCACCAACTCTAATCCCAATTCCCGGATAGGGTAAGGCTCATCATCGGCTAGAGATAAATTTTTTGTGGAACTTCAAAGAAAAGGCTAAGGCTCAAATTTGCTACAAGCAAAGGACACATATGTAGGGTGGATATGGATAATAATATGGCTAAGAAAATCATGCCTCTATCATTTGAAACTCATAAGCAATAGACATAAGAATTCGGCCTCAAATATAGATAACAATGTCAATCTCAAGAGGTAAGTGCATAAGGACAGTGTAATGTCACACAAGAAAGCAAAAGGGAATAAATATGAAGAAAATCCCTTATAAGGCCAAAATTTCTCACTAGGACAAGTTTTGTTAGATTTCAATAGTGCCAAAAAGAATCATACTTGCTTAATTAAACTAACAAGTCATGCTCCCATAAAAATCATCTCAAGTATGTGACAAGATTAGCCAATTCAAACATATCATGGGATTTATAGGTTAAGCTCCAAAACTGAAATAAAATAGAGGACAAATAAGGCAAGATGGGTATTTGAATAATATATGAATGCAATGCATGATATTTTTGGGTTTTTTGAATTTTTTCAATTTTTTTTTTCTTTTTCTAATGAAATATAAATGCTAGAAATAAACATGATATGCATATGAAAATTTTAAATATGACCTAACTAATGCAATATGTACACTAAACCCCTCCCCCACACTTGAATATTTCATTGTCCCTAATGAAATAAAGACAAAAAAAATTAAACAATTAAAATAGGTGAGGGAGAAGGGAACTCACGAGCTCAATGTGGTGGTGGAAATTGGGTTTGCCACCCAAAGGGTGCCAAACCGTTGAATTGGGCCAAGATCTCCTCATGATTCTTTCGTTGTTGCTCCATGAGAATGTTATGGTTCTCCGCAATTTGTCGGTCCGTGGCATCTTGACGCTCGGTGATTTGACGGAAGACACTCTCAAAATAGCCATGAGAGGGAAATCCATCATAAGACTCGCCATGGTATCCTCCATGTGAAGAACTAGCTCCCCTGCCATAAGACACTTGTGGATGGAATGTCTCCACTGGCATTTTCGGCTCATACTCCATCTCCGTAGGTTCTTCATAATGCTCCTCATAAGCATCTCCGTCGTTAGCGTTCGGAGGTGGGCCCAAAGGTAAGGCGTCGGATGGAATATATAAATCGGCGGGGGACGGACCGGTGGGTAGTGGGCAAGGGAGTACCAAAGTGTGGGACTTATTTACCCCGGCATACCAAATGAAGCTCCCCCCATAATCACTTTCCCTCACGATGTTAGCCTTCTTTAGCGAAGCCAAATTGAGCCTATAGTTGTCCGCACAAGGGACATAGGCATTCAAATCAATGTCAAGCTCCAATGCAAGCAAGGTAATTAAGCCTCCAAAGCCAATCTTCACCTCTTCCTTCCTTGAATGCTTTTTAGTAGCCTCGCTACAAGCGGCAAAGAAGAGCTCCACCCAATCCGGGGTTTCATGTGCTTCGGGCAATAAGCAAGTCATCCATGCCCAACTTCCTTTGGAAACCTTGTTGATCTCGGCATGCCCGAAAAAGGTGTTGTTCAAGACCTTGTGGCAAAGTCTAAGGGAAGGGTGGACGATGCTATAATTGTAGTCATTGCCGGAGGTCATGACCTTTTGTGTGACTTCCAACCATCGTTGTTGAGGGGTGGAGCTACGAGGCAATTCAGACCAACGGGCGGAGGGATTGCCCGTGATCCCAAACACATTCTTCAATTCTTCAAAAGTCATAACTTGATTCGCCCCACCCAATCGAAAAGTAAAACTATCCTCACTAGCCAATGCAAAGGTTGCCAAAAACTCCCTCACCAAATCCGGATAAGTGCGGACACACTTGTCTACCAAACCATCAATATCTACAATGCCCATAAATGTCCGCACACTCTCCTCAAGTCCCAATAATCTCAATGTGGGGATATCAAAAAATTTCGTCGAAATATACCGACGACCATCAAGATCGTCCCACCTAGTCCTTTGAGCTCTAGTCAAACCTCTAGGCCTAACCATCGGAGGAGAAGCCATAATAATTAAAATCAAAGGATGAAGATCGAGAACTCACAAAGAAGTCGACTCACTGCAGGATTTTCGCTGGCAGCGAATGGAATCCCGCTGGAAGCGACCCGAGTCAGGCCGGGGAAGCTGCGCTTTGGATGAGACTCGCTGGCAGCGAAGAATACTCACTGGCAGCGAACAGGGTGACACCGACGAGCTCCGGAGCTGCTGCGTAATGGATGCGACTCGCTGGCAGCGACTGGGATTTCGCTGCAGCGACTTGGATCAACTTTCGGGCTCGGCGGCTCTGCAGTGTCGCTGGTGGCGGCTGTGGTGGCGACTACTATTCAGCGGGAGCGAGTCGGAGCTTCCGAGACTGTGGTGTCGTTGTCCGGACGTCGGAATTCAAAGAGTCCTTCACGAAAGTTTCCCAACTCGACCCGATCTACGCAATGGCGAAAGAATAAAAGGGATTTGGGTGATTTTGTGGTTATGTGGTGGTTGATGGGTGGTCGGAATGTCTTGAATGTGGTGTAATTGCGTAGATCGGCTTGTCGGGAGTCGGAATCCGGTGCCGGAATTTGGTTTCGGGGTGGCGGAGATGGTGGTGTGGCTATGGAGGTGGGAAGCTTGGAGGTTCTTCAATGGAGGTTTAATGGGGTTTTGGAAGGAGGAAGAAGATGGTAAAAATGGAAAGTGGGGGATGATGAAATATGAATAATGGGTAAAAAGGAAAGTGGTTAAAAGGTAAGTGGGTAAAAAGGGGTAAAATGGATTCTCAAATATTTTATTCTTTTTTTTTTGAAAATCCGGATGGGGTCCCAGGTTGTCTTCGAAGGACGACGAAACTCGCTGCCAGCGGGTCGGTTCGCTGGCAGCGAATGGTGTTGCTGTGCCTGGATGCTCCTCGGTCACTGATGGCTGCTCTCGCTGGTAGCGAATTGGGTTCAATGCCAGCGAAAACTGCCCAGTGCTTCCTTTTTCCGACTTCTTCTCCTAACCCAGCAAGGTTAGCTCCCCACTATTCCGAAAGAAAAAATCTATCTAATTTAATAAGGAAATTTCTAACCTAATTAGATAAATAAATAAACTAAAATTAATTAACTAACTATGAAAGTGAAATTGCAAGATAAAAAAACTTACCTCGGGTTGCCTCCCGAGAAGCGCCCTTGTTTTATGTCGTAGGCTCGACGGTATGACCCCTCAATGAGTCTCCTTTGTAGGCTCTTGGAGGTTCATCTCCTCCATGATCTTGTCGGAGAAGCTATCATAGTAGCGTTTTAGCCGGTGGCCATTTACCTTGAACACGTGTGCATTCTCCTCATCCTTGATTTCTACCGCTCCATGTGGATATATGTGCATGATGGTGTAGGGACCTCTCCATCTTGAGCGTAGCTTTCCCGGAAAAAGATTAAGGCGAGATTGATAGAGAAGTACCTTGTCACCTACCTTATAATCCTTTGTCAAGATGTGCTTGTCATGCCATGCTTTGGTCTTTTCTTTGTAAGTGATGGCATTGTCATATGCATCCCAACGAATCTCCTCTAATTCTTGAACTTGGAGCTTGCGGAATTCGCCAACCTCATCTACTCTCATGTTGAATTCTTTCACTGCCCAATATGCCTTGTGTTGGAGTTCTACCGGAAGATGACATGCTTTTCCATAAACCAAGCGGTAAGGAGACATACCTATTGGTGTTTTGTAGGCCGTGCGATATGCCCAAAGAGCATCATCTAGCCGTTGGCTCCAATCTTTTCGGTTTGGTGCAACCGTCTTCTCCAAGATTCTCTTGATCTCTCTATTTGACACTTCGGCTTGCCCATTGGTTTGAGGGTGATAGGCGGTGGATACCCTATGTGTGACATGATATTTCTTCAAGAGAGCGGCCACCGTCTTGTTGCAAAAGTGGGTACCTCGATCACTAATTAATGCACGTGGAATACCAAATCTAGTGAACAAATCCTTAAGGAATCCTGAAACCACTTTAGAATCATCACTTTTGGTGGCCTTCGCCTCCACCCATTTGGAGACGTAATCCACCGCAAGTAAGATATAAAGATTCCCAAAGGAACTAGGAAAAGGTCCCATGAAATCAATCCCCCAAACATCAAAAATTTTACAAAACATCATCCTAGTTTGAGGTATCTTATTCCTAGTTGCAATATTCCCCATGCGTTGGCACCGATCACAAGATTTACAAAAAGCATATGCATCACGAAAAATCGTGGGCCAATAGAATCCCGAATCAAGTACCTTCTTAGTCGTTTTGTTTGGTCCAAAGTGTCCCCCACATGCATAGGAATGACAAAAGCTAAGGACGGACATTACCTCATTATCCGGAAGGCATCGCCGAATGATTTGATCCGCACAATGCTTCCAAAGAAACGGATCGTCCCAAACATAGAATCGGGCGTTGTGGCGAATCTTGTCTTTCTTGTACTTGGGAAAGTTTGGTGGAAACTCCTTCGTGACAAGAAAATTGACTATGTCCGCGAACCATGGCCGAGGAACGTTTGCTGCCATCAAAGACAAAGGAGTAAAGGAGTCCGGACACACCTTCTGGGCAGAATCCGCTGGCAGCGAGTCAGGTTCGCTGGCAGCGAATGGAGTCAGAATGTGAGCTGGTGCCGGCGACTGGAGAGGTTTGCTGATGACTTGACTCGCTGGTAGCGGGTCGGGTTCGCTGTCAGCGAGTTGGATCCGCTGGCTTACAGGAGTCTTTGCTGTCAGCGAGTCTTGAGCACAACTTGAAACGAAGTGTAGAGTTTCGTCCGGAAATTCTCCAAGTGCTTGTAGCTTCTCCCCCACACTATTCGGGTGCACAATGCGGCTAAGGTGATCGACCACATAGTTTTCCGCGCCCTTCTTGTCTTTGATTTCGATGTCGAACTCGCTCAAGAGCAAGATCCACCGAATAAGCCTTGGTTTGGCGTCCTTCTTCTTCATGAGGTACCTAAGGGCTGCATGATCGGAGTAGATTATTACCTTTGCACCTAGCAAGTATGCGTGGAACTTGTCCAAGGAGAACACCACGGCCAATAGCTCCTTCTCCGTGGTTGTGTAGTTTCGTTGGGATCCATTTAGCATCATTGAAGCATAGTAGATGACGTGTGAGGCTTTGTCAATCCTTTGTCCAAGAACCGCTCCGACGGCGTAGTCGCTAGCATCACACATTAGCTCGAATGGGAGGGTCCACACCAGGGCTTGAATGATTGGTGCGGTGACAAGACGACTTCTCAACTCGTGGAAAGCCTCCTTACACTTCTCATCAAACTCAAATGTGGTGTCTTTCTTGAGGAGTTCACAAAGAGGTGTGGTGATCTTGGAGAAATCCTTGATGAATCGGCGATAAAATCCTGCATGACCAAGGAAAGAGCGAACTTCGCGCACATTAGTAGGGCAAGGCAAAGATTGAATGATGTCAATCTATGCCTTGTCAACCTCAATTCCCTTTCGGGAGACGATGTGTCCTAAAACAATCCCTTGCTCAACCATAAAGTGACATTTTTCGGAATTCAAAACCAAATTTGTTTCAACACATCTTTTTAAAACCAATGCCAAATGGTCTAAGCAAGAGTTGAAGTCATCGCCATGAACGGTAAAATCATCCATAAAAACTTCAATGAACTTTTCAATATACTCGGAGAAAATACTTACCATACACCTTTGGAATGTGCCCGGAGCATTGCATAGTCCAAAAGGCATTCGGCGATATGCAAAAGTGCCAAAAGGACATGTTAATGTTGTTTTCTCTTGGTCCTCCGGTGCGATGGCAATTTGAAAGTAGCCCTAGTAGCCATCCAAGAAACAATAGTAAGCTCTTCCGGTGAGGCGCTCCACCATTTGGTCAATAAATGGGAGAGGAAAGTGGTCCTTGCGAGTCTCCGCGTTCAATTTGCGATAGTCGATGCAAACTCTCCATCCGGTTTGGACTCACGTGGGCACTAGCTCTCCTTCTTTGTTCTCTACGACCGTGATGCCTCCTTTCTTTGGAACCACCTGCGTAGGACTAACCCATTTACTATCGGAGATAGGATAGATCATACGGGCTTGTAGTAGCTTTAGAACTTCCTTCTTGAACACCTCCATCATTGGTGGGTTGAGCCTCCTTTGGGGTTGTCTTGATGGTTTGGCTCCTTCCTCCAAGAGTATGCGATGCATGCACATGGTTGGGCTTATTCCTTTGATGTCCGCAATTGTCCATCCAAGGGCCGTCTTGTGTTCCTTAAGCATCGCTATCAATCTCTCCTCTTGCTCAAGAGTGAGCTTATTTGATATGATGAACGGCAAGGTATCTCCATCCCCCAAGAAGGCATACTTGAGGTGATCCGGCAATGGTTTAAGCTCTATCACGGGTGCCTGAACAATAGAAGGTAAAAGCCTCTCGCTTGGGAGGGTTAGTGTTAAGGCATCATTTCTTTGGTGAGTATGTTGTGCCTCTAATGCTCCCAAAACTTCATGCAAGTAAGGTGAAATAGAATATTCCATTGAAAGCTCATCTAGAGGGGTTTCTAAAGCTACTTGCAATTCATCTTTTCCATTAAGCTCAAAAACATCTTCCACACAAGGTTCAATAGTATCAATAGCAAATAAAGAGTGTTCATCATGAGGATACTTCATTGCATCAAATATGCAATACTCTACCTTTTCGCCATCGAACTCCAAAGTGAGTGAACCGGCATAGACATCAATCTTTGTTCGGCCGGTCGTTAGGAAGGGTCTACCCAAGAGGATAGGCGCCTCCGCTAATCCATTCTCCATGTCCAAAACAAAGAAATCTGCGAGAAAGATTAGCTTGTCCACCATAACTAAAACATCTTCTACAAACCCCCTAGGATAGATTTGAGAACGATTTGCCAATTGGATCACAACTCTTGTTTCTTGCAAAGCACCAAGACCAAGCGATTTATAGAGGGAGTATGATATAACATTAATGGATGCTCCTAAATCTAGCAAAGCATGATTAAATTTAGCATCTCCAATTGTGCAAGGAATAGTAAACATACCCGGATCGCTACACTTTTCAGGCATACGCCTTTCTAACATAGCGGAGACATGTTCACTTACTTGAACTTTTTGCTTTCCCTTCAACTTTTGATTCCTCTTGACCGTGCATAATTCCTTCAAAAACTTTGCATAACGAGGAATAGCTTTAACTAGGTTGAGTAGGGGGGATGTTTACCTCACACTTGGTGAATGTTTCGAAGAGTTCGGTGTCGCTCTCCGGCCTCCTTGGATTCCTCAAAGCCTCCGGAAAGGGTGCCACCGGCTTAAAATCGTCAAGAGGAGGTTTGGAATCGGCAACAGCGTGTCCGGACTTGGGGACGTCAGTTTTCTGGGCAGAATCCGCTGTCAGCGAGTCGTGTTTCGCTGGTAGCGAGTCAGGTTCGCTGGCAGCAAGTTGAGTTCCGCTGTCAGCGACTGGGATCGTACCTGGTTCAGGAGATGCATTCACCCCATTCGTTGCCGGCGAGTCTGGTTTCACTGTCAGCGGAATTTGCACAGAACTTGTCTCCTCCTTGTTTTCTTCGTAGCCTTCTTCCATGATCTCTTCTAAGGCTTCTTTCTCACCCCTAGGTGCGACAAAAAGTTCCTTACCGCTCCTTAGGGTGATGACGCTCACGTTCTCCCTTGGGTTGACCACCACTTGTGGTGGTAGCTTGCCCGAGTCCTTTGCTTGTAATTCTCCAATTGCTTGAGCCATTTGGCCCATCATCTTCTCTTGTGCATTCATCTTCTCCGTTTGAGCTTTGAGAGTTTCTAGAATGAGCTTGTATGGATCCTCACCTTGTTGATTAGCTTGAGGAGCCCCCCTTTGACGATTATCATAGGGTGCTCTATATTGGGGTCCTCCTTGTTGATAGGGAGGTTGTTGTTGTTGTTGATTGAACCGGCCACCATAACCTTTTTGTTGAAAATTAGAATTATAGAGATTATTACCATAGTTGCGGCGTGGACCGTAGTCTCTCATAGCATTGACCTCCATGGCTCCATCTTGCACGTCGGCACATTGATCCATAGGGTGGGATGGGTCCCCACACAACCCACATGCTTTGAGTTATTGTTGTTGACCTCTTTGCAAAGTTAGATTCTTTAGAGCCTCTCTAATCTCCTTAAGCTCGTTTTGCATGCTTGATGTTGGGGAGTCCAAGTGTAAGACTCCTCTAGCTCTATGAGACCGTCGATATTGTTGAGAAGCATTAGCAAGCTCCTCAAATATCTCCATAGCTTCCTCCGGTGTTTTGTTGAGGATGTTCCCTCCACTAGCCGAGTTAACCGTCCCACGATCATTATCGAGTAGCCCCTCATAAAGATATAAGACCAAATCGTCATCCGAAAAGCCATGATAGGGGCAACTCGCTTTTAGCTTCTTGAATCTCTCCACATATTCGTAGAGAGTCTCCGTGGCCGATTTCTCAATGCTTGATATCTCCTTCTTCAAAATATTGTGTCTAGTGGCGGGGAAGTATTTGCGCAAGAAGGCCTTTTTCATCTCCATCCATGTAGTAATGCTCTCCGTGGGTAAATAATAGAGCCAATCATTGGCTGCATCCTTCAAGGTGAATGGGAAGGCCCTTAGCATCATTTGATCCTCCTTGATGCCGTGAGGTCTCAAACGATCGCATATTCCATGAAATTCCGCAAGGTGTTTGTTTGGGTCCTCTCCACTCATGCCATAAAACATTGGCAAAAGATGGACCCATGGTGACTTGAATTCAAACTTGGTGCCCTCCGGGAGTGGTGGGAGCCTAATAGCCAATGGTTGTGTTTGTAAATTTGGCTCCTTTAGCTCCTTCAAAGTGCGTCGTTGTGGAACCACGAGCACATTGCCGCCGTTTGGCGGTGGTTGATTGTTGTTTCCGTTGTTGTCGCCCATCTCTTCTTCGTTTTCCGGGTTGGATGAGTGCTCTCTTCGCAACCTAGAAGCCGTTCTTTCAATTTCTGGATCAAAAGGTAAGAGATTGGAATTAGTAGAACGGGCGTGGACCATGCGAGTGGTCCACACAAAAGTTGATGATTAAACTACACAAAGAAATCTAATTAAATCTCCCTGGCAACGGCGCCAAAAACTTGACGGGATGAAAATCGTTGATTCCCAATCAAATAGTTCCCACTCTCACAAATTAGTATAATTGGCAAGAAAGGGGTCGAATCCTCGGGAGATTTAAGATTTCACAATGCAATTTGATCACGAACAAGTAACAAAAGTGGGAAAAGATGCGACTTTTAAATAAGAACAAGTAAAGTAAAGTAAAGATGGAATTTTGTTGTAAAATCAAAAGTAGAGAACGGTTCCACCTACGAATTCTTTGACATTGGTTGGCTTATCAATCATCGAATTCTTTTCAAGCTATTAACTTTCCTACAAATTCCTCTCGTCTTGGTTTATATGGATTAAAAGTCCTACGAGTCCAATTAATCCCTTACACCTCAATGCAATCAAAACACGGTTAAGATTTAACAAAGAGATAGCACAACATCCCAAGAACTTGAGCACATAAATAACACCAATTAAACATGGTAAATCGATGTTTAAGTTATATGTCAACTCCCTACATAATCATGCTTCAAACACGGAATCCACAATCTTATGCATGCTACTATAGAAATAACGCAAATACGAAAGCATTAAATCTTAGCACGAAATCAATATTATCAAGTCGGCCAAGCAAGATAACATCAATAACATAACAATAAGCACAAGGAAGTTGAAGGAATTAAAATAGAGGAAAGATAACTTGAATTAAAAACTCACAATTCACCAACCAAGTCTCCGAAAACGTAGGCGAAAAACTAGGAAAAGTAGCCGCTCATGGCTTACCTAAGCTCTCTTCTCTTCTATGGTGATTGCTCCAATTGAAAATTTAATTAAACTAACCCTAGAACATCCTATTTATAAGCCTAATGTCTTCCATAAAAGGTAGATAAAAGATAGAAACTTCCTAAACAAACTAGATAAAAGATAGAACTTTCCTAAATTAATTCAGCGTCGGATTCCGCTGGCAGCGAGAAATTCCGCTGGCAGCGAATGGCCTTGATTGAGCTCCTGTTGGATTTCCGCTACCACCTCGCTAGCACACTCGCTGGCAGCGACTTTCATGCCTTAGAATTTTCTCGAGCTTCTCTGAGTCCTTCCTTTGCGCTGGAGCGAGCCGCTGAATCCGCTTCCGCGAGACGCGCCTTCCGCTGGAGCTAGTTCATCCATCCGCTGGAGCGAGTTGCCGAGCTTCGTCGTCCTAGTGATTCTCGCTGGCAGCGGATTTTTCCGCGGCAGCGAACATCTCGCTGCAGTGGGACTAGGCGCTAGCAGTGGACACCGCTGCTTGCTATTCCTCTCTCGCTGGCTCTCTTTCGTTGGCTCCCTCTTCCTCTCTCGCTGGCTCTCTCGCTGGCTTGCCGGGCTTCATGATTCTGGTTCCACTCGCTGGAAGTGAGTGAAATCCCGCTAGCAGCGAAATATGCCCAGAGACTTAATTCTTCATCGTTCTTCCCTTGTTCTTTCTTTCCTCCTTTCTTTCTCTTCTTAGCTTAATTTCTTGACTTCACATGGCCATGTTTAACAGCTTTTCCTTGCTTTCCACCATGTCGGATCTACGATTCTGCACAATTCAACCGAAATAGCGTAGATTCCGAACTTTTCCACAAAAAGAGTTTAATCTAAATTAACTCTAAAATATGCATATTCTACAATGTAAATGCAACTAAATTATCCTATAATGCCCATTAGAAATGTGCATTATCAAACATCTATCTATATCTAAAACTTTCTATCTAAAAGCATAAGATAAAACATTAATGATAAAGGAAATAAATCAATAGGAAACTAGAACTAAAGTGGATAAATCCTTCTTGGACTTGATAGATCTTCATGTGGATGGATAGAATTCCACATATCTTCACTTGCAATCATTCTATCTTCTCGGACACCACTCGATCTCGGACACGGACTCGTCACTAGGCTACTAGAAATCGAGTAGAGTTACTCGACGTCGACTAGAGTTTTCTCTTCCTGGGTTGCAATCGAGCTCGACTACACGGTGGGCTCGACCTGTGTACTCGACGTCGACTAGGAGTAATTGACGTCGTGTAGATCTCTTCGTCTCGAGTGATTGACTGCTCGACTCCGTGTGGTTTTGTCGTCCAAAGTACTCAACGTCGACTAGAGGTACTCGACATCGAGTAGAATCGTCAGTTTCCAGCATTTTGCTCCATTCTTGAAACGCACTTTCCCGAGTCCTCGTTCGTCGGATTGACGCATATGAGTATGCGTTGGAAAGCTCTTTTTGAGTATGCGTTGGAAAGCTCTTTCCCACGCATATGAGTATGCGTTGGAAAGCTCTTCCAGCATTTTGCTCTTTTTGACGCATATGAGTATCCATTGGGAAGACATCAAAGCTTAATTCAGAATGATGAATGGCAAAAATTGGGCTTTCCTGCAGCTGCACTATCCTTAGCTACTTCATGACTTTCTTTTAAGCTCCAAAGTGCGTCCGATTTTAGCGAAATTCAATAGAAACTAGTGTAGACTCCATAATTTGGCAAATAAGTGTAAACTACATAGAATTTGTACTATTCTAACCCGAATGCATGAAATGCTTACAGAAATCGATATAAAGGTGAAGGTAAACCATGTCAAATTAGGCTCACAACAAACACCCCATACTTATGCTTCCTTGTCCTCAAGCAATACTTTTAATTGTCATTCAGGGGAAGAAATTACAACTCTCAACATATTAGATCCATTATAATATAAACCTGCAATCAATTACCATCCTTGAAAAGGTAATAAAGTCACAAATCCATGCTTGTGCAATAAAAGCAACGTCTACTCACAAAAGGAGGGTCTGGCAAAACAATTCATAAGTGACAAAACATTAATAATCAAGAGCACCTTAATTAAGCTCAATACGGTGTAGATTGGTAAAAGGCTTAAGGTGGGATGTATTTGGCCACGTGGTGCTAATAATCCGGGGAAATGGAGTACTTTTCAAATTTTCCTACCACATTCCTTCTTCCTTTGACTTCTCACCTTTCTCTCATCGCTCAATGCTTTTTTTTCAATAATATGCTTTTACCTCTCTAACATTAGCACTGCCGTCTCGCGAGTCGCAAACATGGGTGTCATGAATGGCCCCGGATACTTAGTCCTTCGGACTCCTCACCTTGGTGTCCCATATCGCTGAACTATTATCTCAACGAGCAGGGTCGATCTACCTTTATCTCCTGAGGTGATCGGATTTTCTTTCACTCATTAAATTTTCCATATATTTTTTTCAATTTCTTGCCAAACTCCAATAATGATAATAACCATATAATAATCTCCATAATGTGACATCATTCTCAACATAATCCCCGGATAGGAAATAAGGAATAGAATGGGCAATATTTAGAGAATGTGGAGCATATATATGAAATAAGGCTCAATATGACTTTTGTGATGCATAAGCATAGGTAAGGCTAGGATTACAAACATATGAGCATTATATGGAAATATAAAGTCCTCCATCCTCTTATCATGCAACATGTCAAAAGCAATATCAAATTTTACCTCATTTCATGGTTTTCATAAAAATATGCACTTCATGGTGACTTTCCTTTACTAGGCAATTTCCTGCTATATCTCTAATGAATATAATTTTGCATCGTCGAGTTCAATTAAAGCTTCCATGATACTAATCAGCAATTTCAATGGGGGTGATTTTATAAACTTTGGAAAACATTCATACAAGCATATAAACATCAATGATAATTCCAAAGTAGCCATGTATAAGCAATTCGATAATAAATATGCACATATGTTCCAATATAGTCAAATATGTATGAAGTAATCCATTCCCTCACCCTATACTTAAACATTACAGTGTCCTCACTGTATAAAAATAAGGGTAAAGAAAGAAACTCACTAGACAGGTATGCAGAACGTCGGAATCAAGTGATGATGTTGTGTGCAGAAGTGGTCGATTTCGAGGATGGGTAGTCGACGTCGACTACAGGTACTCGACGTCGAGTACAGCGGCAGCCTTCAGGGTGATCCTCGTCGTCCACAAGCTTGTTTCCTCGATGGGGGTAGTCGACGTTGAGTAGGGTACTCGATGTCGAGTACTTCTGCAACGTCTTTTCCCTGCAAAATTCGTTAGAAAAGACAATAATCCACAATAGAAAAATAAAAAAATAATAATATTTAAAACAAAAACCAACAGTATCTAAAACCCTAAGAAATAAGAAATAGCGGTTTGCCTCTCGTAAGCACTAAATTTTAAGTCTTTAGCTTCACCTACTTCCCTTTAAGTCTTAGCCTGACTCATCTTTGTCCGGAGGTATAGGTGGATCTGGTGGTTCCTCCGGTGGTGGGAAGCGTGGGATGTCATCCGGGAACATCGTGTGAAGAAGTTTAAATCTCCCCGAGTGAACGCTCCATGGCTTCACCCATTCGTCTTCCTGGGCTTCAGCTGGCCTGCATAAAGGAAGATATAAAGACAATTCACATACCTCATCATTGTCTCTCTTCTGCTGTATAGGTTGACTTGTTTGCAAATCTCCACCACAGCAAAACGACGGAGTCGGAAGAGATACTTCCATCTCATCCTTTGGAGATTCATGCCACTTTGCGAGGACCCCATACTTGAACACGAATATCGGTTGCTCAAATCGTCGGGGATGGCCTTCACCTTATAAGGCAAAAGTGACTTTGAAACAACATGGGCAACGACGTCCGACTTCTTATTTTCTAGCTCTTCTTCTTCTTGGGGTCCTTCAAATGGTTTTTCAAAGACAGATAGAAAAGTTGGAATTGAGATCGTGGAAGGACATACCTGGGTATCGACTGGAGATAGGTCGATATCGACTGGAGATGGGTTCACATCGGCTAGGTGTTGGTCGAGGTCGACCTCAGGTTCAGATCCTTCTTCTATCGTGATTGGGGCTTCTGGCTGTGATTTTTACAAATATTGTAGCTTCCTAAATGCGTGTACTCCCTCAAGCCATGCCTCCTCATCAACCATGTATAGCCATCTCAAATATTCCAATTCTTTTGCATATTCTCTCTCTTTTTCCATTTCGTCCCATGCTTCGTAACACTCGAAGGTGTCCTGCATATACATGTAGAAGAAAACTCAAAGAAAAACGTGAAATAAAGCTATCTAATTGTTGTAGGAGGAAATCGATTTCAATAAATAATAATATAAATCAAACCAGATTCGTGCCCACGCAAATAATTACAAGACTTCCTCCCGATGTAGCAAAAGATAGTCAGGATCGATCCTCGAGGAAGCGTGTCAGCGGATCTCAGGTAGCAGGCGAATCTCACGAACAGAAGTCGACTCCAGAGTACTCGACCTTGACTAGTTGTTGTCGACAGGGGTCAGGCACAGTCGAATTCGAGCAAGCAAGGGGCACTGGGGTAGTTGATGTCGAGGAACCTACTCCACGTCGAGTAAGGTTTGTCGTAGTCGAGTAGTCCTAGTCGAAATCGAGTACCTGCAAAAATACAAACGAGCAGCGATCTTGCTTGATCGAGTATTAGTGGTCGACGTCGACTAGATTAGTCGAAGTCGAGTAGGTGCGTAGAAACGTAACGAAAACTAAAGTTCGCAGATTTCGAGATAAACAAACATGTCGAAGAAAACTTCCAAGACCGGGGTTTGCAACAACGATAACCAAGCATGCATAAGACAAGATAAAGAGAAATAATCATGCAATCACATCAAAGGAACAAGCTTTTTGTTAGGAGGTAAATCGAGTTTGAAATATAAATCTCAAATTCGACTCCTTGTTCTCCGCAAATTAATTACAAGACTTCCTCCCGCTGTAGTAGAAGATAGTCAGGATCGATCCACGAGGAAGCGTGTCAGCACCTGCCTTTTCAGTTCCAAATCTCAAAGAAACAGTAACATAGAAGAAAGCGGAAACAGAATAGAAAATAGAAACTTGGTCGATATCGACCCAATTCACTCGATATCGACTAAAAAAATCAACCTCAGTAACTCAATATCGACTAGAACAGAAACTTAAAACTCAAAATTTGTGAAATAAATCAATCAAATAAAGACTTCTAAGATCAGGGTTTCAACACCACAACGATAACCATGTAAAATAACACATAAAGGCATAAAAGATCATGCTTTTCATCAAATAACTTTCGTTATTAACAAATAGGAAGATAGAGGCTTTCGCATAAACCCTAATTGTTACTAACCCTTTTTCACATAATTAATCCAAGTTGCATTAAGATCACTTTCGCTTAAATAACACAAACAAGGATCACCTTCAATTTTAGCAAAAGAATCATGCTCATAGGGATAGAAGACGAAATGCATCCAAAGATTGTACCTTTACCGCATCACCTCACATGGCTACCGTCGGGCTCACCCCGACCCTAGAAGTTGGGTGACTACTCACTCTTCATCATCAAGAAAGACATTAATAATAAAAGGGAACTAAATTGCATTAAATAAAATCAAACAAGACTTACAACGGAATAAAGCCAACTCCGCTAATGCTTCACAAACTCTACTCGGCTCCAAGACTCTCTCTCTACTCCTACTCGACTTTCTCTCTCTATTTGGCTTTGCTTTGCTTGGATTGATTGAATGAATAAAATTCAGCCCCTAATGGCTTATTTATAGTGTTCATTCCCTAGATAATTAGGAAAGAAAACTATATCTATATCTAAATCTATCTATCTATATCTAAGGATTAAATTATGGAAATAAAAGAAATAAATCTAAAAGGGAACTTTATCTAAAGTAGATAAATATCTCTTCCATCTTGATAAAACTTGATTAATCTCCTCTTGTGGATATCTCCAGTGAACTTTGGATAGAAATTGGATTAGAGCTCGGATATGCTCGAAATCGGCCACTGGGTTCAGGTCGATATCGACCAACATAGGTCGATATCGAGCTTGTCTTCTCAGCTTCACTTCAGATACTCGATATTGGCCTCCAGGAGAAAAATCGACCAGATGTGACTCGATATTGACCAGCTTAGGTTGATATCGACTTGCATTTTCCTCTGCTCCAGCTTCTGGTCGATTCCCAAATCTCGGCTCGGTTTGGTCAACTCGATATCGACCTAGTGTGGTCAATATCGACCAACTCTCTTCTTCTTCACTCGATTCTGGCTCTTCGGGTGGAAATCGACTAGCTTCGTCGACATCGACCAAGTGTGGTCGATATCGACCAGATGGTGTCGACTTGATTTTCTCGTTTCCAGCTCAATTTGTCCTGGTTGCGCTACTCCTTGACATACCATTAGTTATTGGATCAAAATTCTGGACATAAAATGTGTAAAGGCTCGGATTTTCAAATCCTAATTTTTCGGAAAAAGAAAATTAAAAATGAAATTAAATCGGTTTTAAAACTCGTTTAGCGAATTCCGACCGGAAAATAAATTTAACCAACAATTTCCGTCCTTTTTCCTCATAAATTCAAAATAATTATCGGTTGGCGATATCCTTGTCGATTTTAAAACTCTAATTGATCGAGAGAGCGAGAGTCGGGAAAACTAAAATTGAAAACTACTTGCGGAACTTAAAATTCGCGTATTCGGAATTTATTTCCGGGTATTATTTTTAACTCTTAACCATTTCAACACTCAACCCTCCCACCTAATCTTTCCCGATCTTACCCTGCAACTGAACCCATTCCTCCCCTCTCCCTATAATTCTAGCTACAAGGACTAATCTCCTCACACAAAGCCCCTTCCCTCCCACACTCATCCATCATTCTGCCCTCCTGCGTTTCCAGCAACATCACCATCACCCACCGTCACCTCTCGTTCCCTCCGATGAACACCACCGATTCTTCTTCCTCCTCGTCCCTCCTTGCTTCTTGAAGGGCAGCTGTAGAAGCTTCAGCCCCACCTCCCTCGACACCTCCAGCAGCACCGAGGCAACCCAGAAGGCCCCAACGCCACCACCTAGCTACCGAGGTTCCATCGCCCCGATTCGTTCTCGAACTAAACTTCCGGTAAGCCGTTCTCACTCGTTTTCAATCGGAATCGCCCTCGGACTTCACCATCGCGCTCACCCATGCTCGATGCAGGTCCGACGAGCCATCGCAAGCCACCGACGACGTCCAAAACTCCGATCGAGAGCTCCGAAGTTGCGAACATCCTCGGTGAGCAATCAAATCTCATCCTTTCCTTGATTCGTTTTAGGTTAGTATTTCTTGTCTTCGATGGGTCGAGAGAGAGAGTCGGGGATGGGTAGGAAAGGAGAGGTGAGCTCGGGGCGCAGGCAAGCGTGGGTGTGTGAGCGTGAGGCGAGGCGAGCTCGAGAGCAGGCGAGCGTGGGTGTGTGGGCGTGAGGCGAGGCAGAGCTGAGGTCTGAGGCGAGGCTGGACAGGCGAGGTCGAGCAGGACAGTGCCGAGAAGCCGGGCTCGAGTTCCGTCGAGCGCCGCGGCGGGGCAAGGAAGAATGGTGCTTGGCGGGAGTTCCATTTTGAAATGAGGAAGATGAAGTTGTGGCACTTGTGGGCCCCCCTCCGTTTTATTTTATTTATTTACTTGTTTGGTTTAACCGGTTACGAGTATCTAGTTGCGGGTTTGGTTTGTTTCGGTTCGGTTGTGTTTAAATGGGTTTGGTTCGGTTCGGATTTAATTGTTTACTTAATTAATAGTATTTAAAATAAAATATAATATTATTTGGGGATTAAGGTATAAAAATATTATTTTTAGAGATTTTATAAAATGGTGGAAAGTGATTTAATAAATAAATTGAAAAAGGAATTTAGCGAGTATTTTCAAGGGTCGGAATTCTTAAGTGTTTAATTTGGATTTGAAACGGTTTTTGGAACTAACTTGGGAATTATACTTGTTCGATTACTAACTAGCATGATAATATGAGTGTTTGACTAACGACATGATATGTGTGACTAATAGCATGACTTGCGGTGATTTACTATATGAGATTAAATGTTAGATATTATGATGTTGATATATATCTGTATGCCAAGTGTGAGTATGAAACGGTAATATGTGAAATTGGCTAAGTATGATATGGAGGTTGTCATGAGCTGATGAGGATGATGTTATGATCGAATTGAGAAAGGTGTTAATTTATGAGATATGATGAGACAATATGAGAATTGAAGATGAGATGATAATGTTAATAATGACAAGATGGTTGAGTTATCATATGTGTGTATCTTACATGTTTCATATGTGACTTGTGTGTTTTGTGTAAATTAGACATAGACTTATTATGTTATTTATGGGATTACTAGGTGATCTCTAATATGTTGGATTGCTTGCCATTGCTGATCATTGTTTGGATTCTGTGCTTCTCCAAGAAAGTTCTTTGAACTTACTCATGATGGGCGCTCTATGCAATGGGTGTTATAATAGTAGGCTAGTGTCCATGCACCATACGACCTAGAATCACGCTCAGGAGCTAAAATGAAAATCATATGATTGCTATATGTCCTTGCAAGAGAACGGCCATTATCTGTGAAGTAACTAGAGTCTTTGCTAGGGTCATAGGACGACCCAGTCCCATCGGGTCCCATCCTGAGTCAATCGAGTCATGGAAGTTCCTTTACTTATATTATGAGCATGATTGCGAAAGCTGCCTGCGGGCTTTGTTATTTCTTATGGGGCGGGTAGGGCATGCGTGCCGCCCGATTATTATGGAATGCATTCACGAGTTGGCCAGTTTCCGCCCTATCGGAAGGGGGTGGAGGTAGGAGAGGGACATGCTACTTGGCATTCGGTGTGGATCCATTTATCGCTTTCTGCATTATATTAAACTGTCAATATATACATATATATGTGATTTAATTTCCGCACTGCATTACACATTTCATCTTAGGGATATGATGCTTATTATATGCCTCTTAGAGTGTGTTTACACACGCGCATGAGTGACTTGATGATTGACCCAGATCCCCCTCTTTTTTTTAGATTTAGGTACCCGTTTCACTCCTTGATTTCGTGCTGTTATGACGGGGTCCATTCATATGGCGGAGAGTGAGTGTTGAAACATGACTTCACCAGACTTACACTTTTTGAGATTTCTTCCTACTTATACTCTGTTTGACCCAGCCTTGCCGCGGAACTGGTTGTATCGTTTTCAGAACATATGTCCTTTGCCTGATAAAATGTTTTCCGCATTGTAGACTTATGACAGGTACAGGGGTTTACCCCGGGGTCTCCAATGGACTTTCTGGATTTGGGTGCGAAATCCCGCTTTAAAATACAAATCTTTGATTTCAAACCTTTAACCTGTACTCAGAGCGCAAGATCCTAACGAGGGGTTTTATCCCTCGAAACATAACTCGGGAATCATAATCTCGGGCCGTTACAAAGGTGGTATCAGAGTTGAGGTTTCGCAATCCGAGTACAATAGGTTGAAGAGGTTTAGAAAATCGCCCAATGTTTTCAAATGGTTTTGGAAAATATTTTTAAAAGGGCAAAATGAATTTAATTGGAATTAAACGTAAATGAATAAAGGGAAACAATCTCGGGGGTAGAGACCAAAGCGATAGACATCCCTTATGGATGTAGAACTCGGGGAAGGTTAGGCAAAATACTAGCTTTTATTACAGATGGGCCTAGAAGACTCCAAGGAACACCACTGAGGTTGGAGTGTTGAGTTAGGAGGCCGTGAGGTTTTTGCCCCTCTGTTAGTCGTCCCTCGAAGGACGGCATAGATCGTCTCTATGCTTACATTTATATATACATATATGCAATTGGGCCTGAGGGCGATCCTCCTCGAAGAGGATCATATTAATCTTGTTGATTGCTTCTGTTATAAGTGCTATTGTGCTTAGGATAGCGAACTAATCAATATTCCTTGACTTGAATCATGTGTTGAATAACCGTGCAAATGGGATAGCGGGAGAAAGCCTTGTTCTTATGTAATTAGAATTCCTGTCTTGTCGGAATAGCCTTCCATAATTCAAACCCCTGACGGTTCTGACTCTGTCATCCGCCCCACCAAAACACCTAGGCATGTTAGCAAGGGTCGAGAAGCATCCACTCTCCCTGTTTTGAGTCATGTTTTGTATTTCACCATCGATGCTTCTATCGAGTCTCGTACCTCCGGTTGGGGTCTTCCACGGGAAATTTGGGTCGGTCAACTAATTACCTTCGGAAATCGTGTCGGATGTGAGGGTTATCTGATTATGTTAGTGGGGGTGATGATTTAGATTATGTCGAGATAGAAGTGAGTTGTTTTATGGAGTTAACCCTTTCAATCCTTGTAATGGCCAACCATGTCTTCTTGCCACAAGAGTCTAAACACGAGTTCTACCCACCCCTCTCGGAAACGGTGTGAATGTCCTTGTGTCCTACCCAGCGATTCATATTAGTGTCCCACGGGGAAATGGGGTGGTAAGTCGGTGATTACCCTTAGAGAATTCAGCCAAGTTATAATGATAGCCTCCTTGTGATTTAATGACATGCTATATTGGTATAATTCAGCATGACTTGTCTGATACCTTGCATGGTTGCACTTATGAGTGGATGTATGTGTCGTATGTATTGAATTTCCATGATTACTGTCTCTCTATGAATTAGGTCCATGATAGTGTGGTCAACTCTCGTTACATGTTTAAAACGTGAATTGGATGACTTAGCATGCCAGATTAACCTAATTGGACCTCATGACTGTGTACATGTTTAATGAGTATCGCTAGTATCATATAGGACATATACCTCCCGGTTATAGGCCCTCGTATGATTGTGTGACGTCCTAGTCTTACTATACGAATATGAAGGTATGTGATGAGATAGTTGCTATACCAACCCTGCATGAACTAACCATATCCTTAGCATGATTTTTAGGGTACATATTAGCATGCTTGCCTCAACCCCGTAACATTATGACTTGCTTAATTGTGTATCTAAATGAGTGATAAGTCGTGCATATGATATCATGTGATGTTTGCTAGGTCTTGCATAACTTATATCATATATGTCCCATCTCAGTCTGTGCATACATGTTTTTGGTCTAGCAAGCATGATTGGTGAATGAAATGATAGGTTGCTAGCTTGTTCTGTGCACATATAAAGATGATTATATGAACATGTTATGAATGCCTAAATCGATATTCCTTGAGATAGGTGCATACTAGTGTGAAGTAATGTGATGACATCTCTTGATTTTTATGTGTTTGCGGGCCACAATTATAAGGGCATCGTTGTAACTCTCGGGTTGGGATCTTCTCCTTGGTCTCGTCGTCCCTAGTCCTGGTCCATGTATGAACTCTTAAGGAAGCTGTGTTGTCCGCCCTTGTCTCTCCCCCATCCTCGTAACTTCTAACCCTTATGATCCTTCGATGAGCGCCGATATGCAAGAAAAGACCGACGACTAAGTGGCACCGGAGCGGCGCAACGGAAGTGTGATGGGTCCATGACCCCTAGGCCCCAAGAACAACGTCACCGATGGCAAAAAGGACGAATATGCTTCAAAGATGACAATCGTGAACAGGTTCCTCCCAGCAGACACGAGAAGGAGCATTCTTAATTCAAATCGTGGATTCTTCTATACTAATCGGAATCGATGTTGCGTGATAGGCCAAGAACTGACATAATTGAATGTGTGATGACGGATGTGCTGAACTGGTAGCAATGATTGCCTGACTAACTTGTTTCTATGATGATGTGCCTTGGTGCTTGGTATACTGACTTGCTAGTGAGTAGGTTATGGGTTATATGTGTGGTGGTGCATCTTCTTGGGCACGAGTCGAGAGATTCTTCTGTAAGCTGGTCGGAGATAGTGGTCAGTGAGTATAATTGAGCTCCAAGCATGTCTTAGGTGAGGAGTGGAGTAGTATGGCGAGACTTCGAGGGAAATGTCCTAGTGAGAAGTGGTAGCCTAGGCACGTAGTGTGGGTGGGTAGTATAAGAGAGTGATTGGTTTGGGTCTAGACTAGTTTCATTAGGGTGATCTTGAGTTTGGGTGTGGGTAGGGGTAGTTAGGATAGTTCTAGAGGTGGATGAGCGAGCTAGGAGTTGATCGGGGGATTCTTGAGGGGAGGTGTTGTGAGACGGATTGATGCGCTAAGGAGGGTGTCTAGATAGTGAAGGAGCGGATCGTGGGCGGTGTCGAGGATGATCGATTAAGGAACATCTGAGGAATCGTATAATGTGGGACTAGGTGATGTGTGCTGTGTGTGGGAGCGATTTCGGTAAGAGGTGAGGCTGAGGAATTGCCATGGAAGAGTAGTTTGAGGTTGCTTGGGAAATTATCGATCGAGGATATTAGGTTGTTCACATCAGGGTTGTTCGTATGATGAGTATTTGGGGTTGTTTAGATGGGATTGGTAATGCTTGGGCAAATTATGAGTGAAAGATTTCTAGATCATTGTTGGAGGATTTTGGCATTGGGAATGAATCGGGATTTATGAGTGGAGGTTATTATGACTATTGAGATATTTGAGGATGTGAAATGAATCTTCGAGGAAAGGCTGGTAGTTAGGCAAGGATGTAGTTGAAATTCCTAGTAAGACTGTGGGCTTAAGGTTGAGGTAGGGAGATTATGATCGAGTATGAATTTGGGAATTAGGCAAGGCAGAAGGTATTGAGGATGCTAGAGGATAAGAGATTTTTGAAGGTTGGTGAAGGAGTGGTAACGTGAGTGGTTCAGGTTTCGTGAGTTCTGGAATGGGATGAGTAGGTAAAATCATTGGTTGGTCTTTGAGGATAGGCGTTGGTGATGAGGGTCTTGGTAATTCGTGGTTGGGAGTAGCACGAGATGGATTTTTGCATTAGAGTTGGTCGAGAGTGACAGGTGTAAGATGATTAGTATGAGTTGGATTCTTAGAGGTGGATGGGTGGTGAGAGTGGTCAGTGGTGCGTGAAATATGATCAGGTTAGCAAGGTGATTCGAGATATCTCTTTGGGAGATGATGTTCATGCAGACTCTTGAGAGCCTAGAAAGAGTAAGCGAGATTGTTAAGAGGTGTCTAGATCAATCGTGAGAGCGGTTTAGTTGAGGATATGGAATTTCTCTTAGAGGGTAAAGATGGGACTAATAGAGGACCCCTAGGGCAAGGACGTATTATATATGGAGTCTTGGTAGCAGATCGAGTTGTTTAGCTTGTCGGAATGAGGGAATGTTGTGATTTGGGAACCCCGAGAGATAGTTTTAAATGGTCGAATGGAAGGTATGACTATAGATCGGGATGTCGAAGTGGTTTGAGTTGGTAGAACTCGATGAATTTAATCTTAATTAATGCAAGAGCTGATGGGTAGTGGTCGTGTTTTGTCATGATTGATAGTTATAGGCAGGTTCTCTGGATGATGTGATCTAGCGTATGCTTTACTTGGGGCCGAATGTGGTGCGAATTTTATGCTATAGACAATGTTGATTCTATGATGTATTATCATTGACAATAGTGAACTGTTAGTACTAACATAGCTGAACTCGATGGAATGCTAGTGTACGGAAGTACTTATTTTCCTCTAATGTGATGACGCTTGGCAGTAGCATGAGTATGATGTGCTTACCTGATTGATATGATGTGATTATGTGTTTGATATGACGTGCTTATCTGATTGATATGGTGTGTAACTTCTGTGAGATGATATGATAAATCCTTCCATGAACGATATGATGCTAGATATGTTATGGTATGTGACTATTCGTGACATGAGTATGACTGGTTATGAATGTGTGATACGATGGCTATGTTGGATAATTGCTATGATATATGACGCCTTGAGTTGGAATTTCTAGGATTATAGAACCAAATTGATGTGATTTGATTCCGACTTGAGCCTAGGAAGGAAATATGGGATTAGCCCTTAGAGGTGGATAATTCCACCTCTTGAGATTTGAAAATTGCTTGATTAACGTCGGGTTAGGGAATTTTGAATGGTGTTAAAAAAAAAGGACTGAGTTGGATTAGAGAAATCGAACGCGATTGATAACTTCAATGATTTTAAGACCAAACATTTTCAAACTAAGGACTCTCTTGAAATTTTCTAACCGAGCTTGCATTATGACGCCCCACGAAGTGGATACATGCATTTTATAGGGGCCCTTATAGACTGCTTGCTAAAACCTAGTGGAGATGTTGTAATGTTTTTCGAGTTATGATATAGCCGAGAAGTCGGAGTAAGGATTTGTTAGGGGCCCATATTACATTCTTGCTACGATCTATTGGAGATATTATGATTATGACAACGGTACTGTGAGGATCTCATAAGGGCACTTATGAGGTATTTACGGGATCAATTGCATGATTCTTGGACTCACCAATTTCAAACTTCATCCCCTGTTTTAAGATTATTTTAGTCTCGAGGACGAGACTTGTTTTTAGAGGTGGATGATGTAAAGGCTCGGATTTTCAAATCCTAATTTTTTGGAAAAAGAGAATTAAAAATGAAATTAAATCGGGTTTAAAACTCGTTTAGCGAATTCCGACCGGAAAATAAATTTAACAATAATTTCCATCCTTTTTCCTCGGAAATTCAAAATAATTATCGGTTGGCGATATCCTTGTCGATTTTATTACTCTAATTGATCGAGAGAGCGAGAGTCGGGAAAACTAACATTGAAAACTAATTGCGGAACTCAAAATTCGCGTATTCGGAATTTATTTCCGGATATTATTTTTAACTCTTAACCATTTCAACACTCAACCCTCCCACTTAATCTTTCCCGATCTTACCCTACAGCTGAACCCATTCCTCCCCTCTCCCTATAATTCTAGCTGCAAGGACCAATCTCCTCACACAAAGCCCCTTTCCTCCCACACTCATCCATCATTCTGCCCTTCTGCGTTTCCAGCAACATCACCATCACCCATCGTCACCTCTCGTTCCCTCCGATGAACACCACCGATTCTTCTTCCTCCTCGTCCCTCCTTGCTTCTTGAAGGGCAGCTGCAAAAGCTTCAGCCCCACCTCCCTCGACACCTCCAGCAGCACCGAGGCAACCCAGAAGGCCCCAACGCCACCATTGAGCCACTGAGTTTCCATCGCCCCGAATCGTTCTCGAACTAAACTTCCGGTAAGCCGTTCTCACTCGTTTTCAATCGGAATCGCCCTAGGACTTCACCATCGCGGTCACCCGTGCTCGATGCAGGTCCAATGAGCCATCGCAAGCCACCGACGACGCCTAGAACTTCGATCGAGAGCTCCGAAGTCGCGAACATCCTCGGTGAGAAATCGAATCTCATCCTTTCCTTGATTCATTTTGGGTTAGTCCTTCTTGTGTTCGATGAGTCCAGAGAGAGAGTCGTGGATGGGTAGGAGAGGAGAGGTGAGCTCGGGGCGCAGGCGAGCGTGGGTGCGTGAGCGTGAGGTGAGGCGAGCTCGAGAGCAGGCGAGCGTGGGTGTGTGGGCGTGAGGCGAGGCAGAGCTGAGGTCCGAGGCAAGGCTGGACAGGCGAGGTCGAGCTGGACGGTGCCGAGAAGCCGGGCTCGAGTTCTGTCGAGCGCCGCGGCGGGGCAAAGAAGAACGGTGCCGGGCGGGAGTTCCAGTTTGAAATGAGGAAGATGAAGTTGTGGCACTTGTGGGACCCCCTCCGTTTTATTTTTTTTATTTACTTGTTTGGTTTAACCGATTATGAGTATATAGTTGTGGTATTGGTTTGGTTCGGTTCGATTGTGTTTAAATGGGTTTGGTTCGGTTCAGATTTAACTGTTTACTTGTTTACTTGTTTACTTAATTAATAGTATTTAAAATAAAATATAATATTATTTGGGGATTAAGGCATAAAAATATTATTTTTAGAGATTTATAAAAGGGTGGAAAGTGATTTAATAAATAAATTGAAAAAGGAATTTAGCGAGTATTTTCAAGGGTCGGAATTCTTAAGTGTTTAATTTGGATTTGAAACGGTTTTTTGATCTAACTTGGGAATTATACTTGTTCGATTACTAACTAGCATGATAATATGAGTGTTTGACCAACGACATGATATGTGTGACTAATAGCATGACTTGCGGTGATTTACTATATGAGATTAAATGTTAGATATTATGATGTTGATATATATCTGTATGCCAAGTGTGAGTATGAAACGGTAATATGTGAAATTGGCTAAGTATGATATGGAGGTTGCCATTAGCTGATGAGGATGATGTTATGATCGAATTGAGAAAGGTGTTAATTTATGAGATATGATGAGAGTATGAGACAATATGAGAATTGAAGATGAGATGATAATGTTAATAATGACAAGATGGTTGAGTTATCATATGTGTGTATCTTACATGTTTCATATGTGACTTGTGTGCTTTGTGTAAATTAGACTTAGACTTATTATGTTATTTATGGGATTACTAGGTGATCTCTAATATGTTGGATTGCTTGCCATTGCTGATCATTGTTTGGATTCTTCGCTTCCCCAGGTAAGTTCTTTGAACTTACTCATGATGAGCGCTCTATGCACTGGGTGTTATATAGTAGGCTAGTGTCCATGCACCATACGACCTAGAATCACGCTTAGGAGCTAAAATGAAAATCATATGATGCTTATTATATGCCTCTTAGAGTGTGTTTACACGCGCGCATGAGTGACCTAATGATTGACCCAGATCCCCCTCTTTTTTTTAGATTTAGGTACCCGTTTCACTCCTTGATTTCGTGCTGTTATGACGGGGTCCATTCATATGGCGGAGAGTGAGTGTTGAAACATGACTTCACCAGACATACACTTTTTGGGATTTCTTCCTACTTATACTCTGTTTGACCCGGCCTTGCCGCGTAACTAATTGTATCGTTTTCAGAACTTATGTCCTTTGCATGATAAAATGTTTTCCGCATTGTAGACTTAGGACAGGTACAGGGGTTTACCCCGGGGTCTCCAACGGACTTTCAGGATTTTGGTGCGAAATCCCGCTTTAAAATACCTTCAACCTATACTCGGAGCGCAAGAACCTAACGAGGGGCTTTATCCCTCGAAACGTAACTCGGGAATCATAATCCCGGACCGTTACAAAATGTACTCAATGATGAAAACAATGAGCCAAACTTATCACAAAGTTAGCAAAATTATGATAGAATAATAGATAATACACACCGCTGTTCTATTTTGAAAATAACCAAAGAATAACCTTACAATGATGTTATTATACCCCACCACATTCATTGAGAAAGGCCTTGAGTTCACCTTTACCCTTACCTTTCTCAAGGCCTGGATAACCTCTTTAAACTTCCCACCCTGAAACTAAACAGATCAAGAGTATCATCCACCTGCATGTTATGCCACTTCCCATTATTCACATGAATGGACAACTGAAGACTGACCCTAGATTTTAGACCAAAAAAATAATTGTTGTTTGACAAATAACTCAAAAGCAGTAGTGTAAAGTTTGTATGCCGACCTGCTTAAGAATACCATCACATATGTTTATGTGCTAAGTTAAGGTTTTAATGTTATCTTCATTCTTTTTCTTACATAAATCAATGGAGTTTATGCAGGCATCCCTAAACAGATAAGGAAGAGACCCCAAAGTTCAATCAAGATGCAGATTTCAGTGCAATGAAACATGTGGCCACTACATACTTGAGACTTAATCCAACACTTCAAGATTTTGAAGACGGATACCTTAAGAATTATTTTCAATCATAACACATTATATGTTTCTTTTGCTTTGGATCTTATAACCTTCATTTCCATTTTTCATAAAAAAAAATCATTGCAAGTGCATAGAGACTATAACTTTTCATAGGACTTTTATGTACTTGAATTAGAACAATACATTTCTCATCTATATCATTAATTAGATAACCTAAAACGTTTCTTATAAAACAGAATATAGCTCCACATGATATCTTCATTTTTTTATAAATTAGGGTTAAGTATTTTCCTACAAAAAATCCCAATTAGGCTAGATGTCAAAGATTTAGAACTGTTTAAAACTTCTTCCACCGTTTTGATCCAAAAAATTTGTGATTAGGTGTGAAATCAAGGCTTAAACTGAAGGCTGCAGACAGACCTAAAGCTGACCTATTCTACCCTATTCAAAGTGCTAATGTGAAATTTTGATCTCGCAAAAATAAAAGTACCAAACATCAAGGAAGGAGAAGACTAAAGACAACCATGGAACATTTTCTGAGTTGTATCTTTATTTTTCTGGTATATATAAATCTCGAGTGATTGTATACATATTGTAAATAAGGAGGTAGCCATTCATTCGCTTTATAGCATTTTTCTTTGCGTCCATTAAAATAATTAACATGTTTTGTATTTCTACTTCAAAAATTGGATACTAATGAAAGACAAGCAGAGCAATAGGTCAAACAAAACACCAAGGAATACACGTAAGGATTATATTCATTAAAATATCATCAAAAAAAGAAATTATAAATTAAGGTAAAGTATTTTCCTATAAAAAATCCCAATTTTGATAGATGTCAGAGATCTGAAATTGTTAAAGCCTTTTTTCTAGTTTTTACCCGGTTTGATCCAAAATTTTTATGATTAGGTATGAAATCAAGCCTTTAACTAAATACTACTGAAATTTTGATCTCTCAAAAATAATACTGTAGTACCAAACACCAAGGAAGGAGAAAACTAAAGACAAACATCTACAAATAGACAAACAACTTATGTCCAACACTCTCAGGTTGAATTATACATGTAATGGGGAACTTGAATTGAGAGAAACAACTCTAGTTTTTTAAAAATTACTCAGCTAGAAAACTGTAAACTTTGACAAAAAAAATAGTATCATGAACTCACCTGATCAAGGATTTTTTGTTTGAAAATATTGGACTTGGAAGACTCTTTATCGGAACACGTTCTCCGATCTCTGCATTTTTCGCAAGCTTAACCTTGGCAAAAGTTCCTTCCCCAATTGTAGAAAGCAAGCACAGTTGAACCTGCAGCGAGGCTTGAAATTGGAAATTCAAAAACGAAATTGGCAGAGAATCCAAGAAACAAAGAAATTACAAAGAGAAAACCGAAATCCCCAATCCAGAACGTAAAACCAATAATCAAACCAATAGTTGTCAAACCTTGGAGATGAACCAGAGTCTTTTCTATTGTTGTCACATCAAAACTTTCACAGGCTACATTCCAGAATGGTGTACACATTTGGACAAGTTCAGCGCATGGTCTTTCATCATATATCTTGGAGCTTTGCATTTAAGCAGTGCATGTTTCAAGTAACAGTCAACAGATGTACTCCCTCATAATTACAAATCATAGAAAGGTAGGACAAGGAGTGCAAAGTTTTGAGTGTGCATCACATTTGACACCAAAAAAAAATGTATAACTTATTTCCTTTTATTCTAAATACCATTGCCCTGCATAAACTGGTCTTTTGGCTAAAATGTCCTAATAATCCATCGCATTTTCTCAAACAACTTAATGGAAGAAAACGAGAAAGAAATAAGATTTTTCCACCATATTTCAAGTGATAGGTTAATGTTTTTGTTTTAATTGGATGTAAATGTAGATAGTGATCTTAAAAGGCAAAGAATAACATGGTGCATATTAAATAGACCAAGAAAGCAAGAAATCAGATTGTCTTCTCTAATCAAACACTTAAAGGAAACATAAGAGGAAAGCTAATTCAACAGCAAGACACTTCTGTGGCTTAACTTATAAGCTTCTTTTATCATAAATTGACACACTACCATACAACCATTATTCGACCATTATTCGGCCAGTAGATAGATCACTACAAGCATCAAGTGTGAAACTTGAGATTAAAGTTCAGATAACATTTCATCATTATAAAGAAATAATAATAAGGAAGCAACAATATATAGGAAGGTCTTTGACAAGAAAATTTGTCTGAATAAGTAAGCCGCACGAATGGTTGAATTGAGATGCAAGCAGGTTACTTTATCACCATCTTTTGTAACATTTAACCACAAAAAACAACATGATCAATCTCTAAATTGAGATATTAAAAAAAGGCAACACATAATAAAACAAAAAAAAAACAGTAATAAAGTAGAAAGGTTTATCAAAACACTACCCAACTATTAAAGTAGAAAGGTTTATCAAAACACTACCCAAATATTAAAATAATGTGAGAAAATATGTTGCAAATTATAGAGACCCGTAATTGTACCTTTCGTTTCAAGCTAGATCATCTGTAGTGTTTGCAAGAAGTGATCTATATAGATCACTTCCTTTGGGTGATCACAAAAGTTCCCGATCCATATATTTGATGGCATATGTACTAACCTGAAAAAATATCATTAGAAGTTGGTGAAAAATGTGTCACCTCCCAAACAGGTGAGACATAAGTTCCTTAGGCAAATGAGGCTTGTTAAGAATAATGGAACAACTCAAACAAATATATGAGACCCACCTCCATGTATGCCACATTTCATATCCTTTGGGCAAGGTTTCACCATAAAGAATCTCTACAATAACAAATCAGTTATATTATCACTTTAGATTAAAGACAAAATTAGTGCATGATAGTTTTGGAAGTGTGGCATCTTATCAAACATCTCATGATTGCAGACATTCACATAGTTCTTAATCACACAATTTATTGTGCTCATTGCCATTACTAGTAATACTTAAAATAGATTTATTATGTTAACTCCCATTATTAGTAATGCTTAAATTGCGATTTATCTCAATCCCTAGTGAAAAATGAACTTGTGAAGATATATTTAAAACATACAAATTTTAGGTATCTACCAAATAAAATCCTAAGAAATCACCAACAGAATGGAAATTTTGATTACAATTTCCATAATTTATTAACAATACACCTGACAATAGGAACAGAACCGAGAAAAACAATAGGAACAGAGAGAGAGACATACCTTACAACAACAAGAACCCTGACTTAGGCCATCGGCAACCAGCCTTCGCCAGAAGACAACCCTTCTAGCTTTCTTTTCTCCTAGATCTAGCCTTGTTGGATCAAAAAAGCTTTCGATTTACTTGGACCTTCACCAAGATCTGGTGCTCGACATCCATGGTGGAACCCCTAAATGCAGACACAAAAAGGAAAGAAAAGGAAACCCTAAGAACCTTTGAAATCTAATATAGATCTGCAAAAAAAAATTAAGCAAAACAATAAAAAGAAGCATGGATTGGGTTTTCACAAGAGAGAGCATCGACATGTTAAGGTTGAACACGGTTAAAGAAGCATGAAGGCGGCGAAGGGAGAACGAGACTAGAGACAAGAGAATAAGGTTAGATTCGGAGGAAGAAAGCCAGTGCCGGAAGAATAGAGAGTTGATGAGGCCAGATACCTAAGGGAGTCAACGATTAGGGTTCTTCAAATTGCATCCATTTTCACAGCGGTGGGTCGTACGTCGTCTGGATGGGCTTTAGAGGGATGACGACCGGAGGAGGAAGGCGGCACTGAACTGAGGAGGACGGTCTCCGGAGCTGCTTGAGGAAGCTCGGATCTGGAAGATGGAGTTGGGGATGGGGGGCTCAGATCTGGAGAGAGGTAGAACGAATTTACAGGTGAATGAATGTGAGGGGAGAGAGAAAAGAAGATAGAAATGTAAAGTGTCATAAATTTTAAGAAAGTAGGTCAGATTTTTTTTTAAGTATTAGAAGCTACTCTGTATTTGAAAATTTTGAAAAAGTGTTAACATTACTTTCAAATTTAGAAGCCTGAGCTCCAATTTTTCGCTAAGTGTTTAAATTCCGCCTTTTCTCCTAAAGAAGCGCGTTTTTGTTTTTTTTTTTCAAAACTACTAATTTCACATCTGTCTATATATTTGACCATTGTGTAAACTATTTGAAACATCATAATTTTTTTTCCGATGTAATAGATTAATTTAACATCTGTTGATTTTTTGACAGACTTAAATCACATGATGTCTAATTGCAGTATTCTAGTAGTGGGTAGCGATGAAAAGTGTTTTGATGGATAAGAACTTAATTGAAACACAACGCTCTTAGGTTTTTGGAATGGATTCAAGTAGGCTCTTTGGATTTTGTAGGGTTTTCTTGGAGAAAAGCTTTGATTGATCAACAATAGGGAATGGAAATTTATGGTGTGTTGGAAAGGGAATCCATCTATCAAAAATAAAATAAAATAAGTTAGAAAATAGATAAACATAATAGAAAATAGAAATAGATAAAAGATAAATCATAATCCTAAGATAGATAAAAATAGATGAAACTAACCTAAGATAGAAAATAACATTTAATCCTAAAGATAGATAAAATCAATCTAATCCTAAATAGATAAAAAAAGATGGAACAAATCTAACCCTAAATAGATACAAAAATATAAAAACTAACCTAAAACAACCGGAATTAACAAAAATCAAGAGATAGAAATAATCCCTTCCAATTTTACCAAAGATCTGGATGCATCTGTGAACAACCCAGGCGGCGGGAGTCGTGGATGGTGCGGCCGGCGCCGTGGTGCTCAGAATAGTATTCCGTACTCAAATCAAGCAAAAATTCAACTCTAACAAAGGTTCTAACTTACCATCACTCCATTATTCAGCGAAACGATTTATCCTACTTTATTGAATTCAAAAACTAAATGCTAAATTGAAATGATATTGCCTAAACTACCTTGGGTTGCTTCCCAAGAAGTGCCTTTGTTTCACGTCTTTGGCTCGACGTGATGCATTTCTTGATCAAGTTATCCCATCAAGATCCTCTACACTTGTCCTTTTCAAGACAAGAGGGGGAACCTTAGGAATTTCTCCAATGTATCCAACAATTGCACCAATCAATTTCTTATTGAAATGAGTTACTCCTAGTGGTTGCCCTACAATTAAAAAAACATCAACATTGTTAGGAATCGATTTCTCATAGGGAATAGTAATACAATCATTTGAATTAAACACATTGTCATGTGACTTAAACAAATTCTCAATTTTCTTTTCAATGTCATCTTTCCCTAAATCAACTTTCTCTTTGTTAGAAGACTCAATATGCAATGATTCATTCTTAATAGAAGCATCTTACAAACTATTTGATTCAATCATGTGATCACTTTCATTAGAGTCAAGAACATCTACATAATCATTAATAGAAGAAACAATAGGCTCAAATATAGAATACTCAATCTTTCTACCATCAAATTCCATAGTTAGGGAACCTTCAAAACAATCAATCTTAGTCTTAGCCGTTCGCAAGAATGGCCTTCCCAAGACAATTGGGGTTTCAGGCGTACCTTGTTCCATATCCAAGATAAAGAAATCAGCTGGAAATATCAAATCATTTACCTTTACCAAAACATCCTCACCAACTCCTCTAAGTTTAATACTAGAACGATCAGCGAGTTGTATAGTAACACCAGTTTCAGACAATGCATTGAGACCCAAAAACATGTACAAATTATATGACATCACATTGATTAAAGCACCGAGGTCTAACATAGCTTTGGTGAAGCTAGCATTACCTATTGCACATTGGATAGTAAACATACTTTTCAAGCAATCTTTTCTGTAGTAAAGCAGAAACATTTTCACTCAAACTTACCTTTTCTTTCCTTCGCATCCTTTGCTTGCGTTTCATCATGCATAATTCTTTCAAAAACATCGCATAGCGAGGCACAATTTTAATCAAATTGAAAAGTGAAATATTTACCTCAAAATGTGCAAAGGTGCCGTAAAGAATTTGTCCGTCTTCCCACTTACGATCAGATCTTAAGGCATGAGGAAAGGGCGGTGCATGTCTTGAAACCTCAGAGGACCACTCCTTGGATGATTTCCTTCGAGATTCAACAACGTAAAAAATCGGCTCCGTGATAAGGGGCGGCGGGCGCCGTCATTAACAGTGTCTGATTTTGACTCTTTGTCATCTTCTTCTCCCACATCAATCACTTCCTTAGGCCTCTCTTCAACATTCCTAGTGGGCACATTCACTTGTTTACCTCCTCTAAGGATCATGACACTCACATTCTCCTTCGGATTCACTACCACTTGTGATGGCAACTTCCCCAAATATTTCGCTTTCAATTCTCCAATATCCTTATCCATTTGACTCATCTTGTCCAAAAACATTTCTTGAACACTCATCTTGTCCAAAAACAACCTCAATGTCTCATCTCTATCCTCTTGTTGAGTGTTTCTCTAACGATTCTGAAATTGTCCTATTTGATAAGGAACTTGTTGCTGCTGACCCTTGCCGTTGAATCCACATTGATAATTCGAATTGTAGCCCTGATTGTAACCATTGTTACCAAAGTTGCGGCGAGGTCCATAATCCATATCACTCAAATCAACGACATCTTCTTGAATTAAAGGACACTTATCATTCAGATGAGTTGGATATCCACAAACACCACAAGGTTGAGGCTGCTGAGATTGATTCATTTGCCTAGTCATCTTGTTCAATATCTCAGTGAGCTTATCTAGATCATCCTTGTGACCATCTCTAAAATTATCCAACTTATGAACTCCTCTAACTCCTTGGTGTCTCCCATATTTTTGCGATGCATTAGCCAACCCTTTGAAAATCTGTATTGCTTCCTGTGGTGTCTTATCCAAAATATCATCTCCACTAGTAGCATTGATGAAACTCCTGTCGGTGTCAAGCAAGCCCTCATAAAGATACAAAACTAGATCATCCTCGGGTATACCATGTAGTTGTGGACAACTACCCTTAAGCTTTTTGAACCGCTCAACGTACTCATAAAGACTATCCGTAGGTGATTGCTCAATACTAGATATCACCTTCTTGAGTTTGTTGAGCCGAGTTGTAGGAAAGTACTTTTGTGCGAAAGCTTTCTTCAATTCAACCCAAGTAGTAATGCTTTCAGGGGGTAGGTAATAAAGCCAATCGCTTGGAGAATCTTTCAGGGTAAAGGGGAACACTCTCAACGTCAATTGGTCATCGGTAAGGCCTTGGGGTCTAAGTCTATCACACACACTCACAAAGGTAGCAAGGTGTTTGTTTGGTTCCTCCCCAGGTAGTCCATGAAAGTAGGTTAAAATAGTAGACCAATTCGACTTGTACTCAAATCTTGAACCCTCAGGGATATCATGACGTCTAATTGCAATTGGTTGGGCACTCAAATTAGGTTCCTTTAGGTTTCTCAGGGTCCTTCTTGGCGGATTAACAACTTCTTCTCCCATCTCTTTATGTGTGTCAAACTCGAGCCTTCTTTTCAACCTAAGAGATCTTTCAATATCAGAATCTAAAGACAAAGGCAATGAACTAGAAGATCTAGTGTGAACCATACAAGGACACAAAAGACTCAAAGAAAAACAAAAACAAACATAAAAGAGAATCAATGATATAAGTAAAGAAAAGCAAACTCATTTCTTCTCCCCGACAACGGCGCCAAGAATTTGGTGTAGGACTGCAATTCTCTAACAATGGTTGAGATTCATGGTCCTAGGATTGATTCATTAACTATTCATAAGCATATGTCTACTAGACTAAAGTTGAAGGATCTGTAGGGATACAATCACCTTATTCAATATCACTAAAGAATAGCATTAAGGACTCAAGTAATTAAGCCAATTAAAATATCGATTGAATCAATTAGAGACAAATAGGTGCAAGCCACAATCGGTCCTAACACATCTAACAATATAGATCAATCGAAATCATCCACTAAAAAGACAAAGAAATATCATTACTGCAATACCTTCGTTTGCTATCAAGAACACAACAACGAATTCATAGCTAAGATGTTATTCCTAACATGGTGATCAATTATAGAAAGGAACACAAATATAATCAATAGGCAGAAGAGGATAACTATAATTATGAATAACTAAATAGAATCAAATCCTCACAATCTAAACAACCATGTCTTCGAATCACAGGCAAAACTATGAGTTTAACAACTCATAGGCCAAAAACCTCTCTCTCTAATTGTGTTCATTGTCTCACAATACTATGCCACACAAGGCTGGAACAATCCAGTAGAACCTAATAAAGAGGCATGCAAACCCTAGAAATATAATAATAATGTAGTAGGAAATAGAATCTCCGGATCCAAATCGCAAACACTGAACACGGCACCACGGCGGGTGCCGCCTAAGGCACGGCGGGCGCCGCCCTTTGCAGTGACGGTTTTCCTTCTTTCTTCAATGTTGTGCTTCATTGCTCCACCATAGCCTCTTCCTCAGCCTTCATATGCTCCAAAACATCTCTCTGAAGCTCTTCCAAGATCCTATCCAAGGTCGGAATATAACTTTGCAGAATAAACATTATAAAGACGTAGATTTTGAACTCGAATACTTCACAAGCAAGATATGAAACTAGACTAAAACATATGCAAAACTCCTATCTAAATGCAATAAGAAATACCTATAATGCCTATATGAAGTATGCATCATCACCCCACTGTTATCATCGACAATCATATTTTCACCTTCATCTTGTACCTTGTTCGCAGCCTCCCTATCTTTCACACCATCCTGTTCATCACCCTTATCAGCACCAATGTCCACATCTCCCGCCCCATCCTTCACAACCACCTCTACATCCTTTTCCTTAATGACATTTTCCACATTCTCCATACTACTCTGGACCCTTTCAGAACATCCTGACTCTTTGACAACATCTTTCACAACATCACCAGAAACCCTTACAACACCTTCCACTTTAGATTCTTTGACAACATCCTTCTCTTCCGTATCATCCCTCTCCTTCTCTATACCACTGTCCTTATCAGCATTAACAACTGGAGGAACGTCCCTTTCTTGTTGCTACTATACTCCTCCCTTCCCATGAACACCTCGTATGCCATTTACAAGACCTTCTAGGACCTTCATCTACACCACACATAACATGTACGAAGTCAGTCGTCATACTACCCACCCAACACAATTTTTTGCAAACATAACATATAGGAAATTCTCATACTATCCACCCCTCTCACATGTCACCTAGTAAAGTTACTGTGTCACTAGTCCATTACCCGTGTCATCCATGTTTTCCATAATTTGCCCAAAAAAGGATATGCAAAAGAGGTACCTTGTCATCCATGTTCTGCATTCATGTTGAGATTGTTAACAACCTCTCCATCATCTGCTCAAAGGTCATCACCACCGTCTCTCCCCCGACTTCCCTGTCCTCGACACTTCTCTGTGTACTTGGGTCAGGCTGGTTGGAGTTATCACCATTCCCATGATTACAAGAGGCAACTCATCCGCAACATCATCGAATAAAGGGTCGGACTCCTCATGCATGTAGAAGTAGCCATTCATCAACTCTACCTCATCCTCATTTATGACTATTATGGTGTTATCATCAAGTCTTCAACCTTTATGTCATCCTCGTGGTCTGGGTCCATGCGTCTGACCGTGTCTAGATCGTGTAGTAACTAAGGTTGTCATCATCGATAGTCCACCTCACATAATGAGACCATTCCCTCAATGACAACCTCCTCGCAAACTGCACCCCAATGCCTTGTAGAATAATTTCATTTTGGTCGAGAAAGTTACCTGGAATTATAAACCTCCCATATCACCCAACTAAATGAACCATGTCCCCATCATTGTTGAATAATTTCATTTTTGTCGAGAAAGTTACCTGGAATGCCAAGGAAAAACCCAGCAACACTTAACCAGCCCAATCGACATTCGGGTTTATTTCAGCGACACGTTGTTCTATGGCACCAGACGTCGACGCATGAGTGGCCTCGGACATGATCCTGTCCTAGAGGAATGCCAAGAACCGATCGACGTCCTCTACAGGCTTCACAATCCATCCTCGTAGAGGTTTCCTGCCCCCCCCCCTACCCAGAAAAAAAAAACAGATTTCCTTTCATATTGAGGAGGAGAGCAAGCTTAAATCTTCTTCTAAGACTCAACTCCTTTGACATCAACGTCTTGCAAGCAAACTCTATCTCACGCATCGTAACCTTCTTGGTTTGGAAGATGTCCTTCGCGGCCTTCTTGTCCTCGTCCATGTCTCCTCCCCAGGGCCACCTACAATGCATCCCAGTCACCAGCACAAACTCCTTGATCGAGAAGCGGAGGAGCTTTCCTTGTAGGATGTACCAAGTCACTCATTTCTTTTTTGTCACAAGCTATCGTTGTAGGAGGTACTGCTCACTCAGTAAGCCCCGGAGGAACTTACCTAGATAGAAGATCAGCAAAAGAAGAATCCAGCACACAGTAGTCACGATCACAAAATATCACCTAATTACATAACGAGAATATACTAAGTATACTTCTATAGGTTTTCTGAACACATATATTACTCACTCAAATTAGCAGATATATTAGCAAGCTCACATCAATCATACTTTCAATTCATCAGTTTAAAAAAATAGCCTATATATATATATATATATATATATATATATATATATATATATATACCAAAATCGTGGATTTAAATATTCTCAGGTTAGTTTCGAAACCGTTTCAAATCCAAATTAAATAGTTAAGAATTCCGACCCTTGAAAATACTAGCCAAAGTCCTTTTTCAATTTATTAAAGTACTTTCCGATCTTTGACATTCCTTTTTTTTTTCAAATTACTTTTAAAATCTATAAGTCCTAAATATATTTTAAACCCCCAATAATATTATATGTTATTTTAGTTACCATTAAATAATTAAATACGTACACGGTTAAATCCGAACCGAACCAAACCCATAAACCCAAACCCGATTCAACGACAAAACCAATTAAATAAATGAAACGTGGGCCTCTCTGTGAGATTCTGAGAATCCCGGTCGGGTAATATGAAAACGGGAGCCGTGTCGGTTTTTTTTTGTTTTTGTTGATAAGGTCGGGATCCACCACTTTACACAAAAGCTTAAGCCATTGTGTAGGATTTCACCTCTCCTTATATTTTGGTTTGGTTTTTACCTTGTTTTTCAATGTGGAACTCTACCCACAACCCCAACACGCCCCCTCAAGTGTGAACCGTCAGGATCGAGTCGACACTTGAAATCATTTTTTTTTCTTTAAATCTTCTTCCGGGTCGAGACTCTCAATCTCTTTATAGCTCGCCCGGTTTTTTACAACGGGATTCGGCATCGCATTCTCTTTTTAGCCTATCCCGAAGCCAGGAAAACCGACCCGACTCGGACCTGCTCTGATACCATGTGAGATTCTGAGAATCTCGGTCGGGTCATATCAAAACGGGAGCCATGTCGGATTTATTTTGTTTTTTTACTCTTCGGTGCTGACTGAGATGAGAGAGAGGGACCCGCGCCACTGAGTGGACGTCTTCTTCTTCCCTCAAAATTGGACGACTCCTCCTGGTGCCTAATGGCATACGCCCAGCGTCGGCGCTGCTGGCTGCTGCGCCACGGTTCCGCCTTGCCCATATCGCTCCTCAGCCTCGCACCGCCTACAAGATCACTCGGACCTTCCTCCCCGACCATGCTCGCACTCCCCTGGACCTCGCTCCCGCTCCCTCGCTCATGTTGCCGCCCGCAGGTATCCGTTGCTCTCGAACTTACCGGAACTCGATGGAGTTCAACTCAGCTTCCCGGACTCGACACTCACTGCCCTCCCTACTAGCCTACGCGAACAAGGATGCACAAAATCGAACAAGGAAAGAACGGATGGCTTGGGGTCTCATCGGGGTGTTCACAAATGTCGAAGCCTCAAACAGAGTTCTGGGCATCGTCGGAGGCTCTCGATGGCCCCTCGAACCTGCATCGGATATCGGTGAGTGTGATGGTGAAGCTTGAGGATGATTTTGATCAAAAACGGAGGAAACGGCTTACCGAAACGTTATTCACGCTCAAACAGGGGAGGTAGCACTTCGGTGGCTCGTCAGCGGCGCTTGGCGGCTCCTGGGTGGATTCGGTGTGGCGTTGGACGTCGGTGGAGGTGGTGCTACGTGCCGCTGCTGCTGTGCTCTCGAGGAAGAAGGAGGACGAGGTAGCGATGGAGCTCGGTGTGATCGGCGGTGGTTGAGATGGTGATGGTGATGATGAACTAAGATGATGATGGTGGCTACGGGTGATGGTGTTCAGTGGGGGCGACTCCAACAGATTTATTCAGTCGTTCTACATTATTACACATATTACATCTATAGATTCTTCGCGTTCCAGGTTTTGTTTAGGGTTTCCCCATCCTGGGTTTGAAGCTTGTAGGCTCATGTATTGATGACGTCGGGCACAACATATGGCCCTTCCCAGTTTGCATCAAGCGTCCCTCCTGTTTGCACCTGTCGGAGTACCAAGTCTCCTTTTTGGAACTACCGCGGCTGCATCTGCCTATTTCGATACCTCGTTGTCTCTCTCTTGTACTCTTGAGCCTTTAGTCTTGCCATTATTCTGCATTCTTCCGGTAAGTGCATCTCGACCTCAAGGGCCTCGTCATTAGATTCTGATTCGTATACCAAGACGTGTGCCGATGGGACCAGTCTCTCGATTGGTATGACCGCGTCTATGCCGTAGACTGAAGAGAACAGGGTCTCTCCTCTCAAGGTTTTGGTAGAAGTCCGGTAGGACCACATCACAAGGGGAAAGAGCTCGACCCATCACCCTTTGGCGGTGTTTCCCAACTTCTTCCATATTCCTTGTAGTATCTGGCGATTGGTGGTCTCTGCTGGGCCGTTCGTCTGTTGATGAGCCACTGATAAGAATTTGAGGTTAATGTTAAGGCCTGCGCAAAAATCTATGTTGGCTTCGCAGTCAAACTAGGGTTGTGGTATGTGACTATTGCTTTTGGCACTCCAAATCGACATACCAGATTCTTCCACAAGAACTTCTTGATTTTCTCCGTGGTTTTCAGCCCCATGGCCTCAGCTATGATCCACTTGGTGAAGTAATCCACAACCACTAGTACATACTTTAGTTGTCCGAGTGTTGTTGGGAACGGGCCCAGGATGTCCATCCCCCAACGGGAGAAAGGGCAAGCACCATAGATACTCTTCATGGGCTCCGTAGGCAAGTGTCTAACATTTCCGTGCCTTTGGCACGCGTCACATTTTTTAATGAACGTTTGAACATCCTTCTTCATGGTGGGCCAATAATACCCTAACCTCATAGCTTTCGCGGTCAATGCTCTCCAACCTTGATGGTGAACACACATTCATGCGTGTTGTTCTTCTACGATGATCTTGCCTTCCTCCGTAAATACACATAATAAATCCGGGAGGCAAAACCCTCTTTTGAAGAGCTTTCCTTCGCGAATCGTAAAGCGAGCAACCCTTGCAACAACTTGTTTAGCTTCCTCTCTTCCTGAAGGGAGAATTAATTTCCCCAAGTATTCCACAATTCGGGTCCTCCAATCCCCTTCTCCATTTGTCTGAACAAAATATACCTCTTTGATAGTCCGCGTCGATCTCATCTTTAAAAAAAAACTTATTTTCTGGTTCCCGAAGGCATGACCGTGCCCATTCGTGCCCATGCATCTGCTTGCTGGTTTTCATCTCTTGGGATCGCGGTCAGCTAGAAGCTCATGAATGCCCTCTTCAAAGCCAGGACCTTTGGTGCGGGACGAACATCGTTGACACTTTCGTCCTTTGCCAAATAGTAACATTATCCAAACTCAAACACAAGACCACTAGATTAGTCAATCAATCACTTGATAAACCAACTAACTACTAGTATAGCAATTAAGCCTGGAGTCGAACCCGCATGGAGAAGCGATTTCCTATTCAATAACCCTTAACAAGGACTCTTATGACAAAGCAATGATTTGTTGCAAATAACCAAGATGTAAAAGTAACCAGCTTTATGATTGCAAAGTCGATTGATAACAAAGTAGAAAGAATATTTCACTTGTAATTCTCTGACAATGGTTGGAATTCATGGTCCTAGGATTGATCTATTAGTTATTCATAAACACATGTCTACTTGACTAAAGTTGAGAGATCCGCAAGGATACAGTCACCTTATTCAATATCACTAAAGAATAGCATTAAGGACTCAAGTAATTAGACCATTTGGCATATTGATTCAATACAATTAAGACAAATCGAAACAACCCTAGTCAGCCCTAATCGACACATCCACAACATAGATCAATTGAAATCATCTACTACAAAGACAAAAAATATCACTACTTCAATACTTTGTTTGCTATCAAGAACACAATAACGAATTCATAGCTAAGATGCAATTCCTAACATGGTGATCAATCATAGAAAGAAACACAAATATAATCAATAAGCACAAGATGATAACTATGAATATGAATAACTAAATAGAATCAAATCCTCACAATCCAAATAATTATGTCTTCGAATCACAGGCGAAACTATGAGTTTAGCAACTCATAGGCCAATTCTCTCTCTCTCTCTCTCTCTCTCTCTCTCTCTCTCTCTCTCTCTCTCTCTCTCTCTCTCTCTATCTCTCTCTCTTTCTCTCTCTCTCTCTCTAATGGTGTTGATAGTCTCACAATAGCCACCTCTTTGGTGAATGAACTGAATAAACCTAATAAAGTCTCTCAAAAGTCGGCAAAACCCTAATAGAAATAATAATAAAATAATAGGAAATATGGTCTTCGGATCCAAAATCGCAATCCGTTGGAAACCGACCCACGGCGGACGTCGTGTAAATGGCGGCGGGCATCACCCTTACAGTGACGAGATTCCCTCGATTGACTTCAATAATCTCCAATGTCGTTTCTCGTTGCTGCTTTCTAGCTTCCTCCTCAGCGTCCATATGCTCGAAAACATCTCTCTTAAGCTCTTCCAAAGACCTTTCAAGGTCGGAATGTAATTCTGCAGAATAAACACTAAAAATGCGTAGATTCCGAACTCGAATACTTCACAAGCAATATACGAAACTAGACTCAAACATAACATAAACCACTATATAAATGCAATAAGAAACATCTATAATGCCTATATGAAATATACATTATAAAATCCCCGACACTTAACTCTTGCTTGTCCTCAAGCAACCATAAGAGAAAAACATCATCTACACATCCCATAGGAAGTTCTTTCATAATTTTATTCATCAAAAGCAACGTCATCAATAGTGCAAATATATCAAGGCAAATAAACGTCATAACATGTATATACGGGATCAAGTTGTTTGCATACTCAAAAATCCAACCTTACCCAGGATAAAATGTGTATCTCTCATTCTCATGTGTTTAGGCTTTAAGCATACACTCACCTCAATTCCATATACAAGCATCAACTCAAATATTGACATTTATATCACAAAATCTCCACCAGATACTGTTGTAGGAGGAAATCGAGTTCAATAAATAATAATATAAATCAAACCAGATTCGTGCCCACGCAAATAATTACAAGACTTTCTCCCGATGTAACAAAAGGAAGTCATGATCGATCCTCGAGGAAGTGTGTCAGCGGATCTCAGGTAGCAGGCGAATCTCAAGAACAGAAGTCGACTCCAGAGTACTCGACCTCGAGTAGGTGTAGTCGACAAGGGTCAGGCACAGTCGAATTCGAGCAAGCAAGGGTCACTAGCGTAGTCGATGTCGAGGAACCTACTCGACGTCGAGTAAGGATGGTCGTAGTCCTAGTCAAGATCGAGTACATGCAAAAACACAAACGAGCAGCGATCTTGCTTGATCGAGTATTAGTGGTTGACGTCGACTAGATTAATCGAAGTCGAGTGGGTGCGCAAAAACGTAACAAAAACTAAAGTTTGCAAATTTCGAGATAAACAAATATGTGAAAGAAAACTTCCAAGACCGGGGTTTGCAACAACGATAACCAAACATGCATAAGGCAAGATAAAGAGAAATAATCATGCAATCACATCAAAAGAACAAGCTTTCGCCTTTTCCAACAATTAGACAACTTTCTTAAGAAACCCTAATTGTATCTACCAATTTTATGTTTATAATCCAAGTGGTTAACCTGAATCTCTATTAATTAGGTAATAAACATATAAAAGGTAGTGGATGATCAAAACACAATAAAGGTCGAATCTTTACCTCAAACATGCATGGCTATCGTCGGGCTCACCCCGACCCTAGAAATAGGTGGACTACTCACTCTTCATCATAATAAAACTCATCAATAATAAAAGAAAACTAAATTGCATTAATAAAATAAAACAAATCTTACAACTGATCGAAGCCAAAACGTCTCCTCTCTCTCTCTCTCTCTCTCTCTACTCGATGTAACTAATGGCTTGTCTTGGATGATCCTAAAAACCAATCCCTAAAGCCTTATTTATAGTGTTCCATCTAGCTAATCTTAGAAGGAACATTGACGGGATGAAAATCGTTGATTCCCAATCAAATAGTTCCCACTCTCACAAATTAGTATAATTGGCAAGAAAGGGGTCGAATCCTCGGGAGATTTAAGATTTCACAATGCAATTTGATCACCAACAAGTAACAAAAGTGGGAAAAGATGCGACTTTTAAATAAGAACAAGTAAAGTAAAGTAAAGTTGGAATTTTGTTGTAAAATCAAGAGTAGAGAACGGTTCCACCTACGAATTCTTTGACATTGGTTGGCTTATCGATCATCGAATTCTTTTCAAGCTATTAACTTTCCTACAAATTCCTCTCGTCTTGGTTTATATGGATTAAAAGTCCTACGAGTCCAATTAATCCCTTACACCTCAATACAATCATAACACGGTTAAGATTTAACAAAGAGATAGCACAACATCCCAAGAACTTAAGCACATAAATAACACCAATTAAACACGGTAAATCGATGTTTAAGATATATGTCAACTCCCTACATAATCATGCTTCAAACACGGAATCCACAATCTTATGCATGCTACTATAGAAATAACGCAAATACGAAAGCATTAAATCTTAGCACGAAATCAATATTATCAAGTCGGCCAAGCAAGATAACATCAATAACATAACAATAAGCACAAGGAAGTTGAAGGAATTAAAATAGAGGAAAGATAACTTGAATTAAAAACTCACAATTCACCAACCAAGTCTCCGAAAACGTAGGCGAAACACTAGGAAAATTAGCCGCTCATGGCTTACCTAAGCTCTTGTTGTTGCAGGAGGATGGTCAAGTATGAAATAAATATAGAATAAAGATCAGACTGACTTCCCTGTCTCAGCAAATAAATACAAGACTTCCTCCCGTTGTAGTAGAAGGTTGTCAGGATCGAATCCACGAGGAAGCACGTCAGCAGTTCTTAGGTAGCTATAGATCTCACAGACAAAGCAGCAGAAAGACAGAAATAAAAGCAGAAAAGACCAAGCAAAACAGAAACAAAAGCAAAGACAGAAAATAGCGAAAGAAAGTAAAGAACAAAGCAAGACAGAGGCACTCGATCTCGAATAAGCCTACTCGAGATCGACAACAGAAAGTCGACAACAGAAAACAGAAACTGAAAAATCGACAACAGAAGAAAACTCAACTCGACCTAGACAAGCCCCTACTCGAGATCGACTAAGGCTGTACTCGATCTCGACAAGTTCCTTCTCTATCTCGACTAGAACACAGAAAACGTAAATTGCAAATTCGAACCCAAAACTCAGATTTCTGACGAGATAAATTCAATATATAAAAGACTTCCAAGGCCAGGGTATCAACACCACAACGATAATCATGCAAAGTAACACATAAAGGCATAAAAGATCATGCTTTCCATCAAAATAACTTTCGTTATTAACAAATAGGCATATAGAGGCTTTCGCATAAACCTTAATTGTTACTAACCCTTTTTCACATAATTAATCCAAGTTGCATTAAGATCACTTTCGCTTCAATAACACAAACAAGGATCACCTTCAACTCTCGCAAAAGAATCATGCTCATAGGGATAGAAGATGAATTGCATAACAAAATCTGACCTTTACCGCATCACCTCACATGGCCACCGTCGGGCTTACCCCAGCCCCAGAAGTGGGTGGACTACTCGCTCTTCATCATCAAGAAAGACATTAAATAACAAAAGAAACTAACTTGCATTGAATTAAATAAAGAAAGCTTACAACCAACAAGACAAATCCGCTTTTGCCTTTCCACCTTGCTTGCTTACAAACTCTCTCTCTCTCTACTCCTACCTACTTGAATGAAATTGATTGTGTTTCTGAATTGGAATGAATGAAAAACCAGCCCCTAGGGCTTTATTTATAGCCTTCTATTCCTTGCTAATCAAGGATAGAATCTTCTATCTATATCTAAAATTATATCTTAAATGCTTTATGATAAATAAAAGAAATAAGGGAAATAAATCTAAAAGGAAAAGATAAATCTAAACTAGGTAATATGTCTTCATGTTGATAGATCTTCTTTCCATAGATAGACTTGATCAATTTTGGATAGAATCTTCGGCCTTCTCGACTTCCTTCGTTCCCAAGTAACTCCAAGTCTACTCGGACTGCTCACGTCGACGCGTTTCTGGAATCTGGTCTACTCGATCTCGACAAGGGCTTGTCGATCTCGACTAGGATTCATCGTCGACTGGACTTCTCGGGTGACTCTGCTCGACAGGCTCGGATCTGGGTTCCTGGCGCTCGTTGATCTCGACTAGGTCTCCTCGAGATCGACTAGGGGTGTGGTCGAAGACGGCTCTCTGGTGATGTCGAGGACTCCTCCTCGGCATGGACTTGGACTAGGACATGGTGGCTCGTCGATCTCGACAAGGCGTCCTCGAGATCGACTAGGGTTGCTCAGCGCCTTCGTCCTCGACTTCTCGATCAGCTCTTCTTCTCGACTCCGGGTGTGGCGTCTAGGCTTCGTCGATCTCGACTAGTGTTACTCGAGATCGAGTAGGGTTCCGGAGCTGGGTTGGTCAAGCTCTCGACTTTGCTCCTAGTCGACAAGGCCGGTGCTCGGACATGTTCGTCGAGATAGAGTAAGGTCTACTCGAGATCGAGTAACCTTGGCTCTCAGCTTGATTCGACCAGTTCCGCTGCTTCTTTGACCTTGGACTTCTGTAGTGGATTTCCGAGCTTTTCCGACCTTCCTTAGAATTGCTGTAAAATGCCTCGAATTCTGCGAATTTAAACAGAAACTGGTGTAGATTCCATAATTTGGCAAATAAACATAAACTACATAGATTCTGTACTATCTTAGCCCAAATGAATGAAATGTATGCAGAAATTGATATAAACTTAAGTGTAAAACATAGCAGATTCAGCTCACAACAAACACCCCATACTTAAGCTTGCTTGTCCTCAAGCAATACCTTTAATTGTCATTCAGGGGAAGAATTCAAACTCTCAACATCTTAGATTCATTCTTATATAATCCTGCAATCAATTACCATCCCCGAAAAGGTACTTGTGTCACAGATCCATGCATGTGCAAATATACAAAAGCAACATCTACTCACAAAAGGAGGGTTATGCAAAAACATTTATGTGACAAAGCAACAATAATCAAGAGGACTTTAATTTAAGCTCAATAAGGAGTAGATTGGTAAAAGGCTAAAGGTGGGCAATTTTTGGCAATGTGGTGCTAATGATCCGGGGAAATGGAGTATTTCCAAAATTTCTTAACCATATCCCTTCTTCCTTTGATTCATCACCTTCCATAATGCTTTTTTCAATAATAATGCTTTTACCTCTCTAACCTCAGCACTGCCTTCTCGCGAGTCGCAAACATGGGTGTCATGAATGGCCCCGGATACTTAGTGCTTTGGACTCCTCACCTGGTGTCCCATCTCGCCAAACTATTATCTCAGCGAGCAGGGTCAATCTTTGATCGGATTTTCTTTCACTCATTAAATTTTCCATATATTTCAAGCAATTCCGCCAAACTCCAAATATGATAACAACACAAACACCATATAACATAATGTAACATCATTCTCAACATAATCCCCGGATAAGGTAAAGAATGGTAATATTTAGATCATGTGGAGCAATATATGAAATAAGGCATAATATGACTTTTTGTGATGCATAAGCATAGGTAAGGCTAGGATATAACAATATGAGCATTATATGGAAATATAAAGTCCTCCATCCTTTTATCATGCAATATGTCAAAAGCAACTTCAAATTTTACCTCCTTTCATGGTTTTCAAGAAATAATGCACTTCATTGTGACTTCCCTTTACTAGGCAATTTCATGCTATATCTCTAATGAATCCAATTTTGCATCGTCGAGTTCAATATAAGCTTCCATGACATTATTTCAAAATTTTTCAAATGGGGGTCATTTTTTCTCAAATTTTGGAAAACATGCATATAAGCACATAAATGAATAATGCATTCCAAAATAGCCATGTAGCAATTCAAAGAAAAAAAATGAACATAATGATCAAATATGCACAAAGTTAGCCCTTCCCCCACCCCACACTTAAACATTATAGTGTCCACACTGTGTAAAAACAAGGGTAAAGAAAGTAACTCACTAGACAGATGTGCAGGGCCTCTAAATATCGAATGGAAGCACCTCCTGGGCCGAGTATGAATATTGCTTGGTTCTATCCTTGGACCTGAAAAGTGTAGAAGACATATACCCACAAAAGGAAAAAGTTCCAAAAACAAAAACAAAAGCAACAAAGTCTCAAAAGGTCCAAAAAACATCCTAAAAAGTTTATGTACAAGCTCTAGATTTTAGAGTCGCTAGGCCGACTTTCCATGTATGCTCAAGGTGGCATCTGTAGGGCCCATGTAGCCTGGGCTTCAAATAGGACTCCATTCTTGTCCATCAGCTGTAATCCTCCAGAATGGATCTTGTTCACCACGAATGGTCCCATCCGCTTCTTGTTGAATTTATTAGGGAACCAATGATCCTTTGATTTAGAGACATAGAGCTTGTCTCCAACTTCATATTCCTTGGGCTCATCATTGGATATCCTACATAAGCGCACATACCAAGGAAAACCTCTCCCATGTATAGATAGATCTTTAATGGAAATAGGAGAAGAAGGATCCATACCTTGGCTTACCTTCGCAGAGACGGAATCTGGGACCACAGTGTTTGGTCGATCTCGACTAGGGCTAGTCGATCTCGATGAGGATGCTGGTTTTGGTGGTGGTCTACTCGAAGATGCAGAAGTCGATGAAGGTAAGGTCTTGTCGACCTCGACAAGGCTACTCGATCTCGAGTAGGTTTCTGCTCCTGGTGGCTTCATCGTCGAGGAAGAAGGATCTGGTGGAGCCGGGTGGTGGTCGATCTCGACAAGCCTAGTTGAGATCGAGGAGCCTGGTTCGTCTGGTGGAGTCAGCGTCGAAGAAGGCGAAGTCGAGGTAGGGCTCTTCTGGTCGATCTCGAGTAGCCTACTCGATCTCGACGAGCCTGGCTCTTCAGGATTGCTGCTCGACGATGCTGGTGCTGGTGGAGGTTTCTGTTTTTGGTCGAGGTCGACTAGGGATCTCGATGTCGAGGAGCCTTGGTCGATCTTGACCCCATACTTGGTTCCTGTCAAGGCATCCGAAAAATAATTCATCCATAACAACGTACCTTGGTTTGTGTCGATTGGATTTTCTGTATCCTCCTTTAGGATTGCCATGATCTCCTCTACCTGGGCCTCCATGTCCCTCTTTTCCAGCTCCTCAGGGGTCATATTTCTGACCTTGGGTTCCCCGCAGGTAATATAGCCAGTAGAGATAGATTTGACCTCTTCCATTGGACCTGTATGCCTTTCAGTTTTATTAAAGGAATACTCAATTACCTCATCGCTGATGTTGAAGGTGAGCACTCCTTTCCTTACGCTTATGTTGGCATCCACCGTCGCCAAGAAGGGTCTCCCTAGAATAATTGGACAAGCAGGATCTTCTTGCATATCAACAACTAGGAAATCAGCAGGGACAAAGAATTTACCTACTTGTACTAGCACATTGTCCACCATGCCTGTTGGGATGACCACAGTATTGTTGGCCATGTAAAGTCTGGCATCCACAGGCTCTAGGGCACCTATCTTAATCTTGGACCAAATTGTTAAAGGCATTATACTCACACTAGCTCCAAGATCACATAAAGCATTAATTTTGTATGGACCAAATCCAATAGTTATAGCAAACTTACCTGGATCCGGCCTCTTCTCCAGTATGTCCAAGTGGCTGCATTCCTCTGTGATTTCAGCCATCGATCGCTTTTTGCTCAGAATCTCCTTCAGGAACTTGACATAAGATGGCATTTCATTGAGAGCTTCTGTGAAGGGTATGGTGACGTTGAGTTTCTGAAGCATCTTGATGAAGCGCTGAAATTTCTTTTCTACCGGGTCCTTTGGAGATTTTGTGGGGAAAGGCAGCTTCTTTTTCTGATTTGGAGCCAGAACAGACGTCGGAGGTGCTGCAGCTTTGTCGACTTCAACTAGGGGCTCCTCGACCTCGACTAGATCCTTGTCGATCTCGACCAGGTTCGGTGCAGTCGAGTTGCTCTGCAGTGCAGATGAGGGCCTTTGCAGTTTCTCCTCGAGATTGACGAGGCCTTCCTCGAGATCGACTACAGTGTTGTCGATGTCGGCTTGCTGTTCTTCGTTGTTCTGCTGCTTTCCGACCTCTGGCTCTTGCAGTTGATGGCCGCTTCTGAGTTTTATAGCAGCGATGTGTCCAGTCTTTCCCTTAGGATTTGGTTCTGAAGACCCAGGGAGCGCACCTGACTGTCTGGGGATTCCCGCTGCTAGCTGACCAATCTGTGTATCAACTGATTTTCGCCATATATCAATTTCCCCAAGCCTAGAGTTGACACCTTGCATCTGAGTATAGACGGAGTTGAAGGACTGCCTAGTTTCTGAGTGGTTCCTCCGTATTTCCTCAAGGACTGTCTGTATATCATCCTTTTTCTGGTCCCTCTCCGGATGTCCTGGAGCTCTGTAGGGCAGGGGGTTCCTAGGGACACCTTGGTTCCATTGTGGTTGCTGAAACCTTTGGTCCCCCATGTAGCGATTGGGACCCCCTGCGTAAGCTACCTCCTCATGATGCTCTGTCATCCTGACTTGCTCTGTGTGTGGGCACTCAGGAGTGGTGTGCCGTTGTGATCCGCATTCTATGCAAGGCTGGTTGACAGAGAGATACTTTACTTGCTTAAGGAGCTTCTTATTCTGGTCTCTGTAGTACTGCTCCCTTACATCAGGATCAATCTCTTTAGGAGAATCATAGAGGGGCATGGATGGTGCTGGCCTGGCGTATGGGTTCTCTTCATAGGTTGCAGTAGACCCATACTTGTTGTCATAGGTGGTGAGCTTCTCTAGCACACCCCACGCGTCACTTGGCGGCATTGTCAGATACTCGTAGCGAGTATAATGGTTGATTCTGTCCTTGGTGACTTGATCAAGAGAGTTGAAGAAGATCTCCTGAATGACGTAGGGTGGCTGTCCATGAGTAGGGCTAGATCGCAGAAGTTCCTTGTAGCGCTCCCATGCCTTTGCCAGCGGTTCCCCTTGCTTCTGTTTGAAGGCGGTGATTTTCTGGCGGAGATGTGCTGTTTTGGCGGGTGGGAAGAATTTTTTTAGAAACTCTTGCTCTAGTTGGGCCCATGTTGTTAGGGATCTTGGTTTCAGCCCTTCAAGCCACTTCAGTGCAGGTCCAGCGAGAGACCAGCGAAAAGCCTTCATCTTGACATATTCCAAAGTTGTACCTTCAGCAAGAGTACGACACATGTCAGAAAAGTTTGTAATATGTTCAAGAGGACACTCATTAAATCTACCAAAAAAAGGCATTATTTTTAAGCTCTATAAGAAATTGAGTGCGAATTTCAAAAGAGTTTTAAGGGATAAGAATCGCCGATTCAGGCACGACGAGAGTTGGGTGCATATAGTCCTCTGCCGTGGTTGGGTATTGGGCAAGCTCAGCCTGTGCTTGTTCCCTTGCTGCTTTCTCAGTGGCGATAGCAGCATCTTTAGCGGCCAATTCCCTTGTAAGCCTTGCGATCAGCTGTTCCTGTGTCTCCGCAGCTGCCATGGCTCTTTGCAGTTTAGCTCTGATGTGTAGAAGGCGCTCTGGTTTGTCTAAGCCGTCAAACTCAGGTGGTTGACCAGAACGACGCATACACCTGAAAAGTAACTCAAAGAAAAAGTGAGAACTGACTACCTAAGGCGCGATTGATAGCTTCCCCAGCAACGGCGCCAATTTTGTTGTTGCAGGACGATGGTCAAGTGTGAAATAAATATAGAATAAAGATCAGACTGACTTCCCTGTCTCAGCAAATAAATACAAGACTTCCTCCCGTTGTAGTAGAAGGTTGTCAGGATCGAATCCACGAGGAAGCACGTCAGCAATTCTTAGGTAGCTATAGATCTCACATACAAAGCAGCAGAAAGACAGAAATAAAAGCAGAAAAGACCAAGCAAAACAGAAACAAAAGCAAAGACAGAAAATAGCGAAAGAAAGTAAAGAACAAAGCAAGACAGAGGCACTCGATCTCGAATAAGCCTACTCGAGATCGACAACAGAAAGTCGACAAAAGAAAACAGAAACTGAAAAATCGACAATAGAAGAAAACTCAACTCGACCTAGACAAGCCCCTACTCGAGATCGACTAAGGCTGTACTCGATCTCGACAAGTTCCTTCTCTATCTCGACTAGAACACAGAAAACGTAAATTGCAAATTCGAACCCAAAACTCAGATTTCTGACGAGATAAATTCAATATATAAAAGACTTCCAAGGCCAGGGTATCAACACCACAACGATAATCATGCAAAGTAACACATAAAGGCATAAAAGATCATGTTTTCCATCAAAATAACTTTCGTTATTAACAAATAGGCATATAGAGGCTTTCGCATAAACCCTAATTGTTACTAACCCTTTTTCACATAATTAATCCAAGTTGCATTAAGATCACTTTCGCTTCAATAACACAAACAAGGATCACCTTCAACTCTCGCAAAAGAATCATGCTCATAGGGATAGAAGATGAATTGCATAACAAAATCTGACCTTTACCGCATCACCTCACATGGCCACCGTCAGGCTCACCCCAGCCCCAGAAGTGGGTGGACTACTCGCTCTTCATCATCAAGAAAGACATTAAATAACAAAAGAAACTAACTTGCATTGAATTAAATAAAGAAAGCTTACAACCAACAAGACAAATCCGCTTTTGCCTTTCCACCTTGCTTGCTTACAAACTCTCTCTCTCTCTACTCCTACCTACTTGAATGAAATTGATTGTGTTTCTGAATTGGAATGAATGAAAAACCAGCCCCTAGGGCTTTATTTATAGCCTTCTATTCCTTGCTAATCAAGGATAGAATCTTCTATCTATATCTAAAATTATATCTTAAATGCTTTATGATAAATAAAAGAAATAAGGGAAATAAATCTAAAAGGAAAAGATAAATCTAAACTAGGTAATATGTCTTCATGTTGATAGATCTTCTTTCCATAGATAGACTTGATCAATTTTGGATAGAATCTTCGGCCTTCTCGACTTCCTTCGTTCCCAAGTAACTCCAAGTCTACTCGGACTGCTCACGTCGACGCGTTTCTGGAATCTGGTCTACTCGATCTCGACAAGGGCTTGTCGATCTCGACTAGGATTCATCGTCGACTGGACTTCTCGGGTGACTTTGCTCGACAGGCTCGGATCTGGGTTCCTGGCGCTCGTTGATCGCGACTAGGTCTCCTCGAGATCGACTAGGGGTGTGGTCGAAGACGGCTCTCTGGTGATGTCGAGGACTCCTCCTCGGCATGGACTCGGACTAGGGCATAGTGGCTCATCGATCTCGACAAGGCGTACTCGAGATCGACTAGGGTTGCTCAGCGCCTTCGTCCTCGGCTTCTCGACTAGTTTTACTCGAGATCGAGTAGGGTTCCGGAGCTGGGTTGGTCTGGCTCTCGACTTTGCTCCTAGTCGACAAGGCCTGTGCTCGGACATGTTCGTCGAGATAGAGTAAGGTCTACTCGAGATCGAGTAACCTTGGCTCTCATCTTGATTCGATCGGTTCCGCTGCTTCTTTGACCTTGGACTTCTGAAGTGGATTTCCGAGCTTTTCCGACCTTCCTTAGAATTGCTGTAAAATGTCTCGAATTCTGCGAATTTAAACAGAAACTGGTGTAGATTCCATAATTTGGCAAATAAACATAAACTACATAGATTCTGTACTATCTTAGCCCAAATGAATGAAATGTATGCAGAAATTGATATAAACTTAAGTGTAAAACATAGCAGATTCAGCTCACAACAGCTCTCTTCTCTTCGATGGTGATTGCTCCAATTGAAAACTTAATTAAACTAACCCTAGAACATTCTATTTATAAGCCTAATGTCTTCCATAAAAGGTAGATAAAAGATAGAAACTTCCTAAACAAACTAGATAAAAGATAGAACTTTCCTAAATTAATTCAGCGTCGGATTCCGCTGGCAGCGAGAAATTCCGCTGGCAGGGAATGGCCTTGATTGAGCTCCTGTTGGATTTCCGCTACCACCTTGATAGCACACTCGCTGGCAGCGTCTTTCATGCCTTAGAATTTTCTCGAGCTTCTCTGAGTCCTTCCTTTCCGCTGGAGCGAGCCGCTGAATCCGCTTCCGCGAGACGCGCCTTCCGCTGGAGCGAGTTCATCCATCCGCTGGAGCGAGTTGCCGAGCTTCGTCGTCCTGGTGATTCTCGCTGGCAGCGGATTTTTCCGCGGCAGCGAACGTCTCGCTGCAGCAGGACTAGGCGCTAGCAGCGGACACCGCTGCTTGCTCTTCCTCTCTCGTTGGCTCTCTTTCGCTGGCTCCCTCTTCCTCTCTCGCTGGCTCTCTCGCTGGCTTGCCGGGCTTCATGCTTCTAGTTCCACTCGCTGGAAGCGAGTGAAATCCCGCTAGAAGCGAAATATGCCCAGAGACTTAATTCTTCATCGTTCTTCCCTTGTTCTTTCTTTCCTCCTTTCTTTCTCTTCTTAGCTTGATTTCATGACTTCACTTGGCCATGTTTAACAGCTTTTCCTTGCTTTCCACCATGTCGGATCTACGATTCTGCACAATTCAACCGAAATAGCGTAGATTCCGAACTTTTCCACAAAAAGAGTTTAATCTAAATTAACACTAAAATATGCATATTCTACAATGTAAATGTAACTAAATTATCCTATAATGCCCATTAGAAATGTGCATTATCAAACTCCCCCACACTTAACCTTTTGCTTGTCCTCAAGCAATGCAAAATAAAGAAGATCAAAACCATCATCCCACACATATGACCTTCAAGCACTAACCTTGTCAAAAGCAACATCAAAGTGGAGGAGCCATGAACACGAAAGCTAACATCCTAGCAAGTATATGAACGATTCAAAATAAGGCACATATCATCCAACCTCACCGGAATTTTGTGTTTGCTCTCACTCTCATTGTGTTTTAGGCTTAGCAATATATCTCTCGACTCAATCCAAAATGCAAAGAGCTACATAGAAATTGACACATATATCACATATTCTCCACCGCGGATGCCATCACTCACAAGCAACATCAAAAGGTCTTTTATCAAGGTTGTAATGGGGCTTGGTAAGGAATTCAGGGCAAGGAGAATTTATGGTCATGTGGTGCTCAAAATCCGGGAATCAAGATCCTAGATAATCAAACATCAACCATCCACTCTCTCAAAAACATCATCTTAAACTCAAGTTCTCACAACAACTTTACAAAAGACATTCACTTCTCAACCAAAGATTATTTATAACTCTCACATTCATAATGAAAATAAAAGGCTCAAACTCATGCTTTTTTTCTCTTTTCTTCTTCTTTTTTTTTCTCTTTTTTTTTCATTCATTTATTTTTTTTTCTTTAGAGCCAAAACAATAATGCACAATGTGAGGAATAAAACTAAAATTACATACTTATCCAAACTTGTAACCTTCTCAACAAAATCTCTTTCCCACTCAACCAAATCAATCATTCACCAACTCTAATCCCAATTCCCGGATAGGGTAAGGCTCATCATCGGCTAGAGATAAATTTTTTGTGGAACTTCAAAGAAAAGGCTAAGGCTCAAATTTGCTACAAGCAAAGGACACATATGTAGGGTGGATATGGATAATAATATGGCTAAGAAAATCATGCCTCTATCATTTGAAACTCATAAGCAATAGACATATAAATTCGGCCTCAAATATAGATAACAATGTCAATCTCAAGAGGTAAGTGCATAAGGACAGTGTAATGTCACACAAGAAAGCAAAAGGGAATAAATATGAAGAAAATCCCTTATAAGGCCAAAATTTCTCACTAGGACAAGTTTTGTTAGATTTCAATAGTGCCAAAAAGAATCATACTTGCTCAATTAAAATAACAAGTCATGCTCCCAAAAAAATCATCTCAAGTATGTGACAAGATTAGCCAATTCAAACATATCATGGGATTTATAGGTTAAGCTCCAAAACTGAAATAAAATAGAGGACAAATAAGGCAAGATGGGTATTTGAATAATACATGAATGCAATGCATGATATTTTTGGGTTTTTTGAATTCTTTCAATTTTTTTTCTTTTTCTAATGCAATATAAATGCTAGAAATAAACATGATATGCATATGAAAATTTTAAATATGACCTAACTAATGCAATATGTACACTAAACCCCTCCCCCACACTTGAATATTTCATTGTCCCTAATGAAATAAAGACAAAAAAAATAAACAATTAAAATAGGTGAGGGAGAAGGGAACTCACGAGCTCAATATGGTGGTGGAAATTGGGTTTGCCACCCAAAGAGTGCCAAACCGTTGAATTGGGCCAAGATCTCCTCATGATTCTTTCGTTGTTGCTCCATGAGAATGTTATGGTTCTCCGCAATTTGTCGGTCCGTGGCATCTTGACGCTCGGTGATTTGACGGAAGACACTCTCAAAATACCCATGAGAGGGAAATCCATCATAAGACTCGCCATGGTATCCTCCATGTGAAGAACTAGCTCCCCCGCCATAAGACACTTGTGGATGGAATGTCTCCACTGGCATTTTCGGCTCATACTCCATCTCCGTAGGTTCTTCATAATGCTCCTCATAAGCATCTCCGTCGTTAGCGTTCGGAGGTGGGCCCAAAGGTAAGGCGTCGGATGGAATATATAAATCGGCGGGGGACGGACCGGTGGGTAGTGGGCAAGGGAGTACCAAAGTGTGGGACTTATTTACCCCGGCATACCAAATGAAGCTCCACCCATAATCACTTTCCCTCACGATGTTAGCCTTCTTTAGCGAAGCCAAATTGAGCCTATAGTTGTCCGCACAAGGGACATAGGCATTCAAATCAATGTCAAGCTCCAATTCAAGCAAGGTAATTAAGCCTCCAAAGCCAATCTTCACCTCTTCCTTCCTTGAATGCTTTTTAGTAGCCTCGCTACAAGCGGCAAAGAAGAGCTCCACCCAATCCGGGGTCTCATGTGCTTTGGGCAATAAGCAAGTCATCCATGCCCAACTTCCTTTGGAAACCTTGTTGATCTCGGCATGCCCGAAAAAGGTGTTGTTCAAGACCTTGTGGCAAAGTCTAAGGGAAGGGTGGACGATGCTATAATTGTAGTCATTGCCGGAGGTCATGACCTTTTGTGTGACTTCCAACCATCGTTGTTGAGGGGTGGAGCTACGAGGCAATTCAGACCAACGGGCGGAGGGATTGCCCGTGATCCCAAACACATTCTTCAATTCTTCAAAAGTCATAACTTGATTCGCCCCACCCAATCGAAAAGTAAAACTATCCTCACTAGCCAATGCAAAGGTTGCCAAAAACTCCCTCACCAAATCCGGATAAGTGCGGACACACTTGTCTATCAAACCATCAATATCTACAATGCCCATAAATGTCCGCACACTCTCCTCAAGTCCCAATAATCTCAATGTGGGGATATCAAAAAATTTCGTCGAAATATACCGACGAGCATCAAGATCGTCCCACCTAGTCCTTTGAGCTCTAGTCAAACCTCTAGGCCTAACCATCGGAGGAGAAGCCATAATAATTAAAATCAAAGGATGAAGATCGAGAACTCACAAAGAAGTCGACTCACTGCAGGTTTTTCGCTGGCAGCGAATGGAATCCCGCTGGAAGCGACCCGAGTCAGGCCGGGGAAGCTGCGCTTTGGATGAGACTCGCTGGCAGCGAAGAATACTCGCTGGCAGCGAACAGGGTGACACCGACGAGCTCCGGAGCTGCTGCGTAATGGATGCGACTCGCTGGCAGCGACTGGGATTTCGCTGCAGCGACTTGGATCAACTTTCGGGCTCGGTGGCTCTGCAGTGTCGCTGGTGGCGGCTGTGGTGGCGGCTACTATTCAGCGGGAGCGAGTCGGAGCTTCCGAGACTGTGGTGTCGTTGTCCGGACGTCGGAATGCAAAGAGTCCTTCACGAAAGTTTCCCAACTCGACCCGATCTACGCAATGGCAAAAGAATAAAAGGGATTTGGGTGATTTTTTGGTTATGTGGTGGTTGATGGGTGGTCGGAATGTCTTGAATGTGGTGTGGTTGCGTAGATCGGCTTGTCAGGAGTCGGAATCCGGTGCCGGAATTTGGTTTCGAGGTGGCGGAGATGGTGGTGTGGCTATGGAGGTGGGAAGCTTGGAGGTTCTTCAATGGAGGTTTAATGGGGTTTTGGAAGGAGGAAGAAGATGGTAAAAATGGAAAGTGGGGGATGATGAAATATGAATAATGGGTAAAAAGGAAAGTGGTTAAAAGGTAAGTGGGTAAAAAGGGGTAAAATGGATTCTCAAATATTTTATTCTTTTTTTTTTTGAAAATCCGGATGGGGTCCCAGGTTGTCTTCGAAGGACAGCGAAACTCGCTGCCAGCGGGTCGGTTCGCTGGCAGCGAATGGTGTTGTTGTGCCTGGATGCTCCTCGGTCACTGATGGCTGCTCTCGCTGGTAGCGAATTGGGTTCGATGCCAGCGAAAACTGCCCAGTGCTTCCTTTTTCCGACTTCTTCTCCTAACCCAGCAAGGTTAGCTCCCCACTATTCCGAAAGAAAAAATCTATCTAATTTAATAAGGAAATTTCTAACCTAATTAGATAAATAAATAAACTAAAATTAATTAACTAACTATGAAAGTGAAATTGCAAGATAAAAAAACTTACCTCGGGTTGCCTCCCGAGAAGCGCCCTTGTTTTATGTCGTAGGCTCGACGGTATGACCCCTCAATGAGTCTCCTTTGTAGGCTCTTGGAGGTTCATCTCCTCCATGATCTTGTCGGAGAAGCTATCATAGTAGCGTTTTAGCCGGTGGCCATTTACCTTGAACACGTGTGCATTCTCCTCATCCTTGATTTCTACTGCTCCATGTGGATATATGTGCATGATGGTGTAGGGACCTCTCCATCTTAAGCGTAGCTTTCCCGGAAAAAGATTAAGGCGAGATTGATAGAGAAGTACCTTGTCACCTACCTTATAATCCTTTCTCAAGATGTGCTTGTCATGCCATGCTTTGGTCTTTTCTTTGTAAGTGATGGCATTGTCATATGCATCCCAACGAATCTCCTCTAATTCTTGAACTTGGAGCTTGCGGAATTCGCCAACCTCATCTACTCTCATGTTGCATTCTTTCACTGCCCAATAGGCCTTGTGTTGGAGTTCTACAGGAAGATGACATGCTTTTCCATAAACCAAGCGGTAAGGAGACATACCTATTGGTGTTTTGTAGGCCGTGCGATATGCCCAAAGAGCATCATCTAGCCGTTGGCTCCAATCTTTTCGGTTTGGTGCAACCGTCTTCTCCAAGATTCTCTTGATCTCTCTATTTGACACTTCGGCTTGCCCATTGGTTTGAGGGTGATAGGCGGTGGATACCCTATGTGTGACATGATATTTCTTCAAGAGAGCGGCCACCGTCTTGTTGCAAAAGTGGGTACCTCGATCACTAATTAATGCACGTGGAATACCAAATCTAGTGAACAAATCCTTAAGGAATCCTGAAACCACTTTAGAATCATCAGTTTTGGTGGCCTTCGCCTCCACCCATTTGGAGACGTAATCCACCGCAAGTAAGATATAAAGATTCCCAAAGGAACTAGGAAAAGGTCCCATGAAATCAATCCCCCAAACATCAAAAATTTTACAAAACATCATCCTAGTTTGAGGCATCTCATTCCTAGTTGCAATATTCCCCATGCGTTGGCACCGATCACAAGATTTACAAAAAGCATATGCATCACGAAAAATCGTGGGCCAATAGAATCCCGAATCAAGTACCTTCTTAGCCGTTTTGTTTGGTCCAAAGTGTCCCCCACATGCATAGGAATGACAAAAGCTAAGGACGGACATTACCTCATTATCCGGAAGGCATCGCCGAATGATTTGATCCGCACAATGCTTCCAAAGAAACGGATCGTCCCAAACATAGAATCGGGCGTTGTGGCGAATCTTGTCTTTCTTGTACTTGGGAAAGTTTGGTGGAAACTCCTTCGTGACAAGAAAATTGACTATGTCCGCGAACCATGGCCGAGGAACGTTTGCTGGCATCAAAGACACAGGAGTAAAGGAGTCCGGACACACCTTCTGGGCAGAATCCGCTGGCAGCGAGTCAGGTTCGCTGGCAGCGAATGGAGTCAGAATGTGAGCTGGTGCCGGCGACTGGAGAGGTTTGCTGATGACTTGACTCGCTGGTAGCGGGTCGGGTTCGCTGTGAGCGAGTTGGATCCGCTGGCTTACAGGAGTCTTCGCTGTCAGCGAGTCTTCAGCACAACTTGATTTCGATGTCGAACTCGCTCAAGAGCAAGATCCACCGAATAAGCCTTGGTTTGGCGTCCTTCTTCTTCATGAGGTACCTAAGGGCTGCATGATCGGAGTAGATTGTTACCTTTGCACCTAGCAAGTATGCGTGGAACTTGTCCAAGGAGAACACCACGGCCAATAGCTCCTTCTCCGTGGTTGTGTAGTTTCGTTGGGATCCATTTAACATCATTGAAGCATAGTAGATGACGTGTGAGGCTTTGTCAATCCTTTGTCCAAGAACCGCTCCGACGGCGTAGTCGCTAGCATCACACATTAGCTCGAATGGGAGGGTCCACACCAGGGCTTGAATGATTGGTGCGGTGACAAGACGACTTCTCAACTCGTGGAAAGCCTCCTTACACTTCTCATCAAACTCAAATGTGGTGTCTTTCTTGAGGAGTTCACAAAGAGGTGTGGTGATCTTGGAGAAATCCTTGATGAATCGGCGATAAAATCCTGCATGACCAAGGAAAGAGCGAACTTCGCGCACATTAGTAGGGCAAGGAAAAGATTGAATGATGTCAATCTATGCCTTGTCAACCTTAATTCCCTTTCGGGAGACGATGTGTCCTAAAACATTCCCTTGCTCAACCATAAAGTGACATTTTTCGGAATTCAAAACCAAATTTGTTTCAACACATCTTTTTAAAACCAATGCCAAATGGTCTAAGCAAGAGTTGAAGTCATCGCCATGAACGGTAAAATCATCCATAAAAACTTCAATGAACTTTTCAATATACTCGGAGAAAATACTTACCATACACCTTTGGAATGTGCCCGGAGCATTGCATAGTCCAAAAGGCATTCGGCGATATGCAAAAGTGCCAAAAGGACATGTTAATGTTGTTTTCTCTTGGTCCTCCGGTGCGATGGCAATTTGAAAGTAGCCCTAGTAGCCATCCAAGAAACAATAGTAAGCTCTTCCGGCGAGGCGCTCCACCATTTGGTCAATAAATGGGAGAGGAAAGTGGTCCTTGCGAGTCTCCGCGTTCAATTTGCGATAGTCGATGCAAACTCTCCATCCGGTTTGGACTCACGTGGGCACTAGCTCTCCTTCTTTGTTCTCTACGACCGTGATGCCTCCTTTCTTTGGAACCACCTGCGTAGGACTAACCCATTTACTATCGGAGATAGGATAGATCATACCGGCTTGTAGTAGCTTTAGAACTTCCTTCTTGACCACCTCCATCATTGGTGGGTTGAGTCTCCTTTGGGGTTGTCTTGATGGTTTGGCTCCTTCCTCCAAGAGTATGCGATGCATGCACATGGTTGGGCTTATTCCTTTGATGTCCGCAATTGTCCATCCAAGGGCCGTCTTGTGTTCCTTAAGCATCGCTATCAATCTCTCCTCTTGCTCAAGAGTGAGCTTATTTGATATGATGAACGGCAAGGTATCTCCATCCCCCAAGAAGGCATACTTGAGGTGATCCGGCAATGGTTTAAGCTCTATCACGGGTGCCTGAACAATAGAAGGTAAAAGCCTCTCGCTTGGGAGGGTTAGTGTTAAGGCATCATTTCTTTGGTGAGTATGTTGTGCCTCTAATGCTCCCAAAACTTCATGCAAGTAAGGTGAAATAGAATATTCCATTGAAAGCTCATCTAGAGGGGTTTCTAAAGCTACTTGCAATTCATCTTTTCCATTAAGCTCAAAAACATCTTCCACACAAGGTTCAATAGTATCAATAGCAAATAAAGAGTGTTCATCATGAGGATACTTCATTGCATCAAATATGCAATACTCTACCTTTTCGCCATCGAACTCCAAAGTGAGTGAACCGGCATAGACATCAATCTTTGTTCGGCCGGTCCTTAGGAAGGGTCTACCCAAGAGGATAGGCGCCTCCGCTAATCCATTCTCCATGTCCAAAACAAAGAAATCTGCGGGAAAGATTAGCTTGTCCACCATAACTAAAACATCTTCTACAAACCTCCTAGGATAGATTTGAGAACGATTTGCCAATTGGATCACAACTCTTGTTTCTTGCAAAGCACCAAGACCAAGCGATTTATAGAGGGAGCATGATATAACATTAATGGATGCTCCTAAATCTAGCAAAGCATGATTAAATTTAGCATCTCCAATTGTGCAAGGAATAGTAAACATACCCGGATCGCTACACTTTTCGGGCATATGCCTTTCTAACATAGCGGAGACATGTTCACTTACTTGAACTTTTTGCTTTCCCTTCAACTTTTGATTCCTCTTGACCGTGCATAATTCCTTCAAAAACTTTGCATAACGAGGAATAGCTTTAACTAGGTTGAGTAGGGGGGATGTTTACCTCACACTTGGTGAATGTTTCGAAGAGTTCGGTGTCGCTCTCCGGCCTCCTTGGATTCCTCAAAGCCTCCGGAAAGGGTGCCACCGGCTTAAAATCATCAAGAGGAGGTTTGGAATCGGCAACAGCGTGTCCGGACTTGGGGACGTCAGTTTTCTGGGCAGAATCCGCTGTCAGCGAGTCGTGTTTCGCTGGTAGCGAGTCAGGTTCGCTGGCAGCGAGTTGAGTTCCGCTGTCAGCGACTGGGATCGTACCTGGTTCAGGAGATGCATTCACCCCATTCGCTGCCGGCGAGTCTGGTTTCGCTGTCAGCGGAATTTGCACAGAACTTCTCTCCTCCTTGTTTTCTTCGTAGCCTTCTTCCATGATCTCTTCTAAGGCTTTTTTCTCACCCCTAGGTGCGACAAAAAGTTCCTTACCGCTCCTTAGGGTGATGACGCTCACGTTCTCCCTTGGGTTGACCACCACTTGTGGTGGTAGCTTGCCCGAGTCCTTTGCTTGTAATTCTCCAATTGCTTGAGCCATTTGGCCCATCATCTTCTCTTGTGCATTCATCTTCTCCGTTTGAGCTTTGAGAGTTTCTAGAATGAGCTTGTATGGATCCTCACCTTGTTGATTAGCTTGAGGAGCCCCCCTTTGATGATTATCATAGGGTGCTCTATATTGGGGTCCTCCTTGTTGATAGGGAGGTTGTTGTTGTTGTTGATTGAACCGGCCACCATAACTTTGTTGTTGAAAATTAGAATTATAGAGATTATTACCATAGTTGCGGCGTGGACCGTAGTCTCTCATAGCATTGACCTCCATGGCTCCATCTTGCACGTCGGCACATTGATCCATAGGGTGGGATGGGTCCCCACACAACCCACATGCTTTGAGTTATTGTTGTTGACCTCTTTGCAAAGTTAGATTCTTTAGAGCCTCTCTAATCTCCTTAAGCTCGTTTTGCATGCTTGATGTTGGGGAGTCCAAGTGTAAGACTCCTCTAGCTCTATGAGACCGTCGATATTGTTGAGAAGCATTAGCAAGCTCCTCAAATATCTCTATAGCTTCCTCCGGTGTTTTGTTGAGGATGTTCCCTCCACTAGCCGAGTTAACCGTCCCACGATCATTATCGAGTAGCCCCTCATAAAGATATAAGACCAAATCGTCATCCGAAAAGCCATGATAGGGGCAACTCGCTTTTAGCTTCTTGAATCTCTCCACATATTCGTAGAGAGTCTCCGTGGCCGATTTCTCAATGCTTGATATCTCCTTCTTCAAAATATTGTGTCTAGTGGCGGGGAAGTATTTGCGCAAGAAGGCCTTTTTCATCTCCAACCATATAGTAATGCTCTCCGTGGGTAAATAATAGAGCCAATCATTGGCCGCATCCTTCAAGGTGAATGGGAAGGCCTTTTTCATCTCCATCCATATAGTAATGCTCTCCGTGTGGTGGGAGCCTAATAGCCAATGGTTGTGTTTGTAAATTTGGCTCCTTTAGCTCCTTCAAAGTGCGTCGTTGTGGAACCACGAGCACATTGCCGCCGTTTGGCGGTGGTTGATTGTTGTTTCCGTTGTTGTCGCCCATCTCTTCTTCGTTTTCCGGGTTGGATGAGTGCTCTCTTCGCAACCTAGAAGTCGTTCTTTCAATTTCTGGATCAAAAGGTAAGAGATTGGAATTAGTAGAACGGGCGTGGACCATGCGAGTGGTCCACACAAAAGTTGATGATTAAACTACACAAAGAAATCTAATTAAATCTCCCTGGCAACGGCGCCAAAAACTTGACGGGATGAAAATCGTTGATTCCCAATCAAACAGTTCCCACTCTCACAAATTAGTATAATTGGCAAGAAAGGGGTCGAATCCTCGGGAGATTTAAGATTTCACAATGCAATTTGATCACCAACAAGTAACAAAAGTGGGAAAAGATGCGACTTTTAAATAAGAACAAGTAAAGTAAAGTAAAGATGGAATTTTGTTGTAAAATCAAAAGTAGAGAACGGTTCCACCTACGAATTCTTTGACATTGGTTGGCTTATCGATCATCGAATTCTTTTCAAGCTATTAACTTTCCTACAAATTCCTCTCGTCTTGGTTTATATAGATTAAAAGTCCTACTAGTCCAATTAATCCCTTACACCTCAATGCAATCATAACACGGTTAAGATTTAACAAAGAGATAGCACAACATCCCAAGAACTTGAGCACATAAATAACACCAATTAAACACGGTAAATTGATGTTTAAGTTATATGTCAACTCCCTACATAATCATGCTTCAAACACGGAATCCACAATCTTATGCATGCTACTATAGAAATAACGCAAATACGAAAGCATTAAATCTTAGCACGAAATCAATATTATCAAGTCGGCCAAGCAAGATAACATCAATAACATAACAATAAGCACAAGGAAGTTGAAGGAATTAAAATAGAGGAAAGATAACTTGAATTAAAAACTCACAATTCACCAACCAAGTCTCCGAAAACGTAGGCGAAAAACTAGGAAAATTAGCCACTCATGGCTTACCTAAGCTCTCTTCTCTTCTATGGTGATTGCTCCAATTGAAAACTTAATTAAACTAACCCTCGAACATCCTATTTATAAGCCTAATGTCTTCCATAAAAGGTAGATAAAAGATAGAAACTTCCTAAACAAACTAGATAAAAGATAGAACTTTCCTAAATTAATTCAGCGTCGGATTCCGCTGGCAGCGAGAAATTCCGCTGGCAGCGAATGGCCTTGATTGAGCTCCTGTTGGATTTCCGCTACCACCTCACTAGCACACTCGTTGGCAGCGACTTTCATGCCTTAGAATTTTCTCGAGCTTCTCTGAGTCCTTCCTTTGCGCTGGAGCGAGCCGCTGAATCCGCTTCCGCGAGACGCGCCTTCCGCTGGAGCTAGTTCATCCATCCGCTGGAGCGAGTTGCCGAGCTTCGTCGTCCTAGTGATTCTCGCTGGCAGCGGATTTTTTCGCGGCAGCGAACGTCTCGCTGCAGTGGGACTAGGCGCTAGCAGTGGACACCGCTGCTTGCTCTTCCTCTCTCGTTGGCTCTCTTTCGTTGGCTCCCTCTTCCTCTCTCACTGGCTCTCTCGCTGGCTTGCCGGGCTTCATGATTCTGGTTCCACTCGCTGGAAGTGAGTGAAATCCTGCTAGCAGCGAAATATGCCCAGAGACTTAATTCTTCATCGTTCTTCCCTTGTTCTTTCTTTCCTCCTTTCTTTCTCTTCTTAGCTTGATTTCTTGATTTCACATGGCCATGTTTAACAGCTTTTCCTTGCTTTCCACCATGTCGGATCTACGATTCTGCACAATTCAACCGAAATAGCGTAGATTCCGAACTTTTCCACAAAAAGAGTTTAATCTAAATTAACTCTAAAATATGCATATTCTACAATGTAAATGCAACTAAATTATCCTATAATGCCCATTAGAAATGTGCATTATCAAACATCTATCTATATCTAAAACTTTCTATCTAAAAGCATAAGATAAAACATTGATGATAAAGGAAATAAATCAATAAGGAAACTAGAACTAAAGTGGATAAATCCTTCTTCGACTTGATAGATCTTCATGTGGATGGATAGAATTCCACATATCTTCACTTGCAATCATTCTATCTTCTAGGACACCACTCGATCTCAGACTCGGACTCGTCACTAGGCTACTAGAAATCGAGTAGAGTTACTCGACGTCGACTAGCGTTTTCTCTTCCTGGGTTGCAATCGAGCTCGACTACACGGTGGGCTCGACCTGTGTACTCGACGTCGACTAGGAGTAATCGACGTCGTGTAGATCTCTTCGTCTCGAGTGATTGACTGCTCGACTCTGTGTGGATTTGTCGTCCAAAGTACTCAACGTCGACTAGAGGTACTCGACGTCGAGTAGAATCGTCAGTTTCCAGCATTTTGCTCCATTCTTGAAACGCACTTTCCCGAGTCCTCGTTCGTCGGATTGACGCATATGAGTATGCGTTGGAAAGCTCTTTTTGAGTATGCGTTGGAAAGCTCTTTCCCACGCATATGAGTATGCGTTGGAAAGCTCTTCCAGCATTTTGCTCTTTTTGACGCATATGAGTATCCATTGGGAAGACATCAAAGCTTGATTCAGAATGATGAATGGCAAAAATTGGGCTTTCCTGCAGCTGCACTATCCTTAGCTACTTCATGACTTTCTTTTAAGCTCCAAAGTGCGTCCGATTTTAGCGAAATTAAATAGAAACTAGTGTAGACTCCATAATTTGGCAAATAAGTGTAAACTACATAGAATTTGTACTATTCTAACCCGAATGCATGAAATGCTTATAGAAATTGATATAAAGGTGAAGGTAAACCATGTCAAGTTCAATTAAAGCTTCCATGATACTAATCAGCAATTTCAATGGGGGTGATTTTATAAACTTTGGAAAACATTCATACAAGCATATAAACATCAATGATAATTCCAAAGTAGCCATGTATAAGCAATTCGATAATAAATATGCACATATGTTCCAATATAGTCAAATATGTATGAAGTAATCCATTCCCTCACCCTATACTTAAACATTACAGTGTCCTCACTGTATAAAAATAAGGGTAAAGAAAGAAACTCACTAGACAGGTATGCAGAACGTCGGAATCGAGTGATGATGTTGTGTGCAGAAGTGGTCGATTTCGAGGATGGGTAGTCGACGTCGACTACAGGTACTCGACGTCGAGTACAGCGGCAGCCTTCAGGGTGATCCTCGTCGTCCACAAGCTTGTTTCCTCGATGGGGGTAGTCGACGTTGAGTAGGGTACTCGATGGCGAGTACTTCTGCAACGTCTTTTCCCTGCAAAATTCGTTAGAAAAGACAATAATCCACAATAGAAAAATAAAAAAATAATAATATTTAAAACAAAAACCAACAGTATCTAAAACCCTAAGAAATAAGAAATAGCGGTTTGCCTCTCGTAAGCACTAAATTTTAAGTCTTTAGCTTGACCTACTTCCCTTTAAGTCTTAGCCTGACTCATCTTTGTCCGGAGGTATAGGTGGATCTGGTGGTTCCTCCGGTGGTGGGAAGCGTGGGATGTCATCCGGGAACATCGTGTGAAGAAGTTTAAATCTCCCCGAGTGAACGCTCCATGGCTTCACCCATTCGTCTTCCTGGGCTTCAGCTGGCCTGCATAAAGGAAGATATAAAGACAATTCACATACCTCATCATTGTCTCTCTTCTGCTGTATAGGTTGACTTGTTTGCACATCTCTACCACAGCAAAACGACGGAGTCGGAAGAGATACTTCCATCTCATCCTTTGGAGATTCATGCCACTTTGCGAGGACCCCATACTTGAACACGAATATCGGTTGCTCAAATCGTCGGGGATGGCCTTCACCTTATAAGGCAAAAGTGACTTTGAAACAACATGGGCAACGACGTCCGACTTCTTATTTTCTAGCTCTTCTTCTTCTTGGGGTCCTTCAAATGGTTTTTCAAAGACAGATAGAAAAGTTGGAATTGAGATCGCGGAAGGACATACCTGGGTATCGACTGGAGATAGGTCGATATCGACTGGAGATGGGTTCACATCGACTAGGTGTTGGTCGAGGTCGACCTCAGGTTCAGATTCTTCTTTTAGCGTGATTGGGGCTTCTGGCTGTGATTTTTACAAATATTGTAGCTTCCTAAATGCGTGTACTCCCTCAAGCCATGCCTCCTCATCAACCATGTATAGCCATCTCAAATATTCCAATTCTTTTGCATATTCTCTCTCTTTTTCCATTTCGTCCCATGCTTCGTAACACTCGAAGATGTCCTGCATATACATGTAGAAGAAAACTCAAAGAAAAACGTGAAATAAAGCTATCTAATTGCTGTAGAAGGAAATCGATTTCAATAAATAATAATATAAATCAAACCAGATTAGTGCCCACGCAAATAATTACAAGACTTCCTCCCGATGTAGCAAAAGATAGTCAGGATCGATCCTCGAGGAAGCGTGTCAGCGGATCTTAGGTAGCAGGCGAATCTCACGAACAGAAGTCGACTCCAGAGTACTCGACCTTGACTAGTTGTGGTCGACAGGGGTCAGGCACAGTCGAATTCGAGCAAGCAAGGGGCACTGGGGTAGTTGATGTCGAGGAACCTACTCCACGTCGAGTAAGGTTTGTCGTAGTCGAGTAGTCCTAGTCGAAATCGAGTACCTGCAAAAACACAAACGAGCAGCGATCTTGCTTGATCGAGTATTAGTGGTCGACGTCGACTAGATTAGTCAAAGTCGAGTAGATGCGCAGAAACGTAACGAAAACTAAAGTTCGCAGATTTCGAGATAAACAAACATGTCAAAAAAAAAATTCCAAGACCGGGGTTTGCAACAACGATAACCAAGCATGCATAAGACAAGAGAAAGAGAAATAATCATGCAATCACATCAAAGGAACAAGCTTTTTGTTAGGAGGTAAATCGAGTTTGAAATATAAATCTCAAATTCGACTCCTTGTTCTCCGCAAATTAATTACAAGACTTCCTCCTGCTGTAGTAGAAGATAGTCAGGATCGATCCACGAGGAAGCGTGTCAGCACCTGCCTTTTCAGTTCCAAATCTCAAAGAAACAGTAACACAGAAGAAAGCGAAAACAGAATAGAAAATAGAAACTTGGTCGATATCGACCCAATTCACTCGATATCGACTAAAAAAATCGACCTCAGTAACTTAATATCGACTAGAACAGAAACTTAAAACTCAAAATTTGTGAAATAAATCAATAAAATAAAGACTTCTAAGATCAGGGTTTCAACACCACAACGATAACCATGTAAAATAACACATAAAGGCATAAAAGATTATGCTTTTCATCAAATAACTTTCGTTATTAACAAATAGGAAGATAGAGGCTTTCGCATAAACCCTAATTGTTACTAACCCTTTTTCACATAATTAATCCAAGTTGCATTAAGATCACTTTCGCTTAAATAACACAAACAAGGATCACCTTCAATTTTAGCAAAAGAATCATGCTCATAGGGATAGAAGACTAAATGCATCCAAAGATTGTACCTTTACCGCATCACCTCACATGGCTACTGTCGGGCTCACCCCGACCCTAGAAGTTGGGTGACTACTCACTCTTCATCATCAAGAAAGACATTAATAATAAAAGGGAACTAAATTGCATTAAATAAAATCAAACAAGACTTACAACGGAATAAAGCCAACTCCGCTAATGCTTCACAAACTCTACTCGGCTCCAAGACTCTCTCTCTACTCCTACTCGACTTTCTCTCTCTATTTGGCTTTGCTTTGCTTGGATTGATTGAATGAATAAAATTCAGCCCCTAATGGCTTATTTATAGTGTTCATTCCCTAGATAATTAGGAAAGAAAACTATATCTATATCTAAGTCTATCTATCTATATCTAAGGATTAAATTATGGAAATAAAAGAAATAAATCTAAAAGGGAACTTTATCTAAAGTAGATAAATATCTCTTCCATCTTGATAAAACTTGATTAATCTCCTCTTGTGGATATCTCCAGTGAACTTTGGATAGAAATTGGATTAGAGCTCGGATATGCTCGAAATCGGCCACTGGGTTCAGGTCGATATCGACCAACATAGGTCGATATCGAGCTTGTCTTCTCAGCTTCACTTCAGATACTCGATATTGGCCTCCAGGAGAAAAATCGACTAAATGTGACTCGATATTGACCAGCTTAGGTCGATATCGACTTGCATTTTCCTCTGCTCCAGCTTCTGGTCGATTCCCAGATCTCGGCTCGGTTTGGTCAACTCGATATCGACCTAGTGTGGTCAATATCGACCAACTCTCTTCTTCTTCACTCGATTCTGGCTCTTCGGGTGGAAATCGACTAGCTTCGTCGACATCGACCAAGTGTGGTCGATATCGACCAGATGGTGTCGACTTGATTTTCTCGTTTCCAGCTCGATTTGTCCTGGTTCCGCTACTCCTTGACCTCGGACTTTCTGAAAATTGCCTCGATTTCTGCGAAATTAAACAGAAACTGGTGTAGATTCAATAATTTGGCAAATAAGCATAACCTACATAGATTATGAACTATTCTTGCCTAAATGCATGAAATGTATGCAGAAAACGATAGAAAAGTAAGTATAAAACATGGTGATTTAGGCTCACAACAAATACCCCATACTTAAGCTTGCTTGTCCTCAAGCAATACTTTTAATTGTCATTCAGGGGAAGAATTCAAACTCTCAACATATTAGATTCATTCTTATATGTCCCTGCAATCAATTACCATCCTTGAAAAGGTACTTCTGTCACAAATCCATGCATGTGCAATGAAATGCAACATCTACTCAAAAAGGAGGGTTATGCAAAACATTCATAAGTGACAAAGCATTAATAATCAAGAGGACTTTAATTTAAGCTCAATAAGGAGTAGATTGGTAAAAGGCTAAAGGTGGGCAATTTTTGGCCATGTGGTGCTATTGATCCGGGGAAATGGAGTAATTTCCAAATTTTCATACCACATTCCTTCTTCCTTAGAATCATCACCTTTCGCTCATTCGCTCATTGCTTTTTTCAATATTATGCTTTAACCTCACTAACCTCAGCACTGCCTTCTCGCTAGTCACAAACATGGGTGTCATGAATGGCCCCGGATACTTAGTGCTTCGGACTCCTCACATTGTGTCCCATCTCGCCAAACTATTATCTCAGCGAGCAGGGTCGATCTACCTTTATCTCCTGAGGTGACCGGATTTTTTTTAACTCATTAAATTTTCCATATATTTTTTTCAATTTACTGCCAAACTCCAATAATAATAATAACAACACAACAACCATATAATAATCTCCATAATGTGACATCATTCTCAACATAATCCCCGGATAGGAGATAAGGTAAAGAATGGGCAATATTTTGATCATGTGGAGCAAAATATACGATAAGGCTCAATATGGCTCTTGTGATGCATAAGCATAGGTAAAGGCTAGGATATAACAATATGAGCATTATATGGAAATATAAAGTCCTCCATCCTCTTATCATGCAACATGTCAAAAGCAACCTCAAATTTTACCTCCTTTCATGGTTTTCAATAAAATATGCACTTCATTGTGACTTCCCTTTACTAGGCAATTTTATGCTATATCTCTATTGAATCAAATTTTGCATCGTCGAGTTCAATAAAGCTTCCATGACACTAATAAAAAACATTTAGTTGGGGTCATTTTTATAAACTTTGGAAATCATGCATGTAAGCACATAGATTAATAATGAATTCCAAAGTAGCCATGTCTAAGCAATTCATGAGATAAACTTTAAATATGCATGCAAAATGTCAAATATGTCAAATATGCACAAAGTAAGCCCTTCCCCCACCCCATACATAAACATTACAGTGTTCTCACTGTATAAAAAATAAGGGTAAAGAAAGAAACTTACTAGACAGGTGTGCATGATGTCAGAAGTCGAGTGCCTTGCTGCTCTTTTCCTTATTCCCGAAAAAATTAGAAGAGAAATACCCACAATAGAAAATATAATGTCCAAAACCAAAATCAAAAGCAAAAGTGTCCAAAAATCCCAAAAATAAATGTCTATTTACAAGCTCTAGACTTTATAGTCGCTAGGCCGACTGCTCCAAGCTCAAGGTGGCATTTGCAGGGCCCATGTAGCTTGGGCTTCAAACAGGTCCATTCTTGTCCATCAACTGCAGTCCTCCGGAATGGATCTTGTTCACTATGAAAGGTCCCATCTTCTTCTTCTTGAACTTGTTGGGGAACCAATGATCATTTGATTTGGAGACATAGACCTTGTCTCCTACTTCGTATTCCTTAGGCTCATCATTGGAAACCCTGCAAAAGCGCACATAGCAAGGCAAACCTCTCCCATGTATAGATAGATCTTTAATTGAAATAGGAGAAGAAAGAAACATACCTTGGCTTACATTTGCAGATTCGGACTCGGGGGCCTCCTGAGGTTCTGGTCGATATCGACCTGCATCAGTCGATATCGAGTGCTAATCTGGTGGAATTTCAGTCGACATAGAGGAAGACAGGCTGATTTGATCTAGTCGATATCGACTAGAGGTGGTCGATATCGAGTCACCTGGCTCGAATTTGGCTGGCTTCGTCCCTAAGTGTGAAATCGAGTCGACTTGAGTTGGTCATAATTTTATTCATCAAAAGCAACGTCATCAATAGTGCAAATATATCAAGGCAAATAAACGTCATAACATGTATATACGGGATCAAGCTGTTTGCATACTCAAAAATCCAACCTTACCAAGGATAAAATGTGTATCTCTCATTCTCATGTGTTTAGGCTTTAAGCATACACTCACCTCAATTCCATTTACAAGCATCAACTCAAATATTGACATTTATATCACAAAATCTCCACCAGATACTGTTGTAGGAGGAAATCGAGTTCAATAAATAATAGTATAAATCAAACCAGATTCGTGCCCACGCAAATAATTACAAGACTTCCTCCCGATGAAACAAAAGGAAGTCATGATCGATCCTCGAGGAAGTGTGTCAGCGGATCTCAGGTAGCAGGCGAATCTCAAGAACAGAAGTCGACTCCAGAGTACTCGACCTCGACTAGGTGTAGTCGACAAGGGTCGGGCACAGTCGAATTCGAGCAAGCAAGGGTCACTAGCGTAGTCGATGTCGAGGAACCTACTCGACGTCGAGTAAGGTTGGTCGTAGTCCTAGTCAAGATCGAGTACATGCAAAAACACAAACGAGCAGCGATCTTGCTTGATCGAGTATTAGTGGTCGACGTCGACTAGATTAGTCGAAGTCGAGTGGGTGCGCAAAAACGTAACAAAAACTGAAGTTTGCAAATTTCGAGATAAACAAATATGTGAAAGAAAACTTCCAAGACCGGGGTTTGCAACAACGATAACCAAACATGCATAAGGCAAGATAAAGAGAAATAATCATGCAATCACATCAAAAGAACAAGCTTTCGCCTTATCCAACAATTAGACAACTTTCTTAAGAAACCCTAATTGTATCTACCATTTTTATGTTTATAATCCAAGTGGTTAACCTGAATCTCTATTAATTAGGTAATAAACATATAAAAGGTAGTGGATGATCAAAACACAATAAAGGTCGAATCTTTACCTCAAACATGCATGGCTATCGTCGGGCTCACCCCGACCCTAGAAATAGGTGGACTACTCACTCTTCATCATAATAAAACTCATCAATAATAAAAGAAAACTAAATTGCATTAATAAAATAAAACAAATCTTACAACTGATCGAAGCCAAAACGTCTCCTCTCTCTCTCTCTCTCTCTCTCTCTCTCTCTCTCTCTCTCTCTCTCTACTCGATGTAACTAATGGCTGGTCTTGGATGATCCGAAAAACCAATCCCTAAAGCCTTATTTATAGTGTTCCATCTAGCTAATCTTGGAAGGAACATTGACGGGATGAAAATCGTTGATTCCCAATCAAATAGTTCCCACTCTCACAAATTAGTATAATTGGCAAGAAAGGGGTCGAATCCTCGGGAGGTTTAAGATTTAACAATGCAATTTGATCACCAACAAGTAACAAAAGTGGGAAAAGATGCGACTTTTAAATAAGAACAAGTAAAGTAAAGTAAAGATGGAATTTTGTTGTAAAATCAAGAGTAGAGAACGGTTCCACCTACGAATTCTTTGACATTGGTTGGCTTATCGATCATCGAATTCTTTTCAAGCTATTAACTTTCCTACAAATTCCTCTCGTCTTGGTTTATATGGATTAAAAGTCCTATGAGTCCAATTAATCCCTTACACCTCAATGCAATCATATACGGTTAAGATTTAACAAAGAGATAGCACAACATCCCAAGAACTTGAGCACATAAATAACACCAATTAAACACGGTAAATCGATGTTTAAGATATATGTCAGCTCCCTACATAATAATGCTTCAAACACGGAATCCACAATCTTATGCATGCTACTATAGAAATAACGCAAATACGAAAGCATTAAATCTTATCACGAAATCAATATTATCAAGTCGGCCAAGCAAGATAACATCAATAACATAACAATAAGCACAAGGAAGTTGAAGGAATTAAAATAGAGGAAAGATAACTTGAATTAAAAACTCACAATTCACCAACCAAGTCTCCGAAAACGTAGGCGAAACACTAAGAAAATTTGCCGCTCATGGCTTACCTAAGCTCTCTTCTCTTCTATGGTGATTGCTCCAATTGAAAACTTAATTAAACTAACCCTAGAACATCCTATTTATAAGCCTAATGTCTTCCATAAAAGGTAGATAAAAGATAGAAACTTCCTAAACAAACTAGATAAAAGATAGAACTTTCCTAAATTAATTCAGCGTCGGATTCCGCTGGCAGCGAGAAATTCCGCTGGCAGCGAATGGCCTTAATTGAGCTCCTATTGGATTTCCGCTACCACCTCGCTAGCACACTCGCTGGCAGCGACTTCATGCCTTAGAATTTTCTCGAGCTTCTCTGAGTCCTTCCTTTCCGCTGGAGCGAGCCGCTGAATCCGCTTCCGCGAGACGCGCCTTCCGCTGGAGCGAGTTCATCCATCCGCTGGAGCAAGTTGCCGAGCTTCGTCGTCCTGGTGATTCTCGCTGGCAGCGGATTTTTCCGCGGCAGCGAACGTCTCGCTGCAGCGGGACTAGGCGCTAGCAGCGGACACCGCTGCTGGCTCTTCCTCTCTCGCTGGCTCTCTTTCGCTGGCTCCCTCTTCCTCTCTCGCTGGCTCTCTCGCTGGCTTGCCGGGCTTCATGATTCTGGTTCCACTCGCTGGAAGCGAGTGAAATCCCGCTAGCAACGAAATATGCCCAGAGACTTAATTCTTCATCGTTCTTCCCTTGTTCTTTCTTTCCTCCTTTCTTTCTCTTCTTAGCTTGATTTCTTGACTTCACTTGGTCATGTTTAACAGCTTTTCCTTGCTTTCCACCATGTCGGATCTACGATTCTGCACAATTCAACCGAAATAGCGTAGATTCCGAACTTTTCCACAAAAAGAGTTTAATCTAAATTAACACTAAAATATGCATATTCTACAATGTAAATGCAACTAAATTATCCTATAATGCCCATTAGAAATGTGCATTATCAAACTCCCCCACACTTTACCTTTTGCTTGTCCTCAAGCAATGCAAAATAAAGAAGATCAAAACCATCATCCCACACATATGACCTTCAAGCACTAACCTTGTCAAAAGAAACATCAAAGTGGAGGAGCCATGAACATGAAAGCTAACATCCTAGCAAGTATATGAACGATTCAAAATAAGGCACATATCATCCAACCTCACCGGAATTTTGTGTTTGCTCTCACTCTCATTGTGTTTTAGGCTTAACAATATATCTCTCGACTCAATCCAAAATGCAAAGAGCTACATAGAAATTGACACATATATCACATATTCTCCACCGCGGATGCCATCACTCACAAGCAACATCAAGAGGTCTTTTATCAAGGTTGTAATGGGGCTTGGTAAGGAATTAAGGGCAAGGAGAATTTATGGTCATGTGGTGCTCAAAATCCGGGAATCAAGATCCTAGATAATCAAACATCAACCATCCACTCTCTCAAAAACATCATCTTAAACTCAAGTTCTCACAACAACTTTACAAAAGACATTCACTTCTCAACCAAAGATTATTTCCAACTCTCACATTCATAATGAAAATAAAAGGCTCAAACTCATGCTTTTTTTCTCTTTTCTTCTTCTTTTTTTTCTCTTTTTTTTTCATTCATTTAATTTTTTTTTTCTTTAGAGCCAAAACAATAATGCACAATGTGAGGAATAAAACTAAAATTACATACTTATCCAAACTTGTAACCTTCTCAACAAAATCTCTTTCCCACTCAACCAAATCAATCATTCACCAACTCTAATCCCAATTCCCGGATAGGGTAAGGCTCATAATCGGCTAGAGATAAATTTTTTGTGGAGCTTCAAAGAAAAGGCTAAGGCTCAAATTTGCTACAAGCAAAGGACACATATGTAGGGTGGATATGGATAATAATATGGCTAAGAAAATCATGCCTCTATCATTTGAAACTCATAAGCAATAGACATATAAATTCGGCCTCAAATATAGATAACAATGTCAATCTCAAGAGGTAAGTGCATAAGGAGAGTGTAATGTCACACAAGAAAGCAAAAGGGAATAAATATGAAGAAAATCCCTTATAAGGCCAAAATTTCTCACTAGGACAAGTTTTGTTAGATTTCAATAGTGCCAAAAAGAATCATACTTGCTCAATTAAACTAACAAGTCATGCTCCCATAAAAATCATCTCAAAAACTCAAATAAAATAGAGGACAAATAAGGCAAGATGGGTATTTGAATAATACATTAATGCAATGCATGATATTTTTGGGTTTTTTGAATTTTATCAATTTTTTTTCTTTTTCTAATGCAATATAAATGCTAGAAATAAACATGATATGCATATGAAAATTTTAAATATGACCTAACTAATGCAATATGTACACAAAACCCCTCCCCCACACTTGAATATTTCATTGTCCCTAATGAAATAAAGACAACAAAAATTAAACAATTAAAATAGGTGAGGGAGAAGGGAACTCACGAGCTCAATGTGGTGGTGGAAATTGGGTTTGCCACCCAAAGGGTGCCCAAGCGTTGAATTGGGCCATGATCTCCTCATGATTCTTTCGTTATTGCTCCATGAGAATGTTATGGTTCTCCGCAATTTGTCGGTCCGTGGCATCTTGACGCTCGGTGATTTGACGGAAGGCACTCTCAAAATAGCCATTAGAGGGAAATCCATCATAAGACTCGCCATGGTATCCTCCATGTGAAGAACTAGCTCCCCTGCCATAAGACACTTGTGGATGGAATGTCTCCACTGGCATTTCCGGCTCATACTCCATCTCCGTAGGTTCTTCATAATGCTCCTCGTAAGCATCTCCTTCGTTAGCGTTCGGAGGTGGGCCCAAAGGTAAGGCGTCGGATGGAATAGATAAATCGGTGGGGGACGGACCGGTGGGTAGTGGGCGAGGGAGTACCAAAGTGTGGGACTTATTTACCCCGGCATACCAAATGAAGCTCCCCCCATAATCACTTTCCCTCACGATGTTAGCCTTCTTTAGCGAAGCCAAATTGAGCCTATAGTTGTCCGCACAAGGGACATAAGCATTCAAATCATTGTCAAGCTCCAATGCAAGCAAGGTAATTAAGCCTCCAAAGCCAATCTTCACCTCTTCCTTCCTTGAATGCTTTTTAGTAGCCTCGCTACAAGCGGCAAAGAAGAGCTCCACCCAATCCGGGGTCTCATGTGCTTCGGGCAATAAGCAAGTCATCCATGCCCAACTTCCTTTGGAAACCTTGTTAATCTCGGCATGCCCGAAAAAGGTGTTGTTCAAGACCTTGTGGCAAAGTCTAAGGGAAGGGTGGACGATGCTATAATTGTAGTCATTGCCGGAGGTCATGACCTTTTGTGTGACTTCCAACCATCGTTGTTGAGGGGTAGAGCTACGAGGCAATTCAGACCAACGGGCGGAGGGATTGCCCGTGATCCCAAACACATTCTTCAATTCTTCAAATGTCATAACTTGATTTGCCCTACCCAATCGAAAAGTAAAACTATCCTCACTAGCCATTGCAAAGGTTGCCAAAAACTCCCTCACCAAATCCGGATAAGTGCGGACACACTTGTCTACTAAACCATCAATATCTCCAATGCCCATAAATGACCACACTCTCCTCAAGTCCCAATAATCTCAATGTGGGGATATCAAAAAATTTCATCAAAATATACCGACGAGCATCAAGATCGTCCCACCTAGTCCTTTGAGCTCTAGTCAAACCTCTAGGCCTAACCATCGGAGGAGAAGCCATAATAATTAAAATCAAAGGATGAAGATCGAGAACTCACAAAGAAGTCGACTCACTGTTGTTGATAGGAGGAAATCGAGATTGCAAATTATAAAATAGAAATAAATCACAGCAAACCAGATTCCGTCCCTTGCAAATAATTACAAGACCTCCTCCTGATGTAGCAGCGGGAAGTTAGGATCGATCCACGAGGAAGCGTGTCAGCGGATCCTAGGCAGCAGAGTAATCTCACGGAAGTAGTCGACAACAGGGTCCTCGATCTCGACTAGGGTAGTCGACAGAAGATCGGACAGTCGAACACAGCGCAGCAGCAAGCACAGCGGCTCGTCGATATCGACCAGAGGCTACTCGATATCGAGTAGACTTCGTCGACGTCGAGTTGGGCTTTGTCGAGTACCTGCACACAGAAGCTACAACAATGCTAGATCGAGAATCAGTACTCGATATCGACGAGTGCTATTCGATATCGAGGAGACAGAAACTAAAACGAAACGAAAATAAAGAACAAATGCTTTTGGGATTTCGAACAAAACTTAATGTAAAAGGACTTCCAAGATTGGGGTTTGCAACAACGATAACCAAGCGTGCATAAGGCAGAGAGAAACAGATAATCATGTAAATCGCATCAAGGACAAGCTTTCGGCTTTTCCAACAATTAGACAACTCTTTCAAGAAACCCTAATTGTCTCTACTAATTTTATGTTTACAATCCAAGTTGCTATCATGGATCTCCATTAGATGGGCAATAAACACATAAACAAGTAGGAGATGCTCAAAACTTGATAAAAGTCGGATCTTTACCTCAATTATGCAGGGCTATCGTCGGGCTCGCTCCAACCCTAGAAGGGGGTGGACTACTCGCGCTTCATCGCAAACTCAGACATTGATTGAAATGAAATAACAACTTGCATTAAACTAAATTCAAAAGACTTTACAATCCCGGCGATCCAACTCTCGTTGAACGCCAAAACCCTAAAACCTTCGTACTCCTAAACTGTCTCTGTGAACTACTTCTCTCTTAAATTGAATTAATAAAACTGAGCCACATGGGCTTTATTTATAGCCTTCTAATCCTTGCTAATCAAGAATAGAAATATCTATCTATATCTAAAACTATATCTAAAAGCATTAAAGATAAGTAAAAGCAATGAAAGGAATTAAATCCAAAATAGGGAAATATATCTAAAGTCTTCAAGTGGATAGAACTCTCTTCTTCATGATGTATCTTGATAATTTCGGATAGACTCGGCAAACTTCGAGCCCAAGGAATCCCAAACCGAGTAGGATTCGTCAAACCGAGTAACGCGGCTTCTGGAACCGTCGTCGATCTCGAGTAGAGCCTACTCAATCTCGACTAGGATTGTTGGTCGACTGGCTCGGCTTCGTCGTCTCGGCTAGCTGGTCCTCGACAGACTCAGACATGGCTCCTGGCGCTCATCGATCTCGAGGACCCCTTGTCGATGTCGAGTTGGGTGGTTCGTCGACTAGGTCTTCTCGGGTGGCTCTGCTCGACAGGTTTGGATCTGGGCTCCGGGCTCTTGTCGACCTCGAGTACTCTCGTTGAGGTCTAGTAGGGTGTCCGGCTTCCTGCTCAGGTCGGGTAACTTCTTCTCGACTCTGGGTGGGTGTTCAGAGTCTTGTCGACATCGAGTAGATCCTACTCGATCTCGAGGACGGTGTGGAGTCGGATTCTTCGTCTTCAGCTCCTCGACGTGATCCTCCTCGATCTGGGCAGGTGTATAGACACGGCTTGTCGAGATCGACTAAGGTTAGTCGATGCCGAGTAGCTCTGTGCTCCGGTTCTCGCCTCTTGGTTTTCTCCCGAAATGGTTCCATATTCTGCGATATTAAACAGAAACTTATGTAGATCTCCATTTCTGACAAATAAGCTTATACTACATAAATCCGATATATTCCCAACCCGAAATATGCAAAATGTAAAGAATATGGAACTAAAATATGCATAAAGACATGGCTACTTTGGAGACATCAAATCACCCCATACTTAGACTTGCTTGTCCTCAAGCAATAACCGAACAATAACCAAGACCTACAACACATCCTTCAAGTCTTCGCCTTTGTCAAAAGCAACATCTCAAGTAGTATCAATCTAAGACAAGTGAATTTAACGTCATCACACATATATGAGCGATCCATAAGCATAGGCAGTATAAATCCAACCTCACAGGGATAATGTGTTTACACTCAGCTCTCAATGTGTTTAGGCTATGTAGATCAACTCTCAACTCAATTCCATACACAATCTCATAAATATTGCAATTTAAATATAAATCCACTTCGCAACCAATTATGTAAATGAAACAAGAATTATCAGGAGGACTTCGCTCAATAGAAGTCTTCAAAGAAGATTTCATTCGGCGGGGTTGTAATGGGGCTTAGTAAGAAATAATAAGGTATGGAATTATTTAGCCATGTGGTGCTAAATAAAATTCGGGAATCAAGACTCCTAAATCTCCCAACAAAACCAAACCATAACTTCCCAATCATATGTATCAACTAAGCTCTCCTAATTTATCTTAATGAAATATGTAACCTTTGAAACTTTCTAAATCTCTCCAAAATATGTATCTTGCAAAATAATGAAAGAAATAAGGTAAATTTGGCTCATGCACTTTATTCACAAACATATGTACTTTTTCTTCTTCTTTTTTTCGGTTTTTTTTTTGAAACGAAAATAAATAAAATAATACTAGTGCATTTATAATGTGAGCCAAAAATCCTTTTACATAATATGCATAGCAAGATAAAAATTTAAGACCATCCCATATCTCAATAATTTCAACAATCCTTCCTTCTTGAAATGCAACATAAGCTCATTCTTTCCACAAATCATCATTCCAACCAACTCTAAGTCTTAATTCCCAAATAGGGGTCCGGCTCAATTTGGCTAAGGAAAATTTTGTGGAGTTTACAATAAAAGTCTCAGGCTAATGTTCTGGCTTCAAGCGGGGATAATGCAGGGTAGGTAAAGAGAGGATAAAATTGGCTTAAAAGGTGCCTCCATCATTTAATTCTCATCAACATAAACATATAAATGTATTGGCTTTGAATAACAATTACAACATTTAGAGATGCATAGGAAGAGTAAATACACTCAAGAAAGCAGAGGGATTCTTAATGTTCTCCCTATAAGGCCAAAATTCTCACTAGGACAAGTTTTGTTGGATTTTAACCTTTAGCTTAGGATCATATGTGCTCAATTTCATCACAAGTTCACAATCCACATAAAAACCATTTTCGAGAACTTAGGCTAAACCTTCCAAACACGCCATAGGATTTACATGATCAAGTCAATTATTATTTATCATCATAGGACATCTAAGTTAGGGTATCAAAACTAAAACAATGCAAAAATTTAAACATGCATTTTTTTTTATTTTTTCGACATTTTCTTTTTTTTTTTCTATGCAACTAAAAGACTATAATGCATAAAATTTAAACATGAATGCATAAAAATTTAAATTTCACCATGTAAAACCAAAAGCAAGACTAACACATATGATAATGATAATGAGCCCTTCCCCCACCCCATACTTAAAATTTACAGTGTCCCCACTGTATAAAATCAAATAAAAATAAGAGTAAAGGAAGGAACTCACAGGATAACACATCGAGGAAGGTGAATCAGTGTATGTCGAGTAGGTTGCTCGTCGATCTCGAGTATAGTGTACTCGATCTCGAGTAGCTTTTCTGCGTCCAGTGGTTTTCTGAAGTCGAGGAGTGTCTTGGCTTGTCGATGTCGAGTACGTCTACTCGAGGTCGAGTAACTTCTGAGCTTCTCCTCCTTGTCGTCGTCGACTTGGCCTTCGTCGATTCTGACTGGTTTTCAGGGACTTCTTTATCCCACTTTTCGCAATCCTTATATGCTTGCCGACCTAAAAGTGTTAGATTGCACAAGAAACAAGACTATCCACATGAAATATTCTAAAAGACATAAAACCAAAAACAAAAAACAAAAACCAAAAAGTTCAAAAGGTCCCAAAGATTCATAAAGTTCTATACACATGCTCTAGATTTTAGAGTTGCTAGGCCAACTTCTCCGTTTGCGCTCAAGGAGCATTATTGTGGGGCCTGCTCATGCTTGGCCCTTCTCCCGGATCATCTAGGTCCTGATGGTAGTATGCAAGCTCAGCTGATAGGTGGTTGCTCGCATCATCTCCTTTCTCTTCCTTCCAGCCCTTAGCTTTGGCAGATTTTCTTGCCACGGGGTCTTACCTCCCCTTAAACTATTAAAAAATTTCTTTATGGACTGAGGGGGAGTAGAATTCATACCTGAACTTACCTTTTCGGACCTAAATCAGGAAACTTTGGGCTTGGGGCTAGTCGAGATCGAGTACAGCTGGTCGACCTCGAGTACAGGGACCCCATACTTAGGCTCTTGGCAAGTCAGTAGCTCAGCAGAGTTCGTCGACCTCGACAAAGTCTTGTCGAGATCGAGGGAGGCCCTTGTCGATATCGAGTAGCTCTTGTCTATCTCGAGTACAGTGTTGGCACCCTCCTCCGTTGTTTGCTTGGTCCCGTGGTTGCTGATGCTTTTCACCTCCAGCCATGAAATTTCCTCTTTTGCAGGGCCAAAAGAGAAATCCAAAACCTCATCGCCTATGGTGAAGGTGAGCGATCTATTCTTGACACTTATTTTGGCATTTGCAGTAGCTAAGAATGGTCTACCAAGAATAATAGGGCTAGTAGGATCTTCAGCACAGTCTATGATAAGGAAATCTGCTGGAACAAAGAATTTACCAACCTGGACAGGGACGTTCTCAACTATACCTGTAGGGATGACCACTGTATTGTTAGCCATGTATAGTTTGGCATCCACAGGTTTTATGCATCCTATTTTTACCTTACGCCAGATTGATAGAGGCATGATGCTCACACTTGCTCCTAAATCGCACAGAGAATCATATTTATATTGTCCAAAACCCACAGTAACGAAAAACTTACCAGGGTCAGGTCTCTTTTCAGGGAAGTGGAGTACTTTGCATTCGCCTGCGATCTCCGAGATAGATCGCTTCTTGCTCAGGATTTCCTATAGAAATTTGACATATCCAGGCATCTCTTGCAGGGCTTCTGTAAAAGGAATGGAAACATTCAGTTCTTGCAGAATATTAACAAACCTGGTAAACCTACCTGCCGTGGGATCGTTCTGAGCTTTGGAAGGAAAAGGCAGTGGCTTTTTCTGTTTCGAAGCCAGATCAGCTGTCGAAGGTGTTGCAGAGTTGTCGACGTCGGCCAGATGTTGCTCCTCGATCTCGACCAGGGGCTCGTCGATCTCGACTTGGGTTGTCGACCTCGAGTTGCTGGTCTGTGCAGCGGAGTCCGAGCTCAGATTCTGGTCTGTGTCGAGTAGCGGTTTGTCGAGGTCGAGTACGGTCTCCTCGAGATCGAGTACACCTTGCTCTGTCTCGAGTTGCTGTTCTGCCTTGCTTTGCTGTTTCCCGACTTCTGGCTCGTGTAATTGATGCCCACTCCTGAGTTTGATAGCTGCGACGTGTCCAGTCTTCCCCTTAGGATTTGGTTCTGTTTGCCCAGGGAGCTGTCCGGACGGTCGTGGGATCTGTGCAGCGATTTGTCCCATCTGGGTCTCAATGCCTTTCTTCCAGATGTCTAGCTCTCCATTTTTTGTGTTGAAGTTCTGGAGCTGATAGTTGATGGTGTTTGTAGCCTGCAGGTTCTGTGCATGATTCCGGCGCATCTCATCAAGGATCAGCTGCAGATCGTCCTTCTTTTGATCCCTTTCTGGATGTCCTGGAGCTCTGTAGGGTGGGGGATTCCTAGGAGGACCTTGGTTCCACTGTGGTTGATAGAACCTTTGATCTCCCATGTATCGATTTGGACCCCCCGCGTAAGCTGCCTCCTCATGTGTCTCTGCCATTCTGACTTGCTCTGTGTGTGGGCACTCAGTAGTGGTGTGCCTCTGTGATCCGCATTCGATGCAAGGCTGATTGACAGATAGATATTTGACTTGCTTGAGGAGCTTGCGATTCTGGTCTCTATAGAACTGCTCCCTGACATCTGGGTCAATCTCCTTTGCTGGCTCATAGAGTGGCATAGATGGTGCTGACCTGGCATAGGAGTTCTCCTCATAGTTTGCAGTAGACCCAAATTTATTGTCATAATTAGTGAGCTTGTCTAGCACACCCCATGCGTCAACTGGCGGCATCGTCAGATACTCATAGCGAGTATACTGGTTGATTCTGTCCTTGGTGACTTGATCAAGAGAGTTGAAGAAGATCTCTTGAATGACGTAGGGTGGCTGTCCATGAGTAGGGCAAGATCGCAACAGTTCTTTGTAGCGTTCCCATGCCCTTGCCAGCGGTTCCCCTTGCTTCTGTTTGAAGGCGGTGATTTTCTGGCGGAGAAGTGCTGTCTTGGCAGGTGGGAAGAATTTATTCAGAAACTCTTGCTCTACTTGGGCCCATGTTGTGAGTGATCTTGGTTTCAGCCCTTCGAGCCACTTCAGTGCAGGCCCAGCGAGAGACCAGTGGAAAGCCTTCATCTTGACATATTCCAAAGTTGTACCTTCAGCAAGAGTACGACACATGTCATGAAAATTGGTAATATGTTCAAGAGGACACTCATTAAATCTCCCATAAAAAGCATTGTTTTTATGTTCTATCAGAAATTGAATGCGAATTTCAAAGGAGTTTTTAGGGATAAGAATCGCCGATTCAGGCACGACGAGAGTTGGATGCATATAATCCTCAGCAGTGGTTGGATATTGGGCAAGCTCAGCTTCTGCTTGCTCCCTTGCTGCTTTCTCTTGTTCCCTCGCTGCCCTTTCATTGGCGATAGTAGTATCCTTTGCAGCTAGCTCCCTTGTAAGCCTCTGTATTAGCTGTTCTTGTGTCTCGGCGGCGGCCATGGCTCTTTTCCGTCTAGCGTGGGCTTGTATAAGGCGTTCTGGGTTGTCTAAGCCGTCAAACTCAGGTGGTTGACCAGAACGGCGCATATACCTGAAAAGTAACTCAGAGTAGACGTGAGATTCAACTACCTAAGGCGCGAATGATACCTTCCCCGGCAACGGCGCCAATTTGTTGTTAGGAGGAAATCGAGATTGCAAATTATATAATAGAAATAAATCACAGCAAACCAGATTCCGTCCCTTGCAAATAATTACAAGACCTCCTCCTGATGTAGCAGCGGGAAGTCAGGATCGATCCACGAGGAAGCGTGTCAGCGGATCCTAGGCAGCAGAGTAATCTCACGGAAGTAGTCGACAACAGGGTCCTCGATCTCGACTAGGGTAGTCGACAGAAGATCGGACAGTCGAACACAGCACAGCAGCAAGCACAGGGGCTCGTCGATATCGACCAGAGGCTACTCGATATCGAGTAGACTTCGTCGACGTCGAGTTGGGCTTTGTCGAGTACCTGCACACAGAAGCTACAACGATGCTAGATCGATAATCAGTACTCGATATCGACGAGTGCTATTCGATATCGAGGAGACAGAAACTAAAACGAAACGAAAATAAAGAACAAATGCTTTTGGGATTTCGAACAAAACTTAATGTAAAAGGACTTCCAAGATTGGGGTTCGCAACAATGATAACCAAGCATGCATAAAGCAGAGATAAACAGATAATCATGTAAATCGCATCAAGGACAAGCTTTCGCCTTTTCCAACAATTAGACAACTCTTTCAAGAAACCCTAATTGTCTCTACTAATTTTATGTTTACAATCCAAGTAGTTATCATGGATCTCCATTAGATGGGCAATAAACACATAAACAAGTAGGAGATGCTCAAAACTTGATAAAAGTCGGATCTTTACCTCAATTATGCAGGGCTATCGTCGGGCTCGCCCCAACCCTAGAAGGGGGTGGACTACTCGCGCTTCATCGCAAACTCAGACATTGATTGAAATGAAATAACAACTTGCATTAAACTAAATTCAAAAGACTTTACAATCCCGGCGATCCAACTCTCGTTGAACGCCAAAACCCTAAAACCTTGGAACTCCTAAACTGTCTCTGTGAACTACTTCTCTCTGAAACTGAATTAATAAAACTGAGCCCCATGGGCTTTATTTATAGCCTTCTAATCCTTGCTAATCAAGGATAGAAATATCTATCTATATCTAAAACTATATCTAAAAGCATTAAAGATAACTAAAAGCAATTAAAGGAATTTAATCCAAAATAGGGAAATATATCTAAAGTCTTCAAGTGGATAGAACTCTCTTCTTCATGATATATCTTGATAATTTCGGATAGACTCGGAAAACTTCGAGCCCAAGGAATCCCAAACCGAGTAGGATTCGTCAAACCGAGTAGGATTCGTCAAACCGAGTAACGCGGCTTCTGGAACCGTCGTCGATCTCGAGTAGAGCCTACTCGATCTCGACTAGGATTGTTGGTCGACTAGCTCGGCTTCGTCGTCTCGGCTAGCTGGTCCTCGACAGACTCGGACATGGCTCTTGGCGCTCATCGATCTCGAGGACCCCTTGTCGATGTCGAGTTGGGTGGTTCGTCGACTACGTCTTCTCGGGTGGCTCTGCTCGACAGGTTTGGATCTGGGCCCTGGGCTCTTGTCCAACTCAAGTACTCTCGTCGAGGTCGAGTAGGGTGTCCGGCTTTCTGGTCAGGTCGGGTAACTTCTTCTCGACTCTGGGTGGGTGTTCAGAGTCTTGTCGACATCGAGTAGATCCTACTCGATCTCGAGGACGGTGTGGAGTCAGATTCTTCGTCTTCAGCTCCTCGACGTGATCCTCCTCGATCCGGGCAGGTGTATAGACACGGCTTGTCGAGATCGACTAAGGTTAGTCGATGTCGAGTAGCTCTGTGCTCCGGTTCTCGCCTCTTGGTTTTCTCCCGAAATGGTTCCATATTCTGCGATATTAAACAGAAACTTATGTAGATCTCCATTTCTGAAAAATAAGCTTATACTACATAAATCCGATATATTCCCAACCCGAAATATGCAAAATGTAAAGAATATGGAACTAAAATATGCATAAAGACATGGCTACTTTGGAGACATCAACTGCAGGATTTTCGCTGGCAGCGAATGGAATCCCGCTGGAAGCGACTCGAGTCAGGCTGGGGAAGCTGCGCTTTGGGTGAGACTCGCTGGAAGGGAAGGATACTCACTGGCAGCAAATAGGGTGACATCGACGAGCTCTGGAGCTGCTGCGTAATGGATGCGACTCGCTGGCAGCGACTGGGATTTCGCTGCGGCGACTTGGATCAGCTTTCGGGCTCGGCGGCTCTGCAGTGTCGCTGGTGGCGGCTACTATTCTGCGGGAGCGAGTCGGAGCTTCCGAGACTCCGGCGTCGTTGTCCGGACGTCGGAATTCAAAGAGTCCTTCACGAAAGTTTCCCAACTCGACCCGATCTACGCAATGGCGAAAGAATAAAAGGGATTTGGGTGATTTTTTGGTTATGTGGTGGTTGATGGGTGGTCGGAATGTCTTGAATGTGGTGTGGTTGCGTAGATCGGCTTGTCGGGAGTCGGAATCCGGTGCCGGAATTTGGTTTCGGGGTGGCGGAGATGGTGGTGTGGCTATGGAGGTGGGAAGCTTGGAGGTTCTTCAATGGAGGTTTAATGGGGTTTTGGAAGGAGGAAGAAGATGGTAAAAATGGAAAGTGGGGGATGATGAAATATGAATAATGGGTAAAAAGGAAAGTGGTTAAATGGTAAGTGGGTAAAAAAGGGTAAAATGGATTCTCAAATATTTTATTCTTTTTTTTTTTTTAAATCCGGATGGGGTCCCAGGTTGTCTTCGAAGGACGACGAAACTCGCTGCCAGCGGGTCGGGTTCGCTGGCAGCGAATGGTGTTGCTGTGCCTGGATGCTCCTCGGTCACTGATGGCTGCTCTCGCTGGTAGCGAATTGGGTTCGCTGCCAGCGAAAACTGCCCAGTGCTTCCTTTTTCTGACTTCTTCTCCTAACCCTGCAAGGTTAGCTCCCCACTATTCCGAAAGAAAAAATCTATCTAATTTAATAAGGAAATTTCTAACCTAATTAGATAAATAAATAAACTAAAATTAATTAACTAACTATGAAAGTGAAATTGCAAGATAAAAAAACTTACCTTGGGTTGCCTCCCGAGAAGCGCCCTTGTTTTATGTCGTAGGCTCGACGGTATGACCCCTCAATGGGTCTCCTTTGTAGGCTCTTGGAGGTTCATCTCCTCCATGATCTTGTCGGAGAAGCCATCATAGTAGCGTTTTAGCCGGTGGCCATTTACCTTGAACACGTGTGCATTCTCCTCATCCTTGATTTCTACCGCTCCATGTGGATATATGTGCATGATGGTGTAGGGACCTGTCCATCTTGAGCGTAGCTTTCCCGGAAAAAGACTAAGGCGAGATTGATAGAGAAGTACCTTGTCACCTACCTTATAATCCTTTCTCAAGATGTGCTTGGCATGCCATGCTTTGGTCTTTTCTTTGTAAGTGATGGCATTGTCATATGCATCCCAACGAATCTCCTCTAATTCTTGAACTTGGAGCTTGCGGAATTCGTCAACCTCATCTACTCTCGTGTTGCATTCTTTCACCGCCCAATAGCCCTTGTGTTGGAGTTCTACCGGAAGATGACATGCTTTTCCATAAACCAAGCGGTAAGGAGACATACCTATTGGTGTTTTGTAGGCCGTGCGATATGCCCAAAGAGCATCATCTAGCCGTTGGCTCCAATCTTTTCGGTTTGGTGCAACCGTCTTCTCCAAGATTCTCTTAATCTCTCTATTTGACACTTAGGCTTGCCCATTGGTTTGAGGGTGATAGGCGGTGGATACCCTATGTGTGACATGATATTTCTTCAAGAGAGCGGCCACCGTCTTGTTGCAAAAGTGGGTACCTCGATCACTAATTAATGCACGTGGAATACCAAATCTAGTGAACAAATCCTTAAGGAATCCTGAAACCACTTTAGAATCGTCAGTTTTGGTGGACTTCGCCTCCACCTATTTGGAGACGTAATCCACCGCAAGTAAGATATAAAGATTCCCAAAGGAACTAGGAAAAGGTCCCATGAAATCAATCCCCTAAACATCAAAAATTTCACAAAACATCATCCTAGTTTGAGGCATCTCATTCCTAGTTGCAATATTCCCCATGTGTTGGCACCGATCACAAGATTTACAAAAAGCATATGCATCACGAAAAATCGTGGGCCAATAGAATCCCGAATCAAGTACCGTCTTAGCCGTTTTGTTTGGTCCAAAGTGTCCCCCACATGCATAGGAATGACAAAAGCTAAGGATGGATATTACCTCATTATCCGGAAGGCATCGCCGAATGATTTGATCCGCACAATGCTTCAAAAGAAATGGATCGTCCCAAATATAGAATCGGGCGTTGTGGCGAATCTTGTCTTTCTTGTACTTGGGAAAGTTTGGTGGAAACTCCTTCGTGACAAGAAAATTGACTATGTCCGCGAACCATGGCCGAGGAACGTTTGCTGCCATCAAAGACAAAGGAGTAAAGGAGTCCGGACACACCTTCTGGGCAGAATCCGCTGGCAGCGAGTCAGGTTCGCTGGCAGCGAATGGAGTCAGAATGTGAGCTGGTGCCGGCGACTGGAGAGGTTTGCTGATGACTTGACTCGCTAGTAGCGGGTCGGGTTCGCTGTCAGCGAGTTGGATCCGCTGGCTTACAGGAGTCTTCGCTGTCAGCGAGTCTTCAGCACAACTTGAAACGAAGTGTAGAGTTTCATCCGGAAATTCTCCAAGTGCTTGTAGCTTCTCCCCCACACTATTCGGGTGCACAATGCGGCTAAGGTGATCGGCCACATAGTTTTCCGCGCCCTTCTTGTCTTTGATTTCGATGTCGAACTCGCTCAAGAGCAAGATCCATCGAATAAGCCTTGGTTTGGCGTCCTTCTTCTTCATGAGGTACCTAAGGGCTGCATGATCGGAGTAGATTATTACCTTTGCACCTAGCAAGTATGCGCGGAACTTGTCCAAGGCGAACACCACGGCCAATAGCTCCTTCTCCGTAGTTGTGTAGTTTCGTTGGGCTCCATTTAGCATCATTGAAGCATAGTAGATGACGTGTGAGGCTTTGTCAATCCTTTGTCCAAGAACCGCTCCGACGGCGTAGTCGCTAGCATCACACATTAGCTCGAATGGGAGGGTCCACACCGGGGCTTGAATGATTGGTGCGGTGACAAGACGACTTCTTAACTCGTGGAAAGCCTCCTTACACTTCTCATCAAACTCAAATGTGGTGTCTTTCTTGAGGAGTTCACAAAGAGGTGCGGTGATCTTGGAGAAATCCTTGATGAATCGGCGATAAAATCCTGCATGACCAAGGAAAGAGCGAACTTCGCGCACATTAGTAGGGCAAGGCAAAGATTGAATGATGTCAATCTTTGCCTTGTCAACCTCAATTCCCTTTCGGGAGACGATGTGTCCTAAAACAATCCCTTGCTCAACCATAATGTGACATTTTTCGGAATTCAAAACCAAATTTGTTTCAACACATCTTTTTAAAACCAATGCCAAATGGTCTAAGCAAGAGTTGAAGTCATCCCCATGAACGGTAAAATCATCCATAAAAACTTCAATGAACTTTTCAATATACTCGGAGAAAATACTTACCATACACCTTTGGAATGTGCCCGGAGCATTGCATAGTCCAAAAGGCATTCGGCGATATGCAAAAGTGCCAAAAGGACATGTGAATGTTGTTTTCTCTTGGTCCTCCGGTGCGATGGCAATTTGAAAGTAGCCCGAGTAGCCATCCAAGAAACAATAGTAAGCTCTTCCGGCGAGGCGCTCCACCATTTGGTCAATAAATGGGAGAGGAAAGTGGTCCTTACGAGTCTCCACGTTCAATTTGCGATAGTCGATGCAAACTCTCCATTCGGTTTGGACTCGCGTAGGCACTAGCTCTCCTTCTTTGTTCTCTACGACCGTGATGCCTCCTTTCTTTGGAACCACCTGCGTAGGACTAACCCATTTACTATCGGAGATAGGATAGATCATACCGGCTTGTAGTAGCTATAGAACTTCCTTCTTGACCACCTCCATCATTGGTGGGTTGAGCCTCCTTTGGGGTTGTCTTGATGGTTTGGCTCCTTCCTCCAAGAGTATGCGATGCATGCACATGGTTGGGCTTATTCCTTTGATGTCCGCAATTGTCCATCCAAGGGCCGTCTTGTGTTCCTTAAGCACCGCTATCAACCTCTCCTCTTGCTCAAGAGTGAGCTTATTTGATATGATGACCGGCAAGGTATCTCCATCCCCCAAGAAGGCATACTTGAGGTGATCCGGCAATGGTTTAAGCTCTATCACGGGTGCCTGAACAATAGAAGGTAAAAGCCTCTCGCTTGGGAGGGTTAGTGTTAAGGCATCATTTCTTTGGTGAGTATGTTGTGCCTCTAATGCTCCCAAAACTTCATGCAAGTAAGGTGAAATAGAATATTCCATTGAAAGCTCATCTAGAGGGGTTTCTAAAGCTACTTGCAATTCATCTTTTCCATTAAGCTCAAAAACATCTTCCACACAAGGTTCAATAGTATCACTAGCAAATAAAGAGTGTTCATCATGAGGATACTTCATTGCATCAAATATGCAATACTCTACCTTTTCGCCATCGAACTCCATAGTGTGTGAACCGGCATAGACATCAATCTATGTTCGGGCGGTCCTTAGGAAGGGTCTACCCAAGAGGATAGGCGCCTCCGCTACTCCATGCTCCATGTCCAAAACAAAGAAATCTGCGGGAAAGATTAGCTCGTCCACCATAACTAAAACATCTTCTACAAACCTCCTAGGATAGATTTGAGAACGATTTGCCAATTGGATCACAACTCTTGTTTCTTGCAAAGCACCAAGACCAAGCGATTTATAGAGGGAGTATGAGAAAACATTAATGGATGCTCCTAAATCTAGCAAAGCATGATTAATTTTAGCATCTCCAATTGTGCAAGGAATAGTAAACATACCCGGATCGCTACACTTTTCGGGCATACGCCTTTCTAACATAGCGGAGACATGTTCACTTACTTGAACTTTTTGCTTTCCCTTCAACTTTTGATTCCTCTTGACCGTGCATAATTCCTTCAAAAACTTTGCATAACGAGGAATAGCTTTAACTAGGTTGAGTAGGGGGATGTTTACCTCACACTTGGCGAATGTTTCGAAGAGTTCGGTGTCGCTCTCCGGCCTCCTTGGATTCCTCAAAGCCTCCGGAAAGGGTGCCACCGGCTTAAAATCGTCAAGAGGAGGTTTGGAATCGGCAACAGCGTGTCCAGACTTGGGGACGTCAGTCTTCTGGGCAGAATCCGCTGTCAGCGAGTCGTGTTTCGCTGGTAGCGAGTCAGGTTTGCTGGCAGCGAGTCGAGTTCCGCTGTCAGCGACTGGGATCGTACCTGGTTTAGGAGATGCATTCACCCCATTCGCTGCCGGCGAGTCTGGTTTCGTTGTCAGCGGAATTTGCACAAAACTTGTCTCCTCCTTGTTTTCTTCGTAGCCTTCTTCCATGATCTCTTCTAAGGCTTCTTTCTCACCCCTAGGTGCGACAAACAGTTCCTTACCGCTCCTTAGGGTGATGACGCTCACGTTCTCCCTTGGGTTGACCACCACTTGTGGTGGTAGCTTGCCCGAGTCCTTTGCTTGTAATTCTCCAATTGCTTGAGCCATTTGGCCCATCATCTTCTCTTGTGCATTCATCTTCTCCGTTTGAGCTTTGAGAGTTTCTAGAATGAGCTTGTATGGATCCTCACCTTGTTGATTAGCTTGAGGAGCCCCCCTTTGACGATTATCATAGGGTGCTCTATATTGGGGTCCTCCTTGTTGAATGGGAGGTTGTTGTTGTTGATTGAATCGGCCACCATAACCTTGTTGTTGAAAATTAGAATTATAGAGATTATTACCATAGTTGCGGCGTGGACCGTAGTCTCCCATAGCATTGACCTCCATGGCTCCATCTTGCACGTCGGGACATTGATCCATAGGGTGGGATGGGTCCCCACACAACCCACATGCTTTGAGTTGTTGTTGTTGACCTCTTTGCAAAGTTAGATTCTTTAGAGCCTCTCTGATCTCCTTAAGCTCGTTTTGCATGCTTGATGTTGGGGAGTCCAAGTGTAAGACTCCTCTAGCTCTATGGGACCGTCGATATTGTTGAGAAGCATTAGCAAGCTCCTCAAATATCTCCATAGCTTCCTCCGGTGTTTTGTTGAGGATGTTCCCTCCACTAGCCGAGTTAACCGTCCCACGATCATTATCGAGTAGCCCCTCATAAAGATATAAGACCAAATCGTCAACCGAAAAGCCATGATAGGGGCAACTCGCTTTTAGCTTCTTGAATCTCTCCACATATTCGTAGAGAGTCTCCGTGGCCGATTGCTCAATGCCTGATATCTCCTTCTTCAAAATATTGTGTCTAGTGGCGGGGAAGTATTTGCGCAAGAAGGCCTTTTTCATCTCCATCCATGTAGTAATGCTCTCCGTGGGTAAATAATAGAGCCAATCGTTGTCCGCATCCTTCAAGGTGAATGGGAAGGCCCTTAGCATCATTTGATTCTCCGTGATGCCGTGAGGTCTCAAACGATCGCATATTCCATGAAATTCCGCAAGGTGTTTGTTTGGGTCCTCTCCACTCATGCCATGAAACATTGGCAAAAGATGGACCCATGGTGACTTGAATTCAAACTTGGTGCCCTCCGGGAGTGGTGGGAGCCTAATAGCCAATGGTTGTGTTTGTAAATTTGGCTCCTTTAGCTCCTTCAAAGTGCGTCATTGTCGAACCACGAGCACATTGCCGCCGTTTGGCGGTGGTTGATTGTTGTTTCCGTTGTTGTCGCCCATCTCTTCTTCGTTTTCCGGGTTGGATGAGTGCTCTCTTAGCAACCTAGAAGTCGTTCTTTCAATTTCTGGATCAAAAGGTAAGAGATTGGAATTAGTAGAATGGGGTGGACCATGCGAGTGGTCGACACAAAAGTTGATGATTAAACTACAAAAAGAATTCTAATTAAATCTCCCCAGCAACGGCGCCAAAAACTTGACGGTATGAAAATCGTTGATTCCCAATCAAATAGTTCCCACTCTCACAAATTAGTATAATTGGCAAGAAAGGGGTCGAATCCTCGGGAGATTTAAGATTTCACAATGCAATTTGATCACCAACAAGTAACAAAAGTGGGAAAAGATGCGACTTTTAAATAAGAACAAGTAAAGTAAAGTAAAGATGGAATTTTGTTGTAAAATCAAGAGTAGAGAATGGTTCCACCTACGAATTCTTTGACATTGGTTGGCTTATCGATCATCGAATTCTTTTCAAGCTATTAACTTTCCTACAAATTCCTCTCGTCTTGGTTTATATGGATTAAAAGTCCTACGAGTCCAATTAATCCCTTACACCTCAATGCAATCATAACACGGTTAAGATTTAACAAAGAGATAGCACAACATCCCAAGAACTTGAGCACATAAATAATACCAATTAAACACGGTAAATCGATGTTTAAGATATATGTCAACTCCCTACATAATCATGCTTCAAACACAGAATCCACAATCTTATGCAGGCTACTATAGAAATAACGCAAATACAAAAGCATTAAATCTTAGCACGAAATCAATATTATCAAGTCGGCCAAGCAAGATAACATCAATAACATAACAATAAGCACAAGGAAGTTGAAGGAATTAAAATAAAGGAAAGATAACTTGAATTAAAAACTCACAATTCACCAACCAAGTCTCCGAAAACGTAGGCGAAACACTAGGAAAATTAGCCGCTCATGGCTTACCTAAGCTCTCTTCTCTTCTATGGTGATTGCTCCAATTGAAAACTTAATTAAACTAACCCTAGAACATCCTATTTATAAGCCTAATGTCTTCCATAAAAGGTAGATAAAAGATAGAAACTTCCTAAACAAACTAGATAAAAGATAGAACTTTCCTAAATTAATTCAGCGTCGGATTCCGCTGGCAGCGAATGGCCTTGATTGAGCTCCTGTTGGATTTCCGCTACCACCTCGCTAGCACACTCGCTGGCAGCGACTTCATGCCTTAGAATTTTCTCGAGCTTCTCTGAGTCCTTCCTTTCCGCTGGAGCGAGCCGCTGAATCCGCTTCCGCGAGACGCGCCTTCCGCTGGTGCGAGTTCATCCATCCGCTGGAGCAAGTTGCCGAGCTTCGTCGTCCTGGTGATTCTCGCTGGCAGCGGATTTTTCCGCTGCAGCGGACACCGCTGCTTTTTCTTCCTCTCTCGCTGGCTCTCTTTCGCTGGCTCCCTCTTCCTCTCTCGCTGGCTCTCTCGCTGGCTTGCCGGGCTTCATGATTCTGGTTCCACTCGCTGGACGCGAGTGAAATCCCGCTAGCAGCGAAATATGCCCAGAGACTTAATTCTTCATCGTTCTTCCCTTGTTCTTTCTTTCCTCCTTTCTTTCTCTTCTTAGCTTGATTTCTTGACTTCAGTCGGCCATGTTTAACAGCTTTTCCTCGCTTTCCACCATGTCGGATCTACGATTCTGCACAATTCAACCGAAATAGCGTAGATTCCGAACTTTTCCACAAAAAGAGTTTAATCTAAATTAACACTAAAATATGCATATTCTACAATGTAAATGCAACTAAATTATCCTATAATGCCCATTAGAAATGTGCATTATCAAACATCTATCTATATCTAAAACTTTCTATCTAAAAGCATAAGATAAAACATTAATGATAAAGGAAATAAATCAATAAGGAAACTAGAACTAAAGTGGATAAATCCTTCTTGGACTTGATAGATCTTCATGTGGATGGATAGAACTCCACCTATCTTCACTTGCAATCATTCTATCTTTTCGGACACCACTCGATCTCGGACTCGGACTCGTCACTAGGCTACTAGAAATCGAGTAGAGTTACTCGACGTCGACTAGCGTTTTCTCTTCATGGGTTGCAATCGAGCTCGGGTACACGGTGGGCTCGACCTGTGTACTCGACGCCGACTAGGAGTAATCGACGTCGTGTAGATCTCTTCATCTCGAGTGATTGACTGCTCGACTCCATGTGGTTTTGTCATCCAAAGTACTCGACGTCGACTAGAGGTACTCGACGTCGAGTAGAATCGTCAGTTTCCAGCATTTTGCTCCATTCTTGAAACGCACTTTCCCGAGTCCTCGTTCATCGGATTGACGCATATGAGTATGCGTTGGAAAGCTCTTTTTGAGTATGCGTTGGAAAGCTCTTTCCCACGCATATGAGTATGCGTTGGAAAGCTCTTCCAGCATTTTGCTCTTTTTGACGCATATGAGTATCCATTGGGAAGACATCAAAGCTTGATTCAGAATGATGAATGGCGAAAATTGGGCTTTCCTGCAGCTGCAATATCCTTAGCTACTTCATGACTTTCTTTTAAGCTCCAAAGTGCGTCCGATTTTAGCGAAATTAAATAGAAACTAGTGTAGACTCCATAATTTGGCAAATAAGTGTAAACTACATAGAATCTGTACTATTCTAACCCGAATGCATGAAATGCTTACAGAAATCGATATAAAGGTGAAGGTAAACCATGTCAAATTAGGCTCACAACAAACACCCCATACTTAAGCTTGCTTGTCCTCAAGCAATACTTTTAATGGTCATTCAGGGGAAGAAATTACAACTCTCAACATATTAGATCCATTATAATATAAACCTGCAATCAATTACCATCCTTGAAGAGGTAATAAAGTCACAAATCCATGCTTGTGCAATAAAAGCAGCATCTACTCACAAAAGGAGGGTCTGGCAAAACAATTCATAAGTGACAAAACATTAATAATCAAGAGCACCTTAATTAAGCTCAATACGGAGTAGATTGGTAAAAGACTTAAGGTGGGATGTATTTGGCCACGTGGTGCTAATAATCCGGGGAAATGGAGTACTTTCCAAATTTTCCTACCACATTCCTTCTTCCTTTGACTTCTCACCTTTCTCTCATCGCTCAATGCTTTTTTTTCAATAATATGCTTTTACCTCTCTAACATTAGCACTGTCGTCTCGCGAGTCGCAAACATGGGTGTCATGAATGGCCCCGGATACTTAGTCCTTCGGACTCCTCACCTTGGTGTCCCATATCGCTGAACTATTATCTCAACGAGCAGGGTCGATCTACCTTTACCTCCTGAGGTGATCGGATTTTCTTTCACTCATTAAATTTTCCATATATTTTTTTCAATTTCTTGCCAAACTCCAATAATGATAATAACCATATAATAATCTCCATAATGTGACATCATTCTCAACATAATCCCCGGATAGGAAATAAGGAATAGAATGGGCAATATTTAGAGAATGTGGAGCATATATATGAAATAAGGCTCAATATGACTTTTGTGATGCATAAGCATAGGTAAGGCTAGGATTACAAACATATGAGCATTATATGGAAATATAAAGTCCTCCATCCTCTTATCATGCAACATGTCAAAAGCAATATCAAATTTTACCTCCTTTCATGGTTTTCATAAAAATATGCACTTCATTGTGACTTTCCTTTACTAGGCAATTTCCTGCTATATCTCTAATGAATATAATTTTGCATCGTCGAGTTCAATTAAAGCTTCCATGACACTAATCAACAATTTCAATGGGGGTGATTTTATAAACTTTGGAAAACATTCATACAAGCATGTAAACATCAATGATAATTCCAAAGTAGCCATGTATAGGCAATTCGATAATAAATATGCACATATGTTCCAATATAGTCAAATATGTATGAAGTAATCCATTCCTTGACCCTATACTTAAACATTACAGTATCCTCACTGTATAAAAATAAGGGTAAGGAAAGAAACTCACTAGACAGGTATGCAGAACGTCGGAATCGAGTGATGATGTTGTGTGCAGAAGTGGTCGATTTCGAGGATGGGTAGTCGACGTCGACTACAGGTACTCGACGTCGAGTACAGCGGCAGCCTTCAGGGTGATCCTCGTCGTCCACAAGCTTGTTTCCTCGATGGGGGTAGTTGACGTTGAGTAGGGTACTCGATGTCGAGTACTTCTGCAACGTCTTTTCCCTGCAAAATTCGTTAGAAAAGACAATAATCCACAATAGAAAAATAAAAAAATAATAATATTTAAAACAAAAACCAACAGTATCTAAAACCCTAAGAAATAAGAAATAGCGGTTTGCCTCCCGTAAGCACTAAATTTTAAGTCTTTAGCTTGACCTACTTCCCTTTAAGTCTTAGCCTGACTCATCTTTGTCCGGAGGTATAGGTGGATCTGGTGGTTCCTCCGGTGGTGGGAAGCGTGGGATGTCATCCGGGAACATCGTGTGAAGAAGTTTAAATCTCCCCGAGTGAACGCTCCATGACTTCACCCATTCGTCTTCCTGGGCTTCAGCTGGCCTGCATAAAGGAAGATATAAAGACAATTCACATACCTCATCATTGTCTCTCTTCTGCTGTATAGGTTGACTTGTTTGCACATCTCCACCACAGCAAAACGATGGAGTCGGAAGAGATACTTCCATCTCATCCTTTGGAGATTCATGCCACTTTGCGAGGACCCCATACTTGAACACGAACATCGGTTGCTCAAAATCGTCGGGGATGGCCTTCACCTTATAAGGAAAAAGTGACTTTGAAACAACATGGGCAACGACGTCCGACTTCTTCTTTTCTAGCTCTTCTTTTTCTTGGGGTCCTTCAAATGGTTTTTCAAAGACAGATAGAAAAGTTGGAATTGAGATCGCGGAAGGACATACCTGGGTATCGACTGTAGATAGGTCGATATCGGCTGGAGATGGGTTCACATCGACTAGGTGTTGGTCGAGGTCGACCTCAGGTTCAGATCCTTCTTCTAGCGGGATTGGGGCTTCTGGCTGTGATTTTTACAAATCTTGTAGCTTCCTAAATGCGTGTACTCCCTCAAGCCATGCCTCCTCATCAACCATGTATAGCCATCTCAAATATTCCAATTCTTTTGCATATTCTGTCTCTTTTTCCCTATTGGCCCATGCTTCGTAACACTCGAAGGTGTCCTGCATATACATATAGAAGAAAACTCAAAGAAAAACGTGAAATAAAGCTATCTAATTGTTGTAGGAGGAAATCGATTTCAATAAATAATAATATAAATCAAACCAGATTCGTTCCCACTCAAATAATTACAAGACTTCCTCCCGATGTAGCAAAAGAAAGTCAGGATCGATCCTCGAGGAAGCGTGTCAGCGGATCTCAGGTAGCAGGCGAATCTCACGAACAGAAGTCAACTCCAGAGTACTCGACCTTGACTAGTTGTGGTCGACAGGGGTCAGGCACAGTCGAATTCGAGCAAGCAAGGGGCACTGGGGTAGTTGATGTCGAGGAACCTACTCCACGTCGAGTAAGGTTTGTCGTAGTCGAGTAGTCCTAGTCGAAATGGAGTACCTGCAAAAACGCAAACGAGCAGCGATCTTGCTTGATCGAGTATTAGTGGTCGACGTCGACTAGATTAGTCGAAGTCGAGTAGGTGCGCAGAAACGTAACGAACACTAAAGTTCGCAGATTTCGAGATAAACAAATATGTCAAAGAAAACTTCCAAGACCGGGGTTTGCAACAACGATAACCAAGCATGCATAAGACAAGATAAAGAGAAATAATCATGCAATCACATCAAAGGAACAAGATTTTTGTTAGGAGGTAAATCGAGTTTGATATATAAATCTCAAATTCGACTCCTTGTTCTCCGCAAATTAATTACAAGACTTCCTCCCGCTGTAGTAGAAGATAGTCAGGATCGATCCACGAGGAAGTGTGTCAGCACCTGCCTTTTCAGTTCCAAATCTCAAAGAAACAGTAACACAGAAGAAAGCGGAAACAGAACAGAAAATAGAAACTTGGTCGATATCGACCCAATTCACTCGATATCGACTAAAAAAATCGACCTCAGTAACTCAATATCGACTAGAACAGAAACTTAAAACTCAAAATTTGTGAAATAAATCAATAAAATAAAGACTTCTAAGATCAGGATTTCAACACCACAACGATAACCATGTAAAATAACACATAAAGGCATAAAAGATCATTCTTTTCATCAAATAACTTTTGTTATTAACAAATAGGAAGATAGAGGCTTTCGCATAAACCCTAATTGTTACTAACCCTTTTTCACATAATTAATCCAAGTTGCATTAAGATCACTTTCGCTTTAATAACACAAACAAGGATCACCTTCAACTTTAGCAAAAGAATCAAGCTCATAGGGATAGAAGACGAAATGCATCCAAAGATTGTACCTTTACCGCATCACCTCACATGGCTACCGTCGGGCTCACCCCGACCCTAGAAGTTGGGTGACTACTCACTCTTAATCATCAAGAAAGACATTAATAATAAAAGGGAACTAAATTGCATTAAATAAAATCAAACAAGACTTACAACGGAATAAAGCCAACTCCGCTATTGCTTCACAAACTCTACTCGGCTCCAAGACTCTCTCTCTACTCCTACTCGACTTTCTCTCTCTATTTGGCTTTGCTTTGCTTGGATTGATTGAATGAACAAAATTCAGCCCCTAATGGCTTATTTATTGTGTTCATTCCCTAGATAATTAGTAAAGAAAACTATATCTATATCTAAATCTATCTATCTATATCTAAGGATTAAATTATGGAAATAAAAGAAATAAATCTAAAAGGGAACTTTACCTAAAGTAGATAAATATCTCTTCCATCTTGATAAAACTTGATTAATCTCCTCTTGTGGATATCTCCAGTGAACTTTGGATAGAAATTGGATTAGAGCTCGGATATGCTCGAAATCGGCCACTGGGTTCAGGTCGATATCGACCAACATAGGTCGATATCGAGCTTGTCTTCTCAGCTTCACTTCAGATACTCGATATTGGCCTCCAGGAGAAAAATCGACCAGATGTGACTCGATATTGACCAGCTTAGGTCGATATCGACTTGCATTTTCCTCTGCTCCAGCTTCTGGTCGATTCCCAGATCTCGGCTCGGTTTGGTCAACTCGATATCGACCTAGTGTGGTCAATATTGACCAACTCTCTTCTTCTTCACTCGATTGTGGCTCTTCAGGTGGAAATCGACTAGCTTCCTCGACATCGACCAAGTGTTGTCGATATCGACCAGATGGTGTCGACTTGATTTTCTCGTTTCCAGCTCGATTTGTCCTGGTTCCGCTACTCCTTGACCTCGGACTTTCTCTAAATTGCCTCGATTTCTGCGAAATTAAACAGAAATTGGTGTAGATTCAATAATTTGGCAAATAAGCATAACCTACATAGATTATGAACTATTATTGCCTAAATGCATGAAATGTATGCAGAAAACGATAGAAAAGTAGGTATAAAACATGGTGATTTAGGCTCACAACAAATACCCCATATTTAAGCTTGCTTGTCCTCAAGCAATACTTTTAATTGTCATTCAGGGGAAGAATTCAAACTCTCAACATATTAGATTCATTCTTATATGTCCCTGCAATCAATTACCATCCTTGAAAAGGTAGTTCTGTCACAAATCCATGCATGTGCAATAAAAAGCAACATCTACTCACAAAAGGAGGGTTATGCAAAACATTCATAAGTGACAAAGCATTAATAATCAAGAGGACTTTAATTTAAGCTCAATAAGGAGTAGATTGGTAAAAGGCTAAAGGTGGGAAATTTTTGGCCATTTGGTGCTATTGATCTGGGGAAATGGAGTAATTTCCAAATTTTCATACCACATTCCTCCTCACATTGTGTCCCATCTCGCCAAACTATTATCTCAGCGAGCAGGGTCGATCTACCTTTATCTCCTGAGGCGACCGGATTTTTTTTAACTCATTAAATTTTCCATATATTTTTTTCAATTTCCTGCCAAACCCCAATAATAATAATAACAACACAACAACCATATAATATTCTCCATAATGTGACATCATTCTCAACATAATCCCCGGATAGGAGATAAGGTAAAGAATGGGCAATATTTTGATCATGTGGAGCAAAATATAAGATAAGGCTCAATATGGCTCTTGTGATGCATAAGCATAGGTAAAGGCTAGGATATAACAATATGAGCATTATATGGAAATATAAAGTCCTCCATCCTCTTATCATGCAACATGTCAAAAGCAACCTCAAATTTTACCTCCTTTCATGGTTTTCAATCAAATATGCACTTCATTCTGACTTCCCTTTACTAGGCAATTTTATGCTATATCTCTATTGAATCAAATTTTGCATCGTCGAGTTCAATAAAGCTTCCATGACACTAATAAAAAAAATTTAGTTGGGGTCATTTTTATAAACTTTGGAAATCATGCATGTAAGCACATAGATTAATAATGAATTCCAAAGTAGCCATGTCTAAGCAATTCAAGAGATAAACTTTAAATATGCATGCAAAATGTCAAATATGTCAAATATGCACAAAGTAAGCCCTTCCCCCACCCCATACATAAACATTACAGTGTCCTCACTGTATAAAAAATAAGGGTAAAGAAAGAAACTTACTAGACAGGTGTGCATGATGTCAGAAGTCCAGTGCCTTGCTTCTCTTTTCCTTATTCCCGAAAAAATTAGAAGAGAAATACCCACAATAGAAAATATAATGTCCAAAACCAAAAACAAAAGCAAAATTGTCCAAAAATCCCAAAAATAAATATCTATTTACAAGCTCTAGACTTTATAGTCGCTAGGCCGACTGCTCCATTAAGCTCAAGGTGGCATTTGCAGGGCCCATGTAGCTTGGGCTTCAAACAGGTCCATTCTTGTCCATCAACTGCAGTTCTCCGGAATGGATCTTGTTCACTATGAAAGGTCCCATCTTCTTCTTCTTGAACTTGTTGGGGAACCAATGATCATTTGATTTGGAGACATAGACCTTGCCTCCTACTTCGTATTCCTTAGGCTCATCATTGGAAACCCTGCAAAAGCGCACATACCAAGGCAAACCCCTCCCATGTATAGATAGATCTTTAATTGAAATAGGAGAAGAAAGATCTATACCTTGGCTTACATTTGCAGATTCGGACTCGGGGGCCTCCTGAGGTTCAGGTCGATATCGACCTGCATCAGTCGATATCGAGTGCTAATCTGGTGGAATTTCAGTCGACATAGAGGAAGACAAGTTGATTTGATCTAGTCGATATCCACTAGAGGTGGTCCATATCGAGTCACCTGGCTCGAATTTGGCTGGCTTCGTCCCTAAGTGTGAAATCGAGTCGACTTGAGTTGGTCATAATTTTATTCATCAAAAGCAAAGTCATCAATAGTGCAAATATATCAAGGCAAATAAACGTCATAACATGTATATACGGGATCAAGCTGTTTGCATACTCAAAAATCCAACCTTACCAAGGATAAAATGTGTATCTCTCATTGTCATGTGTTTAGGCTTTAAGCATACACTCACCTCAATTCCATTTACAAGCATCAACTCAAATATTGAAATTTATATCACAAAATCTCCACCAGATACTATTGTAGGAGGAAATCGAGTTTAATAAATAATAATATAAATCAAACCAGATTCGTGCCCACGCAAATAATTACAAGACTTCCTCCCGATGTAACAAAAGGAAGTCATGATCGATCCTCGAGGAAGTGTGTCAGCGGATCTCGGGTAGCAGGCGAATCTCAAGAACAGAAGTCGACTCCAAAGTACTCGACCTCGACTAGGTGTAGTCGACAAGGGTCAGGCACAGTCGAATTCGAGCAAGCAAGGGTCACTAGCGTAGTCGATGTCGAGGAACCTACTCAACGTCGAGTAAGGTTGGTCGTAGTCCTAGTCAAGATCGAGTACATGCAAAAACACAAACGAGCAACGATCTTGCTTGATCGAGTATTAGTGGTCGAAGCCGACTAGATTAGTCGAAGTCGAGTGGGTGCGCAAAAACGTAACAAAAACTAAAGTTTGCAAATTTCGAGATAAATAAATATGTGAAAGAAAACTTCCAAGACCGGGGTTTACAACAACGATAACCAAACATGCATAAGGCAAGATAAAGAGAAATAATCATGCAATCACATCAAAAGAACAAGCTTTCGCCTTTTCCAACAATTAGACAACTTTCTTAAGAAACCCTAATTGTATCTACCAATTTTATGTTTATAATCCAAGTGGTTAACCTGAATCTCTATAATCCAAGTGGATGATCAAAAAACAATAAAGGTCGAATCTTTACCTCAAACATGCATGGCTATCATCGGGCTCACCCCGACCCTAGAAATAGGTGGACTACTCACTCTTCATCATAATAAAACTCATCAATAATAAAAGAAAACTAAATTGCATTAATAAAATAAAACAAATCTTACAACTGATCGAAGTCAAAACGTCTCCTCTCTCTCTCTCTCTCTCTCTCTCTCTCTCTCTCTCTCTCTCTCTCTACTCGATGTAACTAATGGCTTGTCTTGGATGATCCTAAAAACCAATCCCTAAAGCCTTATTTATAGTGTTCCATCTAGCTAATCATGGAAGGAACATTGACGGGATGAAAATCGTTGATTCCCAATCAAATAGTTCCCACTCTCACAAATTAGTATAATTGGCAAGAAAGGGGTCGAATCCTCGAGAGATTTAAGATTTCACAATGCAATTTGATCACCAACAAGTAACAAAAGTGGGAAAATATGCGACTTTTAAATAAGAAAAAGTAAAGTAAAGTAAAGATGGAATTTTGTTGTAAAATCAAGAGTAGAGAACGGTTCCACCTACGAATTCTTTGACATTGGTTGGCTTATCGATCATCGAATTCTTTTCAAGCTATTAACTTTCCTATAAATTCCTCTCGTCTTGGTTTATATGGATTAAAAGTCCTACGAGTCCAATTAATCCCTTACAGCTCAATGCAATCATAACACGGTTAAGATTTAACAAAGAGATAGCACAACATCCCAAGAACTTGAGCACATAAATAACACCAATTAAACACAGTAAATCGATGTTTAAGATATATGTCAACTCCCTACATAATCATGCTTCAAACACGGAATCCACAATCTTATGCATGCTACTATAGAAATAACGCAAATACGAAAGCATTAAATCTTAGCACGAAATCAATATTATCAAGTCGGCCAAGCAAGATAACATCAATAACATAACAATAAGCAGAAGGAAGTTGAAGGAATTAAAATAGAGGAAAGATAACTTGAATTAAAAACTCACAATTCACCAACCAAGTCTCCGAAAACGTAGGCGAAACACTAGGAAAATTAGCCGCTCATGGCTTACCTAAGCTCTCTTCTCTTCTATGGTGATTGCTCCAATTGAAAACTTAATAAAACTAACCCTAGAAAATCCTATTTATAAGCCTAATGTCTTCCATAAAAGGTAGATAAAAGATAGAAACTTCCTAAACAAACTAGATAAAAGATAGAACTTTCCTAAATTAATTCAGCGTCGGATTCCGCTGGCAGCGAGAAATTCCGCTGGCAGCGAATGGCCTTGATTGAGCTCCTGTTGGATTTCCGCTACCACCTCGCTAGCACACTCGCTGGCAGCGACTTTCATGCCTTAGAATTTTCTCGAGCTTCTCTGAGTCCTTCCTTTCCGCTGGAGCGAGCCGCTGAATCCGCTTCCGCGAGACGCGCCTTCCGCTGGAGCGAGTTCATCCATCCGCTGGAGCGAGTTGCCGAGCTTCGTCGTCCTGGTGATTCTCTCTGGCAGCGGATTTTTCCGCGGCAGCGAACGTCTCGCTGCAGCGGGACTAGGCGCTAGCAGCGGACACCGCTGCTTGTTCTTCCTCTCTCGCTGGCTCTCTTTCGCTGACTCCCTCTTCCTCTCTCGCTGGCTCTCTCGCTGGCTTGCCGGGCTTCATGATTCTGGTTCCGCTCGCTGGAAGCGAGTGAAATCCCGCTAGCAGCGAAATATGCCCAGAGACTTAATTCTTCATCGTTCTTCCCTTGTTCTTTCTTTCCTCCTTTCTTTCTCTTCTTAGCTGGATTTCTTGACTTCACTTGGCCATGTTTAACAGCTTTTCCTTGCTTTCCACCATGTCGGATCTACGATTCTGCACAATTCAACCGAAATAGCGTAGATTCCAAACTTTTCCACAAAAAGAGTTTAATCTAAATTAACACTAAAATATGCATATTCTACAATGTAAATGCAACTAAATCATCCTATAATGCCCATTAGAAATGTGCATTATCAAACTCCCCCACACTTAACCTTTTGCTTTTCCTCAAGCAATGCAAAATAAAGAAGATCAAAACCATCATCCCACACATATGACCTTCAAGCACTAACCTTGTCAAAAGCAACATCAAAGTGGAGGAGCCATGAACACGAAAGCTAACATCCTAGCAAGTATATGAACGATTCAAAATAAGGCACATATCATCCAACCTCACCGGAATTTTGTGTTTGCTCTCACTCTCATTGTGTTTTAGGCTTAACAATATATCTCTCGAAGGGGACCCGCTGGCACATAACAATATATCTCTCAAAGACAACCTGGGACCCGCTGGCAGCGAACCCAATTCTTTTTTTTTTTTTTTTTTTTGAAAATCCGGATGGGGTCCCAGGTTGTCTTCGAAGGACGGCGAAACTCGCTGCCAGCGGGTCGGGATCGCTGGCAGCGAATGGTGTTGTTGTGCCTGGATGCTCCTCGGTCACTGATGGCTGCTCTCGCTGGTAGCGAATTGGGTTCGCTGCCAGCGAAAACTGCCTAGTGCTTACTTTTTCCGACTTCTTCTCCTAACCCTGCAAGGTTAGCTCCCCACTATTCTGAAAGAAAAAATCTATCTAATTTAATAAGGAAATTTCTAACCTAATTAGATAAATAAATAAACTAAAATTAATTAACTAACTATGAAAGTGAAATTTCAAGATAAAAAAACTTCCCTCGGGTTGCCTCCCGAGAAGCGCCCTTGTTTTATGTCGTAGGATCGACGGTATGACCCCTCAATGGGTCTCTTTTGTAGGCTCTTGGAGGTTCATCTCCTCCATGATCTTGTCGGAGAAGCCATCATAGTAGCGTTTTAGCCGGTGGCCATTTACCTTGAACACGTGTGCATTCTCCTCATCCTTGATTTCTACCGCTCCATGTGGATATATGTGCATGATGGTGTAGGGACCTCTCCATCTTGAGCGTAGCTTTCCCGGAAAAAGATTAAGGCGAGATTGATAGAGAAGTACCTTGTCACCTACCTTATAATCCTTTCTCAAGATGTGCTTGTCATGCCATGCTTTGGTCTTTTCTTTGTAAGTGATGGCATTGTCATATGCATCCCAACGAATCTCCTCTAATTCTTGAACTTGGAGCTTGCAAAATTCGCCAACCTCATCTACTCTCATGTTGCATTCTTTCACCGCCCAATAGGCCTTGTGTTGGAGTTCTACCGGAAGATGACATGCTTTTCCATAAACCAAGCGGTAAGGAGACATACCTATTGGTGTTTTGTAGGCCGTGCGATATGCCCAAAGAGCATCATCTAGCCGTTGGCTCCAATCTTTTCGATTTGGTGCAACCGTCTTCTCCAAGATTCTCTTGATCTCTCTATTTGACACTTCGGCTTGCCCATTGGTTTGAGGGTGATAGGCGGTGGATACCCTATGTGTGACATGATATTTCTTCAAGAGAGCGGCCACCGTCTTGTTGCAAAAGTGGGTACCTCGATCACTAATTAATGCACGTGGAATACCAAATCTAGTGAACAAATCCTTAAGGAATCCTGAAACCACTTTAGAATCGTCAGTTTTGGTGGCCTTCGCCTCCACCTATTTGGAGACGTAGTCCACCGCAAGTAAGATATAAAGATTCCCAAAGGAACTAGGAAAAGGTCCCATGAAATCAATCTCCCAAACATCAAAAATTTCACAAAACATCATCCTAGTTTGAGGCATCTCATTCCTAGTTGCAATATTCCCCATGAGTTGGCACCGATCACAAGATTTACAAAAAGCATATGCATCACGAAAAATCGTGGGCCAATTGAATCCCAAATCAAGTACCTTCTTAGCCGTTTTGTTTGGTCCAAAGTGTCCCCCACATGCATAGGAATGACAAAAGCTAAGGACGGACATTACCTCATTATCCGGAAGGCATCGCCGAATGATTTGATCCGCACAATGCTTCCAAAGAAACGGATCGTCCCAAACATAGAATCGGGCGTTGTGGCGAATCTTGTCTTTCTTGTACTTGGGAAAGTTTGGTGGAAACTCCTTCGTGACAAGAAAATTGACTATGTCCGCGAACCATGGCCGAGGAACGTTTGCTGCCATCGAAGACAAAGGAGTAAAGGAGTCCGGACACACCTTCTGGGCAGAATCCGCTGGCAGCGAGTCAGGTTCGCTGCCAGCGAATGGAGTCAGAATGTGAGCTGGTGCCGGCGACTGGAGAGGTTTGCTGATGACTTGACTCGCTGGTAGCGGGTCGGGTTCGCTGTCAGCGAGTTGGATCCGCTGGCTGTTGTTGCAGGAGGATGGTCAAGTATGAAATAAATATAGAATAAAGATCAGACTGACTTCCCTGTCTCAGCAAATAAATACAAGACTTCCTCCCGTTGTAGTAAGAGAAAGTCAGGATCGAATCCACGAGGAAGCACGTCAGCAGTTCTCAGGTAGCAACAGATCTCACAGACAAGCAGCAGAAAGACAGAAATAGCAGAAAAGACAAAGCAAAACAGAAACAAAAGCAAAGACAGAAAATAGCAAAATAAAGTAAAGAACAAAGCAAGACGAAGGCACTCGATCTCGACTAGTCCTACTCGAGATCGACGAAGGACAGCAAAGACAGAAACTTCAAAATCGACAACAGAAGCGCAACAGTAACTCGACCTAGACTAAGACCTACTCGATCTCGACAAAGGTCCTACTCGAGATCGACGAGAGCTCCTCTGTATCGACTAGAAAGACAGAAAATTTAAAGTGCAAATTTCGAACCCAAAACTCAGAATTCCGACGAAATAAATTCAATATATAAAGGACTTCCAAAGCCAGGGTATCAATGCCACAACGATAATCATGCAAAGTAACACATAAAGGCATAAAAGATCATGCTTTTCATCAAACAACTCTCGTTATTAACAAATAGGCATATAGAGGCTTTCGCATAAACCCTAATTGTTACTAACCCTTTTCACATAATTAACCCAAGTTGCATTAAGATCACTTTCGCTTCAATAATACAAACAAGGATCACCTTCAACTCTCGCAAAAGAATCATGCTCATAGGGATAGAAGACGAATTGCATAACAAAATCTGACCTTTACCGCATCACCTCACATGGCCACCGTCGGGCTCACCCCAGCCCCAGAAGTGGATGGACTACTCGCTCTTCATCATCAAGAAAGACATTAAATAACAAAAGGAACTAACTTGCATTAAATTAAATAAAGAAAGCTTACAATCCACAAGACAAATCCGCTTTCGCCTTTCCACCTTGCTTGCTACAAACTCTCTCTCTCTCTCTCCTACTTACTTGAATTGAATTGTTTCTGAATTGGAATGAATGAAAAACTAGCCCCTAGGGCTTTATTTATAGCCTTCTATTCCTTGCTAATCAAGGATAGAATCTCCTATCTATATCTACTTAAAGCTTAAAGATAAATAAAATGCTTAAGGGAAATAAATCTAAAAGGAAAAGATAAATCTAAACTAGGTAATATGTCTTCATGTTGATAGATCTTCCTTCCCTAGATAGACTTGATCAATTTTGGATAGAATCTTCGGCCAATTCGACTTCCTTCGTGCCCAAGTAACTCAAAGTCTACTCGGATTGCTCATGTTGACGCGTTTCTGGAATCTGGTCTACTCGATCTCGACAAGGGCTTGTCGATCTCGACTAGGATTCATCGTCGACTGGACTTCTCGGGTGACTCTGCTCGACAGGCTCGGATCCGGGTTCCTGGCGCTCGTCGATCTCGACTAGGTCTCCTCGAGATCGACTAGGGGTGTGGTCGAAGACGGCTCTCTGGTGATGTCGAGGACTCCTCCTCGGCATGGACTCGGACTAGGGCATGGTGGCTCGTCGATCTCGACAAGGCGTCCTCGAGATCGACTAGGGTTGCTCAGCGCCTTCGTCCTCGGCTTCTCGATCAGCTCTTCTTCTCGACTCCGGGTGTGGCGTCTAGGCTTCGTCGATCTCGACTAGTGGTACTCGAGATCGAGTAAGGTTCCGGAGCTGGGTTGGTCTGGCTCTCGACACTGCTCCTAGTCGACAAGGTCTGTGCTCGGACATGTTCGTCGAGATAGAGTAAGGTCTACTCGAGATCGAGTAACCTTTGGCTCTCAGCTTGATTCGACCGGTTCCGCTGCTTCTTTGACCTTGGACTTCTGTAGTGGATTTCCGAGCTTTTTCGACCTTCCTTAGAATTGCTGTAAAATGCCTCGAATTCTGCGAATTTGAACAGAAACTGGTGTAGATTCCATAATTTGGCAAATAAACATAAACTACATAGATTCTGTACTATCTTAGCCCAAATGAATGAAATGTATGCAGAAATCGATATAAAAGTTATTGTAAAATATGGCAGATTCAGCTCACAACAAACACCCTATACTTAAGCTTGCTTGTCCTCAAGGAATACTTTTAATTGTCATTCAGAGGAAGAATTCAAAACTCTCAACATATTACATTCATTGCCATATAACCCTGCAATCAATTACCATCCTCGAAAAGGTACTAGTGTCAGAGATCCATGCATGTGCAAATATACAAAAGCAACATCTACTCACAAAAGGAGGGTTGTGCAAAAACAATTCATATGACAAAGCAACAATAATCAAGAGGACTTTAATTTAGCTCAATAAGGAGTAGATTGGTAAAAGGCTAAAGGTGGGCAATTTTTTGCAATGTGGTGCTAATGATCCGGGCAAATGGAGTATTTCCAAACTTTCTTAACCATATCCCTTCTTCCTTTGATTCATCACCTTTCATAATGCTTTTTTTCAATAATAATGCTTTTACCTCTCTGACCTCAGCACTGCCTTCTCGCGAGTCGCAAACATGGGTGTCATGAATGGCCCCGGATACTTAGTGCGTCGGACTCCTCACCTGTGTGTCCCATCTCACTGAACTATTATCTCAGCGAGCAGGGTCGATCTTTGATCGGATTTTCTTTCACTCATTAAATTTTCCATATATTTCAAATAATTCCGCCAAACTCCAATAATGATAATACTCACAACAACCATATAACAATCTCCATAATGTAACATCATTCTCAACATAATCCCCGGATAAGTTAAAGAATGGCAAATATTTAGATCATGTGGAGCAATATATGAAATAAGGCATAATATGGCTTTTTTGTGATGCATAAGCATAGGTAAGGCTAGGATTATGAGCATTATATGGAAATATAAAGTCCTCCATCCTCTTATCATGCAACATGTCAAAAGCAACTTCAAATTTTACCTCCTTTCATGGTTTTTAATAAATAATGCACTTCATTGTGACTTCCCTTTACTAGGCAATTTCATGCTATATCTCTAATGAATCCAATTTTGCATCGTTGAGTTCAATATAAAGCTTCCATGACATTATTTCAAAATTTTCAAATGGGGGTCATTTTTCAAAATTTTTGGAAATCATGCATATAAGCACACAAATCAATAATGAATTCCAAAATAGCCATGTAGCAATTCAAGAAATAAACTTTTAACATGCACAAATATGGTCAAATAAATCCAATTTGTGTTTTAGAATACTTCATGTGGATAGTCTTGTTTTTGTGTGCAATCTAACACTTTTAGGTCGGCAAAACATATAAGGATCGCGAAAAGTGGAATAGGAAGTCCCTGAAAACAGTCAGAATCGATGAAGGCCAAGTCGACGACGACAAGGAGGAGAAACCCAGAAGTCACTCAACCTCGAGTAGACGTACTCGACATCGACAAGCCCAGATGCTCCTCGACTTCAAATTTCACCAGACGCTGAGAAGTCTACTCGATATCAAGTAAGGAGTACTCGATATCGACAAGCTAGCTACTCGACCTGCCCAATTTCGCCTTCCTCGATGCTTTATCCTGTGAGTTCCTTCCTTTACTCTTGTTTTTACTTGTTTTTATACAATGAGGACACTGTAAATTTTAAGTATGGGGTGGGGGAAGGGCTTACTTTATGCATATTTACTATATTTGATCATATTTGACATAAATGTGCATATTTAGAAGTTATTACTTTGAATTGCTACATGGCTATTTTGGAATGCATTATTGATCTATGTGCTTATATGCATGTTTTCCAAAGTTTGAAAAAATGACCCCCATTGAAATTTTTGATAATGTCATGGAAGCTTATATTGAACTCGACGATGCAAAATTGGATTCATTAGAGGTATAGCATGAAATTGCCTAGTAAAGGGAAGTCACAATGAAGTGCATTATTTTCTTGAAAACCATGAAAGGAGGTAAAATTTGAAGTTGCTTTTGACATGTTGCATGATAAGATGATGGAGGACTCTATATTTCCATATAATGCTCATTGTTTATATCCTAGCCTTACCTATGCTTATGCATCACAAAAGCCATATTATGCCTTATTTCATATTATAACCCACATGATTTAAATATTTGCCCATTCTTTACCCTATCCGGGGATTATGTTGAGAATGATGTTACATTATGGAGATGTCATATGGTGATTGTGTTGTTATCATTATTGGAGTTTGGTGGAATTGTTTGAAATATATGAAAAATTTAATGAGTGAAAGAAAATCCGATCAAAGATCGACCCTGCTCTCTGAGATAATAGTTTGGAGAGATGGGACACCAGGTGAGGAGTCCAAAGCACTAAGTATCCGGGGTCATTCATGACACCCATGTTTGCGACTCGCGAGAAGGCAGTGCTGATGTTAGAGAGGTAAAAGCATTATTATTGAGAAAAAAAAGCATTATGAAAGGTGATGAATGTTATGGAGAAAGAATGTGGTATGAAAGTTTGGAAATACTCCATTTCCCCGGATCATTAGCACCACATTGCCAAAAATTGCCCACCTTTAGCCTTTTACCAATCCACTCCTTATTGAGCTTAAATTAAAGTCCTCTTGATTATTGTTGCTTTGTCACATGAATTGTTTTTGCACAACCCTCCTTTTGTGAGTAGATGTTGCTTTGATATATTTACACATGCATGGATCTGTGACACTAGTACCTTTTCGAGGATGGTAATTGATTGCAGGGTTATATGAGAATGAATCTAAGATGTTGAGAGTTTTGATTTCTTCCCCTGAATGACAAATAAAAGTATTGCTTGAGGACAAGCAAGCTTAAGTATGGGGTGTTTGTTGTGAGCTTAATTAGCCATGTCTTTATGCATACTTTAGTTCCATATTCCTTACATTTTGCATATTTCGGGTTGGGAATATGTCGAATTTATGTAGTATATGTTAAATTGTCAGAAATGGAGATCTACATAAATTTCTGTCTAATATCGCAGAATATGGAATCATTTCGGAAGAAAACCAAGGAGCAAGAATCGGAACACCAGGCTACTCGATATCGACTAGGCTTAGTCGATCTCGACAAGACTTACCTAGACACAGCCATCATCGAGGAGCCTGAGTCGAGAAACAGAAGACGAAGAACCAGAACCCTACTCGACATCGAGTACTGCTACTCAAGGTCGACAAAGAGGGGAGCCAGGACTCAGACTCGAGGAGAAGGCTACCCGACCTGACCAGGAGGCCGGCAACCCTACTCGACCTCGACAAGACCTTGTCGAGATCGACGAGCCTCCCAGCGCCTGCCCGAGTCCATGCCGAGGAGAAGCTACTCGACCAGAGAAGACCACACCCTACTCGACCTCGACGAGACCTAGTCGAGATCGACGAGACTTGAGTACAGACCCGAGCCTGTCGAGTAGAGCCACCCGAGAAGACCCAGTCGACATAGCCAGTCTACTCGAGGTCGACGAGAGCTACTCGACATCGACGAGCACCGTGAGCCATGTCCGAGTCTGTCGAACACCAGCTAGCCGAGACGACGAAGCCGAGCCAGTCAACCCTACTCGAGATCGACCAGACCCTTGTCGAGATCGATTAGACCTCCAGAGCCGCGTTACTCGGTTCGACGAATCCTACTCGACTTGGGATTGCTTGGGCGTGAAGATTGCTGATTCTATCCGAAAATATCAAAGAAGAGAGTTCTATCCATTGAAGACCTTTTAGATATAATTCCTATTTTTGGATTTAATTATGTTATGTCTTTTATTTATCTTTAAAGTCTTAGATATAGTTTTAGATATAGATATAGATATTCTATCCTTGAGTAGCAAGGATTAGAAGGCTATAAATAAAGCCCAAGGGGCTGGTTTTTCATGGATTCGAAGACACAGACAATTCAATTTCAGTAGGAGAAGTAGTAGGAGAGAGAGAGAGAGAGTGAGTGGCCAAGAGGAGTTTTGTGAAGCGAGAGCGGAATTGACTTCCTTTGGTTGTAAGCTCTATTTTATTTTATTAATGCAAGTTTATTTCCTTTTATTATTGATGTTTTTAATTATGATGAAGCGCGAGTAGTCAACCCACTTCTAGGGTTGGGGCGAGCCCGACGATAGCCATGCATAATTGAGGTAAAGATCTGACTTTTATCATGTTTTGAGCATCTCCTACTTGTTTATGTGTTTATTGCCCATCTAATGGAGATCCATGTTAACCACTTGGATTATAAACATAAAATTAGTAGAGACAATTAGGGTTTCTTGAAAGAGTTGTCTAATTGTTGGAAAAGGCGAAATCTTGTCCTTTGATGCAATTCACATGATTATCTGTTTATCTCTGCCTTATGCATGCTTAGTTATTGTCGTTGCAAACCCCAATCTTGGAAGTCTTTTTACAATAAATTTAGTTCGAACCCAAAGCAATTGTTTTTACTTTTTTTTATTTCGTTTTACTCCCAGCCCTCGTCGATCTCGACCAGCCCTTGGTCGACCTCGACTACTGATCTTCGACCTAGAGTCGTCGTAGCTTACTTGTGCAGGAATCGACGAAGACCAACTCGACTTCGACAGGCCGTACTCGATCTCGAGTAGACCCCAGTCGAGATCGACCACCCTTTGCCGAGTTGCTATGCTGTGTTCGACTGTCCGATCTTCTGTCGACTACCCTAGTCGAGATCGAGGACCCTGTTGTCGACTTCTGACCGTGAGATTTCACTGCTGCCTAGGATGCGCTGACACGCTTCCTCGTGGATCGATCCTGACTTCCCACTGCTGCATCGGGAGGAAGTCTTGTAATTATTTGCAGGGGACGGAATCTGGTTTGCCGTGATTTATTTCTATTTTATTTGCATACTTGATTTCCTCCTATCGTCAAGCTGCTCGATCTCAACAAAGCAGAACTCGAGATCGACTAAAGACAGCGACCACAGAAAACTCAGAATCGATCAACAGAAACTCGATCTCGCCTAGCCCTACTCGATCTCGACTACAGCCAACTCGAGATCGACTACCACTTCTCTAGATCGACTAAAAGACAGTAACTTCAAATTGCAAACTTCGAACACAAAATTCAGTTTTCGGAAGAAATAAATCAATATACTAAAAGACTTCCAAAGCCAGGGTATCAACACCACAACGATAACCATGCAAAGTAACACATAAAGGCATAAAAGATCATGCTTTCCATCAAATAACTGTCGTTGTTAACAAATAGAAATATAGAGGCTTTCGCATAAACCCTAATTGTTACTAACCCTTTTCACATAATTAATCCAAGTTGCATTAAGATCACTTTCACTTCAATAACACAAACAGGGATCACCTTCAACTCTCGCAAAAGAATCATGCTCATAGGGACAGAAGACGAATTGCACAACAAGATCAAACCTTTACCGCATCACCTCACATGGCCACCGTCGGGCTCACCCCGACCCTAGAAGTGGGTGGACTACTCGCTCTTCATTATCAAGAAACTCATTAATAAACAAAAGAAACTAACTTGCATTAAAATAAACCAAAGAGAGCTTACAACCGAACAAGCCAAATCCGCTTTCGCCTTTCCACCTTGCTTGCCACAAACTCTCTCTCTCACTCCTACTTACTTGTCTCTGAATTGAATTGGAATAAGATGCCTAATGCTCAGCCCCTAAGGCTTTATTTATAGCCTTCATTCCCTAGCTATTCTAGGTAAGAAAGTCTATCTAAATCTATATCTAAAGGCTTAAAGATAAATAAATGCAATAAAGGAATTAAATCTATAAAGGTAATTATATCCAAAAGAGCAAAATATCTTCTTGTGTTGATATGTCTTCTCTCCATAGATAGATGTTGATAGATCTCGGCCAAACTCGGATTCCTTCGGCTACAAGGACTCCCAATCCGCGTAGGACAGCAAACCGCGTAATGCGGCTCCAGACACGGTTTCCTCGATCTCGACCAAACCTACTCAAGATCGAGTAAGAGTGGCGTCGACTTCGGCTTGGCTGGGCATCTCGGGTTGCTGCTGCTCGATCAAGCTCGGTCATGTGGTGCTGGTCTTGTCGAGATCGAGTAGCCTCCTCGAGATCGAGTAGCTTGGGTGCTCGGTGTCTTCAGTCCTCGACTTCTCGACTTGGCACAGCTCCTCGACTCTGGACATGGCATCAGGGTTTGTCGATCTCGACTAGTGTACTCGAGATCGAGTAAGGCTCCGGAGTTGGGTTGCTTCGTCTTCAGTCTCCTCGATCATGCTCTGCTCGACCAACGCTTGCTCGGACACCTTTGTCGAGATCGAGTAGATTAACTCGAGATCGAGTAAAGTTGGGCTCCGGCTTGATTCGTCCTGGATCCGCTGCTTCTTGACCTTGGACTTCTGTAGTTGATTTCCGAGCTTTTTCAGCCTTTCTCAGAACTGCTGTAATTTGTCTCGAATTCTGCGAAATTAAACAGAAACTGGTGTAGATTCCATAATTTGGCAAATAAACATAAACTACATAGATTTTGTACTATCTTAGCCCAAATGCATGAAATGTATGTAGAAAACGATATAAAAGATATTGTAAAACATGGCAGATTCAGCTCACAACAAACAACACTACTGCGTGCCCACACGTCGATCAAATACATCAAGCGAAAACCCACGAAGAGGTACGGTATGCAGGGGGACACTACTCAGGACCACATCAGAACCAGAACTGGAGCTATTATCGCCAGCCCCAGCATCAGAATCCACGCCCTATAGAACCCCTGGTCACCCTGACAGAGAAGGTAAGAAAGATGACCTGCAGACCATTCTTGAGGAGATGCGGAGGAATCATTTAGAGACCAAGCAGTCTATCAATTCCATCTACACTTAGCTGCATGGTGTCAACTCCAGGCTTGGGGAAATTGATACATGGCGGAAATCGATTGAAACCCAGATTGATCAACTGGCTACATCCGTCCCTAAGCAATCAGATACGCTCCCTGGATCCTCTGAACCTAACCCTAAGGGTAAATCTATAGGACATGTGGCTGCCATGAACCTAAGGAGTGGGTGAAAGACACAAACGCCCGCTCACAACACGGAGGAGAAGGACGCAGCAGACTACTCGACATCGAGCAAGCCAATCGACGACGACCAAACCTTACTCGGCGTCGACCAACCTATGGTCGTCATCGACCAGACCTCAACTCCCGCCCCAAAGTCGACCATTCTACTCGACGTCGAGGACCCTCTAGTCGACGTCGACTACCCTTCTGCCCCTGTTGACCACCCTTCAGCACCTCCGACGAAGAAAAGGGTGCCATTCCCAACAAAATCTCCAAAGGATCTAGCATAGAAGAAGTTCCAGCATTTCATAACGATGCTTCAAAGGCTCAACATCACAATACCCTTCACAGAAGCTCTTAATGAGATGCCATCATATGTAAAGTTCGTCAAGGAGATCTTAAGCAAGAAGCGATCGATTGTTGAGATCACAGAGGAGTGCAGCCAAATGGACGTTCTAGAGAAAAGGCCAGATCTAGGTAAGTTTTCTATAACCATTGGATTTGGTCAATACAAATTTAATGCTTTATGAGATTTCAGAGCCAGTGTGAGTATAATGCCTTTATCAATCTGGTCCAAGATTAAGATAGGTGCCTTAGAGCATGTGGATGCAAAGTTATGCATGGCGAACAACACGGTGGTCATCCCAACAGGCATGGTGAATAGTGTACCAGTGCAAGTAGGTAAGTTCTTTGTCCCCACTGATTTCTTAGTTATCGATATGGCGGAGGATCCTGCTTGTCCAATCATTCTAGGAAGGCCCTTCTTGGCGACGGTGGATGCCAACATAAGCGTAAGGAAGGGAGTGCTCAGTTTCAACATCAGCGATGAGGTAATTGAGTATTCCTTTAATAAAACTGAAAGGCATACAGGTCACATGGAAGAGGTAAAGTCAATCTTAGCCAGGTACATCACTTGCGAGGAGCCTAAGGTAAGAAATATGACTCCCAAGGAGCTGGAAAAGAGGGATATGGAAGCCCAGGTGGAGGAGATCATGGCCATCCTGAACGACGACACAGAGGACCTACTCGACATCGACCAAGGTAAGTCGACGTCGACTAACTTCTTTTCGGATGCCTTGACAGGATTCAAGTATGGGGTCGAAGTCGACCAGAGCTACTCGACGTCGAGTACCCTAGTCGACGTTGACCATACCCAGAGCCCACCACCGACTGCACCCTCATCGAGCAACATACCAGAAGCCGAGGACTACTCGACGTCGAGTAAGTTACTCGACGTCGATCTACTTTCACCTTCCTCGACTTCTCCTTCCTCATCGAACAGTCCACCAGACACAGCAATCTCCTCGATATCGAGTAACCTTACTCGAAGTTGAGTAGAACAGGAGGTCCCCGAATCCGATTCTGCGAAGGTAAGTGATAATGCATATCTTAGATAGACATTATAGGAATTTTTAGGCTGGTTAGGTTGCACTTCGTTCACAATCTGTAGTTAATTTGCATCTTGTGAGTATTCTGGAAGGAGTCAGAATCTACACACTTTTATTGATTATTTCAGGTAATCGTGGATCCGATGATGAGACAGGAGTTGATAATGCATTGGATGAGAATGTCTAGTTGATCCAAGAAGCTTACATGAAGATCTCAAGCGGTCATGAGAAGAAGAAGCGAACCTAAACGAAGAACAAGTCTGCAGAAGTTATCGCCAGACATACTGAACTTGTTTTGCACTTTTTGGAGGCCTCTGTTGTCTGATTGACTATTATCACCATGCATTGGAAAGCTCTTACAGAGAGCTGCAACTTTCCTATTGACAAGAAGAGCAAATTTGAGACAGAATTCCCGTGAAAGACAGATGTCGCGGCCGCGGCCAATCAATTACGCCACGGGGTTCGGAAGAAGTCGTGGCACTGGTCGTCAGCGTGTCGTTTTGTTAATTAAAACCTTATTTTTCGTGGTTTTGTTTTTTTGGCCGACTTATACCTTTTAAGAGGCCGATTTATGTTATTTCTAAGACACTTCTATTATATTCTTTCGTTCATCAGACAATTTAGAGATTGAGCGATGTCTTCCATGAGGAGCTAAACTCATCTATTATGCCTACAATTTGAAGCTTTATTTGGATTGATTGTGAGTTTCTAATTCTCGTTCCTTGTTTCCTATATTTGAATGCTTCATCTTCTTTGTGCTTGATTGTCTATTGTTTTATTCTATCTAGCACGCGCAACTAGTTAGAATCAATTCAATTGCTAAGGTTTTGTAGATTCCTGATTGTTAACCTTAACCTAAGTAGCAAACTTGTTCCTTTAGGGCTGATTGAACTAATTGAATAAGTAGAAAGTTGGATGTGTTGTTAAATCCCTCTTTAGGGACTGCAAATACCTTGGCTAATCTCTGCACTTAAAGCTATCAATTTGGTTAAATCATTCTTTAGGGACTATTCGATTGATAAGGGTTTCTAGGACTGATTGGACTAGTAACTATATTAGGCCAGAACAATGGCATTCATAGGAAATTTAATAGGACGAGAAGAAGTTACAAGGATCGCTTCAACCAAATAAAGTGGAAAATTTTAGGTAGAATTGCTTCTCATAATTGTCTAAACCAAAATCATTTACTTTTGTTTGCTTCAATCTGCTTTGATAAAAGGCGAAACTTTCACACCTAAAAACCCCCAATTTGGTTACTTTAATTGACACTTGAATCACACTTGAATTACAACTTTCCCTATGGATAGACCTCTTACTTATTGCTATACTAGTTATAGGTTTGAGTTTTCTTTGACGGATCAACGACAGGTTTTACCTCCATCAGTAAGCCAAGGTACGGACATCTCTTCTCCTATTTTAATTAATGATTTATCTATACATGGGAGAGGTTTGCCTTGGTATGTGCGATTATGCAGGATTTCTAATGATGATCCTAAGGAGTATGAAGTAGGTGACAAAGTTTATGTTGCCAAGTCAAAGGACCATTGGTTTCCCAACAAATTCAACTAGAAGAAGATGGGACCCTTCACGGTGAACAAGATTCATTCCGGAGGACTACAACTGATGGACAAGAATGGAGTCATGTTCGAAGCCCAAGCCACATGGGCCCTGGAAATGCCACCTTGAGATTAACGGAGAAAGTCGGCCTAGCGACTATATAGTCTAGAGCTTGTAAATAGACACTTAGTTTTTGGGATTTTTGGACATTGTTGCTTTTGATTTTTGGTTTTGGACATTGTTTCTAAGTTTTTCTATTGTGGATATTTTCCGTCTAATGAATCTTGCAGGTAAGAGAAGCTGCAGACTTACTCGAGGTCGAGTAAGGTACTCGACATCGACCACCAATCGACGAACAATGAACCTATGGTCAAGGAGAAGGCCATCCTGAGGTTCGACTTTACTCGATCTTGAGTACACCTGATCGAAGGCGACCAATCTCCTCGACATCGACCAACTTCCTCGATGTCGACCACCTTTGCAGCAATATTGCACTCGATTTCCAACGTTCTGCACACCTGTCTAGTGAGTTTCTTTCTTTACCCTTGTTTTTGTACAGTGAGGACACTGTAATGTTTAAGTATGGGGTGGGGGAAGGGCTTACTTTGTGCATATTTAATTATATTTGACAATATGTATGCATATTTAAGGATTATCTCTTGAATTGCTTATACATGGCTACTTTGGATTTCATATTTGATTTATGTACTTATATGAATGTTTTCCAAAGTTCATTAAAAAATCACCCCCATTGAAAATTTTGATTAGTTTATTGAACTCGACGATGCAAAATTGGATTCATTAGAGATATAGCATGAAATTGCCTAGTAAAGGGAAGTCACAACGAAGTGCATATTTTCTTGAAAACCATGAAAGGAGGTAAAATTTGAAATTGCTTTTGACATATGCATGATAAGAGGATGGAGGGCTTTATATTTTCCATATAATGCTCATATGTTTATATTCCTTAGCCATACCTATGTTTATGCATCACAAAAGCCATATTGAGCCTTATTTCATATTATGCTCCACATGATCTAAATATTGCCCATTCTTTACCTTATTTCCTTATTCGGGGATTAGGTTGAGAATGATGTCACATTATGTCGATTATCATATGGTGTTTGTGTTGTTGTTATATCATTATTGGAGTTTGGAAGGAAAGTTTCAAAAATTTTGGAAAATTTAACGAGTGAAAGAAAATTCGGTCACCTCAGGAGATAAAGGTAGATCGACCCTGCATGCGTCGAGATAATAGTTCCGCAGGATGGGACAACAAGGTGAGGAGTCCGAAGCACTAAGTATCCGGGGTCATTCATGACACCCATGTTTGTGACTCGCGAGAAGGCAGTGCTGAGGTTAGAGAGGTAAAAACATAATATAGGAAAAAACATTGAGTGAATGAGCGAAAGGTGAGAAATAAAACGAAGAAGTGTTGTGAGCCTAATTTGCCATGTTTTACACTTAATTTTATATCGATTTCTGCAAACATCTCATGCATTTTGGGTTAGAATAATACAGAACCTGTGTAGTTTACACTTATTTGCAATATATGGAGGTCTACACAAGTTTTTGGTCATATTTCGCAGAAATCGGACGCACTTTGGAGCTTAAAGGAAACTCATGGAGAAGCTAAGAATGGTGCAGCTGGAGAAAAGGCCATTTTTCACCATTCTTCGTTTTGAATCAAGCTTTGATGTCTTCATGAGAGTTGTAGCCCTCGGAAAGAGCTTACCAATGCATGGTCATATGCATCAATCCGACGAATGAGGACTTGGTAAAGTGCGTTTCAAGAACAGAGCAAAATGCAGAGAGAACTCTACTCGATCTCGAGTACATCTACTCGATCTCGACAAAGGCTGTCCGAGCACACCTGGTCGAGCAGAGCTGATCGAGGACACTGAGTCAGAAACAACCCGACTCCGGAAGCCAACTCGATCTCGAGTAACTCTTTTCGAGATCGACCACACTTCGACGCCATGTCCGGAGTCGACAAGCTGTGCCAAGTCGAGAAGCCGAGGACGGAGAAGCCGAGCCAACTCTACTCGATCTCGAGTACAGCTAGTCGAGATCGAGGAGCCAAGGAGTACCAGTCGGAGCCTTGTCGAACAGAGCTACCCGAGCCAGCCAGCCCAAGTCGACGCCAGTCCTACTCGAGATCGACTAGCCCTGGTCGAGATCGACGAGCGCCGTGTCCGAAGCCGCGTTACGATGTTTGCTGTCCGACGCGTTTTGGCTTTCCTTGGGGCCGAAGGAGTCCGAGATATCCGAGATCTATCAACATCTATCCACACCTATCAACACATGGAAGATTTTGATCTTTAGATAGAATTTCCCTTTTTTTATTTAATTCCTAAATTACTTTTATTTATCTTTTAAGCCTTTAGATATAGTTTTAGATATAGATAGATATTTCTATCCTTGAATAGCAAGGTTTAGAAGCCTATAAATAAAGCCCATGGAGCTGATTTCTAGTCATTCAATTTTCAGTAGGAGAAGTAGTAGAGAGAGAGAGTGAGTGGCCAAGAGGAGTTTTGTGAAGCGAGAGCGGAATTGACTTCATTTGGTTGTAAGCTCTATTTTATTTCATTAATGCAAGTTTATTTCCTTTTATTATTGATGTCTTTAATTATGATGAAGCGCGAGTAGTCAACCCACTTCTAGGGTTGGGGCGAGCCCGACGATAGCCATGCATAATTGAGGTAAAGATCTGACTTTTATCATGTTTTGAGCATCTACTACTTGTTTATGTGTTTATTACCCATCTAATGGAGGTCCATGATAACAACTTGGATTGTAAACATAAAATTAGTAGAGACAATTAGGGTTTCTTGAAAGAGTTGTCTAATTGTTGGAAAAGGCGAAAGCTTGTCCTTTGATGCAAATCACATGATTATCTGTTTTATTCTTGCCTTATGCATGTTTGGTTATTGTTGTTGCAAACCCCGACCTTGGAAGTCTTTTACATAAAGTTTATTTCGAGATCCCAAAGCATTTGTTTTTATTCCCTTTCGTTTTTACTTTCTGCCCTCGTCGATCTCGACCAAGCCTGGTCGATCTCGACTACTGATCTTCGTCCTAAAGTCGTTGTAGCTTCTGTGTGCAGGTACTCGACGAGCCAAGCCGATGTCGACCAAGACTCTACTCGATCTCGAGTAGGCCTTGTCGAGATCGACGACCAGTGCCTGTGCTTGCTGCTGCTGTGTTCGGCTGTCCGATCTTCTATCGAGTTGCTGTACTCGAGAGATAGGACACTGTTGTCGACTTCTGACCGTGAGATTCTCCGCTGCCTAGGATCTGCTGACACGCTTCCTCGTGGATCGATCCTGACTTCCCACTGCTGCATCAGGAGGAGGTCTTGTAATTATTTGCAAGGGACGGAATCGGGTTTGCCTTAGTTTATTTACATTCTATTTTGCATACTCGATTTCCTCCTAACAACAAATTGGCGTCGTTGCCGGGGAAGCTATCATTCGCGCCTTAGGTAGTTAGATCTCACGTTTTCTTTGAGTTTTCTTCTACAGGTATACGCAGGACACCTTCGAGTATTTCGAAAGGGAAAGAGCGAGACAGTATGCAAAAGAATTGGAATATTTGAGATGGCTATACATCGTTGATGAGGAGGCATGGCTTGAGGGTGTACGCGCATTTAGGAAGCTCCGGGATTCGTCAAAATCATCGCCAGAAGCCCCAATCCTGCTAGAAGAAGAATCTGAACCTGAGGTCGACCTTGACCAACACCTAGCCGATGTCGACCCATCTCAAATCGATATCGATCTATCTCTAGTCGATACCCAGGTATGTTCTTCCGCTATCTCAATTCCAACTTTGCCCTCTGTCTTTGAAAAACCATTTGAAGAACCTCAAGAAGAAGAAGAGCCGGAAAAGAAGAAGTTGGACGTCGTTGCCCATGTTGTTTCAAAGTCACTTTTGCCTTATAAGGTGAAGGCTATCCCCGATGATTTTGAGCAACCGATGTTCATATTCAAGTATGGGGTCCTCGCAAAGTGGCATGAAGCTCCACAAGATGAGGTGGAAATATCTATTCCCACTCCACCGTTTTGTTGTGGTGGAGACGCGCAAACAAATCAACCAATGGAGCGAAAGAGGTATGATTATGAGGTATGCAAATTTCCTTTATATATTCCTTTATGCATGCCAGCTGGAGCCCAGGAAGATGGATGGGTGGAGCCATGGAGCGTCCACTCGGGGAGGTTTAAGCTTCTTCACATGATGCCCCCGGATGACATCCCACGCTTCCCACCACCAGAGGAACCACCAGATCCACTTATACCTCCGGACAAAGATGAGCCAGGCTAATGCTTAATGGAGAAAGTCGGCCTAGCGACTATAAAATCTAGAGCTTGTAAATAGACATTTATTTTTGGGACTTTTGGACATTGTTGCTTTTGTTTGTTTTTGGTTTTAAACTTTTAGTCTTTGTATTGTGGGTATATCTCTTCTACATTTGTTCAGGTCCATGGGGATAGAAGTAAACTAAATCAGACTCGGCCCAGAGCATAGCACTCGATTCCCGACGATCTGCACACCTGTCTGGTGAGTTCCTTCCTTTACTCTTGTTGTTATTTTTATACAGTGGGGACACTGTAAATTTTATGTATGGGGTGGGGGAAGGGCTTACTTTGTGCATATTTGATCATATTTGACATATATGTGCATTATTTCTTTGAATTGCTACATGGCTATTTTGGAATGCATTATTGATTTATGTGCTTATATGCATGTTTTCCAAAGTTTATAAAAATGACCCCCATTGAAAATTTTGATTTATGTCATGGATGCTTATATTGGACTCGACGATGCAAAAATTGGATTCATTAGAGATATAGCATGAAATTGCCTAGTTAAGAGAAGTCACAATGAAGTGCATATTTTCTTGAAAACCATGAAAGGAGGAAAACTTTGAAGTTGCTTTTGACATATTGCTTGATAAGAGGATGGATGACTTTATATTTCCATATAATGTGCTCATTGTTATATCCTAGCCTTACCTATGCTTATGCATCACAAAAGCCATAATATGCCTTATTTCAAATATTTGCTCCACATGATCTAAACATTTTCCATTCTTTACCTTATTTCCTATCCGGGGATTATGTTGAGAATGATGTCACATTATGGAGATTATTATATGGTTGTTGTGTTGTTATTATCATTATTTGGAGTTGGGTTGGAAATTGGTTGAAATATATGGAAAATTTAATGAGTTAAAGAAAATCCGATCACCTCAGGAGATAAAGGTAAATCGACCCTGCTTACTGAGATAGTAGTTCAGTGAGATGGGACACACAGGTGAGGAGTCCAAAGCACTAAGTATCCGGGGCCATTCATGACACCCATGTTTGCGACTCGCGAGAAGGCAGTGCTGAGGTCAGAGAGGTAAAAGCATTATTATTGTTAAAAGCATTATGAAAGGTGACGAATCTTATGGAGAAGGAATGTGAAATTTCAGTTTGGAAATACTCCATTTCCCCGGATCATTAGCACCACATTGCCAAAAATTGCCCACCTTTAGCCTTTTACCAATCTACTCCTTATTTGAGCTTAAATTAAAGTCCTCTTGATTATTAATGCTTTGTCACGAATGAATGTTTTGCATAACCCTCCTTTTGTGAGTAGATGTTCCTTTTATATATTTGCACATGCATGGATCTGTGACACTAGTACCTTTTCGAGGATGGTAATTGATTGCAGGGTTATATAAGAATGAATCTAATATGTTGAGAGTTTTGATTTCTTCCCCTGAATGACAATTAAAATTATTGCTTGAGGACAAGCAAGCTTAAGTATGGGGTGTTTGTTGTGAGCCTAATTTGCCATGTTTTACACTTAATATTATATCGATTTCTGCATACATTTCATGCATTTTGGGTTAGAATAATACAGAACCTGTGTAGTTTACACTTATTTGCAATATATGGAGGTCTACACAAGTTTTGGCCATATTTCGCAGAAATCAGACGCACTTTGGAGCTTAAAGGAAACTCATGGAGAAGCTAAGAATGGTGCAGCTGGAGAAAAGGCCATTTTTCACCATTCTTCGTTTTGAATCAAGCTTTGATGTCTTCATGAGAGTTGTAGCCCTCGGAAAGAGCTTACCAACGCATGGTCATATGCATCAATCCGACGAACGAGGACTCAGGAAAGTGCGTTTCAAGAACAGAGCAGAAAGCTGAGAGAACTCTACTCGATCTCGAGTACATCTACTCGATCTCGACAAAGGCTGTCCGAGCACACCTGGTCGAGCAGAGCTGATCGAGGACACTGAGTCAGAGACAACCCGACTCCGGAAGCCAACTCGATCTCGAGTAACTCTTGTCGAGATCGACCACACTTCGACGCCATGTCCGGAGTCGACGAGCTGTGCCAAGTCGAGAAGCCGAGGACGGAGAAGCCGAGCCAACTCTAATCGATCTCAAGTACATCTAGTCGAGATCGAGGAGCCAAGGAGCACCAGTCAGAGCCTTGTCGAGCAGAGCTACCCGAGCCAGCCAGCCAGAGTCGACGCAAGTCCTACTCGAGATCGACTAGCCCTGGTCGAGATCGACGAGCGCCGTGTCCGAAGCCGCATTACGATGTTTGCTGTCCGACGCGGTTTGGCTTTCCTTGGGGTCGAAGGAGTCCGAGATATCCGAGATCTATCAACATCTATACACACCTATCAACACATGGAAGATTTTGATCTTTAGATAGAATTTCCCTTTTTTGATTTAATTCCTAAATTACTTTTATTTATCTTTTAAGCCTTTTGATATAGTTTTAGATATAGATAGATATTTCTATACTTGAATATCAAGGTTTAGAAGCCTATAAATAAAGCCCATGGAGCTGATTTCTAGTCATTCAATTTTCAGTAGGAGAAGTAGTAGAGAGAGAGAGTGAGTGGCCAAGAGGAGTTTTGTGAAGCGAGAGCGGAATTGACTTCCTTTGGTTGTAAGCTCTATTTTATTTCATTAATGCAAGTTTATTTCCTTTTATTATTGATGTCTTTAATTATGATGAAGCGCGAGTAGTCAACCCACTTCTAGGGTTGGGGCGAGCCCGACGATAGCCATGCATAATTGAGGTAAAGATCTGATTTTTATCATGTTTTGAGCATCTACTACTTGTTTATGTGTTTATTACCCATCTAATGGAGGTCCATGATAACAACTTGGATTGTAAACATAAAATTAGTAGAGACAATTAGGGTTTCTTGAAAGAGTTGTCTAATTGTTGGAAAAGGCGAAAGCTTGTCCTTTGATGCAAATCACATGATTATCTGTTTTATTCTTGCCTTATGGATGTTTGGTTATTGTTGTTGCAAACTCCGACCTTGGAAGTCTTTTACATAAAGTTTATTTCGAGATCCCAAAGCATTTGTTTTTATTCCCTTTCGTTTTTACTTTCTGCCCTCGTCGATCTCGACCAAGCCTGGTCGATCTCGACTACTGATCTTCAACCCAAAGTCGTTGTAGCTTCTGTGTGCAGGTACTCGACGAGCCAAGCCGAAGTCGACCAAGACTCTACTCGATCTTGAGTAGGCCTTGTCAAGATCGACCACCAGTGCCTGTGCTTGCTGCTGCTGTGTTCGACTGTCCGATCTTCTGTCGAGTTGCTGTACTCGAGATCTAGGACACTATTGTCGACTTCTGACCGTGAGATTCTCCGCTGCCTAGGATCCGCTGACACGCTTCCTCGTGGATCGATCCTGACTTCCCACTGCTGTATCAGGAGGAGGTCTTGTAATTATTTGCAAGGGACGGAATCTGGTTTGCCTTAGTTTATTTACATTCTATTTTGCATACTCTATTTCCTCCTAACAACAAGAAGGAATGTGGTATGAAAGTTTGGAAAGTACTCAATTTCCCCGGATCATTAGCATCACATTGCCAAAAATAACCCTTTTACCAATCTACTCCTTCATAAGCTTAAATTAAAGTCCTCTTGATTATTAATGCTTTGTCACATGAATCGTTTTTTGCATAACCCTCCTTTTGTGACTAGATGTTGCTTTTTAATTGTGCATGCATGGATTTGTGACACTAGTACCTTTTCGAGGACGGTAATTGACTATAGGGTTATATGGCAATGAATCTAAGATGTTGAGAGTTTGAATTCTTCCCCTGTATGACAATTAAAAGTATTGTTTGAAGGACAAGCAAGCTTAAGTCTGGAGTGTTTGTTGTGAGCCTAATTTGTCATGTTTTATACTTACTTTTATATCGATTTCTACATGCGAATCATACATTTGGGCTAGAATAGTACAGATTCTATATAGTTTATGCTTATTTACGAAATTATGGAGTCTACACTAGTTTCTGTTTAATTTTGCAGAAATCGAGGCATTTAACAGCAATTCAGAGAGAGGACGGAAAGCTCGAAGTCAACTACATAAAGTCTAAAGTCAAGGAGCAGCGGAATCAGGACAAATCGAGCAAAGAACGAGAAAGAAGCACTCGACAAGGTTGGTCGATATCGACCAATTTAGTCGATATTGAGTAACCCGAGCCAAAAAATCGACCAGCAAAATCGAGCAGAGCCACTCGAGGAGCCACACTTAGTCAACGTCGAGTAGGCTGACTTTGTGCACATTTGATTATATTTGACAATATGGGTGCATATTTAAGGAATATCTCTTGAATTGCTTATACATGGCTACTTTGGATTTCATATTTGATTTATGTGCTTATATGCATGTTTTCCAAAGTTCATTAAAAAATCAACCCCATTGAAAATTTTGATTAGTGTCATGGAAGCTTTATTGAACTCGACGATGCAAAATTGGATTCATTAGAGATATAGCATGAAGTTGCCTAGTAAAAGAAAGTCACAATGAAGTGCATATTTTCTTAAAAACCATGAAAGGAGGTAAAATTTGAAATTGCTTTTGACATATGCATGATAAGAGAATTGAGGACTTTATATTTTCCATATAATGCTCATATGTTTATATTCTTTAGCCATACCTATTCTTATGCATCACAAAAGCCATATTGAGCGTTATTTCATATTATGCTCCACATGATCTAAATATTGTCCATTCTTTATCTTATTTCCTTATCCGTGGATTATGTTGAGAATGATGTCACATTATGGAGATTATCATATGGTGTTTGTCTTGTTATTATATCATTATTGGAGTTTGGCAAGAAAGTTTCAAATATTATGGAAAATTTAATGAGTGAAAGAAAATTCGGTCACCTCAAGAGATAAAGGTAGATCGACCCTGCCTGCGTCGAGATAATAGTTCCGCAGGATGGGACACCAAGGTGAGGAGTCCGAAGCACTAAGTATCTGGGGCCATTCATGACACCCATGTTTGCGACTCGCGAGAAGGCAGTGCTGAGGTTAGAAAGGTAAACGCATAATATTAGAAAAAGCATTGAGTGAACAAGCGAAAGGTGAGAAATCAAAAGAAAAAGGAATGTGGTATGAAAGTTACGAAAGTACTCCATTTCCTCGGATCATTAGCACCACATTGCCAAAAATATCCCACCTTAAGCCTTTTACCAATCTACTCCTTCATGAGCTTAAATTAAAGTCCTCTTGATTATTAATGCTTCGTCACATGAATCATTTTTTGCATAACCCTCCTTTTGTGAGTAGATGTTGCTTTTTAATTACACATGCATGGATTTGTGACACTAGTACCTTTTCGAGGATGATAATTGACTGCAGGGTTATATGGCAATGAATCTAAGATGTTGAGAGTTTGAATTCTTCCCCTATATGACAATTAAAATTATTGCTTGAGGACAAGCAAGCTTAAGTATGGGGTGTTTGTTTGAGCCTAATTTGCCATGTTCTATACTTACTTTTATATCGATTTTTGCATGCGAATAATACATTTGGGCTAGAATAGTACAATTTCTATGTAGTTTATGCTTATTTGTCAAATTATGGAGTCTACACTAGTTTCTGTTTAATTTCGAGCGCACTCTTAGACATAATGTGGCTCGACTAATGAGTCTCTCTCTGCTCAACGGGCGAAACTTCACTGGCTCGCAATGGGAGAGGAGACCTCCTCCATGTTCTATAGAAGCGTTAAAGTAAGACAGGCTCGGAATGCTATCATCTATATAGAATGATGAGGCTATCCGGTCACACATTTTGGAGTATTTTACAAAGCTGATGGCTTTCCCTGGTGACTGCACTAGAGGGCTGCGCTTACCTCTAGGGGCCGAGATTGACAGTGCTTTAGCTGATGCTGTGACGAGCCTCCCTAGTTATGATGAAATTCGGAAGAAGATGTGGTCTATTGGGGCCAACAAATCCCCGGGCCCGGATGGGTTCGGTAGTCAGTTCTTCAAGGATGCTTGGAAAATAGTTGGGGATGATACTTGTTAAGCGACCCGAGAGATATTATGAAATGGGAAGCTGCTAAAACAATTCAATTCAACCTTTATATCCCTAATTCCAAAGGTGAGCAATCCTACACTCGTTAAAGATCTTCGTCCGATCTCTTATTGTAATACAATCCTCAAAGTAGTCATGAAGATCATCTCGGGGAGAATCAAGGATCTGCTGGGTGACCTTATATCGGACAATCAGGGGGCCTTTATACCGGGGAGATCCATTGCTCAAAATTCAGCTGTTGCTACGGAGATTGTGTATAGTTATGGAACTAAACGGGAATCTCCCAGATGCACCATCAAGGTGGATCTATAAAAGGCCTATGATTTTCTCAGCTGGGAATTTATCAAACATACTCTCCTATATTTCAAATTTCTAGCATCTCTAGCCAATCTGATTCTTCAATGCGTGACGACTCCTACTTTCTCGATACTTATCAACGGTGCTCCTGAAGGGTTATTTCATGGTAGGAGAGGGCTTAGGCAAGGGGATCCCTTGTGACCCTACCTATTTGCATTATGCATGGAAATTCTGAATCGAATGTTGCATCAAGCCACCAGGACTCCGGGATTCAAGTTTCACCGACAGTGCAAGACTCTACAGCTTACTCACCTGGCATTTGCAGATGACCGCTTGATTTTCTGTCATGGGGATGTACGGTCTGTAAGTGTTATCAAATACTGCTTAGAGGAATTCTTCTCTTTGTCTGGACTGAAAGCTAATGTGGGTAAGAGCTCTGTTTTCGTGGCTGGCTATTCTGATGAGGAAACGAATGCTATTGTTGACCAGCTTGCGTACACACGGGGTTCCTTACCTGTAAAGTACTTAGGAACCCCACTGAGCTCGCGACAGATCAAGGTTCATGAGTATGGAGCTCTACCTCAAGTTTAGCAAGGTGATTAACACATGGGCTGCCAGGAAGCTCTCGTATGCAGGACGACTTCAGCTCATCAAATCTGTTTGTTTAGGCATCAACACCTTTTGGAGTCAATCCTTATTGCTCCCAAAAGGGGTTCTTGACAACATTGAAGGAATGATGAGAATATTTCTATGGAGTGGTAATCTGGATGGTAAAAGAAAGCTCGTTGCGTGGTCGAATGTCACCAAACGGATCAAGGAGGGTGACCTGGGCATTCGTGAATTGAAAGCTTGGAATAGAAGCAATTTTGCCAACCTGTGTGAGGACCTGGCATTGTAGAAACCAAGAATCTGGCTCAGATGGTGCAACGCCAATCACCTACGGGGCAATCCTGTTTGGGATGCTAGACCAAGGGTTGATGACACATGGTTATGGAAGGCGGTTTTGCTGGTCAAAGAGGAGATTGCGAACACCGTGACCTCACGTGATGGTAGTGGCCAGCCAGATCTAAATACAATCCTCAATGCTAATGGCCGATTGTCTTGCTCCAAGCTATATGAGCTGCTCAGACCGAGAGGACAGGAGGTTGACTGGGGTGGCTTGCTATGGGTAAACCCCAGAGCACAAAGTGGGCTTTCGTGACGTGGCTTGCGGTCAGAAAGCGGTTGTAAACTGGATCCATAACGAAGCACTGGATGGATGACGGAGCAGCTACTTGTGCACTATGTCATGGGGCTGAAGAAACAACCGAACACCTTTGGTTTGCTTGCCCGGTGATTGAAGCTGTCCAACGTCGGGTGTTTGACTAGAGTGGGATCTCTTGCCGGTTTAGTACTATTACCGAATGGCTTGAATGGTTTGCCGCCTAGACGGTGAAGATCCGAAAGAAGCGTGTGTATCAAGCCAAACTTCTTAGCCTCCAAGCACTTATTTATGTTACATGACTTGATCAGAACAAACTTGTATTTAGCCAGGAACCATTTGATGTAACTAGTTGCTCTAATCGTATTATAGCTAGTTGTCAATCCCGCCTATCCATTAAGTGGAAGGGCACTCGTGGGTAGTCTGGATCGATTTTGGTCGAATGCTAGGGTAGACTTACTGAGATATGGAGTACTAGTGGAAATATGGATGATATGATTGGAGGTTTAGAGGTTTAGAGGATAATTTTGGGTATAGTGACTTATCCTTTTTATGCAAGACCCTTTGTTTGGTCTTGTACTTTTCTGATCTTGGTATCATACCACATCTATCTATTTACCCTTTCAGACCAATTCCATGCATGTGAATAAAAGCAATATCTACACACAAAAGAAGGGTTATGCAAAAACAATTTCATATGTGACAAAGCATTTGATAATCAAGAGGACTTTTAAGCGCATGGTGAAGAAAAGGTAAAAGGTAGTGGTGGGCTATATTTGGGCAATGTGGTGCTAAATCTGGGGAGAATTCTTCAAACTTGCTTTCTTGCTTTGATGGACTTTCTCCCTTCATATGATATTCCACATCACTCATCCTTTCATAAATCAGTCTTTGCTTTTTTCACTTATATGCTTTTACCTCTCTAACCTCAGCATTGCCTTCTCACGAGTCACAAACATGGGTGTCATGAATGGCCCCGGATACTTAGTGCTTCAGACTCCTCACCCTGTGACGTGAGCCTAAATTGTCGTGTTTTACATCTACTTTTATATCGATTTCTGTATGCATTTCATACATTTGGGTTAGAATAATACATAATTTGTGTAGTTTATATTTATTTGCAATATATGGAGGTCTACACAAGTTTTTGTTATATTTTGCAGAAATCGGACGCACTTTGGAGCTTAAAGGAAAGTCATGAAGAAGCTAAGGATGGTGCTGGAGAAAGCACAACTTTTCAGCATTCATCATTCAGAATCAAGTTTTGATGTCTTCATGAAAGTTGTAGCCCTAAAAAAGAGCTTTCTAACGCACGTTCATATGCGTCAATCCGACGAACGAGGACTTGGGAAAGTCTGTTTCAAGAACAGAGCAGAATGTTGAGAGCGAACCAGTTCTACTCGACGTCGACCAGATCTAGTCGAAGTCGAGTACTCCAGAGCCTAGAATTCTACACGGAGTCCAGCAGATTCACTCGAGCAGAACAATCTTACTCGACGTCGAGGAGTTTTGGTCGACGTCGAGTACACCCGACGAGTCCGAATGCTGCTCGAGCTCGAGTGCAACCCCGAAGGAAAAATCCTACTCGACGTCGAGGAGTTTGGTCGACGTCGAGGTCAATCCAGTCGAGTCCGAGTCCGAGATCGAGTTGGATACGAGAAGATAGAATTGCTTGCAAGAGAAGATATGTGGAATTCTATCCATCCACATCAAGATCTATCAAGTCAAGAAGGATTTATCCACATTAGTCCTAGTTTCCTTTTAGATTTAATTATTTTATTTCCAAGTTTTATCTTAATGCTATTAGATAGAAAATTTTAGATTTTGATATAATTGTTCCTTCTTAGAATAGCTACATGGAACATTATAAATAAGGCTTTAGGGGTTGGATTTTATTGACATTCAAGCAAAGCCGTCTTCGGGCGCAAGGAGAGAGGAGGCGAGAGAGGAGAGAGAGGAGGAACGTTTGGAAGGTTTTGTAAGTTTTAGTTTATTTTATGATAAAGTTAGTTTCTTTTATTATGTCTTGTTTCTAATTTCCTTCTTCTAGGGTTGGGGTGATCCCAACATAGATATGTTTGTTTGATTTATGAATTCATGATTTTGTATGTCTTTATTATCATCTACCTATGTGCTTAATCCTTTGCGACAGTCGAGGACAATTCCTTATTTGCAATTATGAAGCGAAAGAGAATTAATTATGAATTTGGATAGTAATTAGGCTTTCCTTGTGAAAGTTGGTTGATCCTAATGAAGAAAAGGTAGTAACACTTAGGGTTTATTCGAAAGCCTCTATATTCCTATTTGTTAATAACGAAAGTTATTTGATATGCAGAATGCATCTTTATGTGATTTATGATCTACATATATGTTTATTGTTGTGGTGATCCCTAACCTTGGAAGTTTGCTCCTTTATTATTCTATCTTTGTTATTTTGAAGTTTTTGCGCAACCATACGACATCAAACCACCATTCCCCCTCCATCCCTCAACATCGACCCCTCTATTCTTTGTTGACAGCCACCATCATCACCTCTTCCTGCTATCCCTGAACCCCAAAACACACTAAACCTAGAACCGCTGACTTCTCTCCTGAGGACGAACCTGACTCCACTATCTTATAGCGGGGTCTTGACTATAAATTTATTTGGTCGAGAAACTCTCTCGTCACCCTGGTGTCCCATCCTGCGGAACTAACATCTCAACGCAGGCAGGGTCGATCTACCTTTATCTCTTGAAGTGATCAGATTTTCTTTTTCTCATTAAATTTTCCATAAAGTTTCAACATCCTGCAAAACTCCAATAATGATAATAATAACAATACAAACACCATATAATAATCTCCATAAGTAACTTTCATTCTCAACATAGTCCCCGGATAAGGAAATAAGGTAAAGAATGGGCAATATTTAGATCATGTGGAGCATAATATAAAATAAGGCATAATATGGCTTTTGTGATGCATAATAAGCATAGGTAAGGCTTGGAATATTAATTTGAGCATTATATGGAAAATACAAAGTCCTCCATCCTCTTATCGTGCATATCTCAAAAGTAACTTCAAATTTTACCTCCTTTCATGGTTTTCATAAAGTATGCACTTCATTGTGACTTTCCTTTACTAGGCAATTTCATGTTATATATCTAATTAATCCAATTTAACATCGTCGAGTTCTATTAATCTTCCATGACACTAATAAAAAAATTTCAATGGGGGTGATAAAAATATACTTTGGATAATAACATGAGGCATATATATGAATAATAAATCCAAAGTAACCATGCATGAGCAATATGAGAAATAATCATAAATAAGATATAAAAACTAGGGTTAAAGAAGAAAACTCACAAAATGAAAGCGTAAAGTCTCAAATCAGGTGCAGTATGTTGGATGCCAGTAGTCGACGTCGAGTAGACCTCCAGAACTCCGAATCTGAAGAAGAAATACTTTGCATGAAGTAAAGAAAATAAAATAAAGTAAAATTATCTAAGAAAAAGGAAATAATAAACTAATAGTGGGTTGCCTCCCGTAAGCGCAAAATTTTAAGTCTTTTGCTTGACCTACTTCCCTTTAAGCATTAGCCTGGCTCATCCTTTTTCGGATGTATAGGTGGATCTGGTGGTTCCTCCGATGGTGGGAAGCGTGGGATGTCATCCGGGGGCATCGTATAAAGAAGCTTAAACATCCCTGAGTAAACGCACCATGGCTTCACCCATTCATCTTCCCAACCCCAGTCGGCCTACATAAGGGAATGCATAAAGAAAAGATACATACCTCGTTATCATACCTCTTCTGTTTCATTGGTTGACTTGGTTGTGTATCTCCACCACAGCCGAACGGTGGAGCGGGAAAAGATATTTCCTCCTCATCATAAGTGCAAGTGGTCTAAAAGAATCAAGCAATCAAATGTCATCACACATATATAGGTAACTCTAAGCAAAACAATTGAAATCCAACCTCACAAGGATAAATGTGTTTCACTCCACTCTTAATGCGTTTAGGCTTTGAACAACATCTCTCAACTCAATCCTTATTGCAAAAAGCCACATAGACATTGTTATTTATATCACCAATCTCTCCACCGGAGATGTCAAAGCAATCAAAATCATCAAAAGGACTTATGGCTCAATGAAAGACTTAAAAAAAGACTTCATTCGACCAGGTTGTAATGGGGCTTGGTAAGAAAGAAAAGGTATGAACTTATTTGGGCAAAGTGGTGCTGAAAATCCGGGAATCAAGACTCCTAAACTTCCAACTCAACTCAACCAAACAACTCATCTCAAAATTCAGCACATAACCAATGCTCATCAACAATCAAGATCATCAACCCATGAAAATATTTCTCAACCAACAATTTAATCCAACTCTCACATATAATAAACTAGGCTCTTAATAAACACTTTTTTTTTCTGCATTTCTTTTTTTTTCCGCCGACATTTTTTTCATTCTTTTTTTCTTTCGGCAATAATACATATATATAATTTTTCGGAGCCTCTAAAATATAAGAACAATATGAGGAATAATGCATAACCTTATATTATTTCACTCAAAGCATCTCAACAAAGCTCAACAACTTAGTTTCTTCTCCATCAAACTCAACTCGATCAAATTCCAACCAACTGTAAATCCTAATTCCCGGATAAAGGGTCAAGCTTATAATCGGTTAGGAGTCAATTTTGTAGAGCTAACAAAGAATAGGCTAAGGCTCAAAGGGCTTCAAACAAAGATAATATGTAAGGTAGATGAATGAATGGATAAAATATGGCTAAGAAAATATAAGTCCTCCATCATCTAATTTTAATAAGCAAAGAACTAGTATCTCATAATCGGTCTCAAGAAATAGATAACCACATCAATGTCAAGAGGTAATCACATAAGGAGAGTAAATCACACATAAAAAATAGAGGGAAATATATGAAGAACATTCCGTATAAGACCAAAAATATCTCACTAGGACATAGATTTGGATTTCAATCGCCTAGAATCATATGTGCTCAATTATAATCGCAAATCAAATTACCACATAAAAATCAAACTTTTTAGGAGACTTAAGCTAAACCATCAAACATATCATAGAGTTTACATGATCAAGTCGATTATTAGGCATCATCATAGGACATCTAAGATAGATGTTTCGAACTAAACTAAAAACTAAAATAAAGGCTAAAACAATAAATAAACATGCATTTTTTTTTTTTTTTTTTGACATTTTTCAATTTTTTTTGTATTTTTTTTATAACTTAATAAAAATGCAAAATATGAAAAAATACAAATTAATGCAAAACAACAACACCAAAAACAAACCTCAAACCATAAGCATATAGTAAGTTGTTACCCCCACCCCATACTTAAAAAATTACTTTGTCCTCAAAGTATAAGCTCAAAAATAAGAGATGGGTGTAAACGAAAACTTACAAGATAGAACTGGAACTCATTCCGACCGAAAATAGGTGCCATCGTTGTTTCCCAGTAGTCGACATCGACCGATGATAGTTGACGTCGACATGCTCCAAGGTTGTCCTTTCGTCATGCTTAGCACCTACCTTCATTAGCAATCAAAACCAAAACCTCCAAAAACAAGGTTTAAAGAAAAACCAAAGCAAAATCCAAAACCAAAACCAACAAAAATATAAAATCCTAAATAATCATCGTCTATCTACAAGCTCTAGATTTTTAAGTCACTAGGCCGACTTCTTCTCTTAAGCTCATGTGGGCATTTGCAAGGCCCATGTGGCTCGGGCCTCCTCCTCCGGACTTTCTAGTTCGACCTTGCATAGGACTCCTTCCTTGTCCTTTAACTCCATTGTGTCGGGTCGAATCTTGTGAATTTCGAATGTCCCAACCTTCCTCTCTTTGAATTTACTAGGGAACCAATGACTCTTGACCTTGGAGATGTACACCGTATCTCCTACCTCTTAAGCTTTTGGATCTTCATTGCATACCCTATATAATCTCATATACCAAGGCATACCTCTTCCATTTGTAATAGATAAGTTTTTAATGGAAATAGGGGAAGAGAAATTCATACCTTGACTTACCTTGTTAGGCCCGGGATGGTGGTCTTCGGCCAAACTCTTTCCTTTCTCGTCAGCTCTTCCTTCAATGGTAGCGCAACCATCTTCTTCACATTGTCCTGCTGTTGGAGGTGTCGACGCCGAGGCATCTGTAGCTTTTTCTGCATTATGCAGAAGCATTATATCCTTAAGGGGGGTCAACGCCGAGGCTGAGGGGGTCGGCGTCGAGGTTTCAGCAGTGTCTTTTCTACTTTCATCGCTCTCATCCTTTTAAAGGGTGGCCAAAAGCTCCTCAATGATGCTCTCCTCTTCTTCGGTGGGTGGTATGCGAATGGACTCCTCATGAGTCAAGGTCTTCTCCATGTCCGTGTAAATGTTGATAGGAGGAAATCGAGATTTGCAATAAAACATAAATTAATCAAAGCAAACCAGATTCCGTCCCTTGCAAATAATTACAAGACTTCCTCCCGATGCAGCAGTGGGAAGTCAGGATCGATCCACGAGGAAGCGTGTCAGCGGATGCTAGGCAGCGAAGAAATCTCACGGACAGAAGTCGACCACAGGTTGTCGATCTCGACTAGGGTTAGTCGACAGAAGATCGGACAAGTCGAACAGCGCAGCAGCAGCTCCTGGATGTTGTCGATATCGAGTAGGGTCTACTCGATATCGAGTAAACTCGTCGATGTCGATGAAGGTCTTGTCGAGTACCTGCACAGGAGATGCTACTACGATTTGGGATCGAGGATCAGTAACTCGATATCGACCAGAAGTTGTCGATATCGAGGAGGATAGAAAACTTAAAACGAAAATAAAATAAAGACAAGGCTTTGGGATTCTCGAAATAAACTTTATAAAAGACAACTTCCAAGATTGGGGTTTGCAACAACGATAACCAGGCATGCATAAGGCAGAAATAAATAGATAATCATGTAAATCGCATTAAAGGATCAAGCTTCCGCCTTTTCCAACAATTAGACAACTCTTTCAAGAAACCCTAATTGTCTCTACTGATTTTATGTTTACAATCCAAGTTGTTAGCATGGACCTCCATTAGATGGGTAATAAACACATAACAAGTAGTAGATGCTCAAGACATGATAAAAGTCAGATCTTTACCTCAAACACGTAGGGCTATCGTCGGGCTCGCCCCAACCCTAGAAGTGGGTTGACTACTCGCGCTTCATTGCAATCTCAGACATTCTTGATTGAAAGGAAATAACTACTTGCATTAAATCAAACAGAGCTTACAACCAAAGGAAGCCAATTCCGCTCTCGCTTCACAAACTCCTCTTGGCCACTCACTCTCTCTCTCTCTCTCTCTACCTCTATGTAACTAATTGTCTGTGTGTTGGAATGAATAAAACCCAGCCCCCTAAGGCTTTATTTATAGGCTTCTAATCCTTGCTAATCAAGGATAGAAATCTCTATCTATATCTAAGGATAAAACATAAATAAAAGAAACATTAATCTTTAAAGGGACATATATCTAAAAGGCTAAAATATCTTGAAGTGGATAAATCTTCTCTTCATTGGATGGATCTTGATTGACTCGGATAGAATCGGACATCTTCGGCCCCAAGGAATCCAAAACCGTGTAGGACAGCTCAAACTGCGTACGCGGCTCCGGACAGATCTTCTCGATATCGAGTAAATTACTCGATATCGAGTAAAGTTGGCATCGACTTCAGCTTCAGCGGCATGCTCGACTAGCTGGTCTTCGATCTGCTCGGACACTGGCTCTCAAGTCTTGTCGATATCGAGTAGATTACTCAATATCGAGTAAGGATGATTGATCATGGTTGGCCTGGTGTTGTCGAGCAGCTGGTCCTCGACTTGGCTCGGGTGTGTGCTCCAGGTGTCCTCGATATCGATAAACTTCCTCGATATCAAGGAGAGTGCTTGCTCCGCATCGGCTTGTCTGGTCAGGTCGAGCAGCGCTCCTCGGCTCCTCGATCAGGCTTCTTCTTCGACTCCGGGCTGGTCTTCAAGGCTTTGTCGATATCGAGTAACTAACTCGATATCGAGGAGTGTCATGGATTCGGTTTGGCTCGTCTCTCAGCTTCTCGACATGTTGCTCCTCGATCAGTGCGGTGCCCGGACATCTTTAGTCGATATCGACAAAGACTCGTCGATATCGAGGAACTTTCAGCTTTCGTCTTCACTTCTTGGTTTTCTCCCGAAATGGCTCCATATTCTGTAATATTAAACCAAAACTTATGTAGATCTCTATTTCTGGCAAATAAGCACATATTACATAAATTCGACATATTCCCAACCCGAAATATGCAATGTGTATAGAATATGGAGCTAAACTGTGCATTTCAACATGGCTATTTTAATGGACATTAGTAAACCATCTTGACCTCCGTTTTTTTACCTCCCTTAGATTGGGGTCAAATTGAAATTCAACAAGCTCATCCCCAATTTTGAAAGTTAGGAGACCTTTTCTCACATTGATGACCACATTCGTCGTGGCTAAGAAAGGATGCCCTAAAATAATGGGCACGACGGGATCTATAAGCATATCAAGTCCTATGAAATCGGTGGGAACATAGAACTTACCTACCCTTACCGGTACGTCGTCCATCATGCCATCATGCCAGTAGGTTCCACCGAGGAGTTATCCGCCATATAGAGCCGCATGTTGACGGGTACTAATGGTCCCATGTTAATTTCAGACCATATGGAGAGAGGCATAAGACTTACACTAGCTCCCAAGTCACACAAGGTCTTAAAACGATGATTTCCAAGCCCAATTGAGATGGCAGACTTCCCGGGGTCAGCCTTCTTTTCGGGGAAGTCCATCTTGTTTCATTCCTCTGCAATATCCGCTAAAGACCTCTTGTTGCTCAATATTTCCTTTAAGAACTTCACATAGGTGGGCATCCCTCGAAGTGCGCCGGTGAAGGGGATAGTCACATTTAAGCCTTGGAGAATCGTCACAAATCTCCTAAACTTCCCTTCGGTGGGATCCTTGAGAGCTCTTGAGGGATAAGGGAGCTTGGTTTTGGCATTTGGAGTGGTCAACACGTCGGGTATAGGTGCGGATTGGTCTACAGAGGTATCGGCGCCGAGGGTAGGGGGGTCGGCGTTGAGGGTCTGTTCAGGAGCTTTCTCAGAGGTGTCGACGTCGAGGTCAAGGGTATCGGCGTCGAGGGTCTGTGTGCTTACAGGATGTTCTGCAGTAGTTTTGTTTACCGTCAGGGTGTCGGCGCCGAGGGTAGACGGGTCGGCGTCGAGGTCTGTCTTGGGCTGGCCGATTTTTTCTCTTTTCTCCTTGGCTTCCCTTTCCGGTAGAACCTTCCCACTCCTTATGTGAATGGCAGCCATATGTTGGGATTTGGGGTTGGCCTCATTCTGGCCGGGTAGTTGGCCACTTGGCATTGGAATTTGAGCCGCCAATCGACCCAATTGGGTCTCAACGTTCTTCCTCCAAATATCAATGTCCCCGAACCTTGCATTCATGCCTCGTAGTTGCGTATTGATATCCAAACTGAACTGCCTAGCATCCGCCTTGGGCTCAACTTGGCCTTTCCTTAGCTCTTCCAAGATAGATCTCATATCATCTCTAGGTTGCTCATGATCCACATGGCCTGGAGGTCTATATGGGGGTCATTGATCATGTTGAGGAGGATGGTTACCCCAATTAGAGTGCCCATCGTTCCTTTGGTAGTAATTGCCTTGGCCCCTATAAGGACCTCTCATGTAGTTTGCTCCTCCATATAATTCAGCGGATTGCACTTGTTCGACATGTGGGCAAACGGTGGTAATGTGGGAAGTGGACCCACACTCTATGCACGGTTTGTTGTTGGAGAGAAACCTTACTTTCTTCTTTAATTTTCTATTCTCATCCTCCATAAATTGTTGCCGCACATTATGGTCAATCTCATCGGAAGGTTGATAAAGTGGCATCGATGGAGAGGGACTCGCATCAATGTTCACGGGGGTCCCATAAGTAGTGTCAAACTCCGTGAGCTTGTCAAGTGCATCCCACGCCTCTTGAGGAAGCATCTTAATGTATCTATATGATGTGTGGATGTTGATCCGATCCTTAGTAGCCGAGTTGATGCCATTGAAGAAGATCTCTTGCAACACATAAGGTGGTTGCCCATGAGTCGGGCATTGGCGAATCAACTCCTTGAACCTCTCCCAAGTTTCGGCGAGAGTTTCATTCCTTAATTGCTTGAAGGATGTGATCTTTTTGCGCAACTCCGTCGTCTTCATAGGTGGAAAAAACTTGCTCATGAATAGATCATGAAGCTCCTCCCAAGTGTTGATGGATCGCGGTAGTAAGCTTTCGAGCCAATGAAGGGCTTTTCCCAGTAAGGACCAGCGGAAAGCCTTCGAGCGAACATACTCCAAGTGGGCTCCATCGGCTATGGTATCACACATCTCCTTGAACTTCTTCATGTGCTCCATAGGGCACTCGTTGGGTTTTCCTTCGAAAGGAGTCCGCTTCACCATGGTGAGGAAGCTAGTCTTGATCTTAAAGTTGATACTGGGGAGAACGATGGCCGACTCCGGCACCCGCAGCGTAGGGTGCATGTATTGGCGAGCATTGGTTGGAATTCTCTCCAACTCTTCCCTAAGATTTTTGGCCTCCTCTCTTGCTTCCCTAACGGCTTCGGTCTCCCTTTGCCGAGCTAGATTCGCTGCAACCTCCCGCTGCGCAACCTCTTGATTCTCCTGGAGAAGCCTTTCTAGCTCCGCACGAAGTGTTTCCATTTCCGACATCTTTTGCCTAAGCTTTTCCTTTAGACGTTGGTGTAGAACACGTTCGGGCTCTATGAATGGCTCGTATAGAGGACAGTCACTTCTTCGCATAAACCTTCAAACAAAACCAAAGAAAACAAAATTAAAAAGAATGATGGGGATGGGCTATTCCCAACCCTAAAACAACTAGTCTATGCTCGATTGATTACTCCCCGGCAACGGCGCCAATTTGACGTGCGTGAGGGGAGATCGATGCCTATGCTCACTCCAATCAAATAAATTTATGCTAGAATCCCTCTATAGTATAGTGGAAATCAAGGTCGATCCAAGGGAGTATGTCAGCGGTTCTATCCTAGTTGTTTTTATGGTCGAAAATAGGGGAAATAAGAGCAAAAGTAGCGGCTGTAGGTGGTGGTAAATTCATGCAAATCGGCACAAGTAGCAAGCAAATAACACGAATGTAGTATATGAGAAAGAACTTCAAAGATTAGGGCTTACCCCAACAACAAACACATGTATAAATCAATGAATCATATGAGAAATCATGCTTTTATCGTAAAGAGATAGATTTCGCATACTCAACAAATAGATAATAGAGGTGATCACATAAAATCTATTTGTTTATACCTTTCTTAATTAGATCCCTTTTACTTTCGTCAAAGATCCCTAATTACTATCAATGTTAACAATCTCCTCTTTCAATTCAATTGCAACAATGAATTCCCTTAAACTTTCATCAAAGAGTTAAGCACATGGGTAGAATAAGATAAAAAAAACATCAAACAAACATAGATTCATTCATACACACACATGCTTATTGTTGGGTTCACCCCAACCCTAGAAGATGGGGGAACTACTCACTCATTGCAAAGAAAAACACAAAAACAGTGGAAGAATTCATAACCTCAAATTGCATAAAACCAAACCTTAAATTCACGTCAATATTCTTCAACCACCAACTCCAAACGTACGTTTCTTCTGCTGTAAATTCAGTCGTGAGAGAGATGATATCCTAATTAGCCTCTAATTTGCTTTATTTAAAGATAGAAATTAAGACTTAGTCTCCAAGGAAAAAAGATTTTATCTTTGGAAAATAAAATAATCTATCTAAGGAAGGATAAAATATCTCAAGTCTATCTAACTAAAAAGATCCTAAAAGAGATTTAGATGAAAATCCTAATTAAAAAGCCCATTAAGCAATAAACTCATCCTGCAAAAACTTCTCCTAGTAAGTAAGGTATCGGCTCCGAGGGTCTATTTGCTTACAGTGCTACTGGAATTCGCTGGGTGTCGGCACCGAGGGGGCAAGGGTCGATGCCGAGACTCTGTTCGAACGCAATAGCCTCTGTTTTTCTCCAGCTTTTCGATTCTGACCTTAATCGCACTTTTCCAAGTCTTCGTTCATCCGATTGACGCATATGAATATGCGTTGGAAAGCTCTTTTCAAGGACTACAACTCTCATGAAGGCTCCAGAACATGAATTGAAGTGATGGATGGCGAAAATAAGGCTTTTCTCCATTGCTTTCATGATTTTTCATGAAGCTCTAAAGTGCGTCGAAACTCTTCCAAATCAGCTCCAAAACCTATAAAATCACACCAAAGCTTGTGTAGACTCCATATCTTGCAATATTAAGCATAACTACACATTTTCCTTACTTTCCCAACATAAAATCTTATAAAAGGACTTGAATGAAATGAAAACATGATGCAAAATATGACCAAAAATGAGGACATCAGTCCTGCTTCTTCTTTTCTAGCTTTTCTTCTTCTTGTGGTCCTTGAAATGGTTTTTCAAAGATATATAGCAACGGTGGAATTGAAATCGGGGAAGGACATACCTGGGTTTCTGTAATGTGATCGACATCAACTAGGGGGTAGTCGACATCGACTGGCGTTGTTGCTCTCATGTACCGTGGGAGTTCCCATTGTTCGTGCCAATCTTCTTCTTCCTCGTCACTTTCCATAGCTACAATTTCCTCATAAGAAGGAGGCTCTAATCCTTTAGAACGATAGGAAGCCTCGAGCCTTCGGACTAAGTCTTCCAGCCGGGCTATTTCCCTTAATCGTACCTCCTCCTATGCGAGCCAATTTCGTCGTCTCATATCTTTAACCCAACTTTCCCATTCGGGATTCCCTTCGCAAAAGTCATATGCTCCTTCCATCTTTGTACCTAAGATTTGAAAACAAAATCAATAAAGCACGAATTAGTAGCACAAGCTTGGCACATAGTTTGTACCGGTTAGGTAGGGGGTGATAGGGTATGTGATAGGGTAAGAAAAAAGAGATGGGCTATCCTAAACCTTAAACACAACTAAGCTAGGCGCGATTAATATCTCCCCGGCAATGGCGCCAATTTGACGAGAGGGTTTCTCGACCAAATAAATTTATAGTCCAGACTCCGCTATAGGATAGTGGAGTCAGGTTCGTCCTCAGCAGAGTAGTCAGTGGTTCTAGGTTTAGTTGGTTTCGGGGTCCGGTGTCGAACCCACAGGGAGAAGCGATTTCCTATTCAATAACTTTTAACAAGAACTCTCATGACAAAGCAATGATTTGTAGCAAGTAACCAAGATATAAAAGCAACCAGATTTATGATTGCAAAGTAGATTGATATCAAAGTAGAAAGAACATTTCACCTGTAATTCTCTGACAATGGTTGGAATTCATGGTCCTATGATTGATCTATCAATTATTTATAAACATAGGTCTACTTGACTAAAGTTGAGAGATCCGCAAAGATACACTCGCCATATTCAATATTACTAAAGAATAGCATTAAGGACTCAAGTAATTAGACCAATTGGTACATTGATTCAATGCAATTAAGACAAATAGGCGCAAACTGAACTCAGCCCTAATCAAATATCCACAACATAGATCAATTGAAATCATCCACTACAAAGACAAAGAAACATCACTATCTCAATACCTTTGTTTGCTATCAAGAAAACAACAACGAATTCATAGCTAAGATGCAAATCCTAACATGGTGATCAATCATAGAAAGAAACACAAATATAATCAATAAGCACAAGTTGATAACTATAAATATGAATAACTAAATAGAATTAAATCCTCATAATCCAAACAACCATGTCATCGAATCACAGGTGAAACTATGAGTTTAGCAACTCATAGGCCAATTCTCTCTCTCTCTAATGGTGTTCATAGTCTCACAATATCACGTCCTGATGCGAATAAACTGAAATAAACTTAATATAGACTCTCAAAGATTCGGCCAAACCCTAGTGGAAATAAGAATAGAATACTAGTAAATAATGTCTTCGGATCCAAAATCGCAAACGCTGGAAACCAGCCCACGGCGGGCGCCGTGCAAATGGCGGCAGGCACCACCTATGTAGTGACTGATTTCCCTCGTTTGACTTCAATAATATCCAATTTCGTGCTTCCTTGCTCCTCTCTAGCTTCCTCTTTAGCCTTCATATGCTCCAAAACATGTCTCTTAAGCTCTTCCAAAGTCCCTTCAAGGTCAGAATGTAATTCTGCAGAATAAAGACTAAAAAGACGTAGATTCCGAACTCGAATACTTCACAATTAATATACGAAACTAGACTCAAACATAAGCAAAACCAATACCTAATTGGAATAAGAAATACCTATAATGCCTATAAGAAATACCCATCGAGTTTCAAGGTCGCTTTTAGCTTACAAGTTGAAGGCTATCCCCGACGATTTTGAGCAACCAATGTTCGTGTTCAAGTATGGAGTCCTCACAAAGTGGCATGAAGCTCCACAAGATGAGGTGGAAATATCTCTTGCCACTCCACCGTTTTACTCTGTTGGGATGCGTGACCAAATCAACCAATGAAGCGGAAGAGATATGATAATCGGGTATGTATATATCTTCTTTATGTCTTCATTTATGCAGGCCAACTAGGGCTTGGGAAGATGAATGGGTGAAGTGTTAGGAGGGAAATCAAGTATGCAAATATAAAACTATAAAAGCAAACTGATTCTCTAAACTATGCAAATAAAAATTACTAGAAACCCTCCCGCTATTGTGGTTGGGTATTCAGGAACGAATCCACAAGGAAGCGTGCCAACGTTCGCCAAATTAGTTCCAAAATCAGCCCCTATATCAACTCAGAAGATGACTTGATATGGGTCGATATCGACTGGTTAGTCGATTTCTAGTAACCTACACAACAGAGAACAGAAGACTCGACGTTGAGTTTGGATAACTCGATATCGGGTTAGATGACTCGATATCGACCGTGTCAGATTGAAATTGAGTGGTGTACAGAAACTTGAAACGTGCAGAAATTTAAATAAAAGCCGAAAAAGATCATCCGAAGAATACGAGGATGAATAAGAAGATGTATGAGCAGAAATAAACACAGGTTGATAGTTTTGAATTTGTTGTAGGAGGAAATCGAGTATGCAAAATAGAATATAAATAAAATAAAGCAAACCAGACTCTGTCCCTTGCAAATGATTACAAGACTTCCTCCCGATGCAGTAGTGGGAAGTCAGGATCGATCCACCAGGAAGCGTGTCAGCGGATCCTAGGCAGCGGAGAAATCTCACAGAAGTGGTTGACAACAGGGGTCCTAGATCTCGAGTACAGTTACTCGACAGAAGATCGAACAGTCGAACAGTGCAGCAGCAACTCGGCAGTTTTGGTCGGTCTCGACAAAGGTCTACTCGAGATCGAGTAAAGGTTCGTCGACGTCGGGTTGGCTCTTGTCGATCACCTGCACACAGAAGCTACAGTGATGCTGGATCGAGAATCAGTAACTCGAGATCGAGGAGTGCTAGTCGATCTCGAGGAAGACAGAAAACTAAAAACGAAACGAAAGAAAGTAAAGACAAATGCTTTGGGATTTCGAACTAAACTGTATGTAAAAGACTTCCAAGATTGGGGTTTGCAGCAACGATAACCAAGCATGCATAAGGCAAGAATAAACAGATAATCATATAAATCGCATCAAAGGACCAAGCTTCTGCCTTTTCCAACAATTAGACAACTCTTTCAAGAAACCCTAATTGTATCTACTGATTTTATGTTTACAATCCAAGTTGTTAGCATGGACCTCCATTAGATGGGTAATAAACACATAACAAGTAGCAGATGCTCAAAACATGATAAAAGTCGGATCTTTACCTCAGGCACGCAGGGCTATCGTCGGGCTCACCCCAACCCTAGAAGTGGGTGGACTACTCGCGCTTCATCGCAACCTCAGACATCATTTGAAAGGAAATAAACACTTGCATTAAACTAAATTCAAAGCCTTTACAATCCCGGCGATCCAACTCTCGTTGAACGCCAAAACCCTAAAACCTTCGAACTCCTAAACGTCTCTGTGAACTACTTCTCTAGCTTGTGAATTGAATTGGATGATTCCTAAAATCAGCCCCATGGGCTTTATTTATAGCCTTCTACTCCTTGCTATTCAAGGATAGAATATCTCTATCTATATCTAAATCTATATCTAAAAGCTTTAAAGATAAATAAATGCAACAACATAATTAAATCTAAAAAGAAAATTATATCTAAAAGTCTTCAAGTGGATAAATCTTCTCCTTCATGATAGAACTTGATAAACTCGGATAGAATCGGCAATCTTCGGCTCCGAGTAATCCTAATCCGAGTAGGACAGCTCACAACGCGTTACGCGGCTTCTGGAAGGTTCCTCGATCTTGAGTAGAATGGTCATCGACTTCAGTGCTCGGCGTCTCGGGTTGGTCTTCCTCGAACTGGCTCGGACATGGGCTCCTGGGCTTGGTCGATCTCGAGGACCTTACTCGATCTCGAGTAAAGGTGGCTCATCGACTAGTGTGCTCGGCAGTGTCGGGTAGCTCTTCTCGACATGCTCGGACATGGCTCCCGGCTTGTCGACCTCGAGGAGTTTCCTCGACATCGAGGAGTGCTGCTCAGTGTCTGGCATGCTCGACCAGGTCGGGTAGTCTCTCCTCGGCATCCTCGGGTGGGCTTCTCCTCGACTCCGGGCATGGTCTTCAAGGCTTAGTCGATCTCGAGGTAATTACTCGATCTTGAGGAACCTCCTGGAGTCGGGTTGGCTCGTCTTCAGCTTCTCGACATGGTGCTCCTCGTCCCTGGTGTGTCCGGACATGATTTGTCGATATCGACGAAAACTAGTCGACATCGAGTAACTTCGGGCTCCCGTCCTTGCTTCTTGGTTTTCTCCCGAAATGGCTCCATATTCTGAAATATTAAACAGAAACTTATGTAGATCTCCATTTCTGACAAATAAACATAAACTACATAAATTCGACATATTCCCAACCCGAAATATGCAAAGTGTATAAAATATGGAACTAAAATATGCATAAAGGCATGGCTACTTTAGAGATATCAAATCACCCCATACTTAGACTTGCTTGTCCTCAAGCAATAACCAAACAATAACCAAGACCTACAACACATCCTTCAAGTCTTCGTCTTTGTCAAAAGCAACATCTCAAGTAGTAGCAATGTAAGACAAGTGAATTCAACGTCATTACACATATATGAGCGATCCATAGGCATAGGCAATATAAATCCAACCTCACAGGGATAATGTGTTTACACTCAACTCTCAATGTGTTTAGGTTATGAAGATCAACTCTCAACTCTATTCCATATACAATCTCATAAACATTGCAATTTAAATATAAATCCACTTCGCAACCAATTATGAAAATGCAACAAGAATTATCAGGAGGACTTCGCTCAATAGAAGTCTTCAAAGAAGATTCCATTCGGCGGGGTTGTAATGGGGCTTGGTAAGAAATAAAAGGGCATGGAATTATTTGGACATGTGGTGCTTAATAAAATTCGGGAATCAAGACTCCTAAATTTCCAACGCAACTCAACCAAACCATAACTCTCAATCATATGCATCAACCAAACTCTCCATTTTATCTCAATGAAGTATGTAACCTTTCAAACTTCCTCAACCTCTCCAAAGTATGTATCTTGCAAAGATGGAAGAAATAAGGTAATTTTGGCTCATGCACTTTATTCACTAACATATATACAAACTTTTCCTTCTCTTTTTTTTTTTTTTTGAAACGAAAATAAAATAAAACTAATGGTGCATTTATAAGGTGAGCCAAAAAAAATCCTTTTACATAATATGCATAGCAAGATATAAATATAAAACCAACCCATATCTCAATCATTTCAACAATTCTTCCTACTTGAAATGAAACATAAGCTTATGTCTTCCACAAATCATTGTTTCAACCAACTCTAAGTCTTCATTCCCAAATGGGGGTCAGGCTCAATTTGGCTAAGGATAATTTTGTGGAGTTCACAATAAAAGTCTCAGGCTAATGTTCTGGCTTCAAGCAGGGATAATGCAGGGTAGGTAAAGAGAGGATAAAATTGGCTTAAAAGGTGCCTCCGTCATTTAATTCTCATTCACATAGACATATAAATGCATTGGCTTTGAATAACTATCACAACATTTAGAGATGCATAGGAAGAGTAAATACACTCAAGAAAGCAGAGGGATTTTTTATGTTCTCCCTATAAGGCCAAAATTCTCACTAGGACAATTTTTGTTGGATTTTAACCTTTAGCTTAGGATCATATGTGCTCAATTTCATCACAAGTTCACAATCCACATAAAAACAATTTCGAGGACTTAGGCTAAACCTTCCAAACATGCCATAGGGTTTACATGATCAAGTCAATCATTATTCATCATCATAGGACATCTAAGTTAGGGTATAAAAACTAAAACAATGCATAAATTTAAACATGCATATTTTTTTCTTTTTTTTTCGACATTTTCTATTATTTTTTTATTTTTATTTTTTTAACTATAAACAAAACTAAAGTATGACAAAAGACTAAAAATGCATAAAATTTAAACATGAATGCATAACATAAAATTTAAAATTTTACCATGTAAAACCAAAAGCAAGACTAAAACATATAATAATGATAATGAGCCCTTCCTCTACCCCATACTTAAAATATACAGTGTCCCCACTGTATATAATCAAATAAAAACAAGAGTAAAGGAAGGAACTCACAGAATAACACATCGAGGAGGGCAGAACAGGCATGTCGAGTAATTGGTCTTTGTCGATCTCGAGTACAGAACTCGATTTCGAGGAGGCTTGCCTGCGTCCAGTGGATTTCTGAAGTCGAGGAGCTTCTGGCTTTAGTCGATATCGAGTTGGCCTACTCGATATCGAGGAGTGTCTGGGCTGCTCCTCCTTGTCGTTGTCGACTTGGCCTTTGTCGATTCTGACTGTTTTTCAGGGACTTCTTTTTCCACTTTTCGTGACCCTTTTATGCTTGCTGACCTATAAGTGTTAGATTGCACACAAAAACAAGACTTTCCACATGAAGTATTCTAAACCAAAAAAAAACAGAAAACCAAAACCAAAAAGTTCAAAAGTCCCAAAATTCATAAAGTTCTATATACATGCTCTAGATTTTAGAGTCGCTAGGCCGAATTCTCCGTTTGCGCTTAAGGACCATTAATGTGGGGCCCGCCCATGCTCGGCCCTTCTCCTGGATCATCTAGGTCCTGTTGGTAGTATGCAAGCTCAGCTGACATGTGGTTGCTTGCATAATCTTCCTTCTCTTTCTTCTTCTTCCTTCCAGCTCTTAGTTTCCGCAGATTCTCTCGCCACGGGGCCTTACCTCCCCTTACATTATTGATAATTTTCTTTATGGACTGAGGGGGAGTAAAATTCATACCTGAACTTACCTTTTCGGACCCAAAACAGAAATCTTCGGGCTTGGGGTTAGTCGATATCGAGTACTGCTGGTCGAGATCGAGTATAGGGACCCCATACTTAGGCTCTTGGCAAGTCTGTGGCTCAACAGAGGAAGTCGATGTTGACGAGTCTTGGTCGAGATCAAGCAGAGGGGTTGTCGAGATCGAGGAAGCTTTATCGACCTCGAGTACCGTGCTGGTGCTTTCCTCTGTCAATTGCTTGGTCCAGTGGTTGCTGATGCTTTTTACCTCTAGCCATGAAATTTCCTCCTTTGTAGGGCCAAAAGAGAAATCTAAAACCTCATCGCCTATGGTGAAGGTGAGCGATCGATTCTTGACACTAATTCTGGAATCTGCAGTAGTTAAGAATGGTCTACCAAGAATAATAGGGCTAGTAGGATCTTCAGCACAGTCTATAATAAGGAAATCTGCTGGAACAAAGAATTTACCAACCTGGACGGGGACATTCTCAACTATACCTGTAGGGATGACCACTGTATTGTTTGCCATGTATAGTTTGGCATCCACAGGTTCTATGCATCCTATCTTTACCTTCCGCCAGATTGATAAGGGCATGATGCTCACACTTGCTCCTAAATCACACAGAGACTCATATTTATATTGTCCAAAACCCACAGTAACAGAAAACTTACCAGGGTCAGGTCTCTTTTCAGGGAAGTGGAGTACTTTGCATTCACCTGCGATCTCTGAGATGGATCACTTCTTGCTCAGGATTTCCTTCAGAAATTTGACATATCCAGGCATCTCTTGCAGGGCTTCTGTAAAAGGAATAGAGACGTTTAGTTCTTGCAGCATATTAACAAAATGTTTAAACCTACCTGCAGTGGGATCTTTCAGTGATTTGGAAGGGAAAGGCAGTGGCTTTTTCTGCTTCGGAGCCAGATCAGACGTCGGAGGTGTTGCAGAGTCGTCGACGTCGGCCAGATTCTTCTCGATCTCGACTACAGGTTCCTTGATCTCGAGTTGGGTCGTCGACCTCGAGTTGTCTGGTTGTGCAGTGGAGTCCGAGCTCAGCTTCTGGTCTGTGTCGAGTAGGTTCTTGTCGAGATCGAGTAAGGGTTCCTCGAGATCGAATTGATCCTGCTCTGTGTCGAGTTGCTTCTCTGCCTTGTCTTGATGTTTCCCGACCTCTGGCTCGTGTAATTGATGCCCACTTCTGAGTTTTATAGTTGCGACGTGTCCGATCTTCCCCTTAGGATTTGGTTCTGTTTGCCCAAGGAGCTGTCCGGATGGTCGTGGGATCTGTGCAGCGATTTGACCCATCTGGGTCTCTATTCCCCTTTTCCAGATGTCCAGTTCTCCAAATTTTGTAGTGATGTTCTGGAACTGGTTGTTGATGGTGCCTTGATTCTGACGCATCTCCTCAAGGATGAGCTGTAAGTCATCCTTCTTTTGATCCCTTTCTGGATGTCCTGGAGCTCTGTATGGTGGGGGGTTTCTAGGAGGACCTTGGTTCCACTGTGGTTGATAGAACCTTTGATCTCCCATGTAGCGATTGGGACCCCCAGCGTAGGCTACCTCTTCATATGTCTCTGCCAATCTGACTTGCTCAGTGTGTGGGCACTCAGTAGTAGTGTGCCGCTGTGATCCGCATTCAATGCAAGGCTGATTGACAGACAGATATTTGACTTGCTTGAGGAGCTTGCGATTCTGGTCTCTGTAGAACTGCTCCCTGACATCTGGGTCAATCTCCTTTGCTCGCTCATAGAGTGGCATAAATGGTGCTGGCCTGGCATAGGAGTTCTCCTCATAGTTTGCAGTAGACCCATATTTGTTGTCATAATTGGTGAGCTTGTCAAGCACACCCCAGGCGTCAATTGGTGGCATCGTCAGATACTCATAGCGAGTATACTGGTTGATTCTGTCCTTAGTGACTTGGTCAAGAGAGTTGAAGAAGATCTCCTGAATGACGTAGGGTGGCTGTCCATGAGTAGGGCAAGATCGCAGCAGTTCCTTGTAGCGTTCCCATGCCTTTGTTAGCGGTTCCCCAGGCTTCTGTTTGAAGGCCGTGATTTTCTGGCGGAGGAGTGCTGTTTTGGCGGGAGGGAAGAATTTGTTCAGGAACTCTTGCTCTACTTGGGCCCATGTTGTGAGTGATATTGGTTTCAGCCCTTCAAGCCACTTCAGTGCAGGTCCAGCGAGAGACCAGCGAAAAGCCTTCATCTTGACATATTCCAGAGTTGTACCTTCAGCAAGAGTACGGCACATGTCAAAAAAATTGGTAATATGTTCAAGAGGACACTCATTAAATTTGCCATAAAAAGCATTATTTTTAAGCTCTATAAGAAATTGAGTGCGAATTTCAAAAGAGTTTTCAGGGATTAGAATCGCCGATTCAGGCACGACGAGAGTTGGATGCATATAATCCTCTGCAGTTGTTGGGAATTGGGCAAGCTCAGCTTCTGCTTGCCTTGCGCGCTCAGCTTCTTGTTCCCTTCCCGCTCTCTCAGCGGCGATAGTAACATCCCTTGCGGCTAGTTCCCTTGTGAGCCTTTCAATCAGTTGTTCTTGTGTTTCTGCGGCCGCCATGGCTCTTTGTATTTTAGCTCTGATGTGTAAAAGGCGTTCCGGTTCGTCTAAGCCGTCAAACTCAGGTGGTTGACCAGAACGGCGCATACACCTGTAAAGTAACTCAAAGTAGACATGAGATTGAACTACCTAAGGCGCGAATGATAGCTTCCCCGGCAACGGCGCCAATTTGTTGTAGGAGGAAATCGAGTATGCAAAATAGAATATAAATAAAATAAAGCAAACCAGACTCCGTCCCTTGCAAATGATTACAAGACTTCCTCCCGATGCAGTAGTGGGAAGTCAGGATCGATCCACGAGGAAGCGTGTCAGCGGATCCTAGGCAGCGGAGAAATCTCACAGAAGTGGTTGACAACAGGGGTCCTAGATCTCGAGTACAGTTACTCGACAGAAGATCGGACAGTCGAACAGCGCAGCAGCAACTCGGCAGTTTTGGTCGATCTCGACAAAGGTCTACTCGAGATCGAGTAAAGGTTCGTCGACGTCGGGTTGTCTCTTGTCGATCACCTGCACACAGAAGCTACGGCGATGTTGGATCGAGAATCAGTAACTTGAGATCGAGGAGTGCTATTCGATCTCGAGGAAGACAGAAAACTAAAAACGAAACGAAAGAAAGTAAAGACAAATGCTTTGGGATTTTGAACTAAACTGTATGTAAAAGACTTCCAAGATTGGGGTTTGCAGCAACGATAACCAAGCATGCATAAGGCAAGAATAAACAGATAATCATATAAATCGCATCAAAGGACCAAGCTTCCGCCTTTTCCAACAATTAGACAACTCTTTCTAGAAACCCTAATTGTATCTACTGATTTTATGTTTACAATCCAAGTTGTTAGCATGGACCTCCATTAGATGGGTAATAAACACATAACAAGTAGCAGATGCTCAAAACATGATAAAAGTCGGATCTTTACCTCAGGCACGCAGGGCTATCGTCGGGCTCACCCCAACCCTAGAAGTGGGTGGACTACTCGCGCTTCATCGCAACCTCAGACATCATTTGAAAGGAAATAAACACTTGCATTAAACTAAATTCAAAGCCTTTACAATCCCGGTGATCCAACTCTCGTTGAACGCCAAAACCCTAAAACCTTCGAACTCCTAAACGTCTCTGTGAACTACTTCTCTAGCTTGTGAATTGAATTGGATGATTCCTAAAATCAGCCCCATGGGCTTTATTTTAGCCTTCTACTCCTTGCTATTCAAGGATAGAATATCTCTATCTATATCTAAATCTATATCTAAAAGCTCTAAAGATAAATAAATGCAACAACATAATTAAATCTAAAAAGGAAATTATATCTAAAAGTCTTCAAGTGGATAAATCTTCTCCTTCATGATAGAACTTGATAAACTCGGATTGAATCGGCAATCTTCGGCTCCAAGTAATCCCAATCCGAGTAGGACAGCTCACAACGCGTTACGCGGCTTCTGGAAGGTTCCTCGATCTCGAGGAAGTTTCCTCGATTTCGAGTAGAATGGTCATCGACTTCAGTGCTCGGCGTCTCGGGTTGGTCTTCCTTGAACTAGCTCGGACATGGGCTCCTGGGCTTGGTCGATCTCGAGTAAAGGTGGCTCATCGACTAGTGTGCTCGGCAGTGTCGGGTAGCTCTTCTCGACATGCTCGGACATGGCTCCCGGCTTGTCGACCTCGAGGAGTTTCCTCGACATCGAGGAGTGCTGCTCAGTGTCCGGCATGCTCGACCAGGTCGGGTAGTCTCTCCTCGGCATCCTCGGGTGGGCTTCTCCTCGACTCCGGGCATGGTCTTCAAGGCTTAGTCGATCTCGAGGTAATTACTCGATCTCGAGGAACCTCCTGGAGTCGGGTTGGCTCGTCTTCAGCTTCTCGATATGGTGCTCCTCGTCCCTGGTGTGTCCGGACATGATTTGTCGATATCGACGAAAACTAGTCGGCATCGAGTAACTTCGGGATCCCTTCCTTGCTTCTTGGTTTTCTCCCGAAATGGCTCCATATTCTGAAATATTAAACAGAAACTTATGTAGATCTCCATTTCTGACAAATAAACATAAACTACATAAATTCAACATATTCCCAACCCGAAATATGCAAAGTGTATAGAATATGGAACTAAAATATGCATAAAGGCATGGCTACTTTAGAGACATCAGAATGCCATTAACTAAAGAACTTCGAAAGTCGAGGAATTTATGCCAAAATGATAACCATATAAGACTTATGCCAAATTCATGAAAGATTATGCTTTTTTATCAAATAAGCTTCGTTATTAATAAATAGGTGGATAGAGGCTCTCGCATAAACCCTAATTGTTACTAATAATGCATATTTCATATAGGCATTATAGGTGTTTCTTACTGCTTTTAGGTATTGGTTTTGCTATGTTTTGATTCTAGTTTTGTTTATTACTTCTGAAGTATTAGAGTTCGGAATCTATGCGTTTTCAGTGTTTATTCTGCAGAATTACATTCCAACCTTGGATGGACTATTGAAAGAGCTTAAGAAGCATGTTTTGGAGCACATGGGAGCTGAGGAAGAGCTAAGGAGGAGCAAGGACGCACGACATTGTAATTCGTTGAAGGAAAACCAGGAATGACGACCACTGCAGAGACGGCGCCCGCCGCCATTTCCACGGTGCCCGCCGCTACCCAAGATCCCGAATACGCGGTTTTGGATCCGAAGAAAATTAATTTATTTTATTTCTATTATTTTCCTCTAGGGTTTTGCCGACCCTTGTGGACCTTATTTTGGATGTTTTCAGTTTATTCAGCCGTGTGGAGTGTAGCTATTGTGTGAAACTATGAACACCATTAATGAGAGAGAATTGGCCTATAAGTTGCTAAACTCATAGTTTCGCCAGTGATTCGAAGACATGGTTGTTTGGATTGTGAGGATTTAAGTTTATTTGATTATTCATGTTCTTAGTTATCATCTTATGCTTAATTTATATTTGTGTTCCTTTCTATGCCTGATCAACATGTTAGGAATTGCATCTCTAGCTATGAATTCGTTGTTGTTTTCTTGATAGCAAACAAAGGTATTGATGATAGTGATGTCTATTTGTCTTTGTAGTGGATGATTTCAGTTGATCTCTGTTGAGGATATTTGATTAAGATTGAGTTCGGTATGCACCTATTAGTCTTGATTGAATAGAGTCAATGTGCTAATTGGTCTTGATTACTTGAGTTCTTAATACTATTCTTTAGTGATATCAAATAAGATGAGTGAATCTCTGCGGATCTCTCAACTTTAGTCAAGTAAGTAGACCTAAGAATAGGAATAATTGATAAATCAATCCGAGGACCATGAATTCCAACCATTGTTAGAGAATTACAGGTGAAATGTTCTTTCTATCTTGATATCAATTTGCTTTGTGATTTACAATCTGGTTACTTTTATATTTTCTATTTGTCTAAAGGTTATTGCTTTTGCTTTAAAGAGTCTTGTCTAGAGTTATTGAATAAGAAATCGCTTCTCCCTGTGGGTTCGACACCGGACTTTCTTGCTATACTAGTAGTTATTTGGTTTATCAATTGGTTGATTGCCTAATCTATCGGTTGTGTGTTTAAGTTTGGATTTTTATCACTAGTTTGGGAAGGGAGAAATTGCCAACAACATTCGTCCCGCATCAAACTTCTTGGTGCCGTTGCCAGGGAGAAGAAAGGAGTTTGCTTTTCTTTAACTCTATCAATTACTCTTTATTTTGAGGATGTTTTGTCTTTGCATGGTTCAAACTAGATCTTCTAATTCATCATCTTTGTCTTTTGATCCCAAGGTTGAAAGATCTTTTTGATTGAAGAGGAGGCTCGTGTTTGTGAGAAACGAAGAGATGGCATATGTTGTTAACCCGCAAAGAAGGACCCTGAGAAACATAAAGGAACCAGATTTGAGTGTTCAACCACTTGCAATTAGTCTTCCTGATCTCCCTAAGGGATCAAGATTTGAGTTCAAGTCGAATTGGTCATCTATTTTGCCTTACTTTCATGGATTGCCTGGGGAGGAGCCAAATAAGCACCTTGCTACTTTTGCAAGCATATGTGATAGACTGAGACCCCAAGGCTTGTCTGACGACCAATTGATGCTGAGAGTGTTCCCGTTTACTTTAAAAGATGCTGCAAGTGATTGGCTTTACTACCTACCCCTAGAAAGCATTACTACTTGGGTGCAATTGAAGAAAGCTTTCCTGCAAAGTACTTTCCTGCGACTCGCCTCAACAAACTTAAGAAGGAGTTGTCCAGTATTGAGCAATCACCTACGGAGAGTCTTTATGAGTATGTTGAGCGGTTCAAGAAGCTTCAGGGTAGTTGCCCGCAACACGGCATACCCGAGGATGATCTAGTGCTATATCTTTATGAATGCTTGTTTGACACCGACAGGAGTTTCATCAACGCTACTAGCGGAGGAGATATTTTGGATAAACCACCTCAGGAAGCAATGTAGATTTTTTAAGGGTTGGCTAATGCATCGCAACAATATGGGAGACACCAAGGAGTTAAAGGAGTTCATAAGTTGGATAGCTCGAAAGATGGACACAAGGATGATATCGATAGGCTTATGGAGATCGTGAACAAGATGGCTATGCAAATGAATCAACCCCATCAGCCTAGACCTGGTGGAGTTTGTGGAGATCCAACTCATCCGAATGATAAGTGTCCCTTGATTAAGGAGGCACCGCTGAAGTGAATGCTACAGATTATGGACCTTACCGCAACTTTGGTAACAATTACAATCAAGGCTACAATTCAAACTACCAAAGTGGATTATACAGGAGAGGCCAACAGCAACAAGTTTCTTTTCAAAGAGGACAATATGAGAATCGTCCTAGAAACACTTAACAAGATGACAGAGATGAGACATTGAGGTTGCTATTGGACAAGATGAGTGTTCAAGAGAAGTTGTTGAGTCAAATGGCTACGGAGATTGGTGAATTGAAAGCGAAAGATTCGGGAAAGTTTCCATCACTAGTGGTAGTGAATCCGAAAGAAAATGTAAGCGCCATGATCCTTAGAGGAGGTAAACAAGTGAATACACTCACTAGGAATGTTGAAGAGAGGCCTAGAGAGGAAGTTGATTTGGGCAATAAGGACGAAGAGACGGAATTGGAGACGCACTAAGTCAACGGCACCCGCCGCCCCTCACCACGTCACCCGCCGCCACCTCCTTTGACGGATTCGACTTCTGACGTTGTTCAATCCCTGAAGAAAGCTTCCAAAGAGTGGTCTTCTGAGGTTTCAAGACATGCACCACCCTTTCCTCATGCCTTAAGATCTGATCGTAAGTGGGAAGATGAATAAATTCTTTATAACACCTTTGCTTATTGTGAGGTAAACATTCCACTCTTTAATTTAATTAAGATTGTGCCTCTATATGCGAAATTCTTGAAAAAGTTATGCACGATGAAGCGCAAGCAAAGGATGAGAAAGAAAGAAAAGGTAAGTTTAATTGAAAATGTTTCTGCTTTGCTTCAGAAGCGATTGCTTGAAAAATGCGGAGATACATGTATGTTTACTATACCATGTGCGATAGCCAATGCTAGCTTTACCAAAGCTATGTTAGACCTAGTTACTTCAATTAATGTTATGTTCTATAACTTATACATGTTTTTGGATCTCAATTCATTATCTCTGGTGTTACTATGCAACTCGTTGATCGCTCTAGTATTAAGCCTAGAGGAGTTGTTAAAGATGCGTTGGTAAAGGTAAATTACTTGATTTTTACACCTGATTTCTTCATTCTAGACATGGAACAAGGTACGCCTGAACCCCGATTATCTTGGGAAGGCCATTCGCAAGAATGGCCTTGTTTCCCTCAGCCTGGCCAAAGAAAGTATTGTTCATAGCCATGAAGGGTAGCTCCAACCAGTCAGGAATCGTGTCAGGCTCAGGCAACAAACAAATAAAGAAACTCCAAGTAGATCTCATGACCTTGTTGCCCTCAGCCTGGCCAAAGAAAGTATTGTTCAAAACCTTATGACATAGCCTCACCAACGGATGAACTGTGCTGGTGTTCAGATCGTGCCCTGGGTTCATCACTAACCCTGTCAATCTATGGCAATGTTGCTCGGGCATCTCAGTAGTCTGAATATCAGCCCGGTTTGGTGTCGGCTCTCTAGAAATACCAAACACTCTCCTCATAGTTGCATAAGACAATCTCCGACTATGTCCACCCAATCGAAACTTGTAAGAGCTACTACCCTTCTTATATGTAGCCAAAAACTCTCGAACCAGATCAAGGTAAGTATGCACAGTCTTATCAACTAACCTAGCAACACCGCCCTTAGCCATAAACATTCGAACATTATCCTCCAAACCGAAAGATCGGAGAGTCAGAAGATCCAAAAACTTAGTGCAAGCAGATTTCCGTCCCTCTAGCCTATTCCACTTATCTTTAGCATCACTCTTAAGTCCATTCGGCATCTCCATATCAACATGAGCCATGATAAACAAAGAGAAAGCCGAGAAAATTACCAAAATAGTGGAGAAAACAGTGGAGATCAAGATTGCAATTGAAGTAACAAAGCATAAGAATGATGGTTTTGATAACAAATCAATGGAGAAAATAGTTTCACCTGCGCATTCATCAACATTGGTTGGCTTAATTGGTCCTAGAGATAAACTCAAGTTGTTTGATTCCTTTAACCTACATTCCTCCCATATTCGTTTGAATAGATTAAAGCGCAAATAGCACAATTAATCCCTTACACCTTTATGCAACCTAAGCACGGACAAAGATTTAACATAAAGATAGCACAAGTTCCTAAGAATCTAGGCATATGAATAAGACCAAGTATACAAGGTAACCGATGTTTAAGACATATGTTGAAATCTCTACTTAGTCATAATCAAACGAACGTTCTCACAATCCTAAGCATGCTACTACGGAATTCATTCAATGACGAAAGAACAAAAACCTAGGAAGACACTATTATGATGGTCAATCACAACAATATCGAAAATATTCGCAAGAGAAATAAAAAGAATAGTAGGAAACAACTAATTTTAAACCTCACAAACCACCAACCAAGTCTCCGAAACACAGGTGAAACATATAACGAACTTAGCCACTCATGGCGTACCTAAATCTCCTTCAAATTGATGGAAAAATAAGCAAACTTGAATGGATGAATGAACTACTGCAAAATACGATTCAAGGTCTGAGAATAAGCGTTCTCCAAGTCTAATTTTGTTCCTCCCCTTGATAGGAAAGAAGAGACCCCGAAAACCTAGATACTTTCCTTAAAGATAATGCGGAAATAATCCTAAAATAATATAAAATATCCTAAAAATATTAAAACTAAAAATAATATTAAATAAGTCTCAGAATATCTTCCTTAAACCCTAAAGAATAAGTCTGCAAAAGATTGGATCGAATCTCCCACAAAAAAGATACAATTTAGATCTCGAACTGATGTTCTCTGGACGAACTCGCCGCCGTGACAAGGATCTCGCAGCCGCGACTCGTAGGTTTCAACAAACCTTCTCGCGGGCATCTCTCCATGGTGAACTGGGTAATCTCGCGGTCTCCACTTGGGAACTCGCGATCGCGACTGGGGGAGTTCGACTGACCCTTCTCGCGGGTTGCCTTCACGGTGGAAAAGGTGGACTTGAGGGAGCTACTAGTGACTCGCGGCCGCTACTCATGACAGAACCGTGTGTTCTTGCTCTTCTCTTCTCCTTTGCTTTCCGATGCTTCTTTTCTCTTCTTCTTCACTCCACTAAGAACTTTTCCAAGCTAACCATAAGTCATATCTACGAACCTACATAAAACAATCGAAATAGCGTAGTTTCCAAACTTTCCAACCAAAAGAGCAATATATGAAATTAACTCTAAAACCTAACCAAACAATTATAAAACACAACTAAAACTACTCTATAATGCGTATCTGAATATGCATTATCAATTACGATGACAACGATCCAGATCTTGATTTTGATATCACCGGAGCGACCTCTACCAATTTGGAGACGCTAGCACCAGTAACCAACCAAACCAACCAAGCTAAGGATGGGTCAATTGTTGGGTTACAACAGTAGCCTCTTGAGTCGATACAAAATTTGCCAGACTCTGCCCTCTGCCCCCTCTGAGAATGCACCGGCCTCCTTAGATAGTCTATTTCCTGACTCGGTGAAGCCCTACATCCGCATGGCAGTTACGGAAGGTATCAAAGACATCGTTGAAATTATTTTAGCTTCTCAATCTGCTTTGGCTTTGCAGACTACTTGAGCTGAAGTTTTTGATCACTTGGAGACATTGAAACATAGTGCTAAAGTTGCCAAAGTGGATTATGTGAGTGTTTCTTGGATAGTTTCCCAAGTCAACAAAACTTAATATTGATAAGAGCTCTACATAACTTTTATGAATACATGCAAACACATTTTTTTTATAGATACAAGAGCTCTACATAACTTAATATTGATAAGAGTTGTGATAATAAATTTCAAATCAATAAAACTTGTTGCCATTTCATTAAAAAGACAGAATTCACCCTTGCTTCTTAGGTAGGACAAGGATATGCCCCTGCATGTATGTTGCATGTATTCAAAACAGTTCCCCTCCATACTCTTCTATCGATAACACATATTCAACTAAGAAAAATTGGGCTTAACACTCGACATAAGAGTGATAGCATCCCTTGTATTTTATAAGCCAATCTCTAGAACTAATTTATCAAATTCCAACCTGAACTCATTTTATTTAAAAAATACCTTAACACCAACATGATGTTGACCAAAACACTGGTCTACCATTAAGAGTGACACCTTCTTACGAAAAATGTACTCACTATCCTTTTAAGAGGGCAATTGGTATTGTGTTTGTTTTTGGGGCTGCATCTAGCGTTTTCGACTACCTAGACAGCCTAGGTACCCTCTTTCTGAGGGATCAAGCCATTCGTAGTTCTTTTGGGCACCCATTTTTTCACATATGCTCCAGGGTGCCTCATTTCGGACTAACTTCAAGTCCATATTTTCATTTCATTCACCATTTTTTTACCGGGATTTTTTCTTTCTTTTTTTTTTAACGCATCATTCGAATTACCTGGGCTCACCTTCTAGGAAAGGTTTCCCAACTAACCCGACTATCATATGCGAACCCATTTTTTTTTATGCGACTGAATTTGACAAATGACTTTGATGTCAAACGTCCTACGTACTCCTTGTGGGAGATCAAGTCTTAACGTAGTTCTTGACATTTCGACTCGCAAACTTCATGTGAAAAACTTCTTCATAAATTTTCCATTCACACATGAGTACACCACTTCGTCTTCGGTATTTGAGAGTTCATATGCACCTATGGGAAAAACTTTGGTCACCACATAAGGACCTTCCCATTTCAATTCAAACTTTCCTTGTGCTTTTCGATTGATGACAATTGGTCGTCGAATGCTAAGAACGAAGTCACCAATAGCGAATGAGCGAAACTTGACCCGCTTGTTGAATGCCCCAGCTACTTGAGCCTGGTAGATTTCAAGCTTTTGTTGTGTTGCTAGTCTGAGCTCGTCTAATGCTTCAAGCTCGGCCAAACGGATTTTGACATTCTCTTCGGGGTCGGTAAGTTGAACCGCTACTCTAAGAGATGGCAATTGTATCTCTAGTTGCAACATGGCCTCAGATCCAAAGACCAAGTTGTATGGTATACAAACTATCGATGTTCGGGTTGTAGTTCGATAAGCCCATAATGCCTCCGGTAACCATTCATGCCAATCTCTCTTCAATTTTGAGAGCATCTTTTTGAGAATTTTGCATAGCACTTTATTCAATGCTTCAGCTTGGCCCTTTGATGACGGGTTATAGCTAGATGAAAAGCTATGCTTAAACCCGAATTTCTCACTCAACTTCACCAACATTTGATTCTTGAAGTAAAGAGCATTATCGGAGATGATCTTCGAAGGCCCTCCATATCGATAAATCAAATGAGTCCTTATGAAATTGGCAACTTCTTTAGCTCCCACCTCCTTCAAAGGTATAGCTTCGGCCCATTTGGAGAAATAATCTGTAGCCGCCAAAATATATTGGTGACCTCGGGAAGAAGATGACTTTATGCTTCCTACCACATCAAGACCCCATGCGTGGAATGGCCATGATAAATTAGTAGGATGTAGCATTTGAGGAGGTTGATGTATGGAATTGCTGTGAATTTGGCAAGCGTGACAAGCTTTAGCGAAGTCCATAGCATCATTCACCATAGTAGTCCAATAGTAGCCTAACCGTTTGATTTGATTAGCCAATTTAAGACCAGCTTGATGCGCTCCACACACTCCAGGATGAGTTTTGGCTAGAATGTATTTTGCTTCTTCTTTGGACAAGTATCTTAGCAAGATTCCATCAAACGTTCTTCGATACAAGGTATCATTTTTAAGTAAGAATCTTGACACTCGCCTTTTAATGTCCACCCTCCTTTTCGCATCATCGGGGAGGACTCCACGATGAAGATATTCAATAAGTGGTTGTCGCCAATCCATTTTTTCCTCGATTTCATAAACGGAAGCAATTTTCACTTCTTCTTTTGGCTAATCTTGCTCCGAGGATGGTATGAGCAGATGAAGTTCACCGATGGTAACCTGAATTTCTCTTTCATTTGGTAATGTCAACGATGAAGCCAAATTTGCTAATGCATCTCTCGGGCCTCGATATATGCACCACCTTTATTTGAAGGAAGTGATGCATGAGGCATTTAGCTCTTTGATACAAAGGGATCAAGTTTTAGTTTTTGACCTCGTATTGTCCATTTAACTGTCTGATGACTAACTGAGAATCACCAAACACCTTTAATGGATCAACATATGTCCATGTTTTGTGTCATGTTTTATATTGACTTTTATATCGATTTCTGTATACATTTCATGCATTTGGGTTAGAATAATACAGAATATATGTAGTTTATGCTTATCTGACAAATTATGGAGTCTACACTAGTTTTTGTTTAATTTCGCAGAAATCGGACGCACTTTGGAGCTTAAAGGAAAGTCATGAAGAGGCTAAGAATGATGCAGCTAGAGAAAAGGCCATTTTTCGGCATTCATCATTCTGAGTCAAGTTCTGATGTCTTCATGAGGGTTGTAGCCCTCAAAAAGAGTTTTCCAATGCATGCTTATATGCGTCAATCGGACGAACGAGGACTCGGGACAGTGCCTTTAAAGAACAGAACAGAATGCTAAGAAAGTGGTCGATATCGACCAGACCTACTCAATATCGACCAGATTGTGGTCCAAAATCTCCAGATCGACTCGGAATGACCAGCAGACAAGAAGAGAACTCGATATCGACCTATGACTACTCGATATTTCTCCCAGTGGCCGATTTCGAGTGACAGAAGTGAAGCTGAGAAGGTGACTCGATATCGACCGACTTTGGTCGATATCGACCTAATGCCAGTGTCGAGTCCAAGTCAATTTCGAGCGCTATTCCAAGTTCTATCCAAAATACAATGGAGATATTCCGAAGAGATGATTCCTTACACATGAAGACTTGAAGATTTATCTGTTTATCTTTTTATTTATCCTAAGGGTGGAACCACTACTAGAAAAATGCAATTAGACAAATGTTGTCAACAGATGTCTTTCAAAAAAAATTCCGATCTCTATGTGCGTGTAGTAAAAGATCAAAACTTTTCACATCGGTTTTAAGCAGATGTCTTTTCTTGGATAAAACATCTGTTTTATTTTTAATATCGATATAAATCAGCCCCTCAATTTTGTTTATTACAGGTTCAGTTGTTATTAAACCCTCGTTATTTTTCATTTATAAGCTTTTGAAGATGTCCACATCAAGCCTAAATTTTACATTTACATCACTTTTTTCAAAATAACCAATGTATTAAAATAAAATAGACATCTTTTTATTATATTGATTACGTTTATATTAATTTCATATATATAATTTATGATTTTATATTGTTTTCAAGCAATATACCACATGAAATATGTGCACATCCGATGCATTAACATGATATAGACATCATTTTAGATTTTTATAAAGATGTTGTTGTTAGAAATATATATCAATTTATATTAACATTGTGATGTAAAAATATATATTACACATTACTTTAGATTATTTAGACGATGTCTATAATAATACTGGCATCCTTTTTTATGTAGTGGTTCGATTTCACATCTATAATTAGATGTTAATTCGTTTGATACACAACATCCTTTTCTCATAAAACAAGATTTTGCAAATGATGAGTAGTTTAATGAACATGTAGATAAACACGAAATCAACATTTACAAATGTTTTACAAAGGATAGGTACTCGAAACATACAATTTTACGAATGAAGAGGACTTTTAAATCATAATTGAAGCAAGAGTTGCAGATTAAGTAACACTAAGTTTCAAACTAGATGATCTAAAGATCAAAATACAACCTTTGACAGCTAGGTTCTAGCATCAAGAGCAAAGCATGCTGTCATTACAAGCGCTTTGAGTGTTGGAACTACTTTTGCTTAAATAGTCGCAGCTTTGGCTGCAACAATAAATATTGGCATTATAAGTCCTATTCTTATTTCCTTGTTGTCCACAAACATAGATTCTCTATGTTTCTCTGACCTGCTCGTTTTCTATTTTTTCAGATGAAACTTCATCCAACAGCTCAAAATTTTTATTCTTCAGCAGCTTCCAGAATAACTTGCTGGCAGATGGTCTAGGCACAGTTGATGAAGATCACCTGAAATCTTACTGTAATTCATGTCAACCAAGTACTGTCAAAGTCCCAATTTCATCAATGTGATACTAGAAAAACTAGTTTTGGTTTTGTAGTATGTAAAGGTAGCCATTCTTCCTGTTATTAAAAATGGACAATTGAAAGAACTAGAGAGGGTACAAACCACAACGCACACAAAACACAACCCGTCGATAGAAGGAATTGAACACAATATTTTGACAGAAAATGACTATTGAATCATGGAATAGCATGTCACATACACCAGCTTTTCTACGGTGAGTGTTCAGTTTTCATCTCATTATATTTGGTGAAAGGCAAGGGACAGCTTGAATACATCAGATATATAACTATGTACGCAGTTTAGATATGATCAATGCAACAAAAGCTCACATAGGACAAGTACTAGGATACTTCGTTCCGAGGTTAAAACGAAAGCTCACTGTGGATGGGTAGGATTTGTCTTAAAATCTGCTCCTCTATGGTTGAATTTGACATCATAATCTCCAATCATGTTCAAAATAAACTAATTCACATTTCATCTCAGTTTCAAAGGCACATAAAAGATCATGGGTGCCCTTTTCATTATCAAGCTCCCAAATCAGAAAGGAGTAAGAGAGAGCCAACCTGTAGGAAGGAGTCGATGAGGATCACCAATTGGTGAAGACAAATACGCCTTTGAAGAGCCTGCACCAACTGCACACCTGCAGAATGATCATTCATAAGACATGGTAAAGTTAAGTATATTACTCTTTATTCTCTTCTATTTTTTGTGATATTTATGACCCAGAATATCACAATCAAATAACAATCAAGAAAACCCTAGAATTCGTGCTTTAGCTGGCAGAAGCACCAAAAGATATCAATAAAAAAAAGCAAGAAAGAAAAAAAAGAGACACAAACCGAACTTCTCAATGATTATCAGTTACCGTATGAAAAATTGGTAACGGACGATGAAGCATTTGGTTCCTAGGGATAAATCAAACACTTACTGTAGCAGTTCGCCAACAAAAATTCTAGAAATCAAGTGCCGACACTCTTGAGATATGCTGATATTCTCAAGCATGGAATACTAGACGGTTAAGATTCTCTGCAGAAAAGAAAAAAGAATATACATGTGACACTTGGGAAAAAAGCAAGATTGCAGGACATCAGGAAGATTAAATACAATATGAATAGATAGAATCATCTGAATCATCTTCCTGAAGTCCTTCGGTTCCTCCGGGTCCTCAAAGGGATATCCTCCTACCAACATGACGTATAAGGTCACACCCTATGACATATGCAATCTATAGGTCTCTAATGGAGCATTATATTAGCTAACATATCTCCTAAGTTAATACAAACAAAATGTCACAATAATCAAAAATCAAAATCAAAATAAAGTGATGAAACACCATCAATCATCCCAAAGCCATTCAAGGCTGCAATTAACTTTGTTACATGCAAAAGTCCTATCCGATACTCGTAATTATACTTTGCAAAGAAAAAAGGTATAGTTCATAGAAAAATCTACAAGGACAGAACAAGTCTCTTGGGATTAAGAGACAAAGATCCCTCCCATTGTAAATGAATTATCTAGTACAAATATATACAATGGTGCAAGAAGATTGTTAAAGAGAAGTTGCAGAGGTCTGGGAGCCAAATAATTTAAGCACTCAAGTAATTAACGGATAGCTCTATAACTATGAGAGTAAGAGTCATCCTCGGGAAAAGCAAGTTAAAGTGACAAGAGCATCAATTGCTTGAATGTTATTAGTCAAATGCACAGACCTCTTAACAAGGCACAACACAACTAACATATAAAGATAAACTGTTGACCGTCACCAGACCTCTTAGCAATAGTTTTTAGAGGCCTCTGGGTTAAAGCATAAGGAAAGTAGGATGAACACCAGACAATCAAATAAAGGGGATAGTTTGTGTAATATAAAAACATTCCAAACTTAACTGACTAGTGAGGGAGAGATGTTCAACAGTTGATGAAACACAGTAGCTCTAGCAGTAACAACAATAAGTGAGTGCCTAGAGTACAAACTTGAATCCCATCAAAAATATTTCCCAATATTCCAGGTCCCCGATCGACTCACAAGGACTGAATATGGCAAACAATGCAAGCAGTATATATGACAATTGGAAACAAGTCTAAAATTTCATACCACCACCAAAACAAAATCAAATAACAATAGCTTGAAAAGATAATCACCTTGTGAGTTCGGAGGGCAGGATCATAGACCAGCAGTTTCCTCATAAACTGGAAGTGGCATGCATCACAATTTATAAACAAAATGCTTAAGATGTCTTGAACATAATAGAAAAAGATACCAAAAGCCATGATACAAGAACTATGATCCAACTAAACCGCACATAACAGGGTGAAAAAGGAAAGGAGCGTAACAAGGACTCTTAACAAGAAAAATTTGAAAGCTAGTTTAAGTACCTTGAATGGTTGTAGAGTCGCCTTCTAGATGAATAATTTCACCTATATAATTGTCATTGTCAACACGAACCAAGTCATACATAGCAGCCCCGACCATTCCATCAGCAACAACCACTATCCAGCATCACAGAAATGATGTCATATAATACATTAAAGTAACTAAACCATTTAGGATACTAGTTTTCCTAATGTGTTAGCTATTCAATTGAAAGATCAATGAATAAACAAAAGTATACAGCAAATAACCACTATCAACAATGAATCATCTCCATAACAGGTTCGGGTCATAATTCATGGATTTATTATAGTACCATAAAGCAAATAACAACGATATCTCCTCCTCTAAAAGTTCAAGTGCTCGAATGATTTGCAAGACAGAACAATCCAGTCCAAACAACTATCCCAAAATCAGAATTTTCATCTATTTATCAATGAGAAGTTAAGAGCTTGCTCCCAATGCCCTGTAATGAACAAAAAATTGGCGGAATCTCACAGGAAAAAGTTTATATATCCCACAAAGAAACCCTAAATTGAAGCCCTAATCTCAATCATGCAAGAACAGGTCCAGATTTCAAAATGGCAAACCCCAAACAAGTTCAAATCAACGAACTGGGAAAACTAAGAAGCATAGAACTCAAAAATTCGAACAAATCAAACGAGTAAACAACTCAATGAAGTTGAACAAAGTAACAGGAGGAGAGTAGCATCCTACCATGAAGGCAGTCAGTGATGAAGCGGTGGTCCTGATGGTGGTCGGTGATGCGTTGTCGTTTGGGAGCTTGCGCCGCAGAGAGAGATCGTTGAGAGAGTAAGAGAGGCAACAGAGGTAGATCGAGAGAGGGAGAGAGAGAGAGAGAGGGGGGGGGGATCTCATCTCGAGTGTGAGAGATAGATCTCATAACTGGGGAGAGAGGAGGAGAAGCCGAGGATGAAAGCTGGGAGAAAGAGGAGAGATGGTGGTGGCGGCGGTGGCGACAGCAGCGACGAGGGTGGTAGCGGCGACTGTGGCGGTAGTGGTAGTGGTGGTGACATCAAGTATGAGGAGAGATGGTGAGACAGAGAGCTCGGAGAAAGGAGACATTTTGTGGACTTCAATCTGTTCACAGTCACACAAGTATGAGGGAGCTCTTGTTTTGACCAAGTATGGGCGGGTGTTTAAAAAAAATTTCTAAGTATGGGCGGGCGTTCAAACACTTACAAAATTTCACGTGGCGCGCGTTTTAAGCTTTTTCAAAATTACTATTTAACGTCTGTCAAAAAATTCAACTGTTGTCTTAAGTTTTTTTAACATCACAAATTTATTATTTAATGTAATAGACTAAATTAACATCGGTTGCTTTTTTGACAGACTTAAATTACATGATGTCTAATTGCAGTATTGTAGTAGTGAACAATTAATTACCCTATAGGATTTATCTTGTTTTATCTAATTTAGATTTATTTATTTCCTAGTAGAATTATATCCTTAGATAGAAGATAGATATTCCTTACCTATATTAGCAAGGATTAAGGCCTATAAATAAAGCCCATAGGGCTAGTTTTTATTCATTGAATTCTAGAGAGGAGAAGGGATAGCGAGTAGGAGAGAGAGAGTGGAGGTCGAGAGTTGTTGTGTCCTGCGAGAGCGCGCGGATTCGGCTTCGATCGGTTGTAAGCTTTGGTTTATTTTAATGCAACTTAGTTTTCTTTTATTATTGATGTCTTTTCCAATGATGATGAGCGAGTAATCCACCTACTTCTAGGGTCGGGGTGAGCCCGACGATGGCCAAGCGTGTTTGACGATGGCCAGGTGAGTTCCTATATGAGTTCACTCAGATTCGAAAAGAGATATCCCTACTTGTAGCCATGTGCATACTAGGTGCTTGCATTCATAATAAAGCATGTCACGTAGTATCCTGCTAGGATTGCACTCATGATTGAGCATTCGTTTTCTCATTGATTTTGTAAACAGAACGGTCGTTATCTGTGAAGTATCTAGAGTCTTTGCTAGGGTCATAGGATGGCCCAGTCTCATCGGGTTCGTCCTGAGTCGTCAAGTTGTAATTACCACTTTTACTTACCGCTCTAATTTATTTTATCTTTCGCATTATATTATTCTTTTTCTCTTTTAAGTCCACATTCATGATTGGATAAGAGGTATGGAATGCATTCACGAGTTGGCCAGTCTCCTCCCTATCGGGAAGGGGGCGGTGGTAGAAAGAGGGATATACCACTTGGTATTCTGTGTTAAGGCCTTATTATATTATGCACTTAATCTTAGGAGCATGTTAGTGTGTTAATATTCCGCCTTGCATCTAGAAGCATCTTTATTAGGACTAGCGTGTGTATGTGTCTCCCTGTTTGGGATTATATTGCGTAGTGCTTCAATCTGACACCGCACAGCATACATATTTTTTTAGGTTTGTTTTGCAGCATGATTGTTCCTTACTTCCATGACGTGGGAACTCTCTTGGGAGATTGCAAAGAAATGGTCTAACCTCACTAACATCGCCTATTAGATTTCGATAAATACGCTTATTGATTTGGTTTGACTCGGCTCTGCCGTGGCACCCTCTTGTATTACCATTTGACTCCGCTATTTGCATGACTGCGGGTTTTCCATGCTTAGACTTACGACAGGTACAGGGGACTTCCCCGGGGATTCCAACGATCCCTTTAAATTTTGGGTATGAAATCCCGCCTGAAAATGTTAGGATAGAATTTCAAACCTTTAACCTGTACTCGGGGCGCAAGATCCTAACGAGGTGTTTCATCCCTCGAAACGTAACCCAGGAATGATAATCCCGGGCCGTTACAAAGTTGGTATCAGAGCCAGGTTTTGCAAACCGAGTATGATAGGTTGAAGTGGTTTTGAAAATGGGCCAAGGTTTTCAAATGGTCTTTCAAAAAGTTTTAGAAAGTGCAAAATGAATTTAATATGGCTAACTCGAATGGACTAAATATGAACTTGACTCAATAAATCCGGTAATCAAACAAAGGGAAACAATGGGGTAGTAAAGGGGCTAGACCATCCCTATTTGATGTAGTTGGGAACGGATAGGCAAAGTACTAGCTTTCTTTTACAGATGGGGTTTGAAGACTCCAAGGAGCCCGAGGGTTGGAGTAGCTTGGGCTGCGATATGATTGTTATTCTCGTTAAATAATGTGTGCTTGAATGCTTGAATGATTAGACGTAGACTTATATATATGTTCTGATATGTATCTAGGTAATACCTTGTGATTATGAATTATGTATGCTGGATCCTCTATTATGTTGTTCTACACCGGCAGGTGAGTTCCTATATGAGCTCACTCAGATTCGAAAAGAGATCTCCCTGCTTGTAGCCATGTGCATACTAGGTGCTTGCATTCATAATAAAGCATGCCATGTAGTATCCTGGTAGGATTGCACTCATGATTGAGCATTTGTTTATTCATTGATTTTGTAAACAGAACGACCGTTATCTGTGAAGTATCTAGAATCTTTGCTAGGGTCATAGGATGGCCTAGTCTCATCGGGTTCGTCCTGAGTCGTCAAGTCGTAATTACCACTTTACTTACCGCTCTAATTTATTTTATCTTTCGCGTTATATTATCCTTTTTCTCTTTTAAGTCCACATTCATGATTGGATAAGAGGCATGGAATGCATTCACGAGCTGGCCAGTTTTCGCCCTATCGGGAAGGGGGGCGGTGGTAGGAAGAGGGATATACCACTTGGTATTCTGTGTTAAGGCCTTATTATATTATGCACTTGATCTTAGAAGCATGTTGGTGTGTTAATATTCCGCCTTGCATCTAGAAGCATCTTTATTAGGACTAGCGTGTGTATGAGTCTCCCTGTTTGGGATTATATTGCGTAGGGTTTCGATCTCAAACCGCCCCGCATACATATTTTTTGAGTTTTGTTTTGCAGCATGATTGTTCCTTGCTTCCGTGACGTGGGAACTCTCTTGGGCGATTGCAAAGAAATGGTCTAACCTTACTAACATCGCATATTAGATTTCGATAAATACGCTTATTGATTTGGTTTGACTCGGCTCTGTCGTGGCACCCTCTTGTATTACCACTTGACTCCGCTATTTGCATGACTGCGGGTTTTCCACGCTTAGACTTATGACAGGTACAGGGCACTTCCCCGGGGATTCCAACGATCCCTTCGAATTTTGGGTATTAAATCTCACCTGAAAATGTTAGGATAGAATTTCAAACCTTCAACCTGTACTCGGAGCACAAGATCCTAACGACGGGTTTCATCCCTCGAAACGTAACCCATGAATGATAATCCCGGGCCCTTACAATACACTAGTTACTATATATATATATATACTAGTAGAATTCCCACACCATGGCGCAATTGTGAGAAAAATATAAAAAATAAAATATTTATTATAAGGAAGAACAAAGTAATAATCTAAATAAAAATAACGGAAAAGCTAAATAAAATAATATTGTTCGGGTGTTCACAAGGTGCGGAGTTATTGCGCGAATCTTGAAAAAAAGTACGGTGGAACAACATCAAGAGAGAAAACTTCATTGGGTGTTGAAATAAATAGAGTCCAACCCTTAAAAGATGTTCCTCTCCCATTCACATATTTGACTACATCTCTCAACCTTACTGAAAATATCTCCTGGTTTAGAATGATCATAGTCCTAAATAACTTGACAAATTTTGTAAGGAAAAAATAAGTTTAAGCTAGAAGAATTAAGCAGTTGCTTATAAATCCCATACATCCATGGTTAGCTGGCAAACCCAGTAGCTGAAACATTATCAACCTGGCATGCAAAATAGCCATCAACCAGCTGAAACATTTTCAGACTGTTGCGCTTCGGTGTGCTTGTATTGAATGCAATCTCTCCCACAAAGAATCTTGATCGACATACTCTGCCAAAAGGTCCATCTCATCTGCCAATGTCATGGTTCCTGAGATCAAATTAACAATAAAATTTAATGCCAAAATAGGATCCTAGTAAAAAAAAACACCCACCTAAAAATAAAACACTTATTTGCAAAGATATACAACAGTAAACAATAAATAAAACTCTTGGAAGTATAAGTGCAGATAGCAATCATTGTGAATACTGCAATTCCAGACCAAATCATGCTCAGAAAAAATCAGTGCAGAACTTTATATGTATTAAACTCAAGATATAGATGATGATGAAGAAAGACCCAACATAAAGCCCTCTTATTAAGAACATTAGATGTATTAAACTCAGAATTTTAAAGGAACAGTTCAGTAGAGAATAAGAGAGTGCAGACACAACATAATAAGACCCAACATTTTAAAGATGAAATGTTGGATATTACCATAAATCTTATCATCATTGATGTCCTTCTTTTCAAAACTATTGAGTTAGAAGATATAACCAAATTGCAATATTGATACACCAAAATAAGAGGCTAAATAATAATTTGAAATAGATGCCTTTGAAGGATCACAATTTTGTATACTAAAAGGATGATGCACCGCTTGTAATGTGCAAAAACTGCAAGCATTTGAGGTAGGTAATCAACAACGAAATGGGAAAGCCTTTTAATATAAAGACTGGTTCAATTTGAAATTACATGTTATATACAAATACAGACTATTTTGCACAACAAAGTGATTTGACTCCAGTGGCATGAAATCCAAAAATTGACCAGCTGGGATGTTCAAAAATACTGACCAATAAAGTGAGTTTATTCAAATGGGTGAAACTGTAAAATGAGGTAAATTTACCTTCTGTAAGCAACATGAACAATCCCAACCCTATGTTGTGCAATATGTCTCTTTCTCCCACATTTTTATAAAAAAAAATTCAGATTGACACAAATGATACTATTGTCACTGTTTCAGAGTTCAATTCAATATCTAATAGAAGATCGACACAAAAGAGATTGATATCTCTTTAAAAAATCTGATGTAAAATGGCATCTAAAGCATTAAACAAAAGTATCATTTAGTAAAAGGCAACTTAACAAAAAATGAAGAAAACAAAGGCACGGTACAAATAGGAAAGAACAACGTACTTTTCATCCTGGTAAGGAGAGTGGCAGGAGCAATACTTTATTCTTTTTATTCAAGTTGCGGGGATTGACTAAGCAAATCAACAATACACTGATTTAGAGCCCCTGTGATTCATAGTCACAATAGAAAATCAAGATACCAAAAAAAAAAAGACTAATATAGACTCAAAAACAGTAATTAAAAGGGAAAATATGATAAAGCATAAATCCTTATCCCCTTTCTCAAAACTCTAATTAAGAATGTGAAATACCTTAATATTTGAAGTCTTCAACTTCTATAAGACCAGAACGCTGTGGCTGGCAGAAGAAAAAAAAAATACTTAATAAAACTACAAAAAAGAGTATTAGACAAAATGACAATCATCAACATTATTTCGTATTGTTCATTTAGCTGTGGATTTTAAGCAATGAAATAACAGTGAATTTCAGCTGCAGATTTTGTCTCAACCACAGTACACAAACCACTTCAATAGATGAAGGACACCATAAGGACTCCAATGTTACATCTAAATATATACTATCAGCACTATCAGTATCAACAGAAGCCATAAGAACAGAAATTTCAAATTATGCTCCTATTATGAAAATAGAATAAAATCATTTGTCAAAAAATCAATCTAGCCATATGGGTAGTGAATAGTGATTAATGTATAATAATTTGTTAGAACCGAGTTTGACACAAAGGAGATTGATATCTCTTTAAAAAATCAGAAGTAAACTGGCATCTAAAGCAGTAAACAAAACTCTCAGTCAGGAAAAGGCAACATAACAAAAAACAAGAAGGAAAAAAAGGCATGGTATAAATAGGAAATACATCACATGTACTGAATCAACAGCAGCCCCATCAATTATGCACACTTGGTCACACAAACTTACTGCCTGAAACATCAAATAAGTTATTGTTTGGAAGACTCTTGGTCACATAAAATATTATCCACAATCAAAACAGAGGAATTAGCTAAGGTTTGATGGCCGAATGGAGAAAAAATCAAACATCAATTAATAAGAAACGCTTCGAAGACTCCAAATTTCCACATTCACTCCAGCAAATTCAAAGCTAATAACTATAGGAAAATTACAACTCAATTTGAAATTCCAATGAGCACAACAGATCAACACAATTATCCCAGGTAAACTTGAACATGAATCAGAAAATGCAAAAATATTCCCAAATACAAAGCAATGAAAGCATCGGTGCCAAATTTGATAAGAACACAAACATCCGAAGAGAAAAACATTGAAAGAGAGGGGGAGTTAGAGGGAGGGAGAAAGAAACCTTGACAATTCGGCAAAGGTAGGGAGGGAAGACGGGATAGGGAGGGCGGGAAGAGGAATCGAAGGAGGGGTTGCCCCCTATGAAAACAGAAGGCAACATGGAATAAAAAAGAAGAATTGCCGGCGGAGCTATTCTCTCTCGAGATCTGATCTGATCGTCGGTGGAGCATTCTCTTGAGCTTGTTGTCGGATCTCGAAATCTGATCGCCGGTGAACCATCGTAGCTATTCTCTCTCGCTCGTCAATTTCCATGGTCAAACATGGAATAAAAAAGGGGCAAACTAAATAATGAAACTGAAGATCATGGCGGAGAAAGATGGAGATGGGGATGCGGTCTAACCTCGGCGGAGGAAGCTGTAGAGGAAGTCCTGAGGCGGGATAACTTCGATGGAGGAGGAATGAAGCCTCTGGCGCAGGAAGAAGGAGAAAACAACCTATATCAATCAGAAGCGTACGCAGGACGAATCAACTGTAAAGGTAATTAGGGTTTTGTTAAAAAAAAAAAAGAAATTGAAAGAAAAAAAAGGTGATTGGTTATAAATGAGTGAAATGTGGAGAGGCTGTCACGTAAGCGAAGAGTATCTATATCTATATCTATATATACTCTTAATTTAGAACAATTTAGGCTTATGTGTCAACTTCTCCTTAATCTTCTCTTTTCCACCAATCAAGTTTTTTTGTCCCTTTTTTAATTATTTATTTTCTTTAATTAATATTTTTATTCTTTTTTTTATCTCTTTAAACTAATCACATTTTTTTTCTTTTATTCTTAACATATTTACTAACAATCTATATCTATATTCTACATATACTCTTAATTTAGAACAATTTAGGCTTATGTGTCAACTTCTCCTTAATCCTCTCTTTTCCACCAATCAAGTTTTTTTGTCCCTTTTTTAATTATTTATTTTCTTTAATTAATATTTTTATTCTTTTTTTTATCTCTTTAAACTAATCACATTTTTTTTCTTTTATTCTTAACATATTTACTAACAATTGGGCTTAATTTAAAACATTAAAGAAAAAAAATGTAACCATCAATATATACTCTTAATCTATATCTATATCTATATATTCTATATATATAAAATCTTAAAACAGAAGAGTTTTTGCCTACGTGGCACGTCCACCTTAATCCTCTCATTTTTAACCAATCACTTTTTTCTCTTTCCTTTTTATTTCCTTTTTGCAATTAATTTTTATTTTTGAAATAACTAATGGGTTTAATTCAAAATAATAAATTAATATATAACGTATATCTATTTGTAAATCTTCATATACTATCACAATGGAATTTTAATGGATTTATTTCCTTTTTGCAATTAATTTTTATTTTTGAAATAACTAATGGGTTTAATTCAAAATAGTAAATTAATATATAACTTATATCTATTTGTAAATCTTCATATACTATTACAATAGAATCCATCTCTAATGAATCTATTATACCCTTCTTCTATGAGTTTGTTCTTATAAGTTTAATTCAAAATATTAAACTAATATTTTATTTTTTTAAAATCGCGTCATGGCGCGGGAACTGCACTAGTTCTGAATTAAGTTATTACTAGTGTAGTACCCGTGCGTAATGCACAGGATTTGTAAAATATATTATATTTTATAGAAGTTATTACCATAATTTATTTACATTATATATTAGATATATTATACTATTATAATAATATGAAAACGATATAGTAAAATAATATAAGACTAATCACATTTTTTTCTTTTATTCTTAACATATTTACTAACAATTGGGCTTAATTTAAAACATTAAAGAAAAAAAATGTAACCATCAATATATACTCTTAATCTATATCTATATCTATATATTCTATATATAAAATCTTAAAACAGAAGAGTTTTTGCCTACGTGGCACGTCCACCTTAATCCTCTCATTTTTAACCAATCACTTTTTTCTCTTTCCTTTTTATTTCCTTTTTGCAATTAATTTTTATTTTTGAAATAACTAATGGGTTTAATTCAAAATAATAAATTAATATATAACGTATATCTATTTGTAAATCTTCATATACTATCACAATAGAATTTTAATGGATTTATTTCCTTTTTGCAATTAATTTTTATTTTTGAAATAACTAATGGGTTTAATTCAAAATAGTAAATTAATATATAACTTATATCTATTTGTAAATCTTCATATACTATTACAATAGAATCCATCTTTAATGAATCTATTATACTCTTCTCCTATGAGTTTTTTCTTATAAGTTTAATTCAAAATATTAAACTAATATTTTATTTTTTTAAAATCGCGTCATGGCGCGGGAACTGCACTAGTTCTGAATTAAGTTATTACTAGCGTAGTACCCGTGCGTAATGCACGGGATTTGTAAAATATATTATATTTTATAGAAGTTATTACCATAATTTATTTACATTATATATTAGATATATTATACTTTATAATAATATGAAAACGATATAGTAAAATAATATAAATTTGGATATAAAAAATAATGCTTTCATCAATGTCTCACCTTCCTAGCAGGTTTGGGTTTGAGATTTGAAATGCCCGATGCAGGATATAAAAATGTGGCACTCTACTATTGCTGTGTTAATGGGTGGGAAGGTAAGACCAAATAATTTGGTAGTTCGATTACATATTACACAAACTCTAGGTGAATGGAGTTTTAAGAACTTTTGGATGGAGAGCATATAAAAATGTCGGAGAAGAAATATTCTTGTAATAAACTTAAAAGTAAAAAAAAAAATGCTTCATCCTTCTCAAAATATAGGTCGTTATATTTTTTTGCCATGTTTTTTAAGAAGCTAAAAACTCTATAAAATATTATATTTTTATTGGTTTTTGAAAATAATATTATGCTTATTAATAATAAGTGTAGTATTATTTTTAAAAACTAATAAAAAAAGTTAATATCGTATAAAGTTTATAGCTCCTTGAAAAACGTGCTAAAAAGTTAAACGACCGATATTTTGAGACAAAAGTATTACAAATTTTAGAGTTACCACTGTTGTTTGAGAATGAGTTTTTTTAGCCTTCTAATTTTTTTAGTAAGTTGATTGATTACTTTAATTATTAAACAAATTCGTCGTGGTAATGGGTTGGAAGATAACACCAAATAATTTAGTAGTTGGACTACACATTCCATAAACGCTGGTGAATGAAATTTTCATAACTTTGGAATAGAGAGCACATAAAAAAAGATATATTATATTAATAAACTTAAAAGTAAAAAAAATCCTTTCATCTCAAAATATAGGCCATTTTATTTTCTTGACATGTTTTTTAAGAAGCTAAAAACTCTATCAAATATTATTATTTTTGTAGTTTTATTTGAGCATGTTATATGATTTGCAATATCTAAATAGAAGCTTTATTATTATATATTAGTGAAAACATCATTTTCCCAACAGATTACAGATTGATCTTGAACTCAGGTATAGAGAAAACATCATACAAAACCAACCCCGATGCAAGATGTATATCCCCAACCTCTGTAACAATCTTAATTGAGCCATTTGTCAAATAAACTTTGACATGAAACCTCAATTTTCGCTTAAACCTCTAAAATAATTTTCATAACTTTGTTACAAAGGATGCAAGATGTATATCCCCAACCTCTATACATGTTTCATTTTAATATTTAATTTATTTGACTCTAAATGTTTTCACAATTAAAAAAATGAAATAAACTAAGATATGTCTTTAGTGTATACGAAATTGTTGTTAAATATACAAATGTAAAATCTCTTTCTTTTTATTTGTTTATGCCATGCTCTTTATGAAATTAGAAGATTCAATGGAATATATTTGCTAATGAAAGTAGATTTTATATGCAATTTATTAATAACGATCTTAATATATATTCAAAATATGATTAGATTCAAACGATATTTAACAACATAAAAAAATTAAGGCATTAATATTAGTCTTATAAATAAGTGAAGTCAGGGTGTGTTTGGATTCCAATTGCATTTTAATTATAATCTATTTATGAATACAAACACTTGAGTAGTATTCGTCATCAAATTTTATAATGTGCTTAAAATGATATACGTTTTAAATAAAACACCTTATAAATTGTGTCAATCAAACAACCACTATTATGTAAAGTTTTTAATTACATTATATAACATAATATAATTAATTCACATAATTTACTATATATTTAATTTAAATTTTACATTATTTTAAAACATTGTAAAAAGTGTTAACCAAACACTACTCGAGCATTTATGCATTATAATTAAAATATATTGTAATCCAAACACACCCTCAATCACATACCATTAATTTTTTTAGTCAAAAACACTTGTAAAAATAAATTATTTCATAAAAATGAGGCTCCGTCTGGAGCCTCATTTTAGTTTGTCTCAGTTTTATTTCCGGGCCTAGCCCGTCCTAAGCACCAAAAAAAATATAAAAAAAAAATTGATCTTATCATAGTATTATGATGATAACTAAATTAACGTTAGCTGCCATGAAAAAACATTTGGCTTTATTCCTATTTTATTAAGAAAATCAAAGCAAACGTATCTATCCATCCTAATCCCTCCTACTATAAAAGATTGGGAAGGAATGCATTGTTCCTTATCAAATAGTTATACTGGCCGTCCATTGGATCTGATCGATGGCTGTGGTTAATTTTACATGTAATACCCTATTTACCCCTAAAAGTTTCAATTTGAAATTATTTATTTTTTTGTTTCGATACCCCTTTATGTAATTTCATCTAATTCTCCCTCTCTCTTCCACCCTAGCCGTCGCCTCTCTTTTTCTCTCTCTCGTTTACAGACCCTTCTTCGGACGGAGATCACCTCTCGTCGGAGTTTTCTCCGCCTCAGCTTGTGTCAATGGGTTGAAGACGGATATGGTGTATGCCTCGATTCTTCACCAGTTCCAATCCTCCAATTTATAGGTTTCCTTTCCTTTTTTCTTTTCGATTTCTTGTTCTCGGGTTCTCTCTTTTTAGTGATTATTTGCTTTCTTACCAATTAAAACCCTAATTGGTCTTGTTGTTCGGGGTGCTGGATTCAACCCCGAGTTAATTGTTCACCATTCTTCCCCACTCAACCTACCCCTGTGAATTCCTATCAGAATTCCTTCTTTTGGCTGCCGGACGCCGAGTGTTTCAATTCAGAGTTCGTTGGTCAGGGCTCGGTGGTACTTTGTGTACCACGGTGATTGGAACTTTGTTCATCTTGTGTGCTACTAGCATTGACCTCCTATCGACGATGCCCAATACTATTGTTTGTGACACTTGATAGGTTGCAATTTCTATTTTATGTCTATGCCCAATATTGAATGATTCCTGCAAAAGAGAACATTTGTGTACTCCAGAAAGAAATGCAAGTGTCACACCAGTAAGAAATGCAAGTGTATCCTACATCTGGAGTTCTTTAGCACCTTCCTATAGAAAACCGGCTACAAAAAATGCCCTAAGAAAGTCTATGGCTCCAGTCCTGAGATGCGAGTTCTGTCTTCTTATTTTTCTCCTTCCATTAGTTTGTGATTGTAATTTTTTCTGTTATAGAATGATTTGATATAGTTTATGGATTTGATTTGATTTTCTTATTGGAAAATGCTGTATTGATTTGGGGTTAGGATAGGAGTAAGCATGAATTTCAATTTGGTATTTCTATAGTGATCAAACTCTATGGAGCCAACAAATTAAAGAAAACCTATTCGTCAAAATTAGTTATGACATTTTTAAATTCATTCTTTTTTGTAGGATCAAGTTATACAGTCGTCTTTGGTGATGATTGAACATTATATATGTCATAAGCTTCTTATCATTAAAAATATGTTTCTTTTTAAGTTCTTAACGGGTATCTAAACTTGAATTTGACACAAGTGCAAATTTACCCCAAGGTCTTGTTAGGAATGTGAATTTCGCATCATGTTTAAGTAGTTGCTCAGATGGCCAAAGGTATTGTATTCGTAATCATAGTTTCGTAATATTAGTTGTTATGTTCCTAAATATATTTATTCTAAGTTTACAACTCCTAATTAGTTGTGTGAAACTGTCATGATATATACTGAGAACTAAACACTCTTGCTGACCAAAGCTCTGTATGAGATAAGAGTTTATGTTATCTCTTGTTCCATACATTTTTCAATGACATGTTTTGTAACGGCCCGGGATTATGATTCCCGAGTTATGTTTCGAGGGATGAAACCCCTCGTTGGGATCTTGCGCCCCGGGGTCCGTTGGAGACCCCGGGGTAAGCCCCTGTACCTGTCCTAAGTCTACAACGCGGGAAATCCTTTATCATGCAAAGGGCATACGTTCTGAAAGTGATACAACCAGTGCCACGGCAGAGCCGGGTCAAAACAGAGTATAATTAGGGAGAAATCCCAAATTCGTGAATCTGGTGAAGTCATGTTTCAAACACTCACTCTCCGCCATATGAATAGACCCCGTCATAACAGCACAAAATCAAGCAGTGTATCGGGTACCTGAAACTATACCACCAAGTCAGGCCAAGAGTCCGCCCGCGGGTCCTCTGACCGCGCTGAGGACATATAATACGCCTATACCTAGAATAAAGGATGCCTTCATGCAGTACTGAAATAAAACCACACTATCATGCTCCTAATTCATATGCGCAGAATATTGAGGAAGGCCTTAACAAAGAATACCAAGTGGTATATCCCTCTTCTACCCCCCCCCCCTTACAAATAGGGTGGAGACTGGCCAGTTCGATGCTATAATCATATCAAATCTCATCATCATATCATATCTCATCATTATATCATATCTCATCATCATATCATATCTCATGCCCATCTCGTATCTCGTGATATATATAAATGACTCGAGGAGGACAACACCCGATGAAGCTGGGCTGCCCTATGACCCTAGCAAGGACTCTAGGACTCACAGATAATGGCCGTTCTGTATTCAAACGCATACAGAATAAGGATGCCCATTCGTAAATGCAATTCCTAAGCATGATACTACATGACATGCTCTTATGCATATGCAACACCTACATACTATATGACACATCAGGCAGAAGGTACTGGTTACTGAGTAAGCCCCGGAGGACTTACCTGGCTAGCTGATCGGCAAAAGAAGGATCCAACACACAGTAGCCACGTTCACAGAGTATCACCTAAGTACATAACGAGAATACATTGAGTATACGTCTCTAGCCACTCTGAACACATATATCACACATTCATACAAGCAGATAAGTAACAAACTCGCATCAACCATACTTTTAGTTCATCACGATCAACCATTTCTTATCTCAAACCATTCATCATAACTTGCCAACTCATCAGCTTAAAACAACTTCCCTATCATACTTAGCCAAATTCGCATATTACTACTTCATACTCATACTTTCCATAAGGATATATATCATTATCATCACAAGTATCGAACATTTAATTTCTTCTATAAATCAGCACAATATCATGCTATTAGTCATACATATCACACCGTTAGTCAAACGATCATATTATCATGCTAGTTAGTCATCGAATAAGTGTTATTCCCAAGTTAGTTCCAAAACCGTTTCAAATCCGAATTAAATAGTTAAGAATTCCGACCCTTGAAAATACTCGCTAAATTCCTTTTTCAATTTATTATTTTAAATCACTTTTTGGTTTTTGGAATTCTTTTTCAAATTACTTTTAAAATCTATAAGTCCAAATAATATATTTTAACCCCCAATAATATTATATTTTATTTTAAATACCATCAATTATTTAAATAAGTAAACGGTTAAATCCAAACCGAATCAAACCGAACCGAACCGAACCCATATAATAAATCCCCAAAACCGGTTTAATTAATAAATAAAATCTGAAAACTACCAAGTGTCCCCACATGAGCCACGCTGGCTCCTTCCTCTCCGAATTCAAACGAAGAACTCCCGTCGGCTCGCTGCTCGGCCTGCTCGCGCTCGCTGGTGGCTCACAACCCGCGCCCACTGGTCAGCTATTGTGCTTCCCTTGGCTCGCCTCTCGCCTGCGCTCTCTGCTGCTCTCTCGCCTCTGCTCAGCTCGCTGCTCCCGTCTCTGCCTCGCTGCTGCTCCTCCTCACCTTGCACATCGCTAATCGAGCTCGCCGGAGCTCTCGCCGGAGCTCACGAGCCCACCCGATGTCCCGCACTCAGCTCACACACACTCACACTCGCCCACATCCCGACCCAAGACAGAATCAAATTAAAACAGAGAAGGGGAAAGCGGAAGCTCACCGAGGGGGGGTTCGCGACTTCGGAGCTATCGATCGGAGTTCTGGGCATCGTCGGAGGCTCGCGATGGCTTGTCGGACCTGCGTCGAACAGAGGTGAGCGTGACGGTGAAGCTCGAGGACGATTCCGATTAAAAACGGATGAGAACGGCTTACCAGAAGACAAAGCGCGCTCGAACAGGGGAAATGGAGCTCCGGTAGCTCGCGGCGGTGCTGGAGGCTCCTTGGGCGGCGTCGGGACGGTGGCGGATGTTGGAGGAGGTGTCTCGTGGTGTTGTGGCTACTGCTCTTCAAGGACAAGGAGGGACGAAGGTGTGGGAGCGGCGGTTTGAGCTCGGCGAAGCAGAGGAATGGTGGTGCCTCGGTGGTGATGTTTGGTGATGATGGAGTGACGATGGAATTGGTGATGGCATGGAGATGGTGAAGGTGTGAAACAGAGGGATGGCTTGGAGATTGAAAATAATGGAGGGAATGAACTTGAAAGTGAAATGAAGGGGGTGTGGTGCGACTGACGATGATGGAAGGCATGAGGAATGGTGAGGGAATGGGCCACTGCAGGGTAAGGTAGGAGGGAGTGGGTGTGTGGCTGCGTGTGAAAGTGGTTAAAATTAATACCTGGACAAAAATCTCGAATACGTAAATTTTGAATTCCGAAATTAGTCCCCGAATGCTAATTCCTCCAAATCTCGCTTTCTCGATCAATTAGTTTTTTTTTAAATCGACAAGGATATCGCCATCCGATAATTATTTTGAACTTTCGAGTTAAAGTATGGAAATTATTAGTCAAATTTTATATTCCGGTCGGAATCCGCTAAACGAGTTTTAAAACCGATTCAATTTCAATTTTAATTCTCTTTTTCCTAAAAATTAGGATTCGAAAATCCGAGCCTTTACAGCATCCACCTCTAAAAACAAGTCTCGTCCTCGAGACTAAAATCATTTTAAAACAGGGGAGGAAGTTTGAAATCGGTGAGTCCAAGAATCATGCCATTGATCCCGTGAACACCTCATAAGTGCCCCTATGAGATCCTCAAAGTACCGTTGCCGTGATCATAATATCCCCAATAGACCGTAGTAAGAATGTAATATGTGCCCCTACCACATTCTTACTCCGACTCTTTGGTCGTATCATAACTCAAATACTTGTATCCACTTTGTGGGGCGTTATAATGAAAACTAGGGTCGCATTAGTTTCTTAAAATCCAAGTTAGTTTCTTTTGAAACACCATTTGAAATCCTTTGAATCCGACGTTAGTCAAGCAATTTCAGAACTCAAGAGGTGGAATCATCCACCTCTAAGGCTAACCCCATATTTCCTTCCGAGGTTCCAAGTCAGAGTCAAATTTCACCAATTCGGTTCTAGCATATTAGCAATTCCAATTCAGGACATCATATAAAATAACAATCGTACAACATAGCAATCACATCACACATTCCTAATCAGGTCATACTCATGCCATAGACAGTCACATACCATATCAATCAGATAACCACATCATACTCATTCTAACTACCAAGCGTCATCACATTAGAGGCAAACAACTGCTTCCGTACAATAGCATTCTATCGAGTTCAGGGATAGCTATGTTAGTACTAACAATTTCCTATTGTCAACGACAACACATCAGTGAATCAACATCGTCTATAGCATAGAATTCGCACAACATACGGCCCCAAGTAAGGTATACACTAGATCACAACATCAAGAGAACCTGCCTATAACTACCAATCATGACAAGACACGACCACTACCCATCAGCTCTTGCATTAAGATCAAATTCACCGAGGTCTACCAACTCAATCCACTACTAGTTCTAGACACCATTACATCCCACTCACATACAACCTTTCTAGCCTCATAACTATCCGCAATCAAGGCCAATTACCCAAATCAACCACTAGGTATTCCAACTCCTATGCCAACAAGTCATCTAAGGGTCAATCCACTTCGGCATCCCGGTCTCAAGTCCAACCTTCCACTTGACCATTTAAAATTATCGCTTGGAGTTCCAAAATCACAAAATTCCCTCATTTCGACAAGATGAATAACTCGATCTACTACCAAGACTCCTCCCGACCATCATCTCTTAAAGAGACATCTCGAATCAACTTGCTAACTTAATCATACTTCTCACGCCACTAACCACTCTCACTAACCATCCACCTCTAAGAACCCAACTCATGCTGACCATCTCACGCCTGACACTCCTGACCAATTCTAATGCAGAACCCAACTAGTGGTACTCCCAACCACGAATCACCATAACTCTCAAGCCGACCCACTCTAGATCCTTTTCCCATCATACTCTACCTGGACTAGTCCCCTCAACTCCGTATGTTTTCTCAAATTGCCTCAGATCACGCTTCCTTAAACTTCGAAATCTCTACCACTTAAACTCTTATGTACCAATCATCATTTTCACCGAATTCCTATAACATCATCGTCCGAATTTTCTATGTACCGCAACTTCCCCAACCTTCTAAAATCTCTTATCCTCTAGCGTCCTCAATACCTTCTGCTTTGCCTAGTTCCCAAATCCATACTCATAATCTCCCTATCTCAATCTTAAGCCCACAGTCTTACTAGGAATCTCAACTACATCCTTGCCTAGCTACCAGTCTTTCCTTGAAGATTCATCTCGCATCCTCAAATACCTCAATAGCCACAATAACCTCTACTCATAAATCCCGATTCATTCCCTATGCCAAAATCCTCCAACAACGATCTAGAAATCCTTCACTCATAATTTCCCCAAACATTACCAATCCTATCTAAACAACCCCAACTACTCATCATACGAACAACCCTGATGTGAACAACCTAATATCCTCGATCGATAAGTTCCCAAACAACCTCATACTACTCTTCCTTAGCAATTTCTCAACTTCATCCCTTACCGAAATCGCTCCTACTCACAGCACACACCATCTAGTCCCAAATTCTACGATTCCTCAGGCGTTCCTTAATCGATCATCCTTACGTTGCCCAAACTCTGCTCCTAGAGTACCTAGACACTACCCTTAGCGCACCAACCCGTCTAATAGCACTTACACTACAAGAACTCCTCGACCACTCCTAACCTATCCAGCCACCTCTAGAACTATCCAAACTACCTATACCCTCACACACTACTTGTCTATACTTCCACCTCTAACTAAGACCTACCTAGAAGCTCATTTATACTCATGGACCACTATCTTCGACACATCCCAACTCACTCGGCTCTACCCAAGCTAACGCACCCATCCTGCCCACCCTCTCGCTCATCTCATGACCAAGAACAAAGAGTTCAATCCCTCTATCACTTTCCGACCTAGCTTACCGAAGAATCTCTCGACTCATGCCCAAGAAGAAGCACCACCACACATATAACCCATAACCTACTCACCAACAAGTCAGTATACCAAGCACCAAGGCACATTATCATAGAAACCAGTTAGTCAGGCAATCATTGCTACCAGTTCGGCACATACGTTATCACACATTCAATTATGTCAGTTCTAGGCCTATCACACAACATCAATTCCGATTAGTATAAAAGAATCCACGATTTGAATTAAGAATGATCTTCCTCGTGTAAGATGGGAGGAACTTGTTCACGACTGTCATCTTTGCAGCATATTTGTCCTTTTTGCCATTAGTGACGTTGTTCCTGGGGCCTAGGGGTCATGGACCCATCACACTTTCGCTGCGCCGCTCCGATGCCACTTGGTTTTTGGTTCTTTCTTGCATATCGGCGCTCATCGAATGATCATAAAGGTTAGAAGTTACGGAGATAGGGGAGAGATAAGAGAGGACAACACAACTTCCTTAAGAGTTCAGACATGGACCAGGACTAGGGACGACGAGACCAAGGAGAAGATCCCAACCCGAGAGTTACAACGATGCCCTTATAATTGTGGCACGCAAACACATAAAAATCAAGAGATATCATCACATTATTTCACACTAGCATGCACCTATCTCAAGGAATATCGATTTATGCATTCATAACATGTTCATATAATCATCTTTATATGTACGCAGAACAAGCTAGCAACCTATCATTTCATTCACCAATCATGCTTGACAGACTAAGAACATGTATGCACAGACTGACATGGGACATATATGGCACAAGTTATGCAAGATCTAACAAACATCACAGGATATCATATGCACGACTTATCACTCATTTAGATACAAAATAAACAATTCATAATATTACGGAAAGCATGCTAAGATGTACCCAAAACATCATTCTAGAGGTATGGTCAGTTCATGCAGGGTCGGTATAGCAATTATCTCATCACATACATCCATATTCGCATAGTAACACTAGGACGTCACATAATCATACGAGGGCCTATAACTGGAAGGTGTATGTCTTACATGATACTAGCAATACTCATTAAACATGTACACAATCATTGAGGTCCAATTAGGTTAATCTGGCATGCTAAGTCATCTGATTCACGTGTTAAACATGCAACAAGAGTTGGCCACACTATCATGGACCTAGTTCATAGGGAGACAGTAATCATAGGAATTCAATACATACAACACATACATCCACTCATAAATGCTACCACGCAAGGTACCAGGCAAGTCATGCTGAATTATACCAATATACAATTTCATGAAATCAAAAGGAGGCCATCATTATAACTTGACAGAATTCTCTAAGGACAATCACCGACTCACCACCCCGTTTCCCCGTGGCACGCTAGTATGACACGCTGGACACAAGGACATTCACACCGTTTCCGAGAGAAGATGGTAGAATTCATGTTTAGACTCTTTTGGCAAGGCGACACGATTGACCATTACGAGGCTTAAGAGGGATGACTCCATAAGACAAAGCACTCCTAACTCGGAAGAATGTCGATAATCAACCTCAGGTAACCCTCACATTATACACAATCCCCGAAGGTAGTTAGTTGACCGACCCAAATTTCCCGTAGAGAAGGTTGACATTAGGTATGAGACTCGATGAACATCTATGGTTGGAATACAAATAGGACTCAAGTCAAGAGGAACGGACACTCTCGACCCTTACTAACACATCCAAGTGCTTTGGTGGGACGGACGACGGAATCGGGATTATCAAAGGGGTTGTACTATGGAAGAACTATTCCGACAAGACAGAAAATCTGATTACATAAGAACAAGGTTTCCTCCCGCTATCCCGTTTAAAAATACAGTCATTTACATGTTCAAGTTAAGGCATTCTGATTAGTTCGCTATCCTCAGCACAATAGCACTTAACACAGAAGCAATCAACAAGATTAATATGATCCTCTTCGAGGAGGATCGTCCTCGGGCCCAATTGCATATATGTATATATAACATAAGCATAGAGACGATCTATGCCTTCCTTCGAGGGACGGCTGACCAGAGGGGCAAAAACCTCACGGCCTCCTAACTCAACACTCCAACCTCCGTGGTGTTCCTTGGAGTCTTCTAGGCCCATCTGTAAATAAAAGCTAGTATTTTGCCTACCGTTCCCCGACTTCTACGTCCATAAGGAATGTCTATCGCTTTAGTCTTTACCCACGAGATTGTTTCCCCTTTATTCATTTTAGGTTTTAAGTCCAATTAAATTCATTTTGCCCTTTTTAAAACATTTTCCAAAACCGTTTGAAATCATTGGGCAATTTTCAAAACCTCTTCAACCTATTGTACTCGGATTGCAAAACCTTAGCTCTGATACCACCTTTGTAACGGCCCGGGATTATGATTCCCGAGTTACGTTTCGAGGGATGAAACCCCTCGTTGGGATCTTGCGCCCCGAGTACAGGTTGAAGGTTTTATATCGAAGATGTGTAGTTTAAAGTGGGATTTCGCACCCAAATCTGGAAGGTCCGTTGGAGATCCTGGGGTAAGCCCCTGTACCTGTCCTAAGTCTACAACGCGGGAAATCCTTTATCATGCAAAGGGCATACGTTCTGAAAGTGATACAACCAGTGCCACGGCAGAGCCGGGTCAAAACAGAGTATAATTAGGGAGAAATCCCAAATTCGTGAATCTGGTGAAGTCATGTTTCAAACACTCACTCTCCGCCATATGAATAGACCCCGTCATAACATCACAAAATCAAGCAGTGTATCGGGTACCTGAAACTATACCACCAAGTCAGGCCAAGAGTCCGCCCGCGGGTCCTCTGACCGCGCTGAGGACATATAATACGCCTATACCTAGAATAAAGGTGCCTTCATGCAGTACTGAAATAAAACCACACTATCATGCTCCTAATTCATATGCGCAGAATATTGAGGAAGGTCTTAACAAAGAATACCAAGTGGTATATCCCTCTTCTACCACCAGCCCCCTTACAGATAGGGTGGAGACTGGCCAGTTCGATGCTATAATCATATCAAATCTCATCATCATATCATATCTCATCATTATATCATATCTCATCATCATATCATATCTCATGCCCATCTCGTATCTCGTGATATATATAAATGACTCGAGGAGGACAACACCCGATGAAGCTGGGCTGCCCTATGACCCTAGCAAGGACTCTAGGACTCACAGATAACGGTCGTTCTGTATTCAAACGCATACAGAATAAGGATGCTCATTCGTAAATGCAATTCCTAAGCATGATACTACATGACATGCTCTTATGGATATGCAACACCTACATACTATATGACACATCAGGCAGGAGGTACTGGTTACTGAGTAAGCCCCAGAGGACTTACTTGGCTAGCAGATCGGCAAAAGAAGGATCCAACACACAGTAGCCACGGTCACAGAGTATCACCTAAGTACATAACGAGAATAAATTGAGTATACGTCTCTAGCCACTCTGAACACATATATCACACATTCATACAAGCAGATAAGTAACAAACTCGCATCAACCATACTTTTAGTTCATCACGATCAATCATTTCTTATCTCAAACCATTCTTCATAACTTGTCAACTCATCAGCTTAAAACAACTTCCCTATCATACTTAGCCAAATTCACATATTACTATTTCATACTCATACTTTCCATAAGAATATATATCATTATCATCATAAGTATCGAACATTTAATTTCTTCTATAAATCAGCACAATATCATGCTATTAGTCATACATATCACACCGTTAGTCAAACGATCATATTATCATTCTAGTTAGTCATCGAATAAGTGTTATTCCCAAGTTAGTTCCAAAACCGTTTAAATCCGAATTAAATAGTTAAGAATTTCGATCCTTGAAAATACTCGCTAAATTCTTTTTTCAATTTATTATTTTAAATCACTTTTTGGTCTTTGGAATTCTTTTTCAAATTACTTTTAAAATCTATAAGTCCAAATAATATATTTTAACCCCTAATAATATTATATTTTATTTTAAATACCATCAATTATTTAAATAAGTAAACGGTTAAATCCGAACCGAATCAAACCGAACCGAACCGAACCCATATAATAAATCCCCAAACCGGTTTAATCAACAAATAAAACCTGAAAACTACCAAGGGTCCCCACATGAGCCACGCTGGCTCCTTCCTCTCCGGATTCAAATGAAGAACTCCCGCCGGCTCGCTGCTCGGCCTGCTCGCGCTTGCTGGTGGCTCACAACCCGCGCCCACTGGTCAGCTCTCATGCTTCCCTTGGCTCGCCTCTCGCCTGCGCTCTCTGCTGCTCTCTCGCCTCTGCTCAGCTCGCTGCTCCCGTCTCTGCCTCGCTGCTACTCCTCCTCACCTCGCACATCGCTAATCGAGCTCGCTGGAGCTCTCGCCGGAGCTCACGAGCCCACCCGATGTCCCGCACTCAGCTCACACACACTTACACTCGCCCACATCCCGACCCAAGACATAATCGAATTAAAACAGAGAAGGGGAAAGCGGAAGCTCACCGAGGGGGGTTCGCGACTTCGGAGCTCTCGATCGGAGTTCTGGGCATCGTCGGAGGCTCGCGATGGCTCGTCGGACCTGCGTCGAACAGAGGTGAGCGTGACGGTGAAGCTCGAGGATGATTCCGATTAAAAACGGATGAGAACGGCTTACCAGAAGGCAAAGCGCACTCGAACAGGGGAAATGGAGCTCCGGTAGCTCGCGGCGGTGCTGGAGGCTCCTTGGGCGGCGTCGGGATGGCGGTGGATGTTGGAGGAGGTGTCTCGTGGTGCTGTGGCTACTGCTCTTCAAGGACAAGGAGGGACGAAGGTGTGGGAGCGGCGGTTTGAGCTCGGCGAAGCAGAGGAATGGTGGTGCCTCGGTGGTGATGTTTGGTGATGATGGAGTGACGATGGAATTGGTGATGGCATGGAGATGGTGAAGGTGTGAAACAGAGGAGGGATGTCTTGGAGATTGAAAATAATGGAGGGAATGAACTTGAAAGTGAAATGAAGGGGGTGTGGTGCGACTGACGTTGATGGAAGGCATGAGGAATGGTGAGAGAGTGGGCCACTGCAGGGTAAGGTAGGAGGGAGTGGGTGTGTGGTTGCATGTGAAAGTGGTTAAAATCAATACCTGGACAAAAATCTCGAATACGTAAATTTTGAATTCCGAAATTAGTCCCCGAATGCTAATTCCTCCAAATCTCGCTTTCTCGATCAATTAGATTTTTTTTTAAATCGACAAGGATATCGCCATCCGATAATTATTTTGAACTTTTGAGTTAAAGTATGGAAATTATTAGTCTAATTTTATATTCCGGTCGGAATCCGCTAAACGAGTTTTAAAACCGATTCAATTTCAATTTTAATTCTCTTTTTCTGAAAAATTAGGATTCGAAAATCCGAGCCTTTACATGTTTTCCATTTACTCCATTTTCTTTAGGGAAAAAAAGAAGTGAAGCCGAGTATATTGAAACAAGAGAGGCTACTCAAAGGCATCAATGAGATGGAGAATATGATTGAACGAGCTTCTTTCTTGGAAGCCTAACTGAGGTCGGTAATACTTTCCTATCTCCAATAGATAATGTTTCTATAAGTTTAGCAAATGTTTGTTTGATTTTGAAGCATCCATCATGTTATAAATATTTATGCTTCATTTAGTTGAACATTAGAGGTGCAGTTTTTTGTTTTCACATAAATTCACCAGAATAGGCTTGATTTGAGGCTACCGATTGAGTTCTTTTTTGTTTGCATCTCGGCTGGATTTTGTGCTCCCTCCTATTTGATGTTTTAGAGGGTAAATTTGGATAAGCAATAGTTTATGTTTTACAAAATCTTGTGCATTTAGCATCATTCCCATATATGCATCTATTGGTGGTTGCCCTGCTTTTTCCTTCTGGTTTTTCCCTCTGTTGTAATTTGATCCAAATGAAATGAGAAAGAAGAAAGAGGAATCTAAAAGCTAAGTAGTGGAGAAAGAGAGTGACTCAGGGATAGCCCCACTGATGTGGTCTATTGCATGTGAGCTGGTGAAGAAAAGAGCTTGCAAAAGTTCAAACATGTTAAGATATTTGCAAGCTTTGTATTCTATTTGTATGTATCCTTTCTCTGTAATAAATGTATGTTTGTGTAGCTGGGCATGCTTGAAGAGTTGAAGACATTCATAAGATTGCCTCAAGTAACATTTCCTACCAATATATAACTACAGTTTGATTGCTGTGTAAAATGAAACTTAATTGCTTGCTCATCTAGAAACCATGGAATAAAAGAAATTACCTGAATTATTGCCAAGAATCATGATTCCGAATCAAAATGAAACACAACTTCGAAAGGGGAAGAGCTCGTAGCTTAAACGCGCGACGACGTGCGTAGCGCGCCCCCAATTACTAGTCCCTAAAACAAAAACAAAGACTTGAATTTGAATGAACACAAATTTTGCAAAATCTGAGCTTCGCAAGCCCTATCCATCTCGCCCGGCAACTAAGTCATTCAGTTTCATCCCATTCTACACAAATTCCACAATTTCCCAATTAGTTCATATTCACATTCGACAATTACCCCATAAGACCTAACTATCTGCGCTCTTCTTCGTCTTCTGATTGAAGAAAACCAATAATTAGCATCGGGGTAAAATAAGTTCTAGTCTTCACAAATAAAAAAATTTAATCAAATAGCCAACAACTTAAAAGTGTAATTAATGATTTAAGGTGTGGTCATCATTTATCTTCAACCAATTAAATTCTTAAACATATTGGGATATTTTAATATTAATCTTATGGTAAATTAATCGTATGTTAAATTTGTTAGATCAATTTAATAACTAATTAGATTTGTTAAAATTAATAATTGATTAAATTGAATTAATTATTTAGGTGGATTCATATTTATCTATAAAAATAAGGTGGGGCCACGCTAAATGAGAAGCTGCCACGTAGGCCCGTTTAAGGAGATGTTGCCATGTGGCATCCTTCGCAGTTGTTTTAGTATTATACTAGCCAGTACCCGTGCATGACGCACGAGATTTGTAAAATATATTATGTTGTTCTAAAAGATATTATCATAATTTATCTACATTATATATATATAATAATAATATTATGATAATATGAAAACGATATAGAAAAATAATATTAAATCCAAACATCAAAATGGTAAATATACTAAACTTGTCTTGCTCACTCGATTCACATCTTCGATCAATAATTAAAAGTGTGCTATATAGATCACGATAACTTCATTAATCCATAATGTTGGAGAATTCATAGCGCCGTTGCACAGTTTTGGTTTTGGAGGTATTGTCAGGTTTAAGAAACCTGTAAAATAAATATATTTCATATTAAGATGGTATATTAAGTAATAATAGATACAACAAATAAGTAAAATAAGGCGCGCATTACCTTCTTTGATATGCATTAGTGTCGGAAAAAATCGGATTTATATACAACTTTGTCACATCGGCTAAATTAAAGTTGACAATATTCTCTCATCTACACACAACAATAGTTAAACATATATAAAAGTAAAGAATGCATGTTCACGCTGTAAAATAAAAGAAATTATATTTTTTGGTAATATTGAAAAATAAGGTCATTAGAAATGATAATTATTGGTAATATTGAGAAATAAGGTCAATAAATATAGTTAAATAAGAAATATGATTTGAAACTTATGTCCAACATCTTTTACAATAAGAAATTGAAATATATCAATGATGTATCTATTCATCTCCATATTGTTGGGTATATATATATAGTTGTTTAAATAATTTCGAACCAACGGGTCACTTCAATATACGATTCTTGTGAAAGAATTCAATATTAAAGGTGGTAAAATAAATAACTAATAACAAAATATACAAATCAATGCATATAAAAATGAACTTGCCTATCATTCTTCACGATAAGATCAACTCTACCAAGTGTGAGTAGAGATATATGATGAACTTCTTTTATATGTAAATGGATAAATATTGGATTTTAACAAATTACTGCATAAATAATTTAGCAATAAGAATGACACAAAAATTTTGAGATAGCAGAAATCCTACCAAATACGGGTAAAATGAGATTGTAATTTTTTTTGTTTGTAATTAGATAAACATTGTATTTTAACAAATCATTGTATAAATAATTCAGCAGTAAAAATCCCACCAATTTTTTTGAGATAGCACTAGAAATCCTACCATATACGGGTAAAATGAGATTGCTATATTTTTTATTTGTAAATAGAAAAAAAAATTAGATTTAAAAAAATCATTTTATAAATAATTCAGTAGAAAAAATCCCACCAAATTTTCGAGATAAGTAGAAATCTTACCAAAAACGGGTAAAATGAGATTACAATCGTTTTTTGTTTGTAAATAGAAAAAAGATGGATTTTAACAACTCCTATGTTTGAATCAAATAGTAAAATCCACATAATTCAACAATCATTGGTTTTTGGGAGATTAGCAGTGATGTGAAGAACACCAATTCAACGTATGCATCAAGATAGAGCTCCAATTCAACCTAGGCAATGATCGACTACAATACTAGATCGACATATGCATCGAGAGAAGTCACTGTGGGAATAGATGTGCATCAAGAAGCAAGATTCCATCAATTGATAACTTATTGTCATCACCCAACAACAAATCTAACTTAGCATCTGAAAAGTGGTCGATTACAATGTTGGATCCCCGTTTCTTGAGCACTTTGTTTTCAAAGCGTGCCTTCGTCTCGAATACGTTAGGCTTCCTCCAATTCAACGTGGGCAATGATTTTCTAAATAACAAAGATATTAAGTTTTAACACAAAATAAATGAGAAAAAATAAATAAAATTTACAATATAAAGTAATTAATTGGTTAATTTATTTAAAAAAAATTAAATATCTATAATTCAAACAGGTAAAAAAAATTGAAGTAATTTGGTCCAAAGGTCGAAGGCCTTTGGACCAAATACTAAATGTCCTAAAATTAGAGCATTGCTAGTAAATGTCCAAAATACTTTCATAATACCCCTTTTACCCTTATTTTAATTTTACCGAAAATCCCCCTCCTTCTTCCCCTTAGATCTGAGATAAGATCTCGTTCTTTCATTCTCTTTCCCTTTCCCAGTTCCCTCCCGTCGCCGCCTTCGCCCGACTCCCTCCATCGTCGTCGATGCGCCGCGCCGCCCCGCTCCCTCCCTCGCCGAAGTCGCCACCCTCGTCGGAGTCGTAAGCCACTCAAGCTGATGGCCCCAAAGCTCACGCCCATCACCGCCCTCACCCAGTCGCGCTCGATGGCTCCCGTCGTCGCCGCACCGTGCCGCGTCGCTCCCACTCTCTCCAGAGTCACAAGCCCGCTCCCACCCAGTCGTGCTCTTTGTCGTCATCGATCGAGCGAGAATCGCGCGTTTCACCATTGAAATTGGTGGATGACAAGGAAACGAGGACGCCATTGATGAATTGTTGAGGTCTCATGGCGTTTCAAGCTCTTGAAATTTATGAATCTTATCATCTGAATGTTTAATTTCTCATCATCATCATCATTTATGTAATTTTGGCTTAAAATGTCATTAATTTGTAAGGTGCATGTTCAATTTCAGATGTTTATCCATATGATTTTCATGCTATACTCACGGCAGAGAGTGGGAAATTAAACCATGTTATTCGGTCTTTGTTATTTGGCTTTTGTTTGTGACCCTTTTTTTCCTTTCATTACAGTGTCTATGACCCTTTTTTCATATTGGTGAGAGAGTCTATACAACTCTTTTTTATTTTGGTTACATTTTCTATAGAGTTTTCCTTTTGACTACAGTGTCTATGACCCTGTTTTTTATAGTGGTGACAGTGTCTATGACTCTATTTTTATTTTGCTTACAGCGTCTATGACCCTCTTACCGATTCATATATTATACGAGAATTGTCACCACATTTATTTTGGTTTCTCATTAGCCCCTATAGGGTTTGTACCTCCCTTATCATATGATTTTCCTTTGATTACAGTGTCTATGATCATAGTGACAATATATATGACTTTATTTTTATTATGGTGACAACAGTAGTTAAATTTTTAATTTTTTTATTGTGGTGACACTACTTTAAAAAAATCTAGAAAACTAGAAATTAGAAATTAGAGAAGAACTGTTATCACATGTATTTTGGCTTTTCATTAGCCCCTATAGGGTTTGTGCTTCCCTTTTCCTAGGATTTTCCTTTGATTACAGTGTCTTTGACCCTTTTTTCATAGTGGTGACAGTGTCTATGACCCTATTTTTATTTTGGTTACAACGTCTATAGGGTTTTCCTTTGATTACAGTGTCAATAACCTTTTTTTTCATAGTGGTGACAGTGCCTATGACCCTGTTTTAATAGTGGTGACAGTGTCTATGACTCTCTTACCCATTCATATATTGAAGGAGAACTATCCACCTAATGTTTTTTGGCTTCTCATTAGCTCCTTTAGGGTTTTTGCTTACCTTGTCCTAGGGTTTTCTATTTGGTGACAACAATCATCTCTTAACGACGTACTGTACTTAACATGGCCCTAAACCCTAAATCCTAAACCCTAAACCCTAAACCATACTGTACATCACATGTTTTTTCAGCCTCTCATTAGCCCTTTTAGGGTTCGTGCTTCCCTTTTCCTAGGGTTTTCCTTTGATTACAATATATATGAACCTTTTTTTCATAGTGGTGACAATGTCTATAAAGCTGTTTTTATTTTGGTTACAACGTCTATATGGTTTTCCTTTTGATTCACTACAAAAAATAAAGAAATTTGCCACGCTACCTAGCTTCGGCAGGGGCTTGCCGTGGCCATTGGTGACAATTGATACCCTTTTGCCACTGATGGTAGCTTCGGCAAGGGTTGCCGTAGCTATATTACAGTGTCTATGACTTTGTTTTTATAGTGGTGACAGTGGCTATGACACTGTTTTTATTTTGATTACAGTGTCTATGACCCTTTACCCATTCATGTATTAGAGGAGAACTGTCGCCACATTCATTTTGGCTTCTCATTAGCCCCTATAGTGTTTGTGCTTCACTTATTATATCATTTCCCTTTGATTACAGTGTCTATAACCATGTTTTTATAGTGGTGACAATATCTATGACTTTATTTTTTTATAGTGGTTACAATAGTAGTTACGTTTTAAATTTTTTTATTGCGGTAACACTACTTTAAAAAAATCTAAAAAACTAGAAATTACAAATTAGAGAAGAACTGTCACCACATGTATTTTGGTTTCTCATTAGCCACTATAGGGTTTGTGCTTCCCTTTTCCTAGGTTTTTCCTCTGATTACATTGTCTATAAACCTTTTTTCATAGTGGAGACAATGTCTATAAAACTGTTTTTATTTTGGTTACAACGTCTACAGGGTTTTCCTTTTGATTACAGTGTCTATGACCCTGTTTTTATAGTGGTTACATTGTCTGTGATCCTATTTTTATTTTGCTTACAGCATCTATGACCCTCTTAACCATTCATATGTTATAGGAGAACTGTCACCACATGTATTTTGGTTTCTCGTTAGCCCCTATAAGGTTTATACTTCCCTCGTCCTAGGGTTTTTTTTGTTATAGTGGTTATGACATTGTTTTTATTTTGATTACAGTGTCTATGACCCTCTTATCCATTCATGTATCAGAGGAGAACTGTCACCACATTTATTTTGGCTTCTCATTAGCCCATATAGTGTTTGTGCTTCACTTATCATATGATTTCCCTTTGATTACAGTGTCTATGACCACGTTTTTATAGTGGTGACAGTATCTAAGAATTTATTTTTGTATTGGTTACAATAGTATTTACATTTTTAATTTTTTTTAATTGTGGTGACACTACTTTAAAAAAATCTAGAAAACTAGAAATTACAAATTAGAGAAGAACTGTCACCACATGTATTTTGACTTCTCATTAGCCCCTATAAGGGTTGTGCTTCCATTGTCCTAGGGTTTTTCTTTGGTTACAGTGTCTATTACCTTATTTTTATAGTGGTGACAGTGTCTATGACCATGTTTTTATTTTGGTTACATCGTTTATAGGATTTTCATTTGATTATAGTGTCTATGACCCTTTTTTCATAGTGATGACAGTGTCTATGACCCTTTTTTCATAGTATTGATAGTGTCTACAACTCTGTTTTAATAGTGGTATATGATAAAGAATTGGTATGGTTGTTCATCATACAACAACAAAAGATACAATAGCAATTCAAAGTACTGTTGGTGGACTGTAATCATGAAAATTGACGAGCACTGAATTAATTGCATAAATCCAACAAACAATAAAGAAATGAAAGTCAAAAGCATCAGCAAAACAATTAAAAATTAAAATTAATTCAAGGTTAGGGAAAATCAGGCCTCCTTTGTAGACTACAAGACCGAAATCAAGAATAATCCGACAGAAATCGCAACCGAGGTCGGCTCTGTCAGGACAATTAACGGTGATGAGCGATGGCTCCTCCACACAATCCGGCAGATATCGCAACCGAGGCCGGCTCTGTCAGGGCAATTAACGGTGATGACTGATGAGCGCTCCACCACATAATCCGGCAGAGATCGCAACCGAGGCCAGCTATGTCAGGGAAATTAACGGTGATGGGCGATGGCTCCTCCACCAGAATGAGAATCATGGTGTTGGCCGTGGCGGCGGGGGAGGGTGGTGGCTGGGGATTGCGATCGCAACAACGACTGTGGTGGTGGTGGTGGTGGCGGCAGTGGGAGCATGGTTGTTGAGGAGGCGGAGGGAGGGCGGAGATGGCGGAGGGATGGCGGAGATGGCGGAGGAGGCGGAAGGAGGCCGGAGACGACGTGAACGCAGGGAGGCCGGAGGGAGGCCGCTCGGTGCTGGTGGCTGCAGGGAGACCGGAGACGATCGCACATATCTGAGCACTTGGGGAAGAAGGAAAGAAAAAAAAGGGATTATAACATAGGGGTAAAGTTGGAACTTGTGGACACTCACCTAATATTGTAACCCTTTTGTCCTAGGGCTTAAATTTTGGTCCCCAAAAGTCCACTTAGCAAAAAACCCCAAAAAAATTTGGGAGAAATTAATATTCTAGTAAATTTGTTAAATTATCATAAATTTATTTTAATTAATAATTGATTAAATTTTGTGTACCTTTGTTGCGTGTAGGGGTAGAAATGAGGCGGGTTATGGGTGGATGAAGCCACTCCATCAGCCGCCGCGCGGGTAAAAAATTTCACCTGCTCCATCCATCACCCGCAACCCTTTTTACCCGCATCCGCCCCACGCGGGTGATGCGTATGGAGCAAGTACCCAATGGGTGAAGCAAAAGAAAAAACCAAATCAACATAAGTAGTCCAATTATAACTCAAAATTACAAAGGGGTAGGTTTATGTAATTATATTTTTGATCGACAAAGCACTGAAATCACGAGCTAATTGAAATTTGAAAGTGGAAGGGTATATATCTCTATACTAATCATATACTAATCCACTATATCCCTTGCTATAACGTGGAAGAGCAAGCCGAGACCATATCCATTCTAATTGAAATTTGATGGATAAAGCACTAATAAGGGATTATGGTTTTTTTTTTAGAAGTTAAACTTGAAAAGGGTAAAATAGTAAAACCACACATATTATATATATAAATTTTAGGGTTTTATGCGGGTTTGCGGGGCGGGTGTACAGGGCGGGTTATTGGCTGGGTTAATGGGGCGGGTTATGGGTGCAAAATCACCACCCATAATCTATCTATCACCCGCTCCAGCCGTCACTCATTTTTTTACGGGTTTTCACCCGCAAAATTAATACGGGTAAAACGGATGAAGTGGGTACCCGCGAGTTATTTCCAGTCCTAGTTGCGTATCTTCAGTGCCTCATTCGCATCACACTCTACAGTCTACACTCGAACCTCACTCTCAAAGCATAAAATACCCGGTATCGAATCCATCATCGGCACAAAACACTCTTCAGTTTCCACTCACCCTTGTCTAATTCCCCGTTCCCTTTCCCCATTCCCCTTCTCTCTCCCCTGTGCAATCCCTAATCGCTTGTTTCCAGCCATGGAAGCCCTATCAAGCTCCACTTTCCTCTCCAAAGTGTCAGATAGGCATCTGGGTCTTCACCAATTCTCCCATACCTCCCCCAATTTCTCACCTAATCGCCTCGTCTTCCCGAAATCCAACGAATTTTGTGTGGGTTCTTCCATTTGGTGCCCCCAATCTTCAGGTTCTCGACTTCTCCCCGTCTCCCGTAGTAGCAAGAAGGTATCTGGGGATGGTGTTCAAAACCCCTCTTCTCATACTACCGATGGCGGCTTGATCTCCCAGGACAATATAGCGCCTGTGGTATGTAATCATCTCCGAGCTACCATTTCCTCCTTTCTTGATTTGACTCAATGTGCTGATTTCTTATTAGATTTTTGTTGTTGTTGTTGTTGGTGTATTGATAAGGTGATTTGGACCTGTTTACTTCGAATTAGTGTGGAGTATAGGTTTGGGTATGAATATGAAATTTTGATATAGGGTGTTTGTTAAAAGTTTGGTACGAGGCGGAAACTTGTTATAACAAAGAGGAATTTATAGTTATAACATTCCCAAGATGGGAGTTTGATACCTTATAGTCATACTACTCATATCCATACCTAGTACCGATAACGGATATGTTGGCATGGAATATGGATGCTAAATGAATGACCCTTTATTGTGCAGCTAATTTTTTATAAGGAGATTTGATAATGTACTCATTTGTGGTGATACGATGTTGGGGAGGAATTTATAGGGTAATGAATTAAATCTTCAGTCTTTGTTTGTCATCTTAATGTTTGGCTTATACTGCTTTTTATGATTCTGCAAGTGTGTTGCAGTTGAATTTGGTATGGATTCAAGAGAAAATCTGTGCTTGTTCTCCAAGTGTGAATGCTTGTTTCCCCTTACTATTGTACCCTGCTCTGCATGGATGAAAATATGCTACACTAACTCAGTTCCCTTAGTTATGTGTGACATGCCACTTTTTAAGTTGACACACTCAGATGCTATTTTCGCCAATGTTCCCCTTATAAATGTTAGTGATTGCCATTTTTACTACATGAATGGCCATTCTCACCTAAGAAATAGTACTGCCTCTTTTTTCTTTATCTAATGAAATTCCTTGGGCGTTTGGTTGAAATTTGGGTATTGGATTAGGATGAGGATCCGGAATTTGGAGTCATGAGGTTGGATCGTAGATGTTTATGTTGTTTGTTGTTCTTACATTAGAATGGGTAGTGCGAGAGGCACTGGAATGAACCAAACCTAAGGTAACCCAGCCTTAATTACCAAGAATCCTGACTCCTTATGCTGCCCAACCAACACCAATTAAATCTCTGGATAAAGATATTCTTTATTCGTATAATATATTTCTACTAATTGTTAACATAGGAACAACCCAATATATTGGTTTTGTTAGCGAGTCACCACCCGCTTCAACTTCCCAACTTCAAAAAACGTTAACATTAAAATGGCAAACTTGCTATTGAAAGTGTTCATATTTGTCCAAATTATTTGAAATGTGCCTGATTGTTTAGTATATAATAACTCGTTAATTTGCTATGATTAATCAACATACCTGAAAAAAGGCGGAACATCACCCCCACCACCACCAAACATTAATTTTTCCATGATAAGATTTTTGGCTTTCAGTTTCTAAGGGACTTGTGGGCAAGATTGACATTTTACGTATTTTAAGGTTTTGAAAAGAGAAATATGAAAGGATTGGTGACTTGCTAATAGAAACAATATTGCAGGTGGTTTTATTTAATTTTGGAAATAAGGAGTGGTTATATGTAATTTGGAAATAAGGGGTGTTTTCCCCCCCTGAAACAAGGAGTGGTTGTATGTAATTCTGAAATAAGAGGTGATTATGTGCATAGATGAGCATATTAAGGATAGTTTTGTGAAGTTTCTCCAAATCATTAATTTCCATGATTTACTTAGTTGAATCTTTATATTCTCGATTTCACCATGGGGTATAGACTGGATTTCCAAAGTCTATTGTTGAGGCGAAATGGGAGGATGATGTGTTGAATACTTTGTACTTTATTGGAGGGTGATGAGACTGAAATTCTTCTTTTTCTATGCCAAATAGCGTGGATACATTCATGTTAATGCTATAATTTTTAGCCTAGCTGAAGCTGAAAATGTTTCTATTTGATTGAGATTAGAGGCAGGATTGCCTAGTGAGAAACATGTCTAGACTGAATATACTAATGGAGACTCTCATATTTTGAAGGATAACTCAGATCAAGGTAAAAATGTTAAAAAGGATTTAGATGATACATTAAAGACAACTACCTCTCAACCATTTGGATTTGGTAGTGGAACGGGGGGTGGAGGCAGGGCCGGACTCTTCCGTACACCCATATCAGGGGGCGTGCAAAGTGCTACATCTGCCCATGGTTTGCCTCGACCCGCACTAGCTGTCCGCAATCTCATGGAACAGGTAAAACTTTGCCCTTGTATTTGAACTTGAATACACTTTCTAGTTTCTGATCATCCTTGAGTGTTGATTGATTGTGTGATGAAGGCCAGATTTGCTCATTTGTGCACTGTAATGTCACGTATGCATCATAGACGAGAGGGATTTCCATTCGGTTCACTAGTGGATTATGCACCTGATTCAATGGGACGTGAGTCTCTCTCTCTCTCTCTCTCTCTCTCAGTATATTGTTCAACATTTTTTTCCATAATTATTGATTTCTCGCTTAGAGGGTAAGTATCCTTTTTTGTAAGTACATTGCTTATGACTACTAAAAAAAAGGATTTGTTTCGTTTTGCCATATTTCTTTTATGTTGGCTTGGTCTAGGATCTGGAAGATATGAAAGTGTAAAATTGGCACAAGGAATGCTGGAATAGAAGTTCAAGTAGTCCAACTTTTCCATAGTTGTGTTGATACACGATCTGTTTTGTTGTGCATGAGGATTGCTGGAGTCCTTTTCTACCTTTTTGATAAATAAGAGTGTTTAAAACAGATTGTTATGGCACGTTGCCTTTGGTGTTCTGTTTACTGAATCTTGTGGCCAACTTTTGGTGATGTGCCACCATTTTTCCTATAACTGATTTACTGATGCATGTGTATGCTGAATCTTTGTTTGCAGATCCAATTTTCTCCTTTTCTCCATTAGCAATCCACACAAGAAACCTTCTAGCTGATCCACGTTGTACACTTGTGGTACAGGTTAGCATTTTTCTTTTATATATTTTGAATACCTTTGACTTCAGCTTTCGTAGTTCTCTTTTCTTCCCATGTGAATTTTCACTGATCGTCAACCTTATAGATACCTGGATGGAGTAGTTTATCAAATGCAAGAGTAACGATTTTTGGCGATGTCTACCCCCTTCCAGAGTATCAACAGGTGATTGATATCTTCTTTCTCCACAGAGCTCATTACTGTCTTCGCAGAATTGCTTCCTTGAAAACTCGTCTGAGTTGCATCGAATCAGGTTGATACTGGCATTCCGAACCTTGCTATATCCCTTCATACACAACACTCTTACCAAGAAAGTTGTTTCGTTTTCATTCTAATCCCCATCTAGCCTCACCTGCCAGATCCTAATGATTTGATATTTACTAATACTATGAATTATCATCAGGAATGGGCTCATAAGCAGTATATAGCAAAACATCAGCAAGGGCCCTCTCAACAATGGGGAAACTTCTACTATTTTAGGATGCAAAACATAAGGTACTTCCTCTGTTATTGAGTTCTGCATATCTGTGTCTTTTGGCTGGCAGTTGCTGCTTGTGTAAGTCCACTGTTATTGATGTTAGTGGCGGTAATGCCGAAAATTGATCTTATTGTTAAATTAGTCTCCAGCTTGTTAGTTTTCTATTAAAGTAGATTTCAAGTTGCTTGGTTGGTTCGTCACATAATAAGAGCTGTCATTTAAGATGACAAGATTTCTCTTTAATGATGAATGGATTTCCGGAGGTGGTAAACACATCTAAGCTGACTTTGTAGAACCATCATGTAGAAACCTTTGAAGGCTATATAACCCATCCAACCCTCCCGATTCGATTTTTTATAGTTCAAGTATACTAGTAATTGATTCAATGGATTTTAAGCTGGCATTGTCGCAGTACTCTCAGCTTCGCAGCTCCATTTGTTATTCCTCAAACGGTTAAGAAGTTGAATAATGGTTCGTTTGAGCATATGCTTGGAAACCTCTCCTAATGTACTCTCTCAACCTTCAATGTTAGGGATATATATTTCATCGGGGGCTTTGGCACTGTTGCTTGGGTTGACGTCAAGGAATACGAGGACCTCAAACCTGACAAGATTGCAGCTGAAGGCGGGGAGCAATATTTAAAGGTTAGCTGATTGATTTTTTTTTTTAAAATTGTTTTCTGCTTGACAACCAAAATAACAAGGGCAAATCACTTGGAGGGTTGATTTTCGAATGTTCTTTGGAGTAGTTTATACCCTCATATTTCAGCTTGTATGACATTATCGACAGGAACTCAATGCTATCTTCTCGAAGCCCCTGAAAGAGCTGCTATCTGCTGAAACAGAAGTAGACGATGCTGCGCTGATATCCTTAGATAGCAAGGGAACTGATGTTCGGGTTCGCCAGGGCGCACAGGTCCCTTTTCTCCTTCCTCCATAGGCTCTCATTTCCCCTCTTATGCTCCAAATGACACTTCTTTATTATCTATGGTGTTGCAGTTTAACGTACAGAGGATATCGTTTGAGGAAGGGCAGGCGATAGAGACACTAGAGCAAGCCAAGGCAGCTCTGAGGAAGCTGATCGACAAAGGCCGGGTGTACGGTGTCCACAAGTGATGTACCCCCCCTCCCTCTCTCCGAGGCGAAATATCTCTCTTTCTAACAGCTTATAGTTGACAAGATTTCGATTTTGGAGTTCACCTTTGAACATAAGAGTGGTAATTTGGGTACTACATATTTTGCATCGAACTCCTAGCATTTGTAGTTTGTACTGTAAAAACAAGTGAAAGGATACGAAATCACCTTAGGTCTTCCATCGAATGCATGGTGAAGGAAGGAAGCAAGTACGGAGGAACAACAGATGGAGGAATCGAGGATAGACCTGATCGAAAACGGGTTTGGGTCAGACTCGATTCGAATTGAACACATATTTTGAAGTGGAAGGTGGTTCGTGTGATATGTAACCGCTTGAAGTCATCCATAGCCCATACCAAAGTAGTTTGAGGAATGTGTTTAAATTTTGTGCAAATTTTTGAGGGGATTAGACACCAAAATTGAAAAGACATGAACCAAACATGGATCCATCATCCATGAGGCCTGATGTTCCCAAACGTTGACAAAAACGAAGACAAAAGTAACGAGCCTTTTTGTGTACACGTTGAAAATGTTAGTTGGTAGGTGAAATTACTTCCAAAGCCTAAACATGTAATCTATAAAGTAGGCAAACTTTGCACTGATAGTGGTCATGTGCGTCTTGATGATTGTGGTTCTAAAGATTCCTCATTTAGATAGAGGGAACGTCGAGGTGTTACTTTTCTCAATTCTGTTGTTTTCCGAGTGTCCTGACGAAGGGCTAATGCTTCCGTCTTGAGGGGTGTTTGTATAACTATTGTTTTGTATCCTATGTGAATGAGTTGTCCCTCACAATCCCGGATAATAAATCCAATGGCAATAGAGGAATTTGGTTCGGGAGGCCCAATTTCCTCCCTCAAGTGAGTATATGGTCATCGGGCAGTCCAATTTAGGCATTTGTCCACCCGATCAGTTTTCATTGTACCGTTCTTCTATTTGATTTCCCTCTTCACCTTGTTTCCACCTTTTTGATTTTGTAGTTCATCATTTTACAGTAAATGTAGTCCCTCTCCATTTTAATCGATACTGTAAAAATGGCCGAATCATGCAGAGCATTGCAAGGTTCGTGCACTATCGTTGTAGTTCGTTGTCGTTTGTCTCTCTCATATTGCTCATTGTTTAGGGTTTTGTTCCTTTTGTTACCTATCTTTTTCCAATGTTGATTTTGTTTTTTTTAATGCAGTTTTATCCTTTATTTTTGTGTTCTTCTTATATGTGTAGTTGTATCTGGTGTTGAACTGGAGTCATTTAAACGGTAGTTCGATGTGAGTATTTGCTTCTGATCGTTTGTCAGGTGTTTTTTCTTTGTGGTATGCATGATGTGTTTTATGTGTGCATTTGTTTGTGTTTTGTAGAACATTGATTATTGATTATATGATACTGAGAAATTTCGTGTTTGGGCTAATATTTACTTTCATCCTGAAGTTTGCAAAGATATTAAAAAAGGGTTACCAACTTCTGATTTTCATCATCTTAAGAAGAGCTATTTAGGGTTAGTTTTAGTACAAGGTTCCAAAATGCGTTTCAATTTCCAGTTAGATCATCAAATGTTAATGCATGAGGTTGTTTCAAAAAAAAGAAATGGAAATCTGGGTCAAGGTTGATGGATTGATTTCTCGGTTTTCCTTGTTGGAGTTCCATGTCATAACTGGTCTTCTAGTTATTGAATATGATCCGTCCCCTTTAACGTCCGTTTCATTTAAGGAAAATTTTGGGAGGAAAAATGTGTCATATGCTGATATTTTGAAGATGTTCAGAGTTGAACCTAAGAAGTCCACAAGGAAGTTAGTTATGGCTAGGCTTCTTATGATTGGGAAGGTGTTGTTGTTTACGAGGCCTGAGACTGTCAGCTTGACATTTTTATCCCTTGCTTACGATCATGAAAAGTTTGAAAGATATTCATGGGGTCGGTAATCTTATATTAAGTTGATAAGAGGTTTGAAAATGGTGGCTACTATTTCGACTGGCTTTAAACCGAGGGGTGTATATGAGCTGTTTGGGCATCCTCTGGCATTTCAAGTTATATGTTTATTCTCTTTTCTCTATTTTTAACTATATATATATGTATATGTATATTATCATTTGTAAAAATCATCATGTTTTTAATGTATTTTGCAGGCCTTGATAATGGAAGCTTTTCCCTTCCTTTCACATAAAATCTATTGCACTTTTAAGTATGTTGAGAATGAGCCAACGTCTTTACATTGGGTTTGTGATGCCAAAAACACTTATGAGCAATCAGTTTCATTATTTGAAGAAGAAATGGTAAAGTCCCTCATATTTCACTAATTTTTAGCATCTTTTTAGGTTTCATTGTTTGTCAGCTATCTGTATTGAGTTCTCAGCTATCTGTCATTTATTTGTTAGCTATCTTTCATTGGATGTCAGCATACCTTTAATTTTATATTGTTTTTATAATATGCTCCCACCAACCAAATCTATGGTGAATTTGCGAGGAAGCCTATGATAGAGTTTGAACGTGAAGTTGCTGATGATGTTTTTGAAAACATTGTTGAACCATTTTTTTCAGATGTTCGTAAAAGTTCTACTTGTCATGTTAGGGGTGTGAGGAAGCATTATTGTTTGATGAGGTTTGGTGATGATGGTGTTGTGCTTCCTACACTACCTTCTTCCACTCATTTACCTGTACTTCCCTCGTTTGTACCTGCTATCTGCTTCTTTAATAACAAGAGCAACAAGAAGCAGAGAAAGTCAGTGATCCATTACTATATTCGGAAGAGTAGAAAGTCTAGTAAATATGATGAACCATTTGCTTTATTTGTTGTTAAAGACAATGAATTAAACGAAAGTTCAGGCTTGAAATTTAGGATTCAAAAGACTAAAAAGGTTGTTGAAGTTGAAACTGAGAGTTTGTTGTGCATTGAGGGGGGAAGTTTGCTTGATGATCATGAAGACATTGTAGGTGATAAAATTGAAGCTGACAGTCAGATTGATGAAGCTGGGAAAGGGCTGGAAAGTCAAATAAATGATGCGGACATTAGCATTGATTTAGCTGACAATGAAATTAAAAAAGCTAACAAAGTGGTGGTTGAAGATGAAGATAATGGGGATGCTAAAAATGATGGTGGTAATGCTGGTGGAAATGATGATAGTCATGGGGCTAAGTTTTTTTTATGATATCGAAGGTGATGACAAACGTTGTCCTAAAGTAGAGATTCCCAAATGTGCAGAAGAAGAGTTATCATTTAAGCTTGATATTTTAAAGGCTACTCTTGACTGGGTACATAAGATATTAAGTAGGATTTTGATGTTTGAGAAATCTATTGTTGATCTTCAGAAGAAAGTTAGGGAAATTGGTCATATTGGTGGTAGTGTTACAAGTATTGAAAACAAGTTTACCTTGTTTGAGTCGTTGCATCCAACATTCTCTGATTCTACCCCTATTTCTTTTGCTGATTTTCCTGTTAATGTTGTTGTTGTTGATGTTTTGTCTGGCTAGAAAGTTGATGCTGGTATTCCCGATGAAGTGGGAGAGAAGAATGATGAGGTCAAAGAAACTGACACTCTATGTTCAACTAAAAGTGATTGTGAAGGCACCTTAGTTGAAAGTGAAATTGATGTCACACTTCTTGAGCAACAAGAGCAAGCTGACATTCCAACTTCATTGAAAGGTGAAGGTGAATGCCTGGCACACTTATTGACCTTGGGACTGATTATTTATTTTTTGATGTCAACATTGCTTGTGACTCAGACCCTGTTGAACAGGGTGTTGGTGGGTGGGTGGGGGGGGGGGGGTGGATGTTGAGGGGCAGAAGGTTAATGAAGTTTTATATGCTTCTGAACCAAAGATTGATCTTCTTATTAAGCCTTCTTTCGGCCATGAGAGTGTCACTCTCAATGCTGCAAATGTTAAAGCGACATGTGTAGGTAGGGCTGATATTTGTGCAAGAGATGGCAATCTTGTTATTAAAGAAGTTGTCATTCAACAAAAAGACGTTGATATTGCATCAAGCTTTGCTGATATTGTCATTGAAGGAGCTGGACTTCCACCTACCAAGGTTGATATTGTGCCAGGTGAATTAGCTGATATTCCATCAATAAAAGAAGCGGCTAAGGTTGTCGATGGGGTAGAGAATGTTGATAATATCACTTCCAATGATGAAATTGATGAAGGGATTTTTGTAGCGAATGTTGACACTAAGGTACCTGGTGTTGATGTTGTTGCTAACGCATTTGACATTCAGTCAAAAGAGGTTGGGATTTTTCTAAGTGATGCTGATATTGTTACTAAAGCAGCTGACCTCTTATTAAACAAGGTTGATATTGTGCCTTGTGGTGGTAATGTTGTTACTAAAGGAGCTGGCATTCTGTCAAAAGAGGGTGACATTGGTGCAAGCGATGCTGATATTGTTACTGAAGCAGCTGACATATTATTAAACAGGCTGATATTATGGCTTGTGATGCTGACATTAATAGTAAAACAACTGACCTTCCATCAAATAATGTTATTTTTGTGAAGTGATGCTGATATTCATACTATAGTAGTTGATCTTTCATCAATGAAGGTTGTCATTATGCTTAGTGAGGATGAATCTGATGTTGTTGTAAAATGCTTTGATTGTTTTAACGTGTCGAAAGAAGAATATCCTCAAGTTCATCAAGAAATTGAATAATTAAGGTGATCAAAGTGTAAACCAAAAGCAAGTAGTTTTTGTGTGAACCCCTTTGAAGTTGGGAAGAAGGGAAAATTCCAAAATATTATGCGTCAAAGTCTTTATTATCTAAAGATGATAATAATTTCTTGTACTCATACATCAAAGGGAACAGGTGCTTATTTTACATTATATTGTCTGAAGATTCATACTAATATTTATGTTGCTGACTTTTTCTCTTTTTTTGAATGTGTTTCACAGGGATTTTGCTGTGAAGGGCCATGACCTGCCTTTGGATAAAGGATTCTTTAAAGTTGTATGTGGGAGGACACAGTGAAAGGCCATGTTTCTTCGTTTATTTCAAAATATAAACGAATTTTTCAACTTATGGGTTATCAGCTATCTGTCATGGTGCTGATAATTTTTGCTAACAAGGGAATATATATATATATATATATATATATATTCAATATGTATAGTCAACAGTGGTCTAATATGTGATGATTATGCTGACAAGGGAATATTATAGTCAATATGTGATGATATTATGCTATTATATATTTCGATAAATATGCTGACAAGCGAATTTAGAAGGCAATATGTGATGATTATGGTGAATATATTATGATGACAAATGATAAATAATCGAACAAATCTGGAAGACGAACGAATGTGATGACAAACGAATTTGGAGGGGGAAATGTGGAGGTTGACATTCGCGCGCGGGGGGGGGGGGGGGGGGGGGATGGGAGATTGTTGAGCGAGATGGGGACGTTGAAATGGAGGGAATGAAGAATGCAACAGTTTAGGGGTGACCGATGAACATTTAGCTAATAAATCTTGAATGGTGGACATTCAATTAATTATGTCTTATTATATGAACATTTACTTTTTTGCCCCCATGGAACTATCCCTAGTTGGTAATGTTGAGTTGTTGAAAATTAGCTTAAATGTGTTAGGAGGAGGTTTTCTTCAGTTTTACCATCCCTCCATTGCCATTAATTTTACTTTCGATTTTTGTGATTGTGTTGTTGTGAGGACCTTGTCTGAGTACTACTCTTATTACCTGCACAGTTGTGCGGTTTTTTTTATTAAATTATATTTATTATATTAGTCATAAATGTTTAATTATATGTTCATTTTAAGGTTAAAATAGTTTGGTTGAAATTTATTTATGGGATCTTTCAAATAACTATAAGCTAAATTAGGACTACATTCAATTAAAATCAATATAACATATATAGATAAATAAACTATGTTTAGTTGAAACTAATGGAATACACACACACAAATTTGAATGTCGTGTGTTCTACACCCTAAATCTGAATTTTATACCTTCAACTAATAACTACTATCAGAAGCAAGTACAGGTCGATCCCACAAAGAGTGCGTGCAACTTTAGTTAAACGTATTAAGCAAGCGAGTAATTCGTAATGAGAGTAAGAGTAATGGTGAGTGGTAATAAAGTATACGAGGTAACGATTGCAAGGTAAATAATATAAGAAAGGTATATAGTTTCACTTATATTCGCAACATTGGTAGTTCCATGATCATCGGGTTGTTAGGTTATGCTTGGATGTCTTAGTGTCGGTTTATGCACATAATTGAATAGCTTCCTGATTCGATGATTTGTATTAATTTATGTCATTCTTAAGTAATTTAGGCTGCATTTAGTTAGGTTTTTTTTATCATAGAGTACATTCATTGCCTTGAAAGTGGCGAAGTCCAAAATCTACGTGTTTTATGATTGGATATCAATTCCCTAAACTCTTGCATGGGGTTCAAGAAGCAATAAGTCCCTAATCACATAAGCACATAATTTATGTAATTCTCACATATTTGACTTGTCACCTGGTTGTCAACTCAGCTATCACATTTGCTAAGAATAACACTAAACTATATGTTATTACTCTTTCATATTCATTAATTCCAACTTGTTCGTCAAGATATGTTTGCTACTATATTGGATTAATGCCCGCGATAACGGATTTAGCTATGATCTCTTAGCATGTTGATTATCTATCTTAGTGGCCAATTAAGACAAGTAAACAACTTAACATATAAAAAACAAGATTAATAAATAACCAAATATGCATAAACCATAACTATAAAATAGTATTTAAACAACCATCACATGTCTCTAACCAATGCATAAAATATAAGCAAAACTATAAAAGGTTTGGTTGAGCATGGCTTACCGAAATAGCGAAAAATGAAAAAGAGAGAAATGTAAAGTGGTGTCCGTAAGATGTCTCAATTAAGGTTGAGGAGAGCTGTATTTATAGGCATAGGAGGGGTAGAAATCGGAGATCTTAAGGTAGAAGAAAAGCCCAACGGGCCAAATTTGCCCACACGAAAAATCTTTTGGAAACAACGATCGGCAGGCATCGCTAGTGATCGGCGGCCGCCGATCCCTTGCCGCGGGCGCCGCTTCATCATGCTCATAACAATCAAGCTTATAATACGATCAAGCTCATCTCATGTATCGACAATAACGACTCAGGATAAACCCGATGGTGCTGGGCTATCCTATGACCCTAGCAAAGACTCTAGGACTCACAGATAATAGTCGTTTTGTTTCTCAAGCACACAGAGTAACCACCTGCTCATTCAAGTGTGCAATTCCCAGCATGAAACTACATGGCATGATTTAATGCTTATGCAACACCTAGTATCTCATATGACCACAAGTAGGAGGTTTTTCTCTCTTTAGTCTGAATAAGTCCATAAAGAAACTTACTTGAGCAAGCCGAACGACAAAATATGGAAAAAGCAGAATCCAAGCAATGTCAATAATCACCTAATAATATACGCAATAAAGGTTCTATGAGTTTACTCTCTAACTATTTAATACCTCTTAATGTGAAAGAAGTAACCTAAGGAATTAATTAAGTTTATGTTTTTCAACAACCACCCCCTCACCACCACAACCAGTTTGTCAACGTCGTCCTTCCTCCAACTCCATTGAGACCGAAGCCGCAAGCACTCGCCATCTCCCTATTTTGTGAGCGTACAAAGGAGCAGCCACAACTCCTCCTCCGCGTGCCGCTGAGCAGTAGCAGGAGCAACCGAGCCCGAACACACTCCTCTCGGACGTCCCCGAGCGACCCAGCAGTAGCCGGAACCAGCAGCAGCACGCTCGATCTCCCTCCCCTGTTTCGGTTTTGAGCTCGGTGAGACCTTAGTTCCTCTCCTTTCACTTCCTTTCATCCTTAAATCGAGTAAAGGTGGACTTTTAATCCCCTCACACTCTTCCTTGGCCACTTTCGGCAAGGTTCCGTCTCTGGTGAAGCTTCCGAGCGAATTCGAGCATTTTCGGGCGAAACAAGACCTTGGGTGAACATCTTCTTCTTCTTCCCTTTCTTGCTCGTTCTACTGTCTCTCGTGTCGGGTTGGGTGGTCGGAAGCTGGCATCGCCGACCAGGCTCTTGTTTTTCTCTCCCGCCGATTTCAAACCCAGTAAGTACAAGAGGAATACGAATAGTACATCTCCCCATTTCCTTACCTGGCGGGCCCCTTCTTCCACCTCACCCGCCACGTCAGCTGTGTGGCCAACTCCCTTCTTTTGTCTCTTTGGTTTCAGATTTCAAAATGAAAGGGAGAATGGTTTGGGTCTAAATTGTGGGCTGCCATTTTATCCAGAAAAATCAAAGCTTGATGGGCCTTTTAACTTTCAAAAAACAAAAGCATTCGATTTGGACTTGTTTTAATAAGGGAGGTCGATTTTGGTAAATAAAGAAATGAAGAGGGGTCGGTGGGGTGTTTTACAAATTAAAGGGGTCGGTTTGGTAATATAAAAATGGCTGATTTTATTAAATGAAAATGGTTAGGATTTTAAAGGATTTAGAAATATTTTATGAAAATGTTTAAAAGGAAATGATATTTGAAATATTTTATAATATTATGTGAGATTTAAGATATCAAATATTATTTTGGGATTAAAGATATAATATTATGATGATTAAAAGTAAATATAATATTATGAGACTTGGAGATTTAAAAGAGTATTGTCGGATTTAAATTGAAAAAGGAATTTGATGAGCGTTTTCAAAAGGTCAGGATTTGTAACTAATTAGCTCGAATTTTAAACGGGTTTGAACTAACTTGGAAATTTGATTTGTTCGATGGCTTGTAATGACCCGGGATTATGATTCTCGGGTTACGTTTTGAGGGATGAAAATCCTTGTTAGGATCTTGCGCCCCGAGTACAGGTTGAAGGTTTGAAATCAACTATGTGCTTTAAAGGTGAGATTTCGCACCTAAAAACCGAGAGGGATCGTTGGAATCCCCGAGGTAAGTCCCTTGTACCTGTCCTATGGCCTAAGGCTCTAAGAGTCCTATGACACTTATTACCAAAAAGCCTACCGCATCATCGAGAACAGTTAAATTTCTGTACCAAAAAGCCTACCGCATCATCAAATGCAAGCAACTTTCTCTACCAAAAAGCCTACCGCATCATTGAGTGCAATCAACTTTCTATAATAAGCGCCAACTAAGATGACAAGGATAAAGATAAAGATCACATCAGGTAATACATATAACGATCATTCTGTCTACATACGCATACAGAATAAGAATGTTCATTCGTTCATGCAACATAGCATGATACTACATGGCATGCTGATCTTATGCATATGCAAGACCTAGTATATCGTATGATTACATGCACATGGGAATCAATCTGAGTAAGCTCTAGGAACTTACCTGGCGATGCAGAACAGCAAGGTGGCAATCATACAGTTTAAGATCACCTAGTAATCACAATGAAAATATAAGTCTATCTATTCAAACATACAAGCACACACATTCCCATATAAGTTCTCGTAGCGAATATCCCATCATTATGCTTTCAACTCATCTCATATTCCAACACAATGTCTCAATATAACTCATCAAGTACCATCTCAACTCATTATCTCAACATCTTATTATGCTTTAACTTATCATCATATCATATAACAACACATACTAACATGTATCATCACCTTATATATAGATCATATTTATCCTTTTATATTTAAGAACATATCATGCTTTTTAATCAACATATAACACTTCATAACAATACCACACATCATAATTTGCAATTAACACTCATATAAGTTATCAACTTATCCAACAAGTTAGACAAGGTAAGTCACTTTCCTAGAATTTTCCAAAACTCTCTTAAAATCTCAATTTAGTTCAAATCATTTTCAATCCATCTCAAATAGCTAGTTAGATTCCGGTCTTTAAAACATATCCCCAAAATACCCTTTTAAATCTCGATTTCAACAACACAATTTACGCAATTTAAAAGGCCCATGCTCTAAATATCATAATCTCACATAAATATATATAGGCATAACAATACTCCATCCGTTTCCTTTTAATTGACTTTTTACTATTCATGCACGTATTTTAAGGTGTGAAAAACTATATAAAATAATAATTTTTTAAATAATTTTTTTTCAATAATCTCATACTTATTGGTAATAAGTATAATATTATTAAAAAAATTAATGAAATTATTCATATTTAATATAGTTTTTATCGTTCTAAAACTACGTGCTTGACTTGAAAAAGTCACTTAAAAGGAAACGGAGGGAGTAGCATTTAAACAACCATATATTATATACAAAGCAAAATAACCCAAATCCGGACCCAAAATAAAATAAGAACCTGCCCAACCTAGATCTCTCTCAAAACCAAATCAACCCAACCCAATTTCTCCATCCCATCCTTTTGCCTGATTTTGCGGTTTTGTTAATACGATAAAATTAGATCCGGGCAAACGCGGGTGCGGGTCGGACTTGGGACGGCCTTTACCCGAGATTTTGTCCTGTTGTTGCGGGCGCGGGCCGGGTTAAACCCACTTAACGAGTTAGAAATCGTGTCCAATCCCGTCCACGAATGCGGACCTAATCAATTTTTTTAATTAAAGCTATACTAATTAGGTGTTTATTACATATATTTTTATATTGAAAAAAGGGCTACTGTAAGCTAATCAATACATGTATTGAAAAATTATTAAAATGAATATTTTATATTATTAATATGTATATATATTATTAATACATTATTAATATGTATCGAAGAGGGCTACTGCTTGCTGTAAGCTAATATATATATATATATATATATATATATAGGGAGTGTTCCCTTGTACACACCCCTTAGGATGTATCTTGTGCACGATTATGGACCGTTAATGAATAGGGATGGAAGACCAAGATTAAAAGGGATTTTTTTTTTTACAATTTAAAATGTGGGGTCCACATAGGTAAAAAGCAATCCTCTCCTTGGCTCCCTCCAAGGAGATGCTTGGATTACCCACACGGCCAAACTCATTCTCTGTTTTTATTTATTTATTTATTTTTTAACCCATGCGGATGGGGTGAATAGATTAGAGGGTGATTTTTTTTAATTTGCATGTGCACCACCGACTTATCCACACCCTTTGTGTGCATCACCCCAGCCCACACCCATTCTCTCTCTTTATTTTTTTTTATATATATAATCGGCTTTTTTTTTTTTAATTTTTTGTGAAAACTTTGAGTGGTTATTGAAATCCACCCGATTTCGTTTGTTTCTTTTATAGATGTTAATTTAACCGAATAATATTTCACATGCTAATAAATAATGTTATGTTATACTTTTCCCATCTAGTTCATATAAAAAGTTACTAATTCCATTGAATAATTTTTAGCACTCACGCACTCCAAACCTTGCTTTTTTTAAAAAAAACGGAAATTTCACGAGGTACCCTCGTGGTATAGCAATTTTCGCCGGGTATACAAAAGATTTACATATTTCGCGTGGTGCCCCTAACATTTGAATAAATTTCGCCTCGCGTCCTCCGGGGTTAAATTTAACAGATTTAGCGTGTCTCCGTCAGTATTGAAATAAAAAAAGAAAAGAAAGAAAGGTGAAAAGAAGACCAACGAAAGAAGCCACCCGGTGCACTGAGAAGCGATCGACGAAGGGAGGTGGACCGAATTGGAGTGGAGTCCGGCGAACCCAAGGTGGACCGGACTGGAGTGGTGACTGAGCACGGCGTCACGGTGTCGAAGGTACTTCTGCCCCTTACCTTCTTCGAAATTAGGGTTTGGAGTCTTTTTTCATGGTATGGTTATTCGTAGAACCATGACTAATTGGGACTGCTCGAGTAGTTATTAGTAGAACCATGACTAATTGGGACTGCTCAAGTGATGACTAATTTAGGGTTCGAATTGGGGCTTTGAATTATTGTTTATTGAGTTGTTAGTGCAGTTGATGTTCTTGTTTGTGGTTAAAATTCGAGATTTGAATTCGTGTTAGGGTTCATTCATTTTGAAAACGCAATAAAACTTGTCTGTAGTCAGCTGATGTTCCTGGTTAGTCATAGAGGGAAAAAATTTGTCTGCAATGAAACTTGTTTGCAATGTAACTTGTCTGCAATGAAACTTGGTTTGTGTATGAGTGAGTTTTTGTGCTTTAAAAGGCTTGACTAGAATGTGATTGGCAGGTGGGTTTGGTGTACGAGCAGTATATCGACTTCAGGGTCGAGTATATCACCGACATGTAATGCCAATGGAGAAATGAAAGTAGGAGAGAGCGGACTAGAGAAGAAGATTACAAGCCTGAGAGAGAAGAAGAAGATGATTCAATTGGATGTTCGGTTGAATCTGAAAATTGAATATTAAAGAATGAAAATTATACTTTGAAGCTGAAAAATAGACAGGCGTTATACTTCTAGATTGTAATTGTTGTTTATGTATTATATTAGGAGTTTGCAGGTTGAACACGTAAGTCTCCTATTGTAATTGTGGATTGTTAATGGTTAATTTAAGGAGTTTCAAACAAATGGCTGATTTGATTTGATTTTTGTGGCTTTTAGATCAAGTTCTGATGTACACTTTGGCCAATTGAATTTACATTAATAGGCCTTTTATAGTTTGTTGCTGCTGATTTTTTTTTTGGTATGTTAATTATTTGTTGTTGTTGCTATAGTTCCAGGAGCTTAAAGTTGCATAATTTTAGTATGCTATTTGCTGCTGCTGCTATAGTTTTAAGTATGCTATTTTGGTCCTGATTTTTGGTGGCTTATTTGATGATTTTTAGTACGCTATTTGCAGAATTTACACTTGTGGCTTTTTTGTTGTTGATTTTTTGTGGCTTTTTTGCTGCTGCTATAATTTCAGTATGCAAGTTGCAAGAAGCTTAAAGTTGTATAACTATTGTCATGGAAGTTTTAAAAGCCTACGTGGGATTTGAACCCACATCTTTGTGTAAGAGCACACATCGCTCTACCTTTTGAGCTAATAGGCTTGAAAATTATTAGATATAGGAAACATAAACATTTACGCACAATGCAAGATGTATATCCGAGCTTACTTTAATGCCCAGGTGGGTTGTATCTTGCCTTCTGCAGTGAAAAATTCAGATGAGGATATCAGAGCTTACTTAAATCTTAGTTTCACTTGTATATTGATGTTTGTTTACAGATAAATCAATTCAGCTATGAAAATGTAGTTGTTAAGTGTATAGCAATGTAGTAGTTCAACTGTAAAATGTTGTGTAAATCTATAGCATTCAACTGCAAAGATGCTTCAATGAATTCTTGCCCATTAAATGGGATGCAGATATGAAATTAGTTATTAAAAATGCAACTATAATGAATTAGAATTCAGCTGTAATTAAAATTCAGCAATACAAATTCATCTTTCAGCAGTGAAAATGCATCTTTGTGTTGTAAACAAAAATCATATACTGTATAAAATTCAGCTATAAAAAATGCATCTTTCAGACATGAAAATGCATCTTTGTGCTGCAAACAAATATCAGGCATATAAAAGAATTGAGAAATTTAACAAAATTAGCCAACTAATTGGGAAATCAAATATATCAGCATTCACCTGGCTGAATTCCTACAACTCTCCTCCACCTATGTTCACTTCAATTTCAAAACTCACTCTAATAATCAAAAGAAACGCCATAAATTTGGGAAATTTAACAAAGTTAGCCAAGCCAATTAACAGTAGCAACTGCAATCCCAAATAGACAGATTAAATCTCCAGCACCTTCAAATTTACAGATTAGCACAAGCAAAAGGTTTTGACAGAAAACAACATTGTGGGCATTTCCCTTCGAAACCCCCAAAAGCGAAATAACCAAACCCCAAATTAGAAACCCTAATTTTTAAAAAAATTCAACTACATAACTTCTTCATTTCGGTCGGACTCCGCCTCTCCTCTCCTTGCTTGGTCGGCGGCCTCCACGTCCAGGCAGCATCGCCTCCTCTCTCAGCCGCCTCCTTGAGTCGCCTCTAAGTTGCGATTTCGCTCTCACCGAGTCACCGGTGTCGAAGTACCTTCGACACCGCGACGCAGTGCTCAGTCACCATTCCAGTCCGGTCCACCTTGGATTCGCCGGACTCCACTCCAACTCGGCCCACCTCCCTTCGTCGATCGCATCTCAGTGCACCGGGTGGCTTCTTTCGTTCGTCTTCTTTTCACCTTTCTTTCTTTTACTTTTTTTTATTTCAATACTGACGGAGACACGCTAAATCTGTTAAATTTAACCCCGGAGGGCGCGAGGCGAAATCTATCCAAATGTCAGGGGCACCACGCGAAATATGTAAATCTTTTGTATACCCGGCGAAAATTGCTATATCACGAGGGTACCTCGCGAAATTTCCGTAAAAAAAATATTTATACTGATTTGGGTTGTTTTAAAATTTGTCAATTGCAGTGAATAATGTTTCACATACTACCGAATAATTTTCTATTTTCTTTTTCCATCGAATTTCGAAACAAAACTTATCAATTTCACTGAATAATTTGTCATATGCTACCGAATAATGTTTTGATTTTTGTCCATCAATTTAAGATAAAAGAAAACCGAAATCTATCAATAATACTTAAGATTTATACGAATAATGCTCCATATTTCGCCGAATAAAATTTCACATTTCACCTGAACGTCTCATAGTTAATGTGTTAAGATTAAAAAAATGACTTATATAAACGAATAATCATTAGAGATTCACCGAATAATGCTTCATGTGTACACGAATAAAAGTAATCATCTTACATTTCCCTACCCAATTTGCGATATTCTAAAGAATAATCATGCAAATTTTTTTGACAATTGTCTTAAATATTCTTTAGGGATTCACCGAATAATATTCCCCAATGCTTGTATTCACCGTCGAAGGAGGCTCGTCCTAAATCTTCGCGTTCTCCATCTGAACTCGTGATGAACCATTTTGTACAGGAATCAAAAGTCATAAAAAAGCAAAATGGCTTGAATTGGAAATCAGTGCAACAAAACTGGATCTCATCATCCAAGAAACGCAACAACAATTATACTCAAAATAAAATAAAGTTTGAATTGGAAATCAGTGCAACAAAATGGCTTGAATTCAACAAGGGAAGAGGATGAAATTAAACAAAACTTTTGAAATTAAAACTAAATAGAAAAGTTGTATAATATATGGGCAATTGGTCAACATTTCTCAGGCCATAAAAACGTTCTGGATGGCTAAATCTACATAAAAATCTAAGCTTGAATCACATTATGAAGTAATCACAAATCAATTTCCAAAAAAACACAGCCAAACGGGGGAAATTGAATCAACATTATGAAGGAATCACAAGGACAGCAAAATCTAAAGCATCGGAAACCAGTAACAGCTAGAGACGATGGAGGATGCTTACACATCCGACGCTTTGAGCATGCCTTTGTGGGAGGGAGGGAGGGCGACAACGAGAGAGCCCGAGAGCAAGCAGCCCCTTCCGGCGACCTAGACCGAGAGGAAGCAGCCCCCGTTGTGAGGCAGTGTTGAAGTCGGAATCGACCCTCGCACCGCCTCTTTTGGGGTTTGGAAAAAAAAATAAAAAATAATTTATATATATATAAGTTTTGTAATAAGTAAAACTAGAATGAATATAGAATCAATTAGTCTATTTAGCTTAGTTGGTTGGTGGGAAGGAAGAAAACTAACATTAAACCAAAGGTTAGGGGTTCAAGTCCCAATAGCCTTATTTTTTAAAACAAATTTCACCTCCCTAAAAATAACTTTTTTATTATTTGTTCAACTTACATCCCACTTTCGTTGTTTCTACCCCTTATTTAATTATATTCCCACTTCCCGATTTTCCTATTATATACAAATTATCTAGTTATCACTAATTAAACCCCATAAAATTGGTGAAATTAGCCTCTTTTTTTTAAAAAAAATTTCGCCTCCCTCAAAAAAGTTTTTTTAATTCTTTGTTCAACTTGCACCTACTCTCTATGTTTCTACCCCCTTATTTAATTATGTTCCCACTTCTCGAGCTCCCTACTATATACAAATTATCTAGCTATAAACTAATTAAACCCCATAAAATTGGTGAAATTATGATTTGATTATGAGAATAAATTTTGTGAAATTTTCATTAGAGTTTTGATTTTGAGAATAAATTTTGTGTTTTAATTATTGTGTATGTGATTTTGAGAATGAAATTTATGAATTGAATTTGTGAAGCTTTATGCAATATTATTTGTATTTTCGTAACCTACATATTCAAATCACAATTTCTATCATGTCTTTGGGAACCAAAGATATTACGGAGTATAAAGTTGGTGAGTTTACAATCCTAGCTAATATGCAAAAGCTTTGAATTTAACATGATTGAATTTTGATAAGTTTACACTCCTAAATATGACAAATGCCTGAATTTTCAATGAATGACGAGAAACAACTATCATAACAACAAAGCAAATGTAAGCCTACTTTTCTATAATCCAATGCTAAGTTGAAAATCATAGCTTAGGTAAAGAAGTTTATTTAAGGCCAATGTACACACTAGAAAATTTCGCCCCACCTTTCGAAGGATCCTGCGGCCGCCACTGGCCTCACCCCAACTCCGATTCGAGATCCACCCTCGCACCAACCAAAGGCAGACTACTACTCCTCGAACCCCGTCCACCGGCTTGACACGCCTAGCACCGCCAAGAAAGCCAACCCTATCACCACCTGGCCCCAACTCCGATTCGCCTCCGCCTCTGCTTCATCCAAACTCCAAGCGATGAAGAAGAGAAAATTGGGATATAGGGTTTTATTTCCACACCAATCCACACGCGCCCCACGCCCTCAATTCTTTCACTGTGGGTTGGTTTTCAATTTTTTTTTAATCACTGGACACGTGGTGAAATCCTGTTCGTTCATTCTATTTCGATCAACGGCCCACAAGTGTGCACAAGGTATACCCTAAGAGGTTTGCACAATTTATCTATTATATATATATATATATATATATATATATATATATATAGTTAAAGGTTCAAATGAAAATGGGGTTTAAAATGAAAAAAACTCTTATAAGGAAAATGGGCATATTTCACGGGTCTTTGGGCGCGGATCCTAATAACCCGATCCGAATCCGTTCCTCTTTCGTCTTCATCCTCCAAATCCCCTTTCGCTCCGTTCAATCCCTCGCCTCCCAGATCCCCCTCCGTCTTCATCCTCCAGCCTCTCATCTCAACCCCTCGCCTCCCAGATCCCCTTGCTCCTCTATTCTTTCTGGATCAGCGCCCGAGCTCTCCTGTCGGCCTCTTCTCCCCCTTCTCTCGGTACAGTCTCCTTGCCGCTCGTGACCTCCAGGTCGGGATGAAGAGGAAGCGGAGGAGGACGCACAAAGACGCCGCCTGACCCCTGGCGATCGGATCCATGGCTATCGATGCCGGATTCCGACCCTCGTCCTGCGATTGGCGATTGCAAAGAGATGAAATCAATTTCAGATAAGTGAATTTCACGATCCCCAAATCAAATTCAACTAAATGATTTAGTTTCCTAGGATGTTGTTTTAGGGAAATTGATAGCTTCAGCTTCATCCAGGATGTTGTTTCTCAAATTGAATTCGATAGAGAGAGCGAGTTGCTTTTCTGGTGTTTTTTTGTTCCTCAACTGCTTTGAAGATTTTCCTATCTCCGGTCTCTGATGATGTGTTAGATATCGCTGTTCATTACAAGCTAATGTTTAATTTGAGAAGTGAAGACTGCCTTTCGGCCACCATTGTTGAAATTGAATTTCAAAGATTTACAAGCTTAAGGCTTGATGTTATCAGGGAGATAGCTAACCACAAAGCAGTGTATGTGATAAAAGATTCTGAATTTTGGTGGCCGATAGATAGAAATTCGATTAAACTGAAATCAAGAAACTGAAACTAACTTGCTTGATAGCAGTAGGAATACTGTCCAACATCTTTTCATTCCTTTCTCCACTCAACAGCATCAAGCCATCAATCGATTAAACTAGAGCCTCAAAAAACCCTTTTAAAATCTAAAGAGATTTACGGGAATGAACAAAAAAACAGTATGATTAGCAACAACCAGCAGCACATGCGCATTCAGATACAAATTGTAGAATATGGATTTCACAAGAAAGATCCTCATCTGCTCTCCTAAAAAAACTTCAGAACCTCAAGGTTGCTGCATAGTGTAGCTTGATACTTGCTTTGCATTATTTGACTAACACGTAAACTGATAATATAGCATAGTGTATCTTTGCATTGTTTTACTAACATATAAACCACAATCGATGTCTGATGTTGTTAATTTCTCATCAGCTTTCTCATCAACAAGCAATCAGGAAGTTGAAATATAGCAAGACAGAGGCAGCCTCCTAGACACCGCCTCAACGCCTCCCTAGAGCCACTGATGAAGGATGACCCCATTTAATTTAGCTTCCTCTTAACAACCTTGTTTGCCTCAAATTTATCAAAAATCTTCAGGCCGAATAGCTTTTGTACAAGCTGCTAGACAAAAGAAAAAATGCACAATGTCGTTGGAGTAGGTTCGGCAGGGATCATAAGTACTATGCTTAGCCTTATGGTTTTGATGAGAGGTTGAGCTAGCTATGGAGCTGTCAAGGAGGGATTTTATGCTGAATTTTCCACTTCAACGGCATGATTTCAAGGGCTAGATTAGAGGAAACTTTCATATAATTTACCATTGTGTTAGCCTATTGCATTGCAAGGTGCGCGAAATCATAGGTGCTTTCGAGAACCTGTAGTCCGTCCTTGGAACCTAGGCAGAGCAAAATTCCTATCTAATATAATGTGCAATTTTAGTTTGATAAAGTGCATAACTAAGGTGATAAAGTGCAAGAATAAAATGATGAAGTGTATGGATAAGATTATGAAGTGCACAATTAAGATTATAAAATGCATAAATGAGATTATAAAGTGCAAGAATAAAACGATGAAGTGTATGAATAATAATAAAGTGAATGAATAAGATTATGAAGTGCAACAATAAAATCATTAAGTTTATGATTAAGATTATGAAGTGCACAATTAAGATTATAAAGTGCATAAATAAAATGATGAAGTGCATGAATAAGATTATGAAGTGCACAATTAAGATTATAAAGTGTATAAATAAAATGATGAAGTGCATGAATAAGATTATGAAGTGCACAATTAAGATTATAAAGTGCATAAATAAAATGATGAAGTGCATGAATAAGATTATGAAGTGCACAATTAAGATTATAAAGTGCATAAATAAAATAATGAATTGTATGAATAATAGAAAGTAATTTCCACCTAAAATAAAAACTTATCTGTTCATATTTAAGAGAAACATGGACATGGTTCAAAATTTAAATTGCACAATTAAGATTATAAAGTTCATAAATAAAATAATAAAGTGCAAGAATAAAACGATGAAGTATATAAATAATAATATGAAGTGCATGAATAAGATTATGAAGTGCACAATTAAGATTATAAAGTGCAAAAATAAAATGATAAAGTGCAACAATTTCAAAGGCTTTATTAATGGTTTTGAAATTGAGCTTCTTCTTTACACTATAGAACTTTTGTGATGAATTAGAGGTTGCAGATACAACTGTTCAGATTTAGATTAAAATTATGCACACAACAATTACTAAAAAAGAATGAAGGAATCTGACAAATTTTATCTCAATAAATTTTGCAAAATTAAGATAAAATTGTGCAAATTTAGAATACAAGTGTGCAAAAGTAATATTCAATTATATGATGAGCTAAAAATGTCCGTTTTCAATTAAAACAAATCCATACGTTCTTCTATAGAGCACCAGTTCAAGTAGTTTCAAATTCTAAACCTTTCTAAAAAGGTTATCTACCTTTTCGTTCATAAAATTTAGCCTAAAACAAGCACTGCATTCCCTCTTGCTGCAGCTGTCATATGAAAGAGAGAGAAAAGTGCTTGGTTTCAATAAAAAAAAAACTTCGTAACTTCTTTCATAGAGCACCAATTCACGTGGTTCCAAATCCTATAACTTTCTAAAAAGGTTCTCTATTTTTTCATTCATAAAAGTTGGCCTAAAATGAGCCATGGATTATTTTTACTTCTGCTGTCATATGAAGGAGAGAAAAAGTGCCCGATTTTGATTAAAAAAAATTCATAACTTCTTCTATATAGCATCAATTTGAACGGTTTCAAGTCCCATGGTTTCTAAAAAGGTTATCTACATTTTCCTTTATAAAATTTGGTTTTAGATGAACCATGATTTTTTTGTTGCCGCTGCTGTCATAAGAAGGGGAGGAAAAAGTGTTCGGTTTCGATAAAAAAATCCATAACTTCTTCCATAGAGCACCGATTCGAGTTCAAATCCCACAACTTTCTAAAATGCTTATCTAACTTTTCCTTGATAAAATTTGGCATGAAATAAGCTCTGAGTTTTTTTTTCTGCTGCTGTCATACAGATTAATGAAAAAAAATCAGATTTCAGATTTTTGTAAAAATTATATTTCTGAAAAAAAATATTTTAAAAATGTTTTAGAAAATGTTATTTTATAATACATATGTGCATAGTTTTGGTGTTGTTTTCCTGTATTTTTAAATATGTTTTAGAAAATGTTATCTTTACACACTTGCTTTCTAAAATTGCACTAATATTATGTTATTTTTGCACCTTTGAATGTTATAGGGTAAGGTACAAATATTCAATGATGTTCCAGCGGTGTTACAAGTGAGGATTATGCTAAAGATCATTGCCTTGTTTCTGCAAAACTTTATGCATTAAATCTGTTCTTGTATTTTCAGGTTATTTACATGTCATATCCAAAGTGATGCATCTATGGTACCTACACATGATCTTGCAACTGCGAGTGTTGTTGGAGTCTGCACAACAACATAAATAAGCGAAATGTGCAATCAAATCTAATAACATTAGTTATTGAGACTAAAAAGGCTAAGTAAATTTCGTTAAAACCTTCTATTTGAGCTTCTAGAATTAAAGTGCATAAATAAGATAAAAAAGTTCATAAATAAAATGATTAGGTGCACGAATAACAATAGATCTAAACTTTGGACATTGAAACAATAGATAGATCCAGGTGGAGTCGAACCACCAACCTCCTGAACAATAATTGTTTAGGCGCTCATTCCTAATGGAGCTTATGGATCTTAATTCAAGTAACAAGCTAACCCAAATATGGACAAGCTAATAACATTTGAGTTCTAAAAATGCACTTTTTAGTTTTATATTTGCACTTTTTCAAACTAAAATTGCACATTTAAGTTCTAAAATTAGCACAAACGGTCCATGGAGGCAGATTCTGTCAGAGATCTTTGTTGGTATGAAAAAGGGAAGAAGAGAACAATCAAACTCATTTCTTCACATATTCTTCCCTTTATTCAAATGCAGAAACTAAACATCAATATAGAAGCCTGGCTCATTGAGAAGAATTCAAATAAAGTCTTAACAAATCCCAACTAAGCACAACAATGTTTAGTTAAACATAAAAAAAACAATCAACTGAAAAGATAAAAAAAAAATGAACTGAACAATGTGCCACAGATGCCCCCTAATCTGCAAAAGTGCAAGTAGCATCAAATGCCCGTGAAAAGCACAATAAAAGTCATCTTTTCGATAAAAAAAAAAACCCAGCTGCAATGGTGTACAACAGCAGCGATAAACCAGCTGCAATTGGTATATTTTTTAGCAGCAATGATCAAGTTAATTCCAACTTACAAGTACCTAACAACAAATTGGAAACCAATTAACACATAACCACAACAAACTTTCCTAGAAATGGGGAAAATCAACAAATTCACACAAATCTAGCTGCATTATGAAAGCTAATGTTTGATTTCAAGAAGCATGTTTCCAACAATAATAATCACAGAGTTTCTTGGAATGTATATCATCCAATACTAATGTATATCAACGGAGAAGGAGAAGGAGACGATGAATCTTCCAATAATACAGTGACAAAATTAGACATATGGTAACCTGCACTTTGCAGGCTCGACAAAGCAACCATGAAAACACTACCTTCCCAAGTTTTCATCCCAAACAATGGTTCTGAACCCAATTGGTCAATTGGGAAATGATTCACTTAAATTTCATTCACTCTCCTAGAACTGAATTTCAAAAATTGAATTCCAAGGAGGCCAATTTTGGAGGAACTGCACAATTCTTTCATATCAGTGTATCACTACACAGCAATGAGCACAAGAGATGGAATTGTATATGAATTCAAAGAAAACGAAAATATAGCATTAAGAAAACAATCTCCCGGGAGGAAGATACAGATAGAGGGAGGCCAATTTCAAAAATTGAATTCCAAGGAGGCCAATTTCAGTTTGCTCACATTTTTACCTCCCAACAAGTATGACAGATAGAGGGAGGAATAGATCGAGAACACAAAGTTGAATAAAGCAAAAGTTGAAGAACATAATCGCAAAAGAGATGCACCTGAGCTGCGATTTGGCAAGGGAGACGCCTGATGTTGGACAATCGGCAAGTCGAAAGCTCCAACAGAGACCTGCAAGTAAGCCACGAGAACATTAAGACAACAAAGAAGATCCCTAAAGCAGTCAAAGTTGTCCAAATCGAAAGCTTTGCACAAAACCAGAGAAGAAAAGCATCACAAGTCACCCCTCCTCGTTGTCCATGTCCAGGCTGATTCCGCCGTAGCCATTGTCGATGCTAACGATCCCAACTCCGAATTTCCAATTTCGCTTGACATTTGCACCGCATTAATCCGAGTTAGGGTTCAGGACATCCTCCATTGATCCATTGGAGAGAGAGAGGAAAGGCACGAGGGTGAAGGATTTCACTCTGGAATGAGCTATGGAATGAGCGCAGGGCTTGTGAGGAGGAAGGTACGAGGGGAAAACCTCCGGTTGAAGAACCCCAAGCCCTAAAACATTAGCTGCTTGAGAACGAAGCCAAAGAGAACAGCGAGAAGGACGAAGCCCTAAGCATTGTCTGTTCGGGATCGGAGGATGGGGCTCCGGGACCTAGCGTCGGCGGATGGGGATGTCGGAGGGAGGGCTGCTAGAGGATGGGAATTCGGGAGGGAAGGAGCAGCCGCGGAGGGTCGGTGGGCTTCTCCCTTTTGTTCAGCGTTTTTTTGTTTTTGTTTTTGCCGGTTCAACCCGGTTCGATTTTTTAAATGGCAAAACTCCATTTTCACTTTAAGCAAATTTTTCATCTTAAACCCCATTTTCACTTTAACCTCACCATATATATATATATATATATATATATATTACGTACACAATTAAAAAGAGCTTGATGTTGTAAGTTGTACGTATATATATCTCATAGTTATTGTTTTTATTTTATTTTAAAAATGAATAATTAATATTATTTATTATATATATATATATTAATTTTAATATAAAAAAGCGGATACTCGTTATGGGCCTAGCGGTCCTTAACGGATTGATTGGTCTGTCCAATCCCGCACCAACTGCAGGCGCTGGCTGGACCTAGCAACTCGGGTGGGCTTTTTCCATGTCCAAGCCCATCCTCTAATGCGGGCGAACGGGGCGGACCGAGCGGACCTACCCGCGTTTGCCAGAGCCGAGGTCTAGATAAAATATGCTAAAAGGAAAGAAAAGGGGGCCCACGCCTTTAGCCCATTCATCATCTTCAACCTCCTTCCTCGGTTTTCTTCTCTCGCCGGCGCTCGCTCTCTTCCGCTTCGCCGGCGCTCGCAACCCTTCTCTTGCAGTCGGCTCTTGCCTTCCCATGCTTGCACTCACTCTCCTCTGTCGGGCTCACTCGGGCTCACTCTCTCTAACTCGAAGCTCTTGTGATTGACCTCTCATCTCCCTCGCGGATCTCGCCCCTCGACGGAGCTCTCGCTCCTTCATTCCTCTCTCTTCTCGCTCCCCAGGATATCCCAAGTGATAAGGGACAAAGAAAACACAGGAAACCGAACAAACGGGACTCGAAAGGGAGTTAGGGTGCTCAACTGCTCACCGAGCGGAGTCGGACGTGGTGGCTCGTCGGAGCTGTGCAGGGGCTCGTCGGAGGCTCGATACGGACTTTTTTGGCCTAGGTCAAATATAGGAGGTCAAAAGGTGGATTTTTATCGAGTTTTAGAGTGAAAGGAATGAGGAAGGGAGATTACCGAGTTCGATTCGCGAAACAGGGGAGAAGGAAGGCAATGGTGGCGGCTCCGGGGGCTGATTCTGGGCACCTCTGGCTTCCGTGGTCGTTGAGGGAGGTGCTGCTGGAGCGGGTGGCTAGACTGCTACTGCTTCAACCGAGGAGAAGATGGAAGGAGAGGAGTAGGATCGAATGAAGAGCTGGGCTGATGTTGTCGAAAGGGGGGAGCTTGGATTAGAAATGGGGAAGAAGGAAACAAGTAGAGGAAGGCAATGGAGGAGTGTGAGTGCTGAGTTGAAATCAATGAGGATGAGGGAGTGTTGTGAGCCAAAATCAGTGCAAAGGGGAACATGGGGTTGGGTTTGAGTTTCTTCATGAACAACAGGGGTTTGAGGGTTGAAAACAGTGAAAGGGAGAATGAGGCAAGGGGTGTGGGATTGAATTTGAAAATGAATCAGATGAAGATGTTGGGGAAATCAAATTCTGAAACAATGGCGTGGCTGGTGTTTGGAGACAATACCATGAGAAGCAAAGGGGTGTGGGAGAAGAGAAGTGAGATGTGTGTATGATAGGCATAATTTGGTAAAGAAACAAAGAGGGGAAATCAGGGAAGGGATTTGGTCTGTAACATCCGAATCACAAAGGGGAAGGGGGAAGGAGATAAACAAAGTGGTCACCAAATGATGAATTTAAAATACCCGAAAATTAAAACTGAAACCCGCTCTCGATCTTATTCCGACTTAATCAAAATAAACTTTAAAATTTTCCAATCCGAATTAAATAATGAAATCCGAGCAACATTTCCCAATTCTTGGTATATGAAAGAAGGAAAAAAAAAATTTATTTTGCATAAATTTCAAAATTTTGCTAATCCACTTTAAAAGTTTCGAGTTCAATTAAATTGAGGATGATTTTTCTTAAAATATCTGATTTAAATTCATTTTTCTGAAAATTAAGATTTGAAAATCCGGGCCTTTACATGCTTGACTAGCCTGATGTTATCATATGTGTGACTAATAGCATAACTTGTGGTGATTTATTATGCGAGGTTAGATAATTATGATGAGGAATATATAATTATATGCTAAGTAAGAATATGAGATGATAGCATGCAATTGGCTAAGTATGAATTGGAATTGTCTTAAGTTGATGAGTTGGCGAATTATATTGAATATGGTACGAGATGTTGAGATGATGGATTACGAGATAAAGTTGAGACGATGAAAATGATGATGTAATGATTATTGTATTAAGTTGTGAAGTTTGTGTGATAATTCTATCCTTTGTGGGCCCTAGAGATAGACTCATTCATGTACTTGTACTTGTTAGGTGACCATCGATGAAGTATTGGATTACTTATTTCCTGGTTGATTGCCTTTTGCTGTTCTGCGGTACCAGGTAAGTCTCTTCGGAGTTACTCAGATTGATAGAGAGATATTTCCTGCTTTATGTGCATGATATACTAGGTGCTTGCATTCATGATCAACATGCCATGTAGCATCATGCTAAGTTGCATTGACCATTGAGCATTCTATTTCTTTATGCGTATGTAAACAGAACGATCGTTATCTATGAAGTAACTAGAGTCTTTGCTAAGGTCATAGGACGACCCAGTCTCATCGGGTCTCATCCTGAGTCATTCGAGTCATATGGCACCACCTTTACATATATTGCGAGCATGAGTATTATGAGAATGATTATGAGAGTTGTATGCGGGCTTTATATATGATCATTGGTCGAGCTTGCGGGCTGATTCGATTATAATGGAATGGAATGCATTCATGAGCTGGCCGGTCTCCGCCCTATTGGGAAGGGGTGAAGGTAGGAGAGAGATATACTATATGGTATTTTGTGTTAAGGCCTTATTATTATTATTATTATTATTATTATTATTATTATTATTATTATTATTATGCACTTGAGTTTAGGAGCATGTTAGTGTGTTAATATTTCATCTTGCATCTAGAAGCATCTTTATAAGGTATAGCGTTTATGTGTACTTAGGGCAGCGGATGTAGCAGGTGGGCATCATTCTGATCCCGATCACCATTAATGTTTTAGGTACTATTATTATCATGTTTGTTCCATTGGTACTGCTTGACTAACGCGCAAGTCCTTTTGTTTGGCGGAAAGTCAGTGTCGGAGGGTTTGACTTTCAGACTTTGACTATGTTTCTAGACTTATGCTATTAGACTCCGTTTTGACCAGGCTCTGCCGTGGCACCCCTTTTCTATCATACTTTACTTCCGTTTTTGTATGACTATGAGTTTCCATGCTTAGACTTACGACAGGTACAGGGGACTTCCATGGGGATTCCAACGATCCCTTCGAATTTTGGGTATGAAATCCCAGTTTAAAATGTTATACTAGGTATTCAAACCTTCAACCTGTACTCGGGGCACAAGATCCTAACGAGGGGTTTCATCCCTCGAAACGTAACTTGGGAATCATAATCCCGGGCCGTTACAAAGGTGGTATCAGAGCCGGGTTTGGAAACCGTGTATGATAGGTTGAAGTGGTTTTGAAAATGGTCCAAGGTTTTCAAATGGTTTTTAAAATGTTTTTGAGAGGGAAAAATGAATTTAATTGGACCTAGATCGATCAATTAGGAAGGCAATCTCTTGGGGAAAGACTATGTGATAGGCATCCCTTATGGATGTAGAATTCGGGGAAGGTAGACAAAATACTAGCTTTCTTTCACATGTAGATTTTGAAGACTCCAAGGAGCCCGAGGGTTGGAGTAGCTTGGGTTAGGAGACTGTGAGGTATTTGCCTCTCCGGTCGGCCGTCCCTCGAAGGACGGCGTCATAGATCATCTCTGTGATTGTATGCATTATATCCAATTGGGCCCGAGGGTGTTCCTCCTCGAAAAGGATCATATTAATTCTGTTGATTGCTTCCGTGCTAAGTGCTATTGTGCTTAGGATAGATAGCTAATTAGTATGCCTTAACTTGAACATGTAAATAACTGAATGAGTGAACGGGATAGCGGGAGGAAACCTTGTTCTTATGTAATCGGAATTCCCATCTTGTTAGAATAGACCTTCCATAATTCAAACCCCTTGACGATTTTGACTTTGTCATGTGTCCCACCAAAACATTTAGGCATGTTGGCGAGGGTCGAGGAGCGTTCGCTCTCCCCGTTTTGAGTCCTACTTGGTATCCCACCATCTATGCTTCTATCGAGTCTCGTACATGAGGTTGGTGTCTTCCATGGGAAATTTAGGTTGGTCAACAAAATACCTTCGAAAATCATGTCGGATGTGAAGGTTACCTGAGTATGCTAGTGGGGGTGAGGATTGAAATAGTTTTGCATTAGAAGTGAGTTGTCTTAAGGAGTCATCCCTTTCGATCCCCGTAATGGCCAACCATATCTTCTTGCCACAAGAGTCTAAATTCGAGTTCTACCCTCACCTCTCGGAAACAGCATGAATATCCTTGTGTCCTACCAAGCGAGTCATACTAGCGTCCCACGGGGAAACAGGGTGATGAGTCAGTCAATGCCCTTGGAAAATTCTGTCGGTTATAGTAGAAGCCATTCTTGTCATTGCATGACATAGTATATTGAAGTACTTCAACATGACTTGCCTGGTATCTTGCATGATTGCACTTATGAGAGGATGTATGTGCCATGTGTATGGGATTCCCATGATTATTGTCTTTCTATGAATTAGGTCCATGATAGTGTGGTCAACCCTCTTGTATGTCTGATATGTGAGATGAATGTTTTAGCATGCTAACTTAATTTAATTGGACCTCGTTGACTGTGTACATGTTTAATGAGCATTGCTAGTATCATGTAGGACATATACCTCCCAATTTTGAACCCTCGTGTGATTATGTGTCGTCCTTGTCTTACTATGTGAATATGGATGTATGTGATGTGATAGTTGTTGTATCACCCCTGCATGAACTGACCATACTCTTAGCATGATTTTAAGGTACATCTTAGCATGCTTGCCTCGACCCTGCAATATTATGACCTGCTTACATGTGTATCTAAATGAGTGATAAGTCGTAAATGTGATATCCTGTGATGTTTGCTAGGTTTTGCATAACTTATTCCATATATGTCCCATGTCAGTTTGTGCATACAAGTTCTTAGTCTGTCAAGCATGATTGGTGAATGAAATGATAGGTTGTTAGCTTGTTTTGTGTATGTGGAAAGTTGATTATATGAGCATGACATGGACGCCTAAATCGCCATTCGTTGAGATAGGTGCATACTAGTTTGAAATAATGTGGTAATATCTTGTGATTTTTATGTGTTTGCGTGCCGCAATTATAACTTCATGGGATACCCTAAGGGCATCGTTGTAACTTTCGGGTTGGGATCTTATCCTTGGCCTCGTCATCCATAGTTGTGGTCCATGTCCAAACCCTTTAAGGAAGCTGTGTTATCTGCCTTTGCCTCTCCCCTATCTCCGTAACTTCTAACCCTTGTGATCCCCTGATGAGCGTCGACATGGAACAAAAAACTAACGGCCAAGTGGCACTGAAGCGGCGCAGCGGAAGAGTGGTGGGTCTATGACCCATAGACTCCAGGGACGACGTCACCGATGGCAAGAAGGACGGATACGCTTCAAAGATGGCAGTCATTGATACGATCCTCATGAGTAGGAAGGGCCTTCTTCATTGGAATTATGGTTTTCCTATGCTAATTGGAAGTGATGTTGTGCGATAAGCATAGAACTGACATAACTGGATTTGTGATGACTGATGTGCCGAGCTGGTAGTGAGTGATTGCCTGATTATCTTGTATCTATGATGATGTGCCTTGATGCTTGAGTATACTGACGTGCCAGTAAGTAAGGTATGAGGTATATATATTAGACATTTCATCTTTTGGGAACATGGGACATGAGTTTCTTCGGTAAGCTAGGTCAGAAAGTGGCAGGTGAGTTTGAGGTCTTTGTATTCGGTCGTTGGTTATGCGCGAAGAATGCATTAGTAGTTATTGGGATTTTCAGCTGAGCTTCCGGATAGGTCTTAGGTGTGAAGTAGGGTTAGGATGGCAAGATTTCGAGGGAGAGGGCCTAGCTAGAAGTAGTAGTGTAGAAAGGATGAGTGTAGGGTAGTGTAGGCGGTTAGCGTAAGAGCGTAGTTGGCTTAAGGCTAGGCTAGTTCATTAGGATGATCTTGAGAGTAGGTGTGGGTGGAGGTAGTTAGGATATTTCTAGAAGTGGATAGGTGAGCTAGGAGTTGATCGGGGGATTCTTGAGGGGAAGTGTGGTGTCCATGTATTCTAGGAGCGGATCGTAGGTGGCGATGAGGATGATCAACTAAGGATTGTCTAAGGAATCGTAAGTGTTGGGACTAGAATGTATGTGATGTGATTAGGAGCGATTTTGGTAAAGGATGGGGTTGAGTAATTGCTAAGGATGAGTAGTTTAGGGTTTCTCGGGAAATCAACGATTTTGTTCATATCAGGATTGTATGCTTGGCGAAGTCGTGAGCGGAGGATTGCGTTGTTTGAGGATTCTAGCATAGGGAAGGAATCAAAATTGATGTGTGGAGATTATTTTCGCTTTTAAGGTATTTGAGGATGTAAGATTAATCTTCGAGGAAAGGCTGGTAACTAGGCAATGATGTTGTTAAGATTCTAGTAAGACTATGGGCATTGAGAACGCTAGAGGAAGAAGGATTTTAGGAGGTTTGGCAAATTTGTTGTACTTGGGAAAACTCAGAGGAGGATGTCATAAGAATTCTGTAGGAATGGTGATCAGTACATAAGGGCTTGATTGGTAGAGATTTCGCAGTTTGAGAAGCGTGATCTGAGGCAAATTAGGAACATGCGGAGTTGATGAGACTAGTCCGGGTGGAGGATGTTGGGAATTCTATAGGTTGGAGGATTGCGAGAAAGTTGGTCAGGGTGCAATCTTATGGGAAATTTGAGCTAGGGTGGCATAAGGTTTCCTCGGGGAGAATGGTCGTAGTTAAGGAGTGGTAGCTTGAGGTAATTTCGGAAAATGCCGGGGAGAAGATCTAGAGTAGGTCGGCTTATGGAGTCATGAGTGGTTCAGGTTCGTGAGTTTCAAAACAGGAGGAGTAGGTAGAATCAGTGGTTGGTCTTTGAGGATAGGCGCGGGTGATGAGGAGCTTGGTGATTCATGGTTGAAAGTTAGCACTAGATGGGTTTCTGCGTTAGAGTTGGTCAAGAGTGGGCAGTTAAGTAGATTCTAGCTGGGTAAGATGCTCGTGTTGGTTGAGGTTCAAGTGTGGCCTAGGAGGTGAGTCCTTGTTGGTAAGGTTGAGTATTAGGATGAGAGCATTGGGTGTGAGACGATCAGTATGAGTTGGGTTCTTAGAGGTGGATGGCTAGTGAGAGTGATTAGTTTTGATGTCCAGTTTTTAAGCCATGTTTTTGTGCTTAATCTCGTTCCTTATTTCATCATTTTATATATTCTGGGTTGGGAATATAACGAATTTGTGTAGTTTATGATTATTTGCAAGAAATAGAGGTCTAAACAAGTTTATGTTTAATATTTCAGAATTTGGAGCGAAATCGGAGCAAAACCAAGAAGGAAAGAAGTCACTCGACGTCTTCTGAAGGGACTCGACATCGAGTGAACCAACACACATCCAGAGAAGCTGAACAAGTCACTCGACGTCGACTTCATCAACTCGACGTCGAGTGAAGATGAACTCAATATCTGCCTGAAGACACCACAACGAGTGGAAGACAACTCGACAAGACGCACGTAACTCGACGTCGATTGAAATTTCTGTTGGGTCGACAGTGATTGGGCCGATCCACATGCGGGAAGAGGAAGACTTGACCACGAAGGAATAACAATCTATCATTTATCTATCCAAGTTCTATCCTAGTGGGAGAAGATTTATTTACCTTACGGAGAATTTCTATTTACCTAGTTGGATTTATCTTTCTTTTATCAAGTTTTATATCTTTCAGGATTAGATAGAACTTGCTTTCCTTGATTAGCAAGGATTAAGCCCTATAAATAAAGCCATAGAGGCTAGTTTTTATTCATTCAATTTCAGAGATACAATTCCAATAGCAAGTAGAGAGTTTATGAGTTCAAGGCTTTTCGGGTTTTGACGCTTTTGGGAAAGCTGGAGTGTTGGGATTGTAAAGGTCGAGAATTTAGTTTAATCCAAAGTTATTTCCTTTCACCAATCATGGTTCCTATGGCAATGAGCGAGTAGTCCACCTACTTTTAGGGTCGGGGTGAGCCCGACGATAACCAGGCATACTTGAGGTAAATATTCGATATTTATTATGTTTTGATCATCCATTATCTTTATTAAGTTTATTACCTAATTAATAGAGATTCAGGTCAACAACTTGGATTATAAACAAAAAATTGGTAGATACAATGAGGGTTACTTGAAAGAGTTGTCTAATGGTTGGGAAAGGCTAAAGCTTGATCCTTTGATGAGATTGCATGATTATTTCTATCTTGGCTTATGCGTGTTTGGTTATCGTTGTTGCAAACCCCGGTCTTGTAGGTTTTATTTCATATTTGTTTATTTCGAATCATCAACCCTAGTTTATTTTTGTTCATCATTCCTTTCCATCCTTTCACTCTCCGACCACCTTTGCCGACAATCACAGGCTACTAGATTGACTGGCAGTCTTCTGAGCCAGTCGACGTCTGCTGCTGACCACTCGACGTCGAGTTTGTTGCTTCTGTTTTTGCAGGTTGACTCGAGACAGACGAGCCCACTCGATGTCCACTTCCACTCGACGCCGACTTCCACCCGACGTCGACTTCAACTCGACGTCGAGACTTCTGAGGAATCTGCAGAGCTTGACACGGGATTGACTGCACACGAAGTACTCGAAATCGACTGTTCTACTCGACGTCGAGTGAACCCTGAGTCGACTTCAGAACGTGAATCGCGCGCTATCTGAGATCCGCTGACTCGCTTCCTCGTGGATCGATCCTGACTGCCTTCTACTACAAAGGGAGGGAGTCTTGTAATTATTTGCTCGGAACGGAATCAGTTTGCTTTGATTTATTTATATTTTATTTACGAATTCTCGATTTTCTCCTACAACAAATTGGCGCCGTTGCCGGGGAAGCAATCATTCACGCCTTAGGTAGCTTTATTTCACGTTTTCCTTGAGTTTTCCTTTTGTAGGTGTATGCGCCGTTCTGGTCAAACACCTGAGTTTGATGCCTTAGACGATCCGGAACGCCTTCTACGCATCCACTCTAAACTGAAAAAGTCATGGTGACCGCAGAAACACAAGCTGAGATGATCGAGAGGCTTCAGAGGGAGCTATTAGCCAACAACACCGCTCTCGCCGCTGAGAGAGCACGCGCTGATCGGGAAGCAGAAGAAAGGAGGCAGGCTCAGGCGGAGCTCGCCCTATATCCCACCACTGCTAAGGACTACATGCACCCGACTCTGATAGTGCCTGAATCGGCTATTCTAGTCCCTCCTAATAATTTTGAAATTCGCACTTCCTTCCTTTCTGAAATTAAAAAGAATCCTATTGAAGGAAGACCTAATGAATGCCCACTCGTTCATATTACTACTTTTGCTGATATGTGCCAAACTATTGTTGAAGGCGCAACCCTTGAATATGTTAGAATGAAAGCTTTTCGTTGGTCTTTTGCAGGTCCAGCATTGAAGTGGCTTGAAGGACTGACACCACAATCTCTAACAACATGGGCAGAGGTTAGGAATGTGTTCCTCAACAAATTCTTTCCTCCTGCCAAGATAGCGCTCCTTCGCCAAAAGATTACAGCTTTCAAACAAAAGCTTGGGGAGCCGCTGGCACGAGCATAGGATCGATACAAGGATATACTGTGATCCTTTCCTACTCATGGGCATCCACCATACGTAATTCTGAAGATTTTCTACAATTCTCTTGATTTACCCAGCAAGGAGAGGATCAATCAATACACACAATACGAATACCTCACGCAAACACCAACAAAGGCTTGGGCATCCATCGAAAGGCTCACCAACTTCGACAACACCTATGAGACTCCTATGGCTTACGAAGACGACACCACCTATACGAGGCCAGCCCATCCATGCCCCTTTCTGAGCCTTCCAAGGAGATTGATCCCGACGTCAACGAGCAATTCTACAAGGACCAATGCCGTAAGCTTCTTAAACAAGTTAAGTTTCTTTCCGTTAACCAACCCTGCATTGAATGTGGATCACAACGGTACACCACCCCTGAGTGCCCACATACGGAGCAAGTCCACCTAGCTGAGATGCACGAGGAAGTAGCTTACACAAGGGATCCCAATTGCTATATGGGAGACCAAAGGTTCTATTAACCACAATGGAACCAAGGTGCCCCTAGGAACCCCCGACCATACCGAGCTCCTGGACATCTAGAGAGGGACCAGCAGAAGGATGATCTATAAATGGTCCTCGGCGAAATGAGGAGGAACCAAACCAAGCACGAGCAATCCACCAGCGCCATCTAAACACAACTACAAAGCATCAACACAAGGTTTGGAGAGATGGACATCTGGAAGCGAAACATAGAGACCTAAGTGGGTAAACTCGTGGCACAGATCCGAAGGCCATCCGAAAAGCTCCCTGGGCATACAGATTCATATCCCAAGGCCGCTGTACATCTACGGAGCGGACACAAACTTCATGAGCCAGAGATTGGAGAAGAGAAAGAGGAAGATGGAAACCCACTCGACGTCGACCATCCAGTTGACATCGACCACATTGTACTCGACGTCGAGTTACCACTCGACGAAGAGTCTGCTGCTTAGCAACTCGACGTCGAGTCACCCAAGTCGACGTCGAGTCACCCAACTCGATGTCGACCCCTTTTATGCCTGCTGCTCAGAAACATCACTCGACGCCGGCTCTTGTAGTCGATGTCGAGTCCCCGCCAGTCAACGTCGACCACTCTTCACCACCTCCAAAGGCTGATCCGGCTCCAAAACTAAAGAAGACGCTTTCATTCCCTTCCAAAGCGCTGAAAGATCCCACTGCAGGTAAGTTTAAACGCTTTGTAAAATTGCTTTAGGAACTAAACGTTTCAATTCCTTTTACAGAAGATCTTCAAGAGATGCCTACATATGTCAAGTTCCTTAAGGAGATCTTTAGCAACAAGCGATCAATAACAGAAATCGCCAGCGACTGCAAAAGGATGGATTTCCCTGAAAAGATACACGACCCTGGTAAGTTCTCTATTACTGTGGGATTTGGACAACATAGATATGAGGCACTGTGTGATCTAGGAGCAAGCGTGAGCATCATGCCCTTATCAATCTGGTCAAAGGTAAAGATAGAAGCACTAGAGACGGTGGATGCCAAGCTATACATGGCAAATAATACAGTGGTCATCCCTACAGGTATGGTTGATAATGTCCCTATCCAGGTTAGTAAGTTCTTTATTCCTACAGATTTCCTTGTTATAGATATGACGGAAGATCCTGCTTGCCATATTATTATTGGTAGACCTTTTCTAGCTACATCAGATGCCATCATCAGCGTCAGGAAGAGATTGCTCACTTTCACAATAGGGAATGAGGTCTTGGAATTCTCTTTCGGCCCCCCAAAGGAGGAAGTTCCATAGCTGGAGGTAAAAAGCATAGGCAAACACATGAGTGAGCATACAACAACAAAAGAAGGCACTAGAAATTCACTCGACATCGAGCAAATCCAATCGACGTCAACTGGATCACTCGACGTCGAGTTAAATGATCCTCACTCGATCTCAACACCATCTCCGGAACATGTAAGCGACACTGACCTACTCAACGTCGAGTCACCCGACTCGACGTCGACTCCCTTTATGACCGAAGGAACAGCTTCGACAAGAATCGAAACTGCAGACCAGGTACGTCACTCTGACCCCCTCGATGTCAAGACGAATGACTCGATGTCGTCTCAATCTTCATCTGCAGGTACGACATCACCATGGATCGACTCTGCTCACTCGATCCCGAGTAATTCACTCGACGTCGAGTGACCTTCAGCCCGAGGATTGCTATTTTGGGTCCAAAAAGGTAAGTTCAGGTACGATTTCTACCTCTTCTCCATTCGTTACTAAGAATAATAAAATTTTTAGAGGGGACCAGGTCCCGTGGCGAGCTAACCTACGTTGGATTAGGGTTGGTAAAAAGAAAAAGGAGGGCAAGGAATCATATAAGGACAACAACCTATTAGCGGAGCTTGAATACTACAATCAGGACCTAGATGATCCAGGAGAATGGCGAAGCACAAGAGGGCCCCATATTAAAGGTTCTTGAGCAGAAAAGAAGAAGTCGGCCTAGCGACTCTAAAATCTAAAGCATGTACATACAAATTTTAAAATTTTCTTTAGGATTTTACACTTTTGGTTTTGATTTTTGCTTTGAAAACTTTATGTGGAAAGTCTTGTCTTCGTGTGAAAGCTAACAAATTTCAGGTCAAGAAGCATAAAGGATCGCGAAGAGAGAAAGAAGAAGTCCCTGACAAGTCAGTCGAAATCGACTAGGCCAAGTCGATGTCGACTACGAAAGGGGTCGAGCACAACAGTCTACTCGACGCCATGGAGGCCACTCGACGTCAACTACCCAGAGGCACCCTCGACTTCAACTTTCCACTCGACGCCATGGAGTCTACTCGACGTCGAGTAGGCCACTCGACGTCGACAACCCAGCAACATCTTTGACTTCAACTTTGCACTCGACACCATGGAATCTACTCGACGTCGAGTACCGTACTCGACATCGACCACATGCAATCTACTCGACAGAAGATTATTTGACTCCTCAACACGTTATTCGGTGAGCTCCTTCCTTTACCCTTGTTTTATATTGATTTATACAAGTGGAACACTGTATATTCCAAGTATGGGGTGGGGGGAAAAGCTCATTACCATTTTTCGCGGTGGCGAACATGAACTCGCGACGGCGAGGAAGAACTCACGGAGGCGAGTATGAACATGTTCTTCTGTGTTCATACTCGCGGCGGCGACATGGGCTAGTCGCGGCGGCAACTTTGCCCAGAAACGTCTATTTCCAATAGAAATGACTATCTGGATATGCTTTTTGGGTTGTTTTATGAGAGGAGATCTTCTTAAGGTAGTTTAGAGGTCATGTAGGATATGAGAGACAAGAAATGGAAGATAAGATGAGAGAGACATAGATACAAGGAGAGAAAAGTGAAGATTTTGAGTTTTGGGATTTTTGGGTTTTTGATTCTTCAAGTTGGGATCTTTGAAGACTTGATTCTCAGAATTTGGGGCTGAGTTGAATGATGTGAAATGAGAGATCCATTTAGGGATTGATGCCTTATATAGTGGAGGCAAAAGAGGCTCCCTAGTGTTTAATTCACAGGAGGACGGAACGCTTTATGAGGAGAGAGAGATAGAGAGAGAGAGTGGCGTGAGGGAGGAGAGAGAGTGAGAGAGTGATTCCGCTCTTTCGACCTTGAATCCCGACATCCCATCCCAAAACCCGACATTTCAAAATCCGACCTAAATTCCAAATTCATTTTTTGAAGACACCCGAATTCCCAAAATCGACCCAGTCAACCAGGATTTAAAATCCGTCATTTAAAACCAAAACATGTCGGAAAATATTTGGAAACTTCAAAAATAGAAATTGCTCGAGGATGGTTTTCCGAAACTTTCCCTTTTTAGAAATTCGAAATCCCGTTCTTTACATTCATCCACCTCTAAAAACAAGTCTCGTCCCCGAGACTAAAGCTTAAAAAACCGTTCAAGTCATCGAATCCAAAACCGTATTTTTCAAAACCGTTCAAAACTTCCCATCTCTGAATCGGCCACCCAAGCCGAAACTCGAGAGGTGGATACATCCACCTCTAAGGGCCAACCCCGCATTTCCTCTCCTAGGTTCAAAATCATGCAAGTCATTCATAACTCAACAAGTACCATAATCAAGACATACCAGCAAGTCTTAAGCACCAAAAGAACAAGCCTCAATATACTACGAGTCATAAGGTATATCTATATCACACTGAAGGCATCGCAAGTGCATAATCGAATGCTCATAACTCATCAAGTAAGCACACGTGTCTAGAATCAATGGGTTAGGCGTCATGGGGTTAGTACGTCAGTACACATCAAATCTCACAATCGCATAACATCGCAATACAAGTAGAACCAGTCATAGCAGATTTACCATGTCAACATATAAACACAACAAGGTCATGCTATTAAGATTCAGAAAAGGAAGATCAAGCAGTATATAAATCACCAAAATGTCAGCATGCTCTGAAAGACATCACCTTAACTCAGCACAATATCGAATGACGATCATTTAGAAATCATGCACCATTATCTCATATATACAAATCATGATCATACTTCAAGTCATATTCATCATTTAACAAATAAATAATCATGCTTGTCAACCACATAATACCACATCATGTTTACTACCACATAATACCACATCATGCTTACTACTACATAATATAACATCATGCTTACTACCACATAATATAACATCAGGCTTACTACCACATAATAACACATCATTATTTTATATGGCATATCGTAACACATCATAACATGCTTCTAAACAACATGACAGGATAACAAGGCATCACGTATGAATAAATCACATAGTCACCAAACATAAGGTCGACATCATAGCAGCTAGCATTTATAAACATAACATCATAGGTTCAACAAGTCGCAATTTAACATCATGCTCAATATCCATTGCAAGACATCATGTACGGACAAAAATCAAGTTATGTTTCTCAACATTTACAGTTCATACTTATAGGCAAGTAATGTAGATCATGCTTAGCGACTCAGAGTATTAGCGCATCAAAACATCATGGCACATGAGAACTGTAAGGCACCGAGCCGCATCATTATGGACAACGAATAATCAAGCATGATTCATTACTAGGTCGACACATCAACACATAAATTTTATCGTCAAGTCAGTGCAGTATCACCATCAATATTTCAAGAAGGATTAATCGATTCAAACGGAGGACACTTTCGCTCGCAGGTCATGTCGTACTCAGTAACCGCCACCCTCGAGACGTGCTTGTCTTGCCGCTATCGTTGACCCTGAGGCCCATGGGTTTCAGGTCCACGCTTCCCCCATGCTACTCTATCGCTATCCAACTTCCCATTTCGTCTCCCATGCAACCGCTCGTCCAATATATCGCGCAAGAGTCCAAATTAGGAGAGATAGGGAAATGACAAGAGAAGACAACCCAAATTCCTTTCGGGGACAAACACGGACCACAACTAAAGACGTCAAGACTAGAGATAAGACTCTTGCCCGAGAATAGCAACAACGCCCTTATGGAGGTCTATTAGGTTGCAATTGTGACAAACAGACACAAATTCATCATGGGGCATATCAATCATATTAATCCACACTAACATGTTCCTATCTCAAGGAGCACGACATACATATTCATTCCAAAAGACACAATCAAGTACTACACTGATGCATGCGAGATAGGCTAGTAGTATGTCATTCCATGAAAGCAGATATGCTCAGCAACTTTAAACAGGGTATGCGGAATTTGATGAGTATAGCAATTATCACATATATGAACAATACACGGTCATGGTGTATGCATCGAAAAGTGAGGTCAATTATAGCATGGCGAGGTATATCGTATCAATAAGATTAAGCTTATACGAGTATGCATAAGAGCAGCAGGGTAACTACCACATCTACAACAATGATCATGCAATATGTCAAGAATGGCATGTAATCATATGACGAGATGCATTTAGAAATAACAGGTCCTACATGGTACTAGCGATACATGGTGTGATACAAGCATAGTCATGAGTCATTAAAAGGAGTTCATCATAATGTTCACGAAGCACGGGGCATCATCAAAAGTAATAAGAAGGACATCATGGGCGATAAAGTATAATCATGCTATGAACGAACTTATCATAGGGCACATATAATGGTACAATAGTTTTCACATCATAGAACAATTACAACATATAATCATTTAGTGAATCATATTGGGAAGCATAAGCCCTATAGGATACTATTAGCACACGTCGAACATGAGCACAGTCAAGGTAACTCGACTAAGTTCATTCTAACATTCATGCGTCATGCATACACGAAGTCATGGTATAGCGTGGTGTGCGATCATGCGAGGTGCCAAGTCTTACGTTCATGCAAGCGCGAGATGATAACACAGAGTAATAGGGAAACACTATCGAGCGGTAACATGTAAGCATGCTAGGATAAACCATCAAGAAAGGCAAGTCGATCATCGAATTCAACATCAGTCTAATCATGAGTAAAACATTTTAAGAGGACAGAAAGAGGGGAGAACCACACTATCAGGGACCTAGCTCAAGAGGAAATCAGCAACAACGTAGGCAAGATATAAATTCGCACAAGTCACAACCGAGGATCCTACATGATGTTAAAAGCTCAATATAACGTACGATACATGCATGCAACTAATCACGATGAGTCGTAATAATCATTCAATCATATTCCACGATATAGAAGCATGAGAAAAGTTCAACGATGCATAATACGAGTCCAAGTAATGGGCAATACGATTAGAATACGGGGCATGAGTGCAGATCAACACATACAAGGATAAAACATGCATTCCTCAAGACTCAATTAAAACACATATTCTCCTTCCAACGCAAGTAATCACACAACAATACAAATTGCAAAACAATCAACATTAGTTAATATGACGAATGCAGAATAGATGGGCATGTTATAGATTCTTGTCACAAAAGGGACAATATAGAAATTTCATATCTGGGAACATTGACCACGTAATGAGTGAAGAATAGCATGAATTTAGACGACGAGATATATCTAGGAAGAATGAGTTCTACATAATGCCAACGATGCACGGTAAGGCATGGCATCTTCACGAAGCAGTCAGGAGAACATCACAGACAATAGATTATGAGCATGCTAGGAACGAACCATCATAGGAGTACATGAAATGGTACAATAATTATCACATTATGGAGCAAGCAGTTTCGCGTAATGAAGCAAGTACAACAAGTTACTACTCAACAAGTCATATTGGAATCACAAGTCCTATAAGGTACGTGCTACTAGCACATATCGAACATGGGTACAAATCAAGGTACTTTAACTATCTCATCCTAACATTCATGTGCCATACAGGTGCAAAATAATGATATAATAGTGTGTGATCATGCGAAGTATCAAGTCATACATTCATACAAGCATGAGAAGAATATAGCAATGCATAATGCAAGCCTACGCAACAGGCAATATGACTAGCATGAAAGGTATGTGTTCCAAATCAACAACCATTTGAATAAGGCATGCATTTACCAAGACATCACATCAAATAGCATGACCACAATTGAACTACTAATTTAACCAACAAGCCACGGGTAACATCGATTAATCATGCAGAGGAAATCATCTTACGACATTCATACAAGGGAAGTGTAGCACACTATCATGGACCTAATCTAGGAGAAGGCAACAATTATATATAGACTCCTATCATGCAATTCATGCTTCAAATCAGTCGTTAGTACGACCAATACAACAGGTCAATTAGACATGCGAAGGCAACATATAATTAAGACAGGAAGCAAAGTGCAACACGGGACCTAGGCAATGGGGAAAACATGGGTATAGAATGTCATACAACCACGAATTTACATTAAATATCATCATCATAACATGTACTAGGAATTACGTATCATATAAGGCATGTTGACATCAAGTTGTAACACGTATCCATCAAGTAAGGAACTCACTCTATCATGATACCAGAACTGAACGATCACACTATCATGAACCTATTTACAGGGAGAACATTAATCATGCAGCTTCCTAGCATATGACATTGACATTCATGCACTAGTACATCATATGGCATTTACATTCATGCACTAGTACGACGATGCAACATATTGAGTAAGGCATGACTTGAGTCTAAGCAATATAACTAACCACAACACGAGCTTAAACAATATAATCATGACAGAAAGCAAGGCATAACATGAGTAGCTTTTTACTAATGATCATGTGCAAGGTATATGCGGGAGATCACAAAATCATGTCATTCAATTCAAAGAGAGTCATCATTACAACCGGACAGAGATCCTTAAGAGAAACCATTGACCTTCCCCAACTGACTCATCACCCTCTTTTCCCGTGGGACTCCGGTACGAGTCTTTGTGGCAAGAAAACACTGGTTGATCATCGTAAGAATTGAGAAGGACAGCCCCAGGAACACTTTACTCTCTGACTCAGAATGACGTCGAGAACCATTTTCCAATATGTTGATAGGAGGAAATCAAGTATGCAAATTTAAATATAAATGATCACAGCAAACCAGATTCCGTCCCTTGCAAATAATTACAAGACTTTCTCCCGATGCAGCAATGGGAAGTCAGGATCGATCCATGAGGAAGCGTGTCAACGGATCCTAGGCAGCGGAGAAATCTCACAGAAGTCGACAACAGGAGTCCTAGATCTCGACTAGGGAAAGTCGACAGGAGATCAGGCAAGTCGAACAGCGCAGCAGTCACAGGCACTGGGCTAGTTGTTGTTAGGAGGAAATCGAGTGTGCAGATTATAAAATAGAAATAAATCACAGCAAACCAGATTCCGTCCCTTTGCAAATGATTACAAGACCTCCTCCTGATGTAGCAGCGGGAAGTCAGGATCGATCCACGAGGAAGCGTGTCAGCGGATCCTAGGCAGCGGAGAAATCTCACGGTCAGAAGTCGACAACAGGGTCCTCGATCTCGACTAGGGTAGTCGACAGAAGATCGGACAGTCGAACACAGCGCAGCAGCAACAGGCACAGGTGGTCGATATCGACAAGGCCCTACTCGATATCGAGTAGCCTTCGTCTGGGTCGAGTGGGTCTGGTCGAGTTCCTACATACAGTAAGCTACGGCGACTCTGGGTTGAGGATCAGTAACTCGAGATCGACCAGACTTGGTCGAGATCGAGTAGACAGAGAATAAAAACGAACGAAAATAAAGAACAAATGCTTTGAGGTTTCTACTAAACTTTAATGTAAAAGACTTCCAAGATTGGGGTTGCAACGACGATAACCAAGCATGCATAAGGTAGAACCAACAGATAATCATGTGAATCGCATTAAAGGATTAAGCTTTCGCCTTTTCCAACAATTAGACAACTCTCTCAAGAAACCCTAATTGTCTCTACCGATTTTATGTTTATAATCCAAATTGTTAGCATGGATCTCCATTAGATGGGCAATAAACACATAAACAAGTAGGAAAATGCTCAAAACATGATAAAGGTCGGATCTTTACCTCAATTATGCACGGCTATCGTCGGGCTCGCCCCAATCCTAGAAGTGGGTGGACTACTCACGCCTCATCGCCAACTCAGACATTGATTGATGAAAAGAAATAACTTGTATAAATATAAACCAAAGTTTACAACCGCTTGAAGCCAACTCCGCTCTCGCATCACAACTTCAATCGGCCGCTCACTCTCTCTTTCTCTCTCTACTACTACTTCTCCTACTTCTCAAATTGAATGCATAAAACTGAGCCCCATGGGCTTTATTTATAGCTTTCTAATCCTTGCTACCCAAGGATAGAATATCTATATCTAAAACTAAAACTATATCTAAAAAGCTTAATGATAAATAAAAGACATAACATAATTAAATCCAAAATAGGAAAATATATCTAAAGTCTTCCATGGATAGATCTTCTTCTCTTCATGATGGATCTTGATAGTTTCGGATAGAATCGGCAATCTTCGAGCCCAAGCAAGCCTAAGTCGAGTAGAATTGGTCAAACCGAGTAACGCTGTTCTGGAGGTCTACTCGATCTCGACCAGGGTCTTGTCGATCTCGAGTAGAAATCTTGGTCGACTGGCTCAGCTTGTCGTCTCGGCTAGCTGGTGCTCGACAGACTCGGACATGGATCCTGGTGCTCGTCGATCTCGAGTAACCCTAGTCGATGTCGGGTAGAGAGGTTCTGTCGACTAGGTCTTCTCGGGTAGGTGTGTTCGACAAGCTCGGATCTGGGCTCCGGGCTTCGTCGATCTCGACTAACTCTTGTCGAGATCGAGTAGAGATGTGCTCGGCTTCTTGTCCTCGGCTTCTCGATCAGCTCTTCTCCTTGTCGACTCCGGGTGTGGCACTAGGCTTCGTCGATCTCGACCAGGTCTTGTCGAAATCGAGTTGGGTTCCGGAGCTTGGTTGATTTGGCTCTCGACGTTGCTCCTGGTCGAAAAGGTTGTGCTCGGACGTACTCGTCGAGATCGAGTAAGGGCTACTCGAGATCGAGTAGCTTGAGTTCTTAGCTCGATTCGACCGGTTCTGCTGCTGCTTTGACCTTGGACTACTGTAGTGGATTTCCGAGCTTTTCCGACCTTCCTTAGAATTGCTGTGAAACGCCTCGAATTCTGCGAGATTTATATTCCTACTTGTCGGATTAGGTGAAAACCTTTTCCTTTATCGATAAAGTTGCCGCCTTTTGTGATTTATATTCCGCTTGCATGGTAATCGTTGTCGCAAACCCTAATCTTGGAAGTTCTTTTAATTCATAAAGTTACAGAAACCGAACCCCATGGGCTTTATTTATAGCTTTCTAATCCTTGCTACCCAAGGATAGAATATCTATATCTAAAACTAAAACTATATCTAAAAAGCTTAATGATAAATAAAAGACATAACATAATTAAATCTAAAATAGGAAAATATATCTAAAATCTTCCATGGATAGATCTTCTTCTCTTCATGATGGATCTTGATAGTTTCGGATAGAATCGGCAATCTTCGAGCCCAAGCAAGCCTAAGTCGAGTAGAATTGGTCAAACCGAGTAACGCTGTTCTGGAGGTCTACTCGATCTCGACCAGGGTCTTGTCGATCTCGAGTAGAAATCTTGGTCGACTGGCTCGGCTTGTCGTCTCGGCTAGCTGGTGCTCGACAGACTCGGACATGGATCCTGGTGCTCGTCGATCTCGAGTAACCCTAGTCGATGTCGGGTAGAGAGGTTCTGTCGACTAGGTCTTCTCGGGTAGGTGTGCTCGACAAGCTCGGATCTGGGCTCCGAGCTTCGTCGATCTCGACTAACTCTTGTCGAGATCGAGTAGAGATGTGCTCGGCTTCTTGTCCTCGGCTTCTCGATCAGCTCTTCTCCTTGTCGACTCCGGGTGTGGCACTAGGCTTCGTCGATCTCGACCAGGTCTTGTCGAAATCGAGTTGGGTTCCGGAGCTTGGTTGATCTGGCTCTCGACGTTGCTCCTGGTCGACAAGGCTGTGCTCGGACGTACTCGTCGAGATCGAGTAAGGGCTACTCGAGATCGAGTAGCTTGGGTTCTTAGCTCGATTCGACCGGTTCCGCTGCTGCTTTGACCTTGGACTACTTTAGTGGATTTCCGAGCTTTTCCGACCTTCCTTAGAATTGCTGTGAAACGCCTCGAATTCTGCGATTTAAACAGAAACTGGTGTAGATTCCATAATTTGATAAATAAACATAAATGACACAGATTCTGTGTTATCTTAACCCAAATTAATGCAATATATGCAGAAATCGATATAAACTTAAATGTAAAACATGGCGAATTAGGCTCACATCAAACACCCCATACTTAAGCTTGCTTGTCCTCAAGCAATACTTTTAATTGTCATTCAGGGGAAGAATTCAAACTCTCAACATCTTAGATTCATTCTCATATAACCCTGCAATCAATTACCATCCTCCAAAAGATACTAGTGTCACAGATCCATGCATGTGCAATTATACAAAAGCAACATCTACTCACAAAAGGAGGGTTATGCAAAAACAATTCATATGTGACAAAGCATTAATAATCAAGAGGACTTCAATTTAAGCTCAATAAGGAGTAGATCGGTAAAAGGCTAAAGGTGGGAAATTTTTGGCAATGTGGTGCTAATAATCCGGGGAAATGGAGTATTTTCAAACTGAATTTCCACATCCCTTCTTCCTTTGATTTATCACCTTTCATAATGCTTTTTCTCAATAATAATGCTTTTACCTCTCTAACCTCAGCACTGCCTTCTCGCGAGTCGCAAACATGGGTGTCATGAATAGCCCTGGATACTTAGTGCTTTGGACTCCTCACAATGTGTCCCATCTCTCCAAACTATTATCTCAGAGAGCACGGTCAATCTACCTTTATCTCCTGAGGTGATTGGATTTTCTTTCACTCATTAAATTTTCCATATAATTCCAAACAATTTCCTTCCCAACTCCAATAACGATAAACACAACACAAACAACCATATAACATCTCCATGATGTAACATCATTCTCAACATAATCCCCGGATAAGGTAAAGAATGGCAATATTTTAGAATATGTGGAGCAATATATGAAATAAGGCATTTTATGGCTTTTGTGATGCATAAGCATAGGTAAGGCTAGGATTTTAAACAATGAGCATTATATGGAAATATAAAGTCCTCCATCCTCTTATCATGCAACATGTCAAAAGCAACTTCAAATTTTACCTCCTTTCATGGTTTTCAAGAAATAATGCACTTCATTGTGACTTCCCTTTACTAGGCAATTTCATGCTATATCTCTAATGAATCTAATTTTGCATCGTCGAGTTCAATATAAGCTTCCATGACATTAATCAAAATTTTCAATGGGGGTCATTTTTCTAAATTTTGGAAATCATGCATGTAAGCACATAAAGCAATAATGAATTCCAAAATAGCCATGCATAAATTCAAAGAAAGAAACCATAAAATCCAATATGCATAAAGTAAGCCCTTCCCCCACCCCATACTTAAACATTACAGTGTCCTCACTGTATAAAATAAAAACCAGAGTAAAGGAAGGAACTCACAGGATACCACATCGAGGAAGACAAAACAGGCATGTCGAGTAAGTTGCTTGTCGATATCGAGTACAGGTCACTCGATCTCGAGTAGCTTCGTCTGCGTCCAGTGGTTTTCCGAAGTCGAGGAGCGTCTGGGCTTGTCGACATCGAGTTGGCCTACTCGACATCGAGTAGTGTCTGGGCTACTCCTCCTTGTCGTCGTCGACTTGGCCTTCGTCGATTCTGACTGGTTTTCAGGGACTTCCTATTCCACTTTTCGCGATCCTTATATGCTTGCCGACCTAAAAGTGTTAGATTGCACAAAAACAAGACTATCCACATGAAGTATTCTAAACCAAAAAACCCAAAAAAAAAAAAACCAAAAACAAAAAACAAAAACCAAAAAGTTCAAAAAGTCCCAAAAGTTCATAAAGTTTATATACATGCTCTAGATTTTAGAGTCGCTAGGCCGACTTCTCCGTTTACGCATTAGCCTGGCTCATCTTTGTCCGGAGGTATGGGTGGGTCTGGTGGTTCCTCCGGTGGTGGGAAGCGTGGGATGTCATACAGGGGCATCATGTGAAGAAGCTTAAACCTCCCTGAGTGAACGCTCCATGGCTTCATCCATTTATCCTCCTGGGCTCCAGCTGGCATGCATAAAGGAATATATAAGGGAAATTTGCATACCTCATCATCATACCTCTTCCGCTTCATCGGTTGATTTGTTTGCACATTTCCGCCACAGCAAAACGGTGGAGTGGGAAGAGATATTTCCACCTCATCTTGTGGAGCTTCATGCCACTTTGCGAGGACCCCATACTTGAATATGAACATCGGTCGCTCAAAATCGTCAGGGATAGCCTTCACCTTATAAGGCAAAAGCGACCTTGATGCACCATGGGCAATGACATCCGGATTTTGCATTGGTGGCTCTTCTTCTTCTTGGGATCCTTCCAAAGGTTCTTCAAAGATAGATAGCGAAGTAGATATCGAAATAGAGGAAGGACATACCTGGGTTTCTGTGGTACAGACGATTTCGGCTAGTGTTTCTGGATCAGTTCCTCCAGAATGTGTATATGTCGAGTTCAGGTAGTCGATGTCGACTGGCACATAGAAGGGAACATTGTCGAACCAACTTGTCATTGTTGGTTTGGGCGATTGAGTGTGATGCTCCCATCTACGCCAGGCATCCAATTGTTCCTCGAGCCGACGGGTTTTGGCGGCATCGGCAACCCGCTGATGGGTTAATTCTGCTATCTCATGTTCTCTCTCCGCTATCTGTTGGCGAAGCTCTGCTATCTTAGCCTCCATATCATATTCGCCTTGCATTCCAGAACATCGCATATACCTGCAAGGTAACTTAAAAGAAACGTGAGATCTAACTACCTAAGGCGCGAATGATTGCTTCCCCGGCAACGGCGCCAATTTGTTGTTAGGAGGAAATCGAGTGTGCAGATTATAAAATAGAAATAAATCACAGCAAACCAGATTCCGTCCCTTTGCAAATGATTACAAGACCTCCTCCTGATGTAGCAGCGGAAAGTCAGGATCGATCCACGAGGAAGCGTGTCAGCGGATCCTAGGCAGCGGAGAAATCTCACGGTCAGAAGTCGACAACAGGGTCCTCGATCTCGACTAGGGTAGTCGACAGAAGATCGGACAGTCGAACACAGCGCAACAGCAACAGGCACAGGTGGTCGATATCGACAAGGCCCTACTCGATATCGAGTAGCCTTCGTCTGGGTCGAGTGGGTCTGGTCGAGTTCCTGCACACAGTAAGCTACGGCGACTCTGGGTCGAGGATCAGTAACTCGAGATCGACCAGACTTGGTCGAGATCGAGTAGACAGAGAATAAAAACGAACGAAAATAAAGAACAAATGCTTTGAGGTTTCTACTAAACTTTAATGTAAAAGACTTCCAAGATTGGGGTTGCAACGACGATAACCAAGCATGCATAAGGTAGAACCAACAGATAATCATGTGAATCGCATTAAAGGATTAAGCTTTCGCCTTTTCCAACAATTAGACAACTCTCTCAAGAAACCCTAATTGTCTCTACCGATTTTATGTTTATAATCCAAATTGTTAGCATGGATCTCCATTAGATGGGCAATAAACACATAATCAAGTAGGAAAATGCTCAAAACATGATAAAGGTCGGATCTTTACCTCAATTATGCACGGCTATCGTCGGGCTCGCCCCAACCCTAGAAGTGGGTGGACTACTCACGCCTCATCGCCAACTCAGACATTGATTGATGAAAAGAAATAACTTGCATAAATATAAACCAAAGTTTACAACCGCTTGAAGCCAACTCCGCTCTCGCTTCACAACTTCAATCGGCCGCTCTCGCTTCACTACTACTTCTCCTACTTCTCAAATTGAATGCATAAAACTGAGCCCCATGGGCTTTATTTATAGCTTTCTAATCCTTGCTACCCAAGGATAGAATATCTATATCTAAAACTAAAACTATATCTAAAAAGCTTAATGATAAATAAAAGACATAACATAATTAAATCCAAAATAGGAAAATATATCTAAAGTCTTCCATGGATAGATCTTCTTCTCTTCATGATGGATCTTGATAGTTTCGGATAGAATCGGCAATCTTCGAGCCCAAGCAAGCCTAAGTCGAGTAGAATTGGTCAAACCGAGTAACGCTGTTCTGGAGGTCTACTCGATCTCGACCAGGGTCTTGTCGATCTCGAGTAGAAATCTTGGTCGACTGGCTCGGCTTGTCGTCTCGGCTAGCTGGTGCTCGACAGACTCGGACATGGATCCTGGTGCTCGTCGATCTCGAGTAACCCTAGTCGATGTCGGGTAGAGAGGTTCTGTCGACTAGGTCTTCTCGGGTAGGTGTGTTCGACAAGCTCGGATCTGGGCTCCGGGCTTCGTCGATCTCGACTAACTCTTGTCGAGATCGAGTAGAGATGTGCTCGGCTTCTTGTCCTCGGCTTCTCGATCAGTTCTTCTCCTTGTCGACTCCGGGTGTGGCACTAGGCTTCGTCGATCTCGACCAGGTCTTGTCGAAATCGAGTTGGGTTCCGGAGCTTGGTTGATTTGGCTCTCGACGTTGCTCCTGGTCGACAAGGTTGTGCTCGGACGTACTCGTCGAGATCGAGTAAGGGCTACTCGAGATCGAGTAGCTTGGGTTCTTAGCTCGATTCGACCGGTTCTGCTGCTGCTTTGACCTTGGACTACTGTAGTGGATTTCCGAGCTTTTCCGACCTTCCTTAGAATTGCTGTGAAACGCCTCGAATTCTGCGAGATTTATATTCCTACTTGTCGGATTAGGTGAAAACCTTTTCCTTTATCGATAAAGTTGCCGCCTTTTGTGATTTATATTCCGCTTGCATGGTAATCGTTGTCGCAAACCCTAATCTTGGAAGTTCTTTTAATTCATAAAGTTACAGAAACCGAACCCCATGGGCTTTATTTATAGCTTTCTAATCCTTGTTACCCAAGGATAGAATATCTATATCTAAAACTAAAACTATATCTAAAAAGCTTAATGATAAATAAAAGACATAACATAATTAAATCTAAAATAGGAAAATATATCTAAAATCTTCCATGGATAGATCTTCTTCTCTTCATGATGGATCTTGATAGTTTCGGATAGAATCGGCAATCTTCGAGCCCAAGCAAGCCTAAGTCGAGTAGAATTGGTCAAACCGAGTAACGCTGTTCTGGAGGTCTACTCGATCTCGACCAGGGTCTTGTCGATCTCGAGTAGAAATCTTGGTCGACTGGCTCGGCTTGTCGTCTCGGCTAGCTGGTGCTCGACAGACTCGGACATGGATCCTGGTGCTCGTCGATCTCGAGTAACCCTAGTCGATGTCGGGTAGAGAGGTTCTGTCGACTAGGTCTTCTCGGGTAGGTGTGCTCGACAAGCTCGGATCTGGGCTCCGAGCTTCGTCGATCTCGACTAACTCTTGTCGAGATCGAGTAGAGATGTGCTCGGCTTCTTGTCCTCGGCTTCTTGATCAGCTCTTCTCCTTGTCGACTCCGGGTGTGGCACTAGGCTTCGTCGATCTCGACCAGGTCTTGTCGAAATCGAGTTGGGTTCCGGAGCTTGGTTGATCTGGCTCTCGACGTTGCTCCTGGTCGACAAGGCTGTGCTCGGACGTACTCGTCGAGATCGAGTAAGGGCTACTCGAGATCGAGTAGCTTGGGTTCTTAGCTCGATTCGACCGATTCCGCTGCTGCTTTGACCTTGGACTACTTTAGTGGATTTCCGAGCTTTTCCGACCTTCCTTAGAATTGCTGTGAAACGCCTCGAATTCTGCGATTTAAACAGAAACTGGTGTAGATTCCATAATTTGATAAATAAACATAAATGACACAGATTCTGTGTTATCTTAACCCAAATTAATGCAATATATGCAGAAATCGATATAAACTTAAATGTAAAACATGGCGAATTAGGCTCACATCACTAGTCGATCTCGACAAGGCCTTAGTCGAGATCGAGTAGAGTCTTGGTCGACGTCGGCTTGGCTCGTCGAGTACCTGCACACAGAAGCTACGACGACCTTGGTCGAAAATCAGTAGTCGAGATCGACGAGTGCTATTCGATCTCGAGTAAGACAGAGAATAAAACGAAAGAAAATAAAAACAATTGCTTTGGGATTTCGAACTAAACTGTATGTAAAAGACTTCCAAGATTGGGGTTTGCAACAACGATAACCAAGCATGCGTAAGGCAGAATAAAACAGATAATCATGTCATTCGCATCAAAGGACTAAGCCTTTGCCTTTTTCCAACAATTAGACAACTCTTTCAAGAAACCCTAATTGTCTCTACTGATTTTATGTTTACAATCCAAGTTGTTAACATGGACCTCCATTAGATGGGTAATAAACACATAAAAAGTAGTAGATGCTCAAAATATGATAAAAGTCGGATCTTTACCTCAAACGCGCATGGCAATCGTCGGGCTCGCCCCAACCCTAGAAGTGGGTGGACTACTCGCGCTTCATTGCAACCTCAGACATTGATTGATGAAAAGAAATAACTTGCATTGAATCAAACTTAAGAAACTACAAACCAAACAAAGTAGGTTCACTCTCGCTCTCCTGCTCCACTCGGCCTCTCTCTCTCTCTCTTATCCTAATTGTTGTGTGATCGAATGAATCAAAAACCAGCCCCCTAAGGCTTTATTTATAGCCTTCTATTCCTTGCTATTCAAGGATAGAAATCTTTATCTATATCTAAAACTATATCTAAAACTTTAAAGATAGATAAAAGCTATAAAGAAATTAAATCTAAAATAGGGAATTATATCTAAATAGTCTTCAAGTGGATAGATGGTGTATCTTGATAGAATCGGCAATCTTCGGGCCCAAGTAATCCCACACCGAGTAGAATTGATCAAACCGCGTTACGCGGTTCCGGAAGTCTCCTCGATCTCGACAAAGGGCTAGTCGATCTCGAGTAGGATTGTCGGTCGGCTGGCTTGACTCGGCGTTGATTAGCAAGGGTTGCAAGCCTATAAATAAGTTGTTACATAGAGAAAGAGAGTGTTTGTGGCGAGCAAGGTGGAAAGGCGAAAGCGGATTTGGCTTGTTCGGTAGTAAGATTTCTTTGGTTTATTTAATGCAAGTTATTCCCTTTTGTTATTTGATGAGTTTCTTGATGATGAAGAGCGGGTAGTCCACCCACTTCTAGGGTCGGGGTAAGCCCGACGGTGGCCATGTAAGGTGATACGACAAAGGTTTGATCTTTTTATGCAATTCGTCTTCTATCCCTACGAGCATGATTCTTTTGCGAGAGTTGAAGGTGATCCTTATTTGTGTTATTGATACGAAAGTGATCTTAATACAACTTGGATTAATTATGTGAAAAAGGGTTGGTAACAATTAGGGTTTATGCGAAAGCCTCTATCTTTCTATTTGTTAATAACGAAAATTATTTGATGAAAAGCATGATCTTTTATGCCTTTATGTGTTACTTTGCATGGTTATCGTTGTGGTGTTGATACCCTGGTCTTGGAAGTCTTTTAGTTTATTGAATTTATTTCGTTAAAAATCTGCGTTCTGTGTTCGAGAAAATTGCAATTTCAAGTTTCTGTTCTTACTCGACGTCGGGAAGATTTAGTCGATATCGAGCAAGCTTTACTCAATATCGAGTTGATTTTGTCGACATCAGGTTGTCCTTGTTGGTCTTTGCTTCTGTTTGTCAGTTTCAGTTTCTGTTGGTAGAGATCTTTAGTCGATATCGAGTAATCTATACTTGATATCGGGTAGGTTTCTGTGTTTACTTTCGTTTATGCTTTTATTTGTTATTTCTTTCTTTCTTTCTGTCTGTGAGATTTACAGCTACCTGAGATCCGCTGACACGCTTCCTCGTGGATCGATCTTGACTTCCCACTGCTGCATAGGGAGGAAGTCTTGTAATCATTTGCGTGGGCATAATCTGGTTTGATTTATATTTTATATTTTAAACTCGATTTCCTCCTACAACAAATTGGCGCCGTTGCCGGGGAAGCAATCATTCGCGCCTTAGGTAGTCAGATCTCACTTTTCTTTTGAGTTACTTTGCAGGTGTATGCGCCATTCTGGTCAACCACCTGAGTTTGATGCCTTAGACGATCCGGAATGTTTCCTACACATCCATTCTAAACTCAAAAGGATCATGGCGACTGCTGAAACACAAGCTGAGATGATTGAGAGGCTTCAGAGGGAACTAGCTGCCAAAGATACTGCTCTCACCACTGAGAGAGCAGGCAAGCAACAGGAAACTACGCAAAGGAGGCAATTGGATGATGAGCTTGCGCAATACCCTACCACCACAGAGGATTACATGCACCCGACTCTCGTCGTGCCTGAATCGGCTATTCTAATCCCTGAAAATAACTATGAAATTCGCACTCCTTTCTTAATAGAAATTAAACATAATGCTTTTCATGGTAGATTTAATGAATGTCCTCTTCAACATATTACAAACTTTACTGATATGTGTCGTACTCTTGCTGAAGGTACCACCTTGGAGTACATCTTGATGAAAGCTTTCCGTTGGTCTCTCGCTGGTCCCGCATTGAAGTGGCTGGAAGGACTGAAACCACGATCCCTCACGACATGAGCTCAAGTAAAGCAGGAATTTCTCAATAAATTCTTTCCTCCTGCCAAGACAACGCTCCTTCTTCAAAAGATCACATGTTTCAAACAGCAGCCTGGAGAGCCGCTATCAAAGGCATGGGAACACTATAAGGATCTACTGCGATCCTGCCCTACACAGGGACAACAACCTTGCATCGTTCAGGAGATCTTCTTCAATTCTCTGGATTTGGCTGCTAAGGACAGGATCAACACATATACTCATTATGAGTATCTGATAATGCCGCCAGCTGACGCATGGGCTGCCCTCGACAAGCTGACCAACTACTACAACAGGTATGGGACTCCAATCAACTATGAAGACAGCCCCTATGCCAGGCCAGCACCATCCATGCCCTTCTATGAGCCCTCAAAGGAGATCGACCCAGATGTAAAGGAGCAGTACTACAAAGATCATAATCGCAAGCTCCTCAAGCAAGTAAATTCTCTTTCTGTCAACAGGCCCTGCATCGAATGCGGATCACATAGGCACACCACTACTGAGTGCCTACAAACAGAGCAAGTCAGGCTGGCAGAATACCACGAAGAGGCAGCTTACGCAGGGGGTCCCAATCGCTACATGGGGGACCAAAGGTTTCAGCAACCACAATGGAACCAAGGTGCCCCTAGGAACCCCCCGCCATATAGAGCTCCAGGACATCCGAAAAGGGACCAAAAGAGGGATGATCTACAGACCATCCTAGAGGAAATGCGGAGGAACCATTTAGACACCAAGCAGTCCTTCAACTCAGTATACACTCAGATACAAGGTGTCAACTCTAGGCTTGGGGAGATTGATATATGGCGGAAATCAATGGAGACACAGATTGGTCAGCTAGTAGCAGGCGTCCCCAGAAAGTCAAGTTCGCTCCCTGGATCTTCATAACCAAATCCTAAAGGGAAGACCGGACACATCGCTGCTGTGAAACTCAGGAGCGGGCACCAATTACGCGAGCCAGAGGTCGGAAAGCAGCAAGACGGAGGAGCTGAACAGTAAGTCGATATCGACCAGACCTTGGTCGATGTCGAGGAGAGGCAACTCGATCTCGAGAAAGGACTACTCGATATCGAGAACAAACTGGACCAACCTTCGTCTGCACAACACAGCAACTCGACATCAAGGAACATAGTCGATGTCGAGAAGAACCTGGTCGATGTCGAAGAAAACCAAATCGACTTCGAGAAAGATACAACACCTCCGACATCTGTTCTGGCTCCGAACCAGAAAAAGAAGCTGCCCTTCCCAACAAAATCTCTAAAGGACCCAGCAGAGAAAAAATTTCAGCGCTTCATCAAGATGCTTCAGAAGCTCAATGTCACCATACCCTTCACATAAGCTCTTAATGAAATGCCATCCTACGTCAAATTCCTCAAGGAGATTCTAAGCAAGAAGCGGTCATTGGCTGAGATTACAGAGGAGTGCAGCCATATGGACATTCTTGAGAAAAGGCCAGATCCAAGTAAGTTTGCTATAACCATTGGATTTGGTCAATATAAATTTAATGCATTATGTGATCTTGGAGCTAGTGTGAGTATAATGCCTTTAACAATATGGTCCAAGATTAAGATAGGTGCCCTAGAGCCTATGGATGCTAAGCTTTATATGGCCAACAACACGGTGGTCATTCCAACAGGCATGGTGGACAATGTACTAGTGCAAGTAGGTAAGTTCTTTGTCCCTGCTGATTTCTTAGTTATTGATATGACGGAGGACCCTGCTTGTCCAATTATTCTAGGAAGGCCCTTCTTGGCGACGATGGATGCCAACATAAGCGTAAGAAAGGAACTACTCACTTTCAACATCACGATGAGGTAATTGAGTATTCTTTTAATAAAACTGAATGGCATACAGGTCCAATGGAAGAGGTAAAATCTATATCAGCTGGTTACATTACTTGCGGGGAACCTAAGGTAAGAAATATGACTCATGAAGAGCTGGAAAAGAGGGATATGGAAGCCCAGGTGGAGAAGATCATGGCCATCCTAAACAAAGACACAGAGGATCTGCTCGACATCGACCAAGGTAACTCGACGTCGACTAACTATTTTTCAGATGCCTTGACAGGATGCAAGTATGGGGTCAAAGTCGGACAAAATTCCTCGACATCGAGTAATTTGGTCGACATCGACCAAACTCAGAACCCTCCACCAGCAGTAGCGTCGTCGAGCAGCCAACCTGAAGCCACGGACTCCTCGATATCGACAAAATTGGTCGATATCGACCAACCATATTCGTCCTTGACTTCGCCTTCCTCGACGCTGATTCCAGCAACGAGCACTCCACTAGCAGCGATGAACTTCTCGATATCGACAACTGTAGTCGATATCGACCAACACTTGCCTCCCTTGACTTCGCCACCTTCAAGCAGCAGGCCACCAGAAGCAGATACTTCCTCGATATCGAGTACACCTACTCGAGATCGACCAAATACAGTGGTCCCCGAATCCGTTTCAGCGAAGGTAAGCCAAGGTATGGATCTTTCTTCTCCTATTTCCATTAAAGATTTATCTATACATGGGAGAGGTTTGCCTTGGTATGTGCGCTTATGTAGGATTTCCAATGATGAGCCCAAGGAGTATGAAGTTGGAGACAAGCTCTATGTTTCCAAATCAAATGATCATTGGTTTCCTAACAAATTCAACAAGAAGAGGATGGGGCCCTTCGTGGTGAACAAGATCCATTCTGGAGGACTGCAGCTGATGGACAAGAATGGAGTCCTATTTGAAGCCCAAGCTACATGGGCCCTGCAAATGCCACCTTGAGCTTAATGGAGAAAGTCGGCCTAACGACTATAAAATCTAGAGCTTGTAAATAGACATTTATTTTTTGGGACTTTTGGACATTGTTGCTTTTGTTTGTTTTTGGTTTTGAACTTTTAGTTTTTCTATTGTGGGTATTTCTCTTCTACATTTTTCAGGTCCATGAGGATAGAAGCAAGCTAAAATCTGACAGGGCCCAGCAACATTTCTTCACTCGATATTATGAAGCCCTGCATACTTGTCTAGTGAGTTTCTTTCTTTACCCTTGGTTTTATACAGTGAGGACACTGTAATGTTTAAGTATGGGGTGGGGGAAGGGCTTACTTTGTGCATATTTGATCATATTTGACATTATATGTGCATATTTAGAGTTTAATTCTTAAATTGCTTATACATGGCTATTTTGGAATTCATCATATATTTATGTGCTTACATGCATGTTTTCCAAAGTTTGAAAAAAATGACCCCCATTGAAATTTTTTGAATAAATGTCATGGAAGCTTTATTGAACTCGACGATGCAAAATTAGATTCATTAGAGATATAGCATGAAATTGCCTAGTAAAGGGAAGTCACAATGAAATGCATATTTTTTATGAAAACCATGAAAGGAGGTAAAATTTGAAGTTGCTTTGGACATGTTGCATGATAAGAGGATGGAGGACTTTATATTTCCATATAATGATCATATTGTTATATTCCTAGCCTTACCTATGTTTATGCATCACAAAAGCCATTATATGCCTTATTTCATATGTTGCTCCACATGATCTAAATATTTACCATTCCTAACCTTATTTCTATTCGGGGATTATGTTGAGAATGATGTTACATTATGGAGATTATTATATGGTGTTTGTGTTGTTGTTATCATTATTGGAGTTTGGCAGGAAAGTTTGAAAAATATATGGAAAATTTAATGAGTGAAAGAAAATCCGATCACCTCAGGAGATAAAGGTAGATCGACCCTGCTCGCTAAGATAATAGTTTGGCGAGATGGGACACACAGGTGAGGAGTCCAAAGCACTAAGTATCCGGGGCCATTCATGACACCCATGTTTGCGACTCGCGAGAAGGCAGTGCTGAGGTTAGAGAGGTAAAAGCATTATTATGGATAAAAGCATTATGAAAGGTGATGAATCTTATGAAGAAGGGATGTGGTATGAAATTTTGTACTCAATTTCCCCGGATTATTAGCACCACATTGCCAAAAATTGCCCACCTTTAAGCCTTTTACAAATCTACTCCTTATTGAGCTTAAATTAAAGTCCTCTTGATTATTGTTGCTTTGTCACTTATGAATGTTTTTGCATAACCCTCCTTATGTGAGTAGATGTTGCTTTTTAAATTGCACATGCATGGATTTGTGACACTAGTACCTTTTCGAGGATGGTAATTGATTGCGGGGATATATGGTAATGAATCTAAGATGTTGAGAGTTTTGATTTCTTTCCCTAAATGACAATTAAAAGTATTGCTTGAGGACAAGCAAGCTTAAGTATGGGGTGTTTGTTGTGAGCTGAATCTGCCATGTTTTACGGTTACTTTTCTATCATTTTCTGCATACATTTCATGCATTTGGGCTAGAATAGTACATAATCTATGTAGTTTATGTTTATTTGCCAAATTATGGAATCTACACTAGTTTCTGTTTAAATTTGTAGAATTTGAGGCAATTTACAGCAGTTCTGAGAAAGGACGAAAAGCTCGGAAGTCGACTACATAAGTCCAAAGTCAAAGAATGACAGAACCAGGACGAATCAGGCTGAAGCCAAGTGTTACTCGATATAGAGTACTTTTACCCGATATCGACAAAAGAAGTCCGAGCAGAGCACTGGTCGAGTAGGAGCTGATCGAGGAGATAAAGACGAAGCCAACCCGACTCCGGAGCCCTACTCGATATCGAGTAAACTACTCGATATCGACCAAGCCTTGAAGCCGCATCTGGAGTCGAGGAAGCAACATTGAGTCGAGAAGCCGAAGACTGGACATGCCGAGCACCATGTACTCGATATCGAGGAGTTAACTCGATATCGACAACCCCAGCACCACTTGTCTGAGCTAGATCAAGAACCAGCTACTCGACCAAGATCAAAAGCCGAAGTCGACGTCGAAGTTACTCGATATCGAGTACTTTACTCGATATCGAGGAGAGCTCTCCTGGGCCGCGTTACGCGGTGAGCTGTCCGAGTCGAGCTGGCTTGCTTGGGAGTGAAGGAATCCGAGTTCTATCCACATCTATCAAGTTTTATCAAGATCCATCAACTCCATGGAAGATTTACCTACTTTAGATATATTTCCTTTTTGGATTTAATTCATTTATTCCATTTATTTATCTTTAAGTAATTAGATATTTAGATATAGATATAGATAGACTTTCTTGCCTTGATTAGCAAGGGTTGGAAGCCTATAAATAAAGCCCTAGGGGCTGGATTTTAGTCATTCAATTTCAGAGAGAACAAGTAAGTTGTTACATAGAGAAAGAGAGAGTTTGTGGCGAGCAAGGTGGAAAGACGAAAGCGGATTTGGCTTGTCCGGTTGTAAGCTTTCTTTGGTTTATTTAATGCAAGTTATTCCCTTTTGTTATTTGATGAGTTTCTTGATGATGAAGAGCGAGTAGTCCACCCACTTCTAGGGTCGGGGTAAGCCCGACGGTGGCCATGTAAGGTGATACGGCAAAAGTTTGATCTTTTTATGCAATTCGTCTTCTATCCCTACGAGCATGATACTTTTGCGAGAGTTGAAGGTGATCCTTGTTTGTGTTATTGAAGCGAAAGTGATTAATACAACTTGGATTAATTATGTGAAAATGGGTTAGTAACAATTAGGGTTTATGCGAAAGCCTCTATCTTCCTATTTGTTAATAACGAAAGTTATTTGATGAAAAGCATGATCTTTTATGCCTTTATGTGTTACTTTGCATGGTTATTGTTGTGGTGTTGATACCCTGGTCTTGGAAGTCTTTTAGTTTATTGAATTTATTTCGTTAAAAATTTGCGTTTTGTCTTCGAGAATATTGCAATTTCAAGTTTCTGTTCTTACTCGACGTCGGGGAGATTTAGTCGATATCGAGCAAGCTTTACTCAATATCGAGTTGATTTTGTCGACATCGGGTTGTCCTTGCTGGTCTTTGCTTCTGTTGGTCGATTTCAGTTTCTGTTGGTAGAGATCTTTAGTCGATATCGAGTAATCTATACTTGATATCGGGTAGATTTCTGTGTTTACTTTCGTTTCTGCTTTTATTTGTTATTTCTTTCTTTCTTTCTGTCTTTCTGTCTGTGAGATTTACAGCTACCTGAGATCCGCTGACACGCTTCCTCGTGGATCGATCCTGACTTCCCACTGCTGTATAGGGAGGAAGTCTTGTAATCATTTGCGTGGGCATAATCTGGTTTGATTTATATTTTATATTTTAAACTCGATTTCGTCCTACAACAGAGATGACTTTGATACTTGCTTGCGCCATTTGTCACTTGTGCTTAGAAGGTGTGTAGACACCAACTTAGTTCTGAATTCTGAAAAGTGTCATTTTATGGTAGAGCAAGGCATTATTTTGGGTTATATTGTGTCTAGCAGGGGTCTTGAGGTGGACAAGGATAAGATTGATGCCATTCAGTCTCTGCCTTACCCCACCAATGTTCGCGAGATTCATTCGTTTTTAGGTCATGTAGGGTTCTATCACAGGTTTATTAATGATTTTTCTAAGATTTCTACACCTCTGTGTAATTTACTCAAAAATGAAGTAGCTTTTGACTTTGATGACAGGTGTAGAGCAGCCTTTGATGAGCTAAAAGGTCGCCTGATTAGCGCTCCTATAATTCAGGCACCCATATGGTCTCAACCCTTTGAGATTATGTGTGATGCTAGCGACTATGTTGTGGGTGCTGTCTTGGGACAAAAGGAAGGAAGGAGCTCTCATGTCATCTACTATGCCTCCATGACTCAGAATGGAGCGCAAAGGAACTACTCAACCACTGAGAAAGAGCTTCTGGCCGTGGTCTTTGCACTGGAGAAGTTTCGCTCCTACCTCCTAGGAGCTAAGGTAATTTTCTTCATTGATCACGCTGCTCTTCGCTATTTATTAACTAAGAAAGAAGCGATACCTAGATTGATTCATTGGATCTTACTCTTGAGTGAATTTGACATCGAAATTAAAGATAAGAAAGGTGCAGAGAACTTAGTAGCGGACCACCTCAGTAGACTCGTCCAAGGAGAGGACAGACCGGAAGATCAACGACCCATTCACGGTGAGTTCCCTGATGATACACTATTTTCTCTAAGTCACCTTTCGTTCATGCAGTTTCAGGAAACCGCGGCGGATGTCGCTGCCGCAGCACACCACGGAGGCAGCGGCCGCAGCCCCCATGCCGCGGCCGCCGCATGTTGCCCAGGTTCCCCCTTTCCTCTTTTCTGACGAGGTAAGTCCTGATGTTCCTGAATTATTGATGGGTGTCCATACTCCTCGACCTTAGTTTGCCAATGTGGTGAATTTCTTGGTCACGGGAGAATTTCCACCTAACTTCACGAAAGCTGAAAAGGACAAGATTCGACATGACTCTCGCTTCTATGTTTGGGATGACCCCTACTTTTGGAAACATTATGGTGATCAGGTAATTAGGAGGTGTCTGCCAGATAACGAGGTACAATCTATCCTTACTTTTTGTCATGCTCATGAATGTGGAGGCCATTTTGATCCTCAAAAGACTGCTAGGAAAGTGTTAGAAGTAGGTTTCTTTTTGCCTCACTTGTTTAAGGATGCTAATGCTTTCTGTAAATCTTGTGATAGATGCCAAAGGGTTGAAAAAATATCTGCTAGGAATGAAATGCTACAAACTACTATCATATTTTGTAAAAATTTTGATGTTTGGGGCATTGACTTTATGGGTCCCTTTCCTAGTTCTTTTGGGATTATCTACATTTTGCTTGCGGTGGACTATGTCTCCAAGTGGGTAGAGGCAAAGGCCACCAAAACTAATGATTCCAAAGTTGTTGTAGATTTCCTAAAGGACACAATTTTTACAAGATTTGGGGTGCCTAAGGCTCTAATTAGGGACAGAGGGACACAGTTCTGCAATAGGACCATCACTGCCCTGCTAAAGAAGTACCATGTCACGCAGAGAGTGCCCATTTATTATCATCCTCATACCAATGGTCAAGCAGAGATATCAAATCGGGAAATTGAGACCATTTTGGAGAAAAAGTGGCACCTAATAGAAAGGATTGGAGTCTAAGGCTGAATGATGCGTTATGGGCCTATCGGACGGCCTATAAGACTCCCATTAGTATGTCCCCTTATCGAATTGTGTTTAGAAAGGCTTGGCATCTCCCTGTTGATCTTCAGCATAAGGCGTACTGGGCTGTAAAGAATTGCAATATGAGGTTGGATGAAGTAGGTGAGTTCAGGAAGCTTTAACTGCAAGAGCTGGAGGAATTGCATCTGGATGCCTATGATAATGCACTAATCTATAAGGAGAATACAAAATCTTGGCATGACAAACATATCCTGCGGAAAGAGCTAAAAATAGGAGACAAGGTCCTTCTATACAAATCGCGTTTGAAACTCTTCCCTGGAAAGCTTAGATCAAGGTGGGAAGGACCCTACACCATCTCAAGGATATTCCCTCATGGAGCAATTGAACTCTATGACCCTAAGTCCCATGAGCTCTTAAGGTCAATGGTCATAGAGTTAAGCCATACTTTCAGAACATCCCGCGGAATGACGAAGAGGAGTTGGTGCTTGCTGATCCAACCAAGTACGCCACTCAAGGGCCATTACGTCGAGCCAACGACTTGAAACAACGGCGCTTCTCGGGAGGCAACCCGAGGTAAGTTTTTCTTTCTTTTTCATCATCATCATCTTAGGTAGTTTTTCTTTATTGCTATTTTGCTTTTGGGTGTTTGGAATTGGGAACGAGCAAAATGAAGATGAGGGCTGCTACTGCATCACGTGCCACGGCCGCAGCTTAATGCAGCGGCCGCATCCTTACGCCGCGGCCGCCGCATTCCCCTCCCGTGACCCATTTTCTATTTTTCCTATAATTCTTAAAAAAAATACGAGGACCACACACTCCTTTTCCTAACCCTACCTCTCCTTCTTTTTCCTAACCTTGCCGCCACTTTCAAAGAAAAACCCCACCATTGTCATCTTCAACCTCCCATCACCATCATCCCCAACCTTTCTCCTTTCAAACCCCATAGTCACCCTTCACCTTCAACTCCGATGCCCAATACCACCATCGACGGAACCCACGCCCCCGAGCTCTCATATTAAATTCCCCACGGTCGAATCTGAACGACGCCTAACCGGCAAGCCTCGCCTGCAGCAACCTTCGCGCACCAACCCGCCGCCAAACCCACGCTGCTGCTGCTGCGCCCGCTGCGCATCTGATGCGCCCGCTGCGCATTTCCGCGCCCACCGCGAGCTGCTGCACCCGCCGTCTCCAAGTTCTGTGCTTGTTGAATTTCGTTTGTATGGAGTGTTGATTTGTTGCTACTGTTTCTATCTCCTTTTAGATTGTGGGGTGTTGTGCGCTATTGAGACTTGTGGATTGGTGTGAAGGATTGGGTTTGTTTGGTAAAGTATGGTATGCTATCAAAACTTGTGTTGGTTTGGATGTTTGGATTTGGTTGATTTGCTTGAGGTGTATTTAGTTTTGTGGGTGATTTTGGATTTATTGGGTTGAATATTTGCTGCTGAGATTTTGTGAATATGGTCCGTAAATTGAGAAACCTATCTACGATACAAAAGAAGGCTTGGGAAAGTTTTGATTCGAAGAGGTTTGTGCAAACGAAATTCTTCGACATACCTACATTACAGAAGCTGGGGATGCTAGAGGTCACTCAGCGGATGCTCACTCATGAGGGCTTGGGTGCGTTTATAAATTTCAGTGCCCCCACCTATGTTGAGCTGGCTTGGGAGTTCATAGTTACGCTGGAGCTTTTTCATGCTTCTCGGATTCGGTTCCATCTGTTGGACCAGGTCCACTCTTGTACTTTTGCCCAGTTGTGGGAGGCATTCGGGATTACTCAAGAGCCCACCCAAGATTGGGCTAACCTTGTGTCCGACCAGCAGATACATGATTTCTGGTATGCAACGACTAGCTCTGCGTTTGATGGACATCGAGGCGAGTACAACTATAAGTTTGTCCATCCTTGCCTTTGATTGGTTCACAAAGTCATGGCAATGGCTTTCAGTGGCCAGGGCGATGTGAACAAGGTGCCTGCCGCAGACTTACCCTGGTTATGGAGCCTTGCTTTCCAGTCCCATTTTACTCCAGACTGGGTTGAGTTTTTTGTGGATAGCTGTCTGCAGATCCAGACGAAGACGAAAGGTAGAGTTGGCCTAGGGGGCATGATCAGTCTCATTGCCCGCCGCTTCATAGACCCTACACAGACCGGTGTCCCTATGTCTGGGGGATATATTTACACGGAGGAGCAGCTAAGGAGGGCTTACTTGCTTGAGGGCTCTGAGGCGACGGGCTTTATCTCGAAGTCGGGAAAATAGGGCGGCCACATATTGAGGCTACCTAGGGCCTTGCCTTATGGCCCTTCCGACGATTCCTTCTATCTTTTGGGCGATAAGGATGATGAAGATGTTGAGGAGGAGGAGCAGGAGGATGCACCTGAGCAGGCTGATTATCACATGGGCGGTGCCCAGTATGCTGCTGGCTCTTCTGGGGAGCCTAGCTCTTCTGTTCATGATTATGCCTGGCACGACCATATGTTCACACAAATGCATCAGATATCCCTCCGCCAGGACTCCTTCGAGTTCACACTTAGAGACGTTGATTGCAATGTCCGGGAGATATCCTACAACATGGAGGAGATGCGGAGAGAGCAGACTTATTACCTTCACCAGCAGTACCCGCACATTCCACCCTACCAGCCTCCTCCCCAGTGAGTGGTCAGTTTCTTTCTCCTTCGCCCTGATTTCATTTGATTTATTTTTGTTGTCTTTTACTGTTTCATTGAGGACAATGAAAACTTTAAGTGTGGAGGAGAGGAATTTTGTGTATATTGTCATTTAGTAGATCATATTTAATTTTCTGCACCATGTTTAAGTTCTGTAATCATGTTTATTAAAATTTTTGTCTATTTTCGTAATTTAAAAAAATCAAAATCCAAAAACAATCATGCATTGCATCCATATGTGTTATTCAAATACCCGTCTGGCTTAGTTTGTCCTCTAATTTAAATTTCAGCATGATCATATAAATCTCATGAAGTTCTGGATGTTTTGGCTTTGTCTATTTTCTTGTTTTTTGTGGAACATGAGCTAGCAAATATAATTGAGCATGTATGATTGGGCTAAAGTATGATTGAAATCCTAGTGAGAATGTTTGGCCTTATGTGAAATCATTTATAATTCGTTCGCTTAATTGTGTGAATTACTCTCCTTGTGTTGCTACCTCTTGACATTGACTGAAGTATCTATTTTTCAAGACTGACTCACATGTTTGTTGCTTGCGGAGTTTCTGTTTATAGTTTGAGTCTTTTGTTTGAATTTGTGCATATTTAGTGAAATAAGGTGGAAATGGTTGATGCACTTAATAACCGGGTCTACGCATGATACCCATGGGTATGATTCACGTAAAAACAGTGTTGAAAACTATCCACTAGGAAAAAAAGCTTGATCATTGAGTAACCAGGTTCATTCATGACACCCATGTTTACAACTTGCGTCAAAAGATGTTCAAGTGGACTTCAGATTAGTAGGTTGAGGTGTTGATAGACCGGGGCCATTCATGACACACATGTTTCTGCCTCGCGTAAGAAAAGCACCAAGGCATGAAAATAAATAGAAAAAAAAAGAAGAAGAAAAAAAAAGAGTCAAATTGTTCTTATTTTCATTATTGTGTCCCGCAAGTAATGGCATTTCGGTAGAGATTTAGTGATATGGTGATCAATGTCTATGAGCTTAGTGCATGTTGGTTTGAGTTGAGAGTGTACCTTAAAGCCTAAACACATGAGAGAATGAGTGGGACACATATTTCTGGTGAGGTTGGATGATATCTACTTCTAAGTTTTGATCACTGGAATACATGCTATGGCGTTTGTTTGCTTGGTTTATGTTTGCACCTACTATGATGTTGCTTTTTGACGAGGTTGAGACTTGAAGAGATTTCCTGTAGGATGCATTGATCCATGTTCATTCTATCATTGCTTGAGGACAAGAAAAGGTTAAGTGTGGGGGAATTTGATAATGCATATCTTAGATAGGCATTTTTAGGCTAGTTAGGTTGCATTTCGTTCATAATTTGTAGTTAAATTGCATCTCATGATTATTTTAGAGGAATTCGAATTCTACCCGAATTTGTGGTTATTTTGCAGATTGAATCAGAATATAGTTAGGAGATGCAATATATTGGAGAGAAGTGCAAATGACATTGGAAAGAAGCAAGGAATGAAGAGGAGAAAGAAGTAATTGGAGTTGCCCTCGGATTTGACAAGAGAATACCGCAGCATAGCGTGCCGCGGCCGCAACAAGAGCAACCATGCAACGTGCAGTGGAATGCAGCGTGTCGCGGCCGCAGCATATGTCACAGACGCAGCATTTGTCGCCAGAGCACCGCGTTTCATTTTACGAAAACCCTAGTTTTGTTAGTTAGTTTTATGGCCGACTTAGACTTATTAAAGGCCGAATGTTGTTATTTTTGAATCACTTCTATTCTATTCCACGTTCTATCAGACAATTAGAGATTGAGCGATGTCTTCCATGAGGAACTAAACTCATCTGTTCTACCTGCAATTTGAAGCTTTATTTGGATTGATTGTGAGTTTCTAATTCTCGTTCCTTGTTTCCTATATTTGAATGCTTCAATTTCTTTGTGTTTGATTGTTTATTGTTTTGTTCTATCTTGTCTAGCCAACTAGTTAGATTAATTCAATTGCTAAGGTTTTGTAGATTCCTGGCTGTGAACCTTAACCTAAGTAGCAAACTTGTTCATTTAGGGCTAGTTGAACTAATTGAATAAGTAGGAAGTTGGATCTGTTGTTAAATCCCTCTTTAGGGACTGCAAATACCTCGGCTAATCTCTGGACTTAAAGCTATCAGTTGGGTTAAATCCTTCTTTAGGGACTGTTCGATTGATAAGGGTTGCTAGGACTGATTGGACTAGTAACTATATTAGGTCGTGACAAAGGCATTCATAGGAAACTCAATAGGACGAGAAGAAGTTACAAGGATCGTTTCAAACCAAATAAAGTGGAAAATTATAGGTAGAACTGCTTCTCATAATTGTTTGAATCAAATTCATTTACTTTGCTTTTATTAATCCGTTTTGAGAAAAGGTGGATCTTTTACACACTCAAAAAACCCCTCTTTGGTTACTTAATTGGCAGTTAAATCATACTTGAATAACAAATTTCCCTGTGGATCGACCTCTTACTTATTGCTATACTAGTTATAGGTTTGTGTTTTACTTTGACGGATCAACGATAGGTTTTCCCTCCGCCAAATTTGGCGCCGTTGCCGGGGAATTTTTATTGATTCTTGTGTGTGTTTGGTGTTGATTTTGGTGTAGACCGTCTTATATGGTCCATACCCGTGCTACTAATTCTTCTTTGTTGCCATTTGATTCAGAGATTGAAAGGACCCTTGCCTCAATAAGGCGAGAAACTCATGATCCCTTTCGCGAACTACCTTTTGATCAAGGAGAAAGCACTGCAAAGATGGCTAGCAAAGAAAACCGCACTCTTAAGGAGCTTTCTGCTCTTGACTTGGCACAACAACCCTTGGCAATCCAATTCCCTGCGCTGGGGGAAGGAGTCAACTTTGAGCTTAAATCTGGGGTAGTTCATCTTCTACCCAAGTTCCATGGGTTGAGTGGGGAGGACCCCCACAAGCATCTATCTGAGTTCCATTATGTGGTAGTTGGGATGAAACCCCCTCTTTGGTTACTTAATTGGCACTTAAATCATACTTGAATAACAAATTTCCCTATGGATCGACCTCTTACATATTATTATACTAGTTATAGGTTTGAGTTTTACTTTGACGGATCAACGAAAGGTTTTCCCTCCGTCACTTGACCATATAGAAATAAAGGTACTCCCGCTATCCCGTTTGCACAGATAAGTCAATTCACATTTCATAGTTAGGGCATCCAAATCAGATCCCTAGCATAAAAAGCACTCAGCATAGAATCAGGTAATAAGACTCATAATGATCTCCTTGGAATCTTCCAAACCCATCTATAAAGAACAAGCTGATATTTTGCCTACCCATTCCCAACTAAATCCTATAGGGATGGTCTAACGCCTTTTTACCCACTCGGTCCCTCTTTAGTCGGTTTTCCTCTTTTGTCATTAGCCATGTTCATTACTTAGTCCAATTGGGTTAGGCATATTAAGTTCATTTTGCCCCTTTAAAACACTTTCAAATCCTTTGAAATCCATGTGCGGTTTTCCAAAACATACACTTGACCCTTGCGTACCCGAATTGCACAACCTCGGCTCTGATACCAACTTTGTAGCGGCCCAGAATTATGATTTCGGACCTTGCAACTCAGGTACGGGTCGAGGTTTCAAACTCATTTTAAGATTAGTAAAAGAGAGATTTCAAACCCAGAAAACCACGAAGGGCGTTGGGTACCCTTAACTCGTCCTAAGACTATGTCGTGAAATTCAATTCAAATGAAAGTAAAGCGGAAGCGAAGTTAAGATACAAAGCGCCACGGCAAAGCCGGGTCAAAACCAAAACATAAGCGAATGATTGCCATTTTACCAAGTTGGAAGGTTAGCCAGATTTTGATTCGCCAAGGGTTTCCCGTCACAGAAGCATGGAGCAATCAGGGATAGGTACCTAACACTATCCACGAAGTTAGGCCCGGTAATCGCCTGCGGGTCCTTTGACCGCGCTGAGGCCATATAACATGCCTATACCTAGGATAAAGGATGACTAATGCAGTATAGTAATTAAATCACATAAGCATGCTTTAACAGTTATAATATGTAGAAAAAACTATAAAGGGCCCAAGGCAATCCCAAATGGCATATCCCTCTCCTACCACTGCACCCCTTCCCGTTAGTGCAGAGACTGACCAGCTCTCGGTTTCCATTTCCTCGTGGTGGTGCATGGACTACAGAATAAACATCAACATAAAGTAACCAAGTTTGCCCGATGGTGCTGGGCTATAGTAACATGCTCATATTGACTCGATTGACTCAGGGCACCCGATGAGGTTGGGCTACCCTATGACCGTAGCAAAGACTCTAGGACTATCACATATAACAATCGTTCTGTTTCCAAACACACATAGTAACCATATGCTCAGTTCAATGTAATCCTAGCATGATACTACATGGCATGCTTTAATATGCAAAAAAACTACACATTACATGACACATCAGACAGGAGGTCTAGGTTACTGAGTAAGTCCCGTAGGATAATTACCTGAAGATGCAAAACAACGAGATAACACAAGAAAGGGCCCAAATGCAAGTCCAAAGCAATCCAAAAGCAATGCACACCTATCATCAAGCCACTGCCATAAGCCACCGGGCTAACACACGAACCCAATTTCTCGACAACCTCAAAACCAATCGATGGTAAAACCATTTTCCAAAACCTTTACGATACGATCAACATCAACCAAAATCATCCTTCGAATCAAAACCATCCATAAATCTCGCCAACAATGATTCCAAACTCATTTTACCAAGCTCATTTCCAAAACCAAACTCAATCGTAAAACCATGTTAAAGAATCCTGACAAGGAAATGAAGCCCTTCAATACATTTTCCAAGCATAAAACCCGATAGTTCGAATTCCGTCAAAACCCCATAATTATTTAATAATAAAATAATATCCCAAGATCCCGTTTTTGAAATCATTCATCAACTAAGACATATTCGAAATGAATCGGTCAAAAACCAACAAGGAACCCAAAGGAAGCAAGATGTGACTCGGCCAAGTCACTGGAGACATCTCGCGGTCGCAAGAGGGCCGGTCGCGGCCGCGAGATGCTCCTAAGTGCTCACCGCGAGAGGATGGCCCTCGCTGACCGCGACACAAGAATCTTCCGGTCGTGAGACCCGCGGTCGCGGCCACGACATACCATCCTCAACCTCCGAAATCTGGGTTCGTCTTCGCGGCGGCGACCATGGTTTCGCCGCGGCGAGAACGAACCCTACCTTGTTCGTTTTTGCTCGTTCTTGCGTGTTTCAAATCCATTTTCGGTCAAACTTGTTTTAAAGCATTCATAACTCAAAACACCATCCAAATAACAAAAAAAAAACTCCAATGGACACACAAAAGACCTCAAACAAGGATTAGAAGGGAGAGCGGAAGAGGGATTACCTAGACTCTTAGAGGCTCCATGGAATCTTGGACGAAGGGAGTCTCTTGGGTTCGATTCCACAAAACATTGCTATGACAGGGCCTAGGAGAGATAGATCTAGCTTAAAAGAAGACCTTTGCAAATATTTAGATACAAAACGAGAGGATATGAAGAGGGACAACTTACATTGCCCAAAAATAAAGAGAAAAGGGAGGAATGGGCTCAGATATGCTTACCCAGGTGTTAGATCTAACTTTTTCTTGACCTCATAAGGTAGAGGGGAGAGTGAGGAGCAAGTAGAAACAAACAGGGAAGAAAACGGAGCTATAACGAATGAGAGCGAAGGATTTTACCGAGACGTTTCCAAATCTGGGGTCGGAGTCGCGGCGGCGAAAACCATCTTTCGCGGCGGCGAGCATGAACTCGCGGCGGCGAGGAAGAACTCGCGGCGGCGAGCATGAACATGTTCTTCTATGTTCATACTCGCGGCGGCGACATGGGCTAGTCGCGACGATGACTTTGCCCAGAAACGTCTATTTCCAATGGAAACGACGATCTGGATCTGATTTGTGGGTTGTTTTTGTGAGAGGAGATCTTCTTGAGGGAGTTTAGAGGCCATGTAGGGTATGAGAGATAAGATATGGAAGATGAGAGGAGAGAGACATGGATTCAATGAGAGAAAAGTGAAGATTTTGAGTGATGTGAAATGAGAGATCCATTTAGGGATTGATGCCTTATATAGTGGAGGCAAAAGAGGCTCCCTAGAGTTTAATTCACAAGAGGACGAAACGCTTTATGAGGAGAGAGGGAGAGACAGAGAGAGAGAGAGAGTGGCGTGAGGGAGGAGAGAGAGTGAGAGAGTGATTCCGCTCTTCTGACCTTGAATCCCGACGTCCCATCCCGAAACCCGACATTCCAAAATCCGACCCCAATTCCAAATTCATTTTTCGAAGACACCCGAATTCCCGAAATCGACCCAAGCAACCAGGATTTAAAATCTGTCGTTTAAAACCAAAACATGTCGGAATATATTTGGAAACTTCAAAAATAGAAATTGCTCAAGGATGGTTTTCCGAAACTTTCCCGTTTTAGAAATTCGAAATCCCGTTCTTTACAAAGGCAGTACTGAGGTTAAAGAGGTAAAAGCAATAAATTGAATAAAGCATTGAGCGAATGAGCGAAAGGTGAGATATCTTATGAAGAAGAAATGTGGTAAAGAAAGTTGGAAATTAATCCATTTCCCAGGATTTAACACCACATGACCTAAAATTGCCCACCTTTAGCCTTTTACCTATTTACTCCTTTGCGAGCATGCATAAAGTTCTCTTGATTATTGTTGCTTTGTCACAGAAAATTGTTTTTGCCTAACCTCCTTTTGTGTAGAGAAATTTCTTTTCATTCACAGGCACAGACTTGAAGACATTAAGTATCTTTTCGAGGATGGCAATTGAGTGTTGGGTAATATGACAATGAATCCACTATGTTGGGAGTTTTTGCAGGTTTCTTCTGAATGACCATCTAAGTTATTGCTTGGGGACAAGCAAGCTTAAGTATGGGGTGATTTGATGTCCATTTTTTATGCCATGTTTTTGTGCTTAATCTTGTTCCTTATTTCATCATTTTATATATTCTGGGTTGGGAATATAACGAATTTGTGTAGTTTATAATTATTTGCAAGAAATAGAGGTCTATACAAGTTTCTGTTTAATATTGCAGAATTGTTGCGAAATCGGAGCAAAACCAAGAAGGAAAGTGTTGTAGGAGGAAATCGAGAATGCAAATTAAAATATAAATAAATCACAGCAAACCAGATTCCGTCCCTTGCAACTAATTACAAGACTCCCTCCCGGTGTAGTAAGAGAAAGTCAGGATCGATCCACGAGGAAGCGTGTCAGCGGATCCTAGGCAGCGGAGAAATCTCACGGCAGAAGTCGACCACAGATGTCCTTGATCTCCACTAGGGGTAGTCGACAGAAGATCGGACAAGTCGATTCACGCAGCAGCAGTCACAGGTTCTAGTCGATATCGAGTAAGCCCTGCTCGAGATCGAGTAAGCTTGTCGATGAAGCTCTTGTCGAACACCTGCACAGGAAAAGCTACGACGATCTGGGATCGGGGATCAGTAACTCGATATCGACCAGAAGTTGTCGATATCGAGGAATGTAGAAACTTAAAACGAAATAAAATAAAGACAAAGGCTTTGGGATTCTCGAAATAAACTTTATAAAAGACAACTTCCAAGATTGGGGTTTGCAACAACGATAACCAAGCATGTATAAGGTAGGGATAAAACAGATAATCATGTGAATCGCATCAAAGGACTAAGCTTTCGCCTTTTCCAACAATTAGACAACTCTTTCAAGAAACCCTAATTGTCTCTACTGATTTTATGTTTACAATCCAAGTTGTTAGCATGGACCTCCATTAGATGGGTAATAAACACATAACAAGTAGTAGATGCTCAAAATATGATAAAAGTCGGATCTTTACCTCAAACACGCAAGGCTATCATCGGGTTCGCCCCAACCCTGGAAGTGGGTGGACTACTCGCGCTTCATCACAATCTCAGACATTGATGTATGAAAAGAAACTTGCTTTAAACTAAATTCAAAGCCTTTACAATCCCGGCACTTCAACTTTCGTTGAACGCCAAAACCCTAAAACCTTTCGAATTCCTAAACGTCTTTGTGGAACTACTTCTCTAGCTTGTGAATTGAATGAATCCTAAAATCAGCCCCATGGGCTTTATTTATAGTCTTCTAATCCTTGCTATTCAAGGATAGAAATCTTCTATCTATATCTAAAAGCTTTAAAGATAAATAAATGGAATAACATAAATAAATCTAAAAACGAAATTAAGACTAAAAATATCTTCATGTGGATAAATCTTCTCTTCCATGATGGATCTTGATAGAATCGGATAGAACTCGACAATCTTCGGCCCCAAGTAATCCCAATCCGAGTAGGACAACTCAAACCGCGTAACGCGCCTCCGGACAATTTTCCTCGATCTCGAGTAGACTTGCTCGATCTCGAGTAACTCGGACATCGACTTCAGCTTGGCTCGGCGTCTCGGGTAGCTGGTGCTCGATCTGCTCGGACACTGGTTTCTGGGGTCCTCGATATCGAGGAGTTTCCTTGATATCGATTAAGGTGGCTCCGTCGACTTGTGTGGCTTGGCTTGGTCGAGCAGCTTTCTTCGACCTTGCTCGGACAGGTGACTCGGGTTTGTCGATATCGAAGAACTTCATCGATATCGAGGAGTGGTGTCCGGCCTGTCTTGATCAAGTCGAGTAGCTCTCCGCAGCATCCTCGATCAGGCTCTCCTCGACTCCGGGTGTTGTCTTCAGCATTGTCGATATCGAGTAATCAACTCGATATCGAGGAGTGTGCTGGAGTCGGGTTGTTCTGTTTTCAGCTCCTCGACATGTGCTCCTCGATCACGGTGTGTCCGGACATGGTTTGTCGATATCGACTAAAACTTGTCGATATCGAGTAGCTTTGAGCTCCCATCTTTGCTTCTTGGTTTTCTCCCGAAACGGCTCCATATTCTGCAATATTACACAGAAACTTATGTAGATCTCCATTTCTTGCAAATAAGCATATACTACATAAATTTGATAAATTCCCAACCCGAAATATGCAAAGTGTATAGAATATGAAACTAAAATGTGCATAAAAACATGGATACTTTAGTGACATCAGAAAGAAGTCACTCGACGTCTTCTGAAGGGACTCGACATCGAGTGAAGAGCCCTGACGTCGAGTGAATCAACACACATCCAGAGAAGCTGAACAAGTCACTCGACGTTGACTTCATCAACTCAACGTCGAGTGAAGATGAACTCAATATCTGCCTGAAGACACCACGACAAGTGGAAGACAACTCGACAAGATGCACGTAACTCGACGTCGAGTGGACATACTCGACGTCGACTGGACAACTCGACGTCGACTGGAATTTCTGTTGGACCAAGAGCGATTGGGCCGATCCACATGCGGGAAGAGGAAGACTTGGCCACGAAGGAATAACAATCTATCATCTATCTATCCAAGTTGTATCCTAGTGGGAGAAGATTTATTTACCTTATGGAGAATTTCTATTTACTTAGTTGGATTTATCTTTCTTTTATCAAGTTTTATATGTTTTAGGATTAGATAGAACTTGCTTTCCTTGATTAGCAAGGATTAAGCCCTATAAATAAAGCCCTAGGGGCTAGTTCTTATTCATTCAATTTCAGAGATACAATTCCAATAGCAAGTAGAGAGTTTAGGAGTTCAAGGCTTTTAGGGTTTTGGCGCTTTTGCGAAAGTTGGAGTGCCGGGATTGTAAAGGTCAAGAATTTAGTTTAATGCAAAGTTATTTTCTTTCATCAATCATGGTTCTTATGGCAATGAGCGAGTAGTCCACCTACTTCTAGGGTCGGGGTGAGGCTGACGATAGCCAGGTATGCCTGAGGTAAATATTCGATATTTATTATGTTTTGATCATCCGCTATCTTTATTATGTTTATTACCTAATTAATAGAGATTTAGGTTAACAACTTAGATTATAAACATAAAATTGGTAGATACAATTAGGGTTACTTGAAAGAGTTGTCTAATTGTTGGAAAAGGCGAAAGCTTGATCCTTTGATGAGATTGCATGATTATTTCTATCTTGTCTTATGTGTTTGGATATCGTTGTTGCAAACCCCGGTCTTGGAGGTTTTATTTCATATTTGTTTATTTCGAATCATCAACCCTGGTTTATTTTTGTTCATCATTCCTTGCCATCCTTTCACTTTTCGGCCACTTTTGCCGACAATCACAGGTTACTAGATCGACTGGCAGTCTTCTGAGCCAGTCGACGTACTTTTGTTGCTAACCACTCGACATCAAGTCACCTACTCGACGTCGAGTTTGTTGCTTCTGTTTTTGTAGGTTGACCCGAGATAGACGAGCCCACTCGACGTCGACTTTCACTCGACGCCGATTTCCCCCCAACGTCGACTTCAACTCGACATCGAGACTTCTGAGGAATCTGCAGAGCTTGACACGGGATCGACTGCACACGGACTACTCGGCATCGACTGTTCTACTCGACGTCGAGTGAACCCTGAGTCGACTTCAGAACGTGAATCACACGCTATCTGAGATCCGCTGACCTGCTTCCTCGTGGATCGATCCTGACTGCCTTCTACTACAATGGGAGGGAGTCTTGTAATTATTTGCTCAGAACAGAATCGGTTTGCTTTGATTTATTTATATTTTATTTGCAAATTCTCAATTTCCTCCTACAACGGTGGTGCGGAAAGCATGATCAGGATATCAAAGTGATTCGAGATGTCTCTTTGGGGTAACTGGCCTTGATTGCGGATAGTTGTGAGGCTAGAGAGTTTGTATAGGATCGGGATGCAATGGTGTCTAGAACTAATATTGGATTGAGGTGGAAGACCTAGGTGAGGATGACCTTGATGCGAGAGATAAGGAATAGTGGTCGTGTCTTGTTACGGTTGGTAGTTATAGACAGATTCTCTTGAGGATGTGATCTAGTGTGTGCTTTACTTGGGGGTCGGGCGTTATGCGAATTCTATACTATAGATGATGTTGATTCCCTGATGAGTTGCCATAGACGATAGTGAATTGTTAGTACTAACATAGTTACCCCCCTGAACTTGATGAAATGCTGGCGTGCGGAAGTACTTAATGTCTCTAATGTGATGATGCTTGTTAGTTAGTATGAGTATGATGTGATTATCTGATTCATATGATGTGCAACCTCTGTGACGAGATGTGATAAGCCCTCCTATGTATGATACTATGTTAGATATGTTATTGCATATGACTATCCTTGACATGAGTATAACCCGTTTATGAACATGTGATATGAATGCTATGATGTAGGATTGCTATGTTACATGATGCCTTAAATTGGAATTGTAGAATGATATGGTTGAATTGATCAAATCTGATTCTGATTTGGAACCTAGGAAGGAAATATAGGATTATCCCTTAGAGGTGGATGATTCCACCTCCTGAAATTTGAAGCTTGCTTGGTTAACGTCGGGTTAAGGAATTTTGAATGGTGTTTAAAAAGGACTAACTTGGATTTTGAGAAATTGAATGGGATCGATAACTTCAATAATTTTGAGACCAAACCTTTTCAAACTAAGGACTCCTCTTGAAATTTTCTGACCGAGATTGCATTATGACTCTCCACGAATTGGATACAGACATTTTATAGGGGCTCTTATAGACTGTTTGCCAAGACCTAGTGGAGGTGTTGTAATGTTTTTCGAGTTATGATATAACCGAGAAGTCGGGGTTAAGGATGTGGTAAGGGCCCGTATCACACTCTCGCTACGACCTATCGAGGATATTATGATCATGACAACGATATTGTGAGAATCTCAAAGGGACACTTATGAGGCACTTACGGGATCAATGAAATGGTCCTTGGACTCACCTACTTCCAACTTCATCCCCTACTTTAAAATGATTTTAGTGTCGATGACGAGACTTGTTTTTAGAGGTAGATGATGTAAAGGCTCGGATTTTTAAATCCTAAATTTTTTTCAGAAAAAGGAAAATTAAAATGAATTTAAAAGCAGAATTTAACAGAAAACTCGCTAACTCAAATTTTAAGAACTCTCAAAGCGGATTTCCGACCTAAAAAGAAATTTTGAAAATTCGGAGGATACTTGAAATTTATGCCCTCGAGCAAACGGATTTGTTTAAAATCTTCTAAAACAAGTTCCGGTATTGATTTGAATCGATTTTCGCAACCGATTTTATTCCCACTTTCAGGTTCTGAGATTGAGGGTTTTTATTTCGGTTTCATTATTTATCCGACTTCGAGATTTCGATCTCAATTTTCAATCGGGTCGGGATTGGTCAAGAGAGCGGGTTCCGGAATTATTTTTGGGGTATTATTTTGGGACCACAACCTTTCTCTTCCCTTCCCCTTTTTCTTTTGACCAACTACATCCCCTCCCTCCGATTGCAGTGAAGACCAGTAGCCCTCCAGGCTTTCCCTTTCCCTCCTTGGTTAGGCATCCAATTCCCCAATCTCCCTCCCTCAAGGTTGATTCACACCATGTTTGGCAAGAGGCCAAGAGCCTCCCTCCCTGTCGCCTGCAAACCCACGCCAAAACAGCTCCTCCCCTCCTCCAATTCAATTTCAAATTTCTAGCCCCTTGTCCTCTTTAAAATTGTCTTCATATGACTCCCACACACAACCTCCAAGCCCACCCTTATCTCTTCCCTATTGCAGATTCAGAAACCCTCCTCCTCTCTCTTGGTATTAGCTTCCAAACAACCCTTGAACCTCACCCATTTCATCCAAACACAAACCCCCAAGCACACACTCCTCCCCTCGTCTGTTCTACCCTCTAATCAGCTCCCCAAAACAGCCCATTTCCTCCTCTATTGCCGAGCCACCACAACCATTTCCAGCCATCTTCATCACCACGGCACCACCCCCTCACCACCACAACCAATTTGTCGACGTCGTCCTCCCTCCAACTCCATTGAGACCGAAGCCGCAAGCACTCGCCATCTCCCTGTTTTTGCGAGCCTACAAAGGAGTAGCCATAGCTCCTCCTCCGTTTGCCTCTGAGCAGCAGCAGGAGCAACCGAGCCCGAACACACTCCCCTCCGACGTCCCCGAGCGACTCAGCAGCAGCCGGAACCAGCAGCATCGCGCTCGATCTCCGTCCCCTGTTTTGGTTTTGAGCTCGGTGAGACCCTAGTTCCACTCCTTTCATCCTTACATTGAGTAAAGGTGGACCTTTAATCCCCTCACACTCTTCCTAGGCCACTTTCGGCAAGGTTCCATCTCCAGCGAAGCTTCCGAGCGAATTCGAGCATTTTCGGGCGAAACAAGACCTTGGGTAAGCATCTCCTTCTCCTTCCCTTTCTTGCTTGTTCTATGGTCTCTCATGTCGGGTTGGGTGGTCGGAAGCTGGCGTTGCCGGCCAAGCTCTTGTTTTTCTCTCCCGCCGATTTCAAACCCAGTAAGTGCAAGAGGAAGATGAACAATACATCTCCCCATTTCCTTACCTGGCGGGCCCCTCCTTCCATCTCACCCGCCACGTCAGCTGTGTGGGTCAACTCCCTTATTTTCTCTCTTCGGTTTCAAACTTCAAAATGAAAGATAGAATGGTTTGGGCCTAAATTGTGGGCTGCCATTTTATCCAGAAAAATCAAAGTTTGTTGGGCCTTTTTACTTTCAGAAAACAAAGGCATTCGATTTGGACCTTTTTTTAAAAAGGGAGGTCGATTTTGGTAAATAACGAAAGGAAGAGGGGTCGGTTGGGTGTTTTTCAAAATAAAGAGGCCGGTTTGGTAATTTAAAAATGGCTGATTTTTTTTTGAAAATGGAAAGCAATTAGTGTTTTTCAAAATAAAGAGGCCGATTTGGTAATTTAAAAATGGCTGATTTTTTTTTTGAAAACGGAAAGCAATTAGGATGAACTAAACGCGATTAGTAGTCCATCCTAGGACATCCTTGCGAATGAGAACCTGTAGCTCTTGATCTGTGGTAGGGTGAAGTGTAGAGGTTGTATGACCTAAGAAGGCCAATCTATCTGCTACACTGTTAATTTCCCTAAACACGTGACGAATATGGACAGTTTGGAATAGGGATGGGCAAAAGTTGGACCGGACCGGAATCGGACCGGGACCAGACTTGGAAACTACGGTCTTGGATCGGACCGGAATTATTACGGTCTGGTCCACGGTCCAAGAAATATTGGATTCCGGGTTCCGGTCCAAACCCGGGACTAGGCCGGAATTTCCGAGTCGGACCGGAACTGGACCGGTTTTTTTTTTTTTGTTAAAAAAAATGAAGGTGCGTGTCTACTACTGCCTAACCTAATTGTTCAAGCCTCTTTCAATAATTCAATCCTTCACCTAGTACGCAGTCTCCTCTTTCAGCCTCTCTGTACTGCACCTCTCTTTTCAATTCATCGATCTTCAACCTTGCTCGCACCTCGCACTGTTGCAGCCGGCCCTCGCCCCTCAGTCTCGCGCCTCCCAGTCACCGCCGTCGACGCTCTCGTTCTTGCCAATCGCACCGGCCACCGCCAGATCCCATCGCCCACAATAGGCCTCTCTCTCTCTCTGCTCTCTTTTCAGACCTAGGATTTCACATAATGTCGATTTTAGTCTAGATTTTGAGATAACTTAAACATTCAAGATAAAGATTTAAGAATCTCATCCCAATTTCAAATCTAGGGTTAGAGAAATTTCAATTTGCACTTTAATATTTTCAGATCTAGGTTTTGTGTATATGTTTATGAGGAATTTCAATTTGCGCTTGAAAAAATTAGTAAACGAAAGCATGAGATTCAATTTGGGGTTGTTCAGGAACTATTTTTTCGCATTCAATTTGGGGTTTACTTGATGAAAAAAAAAAAGAAAAAAAATGTTGCAAGACATTCCGGTCCAAATGGTCCAAGCGGTCCGCGGACCGGAAAACCCGGGACCATCTATTCTGGTCCCGGTCCGATCCGCGGTCCAAGTTCCCAGAGTTTCCGGTCCATCGGTCTTGGACCGGACCGGAATTTTCGGTCCGGTCCGGTCCGATCCAGACCGGAAGCCCAACCCTAGTTTGGAAGCGACAAAGATCCATCAAGGAGTCGGAGATGATCATTTCAACTTCCCAAGGGCATTTCCAAATACCCTTTAATGCATTTATAATGCACAGATTGTCACCTTCTATTTCAATGTTTTAGATATTTAATTCTAGGGCTCTACGAATTCCGGCTCTCAATGCGGTGGCTTCGGCCCGGATTACCGAGCATGATGGGATACTAGTACCCTCCATTGAGACACATGTTGCTTTGTGATCTCGGATTACAAAGCCAATTGCAGAATTTCCAGTGTCCCGGACGGATCCGTCAAAATTTAGCTTGAAACCTAATCTTTTTGGTTTCTCCCATTTAATTTCTTTTTTCTTTCTATTTTCACTACTAGAAAAGTTGTTAGGATGTTTCAGGGTTGGTATTGTGTATGTCTCATCATCTCCACTCTTAGCTGTGTTCCAATCGAGAATTTGTTGTTTGATGAATTTTATGACATTTTTGGTTGTGGTGGCCTCGTTTTTTAACACTATTTGGTTTCTAAAGTACCAAATGCTCCACCAAATGATTGCCATTATACATGTTTTCTTAATGCCAATAGTTTGCTTGAGTGTATTAATGATGGAATGTTCATCTCTTACATTTCCATCCCATTTGTCAATGGCTTCAAAAAAATTTCCATCTATTTGATGGATAATATTTTTGACGAAATTGTAATCCCTGAATAGATGGAAGAAGTCTTCTGATAATGCATATATTAGATAGGCATGATAGGCATTTTTAGCTTAGATAGGTTGCATTTCTTTCGTTCTTTGTTACTAAATTGCATCTTATGATTATTCTAGAAGAGTTCGGATTCTGCGCAATTTTGTGGTTATCTTGCAGATCAAATCGGAACACATGTGGGAGATGCAATACCTTAAAGAGGAGTATAAAAGACATTGGAGAGAAGCAAGGAATAAAAGGAGCAAATCATCTCAAGAAGCTATTCTCGGAGAGAAGACAAGAAAACCCGCAAACAGGAATGCGGCGGCCGCGGCATGGGGTGCGGCGGCCGCCGCCAGGGTCGATGCAAATATAATGTTGATGTTGCGGCCGCAGCATACATGCGGCGGCCGCCGCATCTGCCGACAGCGTTTATACGCGTCGTTTTGATTTAAAAACCCTAGTTGCTTTTTAGTTTTTGTTTATGGCCGACTTTTAGATCTTTAATAAGGCAACTTTTTAGTTATTTTTGGATCACTTCTATTCTATTCTATTCATCAAACCCTTTAGAGAATTTGAGCGATGTCTTCCATGAGGAACTAAACTCATCTATTATGCCTGCAATTTGAAGCTTTAGTTGGATTGATTGTGAGTTTCTAATTCTCGTTCTTATTTCCTATATTTGAATGCTTCGACTTCCTTGTGCTTGATTGTCTATTGTTTTATTCTATCTAGCCCGCGTAACTAGTTAGAATTATTTCAATTGCTAAGGTTTTGTAGATTTCTGATTGTGAACCTTAACCCAAGTAGCAAACTTGTTCCTTTAGGGCTGATTGAACTAATTGAATGAGTAGGAAGTTGAATGTGTTGTTAAATCCTTCTTTAGGGACTGCAAATACATTGGCTAATCTCTGAACTTAAAGCTATCAATTGGGTTAAATCCTTCTTTAGGGACTGTTCGATTGATAAGGGTTTCTAGGACTGATTGGACTAGTAACTATATTAGGTCGGGACAAGGGCATTCATAGGAAGCTTAATAGGACGAGGAGAAGTTACAAGGATCGCTTCAATCCAATAAAGTGGAAAATTATAGGTAGAATTACTTCTCAAATTTGTCTAAAACCAAATCCAATTACTCTGCTTTCTTTACTCCGCTTTGATAAAAGGCGGAACTTTTACACTCTCAAAACCCCCCTTTGGTTACTTTAATCGACACTTGAATCATACTTGAATTACAAATTTCCCTGTGGATCGACCTCTTGCTTATTGCTATACTTGCTATAGGTTTGAGTTTTCTTTGGCGGAATCAACGACAGGTTTTCCCTCCGTCAAATTTGGCGCCGTTGCCGGGGATTTTTATTTAATTCTTGTGTGTTTTTAGTGTTGATCTTGGTGTGGACCGTCTTATATGGTCCATACTCGTGCTACTAAATCTTCTTTGTTGCCGTTAGATTCAGAGATTGAAAGGACCATTGCCGCTCTAAGGCGAGAAGCTCGTGATCGCTTTCGCGAACTCCCTTTTCATCAAGAAGAACCTACAACAGAGATGGCTAACGACGCGAACCGCACTCTTAAGGAGCTTTCTGCTCCTGATCTGGCACAACAACCCTTGGCGATCCAATTCCCTGCGCTTGCAGAAGGAGTTAACTTTGAGCTGAACTCTGGGGTAGTTCATCTTCTACCCAAATTCCATGGGTTGGGTGGGGAGGACCCCCACAAGCATCTGTCTCAATTCCATACGGTGGTTGTTGGGATGAAACCAGAGAATGTAACTGAAGATCAAATCAAGCTGAGAGCTTTTTCCTTCTCTTTGAAGGATGAGGCTAATGAATGGTTCTTCTATCTGCCACCTGGATCTATTTCTACTTGGGCTGAAATGAAGAGAGTCTTCCTAGAGATGTACTTCCCTGCAACAAAGCTCAATGCTTTGAAAAGGTCAATCAGCAGCATTGAGCAGTACGCGACAGAGTCAATACATGAGTACTTTGAGCGCTTCAAGAAGCTCTGCTCCAGCTGCCCATGCCATGGATATTCTCAAAAGGATCTAGTGCTTTTTCTCTTCAATGGGTTAACTGATATGGAGTGAAAAAACTGTGAATTCTGCTTGTGGAGAAAACGTGCTGAACAAGACACCTGCCGCAGCTTGGGATGTGTTTAAGGAGCTATCTGAGGGCTCCAGGCAGTTCAATAAGAACCCTCGTGCTAGGGGTGTACTCGCTGTTGATGCTCCTGTGGCTGCACTTCAGACTGATATGGCAGAGGTAAAGGAGATGATGAAACAATTGGTTATTGATAGAACTCCTCAACAACTGAAGGCATGTGGTCTCTGCAGTCAATAGACTCATCCTATGGACATGTGGCCGCTTCTACAAGATCCAAATTTTGATTTGAATGCCATTGGGAATTTCACTCAACAAAGGCCTAGGCAAGGCAATTATGGAAATCCTGAGTATTTCAATTAGCAAGGGGGGCAACAGGCAAGGCCTCAACAACAATATGAACCTCGACAGGGAGGTCGGCAGCAATCAAATGAGGATAATGAGGATCCACTACAGAAACTGTCACGATTGGTCATGAGGAATGATAAACAACAGTCAGAGCAGATGGCAAATCTAGAGAAGCAGCAATCCGATCGGATGACAAATCTTGAGAATCAAATGAGTCAGCTCATTCAAATCTTAAGTGCTAAGGAGGCAAATAGTTCAGGAAAGCTTCCGTCACAGACCATCGAGAATCCGACAAAGGAGAATGTCAGTGCTGTAACACTTAGGAGTGGCAAGGAACTGGTTGTCACAAATCAAAAGGACGATGAGGAGATAATGGATGAGGAGATAGAGATTGTTGAAGACGAAAATGGCCAAACCAGCGTGCGGCGGCCGCCGCCAGGGACGGCATTCATGCGGCGCCCGCCGCAGGCAATCCCACCGCCAACTCCGATCCTGGTACGTTTTCCTCCCCTCTTTCTTCTTCTCTCCCTCTTTCTCCTCCTTCTTCTTCTCCCCCTCCTACTCCCTTATCTATGGAGACTCCAAAGCCCCTTCCGCCTTTTTCGGAAGCCTTGAAAGATACACGAAGGTATGAGAATGACAAGGAAATCTTCGAGACATTCAGTAAGTGTGAGGTAAACATTCTTTTGCTTAATTTGATCAAAAGCATTCCTAGATATGCTAAATTTTTAAGGAACTTTGCACTATCAAGCGGAACCAAAAGCTAAAAGGTAAGCAAAAGGTGAAGGTAAGCGAACATGTCACTGCTGTATTTCAAAAACGTATGCCTGAGAAGTGTAGTGATCCTGGTATGTTTGCTATTCCATCTGTGATAGGTGATACTAAATTTGACAAAGCCATGTTAGATTTAGGAGCGTCTATTAATGTTTTGCCTTCTAATGTTTATCATGCTTTGGGATTGGGACCTCTGAATGATACTCGGGTAGTGATTCAACTTGCTGATCGATCTAGTATCTACCCGAAAGGGATTGTTGAAGATGTCTTGGTTATGGTTGACAATTTGATATTCCCCGCTGATTTCTTTGTGATTGACATGGGTCCTGGTAACAATGAAGGCCCTATTCTGTTGGGCAGACCTTTTCTGAAAACTGCTAGGACTAAGATAGATGTCTATTCAGGATCTCTTACTATGGAATTTGATGGTCAAAGAGTTGAATATAATATTTATGATTCCATGAAATTCCCATCTGATGATCCCTCTTTGTGCTTTGTGGATGTTATTGATACTATGGCACAAGATTGCTTTGATTTGGAGTGTGGTGATGAGATGGAAGTTGCTTTACAGGCTCCTATAGATGAAATTGCTAGAGATTATGTATTGTCATCTGATTTGCAGGAGGCTATAGTAGCTTTAGACCATCGATCTCCCACATATGTGCCACCAAGGGGAGACTGCATCGAGCTGACCATTCCTACTGAAAAGCTTCTGCCATCTATTATCAAAGCGCCTGATGTTGAATTAAAACAACTTCCTAATCACCTTAAATATGCTTTTCTTGGTGAAAATGATACTCTGCCTGTCATTATTTCTAATAAATTGACCTTTGGACAGGAGGAGCGATTGGTGACTGTTCTAAAGGAAAACAAGGAGGCGTTAGGATGGACGATAGCAGACATTAAGGGCATCAGTCCTACCCTCTGCATGCATAGGATACTATTAGAGGATGATGCCAAGCCGTCTATACAACCTCAGCGGAGACTCAACCCGCCAATGATGGAAGTGGTAAAGAAGGAGGTGCTGAAGCTCCTTCAGGCAGGTATGATCTTTCCCATATCTGATAGCAAATGGGGGAGTCCTACGTAGGTTGTCCCTAAGAAGGGAGTTATTAATGTTGTTGAGAATCAGGATGGTGAATTGGTCCCTAGCAGGGTACAAAGTGGATGGAGAGTCTGTATTGATTATCGAAAATTGAATGCAGTTACTCGCAAGGACCATTTCCCCCTTCCCTTTATTGATCAAATGCTTGAGCGCCTTGCCGACCGTTCTTTTTATTGCTTTTTAGATGGCTACTCAGGATATTTTCAGGTACCAATAGCACCGGAGGGTCAAGAAAACACGACATTTAAATGCCCTTTTGGCACTTTTGCATATCGCAGAATGCCTTTTGGGTTATGTAACGCACCTGGGACCTTCCAACGGTGTATGGTCAGCATATTTTTTGAATATGTAGAACGCTTTATTGAAGTATTTATGGATGACTTCACTGTGCATGGAGATGATTTTGATACTTGCTTGCATCATTTGTCACTTGTGCTTAGGCGGTGTGTAGACACCAACTTAGTCTTGAATTCTGAAAAGTGTCATTTTATGGTTGAGCAAGGCATTGTGTTGGGTCATATTGTGTCTAGCAGGGGTCTTGAGGTGGATAAAGCTAAGATTGATGTCATTCAGTCTCTACCTTACCCCACCAATGTGCGCGAAATTCACTCTTTTTTAGGCCATGCAGGGTTCTATCGCAGGTTTAATAAAGATTTTTCTAAGATTTCTGCACCTCTTTGTGATTTACTGAAAAAGAAAGTAGCTGTTGAGTTTGATGACAGGTGTAGAGCGTCCTTTGATGAGCTTAAAGGTCGCCTGACTAGCGCTCCTATAATTCAAGCACCCATATAGTCCCAACCTTTTGAGATTATGTGTGACGCGAGCGATTATGCTGTGGGGGCTATTTTGGGACAAAAGGAAGGACGGAGCTCTCATGTGATCTACTATGCCTCCATGACTCTGAATGGAGTGCAAAGGAACTACTCAACCACTGAGAAAGAGCTCCTGGTTGTGGTCTTCGCACTGGAGAAGTTTCGCTCCTATCTCCTAGGAGCTAAGGTAATTGTCTTCACTGATCACGCTGCTCATCGCTATTTATTGACTAAGAAAGAAGCGAAACCAAGATTGATTCGTTGGATTTTACTTTTGAGTGAATTTGACATTGAAATCAAAGATAAGAAAGGTGCAGAAAACTTAGTAGCGGATCATCTCAGCAGACTTGTCCACGGAGAGGACAAGCCGGAAGATCAAAGACCAATTCACGGTGAGTTTCCTGACGATACATTGTTTTAGTTGACTCACACTTCTTCTTTGCAGCTGCAGGAACAAACAAGGACGGAAGATGCGACGGCCGCAGCAACCTTGTGGCGCCCGCCGCATAGCACTCTTGCGGCGCCCGCAGCATCAATGCAGCACCCGCCGCCCGCTGTTCAAGCCACCGTTTCACCTTTTTCCCTCCCATCTGACGAGGTAAGTTCTGATATTCCTGAACTTTTGATGGGTGTCCATACTCCTCGACCTTGGTTTGCCAATATGGTAAATTTCTTGGTCACGGGAGAATTTTCACCAAACTTTACAAAAGCTCAGAAGGACAAGATTCGACATGACTCTCGCTTCTACGTTTGGGATGACCCCTACCTTTGGAAACACTGTGCTGATCAGGTAATTAGGAGGTGTCTGTCAGACAATGAGGTACAATCTGTCCTTACTTTTTGTCATGCTCATGAATGTGGAGGTCACTTTGGTCCTCAAAAGACTGCTAGGAAAGTTTTAGAAGCAGGTTTCTTTTGGCCTCACTTATTTAGGGATGCTAATGCTTTCTGTAAATCTTGCGATAGATGTCAAAGGATTGGGAACATATCAGCTAGAAATGAAATGCCACAAACTAAGATTATATTTTGTGAAATTTTTGATGTTTGGGGTATTGATTTTATGGGTCCCTTTCCTAGTTCTTTTGGGAATATCTATATTTTGCTTGCGGTGGACTATGTCTCCAAGTGGGTGGAGGCAAAGGCCACCAGAACTGATGATTCTAAAGTAGTTGCAGAATTCCTGAAAGATACAATTTTTGCAAGATTTGGGGTACCTAAAGCTCTAGTAAGTGACAGGGGACACATTTATGCAATAGGACCATCAGTGCCCTGTTAAAGAGGTATCATGTCACGCATAGAGTGTCCACTGCTTATCATCCTCAGACCAATGGACAAGCGGAAGTATCGAATAGGGAGATTAAGAGCATTCTGGAGAAAATAGTGGCCCCTAATAGGAAGGATTGGAGTTTAAGGTTGAATGATGCTCTTTAGGCTTATTGGACGGCCTATAAGACTCCTATCGAATTGTGTTTGGAAAGGCTTGTCATCTTCCAGTGGAACTTCAGCATAAGGCATACTGGGCTGTCAAGAACTGCAATATGAGAATGAATGAAGTGGGAGAATTCAGGAAACTTCAAATGCAAGAGCTGGAGGAATTGCATTTGGATGCATATGATAATGCGATGATCTACAAGGAGAAGACAAGATCTTGGCATGACAAACATATCCTGCGGAAGGAACTCAGTGTAGGAGACAAGGTCCTCCTATACCAATCACATCTGAAACTCTTTCCAGGAAAGCTTAAATCAAGGTGGGAAGGACCCTACACCATCTCAAGGATTTTCTCTCACGGAGCAATTGAACTCTATGATCCCAAGTCTAATGAGCTCTTCAAGGTCAATGGTCATAGGGTTAAGCCATACTTTGAAAACATTCCACATAGTGAAGAGGAGGAGTTGGTGCTTGCTGAACCAACCGACTAGGCCACTCAAGGGCCATCACGTCGAGCCAACGACTTGAAACAAAGGCGCTGCTCGGGAGGCAACCCGAGGTAAGTTCTCTTTTCCTTTTCACCTTCATTATTTCTTAGGTAGTTGCATTAGTTAACTCCTCTAGGATTAGTTAACATAGGTAGCAATTAAAAAAAATATAAAAATATAAAAAAACGGAAAACATGAACTCAAAGCCACCTCACTGGCGGCGCCCGCAGCATCCAATGCGGCGGCCGCCGCATATCAACCCGCGGCGGGGGGCAGATGCGGCGGCCACAGCATATGCTGCGCCCGCCGCACATAGATCCGGGATTTATTATTTTTGTTTTTTTGGAAAAAAAATAAAAGAATAAAAAAAAAGAAAAATAACAATAATGAGCAAGGAGATAAAATCTGAAAACCCTACCTCCCTCTTTCCTCTCAACCTCTGCCACCACTCACAATACACCAAACCTCCATTGTCATCTTCCCCACCCTCTCCTTCAACCTTTGCAAAACCACCATAACCACCTCCCAAGCTCTTTCTTTTCCTCTCCCTTTCCCCCTAATCCAACCCCTCCTTGTCGGATCCGACCCTCAGCAACCCCACACGAGCACCACCAAGCCCTTCCTCTGCCTGATCTGCGTCCAAGCCCTGCAGCGGCCGTCGCCTGCCCGCTGCGCCCGCCGCCGCTGCTCGCCGCCGCTCTTGTGCACGAGATCAGCCCCTAATTTGCTATATTCTCAATTTCAACCCCTCTTTTACAACTCTCCTGGTATGATTTCTCCCCTATTCTCTTTCAATTTCAGATTTTATTTGCTATATTGAGAACTAGGTAGAGATTTGATATTGAGTTGCTTATTCATTGATTAAAGGTTGGAATTTGAGTGGGATATTTTTTTTGTTTTTTTTAAGGGGACTGATTTATATTGGGGTGTGATTGTTGATATTTGTTAAGCATTCTTGAGTTTTGGTGGATGATTGAAGGATTTGGTTTTTTTTTTGGGTAAGTTTAATTGAAAGATATTTGTGTTGGGGTTTTGATTTGAGGCATGAGTTACTTGAAGTGTATTTGTTTTGGGTATTTTTGTTGTTTGGCTTGAGTTGTATTGACAATTGGTTATTGAATGCTAGATTTGATCACAATGGTGAGCCGGTTGAGGAACGTATCTAAGGAACAAAAGAAGGCATTCGAGAGCTTCGATCTCAAGCGGTTCATACAAACAAAGTTCTTTGACGTTTCTACCCTTCAGAGACTGGGTATGTTGGATGTCACCAGTCGAATGCTCACTCATGGCGGGCTAGGGGGATTCATAGAGCGCAACGCCCCCACATACCCAGAGCTGGCAGCAGAGTTTCTGATTACTTTTGAGCGTGTGGACGCCTCTAGGGTTCGGTTCAATTTGTTGGACCAAAGTCATACTTGCACACACGACCAGCTGAGACGTGCCTTTGGGATTACTCGGGCCCCCTCCCCAGATTGGCAGTCCCTATCTTCAGAGCAACAACGCTATGACTTTTGGCAGGCAGCTACTGGCACCAGATTCGATGGACATCAGGGCGAATACAACTACAAATTTGTCCATCCATGCTTACGACTGGTTCACAAGGTCCTGGCCATGTCTTTCAGCGGTCAGGGCGACGTGAACAAGGTGCCTGCGGGCCATCTGTCTTGGCTATGGAGCCTGGCTCCCCAGTCCCATGGTACACCGGACTGGGTTGAGATTTTTATAGACAGCTGCCTCAAGATCCGCACGAAGAAGAGGAAGGGGATAATTGGCTTGGGGGGAATGATCAGCCTGATAGCCCACCATATTCTGCAGCGTGACCAGTGCGGTGTACCCATGTCTGGTGGGTACACTTATACGATCGATCAGCTGAGGAGGGCATATTTGATTGAGGTACCTGATGGGCCAGGTTACATTTGGAAGGCAGGGCAGAATGGAGACCACCGCCTGACCTTGCCTATGGCCTTACCTTATGGGCCTACCAACAATTCCCTCTACATACAACCTGCTCAGAATGTGGTGGAGGAGGAGGATGATGAGGATGATGAGGACGAGTATGAGGATGATACCCCTGCACAGACAGATTACCATATGGGGGATGCACAGCAGGCCGCTGGATCTTCTATGGGACCTCGCTTCTCTTCTGCTGAGGACGACCCCTGGCGGGACTATATGTGCAATGAGTTCCACCGTATGTCCTTACGCCAGGATTCCTTTGAGTTCACCCTCAACGACATCGGTCGCATTGTGCGGGAGACGGACTACAACGTGGCAGAGATGCGGAGGGAGAAAATCTACAATTTGGAGGAGATGCGGAGAGAGCAGACTTACTACTTCCGCCAGCAATACCCTCACATCCCGCCATACCAGTCACCGCCATACCAGCCGCCGCCTCAGTGAGTGGTTAGTTCTACCTCCTTCACCCTGTTTTTTATGTTTATTTTTGTTGTCTGTACTGTTTCAGTGAGGACACTGAAAATTTTAAGTGTGGGGGAGGAGATTTATATGTATATTATGTCAATTCTGCATTTTCTAGGACCATGATTTATTTCTGCACAACATATTAAGTTCTGTAATAATTAGTTGATTTAATTTCTGTTAAGTTTAATTTTTGTCTATTATTTATTTAATTTTTCTGCATTTTTGAAAAAAAAAATCGAAAATCCAAAAATAGAGCATGCATTGCATACATATGTGTTATTCAAATACCCATCTGGCTTAGTTTGTCCTCTATTTTAAATTTCAAGCATGATTCATAAAAATCCCATGGAGTTCTGGATGTTTTGATTATTGCCTTTATTTAATTTTTGTGGAACATTAGCTAGCAAATATAATTGAGCATGTATGATTGAGCTAAAGTATGATTAAAGTTCTAAAAACATGACCATGTGAGAATGTTTGGCCTTATTTGAATTCTTTTGCTCAGTTGTGTGAATTACTCGCCTAGTGTCGCTACCTGTTGCCATTGACTGCAGTATCTATTTTTAAAGACCGACTCACATGTTTGTTGCTTGCGGAGTTTATGTTATATTTTGAGTCTTTTGCTGAATTTGTGAATATTTAGTGAATAAGGTGGCAATGGTTGATGCACTTAGTAACCGGATCTATGCATGACACCCATGGGTATGATTTGCGCAAAAAGGTGTTGAAAACTATCCACTAGGAAAGAGAGCTTGATCATTGAGTAACCAGGTTCATTCATGACACCCATGTTTGCAACTTGCGTCAAAAGGTATTCAAGTGGACTTCATATTAGTAGGTTGAGGTGTTGATAGACCGGGGCCATTCATGACACCCATGTTTGCGCTTCGCGTAAGGAAAGCACCAAAACAAGAAGAAAAAAAAAGAGAAAAGCAAACAAAAGAAAAAAAAAAAGAAAAAAAAATTGTTGTTGCATTTTATTTTCTTTATTGTGTCCCGCAAGTAATGACATTTCGGTAGAAAATTGGTGATATGGTGGTCAATATCTATGAGCTTAGTGCATGATTGGTTTGAGTTGAGAGTTGCATCTTAAAGCCTAAACACATGAGTGGAAAACACATTTCTGGTGAGGTTGGATAATGTCTACTTATAAGCTTTGATCACTAAAATACATGCTATGACGTTTGTTTGCTTTGTTTATGCGTTTACCTGCTATAATGTTGCTTTTCGATAAGGATTGAAATTTGAAGGGATTTCCTGTGGGATACATTGATTCATGTTCATTCTATCATTGCTTGAGGACAAGCAAAGGTTAAGTATGGGGAAATTTGATAATGCATATATTAGATAGGCATTATAGGCATTTTTAGCTTAGAAAGGTTGCATTTCTTTCGTTCTTTGTCACTAAATTGCATCTTATGATTATTCTAGAAGAGTTCGGATTCTGCGCAATTTTGTGGTTATCTTGCAGATCGAATCGGAACACATGTGGGAGATGCAATACCTTGAAGAGGAGTATAAAAGACATTGGAGAGAAGCAAGGAATAAAAGGAGCAAATCACCTCAATAAGCTATTCTCGGAGAGAAGACAAGAAAACACGCAAACAGGAATGCGGCGGCCGCAGCATGGGGTGCGGCGGCCGCCGCCAGGGTCGATGCAAATATAATGTTGATGCTGCGGCCGCAGCATACATGCGGCGGCCGCCGCATCTGCCGACAGCGTTTATACGCGTCGTTTTGATTTAAAAACCCTAGTTGCTTTTTAGTTTTTGTTTATGGCCGACTTTTGGATCTTTAATAAGGCCACTTTTTAGTTATTTTTGGATCACTTCTATTCTATTCTATTCACCAGACACTTTAGAGAATTTGAGCGATGTCTTCCATGAGGAACTAAACTCATCTATTCTGCCTGCAATTTGAAGCTTTAGTTGGATTGATTGTGAGTTTCTAATTCTCGTTCTTATTTCCTATATTTGAATGCTTCGACTTCCTTGTGCTTGATTGTCTATTGTTTTATTCTATCTAGCCCGCGCAACTAGTTAGAATTAATTCAATTGCTAAGGTTTTCTAGATTCGTGATTGTGAACCTTAACCTAAGTAGCAAACTTGTTCCTTTAGGGCTGATTGAACTAATTGAATGAGTAGAAAATTGAATGTGTTGTTAAATCCTTCTTTAGGGACTGCAAATACCTTGGCTAATCTCTGAACTTAAAGCTATCAATTGGGTTAAATCCTTCTTTAGGGACTGTTCGATTGATAAGGGTTTCTAGGACTGATTGGACTAGTAACTATATTAGGTCAAGACAAGGGCATTTATAGGAAACTTAATAGGACGAGAAGAAGTTACAAGGATCGCTTCAATCCAATAAAGTGGAAAATTATAGGTAGAATTACTTCTCAAATTTGTCTAAAACCAAATCCAATTACTTTGCTTTCTTTACTCCGCTTTGATAAAAGGCGGAACTTTTACAATCTCAAAACCCCCCCTTTGGTTACTTTAATCGACACTTGAATCATACTTGAATTACAAATTTCTCTGTGGATCGACCTCTTTCTTATTGCTATACTTGTTATAGGTTTGAGTTTTCTTTGGCGGAATCAACGACAGGTTTTCCCTCCGTCATCTTCTCTGTGGTGATTACAGAACTCGCATTGTATAGGAACTGCAATTCTTCATTCTTCCAATTTTCCTTTCATTGGAGTGCCTCCTTGAGAGGCTCTCCATAAGAAATGCTTAATTCTAGGAGTGCAATCTAGGTCCCAAATCCAATTGAGATCAAATTTAGAGTGACCTTTTATTTGGTGGAGAAGATTGACAGATGACTTTGTAGAGAACCACCCATCTGGGCTCGGTCTCCAATAGAGTCTGTCAGTGATCTCATTGATTGGGATTGGGTTATTTGTTATTTTATCAAGTGTGTCTTGATCTAGCTGGCTTCCTAGCTCCCTATTAATCTTCTCTTTATCCCATTTTTTGTCACGTGTAATGAATTTGTTGACTTTTGTCATTTCGTCTATTAGGCTTTTATCAATGGTTGATTTTATTAAATGAAAATGGTTGGGATTTTAAAGGATTTAGAAATATTTTATGAAAATGTTTAAAAGGAAATGCTATTTGAAATATTATATAATATTATGTGAGATTTAAGATGAGAAAATAGCATCCAATATACCAAATGTTTGGGCTCTTTGCAAAAATGACATTCCTCTCCAAAATTTGCAAAAGTAGCAATTAAGCCCAAAATTTGGCAAAAATAACCGGTTATCTTGACCCCTTTTCACAGGTCACCGTTCCTGTTGAACCAAACCCTCACTGTCCCGCCTCCTCCTTCTCTCCGGTTTTTCTCCGCCCTCCACGAGCCACCTCCGGCCACCCAACCACCGGCGTTCGAACCCTCTCCCTCTGGCGCACCCATTGAGCCTAGAACCCATCCTGTTCGTGCCCACCCAACCACCACCAAGAATGAAATGCCAGCCCTAGACTCCCTCGAATGGAGGCTATGACGATTCCGGTGAAGAGCTTCCAGATCCGGTGTCGCCAGGGTCATCGCCTTCCTCCTACGCTGCCTCTTCTTCTTTGGCCGTCTCCACTGCCGCTTCTCTCCTTCAGTGCTCGTCTTCTCCGACGCGCGTTAACCTACGTCATTCCTCCCCTCCGCCGGCACAATCGGTACGCATCTCTCTCGATCGGTCCCTCTCCCCTTCGTCATCAGTTATGTGTTCTCCGACAACTCATCTAGGCTCCTTTCGTTGCAATTACCACAGGAATCTGAGCAATCACAGCCATAGCCAGTCGATTGTGTGCTCGCCTAGCTGCCTGAATCTCCGACGATCCGCGCGGCCGATTGCGTGCTCGCATAGCCAGCCGATTGAGAAACAATTTGCTGTATTTTTTGTTATGATATATCATAAAATTGTTGTACTTTTTATGATTTTAATCCTGCTGAAACTTGCATTCACTTTTGTTGCTATAACTTTTTTTCAATTTTGGTTTAAACTCACCTTTAGAATCGGATCTTTTGAGAATAATTCATTCTTCTCTTATATTTACTTGTTAGAAATGTCACCCAATGCTTAATACAGTAAACCGTAGGAGGGGGCAGTCAAGGACCTAGGGACAAAAGTCCAAATGTTTTGCTGGATCTGTTTGAGATATTTTTTCCAGGATCTGATTGAGGTATTTTTTCCAAGGTCTCTTGAAATGAAATGGCGCATGCAGGCATTCTTGTGTGACCCTTCTTTTTGCTTTGTCCCCATCTGTTTATCACTGGCATACCTTCACGGATGACAGATCTTTGTCTCTCTTTCTTGTGCTATCTCTTTCCTGTTATCAACCATAGATTTATATTCTCTCTTTCTCATCCTCTGTGTCATCTCTATTGTGATCTATCTCTTTATTATTCCAAATAAGTATTCTAATACATGAAAGTATGCTCCATAAGTTTGTGTAATTTATATAGTTTGATGAGTTATGTGTATTATCTATATCACTACCATCTTTTGAGACTCATATTAGTCAGCCATACACATTCACTTTGCACTTCACAACTGATCTCTAGGTTCTCTATCGGCTACTCTCCTGAGAGCAAGGACATCCAACCTTCTGATTAATGAGGTATTATAATTATGGGAAAATTTCTACATTTTGTTCAAAATATTTATTTGAGTTGGAGTTGTTATTCATCATTCCTGGATATGTAAATGCTTGATTTCAGATTTTTTACGATGTTAGTTGGAGCATGTAATCACTATTTATAGCCTAAACTTGCTCTTGTTTGTTTGATAAAACTACTGAGATGCTTGAATACATGGTTTTTTTTTTAAACAAAGACACACTTTGCCTTAGTTTGGTGAATTAGTGTTTGCGTCTCAACAGGTACTTGATTAGTTTTCATCTGGCGAAGTTTCTGAGGTAGACGAGATCCGGAAGGGGTTACTCCTATATTGGCTAACACATCGTTGTCACTGGCTAGATAATAGTATTTGATGGCTAGTAAGCATAGATCGCAAATATTCGGGTTTCGCATCCGACATGATTGTATTGGTTAAGAACTTTAGTACTTCATAGTGTTTGGTTTAGGTCTTAATTGTTTAATCGTTTCCACCTTTTAGAGGACTTGTGTTTGATTTTATCATCTTGAGAGATCCAGTAGGGGTTACTTCTACATTGGCTAAGACATCATTGTCACTTGCTAGATAATAGTATTTACTGGCTAGTAAGCATACATCGCAATGGGTTGTACTTATACATCGTTGTAAATTTCTTTCTATGTGTTGAAGTATGTTGTGATTGAAACCATTAATGTTACACTGGACGATGTCATTTGAGAGTAATGTAGGTTTGTTTCTAGGATCAGTTATGTACATTCAAAACCACCAAAACCCCAAAGTGTCAGTGAGTCAGAAGCAAACTAACAAAATACTACATTCGACTACGCAAAAGAAGAATTATCCCACTAGACATCGATTTCTTCACTTTACCATCACACGCTTGCTTATGTCCTCCGACGCTTCCGGTGAAGGAACTATCCTCGAGACGGGTACCTGCTTGTCTCCATTATCTTGCTCCTGACGGACCCAAACGGCATGCTCTCCTCTAAGAGTATTGCCCCCTCCTCCATGTCCACGACGACAGCTTTACCTTTCATCTCCGGAGCAACGATTGTAGGTTCTGCCTAGATTTTCTGGTTTATCTTGCCAGTTGTGTGAATTTCCGTGCCAGCTAAATTGTTATATTTTCCATCCAAATGGTTATCCATGTCATACTCCAAATTGAGTCAAGATACGATGTACACCCAACTTTAGTTCGAAATATTTTTTTTCATAAACATATATAAAGTGGATGTTTATAGATAGATAAAATTTATTTTTTTTATTTTAACAAATAAAAATGGCTGAAAATTAGTTTAAAACAATTAAAACTTAAGTTTTGCCACTTGTCACCATCCCATTTGCCCTCTCTCCCCACAAATATTTTTTGTTTTATTTTGGCCAAGTGACCTGCTACCGGGTGATGAAAATTCGCAAAACTAACATTTTGACACTCCCTTGCAATTTTTACACCCCATTGACATTTTTGCAAAGTTAGTATTTTTTGGTATATTAGTGCAAATCATCCATTTAAGATATAAAATATTATTTTGGGATTAAAGATATAATATTATAGTGATTAAAAGAAAATATAATATTATGAGACTTGGAGATTTAAAAGGGTATTGTCGGATTTAAATTGAAAAAGGAATTTGACGAGCATTTTCAAAAGGCCGGGATTTCTAACTAATTAACTCGAATTTTAAACGGACTAACTTGGGAATCTGATTTGTTCTATAGCTAATTAGCATGATGCTATGATACGTGTGACTAATAGCATACCTTGTGGTGATTTATTATGGGAGGTTAGATAATTATGATGAGGAATATATAATTATATGCTAAGTAAGAATATGAGATGATAGCATGCAATTGGCTAAGTATGAATTGGAATTGTCTTAAGCTGATGAGTTGGCGAATTATATTGAATATGGTATGAGATGTTGAGATGATGGATTATGAGATAAAGTTGCGACGGAGAAAATGATGATGTAACGATTATTGTGTTAAGTTGTGAAGTTGTGTGTGATAATTCTATGCTTTGTGTGCCCTAGAGATAGTCTCATTCATGTACTTGTACTTGTTAGGTGACCATCTGTGAAGTATTGGATTGCTTATTTCCTGGTTGATTGCCTTTTGCTATTCTGCGGTACCAGGTAAGTCTCTTCGGAGCTTACTCAGATTGATAGAGACATATTCCCTGCTTTATGTGCATGATATACTAGGTGCTTGCATTCGTTATCATCATGCCATGTAGCATCATGCTAGGTTGCATTGGCCGTTGAGCATTCTATTTCTTTATGCGTATGTAAATAGAACGGCCGTTATCTATGAAGTAACTAGAGTCTTTGCTAGGGTCATAGGACAGCCTAGTCTCATCGGGTCTCATCCTAAGTCATTCGAGTCATATGACATCACCTTTACATATATTGCGAGCATGAGTATTATGAGAATGATTACGAGAGTTGCATGCGGGCTTTATATATGATCACGGGTCGAGCTTGCGGGCTGATTTGATTATAATGGAATGGAATGCATTCATGAGCTGGCCAGTCTCCTCCCTATCAGGAAGGGGGGTGGAGGTAAGAGAGTGATATACCATTTGATATTCTGTGTTAATGCCTTATTAATATTATTATTATGCACTTGAGATTAGGAGCATGTTAGTGTGTTAATATTTCGCCTTGCATCTAGTTGCATCTTTATTAGATATAGCGTATATGTGTTCTTAGGGCAGCGGATGCAGCAGATGAGCATCATTCTGATCCCGCTCACCATTAACGTTTTTAGGTATTATTGTTATCATGTTCGTTTCATTGGTGCTACTTGACTATAGCGTGGGTCCTTTTGTTCGGCGGAGAGTGAGTGTCGGAGGGTTTGACTTCACCAGACTTTGACTATGTTTCTAAACTTGTGCTTTTAGACTCTGTTTTGACCCGGCTCTACCGTGGCACCCCTTTTCTATCACACTTGACTTCCCCTTTTGTATGACTATGAGTTTCCACGCTTAGACTTACGTCATGTACAGGGGACTTCCCCGGGGATTCCAACAATCCCTTCGAATTTTGGGTATAAAATCCCACTATGAAATGTTAGGCTAGGCTTTCAAACATTCAACCTATACTCAGGGCGCAAGATCCTAACGAGGGGTTTTATCCCTCGAAACGTAACCCGGGAATCATAATCCCGGGCCATTACAGGAATAAAGGTGGAAAATGAGAGATAAATTAAAACTTATAATATTATTTAGGTGACATTAAGTTAAAATTTGGATCATGTGAGTGAAAGTATTCCTTGTTACAATATATGTTTTTAATAAAATAATTTAAGTCTTTAGTAAAACAATTATTGTTTTTAACATTTACAAGGGTCTTGGGGTTCTTTTGAAAGAGAATTAAAATTATGGGTGGTTTATATAAAAACAAATTGGGAAGGGTGCCTTTTCTGCAAAGTTTTATATTTAAGGGCGATTTTCTATAATTAATGTACCATGAGTATCTCTTGTTGGATTTCGCCGACCGCCATTGAAGTATTCCTAAATTCCAACAAGCTCCACCGGACCACCACCATACTTGCCGACCGCCATCGAAGAAGAACGCATTTTCACCGCCTAGGCTGGCAGCAAGCTCCACCACCATGCTCACCTCTCCTTTCCGAATCTGCGACTACGAACCAATAGTGTTGCCGGCGCCATTGTATCTACAGACCCCGATCCAAGGTGGGAGGAAGAAGACCCACGAAAGGAACAAGGTTTAATATAACGGTGTATAGAAAAGTACAATGGGACGTTGCACTTCTTTACCTAAGCCCGATCGAAAACCCATTGGGCTTTCATACTGCAGCGTCCAATTTGACATTTTCAACAACGTTGAATTCGACGTTTTTACAACGTCTGAATTTTTTTCCATGTGAAATGAAAAGTGCAACAACAACGTGGGATCTGACGTTGTACAACGTCGAATTCAACGTTAATTTGCAGTGTATATAGGGAACGCGTTTAATTATTTAGGATAAGTTTAACAAGTTAGATAAAGTTTGGCAAAGTAATCCTTAATCACTAAGGAAGCCAACCAAATCCTAATTTTTAGAGTACTACTTATATGCTTTCATTTAATTAATAAAAATATGATTGAATTTAATTGGAGTCCTCTTGGCAAAGAGACTTCGATTTCAATCCAAACCCTAGCTCTTCTTCTTCTCCAATAACAATCTCCTAGCCATTCTAACCCTAAACACGAAAACCTCCATAACTCCCTTGTTTGACCTCGAAATCGAGCGATTCCACTTCCTATACACTCCTATCGATCCCCTCTACCAATTCCATCCATCAATCATCACTTTTGGTGCCAGAAAACTGCCCAGATCTTTCCAAGATTGAATCAAGAATTGGTTCAGGAATCAAGAGTTTATCAAGAATTTGCAAGATCGGCTTTTAGAATGTATCAACTAGTATCGGTTTCAAGTTTCGCAATTTCTTTTTGACTTTTTGTTCAACTAATTTTTTGATTCATGGATTGGGAAATATGGGGTGATGGGGATGATAATCCCGAATACTTGAAGTATCAACAACGTCTACGACAAAGGGAGGCTCAAAGACGTCACCTTTGGCTTCAACGACAAGCGGAGATCGATGAGGAAAGGAGACATAAACAACAACTTCAACGCCAGCGACAAATTTGGCTTCTCCAACAACGAGAGACTGAGGAAGAACGATGACGAAAGAAAGAGGAACACCGACAAGAAGCGGTCAAGGATGAAACTTTAGACAATTTCGTGGCCCGAAAACAGCGATGCGCGATGATTTTGTTTTGCAGATTTCCGATGATTTCGAACTCGGAATCGCCTCATCTAAAATTCTTGCGTAGATAACTTCGAGACCTTTCCAACGGTGGGTCATACGCTCTAGACTCTCCCAGAATGGCCTCCGAAACTGATCTACAAGTTGAAAACAATTCTGCGCAGAATTTACTGAACGTGTCTGGAGATGTTCGTGAGGTTCTCTTCGCTGATGTTGAGCCAAAAGTGGAGGTCGTTGATGAGAAGATTAGTATGACCAAGGATCCGATTTCGACCATTGATGTTGATTACTCCAAGGCCACCATGGACGCTATTGTTTTTGAGGTTTTGCAACTTCGAAATCTTCTTGTAGTTGTCCCATATATTCCCTACAACGCTTCGATTCGATGACGAATCAAAGATAAGTGGGGGAGAATGATACACGCAAGATTGGCCTTATGTGGGCCAACTCGATTCGATGTTCCAACCATTCTAAGGAAGAAGAAGGCTCTACCTTGGGAGTTGTTGATGAAATGACATTAATAGTTATTATTATTTATATTTCATATTTTTAGTATATTCTATTTTTAGTAATTCCTATGTTAGTTGGAGTCTAAATATGGAATTACCTATTTTAGTATTACTTAATTAGGTTAAATAAGCTAGATGGTTAGGATAGTCTATCCTTTAGGCCTTCTTAGTTATCCACCGAGGACCCTGTGATAATAAATACCCTCTTTACTGTCTTAGTAGCGATTTGGGCATGAATCACTAATGGGTCTACGTGTGGCATCTGGACTTCTTCTGCATCAGACGCTACAAGGACCACCTCCGTATAGTGCAGTCGAGCGATCCTTTGGCTTGATGCTGAGGGTGGTTGTTTCCCTTCTCTCCCATAATGTTTCCTTTCCCGTTTGCTGGTTCTTGATATAGAGGGCTCTCTGGTCCGGGATGAACGTCGTTGGCACTTTTGCCCTTTGCCAAATAGTAATAATATCCAAACTTAAAAACAAACCAATAGATTAGGCAACCAATCACTTGATAAACCAAATAACTACTAGTATATCGATGAAGTCCGGTGTCGAACCCATAGGGAGAAGCGATTTCCTATTCAATAACTTTAAGCAAAGACTCTTGTAGCAAAGCAATGATTAGTTACAAGTAGCAAAGATGTAAAAGTAACAAGATTTATGATCGCAAAGTAAATCAATATCAAAATAAAAAGAACATTTCACCTGCAATTCTCTGACAATGGTTGGAATTCATGGTCCTCGGATTGATCTATTAATTATTCATATGCCTAGGTCTACTTGACTAAAGTTGAGAGAACCGCAGAGATTCACTCATCTTATTCAATATCAATAAAGAATAGCATTAAGGACTCAAGTAATCAAGACCAATTGGCACATTGACTCAATGCAATTAAGACTAATAGGCGCATACCGAACTCAGCCCTAATCGAATATCCTCAACATAGATAAATTGAAATCATTCACTACAAAGAGAAAGAGGCATCACTATCATCAATACCCTTGTTTTCTATCGAGAAAACAACGACGAATTCATAGCTAACATGCAATTCCTAACATGTTGATCAGGCATAGAAAGGAACACAAATATAAATTAAGCACAAGATGATAACTAAGAACATGAATAATCAAATAGAATCAAGTCCTCACAATCCAAACAACCATGTCTTCGAATCACATGCGAAAATATGAGTTTAGCAACTTATACATCAATTATCTCTAATTGTGTTCAATGTCTCACAACTAATCTCTAACAACGACCATGACCGACAAAATAGAACTGAAAAACAACTAATAAAGACTCCTTAAAGTCGGCAAAATACTAGTAGGAAATAGAATAGAATAATATAAAATAATCTCTTCGGATCCAAAACCGCGTATCCGGAAAACTGGGCCACTGCGGGCGTTGTGCAATGGGCAAAGGGCGCCGCCTATGCAGTGTTCGACGTTCCTCAATTGTCTTCAATAAATTCCAATGGCGTTCCTTCTTGCTCCTCTCTAGCTCCTCTTTAGCCTCCATATGCTCCAAAACAGGCTTCTTAAGCTCTTCCCAAAGTCCATCCAAGGTCGGAATGTAATTTTGCAAAATAAACACTAAAAATGCATAGATTCCGAACTCGAATACTTCACAAGTAATAAACGGAACTAGACTCAAACAATAGCAAAACAACTACCTAATTACAATAAGAAGCACCTATAATGCCTATATGAAATACGCATTATCAAATCCTCACACACTTAATTCTTGCTTGTCCTCAAGCAACCATAAAGCAAAACATCATCTACGTATCCCACAAGAAATCTTTCACAACTTTACTCATCAAAAGCAACATCATCAATGGTGAAAATATAATCAAACATATAAACGTCATAACATGTATATTTGGGATCAAGTTGCTTGTATGCTCAAAAATCAACCTTACCAGGGATAAAATGTGTATCTCTCACTCTCATATGTTTAGGCTTTAAGCACACGCTTACCTCAATTCCATATACAACCATCAACTCAAATATTGATATTTATATCACAAAATCTCCACCGGATACATCAATGCAAAAATAAGGACATCAAGAGGACTTTCACTCAATTGAAATCTTCATAGAAGATTCCATTCGACGGGGTTGTAATGGGGCTTGGTAGAAACATAAGGGCACGGAATTGTATTTGGTCATGTGGTGCAATAAATTCCCAGAAAACAAGATTCTAAAACTCCCAACATAACACAAATCAACTCAATAAAATCAAGCTCACAAATTGCACAACATCTCTCAATATCATCCTAATAACTCCAAAAATCATCATATCTCAACAAATCATATCTCATCTCATCATCTCACATATCATGCAATCTCAAAACCCAACCAATGTATCTCATAACCAACATAAACTCAATTCTTCCTCATTATGCAAAATAAGATAAATGGCTCTTTTATTCTTTTTTTTTTCTTTTTTTTTTCGGATTTTTTTTTAACTTACATTTACCTCTAGGTGAATTTTATCGTCCCTAGGTCCAAGCTTTTATTTCTTTTTCTTGAGTCTAAAATACATGAAAATCAAATGCACAAAAAATGAAAGACTAAATAAGCATATAACATTACATCTTCTCAAAACCATAGACTATAACATCACAATTTAGCTTCATTCTCCTCAATCTCCAAAATAGATTCCATAACCCATCAAAATCTCAATTCCCCCGGAATAAGGGTAAGGCTCATCATAGGCTAGGAATAATAATTTTGTGGAGCTATCAATAAAAAGGCTAAATGCTCAAATTGGCTTCAAAGCAAGATATAACATAAGGTAGACATGGATAAATATGTGGCTAAAAGGTTGCATCTATCATTTGAACTTATCAACCAATGAACATGTATATAATTAGCCTTGAAAATAGATAAACATGGCAATACTCAATGAGAAATGCATAGAAAGAGTAAATCACACAAGAAAGCAAAAAGGAATAAAGATGAATCCCTTATAAGGCCAAAAATATCTCACTAGGACAAATTTTTGTTGACTTTAAAACATACTCCCAAACTTAGATCTAACATGCTCAATTATATATGCTCAATCATATTTCACATAAAAACCAATTTCAAAGATAAGATCAAATCATTCAAGAATTCCATGGGAAATAAGATCATGGCAGGACAAACTCAAATTAGATGGAAATCTTTGATAACACAATATGCAAAACAACAAAACAAGACTCACTTTTTTTTTCTTTTTTATCGACATTTTTCAATTTTTTTATTCATTTTTGACATTTTCTATAACATAAAAGAAATAACATAAGGGAAATAACAAAGAAATCAAAAACAGAAATTCAAATATGAACTAACCTAACTAATTCACTTCATTCTCCCTACACCACACCCCCCCCCCCCCCACACACACACTTACATGTTGCATTGTCCTCAATGCATAGAAACACAAAAAGAAACAATGAAAAATATAAAAATAAATGGTTTGAAAGAAGCAAATAACTGATCAATTACTGTGAAGGCGGGGTCTGGGGTCCAGACCGCTGATTGATGTCCTGAAGGGCAATCAATATCGCGTTCTGAAGACTTGAGAGCTTCTCTGAAAGACCAGCGAGCTTGTCAGCAGTGCTCGTCTCAAAATCAGCAAATCGACGCTCAAGATCATCCAAAGTAACACAAATAGGCTCGGCGTCGTCCTCGACAACTTCTTCTCTTACTACAACTTCAGTTTCTGTAATCTCAATAGGCACATCATCAATAACCTCATCATTCGCGGCCTCATCATCGGTGGCCCCATCATCAACAACAAGCCATCGCCTCTCTAAACTATGCTCATCGGGATATAATGGAAACTTGTTGTGATAGAGATTGAAATCTGACATCCTCAGGCAATATGGTAGTTCCGCAGGTAGATAGTTGTGATGCCCCTCTCCTGGTCCCGACTTCCATTTAAAACACCATGTTCTATCCGGAGCTGGGTCCACTCAAGCATGCCCCACCATTGTAAGCTGGCAAGATTGTAAACATTCTTATCATCGAGAGGCTGCGAATTATCAAGACAGACACCCACTCGACGAGCAATCAGCGATATCAAACCTCCAAAAACAATAATGCGTTCCGGCCTCACATGAGTAGCTCTTGCCACCTCCATACAATTTCCCAAGAATAGCTGAACTAGTCAGGGATGTGCACCCCTCCCGGAATCCAGCAGCAAATATAGCTCCGGGCTCTCATAGTAACAATGGAAGAATTATCCACACCCAGGAAAGAGTCATAAAGTACCAAATAGCTCAACCTCAATGCAGAATGAGTAATCATGGATGCACAGCATGATCGGTCATAATCAACAAACTCTTTTGTAGCCTCCTTCCACATGTCAGCAGGCGTTTTGGTAACACCAAAAGCTTGTGCAATGAGATCCTTATTTACCACGAACTTCTGATTCCTCAGCTGAAAACGAATCTCCAAATTAGAACGATAATCCAAGGTAGCCAAGAGCTCTCTCACTAATGCCGGATAGGTATAATCAGACACATCCAAGAAATCGCTCAATCCCCCATCTTGTAGGAGTCGATGGACCTCCTCAAATATTCCCAATTTCTTCAACGTCGGGGGATAAAAGAATAGGGTGGATTTATACCGCCTCTTTTCAAGCTTGAGTCAATGATCCTTCTCTTCCCAAGACAACAAATGGGGCATCTTCATAGCAGGAGCAGACATGATGCAACTCGTGAAAAAACCGAAGAAAAACCAAAAAAATGACCAACAGACGGGCTCATTGTAGCGGCGGCGGGCGCCGTGTATGGGGCGGCGGGCACCGTGTACGCAGAATCAAAACTTTCAAGAACAACTTGGTTTCAAAGGGTTCTTTGGTGATAGGTAGGGGAATGGAATGGGAAAATATTGAATTTTGTGGATGTAGGGTAATGGCGGGAAGTGTTTTGGTGGATAGAATCGATTGAAATGCAAGACTTTAGGGCCTAGCATTGAATAGGCTGGTTATTCACCCTAGGCTTTTGGATTTTGTAGATTCCTCTTGAACAAGCTTGATTGATCCAAAATAGGGAGTAACAATATATGGTGAGTTGGAAGGAATATCTATCAAAGAAGAAAAAAAAGAAAATATTAGAACTAGATAAAATAGAAATAGGAAAGATGGAACCTTTAATCCTAGGAAATAAAGAAACTAATCCTACAAAGAAAAATCTAATCCTAAGATAGATAGAAGATAATCTAACCCTAAAATAGATATAAAATAATCTAATCCTAGAACAAAATAAAAGAAAACAATCTCATCCTAAAAAATAAAAATAAAATAACATAAAATGAAAAATAACCAAAAATAAAAAAGATAGAAACTTCCCTTCCAAGTTTACCAAAATTCGGATTCTTCAAGTGGACAGGGGGCGGCGGGCGTCGTGGCTGGTGCAGCGGGCGGCGTGTCCACAGAAAGTGACTCCTTTCTTCCAAATCAATCAAACTCAATCCCAACATAGGTTTCATCTACCTTAACTTCTGAAATCCAGTGAGAGGATTGATCCTACTTTATTGAATTGAAAACTAATTGCAAAAATAGAAATACTACCTAACTACCTTGGGTTGCGTCCCAAGAAGCGTCTTTGTTTCACGTCATTGGCTCAACGTGATGCATTTCTTGATCAAGTTAATCCACCCAGTTCCCCCACACTTGTCCTTTTCAAGACAAGAGGTGGAACTTTAGGAACTTCTCCGACATATCCATCAATTGCATCTATCGATTCCTTCTTGAAATGAGTTACTCCTGGAGGTTGTCCTGCAATTGCAAAAACCTCGACATTGTTAGGAATCGATTTATCATAGGGAATAGCAATAGAATCATTTGAATTAGACACATTTTCATGTGACATAAACAAATTCTCAATTTTCCTATCAATGTCATCTTTCCCTAATCCAATTTCATCTTTGTTAGAAAACTCAGAATTCACAGATTCAGTTTCAACAGAAGCATCTAACAAACCATTTGATTCATTCCTTTGATTACTTTCATTAGAGTCAAGAACATCTACATAATCATTGGCAGAAGAAACAATAGGCTCAAATATAGAAAACTCAATCTTTCTACCATTAAACTCCATAGTTAGTGAACCTTCAAAACAATCAATCTTAGTCTTAGCCGTTCGCAAGAATGGTCTTCCCAAGATAATCGGGGTTTTAGGCGTACCTTGTTCCATATCTAGAATGAAGAAATCAGCTGGAACTATCAAATCATTCACCTTAACCAAAACATTCTCAACAACTCCTCTAGGCTTAATACTAGAACGATGAGCAAGTTGTATAGTAACACAAGTTTCAGACAATGAATTGAGACCCAAAAACATGTACAAGTTATAAGACATAACATTTATTGAAGCACCTAGGTCTAACATAGCTTTGGTGAAGCTAACATTACCTATTTCACATGGTATAGTAAACATACCTGAATCTCCGCACTTTTCAGGCAATCGTTTCTGGAGCAAAGCAGAAACATTTTCACTTAAAATTACATTTTCTTTGCTTCGCATCCTTTGCTTTCTCTTCATCGTGCATAGTTCTTTCAAGAATTTCGCATAGAAAGGCACAATTTTAATCAAATTGAAAAGTGGAATATTTACCTCACAATGAGCTAAGGTGTCAAAAAGAATTTGTTCATCTTCCCACTTATGATCAGATCTTAAGGCATGAGGAAAGGGTGGTGCAGGTCTTGAAACCTCAGAAGACCATTCTTTAGAAGATTTCTTCGTGGATTGAACAACGTCAGAAGTCGGATCCGTCAATAGAGGGGCCGCCGACGCCGTCTATGCAGTGTGTCTCCAATTCTGTCTCTTCCTCCTTATTTCCCAAATCAACTTCTTCCCTAGGCCTCTCTTCAACATTCCTAGTGGTTACATTCACTTGTTTACCTCCTCTAAGGGTCATGATGTAACACCCCTTTTTAAATCCCAAGGAAACGTTATAGCGTCAGTGAATCCGCATACTTTAATGTCTTCGAATTCACCTGAGGCTTATAGGGACATGCAACCATGCTCCCATAAACAAGACGGTACACAAGCAGTTGAATAAAAGAATGTGGAAGTAAATTCAATACCAAAGTATGAAATATACAATCCCTAAAATAAAGCTAAAGTGTCAAAATCATAAAGCAATAGTAACTCCAAAAATAGCTAAAATCAAAGTAGCATTGCGGAAACTTTAAATATTCAAGGAAACTGTGGTGTAAAAAATCATAAATGATAGCCCACTCTTCAACTCTCTCTTGCTCCGTTGCTTGCACTAGACCTGTGGAATATGGTCTGGTATGATTGCTACTATGGATTAAGGTTCGCTACTATGGATTAAGGTTCGCTACGAGGAATCTACAAAATCCTAGCAATATTCTCAACTAGTTGTACGGACTAGAAGAAATCAATCAATATTCGCAATAGAATCAATACGAATCAATAGGAATAGAACAAGAATAGAAATCTCACAACTTTATCAAACCAAAGCTTCAATCCGTAGACGAAACGGAAGAGTTTAGATCTCCATAAAAATAAGACAAAACATAACTAGGGTATACGGTGGAAAGTTAGTCGGCCGGGTACGTTCTCTAATTCGGCTCCCGTATGAATGTATATATATATATAATAGAACTAACACCTACCTAATTCCATTCTATCCTAATATAGATATACAAAATCAATATAACTAATTCTATCTAATCTAATTTCTATCTAAATACGGCTAAACAATAAAAATTAATAATAATAAGCAGCTTGATGCAAGCTATGAGACTCCTTCCGTATCCTTCCGTGTACAATTTGGTCAGCTCCTCTCTTGATCCACGCCGGTCACTTCCAAATTGCAAAATAATCCCAAAAGTTATTATCAACCTCCAAGTTTATACGATTCAGCTCAAAAATACCTGAAATATATAAAAATACTAGTGTAGACTCCGAAAACCAAATAATACAAATTAACTATAAAATATGTAAAATATGCATGAATATGACCTAATATACTATGCAATTATACGACTAAAATAAACCTTATCAAACTACCCCATGCTTAGACTTTTGCTTGTCCCCAAGCAAACTAGCTCAAAACAAACGCAGACTCAAAATGAAAGACAAGAGACTCAAGGAAAATTTTATGAATGATCACTCATCAGTTATCATGGCTTCAAGGGTATTTATTATGTTAATGCTCAAAATAATTACGACACTATGAGACCCACATCAAACCTTTCATACTCATTGCTTTAAACTTCGATTAGGTTCAGGGGATGCTTGCATTCACAATGTATTGAGCAATCAAATTCATTAAGCACATAAAATTGTCATAAACACCCATAGATTACTAGGCCTTTTCTACTTCGGATTTTCAATAAAGCTCACTTTTTCTTTTTTTTTTCTCTTTTTTTTTTTCTAAACACTTTCTCTTCCTCCTTGCGTAAATTTTATCCTCCACAAACAGGATCGGTTACTAACTGTATTTTTTTTTTCAATTTTCTTATGATTGTCGAGTGAATTTTATTCTCCTCGAACATTGGTTTATTGATGATTCTTTTCACTCGAGTGAATTTTATCCTCCTCGAGCGGTGTAAGTGAATTTTATCCTCCTTACACTCATCAACCCAACATATATATCAAATCACATCAAACATATAACCGAATTTACTAGTGCATTTCATCAGGGGTTTAGACATATACAATAGAAATCATATAAAAACTTTTAAAAATTGCTCTAAACTGAACATCCAACCAATAATCAAGTTATAACTAAAGCTCATAATCCAGATCATCTATGGAAATCCCACATGTGTCTTTATTCCATTAATGATTCAATTTTATTAACTCTTAAGCCATGAAAAACCATATATCATCATCGAGGTCATACCAATCATAGAAACAACTTCCTAACACAACTAAAAGAAAAACTAAAAAATAATAAATAAAAAACAAAGACTCAATGATTTATGTGACCATGGGATAATTATCAAATATAAAAATCTATAATGCAACCAATAATGCAGTGCAATGCATAAAAAAAATTGAAAAAAAAAAACAACAAAAGCAAAAAAAACAAAGAAGTAACATGTATAAATATGGAACTACACTTGAATTCCCCACCCCATGCTTAAAATCTTACTTTGTCCTCAAAGTAAAGAAAATGAATGAAAGGAAGGTAAAGGAAACTCACAAGTAAATCAGGCATATTAGAAAATTCATTCAGCTCAAGAAGTAAAAGTGGTGTAGCATTGTAGCCTCTGAACAGACCAAGAAATCAGCAACTTCTCAAAGGTATAAGACCTGTCCAACACCACAAACAGTGGAAAAAACAAGCAAAACTTGCATAGCAATCAGCCGCCAAATCAGTTAAGTAACAAAGGAATATCAAAGCATAAAATTCAGCAAGATAGATGACTATTCCTAAGCACTAACATCCTTAAAACATGATAAGAAGAGCAGAAATTACAGCCCTGAGCGTGCAACACAAACTTCCTGCTACTTGGATGCAATTGGCATTTGTGAACCTTCTTGGAGTTGAAAAAATATAGGCAGTCTCCTTTGCAAAAGGTCCTGGCCAAGACACTAAGCAAAGAAAACATACAAGACAAAGCACTCCGACTTCCCAAGTACATATATCATCCAAGAACAAATAACAACACCAAAGTCCACAACAATTAAAATCAGCCCCAACGGATCATGCTCAATCACTTATGTCGAAGTAAAAATATGGAATCCAAGTGATTTCAGAGAGCAATAAACATCAAGAGAAACCCCTAGTATGGACTCAATTGTAAGAATCACTAGCCAAAACATATAACATCAACCAAGAACAAGCTTGTTTGCAATAGATAAGTGTTATGAATGACTAAATTCCTAAGAGCTAAAGCGATCAATTTTAGCCGTAGAAATTAGCCAAATTCCACCTCAAATTCCGATTCCAAAGACAGGGCTAGTAACTGAGTACCTTACCAAAATACCAAGCATTCTAACAATCCAGTATATGAAATAAAATTCTTAGCACATTATCAGCGACCGACTCAACAATTTCAATCACAAATTTGAAGCAAAATCAGGCATTCACCCAACCCACAACAACCGAACTCGAGCACAATCAATTGTTGACTCAATCAGTTCAACCTGAATTAGGCACAAAATCAGTCCAGGAAGTCCCAAAATCGAAATTCATAAGAAACTAGGGGAACATACCTGCACTTACCCCAGAGAAATCAAGGTCTTGAAAATTCAGAGTCGCCTGGATGAAGATGAATCAAGGCAATTTGAGGCAGCAATGACGACTGGCAGTAGAACTTCCGAGAGGGGCTGGGGCAGGGCAATTTTGGCTGGGCGAGAATTGGCGGGGTGAGAATTGCCGGGGAATGTGGTCAGGTGGCGAGGGTGTGGCGGGGTAGCAGGTCTGAGAGAGAGAGTCGGGGCCGAGAGAGAGACGCGAGGGGCCGTGATGCTACGGCAATGCTGGCGGTCGGCAGGAGATCGGCGCGGCGAGGCGATGCAGAGGTGGGAGCCTGGCGGTAGTCGATCTTTGCCGGAGTGGGGGACAGACGCTGGAGATGCTGCTGGGAAGGAGAGGAAGGCCGACGGGCGTTGGGCTGATTGTACGGCGTCGGCTAGTGTTCAGGCGAAGAGGGTGGTGGCCTATCAGGATGAGGAAAACGCCATAGCGGTGAATCGCCAACAGCGTCAGAGCCGGAGTGGCTCGATTGCACGTGGCCGGAGTTGGTGGGGAAGGGCGGTGATGATGAGCGCAAAAGGGCGAGGGAGATGCGGCCTTGGAAGGAAAGAAGGGACAAAGGGGAAGGGCTCGACGATTTTTTTTTTCTTCTTTTTTTTTTAACGAAAATAAAAATATATATGAATATATAAATTAATCCTAACTAAAAAAAATAAAAAGGAATGAAAAAAAATACCGAGCTAAAAGGAAAAATATATATATATATAAAAAAACATACCTTGGTTCTTTCTAAGATTGATTCAGACATTGTTAAAGCCCTCAACAATTTGTCAAACTCTTGTGCACATATATTAAGGAAGTATATGTAACATAATGATAAATTGAAACTAAATAATATTGCAGATAAGACCCGTTTCAATTTATCAAACAAGCGAGCATGACTCGTTGTAGAGGGTATATAATACCACTAATTCAGTTCCATTGGTGTCTTTTCAAAATAACAATTAAAAGGATCAATATAATCATCATTACCTTCCAAATTGCAAAGACTTACCTTTATTACCTCTTGAGTCTCAGCAGGTGGCTCTAGACATCGTTCATCAACGGGTGAGCTCAAAATGAATGCATCGGATGGAGTAGGAGACACAACACATGAAACCTCATGCGTCGACTCATGAGATTCTATGTCAGGAAGCACTGGACCATCTTCTCCATCGGCAAAGAAACTATCGTTGTCTATGAACAATTCCTCCTCGTTATGAAACCAACTAGGAGGGAATGAATTAAGCACAATGACTTCGGCAGGATCTTCCATTCTTGCATCCTTCACTGTCTCAGGAGATGACGGAATGGGTTGGCTTTCTTTATCAACTTGAGGGGTGACCATCTGCTCTGCTATTATCTCGCTTGATGTTTGAATAAGTTGGCTCAATTGTTCCCCCAAGTTTTTGATCCTCTCACCATTTTCCTGTATCGCTTGAGCATTCTCCTGTATCGCTTGAGTAATGGCTTGGATTTCATCGTCGAAGGGTGTGACAGAGTCCCCCATTGGTAGTGATGCCGAAGTGAAGGATTCTTCCTGCGCAATATGGTAATCCATATAACATAAAAAATCCCACAACCCCGACAAACCTAACCGTGCTAGGCCTCCGTTACTCATGTACTCAGCAAGCGCTCGTGTCTCAGCAGTCATCCCATCAATTATGCAAACAATCATATCTCGGATGCTGTCTTGATAACCCCGTGAATAACGGATGTCCACATATCTCTGCAATCTGCTAAGATATTGGTGAAAGTTCTCACCTTCAAACTGCAATAACCTCAACATCTAAAAAGTTAGTAGCAAGGGTGTTATGAACCGTAAGATAGGTTCACAACAAATTAGATATATACAAAATTGATAAAGACACAAAACAAAGAAATAAACTTTGATTCCCCGGCAACGGCGCCAATTTGATAGACGGTTTTTTAGTCGCCTAAACCGTATCAAAATAAATTTTAACTTACTAACTAATGTAGCGTGTTAAGCACGAGTCGATCCCACAGAGAATCAAGCTATTCCTAAGTTAAGTCTATTTACCAATTAAGACAAAAGAGGGGTTTTGGTGTGATGAGAATAAGAAAGAAAAGAAAATAAACTATAAACAAATAACGGAGATAACAATTAGGAAGATAGTTTCATCTACAAATATCCACTTTAATTTGACCGGTTGATCCTCGATTCTTCTTCAAGTTCTCTTTTCATCCTATTATTGTTCCTGTCCTGATCTTGTGTAAATTACTAGTCCTACGAGTCCTAGTAACCCTTACTGATTAGATAACCCTAACACGGTCAAGATTCAACCTAATAGTAGCATTAAGATTAAGGATTAACCAGGATACATGCAACACCAAGCTACGAGTCAGCGTTCAACATATAATTGATTCTCTACACACCAGTTTAGTCCTACGAGTCCTAAAAAGGCATGATTGCTACTATGGATTAAGGTTCGCTACGAGGAATCTACAAAATCATAGCAATAATCTCAACTAGTTGTACGGACTAGAAGAAATCAATTAATATTCGCAATAGAATCAATACGAATCAATAGGAATAGAACAAGAATAGAAATCTCACAACTTTATCAAACCAAAGCTTCAATCCGTAGACGAAACGGAAGAGTTTAGATCTCCATAAAAATAAGACAAAACATAACTAGGGTATACGGTGGAAAGTTAGTCGGCCGGGTACGTTCTCTAATTCGGCTCCCGTATGAATGTATATATATATAATAGAACTAACACCTACCTAATTCCATTCTATCCTAATATAGATATACAAAATCAATATAACTAATTCTATCTAATCTAATTTCTATCTAAATACGGCTAAACAATAAAAATTAATAATAATAAGCAGCTTGATGCAAGCTATGAGACTCCTTCCGTATCCTTCCGTGTACAATTTGGTCAGCTCCTCTCTCGATCCACGCCGGTCACTTCCAAATTGCAAAATACCTGAAATATATAAAAATACTAGTGTAGACTCCGAAAACCAAATAATACAAATTAACTATAAAATATGTAAAATATGCATGAATATGACCTAATATACTATGCAATTATACGACTAAAATAAACCTTATCAATATCCCAAAAATAATTTGGGGTATTTCACATGGCGCTAAGATTCTCCTTCGGATTCACTACCACCTGCGATGACAACTTTCCCGAATTTTTCACTTTTAATTCACCAATCTCCTTAGCCATTTGACTCAGCATCTTTTTTTGAACACTCATGTCGTCCAATAACAACCTCAATGTCTCATCTCTATCTTCTTGTTGAGTGTTTCTATGACGATTCTCGAATTGTCCTATCTGAAAAAGAGCTTGTTGCTGCTGGCCTCTGCCGTTGAATCCACTTTAATAGTTTGAATTGTAGCCCTGATTGTAATTGTTTCCAAAGTTGCTGCGAGGTTCATAATCCATGGCAATCACTTCAGCGGTTCCCTCCTGAATCAAGGGACACTTATCATTCGGATGAGTTGGTGGATCTCCACAAACACCACAAGGTCTAGGCTGATGGGTTTGATTCATTTGCATAGCCATCTTATTCACTATCTCCATACGCCTATTGATATCATCCTTGTGTCCATCTCTCGAACTATCCAACTTATAAACTCCTCTAACTCCTTGGTGTCTCACATCATGTTGCGATGTATTAGCCAACCCTTCGAAAATCTACATTGCTTCCTGATGTGTTTTATCCAAAATATCTCTTCCGCTAGATCATCCTCCAGTATACCGTGTTGCGGACAACTACCCTTAAGCTTCTTGAACCGCTCAACATACTTATAAAGACTCTATGTAGGTGATTGCTCAATACTAGACATCTCCTTCTTAAGTTTGTTGACGCGAGTCACAAGAAAGTACTTTTGCAGGAAAGCTTTCTTCAATTGCACCCAAGTAATAATGCTTTCTGGGGGGGTAGGTAATAAAGCCAATCACTTGCAGAATCTTTCAAGGTAAAGGGGAACACTCTCAACATCAATTGGTCATCATTCAGGCCTTGGGGTCTAAGTCTATCACACAAGCTCACAAAGGTAGCAAGATGCTTGTTTGGTTCCTCCCCAGGCAATCCATGAAAGTAGGGCAAAATAGTAGACCAATTCGATTTATACTCAAATCTTAAACCCTCGGGGAGATCAGGAAGACTAATTGCAAGTGGTTCAGCACTCAAATTAGGTTTCTTTAGGTTTCTCAGGGTTCTTCTTAGCGGATTAACAACACCGTCTTCAGCCATCTCCTCGTTTAATTTGTCTCAAACACAAGCTTCATCTTCAACCTAAGAGATCTTTCAACCTTAGGATCAAAAGACAAAGGCAATGAATTAGAAGATCTAATTTGAATCATGCAAGGACACAAGAGACTCAAAGTAAAGAGTAATTGAAAGAGATAAAGAAAAGCAAACTCCTTTCTTCTCCCCGACAATGGCGCCAAGAATTTGGTGCGGGACGAACGTCGTTGGCACTTTTTCCCTTTGCCAAATAGTAATAATATCCAAACTTAAACAGAAACCAATAGATTAGGCAACCGATCACTTGATAAACCAAATAACTACTAGTATAGCGATGAAGTCCGGTGTCGAACCCACATGGAGAAATGATTTTCTATTTAATAACTCTAAGCAAAGACTCTTATAGAAAAGCAATGATTCGTAACAAGTAGAAAAGATGTAAAAGTAACAAGATTTATGATCGCAAAGTAAATCAATATCAAAGTAGAAAGAACATTTCACCTGCAATTCTCTGATAATGGTTTGAATTCATGGTTCTCGGATTGATCTATTAATTATTCATATTCCTAGGTCTACTTGACTAAAGTTGAGAGATCCGCAGAGATTCACTCATCTTATTCAATATCACTAAAGAATAGCATTAAGAACTCAAGTAATCAAGACCAATTGGCACATTGACTCAGCGCAATTAAGACTAATAGGCCCATACCGAACTCAGCCCTAATCGAATATCCTCAACAATAATCAATTGAAACCATTCACTACAAACACAAAGAGGCATCACTATCATCAATACCCTTGTTTGCTATCGAGAAAACAACAACGAATTCATATCTAAGATGCAATTCCTAACATGTTGATCGGGCATAGTGATGCGGGTCAAGATGATCTTCTGTGGGTCAAACAACGATCTTGATCCAGGCGACGACTCGAGGATGAGTCGATTTCAAATGGAGGAGAAGAGTGTCATCCTCAAAAGGAGGAAGAAGGCTCCACCATGGAACAAGGTAAATGGAACAAGGTTCAAAGGAGCAAGGTGAGCTAATGTTCAAATTTGGGTTCGTTCTTAATGGGTTGACAGCATTTCGACGTCTCAGTAAAACGGGTCGTTCGGAGTCCATATTTATCGGATGAGGTCGTATCATACCTTGTTGGAACGAGGACGAAAAGATCTACAACTTTGCTGTTGAAGGTTTCTCCAGAATCGACCTCGAGAATGGCCGAAATTCATCATCTTTGCAGCTGTCCCTGTTTGGACGAATTTCCACATATTTATTTAGTTAATTTCGAATTTAATTAATTAGATATATTTATTTTATGTAATTAGGAAATAATAAGGTGGAAGGAAAATATCTCATCTAGGTAATTCTTTTCCACCAAGTTGTTATTTATCTATCTTTATTAGGTTTGATTTATCTTAGGAAAGAATTAGCTATCTTTAGATATTTTATTTATCTTTATCTAACCAAAGCTCTATCTTTTGCAAAGATAGAATTGGTATGTTTTTCTATTTAAACAACATTGTAAGCTTTGAATTATTCAGATTGGAATTATATTGAGGAATCCTTTTTAGGATTAAAAAGGTTCTTCAATCTCCCAATCCAAAAGCCTTTGCAATCAATTTATGTTCTTGTTCATTCGATACCAAACCAAGATCTAAACACAATCCCAAACCACGCACATAGGAGAAACCCATCCTGAGAAACCGTCGCTGGATCAGAGAAGCCGTCGCTGAGTCTGCCCAGAACTGTCGTTGTTGCCTTTTTACTTAGTTTTTATTTGTTTGTTTTCCTTTCTTTTGCAATAGTTTCAAGTCCTTATTGTAATTAATTATAAACATCGAGAATATAGCAAGAATAATTGCAAGATCGGGCCATCAAACAGTTTGGGGTTCTTGATTCCGAGCCCACATGCGAAGGATCGGGGATTCCAAACGTATCACATAGAAAGGAACACAAATATAAATTAAGCACAAGATGATAACTAAGAACATGAATAATCAAATAGAATCAAATCCTCACAATCCAAACAACCATGTCTTCAAATCACAGGCAAAACTATGGGTTTAGCAACTCATAGGCCAATTCTCTCTAATTGTGTTCATAGTCTCACAACTAATCTCTAACAACGACCATGACCGACAAAATAGAACTGAAAAACAACTAATAAAGAATCCTCAAAGTCGGAAAAACCCTAGTAGGAAATAGAATAGAATAATATAAAATAATGTCTTCTGATCCAAAACCGCGTATCCGGAAAACTGGGCCAGGCGGGTGCCGCGTATGCAGTGCCGGACGTTCCTCAATTGTCTTCAATAAATTCCAATGTCGTGCCTCCTTGCTTCTCTACAGCTCCTCCTTAGCCTCCATATGCTCCAAAACATGCTTCTTAAGCTCTTCCCAAGGTCCATCCATGGTCGGAATGTAATTCTATAGAATAAACACTCGTGCAAGGGCCAAGAAGATTTAAGATGCAACTCGAGCACTTCTTGTCCGTTACCAAGGAACTATGGAGCAAGGGTTCAAGCCAACCTGGATCACTTTACTTAGAACTACACCACCAGCACAATAGTTGAGCTTGCGTCCACAAAAGGAGCTCATGAAGATTCGTCAACACCCCCCATGACAACACATCACTCGACACACATGTGACACTCGGCCTATACACATATCGAGTGAAGCATGGGCCATGTCGAGTGAGACAATGGGCTTGTCGAGTTTCCTAAGTGTTGGGCCGGATTTTTATGTTATTTAATTAGTTACATTATTTTATGCAATGTAGGATTAATAATGTGAAATTAATTATATCTATTCTAGATATAATTCTTGACCACTAAGTTTTATCTTTCCTAGGTTTTACTTATCTTTAGATATTTTGATCTATCTTTTATCAAACCAAAACTCTATCTTTGCAAGGTAGAATTAGTTCTAGTTTTCTATTTAAACATTGTATTCCCTTTGAATTAAATCAGATTGGAATATAGAATTGAGGAAACCTTTTGGCTAAAAGGTTCCTCGATTACCAATCCAAAAGCTTCAAGTGCTCTTGTTTTCTTGTTCTCTCGACATCACAATCAACCAACCACATACAATCGGCAACCATTACCAACAAACCAAACACAAACCCTAAACCGGAATTCGTCGCAAGAAAGAAGAAGAGAAGCCGTCACTGAAGAGAGCCCAGACATCGGTCCCGCGCTCCTCGCGCACCCGGCTTCCCGCGCACGCCTCGCTCCCTGGCGTCTTCACTCTCGCTCCCGCATCTCGCTTCACTCCTAGCGAGCGCAGGTCCCTGGTTCTCGCGCACCCGGTGCCTCGCTCCTCGGCGGTCGCTCTCTCGCTGTTCCTTGTCTTCCTAATTCTTCGCTACTGTCTTATTTGTTCCATAATGAGGAGATATCAAAGAGCATTACAATATCGGGCAAATATACGGTGTGGTTCTTGATCTTGAGCCCACAGGACAAGGATCGGGTATCCCAAACGTATCAAATATGCATTATCACCCTCTTGCCAAGGTGTTAATGAAGCCGGCTCGAGGATTTGGTTAGCCCTGGATCCCTCAGGTTTGGCTTCATCTCGGGGTGCCTTGTTGATCGACCTCTGTACTGGCGGGCCTCTGCCTTATCGTCCGACGTGCCAGTTACAGCCTCTACCTCTTCCCCAGTTCGGTGGGGGGTAATGATAGCTTCCCATAAGGATAATGATAGCTTCGAGGTTAAAATTCGAGATTTGCACTACCACACTGGTGAACCAAGCAAAGGAGTGGCCTAGTGACTCGCCCGCTATTTGTCTTATGGAGTTCAAGTCTAATAATTTCTTTTTTCTCGACCGTGAACTTCTGAAGTGTGACTTGAAGACTCGGGACAATTGTGAGAAGCTAGCAATCGAGTTTTGCGGTATGTTGGTAATTCAAGTCATGGTGATCTTCGTTAGTGTTGAAGGAAAGGTGGGGCACATCATCGCATCGTTGTATTCGTTGATCCCTATAACCGTCACAAAGTGGCACATGTGATACTCTGGGTCCGTAGTGCCGTCGTACTTGATCAAATTTACATCCCTCCACCGCTTGGGTATGGGTGCTCTACGGATGTCGCTTGTGAATATAGATGGTATTAGGTCCGGACCTTCGGTCTTCATAAAGGCCGAATCAGATTTAGTCAAGGTGGAAACATCAGAAGACCGCTCCACACAATGATATATGTTCACGTGTTGTCCTCCGACAGGGGGTTGCTAGTTCAGAGGAGTGAAGCCCTCTATAGTAATAATTGCAATGAGGGTTTCCATACGCATCATGAGGAAATCCTTGATATATGCTTCTCCTTATTGATAGGCCTGGGAGCCATCGTGATTATCGTAGAAAGCATGACCCTGGCCAGGTTGGTGATACGAATAGCCTTCGAATGCTGCTCCGGGATGATTGTATACTGGTGGAACATGCGAAGGGAACCATGGGGCTTGCGGAATTTCTGAAAGATGCAGTGAGGCGTCATGCATGCTGGATTCGTCATATCCATGGGCGACACTTTGGCTCATTTCATTGGAAGCATCATCCAGACACTCACTCATTTTTCCTGTAATATCAAAACTGTGGCTCTATGAGTAAAAAAACTAAGAAAAAGGACTTGTTAACTTTACATGGGAACCCCTTAGCGTGAGAGGTTCCCACAAACTGCGCCAATGACAAAACCTGAAATTTCTAGACCCCATGTCATCCGGGGGGAGGGTTCGGATCAGTCATGAATGCCTGATTATTTTAGCCAACGGTATTACCTGAGATATCCCACACGCGAGCGTGGGGATATCATTTCCTGGGCCGCGGACGTTCTCCTAATGGGCAAAATACAATTCCTCTTCGTATCTTTCAGTTTCGTCCAAGCCTCTTAACGAAATGAGGATCGAAATCGTCGAGAGACATTACCAATCGAGTATTTAGCGTTAATTACATGTGGCCTTTAATCAATAAAAATTGGAGAAAATAAGAGGTAGGTTGGATTACTGATTAATGCACGCAGACTCTTAGCTCTCCGACACGGACTGTGTCTTCTCTTTAATCTTCGATTCCTTTCTCGTTTCTCCAAAAAGCCCCTCTCATGGAGAGTATTTTCGTATTTATAGTCTTGTTCGTGGAGGCCTCTTGGACACGTCATTTCAATTGCTTGACATATGTCATGGAGTTTATGCCACGTGTCGGATCCTCGTTGACACATGGAGGAGGGCATGTGCGACACCTTACCCCTTTTTTACTAGTTGTATCCGCGGATGTATATGAAACATTTGTCCGCGATGGTCTAAGCTTTTCATTTCTCAAAGGATAGGCATCGTGAGGAACTAAACGCAACCAAGCCATAACAACGACCCAACGCCAAAAGAGGGAACAAATACAGGTCAACCATGGGAAGATCAACCAGCCGATGAAAATTTGTGTACAAAAGTACGAAGAACAATCAGAATGTCTGAGGATGTATTACGGTTACTAATAGGATTATTTTCCTAACCTTCTCAGAGTGTATTAAACCCTTTCAAGCTTTTTTTAATTGAGTATTGATGCTTGGCGTGCAAGGCCGAAGTTGAGTCTTGCATGCAAAGATCTTGACGTCCCGTCAGAAGAGGCTGGAGAGGGATGAGGATCAACACTACCCACCGAAATGAGGCGACAATCAACATGATCGACGAAAACACAAGGCCACATGCCCAAAGGATGAGGACATCAGACAGAGGCGAGGCCAAAGAAGGAGAAGAGGGAAGCACCGGTAGGCGGCACCACCCAAAACCAACCCAGAATCGGCCACAACCTCCCCGGAAGCGCCAAGGAGGACGGCCGGTGATGTGATTGTAGTCGCCTATGAGCTCGACTGTTTTTTCCGACAAAGGTTTGTCTTCGGAGCTGAACATCAACTTTCATTTGTGAACACTAATTGGTGACACCTCGGTATTTTGGCTTGTTCTGGCTATGTAAAATTCCGATTGAAGCCGATGAGCATATGTTGGAAAGATATTTTAAGTGGCTACAACTTTATTTATGGATGCAATCGTCAATTCAGCTTGCAAGATGGCCGAAATATAGGATCTTTGCAGCAGTCCGAAAATCTGGTAGCTTGTCGGAAATGCAATAAATGAAGATAGAATGCATTCAATAAAGTCGGATTAAATGACGGGGTTTTAGAGATTCTTCATTCAAGGAATGATGGCAGCCAAGACCGTTTGTTTTCCTCCATTATGGTTGCCCATCTCTCTATCATAAATCTATAAAACTCTTTCGTATTATCCATCATTAGTTTTTCGATTTATTTTAATTTTTTTTATTTTTCATAGCATCAATATTTTCCTATATAAAGATGTAAAACTTTCATTTTTAAGGACAAGTTGAATTTGAGAAAACTAAGCTTTGTGCTTCCTTCGTTTCGGGTTAAGAAACAAAATCTATCTTGGTGAGATGTCAGATAAAACCTCTTGGTGAGATGCTAAGAGTGATTGCCTAGTGAGAGACGCAGAATCAAATGGTCGAAAACACTCGGAGTGCGAGACCGAGAGTGCGAAAGATCGAGTGTTGGAGAGAGCTCGGAGTGCGAGGCCAAGAGCGATCTTGCATCACATATCCCCCATCCCCCATCCTATAGTTTAACACCATTCTAAGGCCTTCCACATCCGCATCATCACTTTCAAATCACCCACAAATTCGACATGTAACTGGAAAGCTAATTGTGATCCGGGCACTTTCGACACACGCTCAATGTTTTAGTCATAACAAGAGCTATATTGATCCGATGGAGGTCCATGAGTACTTGTTGGAAAGCTAATTCGAATGGCTACATCTTTCATGGGGAGAAAAATATCGAAATCATCCAAAAAGAGGTCCGAAATTGGCAATAATCCAGCAGTTCAAAATCTGGACAGTTTTCCCGATGCATTGAATGAAGTCGGAATAGATGAAGATGCGTTGAACGGGATTCATTCAATGGGAATTGATGATTTTTGAAACTTCATGATGATATACAACCCTTAATTTTCCACCATGGGGCTGGCCAAATTTCTCCATCAATTTCCGAGAAACTTTTCATCTTTTCCGTCTTTAATTCGTTATTTAATTGTTGTTGTTTTATCGCTATAAAATGCCTAAACCTTTGTCATGAGAAAGAAGATTTGAGTTGATAATATTTGTAAAAAGTGTGTGTTTGGTTGATTTGGTGAGATGCCATATTGAACTCCCATTCCGGAGTGTGAGGTCGAGGAATGGTCCCGTTTGTGTAACTCTTTCCGATGAGATTCTTGTTAGAGTTGTTCAAACAAAGCCTTTATTGCTCGAGAGTGAGATGCCGACGAGTGAGAGGGACAGTTTAGTATGTTTATGGGTGAGATGCTCATAGATTTAGCCATCCATATCTTGTTTTTATCTCTCCATAAATCTAGAAAAATTCCAAATAAAAGAGTCGCATGTGTCAAATTTTGTTCTCGTGCTCGATTGAAGCTTTGAAACTTGTTGGATCGATCCTCGGGTCGTATCATTTGGTATCAGAGCTAATCCATCAAGTTCACGAAGCTTTATGTGATTCCATCAATTTCATCCACATCCCTCTTTAGAGTCATCGCGGTTGCCACCATTGAAGTGCACTACGCAGATCCAACGTACATGGGCGTATTGTACCTTTTTGGAAAGGCAACGCAGATTTCAGAGTCTTCGTGGGATCAACCATAACGATATCTTACACAGATCCAATATACATGGGTGTAATGTTTCTTTTTGAAAGGTCAACGCAAGATTCGAGGACGAATCTTTTTCAAAGGAGGGGAGGATGATGTGATCCGGACACTTTCGACACACGCTCAGTGTTTTAGTCATAATAGGATCTATATTGGTCCCATGGAGGTCCATGAGTACTTGTTGGAAAGATAATTCGAATGGGCTACATTTTTCATGAGGAACAAAATGTCAAAATCATCCAACAAGAGGTCTGAATTGGCAATAATCCAGCAGCTCAAAATTTGGACAGTTTTCCCGATGCATTGAATGAAGTCGGAATAGATGAAGATGCGTTGAACGGGATTCATTCAATGGAAATTGATGATTTTTTACACTTCATGGTGATATACAACCCTTCATTTTCCACCATGGGGCAAGCCAAATTTCTCCATCAATTTTCGAGAAACTTTTCATCTTTTTCGTCTTTAATTCGTTATTTAATTGTTGTTAATGTTTGAAAAAACTGTGTGTGTTTGGTTGATTTGGTGAGATGTCATTTTGACACCCTATTTCGGAGTGCGGGGTCGAGGAATGGTCCCGTTTGTGTAACTCTTTCCGGTGAGATGCTTGTTAGAGTTGCTCAAACAAAGGCTTGATTGCTCGGGAGTGAGATGCCGACGAGTGAGAGGGCGAGTTTGGTAAGTTTATGGGTGAGATGCTCATAAATTTAGCAATTCATATCTTGTTTTTATCTTTCCATAAATCTAGAAAAATTACAAACAAAAGAGTCGCATGTGTCAAATTTTGTTCTCGTGCTCAATTGAAGCTTTGAAACTTGTTGGATCGATCCTCGGGTCGTATAAACCTGACACACCTGACGGGGAGAGAAGGCCACCGAGGAAAAAAGCCCCAAATCTATTGATCCCCAAGACCGAAAGAAGCCAGGGGAATACCGAGACCAACTCCGACAAGACTCGACCCGAGAGGAGATTGACAATGCCGCCAAAAGAGGAGGAGGATTAGGAGAGGGGAATGATGAAGTCGGCAGTGAGGGTGGCTGGAGGGGGAAGTGAGAGAGAGGAACGAGACAACTGGACACCAGTGGTGGCTACTGGCTATCGCAACCAAAACCAAGGCAGAAGAGGCAGCCAAGGATGAAGGAAGCCCCAAAACCAAACCCCGAAAGACCGTAGATCAAAAAGACAATTTAGAAGAAAGATTAGATACCCTCATCGGAATCGAACAGAATCTAGGAGGAGAGAGGGGAGTGAGATAAATAGTAGCAGTGGTTGGAGCCCATTTGGGGTGGTCGGAGGCCAATGTTTTGTGGCCGGAGCTAAGGTTAAGGAGTCCCTCTCTCGATTTTCCTAGAGAGAGAAGATGGCGTTTTCGTCTTTCGTAATTTAAGGAAGTTATTGTTTACAATTTTAATCTCATTTATGACTTGAGTGATTGACATGGGTTTGATTAAAAAAAATTAATTTTAGAGGTTTATCTTTTCCTTTAAACTAGTAGACGATGCCATGCTACACACGGGTTACTTTTTAAAATTTTGAATAAAATTTGATACTATATATTCCATATAAACAATAATTTATATTGCTCATTAATATATAAAGTTTCAATCTTGTAATTTTAACGGTTTATTTCATCAATAACTCTATATATATATATATAGGGAAAAGTTAAAATGTAAAATATCCTTAGGGTGTAAAATTGTTTAAGGTGTAAAATTTTATATTTTAATGAATTAACACGCGCTTAGCCCCGACATGTTTAGCGAACGGACCATAAGCCAGCGCTTCTCTCTCAGCTTCCCACACCCACATCGAGCCACCTCCGGACACCAACCCCTAGCCGCACTCGAGCCCAACCCTGTGCACACCCCCGAGCCCTGACGTTGCCTGGTTCGAGCCACTTACTGCCCCGATGCGCCCACCTGCAGCGCTGCACAGTCGAGCCACCAGCAGCGCTTCTCTCTCGGCCTCCCACACCCATATCGAGCCACCTCCGACCACCAACCCCTAGCCGCACTCGAGCCCACCCCTGTGCACACCCCCGAGCCCTGACGTGGCCTGGTTCGAGCCATCTGCTGCCCCGACGCGCCCACCTGCAGCGCTGCACAGTCGAGCCACCTGCTACTTCTCTCCTCGCTCTCCACGCAACCCACGAGCCACCTCCGGTTACCAGCCCCCACCCGCTCTAACCACCTCACTCAGGCGCACCCACCGAGACCGGAACCCCCTTGGTTCGTGCCCAGCCGAGCTCACACCGAGCCCATCTCCCCCAACAGTGTTGTTCGGCCTTTTTAGCTCGAAACCATTCGAAATCCCGATTTTTACCATTGTTTCAACTGGAATTTGGTATGATTTCTAACCCTAAACTTGTTTATTACAATTATTTAGATTGTTTGAATGATTTAGATTGAGATTGAAAACCTAGGGTTTGATTTAGGAGCGGAATTTGGGATTTTTTTGCCAAAAGCCAAATTGATTGAAATTGATGATATGGTTGTGTTGTTGTGTTGATTTTGAGCTAACTTCATGTTCATAGCTAGGGGTGGGCACGGGACGGGATGGGACGGGATTGAGCCGGGACGGGACTCGTCCCGCGAAATTTTTACGGGACGGGATTGACACTTTTTTTTTCGGGACGTGATGGTGTCTGGACGGGACGGGCCTTGTCCCGCAAATAAAAATAATAAAATATTATATAAATTTGCAAAATTAAAAATACTTTCATAATACATTAATTTGTATAATATGTTGAATACGGTATTCTTCTCAACTATATTATTCAATTTTATTATTATTATTATTATTATTATTATTATTATTATTATTATTATTATTATTATTATACTATTATTAATTCATACAATGATTGTATAATTAATTATAATGTTCAACATATTTGGCTACATTATCTTACTAGATCATGACGGAAAGGGATTGAGACGAGATTCGCCAGATACTGTCTCATTATCGATTGATAGTTGGGAAGAATACCGTATTTAGCTATTTGCCTATTGTAGCTCTAAATGGGATAATAATAATAATAATAATAATAATAATAATAATAATAATAATAATAATAATAAATAAATAAATAAGTTTACTTTACAAGAATAATAATATTATTATTATTTTTATTTTTATTACTTATTTTTATTGTTATTATTATAAAATAAGTATACTTTACAAGAATAATAATAATAATAATAATAATAATAATAATAATAAATAATTATACTTTACAAGAAATAATATTATTATTATTACTTATTTTTATTGTTATTATTATAAAATAATTATACTTTACAAGAAAAAAATATAATATGATATAATAATAATAATAATAATTTTATTATAAAGTAATATTATTATTAAATTATATTATAATACTATACAATAATAATATTCTTATTATAATCAATTATTATTATAAATTGGAAATTATAATTATAAATAATATTTGCTTAAATAATATTAATATTATTATTATAAACAAATATTATTATTATTGTCAATGGAAGATTATGATTATAATTATAATTATAATATTTTCTCAAAATAATAATACTAATAATATATTATTATTATTATTATTATTATAAAAATTATTATTATTATTATTATTATTATTATTATTATTATATGCGGGACGGGACGGGATTTGCGGGATCCCAGTGGGATCGTCCCGCGTTTCGTCCCGCATAATTTTTGCGGGACAGGATTCACTATTTTGTCCTAAATCCCACCGGGTTCTGGACGGGACCGGGATAGGATCGGGATTTCCGGGAGTTGTGCCCACCCCTATTCATAGCATTGTCAAATTGTTTATGGATCATGAGCTAATTGGATTTTTGAATTTTATTGCGATATACTTTAGAATTTGGGGTTTTTTGCCAAAAGCCGAATTGACTGAAATTGATGATATGGTTGTGTTGTTGTGTTGATTTGGAGCTAATTTAATGTTCATAGCATTGTCAAATTGTTTATGGATATCATGAACTAATTGGATTTTAGAATTTTATTGGGATATACTTTAGATCGATTAGGTTCTTCTATTTTAGCATGAAAATCATAATTTAGCCTATTAGCTCAATTGGTAGAGCAATGTGCGTTTGCACAAAGATGTGGGTTCAAATCCCACATAGGTTACATAATAGACAAAAACGCAACAATCGCAAATTGCTAATCGTGCACATTATTATCTTAGTTATGCACTTTTTAACCTTAATTATGCACCTTTTAATCTTATTTATGCACTTTAATTTAAAAGCCTATTATATATGCACACCATAATGTTATATTTGCACAACATAACATTGTATTTGCACATTTTAATCTTATTTATGCACTATAATTTAAAAGCCTATTATATATGCACAACATAATATTATATTTGCACCTTTTAATCTTATTTATGCACTTTAATTTAAAAGCATATTATATATGCACAACATAATATTATATATGCACAACATAATATTATATTTGCACAATATAATATTATATTTGCACAACATAATATTATATTTGCACATTTTAATCTTATTTATGCACATTTTAATCTTATTTATGCACTTTAATTTAAAACCCTATTATATATGCACAACATGATATTATATTTGCACAACATAATATTATATTTGCACAACATAAGATTATATTTGCACCGGGGAGCTCCGCCCCCTGGACCCCCCGATGTAACGTCGATCAAATATGATTCAAGGCACATTAACAATAATCTTAATTGTGCACTTCATATTATTATTCATACACATCCTCATTTTATATTGGAACTTTATCATTTTATTTATGCACTTTATATTTATACAACAAAAAGTGTTGAAAACGGAAAAAAAATGCATTTACCCATAAAAGTATGCCCATTTACCTATTTACACATAAAATTAGGCTCATTTACCCATAAAATAAGCATATATCAACTATAAATTTTTATAATTGAAATAAGTCCATTTACCTATTTACCTATAAGGAATTATTATGTCTGCACAACATAAAGTTATTTTTGCACAACATAATGTTATATGTGCATAATATCAAGTTATATTTGAACTACAGAAAGTGGTTACATGAAAAAAAAAATCATGGGACATAAAAAAAAATCTGGCCCGAGAAAGGGGCACAGGGGCAGGGTGCACACACATGGGGCAAGGGGGCACATGAAGTTGACATTTTACTAATTAAATTAGGCTCATTAGCAATTTAATTACAAAAATTAGGCTCATTAGAGACTTTTACACCTAGCACCAAAAAAAAAGAGAATTTTACACCTTAAGCAAATTTTACACCCTAAGGTAATTTTACATTTTAACCTTTGTCTATACATATATATATATATATATATATATATATATAACATGGAATACTTGATATAAGAAGCAAGTTTGAAAGACATATTTTATTTTTATAATTTTAGCTTTTTCTGAAATATACAAATATAATTATTTTATATTTTTATCCATTGCTATCATATTTTCTCAAATAAATTAAATTAATATACATATATCCATTTTTCATACAACTAATAATATTTACTCGAATTATTATATTTGTATAAAATATAAATAATATTATTTTATTAATTTTATTTTCTTCTTTTATTTACATTATTCAATTAATTCTTCAAATACGTTTCTTCAAATTTTATTTCTAGCTAGTTTTTTTATATGGTTTACTTATTATTTTATTCTTGTAATTTTCTTCTTTGATTTATATTACTCAATTGATTATTCTGATGACTTACTTGAAATTTCATTTAAAATTAATATTTTTAAATAATAAAAAAAATTTATATCTTTGTATATATAAATCTTTTTTATGCTCATTAATTAGTTTTTTTTATCTCTTTTATAATTTGTGATGAATTGAAACTTTATGTATATACTACTAAAATATTTTTGGGTGAATTTGGTAAGTGTTCATATTTTGGGCAAAAATTAAGCCCTAGGCAAAAAAGGAGAAAAATTAGGAGAGTGTCCTAAATTGACACTTTTACCCCTACTCTTATTTCTTCCCTAAATTAAAACAGATATGGGAAAAAATGGAGTCGGAGCATCTATGGCAGATCGAGAACCTCGCTGCGCACCATCTCCCACCTCCCGCCTCCTCGCTGCACACCATCTCCCACCTCCCTGCTCGGCGGTTCCTCGCACCACCACCCCCCTCCGTTATTTCCTCCGTTATTCACGCTTATTTCCTTCTCCATCGCTTCTGCATCCAGCGCCTCGTCCTCTCTGGAAAGCATCACTCCGGTGACATCCCCGCCGAAATTTGGTCGATCAACTTACCAATCTCGCCCGGCTTTACCTGTCTAACAACGAGCTAACCGGTTCAATTCCGGTTGACCTCGGCGGATTGCAGTCGCTAGCAGCTTCCTTCAATTTCAAGTACAACGCCAGGCCGGACACGCACAACACCGAGACGATCGCGAACGCCACCGGGTATCAACAACATCAAATCTACTAAAAACGTCTCGCTCGTTGTTTTCTAACCTAGATCTGAAAAATTAGGGGTTAGAAACCCAAGAATTGAGTTTGGAGCTCGAATTTGAGCTTGAATTGGAAATAGGATGCGGCGTAACTCGCCACTGAAGCATATGATTCCACCATTGCTGGGCACCTCGTGCTCGAACTTGAACTTGTGTGGAATGGCTCCCTGCAATCCATTTCCATTCAATTAATGTTTTTTTTATTAAGTAAAAATTCGACGTACCGGACAGGCCCGGTGGGTCGAGAGGCCGTAGCAACGGCGACGGAAACCCGTCATACAAACAGCTACAATTAAAGTAAAGCAACCCTGCAAAACCGAGAAAACAACCCTACAATTAAAGTAAAGCAACCCTACAATTAAAGTTTTGGGCCCGAAGGAGCCAAAACTTGGGCCCCAAGGACCCGAAGCTTGGGCCACAAGGACCCGAAGCTTGGGCCCCAAGAACCAAGGACGAGCGTGATACGTACTCGACTCGGGTTGAGCGAGTACAACTCTCAATCGTCCGGTTGTCAAATATATAAGTCGGTCGATCACCCGTACGTATAGACTCAAATCGGTTGACCTTGAAATAATTAAGTGCCACCAATTCCACTAATTAGAAAGTCCTCATGAATTCGACTCCTCCTTAATCCGGGTTCAAGTGTCGGCGTTGAACTTGAATTCCAATTGTCGAGTGACTTCGATTCAAATATATATGATTGAAGCAATTGCCAATATTGCCTAACTAATTAGCAAATGCTAATTTAATTAGGTGTCAGGTGCGTAACGAGAGCAACCGGAAGATCCAATCATGCAAAGGCCTTCGCGAGGCGGTGGGTTTCAATCGATGATGATGGTGGAGCGTTGGTGAAGCGGTACGGCAGCGGTGGTGCGGTGATGGTGATCGGAGCAAGGTGAATCTCTTCTAAACGGGGATGAGACTCCGATCTTCAATCAATTCAAGCAAGGTGAATCTCTTCTAGACGCTGCTGCAGCTCTATCTCGCTTTACCTGGTCCTGTAAAATCTCACTCGGGGAAAGTGGTAAGAGCTTGACGCGCTTTCCATGGTAATTGAACACATAAGTGTTCAGAAAACCATCGTGAAGAACACGTCTGTCGAACTGCCATGGACGTCCTAACAGCAAGTGGGTGGCGTCCATAACAGCAATATCACAAACAACAGTGTCCTTGTAAGGACCAATAGCAAAGGAAATAGAACACTGTTCAGCAATAGGGGTACCTTGTTGAGATGATAACCATTGAAGACCATAAGGCTGAGGGTGCTTAGCTGTAGGGATCTTCAGGTGATCAACAACTTTTCTGCTGATAAGGTTGCTGCAGCTACCACTATCAATAATCACAGACAACGCTAGAGACTCAACCAAGCATCTCGTGTGGAATAAGTTTTCCCTTTGAGATTCAGGATTGGCCTCTTTCACTGTAAGCACCTTTCGATTTACCAATGACGGCATGGTGCCTTCATGAGTAGCTGGAGCATAACAAGCTTCTTCTTCCTTAATATGATCTTGGCTATCATCTACAACGAGCTCGGGTTGCTCGTCGTCATCTAAAGAAGCATAACCCACCTGGTCTATAAACATTACCCTTTTAGCATTAGGGCAATCTCTCTTCCAGTGTCCCTTGCTTCCACATCTGAAGCATTCCGCATCTTTAGACCTATCAGACACGGAGGGAGCTGTGTTCTTGGCTAATGGCTAGCGAGGAACAACTACACTAGCTTTCTGAGGAGTCGATCTAGTGTTGGAACCTATTCCTGCACTCGGCTGACGCACATTAGAACTAATAAATTGACCAGAGCTAGAAGCATATCTGGCAGCAGTTGCTGCTTTTCATTTCACCTGGTTGTAAATCTGCATGGCTGTGTGGGTTAAGGTATTCATGTCGTGAATTGGAAGGATTTCCAATGGATCACGAATATTAGCATTTAACCCAGTCAAGAACCTCGTTCTCAAGGTAGAAGGACTCACTGAAATGTTAGCTTTGTAATACATATCCTCAAGCTTAGAAAAGAACTCTAAAGGAGTAAGGTTACCTTGAGAAGTCGTAGCTATCTGAAATCTCATCTGGTCTCTGTAGTTCTGAGGAACATACTTCTGCATCATCACATAAGCTAGTTGATTCCATGCAGTAACTGGTGGCTTGTTCCTCCGTAAGCGGTCATCAACAAAGTGATGCCACCATACTCTCGCTGCTCCTCTAAAGTGCAAAGTAGCAGCTTGTACTTTCTCATTGTCAGGTATCCGACAGTAGCGAAGAGTGTACTCTGTAGCCTGTAACCACACTAGAAAAACAGCAGGATCATATTCACCCAAAAATTCATCAATTTTAACCTTTACCTCATGGCGAGCGCGAGGTGCTTCGCCTACATGATGGCGATGCCCGTCGAAATTGGGTGATGGAGAACGCTGGTGTGGTGCACGATGGCGACGCCGCGGGGGACGACGATGTTGGCGGTGAGGAGGCGTGTCATCATGCATAGGCTGGCGACGATGGTCCCTGTGGTTAGGACAATGGTCCCTGGGGTGATGGTCAACTCCGTGTCCATGGAAGCGATCATCAACATCAAATGGTTCCGCATTCAGTATCCAATCAACTGGGTTGTGCTGCAACTCATAAGGGTCACCTAAAGGAGGAAATTGATGAGGATTAATCATATCTTGGTGAGGGAGCTCCTCAGCGTCATACTCCTCAAAGTCATCATAGTGGGGTGTCTGGGAGTAGTAACCAGCTTGGTCTGGCCTTGGAGTACGAGATAATGGATGATCTCGGCGTGTATCATACTCCGAAGGCAGTTCGTCATAGTGAGCAGGGCGCCTGGTACGGCGATAGCGAGCATCTCTATGCGAGGAATGACGGTTTCGGCCACCAGTGTGTAGCGTCCGTGGCTCATAGAGATCCGAGAAATGGATGGGACGCTGTTTACGTCGTCCTGAGTCATACTCATCGTCATCGGATAGATCATCAAAGACAGGATTGTCTCTGTGAGTGTAACCAAGAGTAGCTGAATGCAGAATCTGGTGACTGTTAATGGTGTTGTGCATGCGCTGAAACTAAGCCTTGGATGTCGAAGAAGGAACTATACCCTTACCCTTGTCAATGACAAGGTTAGTGCCACCCTGTCCACCTGGTTGCTGAGAAGTGTCATGAGAGGCATCTGATTTGGCTTGCAACTCAGTGACAAGCTGTCGCAGGGTCTGAATCTCACTTTGCTCTTGGGTCAACTGAGTTTCCTGAGGTGTGTCATCGGTGACTCTAGGGAGAAAAGTGGTGTTCCCCTGTCTATTCTCACCTCCATTACCATCTCCAGTCACTGGGGTGTTGATATCACTTATGACAATACTGGACATGGCGAGTAAAATGCACAAAAGAAAGCAACAAGCACAGATATGCCAACGAACTTAATTGTTCAACACCAAAAATCGGCTAGTAGGCTATGCCGTGAGGGCGGCTTAAGGCTGTAGGCGAAGATGGTGTTTATAGCAACTAGTCCGCAAACACTAACAAGAGCAAATCTCAAATCAAGCACAAATAGTGGCAATGAGAAGCTGAAATATGAAGTAGAGATGAGAGACAACAGAAGTGAACACGGTCCTGGGTTACCTTATTTTGGCTATGCCGAACCAAAGGTCCTGGGTTACCTTATTTTGGCTATGCCGAACCAAAAAGGTGAACGATTACCTTATTTTGGCTATGCGTCACTAAAATGCAATTTTTTTTATTTTTTTTTAAGGTGTTCTTCGAATCACCAAATTTGATTTTTTTTTTTGTAATGAGGTGTTCTTCGAATCACCAAACTTAGCACTGCAAGAAAGCAAATGATGCAAAAGAACTAATAGAATGCAATGGTGTATAGAAAAGATTCAATGCACGTTCAGAACAAGCAACAAGCTAATGCAACGAAACTAATCACTTCACATCACACAAATCGCAGGGTAAAAAAAATTTTCGACCAAGTTGATGAACTTGTAGAAACCGATTAAGGACAATGTTTGCAAAACAAATAAGATTAAGGGGATGATGAACAACTGAAGATCGAAGGACTTACAAAACCGGCTTGGCTCTGATGCCAGTTGATACGTACTCGACTCGGGTTGAGCGAGTACAACTCCCAATCGTCCGGTTGTCAAATATATAAGTCGGTCGATCACCCGTACGTATAGACTCAAATCGGTTGACCTTGAAATCATTAAGTGCCACCAATTCCACTAATTAGAAAGTCCTCATGAATTCAACTCCTCCTTAATCCGGGTTCAAGTGTTGGCGTTGAACTTGAATTCCAATTGCCGATTGACTTCGATTCAAATATATATGATTGAAGCAATTGCCAATATTGCCTAACTAATTAGCAAATGCTAATTTAATTAGGTGTCAGGTGCGTAACGAGAGCAACCGGAAGATCCAATCATGCAAGGGCCTTCGCGAGGCGGTGGGTTTCAATCGATGATGATGGTGGAGCGTTGGTGAAGCGGTACGGCAGCGGTGGTGCGGTGATGGTGATCGGAGCAATTAAGGTGAATCTCTTCTAAACGGGGATGAGACTCCGATCTTCAATCAATTCAAGTGAGAACCTTTGATTGAAGATCCAATGAATTCAGCAGTAAATTAAGTAGCAAGAGAAATTAAGGTTTGATGTCAGGGAGGAAAGGGGGAGTATCAACTCAACGCTCTGCAATCCTCTAAATTTGACGTAAAGATGACAATTAACCCTAATAGAGTATTTATAGGAAAATACTAATAACCCTAATTAATTAACTAATGAACCTAATTAACTAACGGGCTGGACCTACTATGTAAAGTAAGTCCACACCATTATTAATAAATAATGCTAAAAATGGAAATAAGTCTTAATAATAAATAGTTTATGTGAACGACGTCAGAAAGGTATCCGACGGAGGCTAAGATGCATCACACGGAGTGTCGGCAACTGATACTAATAAGCTCAATGATGGTGGTTGCTCCGGTTTAGAAGCGAAGCCTCGAGTGATAATGGATGCGGTAGCTCTTGCGATCGCCTTGGCTCTCGCTCTAGTCATTGGTCCGTTAGAACGGACACTCATGGCTTCCTCCTCTTCTTGTACGGTCAATGAGGGAGGTTAGGACATATTAGAGCGGAAGGATCTCGCGCTTGTAGCAGCCGACCGGAGTATCGGAGCCAGCAAAGCGATGATCGGAGGAATGTAGAACCGGAGAGGCCGACGATGGCGAGCCCAAAGGAGGCAGTGAGCGGCCCCGACAGCCACCGGAAGTCAGGGTATCTATCAGCAACACCCAATCGGCGGCGACAACAACAAAATCGGAGGAAGAAAACCCGAAATCGGCCATCAAACACGCCCAAAGAAGATCGAGACAAGTTTTAGGAGTGGATTGGATATTAGGGTTTGGCCGACGAAAAGGAGGCGGTGAGGGGGTGCAAAAAGGTGTCACCCAAAGGCGGCGAAGGATGGCGCTATTAGGACGGTGAAGAAGGAGATGATGATGGAGGTGGACATGGTGGCTGGGCTGCAGTGGTGGGGGGTTTGTGGATTGGTGGTGTTCTAGGGTTCTCGGGTTGAGACTCGGGGGTTTCTAGAGAGAGAGGCTTAGCCTTCTCTCTATGTAAGGAGCACTTTTCCATTCAATTAATGTTATTCACTGTATTACTAAAATATATGAGTATAATATAATTATAAATATTGATAAATCTTTCAAGATGGAGTAATTATAACTCGTTTAAGGCAAAATTCCACTAATAAGTTATTAACATTTGATGGTTTTAACATCTTGAATACTCTAAAATGAAGAAACAGTTTGAATGGGTCAAAGGGTTATAGACTTTGTAATCAAAATAAAAACAAGGTTATAGACAATGTAATCATTATAAAAACAGGGTTATAGACATTGTCACCACTATAAAAACAAGTCATAGACATTGTAACCAAAAGTAAACCCAAGGACAAAGGAAACACAAACCTATAGGGGCTAATGAGAAGGCAAAATAAATGTGGTGACAGTTCTCCTCTATATATGAATGGGTAAGAGGGTTATAGACGTTGTAAGCAAAATAAAAATAGGGTCATAGACACTGTTACCACTATAAAAACAGGGTCATAGACACTGTAATCAAAAGGAAAACCATATAGACGTTGTAACCAATACAAAAACATCTTTATAGACACTGTCACCACAATGAAAAAAGGGTCATAGGCACTGTAATAAAAGGAAAATGGTAGGAAAAGGGAAGCACAAACCCTATAGGGGCTAATGAGAAACCAAAATACATGTGATGACAGTTCTTCTCTAATTTCTAATTTCTAGTTTTCTAGATTTTTTTTATAGTAGTGTCACCACAGTAAAAAAAAAAATTAAAAATGTAACTATTGTTGTCACCACTATAAAAATAAAGTCATAGATACTGTCACCACTATAAAAACATGGTCATATACACTGTAATCAAAGGAAAATCATATAATAAGGGAAGCACAAACCCTATAGGGGCTAATGAGAAGCCAAAACAAATGTGGTGACAGTTCTCCTCTAATACATGAACGGCTAAAAGAGGGTCATAGACGTTGTAAGCAAAATAAAAATAGGGCCATAGACACTGTCACCATTATAAAAACAAAGTCATAGACAGTGTAATAAAAAAAACCTCTAGACGCTGTAACCAAAATAAAAACAGCTTTATAGACACTGTCACCACTATGTAAAAGGGTCATAGACACTGTAATCAAAGAAAAACCCTAGAAAATGGGAAACACAAACCCTATAGGGGCTAATGAGAAGCCGATATTCATGTGGTGACAGTTCTCCTCTAATATATGAATGGGTAAGATGGACAGGGACGTTGTAACCACTGTTAAAACAAAGTCATAGACCATGTAATCTCTTTATAATAAAAAGGGGGACTAAAACATTGTAATCACTATTAAAATAAGGTCATAGACACTTGTAACCAAAAGGAAAACCCTATGATTAAAGAAGCACAAACCCTAAATGGGCTAATGAGAAGCCAAAAGAACACTTGTAACCAATATATGAATGGGTAAGAGAGTCATAGACACTGTCACCACTATGAAAACAGGATAATAGACATTGTCACCACTATAAAAACCAGGTCATAGACACTGTCGCCACTATTAAAAAAAGGTCCTAGACATTGTAATCAAAGAAAACCCTATAGACGTTGTAACCAAAATAAAATATGGGTTATAGACACTGATGTAAAGACCGGGAAATTTTAGAATATTAAATTATTAAAATAGTGATTTATAATCATTCCGATTTCTAGGATTTGGGAGGTTTGGAATTTCCGTCATTGAGCCATTGGTTTTATTCTAAATGTTTAAAAACGAGTTCCGGCATTATTTAATTGAAAATTTAAAATATGTTATACTCTGCTTTTATATACCGAAAATTGAAAAATAATGTTCGGATTTCATCTATTAAATTCGGATTTGAAAAATTAAAGAGTATTTTAAACGCGTCGGGATAAAGTCGAGTAGCGGAAATTCAAATTGATATTTTGTGGGGGACTAATTCTATTTCTTTCTTTTCCTTTTATTTCCTTCTCTCGTGCCAACCTGTGGGTTCTTGTCCTCTTTCCCACTTCAAAATTCGAGCACTCCTCTGATCCTCTCCTCCTTTCTTGTTTTTGCTTGTCTGCAGAACCAACAACTCACCTCCACTTGTATTCATCCTCAATTAAGCCCAACATCCACACCTCCACTCCCCACCTCCCCCATGCTATCTTACCACTTTCGGGTGTGGATTCAAACATAAACCCTACCTCCTCTGACCTTTGTTCAGCCGATAGGAATAGGAGCCTTGTTTGATTCCCCTGCAGGACATAGGGGCAGCAGTAAACCGCCACACACAAGCAACCCCTCTTCAAACACTACCTCTCTTCGCTGCGCCTCCGCCTCCGGCAGGCCGCCACCATACCTTCTTCTCGTCAATTTCAGCCAGCATGCCACGCCACCACCAGAACGCCTCCATTCTTCTTCCTCCTCGTCGTCGACGGAAACCCACTGGAGCTTCTTCCACCAAGTTTCTGCATTCAGCAGCCCCCACGGACCTCCAGATCCTTCTCCTTCTTCCTCCGACATCCGAGAACGCAGCTAGGCCGGCGTGAGCCCCCAGGAGCACCCCGGGGATGCCGCCGCAACCACCTCTTCCCCGTTTTCCCTGTTTTCCCCAAATCGAGCGGTAAGACTCATCTCTCCTTTCTTTCGCCCCGAACAGTCGTAAAGGTTCACCTTTAACCCCCCCCCCCCCCTTCACCCTCCTCAGGCTAAGAAATAGGAGATTCCATCACCGTCGGAGCCGAATCGAGCCATCGGGCGATTTTCCGGCGAAAGCTTCGAAACCTCGGTGAGATTCTTCTTTCCTCAATTGTCCTTGTCCGGTTTCTGTTCTCATTCGTTGGGTGTCGGGATGGGTATCGGAGAGGCTGAGGGTGGTCGGAGTGCAACCTAGGTCCGCCTGAGAGCCTTCATTTTCTCTTCCCCTTCTTCCGTTTCCGAGCCCAGATGCGCAGAGGTTGAAGGAGACCTTGAACCCGGTTTTCTTCTTTCCCTTTTTCTTATTTCCTGAACCGGTTCGGTTCTTTTAAAAATCAAAATGGGTTCCTCCTTGGGCTGGATCCGATTTTGAGAAAGGGTTGGGCCTTTGTCTTGGGTTTTCTGGGCCGGGTGAATTGGATTGTTTTAAGGATTTCTCTTAATTGATTTTTACACACTACTACATGTTATGTTTCTAAGATATGATTTCTATTATCGTTAGTCTATCAGATTATTATTATTATTATTATTATTATTATTATTATTATTATTATTATTATTATTATTATTATTATGTGATTTCTGGGGTTTTATAATAAATGTATATTTATGGAATTCTATGGATTAATAAAAGTAATTGGAAATAATATTATTGGGATAAGTATTGTGTAATGATTTAAATATGTGATTTTGGATTTTTGGAAACGAATTATTAATAAAGTAGTTGATGTTAATTATATATACTGATGATAAATTATTAAAAAGGAATTTTCAAGTTTCGGAATTTTATTTTATGGATTTACGTTGGAAAACCAAAATGCCGGAATTATTCCTATACTATGATTTTGAGGTATTGGCTTTAAGGTTTAAATGTTTAATGTCGAGATTCTTTGTCTTGGTTTGATGATGTTGGTTTTAAAAAGGAAATTGGGAGAACGATTTTGGTTGATGTTGATAGTATCGGAAAGGTTTTGGAAAATGGTTTTACCATCGATTAGTTTTAAGGATGTTGAGAACTTGGGTTTTGTGTGTATGAAAGTTGGTCCGATAACTTATGGCAATGGCTTGATGATAGGTGTGTATTGCTTTTGGATTGCTTTGGACTTGCAATTTGGGCCCTTGCTTGTGTTATCTTGCTGTTCTGCATTTTCAGGTAAGTTCCCTAAGGGGCTTACTCAGGTTGGACATTCATGCCTGTTGTTGCATTTTATGTTAGGTGTTGCATATGCATAAAAGCATGCCATGTAGTATCCTGTTTAGGTTGCACTAATTGAATGAGCATCTGCTTACTTTATGCGTTTGAAACAGAACAACCGTTATCTGTGATAGTCCTAGAGTCTTTGCTAGGGTCATAGGGTAGCCCAGCCTCATCGGGTACCCTGAGTCAATCGAGTCATGAACTTCCTTATATTATGAGATGCCTGCGGGCTTTATTGTGGAGCGGGTTAGGCATGCGTGCCGCCCGATTATGATGGAATGCATTCACGAGCTGGCCAGTCTCCGCCCTATCGGAAGGGGGTGGAGGTAGGAGAGGGATATGCCATTTGGCATTGTCTTGGGCCCTTTACAGTATTTCTGCACATTATTATACCTAGGTGCTTGCTAGTGTGTTTGACTTTCGTACTGCATTAGAGCATCTTTATTAGGTATAGCACATACTATGTGGCCTCAGCGAGGACTGCCGGTCCCGCATGAGTGGCTCGATCTGACTCCTTTCCCCGTTCTTTTTTTTTAAGGTATTTTCTGCAGATTTTGAGTGCTCGATGTCTATATGACGGGGTTTCCTTTTGGCAAATTGAAGAACCTGGCTAATTCTCTAACTTGGTATAAATGGTAATCATTCGCTTACGTTTTGGTATTGACTCGGCCTTGCCGTGACACTTTGTATCTTAACTTTGTTTCCGCTTTACTTTCATTTGAACTGAATTTCGCGACATAGTCTTAGGACAGGTTAAGGGTACCCAATGGCCCTTCGAGGTTTTTAGGGTTTGAAATCCCTCTTTCTGCTAATCTTAAATGAGTTTGAAACCTCGACCCGTACCTGAATTGCAAGATCCGAACAAGGGGTTTTATCCCTTGAAACGTAACCCGGAAATCATAATTCTGGGCCGTTACAACTGTCACCACTATGAAAAAACGGTCAAAGACACTGTAATCAAAGGAAAACCCTACGACAAGGTAGGCACAAACCCTATAGGGGCTAATGAGAAGCCAAAATACTTGTGGTGACAATTCTCCTCTAATAACTGAATGGGTAAGGGGATCATAGAAGATGTAATCGAAATAAAAACAGGGTCACAGACGTTGTAACCACTGTTAAAATAAGGTCATAGACCCTGTAATCACTATAAAGAAAAAGGGACAAAAACATTGTAACCACTATTAAAATAAGTTCATAGATACTTGTAACCAAAAGGAAAATCATATGATTAGGGAAGCACAAACCCTAAAGGGGCTAATGAGAAGCCAAAAGAACATGTGATGTACAGTATGGTTTAGGGTTTAGGGTGAAGTCTTTAGGATTTAGGGCCAAGGCCCTAAACCCTAAATTCTAAACCCTAAACCATAAAATGTTAAGTACAGTACGTCGTTAAGAGATGATTGTTGTCACCAAATGGAAAACTCTAGGACAAGGTAAGCACAAACCCTAAAGGAGCTAATGAGAAGCCAAAAGACATTAGGTGGACGGTTCTCCTTCAATATATGAATAGGTAAGAGAGTCATAGACATTGTCACCAGTATGAAAACAGGATAATAGACAATGTCACCACTATAAAAACCGGGTCATAGATATTGTCACCACTATGAAAAAAAGGTCATAGACACTATAATCAAAGGAAACCCTATAGAAGTTGTAACGAAAATAAAAACAGGGTTATAGACACTGTCACCACTATGAAAAAAGGGTCAAAGACACTGTAATCAAAGGAAAAAGGGTTATAGTGTAATCAAACATTCGCCGTCAAAATGTATTAACGTTCGGTTGGCACAAGTGACAAAATTACATATCAAATTCAATCAATTTAAGTAAAAAAAGTCTATATTTTAGTCTAGATGGAGGAATTCATAAAATCAACGTGAAGAATTCAAACACAATTCAAACACGACTCTTTTGTTCTTCTTTTCGGAAAATGCTTTGGCATTGTCAACCTCCTGAGAAAACTTTACTAGATGAACATCCTTTTTCTTCTCCAACAATCACAATATTTACAAAAATGCCGAATGCAGAATAAGCACCTAATGCATCTCCTTGATTAGGCTTTGGGTGGAGATTGTCAATTTTACAAACATACGCAGTACTCCTCCTCTGATTCAGACCTCGATCCAACAATTGAATGCTACTGACCGGCCTCCTCAACTCCACAACAATCTCCACGAACGCTCAAAACCTTGAATCGGCGAATCGAAATCTGCGATGCTCCATTTCTATGTCCGATGATTTCAGAGAGGTCCTCCGCTACCACGAAGATCCAACAAGGTTGATCGACGAAAGAGATCCGCCATGGGAGAAACGGAAGAGAGATAGAGAATGAAAGTTGAATCGGAGATAATCGAGATGCGAAATCGAGGCGCGCGCAGAAATCACCATCTTTGAGAAGTTTCTTCATCTTCCTTATCTCCTTCTCTTCCTATCCAGCATAAAAAATGGATTGCGAGATAGAGATCGAGACGCTTGGTTGCAGATGCAGTGACGAACTGAGGATGAAGAGAACCATGGGCCCTTCCGGCATATCCGAGACAAGGGAGAATGAGCGGATTCACCTAGATATGACCGAGAAAGATCTACAAATTAAAGGAGATTAAAGGGGAGGGTAGTGTTGGTAGTATGAAAATATAATGGATATTTACTAGCAAGGCTCAATCCTTGGGACATTTATTAATTGCCTCAAAAGCCTTTGGGCCAAATTACTTCAATATTTTTTAGGAATAGTACATTAATATTTTTTCATTTTCATTAATTAGACTTTTTATCTTCTAAAAAAAAATTAGACTAAAACATTTTTTAGAAATAGTATTAATCTTTTATTAATTAGACTTTTTGTCTTCTAAATGTGCATTAATATTCCAAGAAGCTTGGTCTTAGACTTGATAGCTTGCCTGAGGGGTTTCCTATCCTTGTCCTGTTCGTCTATGCCCCTCCGGGCCCTAATGAAAAAGAACCGTTTTGGGTTATGTTAAAATCAATTGTGATTGACTCGCCCATCCCGTGTATAGTTTTAGGTGGTCTAAATGAAATTATATGTTGTGCCCACAAGCTCGGTGGTGCCTCTACCCGAACTTCTAGGTTCGCTAGACTTCTCTCCTTCAAAAATGATTGTTCACTAATAGACCTCCCCACCTTTGGAAATGCGTATACTTGGAGGAAGAATCCGGAAGAAGAATTCAACATCCGTGAAAAACTCGATCGGGTGCTTGTTCACCAACAGGTTATCGAAAAATTTCCTAATATGATCACATATAACGGAGCTTTCTCCACCTCAGATCACTGCCCAATATCAATATCTTTTGAGGTCGACTCTACTTTTAAAGCTCCGCCTTTCAAGTTTGAAAATGCCTGGATACTTCAAAAAGATTTCCGCAATATATTTAAACAATCCTGGAGGGCCAATTGCCCGGGATCTGCCATGTTTCAATTAATGTTTAAACAAAAGATCCTTAAAAAGAAGGCAAAGGAATGGAATAAAACGACTTTTGGAAACATTTTCCGCCAACTAAAGGAGGTGGAGACTGAGCTCCTGCACATTCAATCCACTGGTCCGGGGATAAATGTTCAAGCAAACTACAATAAGGAAAAGTGCCTCATAAAAAAGAAGGAGAAGCTTCTACTCTTCCAAAAAACATTTTGGAAACAAAGAGCCAAAACCAAACATCTTAAGCTCTCGGATTCCAACACAGCTTATTTTCACCGAGTGGCGTCGGGGCGAAGGCATAGGAAACAAATACGTAACATCGCTTCTTCCACTGGAACTTTGGTTGTAGGCGAGGAAAATGTTCGGAATGAGATTAAAGAGGATTTCGACAAAAGATTTAAGAAAGAACCGATAGACGACAGGCTCCTAAACGAGTTGTTGGAGCTAATACAACCATCAATTACACCGGAGGATAACAATTTCCTTGTGCAACTTCTGTCTAACATGGAGATTAAAACTGCAGTTTTCAGTTTAGGGAAAATAAATCCCCGGGTCCTGATGGCTTCACAGCTGAAGTTTATAAAAAATATTTGGATATAGTAGGTACATCCGTAATTCGAGCAGTTAAAGGTTTCTTCCATTCTGGAAAAATGCTTAAACAAATAAATCACACATTCATCTCCTTTCTTCCAAAAAGAGAAAATCCGACTGCCACCTGTCATTACCGACCAATCAGCTTATGTTCAAATATATACAAAATTATATCCAAAATCTTGACTGATAGAATGAAAACGATTATTGGGAAACTTATCCACCCTCTGCAGGGCGCTTTTGTATCTGACAGGGCTATTCAAGATAATGTCCTGATAGCTCACGAAATTTTTCACTCCTTCAGATCTCAGAAGGGTCGTGAGGGATGGTTAGCAATAAAACTAGATATGGAAAAAGCATACAACAGAGTCGACTGGAATTTCATAAAAAAGGTACTTGGGAGATTTGGTTTCCACGATAAATTTATTTCATTGGTGATGGAATGTATCACGACGGTATCTTTCTCAGTGTTAGTCAACAACGGTCCTACTGACCTGATCTTCCCGTCTAGGGGTCTCCGTTAGGGGGACCCGATTTCTCCATTCCTATTTATTTTAGGTGCTGAGATTCTAGCCCAGAATCTCACAGCTGAGGCAAGACTGGATAAAACTCACATCGGCTTCCCGATTGGAAAACACGGCCCCCGGATTCCGTTCCTCTCCTTCGCAGATGACATCATAATCTTCTCAAAAGGTGGTTTGGAAGCTGGGCGCAAAGTGGAGTCGATTGTAGATTCATACTGTAAAGTTTCGGGCCAAAAGGTCAATTACCATAAATCTAGTTTCCAAGCTACGAGAGGCATCCCTAACCATAGGATCCTAGAACTGCACAACTGTCTTAATATTACAAATGAAAACTCAATAGAGAAATATCTTGGTTGCCCTATTATCAATGGGCAAGTGACCAAAAATACTTTCGAAGAAATCATTTGTAAGTCTAAAGAGCAATTGAGTAAATGGAGGGCCAATGCCCTTTCTCAACAAGGACGCGCTATCTTAATCAACTCCAATCTTTCTGCTAACCCACCACACTTTATGCAGAATTTCATGCTCCCTGCGTCGATGCACACAGAACTTGACCAGGTAAACCGTACTTTCTTTTGGAACAAGGATCTTCAGTACCGCCCACTGATTAGCTGGGATAGGATTTGCAAACCGAAGCATTGTGGGGGTTTAGGGATTCGAAAATCAAGTGATATGAATATGGCTCTCCAAATGAAACTTCTTTGGAAGATTCTGGCGGAGCCTAGTAATGTATGGGTCTCGTTGATCAGACACAAGCACCTTCGCTCTGCTAGCATTTTCGAATACAAAAAAATTGGGACAACCTCCTGGCAATGGTCTAAGCTCACAAAACTAATTAACAAATTTAAGTCGGGCTTATTTGGTCTGTAGGAAATGGGAAATCAATTAAATTCTGGGCTGATAATTGGATCACAACTTCTTCCTTGTCATCCATGGAAGATTGCCCTCAATATTATAATCAAGAGGAGACTGTCAGTGATTACATCATAGGGGGAAGATGGTGGAAGGAAAAACTCCAGAGCGCACTACCTAACTGCTTGGTACGTGAAATTCTAGACATTCCGCTACCCGCCTCGCAATTTGAGGACCGGTTATACTGGTGGCCCGATAGGGAGGGATGGTTTTCCACCGCTAGTGCATACAAATTGATAACTGCTCAGTCAACACTTCTCCCTGACAACAATGCATGGATATGGAAGGCTAATATCCCCCCGAAGATTAAAAATTTTCTTTGGAAAGTTTCACAGGATGGCCTTCCAACTGCTTCTAGGCTATCCTGTCGGGGGACGCCTGTCCCAACCACCTGTTCTTTATGTAATGGGGGCCCCGAGGACGAGATCCACCTTTTGCTAGAGTGTCAGTTTATGCGAGCGATCCATCAATTCCCCCCCCCCCCCCAAGTCCAATCAACTATTGCTTGCATGCTTGTCCAGTCTCGGGACATCAAGCCCATTTTGTCGTTTATTGGGAAGAATCTTAACTCATCGGCGCTGGAAAGCCTTGCTTTCTCTTAGGGGTCTGCTTGGTATATTAGGAATAAATATTTGTTTCAGCGGGTGCCCATTCCGCAAAAAGACAGAGTATTACGTCTGATTAAATCGCACATAGACAACTGGAAAAAGACTTCTGTGGTTGAGGCTGATTTTGAGGAGGAGTTTAGTCATTTTATCCCCAAAACTACAAAACAGAATAAAAGACAAAAAAATGTTTCTTGGCACAAGCCACCGTGGGGTACGCTAAAGCTCAATTTCGATGGATCATCACTTACAAATAATGATAGCACTGTTGGGGCCATTATCAGAGATTGGGAGGGACGGCTAGTATCAGTGTGTCACAAGAAACTAGGCAAACAATGTCCTCTCACTGCGGAAGCTCTCGCTCTCAAAGTGGGAATCCAACACGCTCGCCAACTCAATATAGATAAAATTCAAATTGAATGTGACTCTAAGATAATCATTGATCACTTAAATAGGAAAACCAAATGCCCTTGGGAAATTGAAATGATCCTTTCTGATGTACAAATTCTGCTATCGACTGTGAAAGAAGTCTCCTTCTTTCATGTTCCTCGTATGGGCAATAGAGTGTCTGATAAGGTTGCACCCCTTTTCCTCTCTGCCCGAGGAGTCGATATTAAAAATGATTCAGGTCTTCTGGACCTCATCCGCAAGGATGCTGCTGGATAGAGCATTATCTCCCGAAATCTTTCCTAATCAAAATATATATATATATATATATATATATTCCAAGAAGCTTACTTTATTAAAAAGAAAGATGCAATGAAATTTTTAGTCTTTCATTAATTCTCTATTTTAAAAAACAATATAGTGTTAAAACCCATTCTTTCTCTAAATTTTTTTAATTTTTTCCCTATTTTGCAGCTTCGGTTAGAATTTAGAAATGTCTTATTGAGTGAATTTTGGACCAAACACGAAACCAAACTCAATTATTATGAATTGAGCCGTGAAAGTAATTCCTGAAATTCCCCCACTTGCTTTACTGAAAACAAAAATAGAAAAATAGAAAACAAAAAACAAAATAAAAAGGAAAGAAATAGGAGACCTGTCACCCCACGACACGAGTAAACCCTTGCTTGGCTCCTCCCATGGCTGAATCGGGTGCCTACCATGGCGGATCCCCAATCTCCCTAATAGCTCAAGATCATCTCTTCTCCATCCTCCTCCTCCTCCCTATCGATTCTATCCTCTCCTTCTCCGCCACCTGCAAGCGATTCAACTCCCTCGCTTCCTCCGACTCCCTCTGGGAGGCCCTCTGCAGGAGGGATTGGGGCTCCACCCGTGTTGACGCCATCAAATCCTCCTATTCCGCCTCCTCCAAATCCAAGCGGCTCCATCAGATTCCATGGATGAAGCTCTACAACCAAGTGTATAAGCTCGGGAATGTTTCCTGTGGGAAGCTGGTTTGCCCCGTTGGTGGCGGCGATGAGCTGGTTCCGAGAGCTCGAGCTTCTCACTCTCTCAGTTTTGTGTCCGATTGCTTGGTTTTGTTCGGCGGCGGCTGTGATGGAGGTGAGATCTTCCCTTTCTTTTTCTAGGGTTTCTGGCTTCAGTTGAATTCTGGTTTTGTTGAAATTGGAGTGATATTACTTATTACGGGTTTCGATCTTGACTGTGGTCCGTTTCCGTTTTTGGTAGGAACTTTCTTTAAATAGAAAGTAACCGGAAATGGTTGATCCTGTTTGCCTTTTTGCAATTTTCATATGCAATTTGGTTTCTGCTTATCTGTTTTTGTGTAGACGATCTGCATCACTTCAATTGGTGGATTGTGAATGTGAGTCATGCTCAACTATTTGAGAGCTTGTGTTGTATCAATGTCATTTTTTAGTTGGTTTGAGAATTTAAGGTCAACTTTAAATAACAGTGTATTGAAATTTTACGGTTAGATATCCCTAACAACATTCTTTATTTTGATTTTGTATCTCTTGACCTTTTTTTTAATGTAAATAGTTACATTAAAAAATCTTGTAAATAACTAAATACCATGTTATATAAAATGGAGTATCTGTTTGATTTTGGTATCAAGGACTGATTCAGGACAGTACCATGTTATATAAACTTGGGTATAACTACCTTTCTGGAGGATCTGTGTGACCCTTGAAGTTCTTAATGAAGTTCATCTGATACTCACCTTTAGTCCAACACTCATCATTGCTGTGAGTCCAAAGTACATACTCAGAGCTTTGGATTTGCATTGACTCTGCCCAGTCCAATATTATCAGTAGTAGGGCGGATGAGATAGTGATCTTGTCGAAATATCCATCTGAATGATCACCTGCCTCTGGTGAATCCATTGTTAGAGGTTCATCTATGCTGTGGGTAGCCAACGCAGCAGCAGCTCCAGCTTGTTGAGCATTCCATGCCTTCTTCGCAAAAGTAGCAATCTTTTAACATAGCACATTAATGAGACCAATTTGCAGCTCCAACAAGAAAACTAGAGGAGACAGTTGAGCAACTAGTTGCTGTATTGAGAATAATGGAAGAGAGTAATATGAATGCATGATGTGAGCTCGTGATGGTTATCATATATTGCTGATGAAAGATAATTTTTTCTTCACTTGACGTGATTGGGGAAAGGGTGTGTACACTTGCCCCCGCTTTGAGGAGAATATATTGGGCATGTTGTTATTTGTATGAAAAGTACATTTATTTTCTACTCTCAGTATAAGAAAAGCATTGCGTGCAAGGAATCTAAAGATATCTCAGTCAACGAAAGCATCCCGATTCCTTATAGGCCTAAGCTCCTACTTGAGACTTAATACCTGCCCCTGTTAATGCATCACTACAAAGCTAAGTTGACTCTAAATGCCCATACAATGTTTTAAATGTTTAATCTCTTACTGTAACAGTGAACAAGAAAAGCTGAGAAGCTGAAGCATTAATCTTATTCATATTCAATCTTGTTTATCTATTGCCTTGGTCGGAGTCATGGACCTGTTTAAGTGCTTTCTTGTGCTCTTGATTTAACTGCAGTGATCTGAGATCTTCCAATTTGTATACAGGGCGCCATCTCGATGATACATGGGTCGCATGCATTGACGATACTAGGAAGGGTCTAAAGTGGCATAAAGTTAATTCAGGTACTCCTAGTGGGCGTTTTGGACACACATGTGTGGTAGTTGGTGATTATCTTGTACTTTTTGGAGGTATCAATGAAAATGGTAGTCGCCAGAATGATACATGGATAGGTCGAATTGCACAGTATGGAACTCGTGATATGATGTTAGTGTGGAAGCTTCTTGATGTAGGTACAGTTGCTCCACCGCCACGTGGGGCCCATGCTGGATGTTGCATCGGCAACAGTAGAATGCTTATCTATGGAGGAATTGGGCCAAATGGTGTTCGATTGGGAGACACATGGATCCTGCATCTCTCAGAGGATCTTCAGCTTGGAACTTGGCATGAAATTGATGCTTATCCGTCACCTCCTGCCCGTTCTGGACACTCGTTAACTTATGTTGATAGTACAAAGACTGTTCTTTTTGGAGGGAGGGGGTTAGGATATGAGGTTCTGAATGATGTCTGGCTGTTTGACTCATTACCGGGTCATCAGAGATGGGAGCAAATACTGTTTGACATGAGAAGTGTCCCTGGTGGTATTTCTCTTCCTCGTGTTGGTCATTCAGCTACACTGACACTAGGTGGGCGAATCTTGATATATGGTGGGGAAGACTCACAGAGGCACAGGAAGAACGATGTTTGGCTGTTGGATGTGAATTCAGTTCCAGCCATCCAAATGCACTATCCTCCCTTCTCCACAAACTCAGTGGCGTCATTGACAAGGATGTGGCGAAGGTTAAAGACTCATGGATATAAGCCCAATCCTCGCTCGTTTCACTCAGCATGTGCTGACCATTCTGGACTTTTTCTTTATGTTTTTGGGGGAATGGTGGATGGACACTATCATCCTTCAGAAGCAACTGGATTGAGATTTGATGGCGATTTCTTCCTTGTGGAGCTCCAGCTCACTTGAATGCTCTAGTGTTTAACACTAGATGTTTGTACATAAAGCTTTATATACTGGGCCTCTTCTGTGAATTAGCAGCTGTAATGTAAATGGTAACCCTTTTCTCTTTGAAGTTTCATTTTGGTTTTGAAGGTTTGCTTAAGTGCATTTTTTCCTGTAAGTGATAGGACTGGAAGTAGGGCCACTTTTGTAACTTGTAACATATTTTTTTTATATATATAGGAAAGCAAAAACCTGCATCAAAGAATGAGTTTCTATTTGCATTGTGTTGCGTAGTTGTGTTGAGGCGTGGCCACGGGTCGGACCCGGCGGGTCGACGGGTTCGACCCGTCGGGTCAAGGGTCGGGGAAGGGCGACCCGAACCCTAACCCGGGAATTCCACGGGTTGGCGGGTTCGGGTCGACTCGTTGACCCATTGACCCGACCCGCCGGGTCAAACCGTTGACCCGACGGGTTCCTAAATTAAAAAAAATATATTTTTTATAATATTTTTTACTAATAAAAATTAAAAAAAAATGATATGTAAAAACTTTTTTTACATATCACTTTTTATATCCATTTCATTTTAATATGAAGTGGAAAAAAACATGAGAAATTTTATATCTCTATAAAACTTCATTCATCCACATATCCACTACAATATAAATGTAAGGATATAAAACTTCTCAAACTTTACTTTATTTCAATATAAGAAATAAAGCTTAAAGTGAAGAGTGAGGGTTAAAGGAGGATGGGGTACACATATATATACCTCCATCCCTTCTCATTCTAACTCTCAACTTTCAATGTGGGACAAGAGTCTTGTGCCACATTGAAAGTTGAGATAATAGGGGAAGTCTTCCAAAGCTATAAAAAGGGAAGGATGATAGTGCTTTTGACCCACATTGCACATTGCAAAATAGTTTATGTTTATATACTATGAATTATTCTAAGAATAATATACATAATAATTATTATAAACATAAAAAAATATTTTTTCAAAAAAAAAAAATTGGGATGGCGGTTTGACCCTCCGGGTTGACCCATCGGGTCATGACTCGCTGGGTCATCGGGTTCAAAACCCCTGACCCTAACCCGCAACCCGCCGGGTCACTGACCCGTACGACCCGTCGGGTCACGGGTCAACCTGTAACCCGTGACCACCTCTAGTTGTGTTCTATAAGATTGTCATTAGATTTAACAATCCATTTTGGGTTTGTAAGTTTGGTGTCATTAAAATTGAAGGTATATTCCTCCCGGCTAAGCTGCGTGAGTGAAGGTGGATAGAAGAGATGTAGAGCACTCAGATATTAAGCTGCAGGGAGGATCCCTTTGAAGCAAAAAGCATCTGTTGAACACCGAAATGGATGGTAAGTCATTTTCTCTCATAATCAAATTCCCTGTCCCCATTGTTTATTAGTGTCGATGATGGCTAGCTCTCACTTCAGCCGTCATCCGTTTGGATAAATCAGGATATGTATGCAAATAAATCTCTATCTTCATAGTTCATACATTTGCAATTTAAACCTGTAATTGTGCAATGTGCAAAAATGTTTGTTCTTCTTACTGAACTGTTGGTTTCTTATAGCTGTAGGAATTGTTTGTTGTTCAGTGACACTCCAGTTTCAATGGACACCGCGCTGCTTATACAAGATGAGACCGTTTTTTTTTTTTTTGTTTTTTTTTTTGGTGTGTGCATTTCTTTGTACAATTTTGCACTTTTATGTACGATAGTACTTCAAAGGATGAAAATGGTGGTTTGGGATTTACCCTAATGGTTGAAGTTTAGATTGAGTCTTGACTCTCCAAGATTTTGTTTTCGAACCATGGAATAAGATTCGATTATTTGAGTAACAAGTGAGAAAGTTTCTAGAGAGAGAATCTCCCTGTTGGTGCCCCCAGCGTTTTGGTTGATCGCCTATCGGGGTCGTATCAGTTAGAAGTAAAAAGGATATATCAGGGATATATCGAATTTGTCGATTTCGCTAATTTTTACTTATAAATAATATATTTATACTTCAAAATATAAAATACACATGAAAAATAATATTAAAATTGCAAAATTATAAAATAAACATAACAAAATAGTTTTTACAAACAAATATTCAAAATATACAAAGAGTACTTTAATTAGACCTAAGAATCTAAGATCGGCAATTTCTCATAGCACATTCACGAAACCCATTCGAATTTCAAAGCACATTTATCAATCAGTAAACTATCAATTGAAACCATTCAATCAATTCAACACATTTATTAAACAAAAAATTCAAAGAGGATCGAAAGTAACTGTCGTACAACTTCGGAGTTCGGAAAGTATGAGGAAGATGAGCGTTGCGAGGGAAGTGAGGTCGCCGGCGGACAAGGGAAGCAAAGTCATCGGCGGATGAGGGAAGCGAGGTCTCCTGTGGACGAGGAAAGCGAGGTCGCCGGTGGACGAGGGAAGCGAGGTCGTCGGTGGACGAGGGAAGCGAGGTCGCCGGCGGATCAGGGAAGCGAGGCAGTCGGAGAAGCAGGCATAACGGTGAACGTCGGACGAGGGAAGCAAGTTCGCCGGTGAAATGAAGAATGAAGAGGAGATGAAGCGGCAGCACTTGTCGAACTTCGAAGAGAAAACCCTCGCCCAACAATTTTTTTTTTAAAATTATCAAACGACGTCGTTTGTGGGCTATCAATATATCGGTCAAGTTACCTCTTCAAAAAAATATATCGGTCAAGCTGATGTTGACCGATATATTGGTTGTTGACCCGATATTATCAGTTGACCGATTTTTTTTCAACCGATATGCCGATATCGTAGCGGGTTCTAAATATCCCCGATATATCACCGATATATCGGTCGATATATCCGATATTTAGAACACTGGTTCGGAGTCGACAGCCATGGAGGCTGACCCACCGGAGAAGGCAGTGGACGCTCCACCGCCGATGTTAGATTGGGATATGGATCCCCAAGATGCGGTTACGACTGATAAGGGTGCTTCGCAAAACCCGCTGCTCGAGGATATCCTGAAAACCTTTGTGATAGGGAAGAATAGCGATGAAGTCAGGACCACCAGTTCGCATGAGATGATCATCAACCAAGTCCAATCAGCCCCTAAACCTTCATGGAAGGATGTTACCAGCGGTAAAGGTAACACAAAGCAACACAGGACCGTCCTTGACAGGGGGTTCTTGGAAGGGAAGATAAACACGTCGTTTCCGGACGAACCTGAAGGCGATCCCGTCATCACGGTTGCCAAGGATGTCGAAAAAGCTCTGGAGGATGTGTGGAAAAACGCCATAGTTGTCAATGTCTTAAGCTATCCGGTTGCTTTTCCTGTGATGGAAAGAAAGATAAGGGAGATGTGGAAGTATGGAGACAACATCCAATTAATTGATCTCCCCAACGGTTTCTTCTTGGTCAAATTTGAAAATGATAATGAACTGCATAGTGTTCTTACAGGAGGCCCGTGGTCCGTGTTCGGAAGGTGCTTGATCATGAAGAGATGGAATCCGGAATTCTCCACGTCGGATGCCATCAATTCGGCTCCTGTTTGGATCAGAATCACGGACGTCCCGATGCAATGGTACGAAGAAAATGTGTTGTGGAGCATGACTGCAGGGGTGGGGATACCGATCATGGTTGACCCTAAGACGCTCTTCACCAACCGGATAAGGTTTGCCCGGGTGTGTGTGGAAATTGATCTAAGCAAACCTTTGAAGAGAATGATCATTATTAATGGGAAGAGATGCTTGATAGAATATGAAGGCCTTCGGACGATCTGCTATAAGTGTGGGAGATACGGTCGTTATGTATCACACTGCAATTTTACTTAGACTACCAACATACCGCTTGGCAAGGGAGAGGAGAGCAGTGCTAGAGCGGCTGACAACAGCAGAGTGGGGGAAGGAACATCCAAAAGAAAGGAAGGACAACAAGGAGGAGAGCCTAGGTATGGGCCGGCTATGCACCTGGGGAAGAAGACGAGCACACTACGGGGTAGATTCCAAGGCAAACAACCCGCTGAAGAGACCCAAAGTTGGAGGATTGTTGGTGCCAACTACGCGAAAAACCACAATTCCAAAGGAAGAAACCGATCCACTGGAAGACAGGGCCAAGCTGCGGAACAAAGCAACCCTTTCGAGGTTTTGAGCAAAGACAATGTGACTTCTGCTGAGGTGAATGTTGAAAATCACAACTTGGAGGCAGATTCAACCGTTGAGAAGAGGACCGAAAGCTACGCTCCAGATGACAAACAGAAAGGAAAAGGGAAAAGCGAACAATTTATCCAAACTAAGGTTATTAGGTTGTTTACTAGCGAAGAGAACAAGAGGAAAGAAGAAGATCTAAGAAATCTGAAGAAAAAGAGAAATAAACTCAGAAGCATCTCGAGGAAGAAAGCCCAGATTGTGATAGAAGCGAAGAGTGAGCGGGCGAATATCAACAATTACAAAAGGAGGAGACAAGAAGAGGATGGCAGCACAGGGGTCGCAAAAGAATGGCAAGTAGGGACTACTAAGGACATGAAGATGGGATACTTAGAGAACCTAAACTACACAACAGAGGTCGTCATCGGGCCGCACCTAACTGTCACATAACACTCAAATACTTTCAATAGCAAGCCTAATGTGGACGGGAAGCACCTTAATGACACACCTGGGAACCATCCCAGGTAGGAGACATCAACTTGTTGACCAGTACGGAAGAGGAGAGCAACGGTGGGAATAGACAAATGGAGTTGATCGTTCACGGGTGTCCTGCTTGAGAGGCCCTGGTACGTTTCCTCTACCTTTAGTTATCTATGAATCTTATTCTTTGGAATTACTTCGGAGAAGGTAAAGATGGCTTCCGGAGGGCTATGAGATATATGTGCAGAATTCACCAGATTGATGTAGCTGTCATTTTCAAGACGAAAATCTCGGGCGACAAGGCTGACAAATATTTTTGGGAGGTTAGAGTTCAACCAATGTATTCTGGTTGAGGCTATTAGCAAATCAGGAGCCATATGGCTCATGTGGAAAGATGAACGCGTCAAGGTTGTGCGCATTCAAGCCCACAAGAATCTCATTCATGCTAAGGCCACCATTAAAGGTGTGGATGTGAATGTTATCGCGGTTTACGCTCCAGCGAACTGGGAGGATAGAAGGGCTTTCTGGAAACTCCTTGAGGATGTTATTAACAACGTCGAGGGCCCTTTGCTCGTTAGGGGAGATTTTAACTGCATTCTCGCCTTACACGAGAGACATGGTGGTTCTGGAGGTTTACATAAAGACTCGGAGAGGTTCAGAAATATCATCGACAATAAGGAGCTCGTTGACATGGGATTCTCGGGCCCTAACTTTACTTGGACCATGGGTCAAGAAGCCAAGACGCGGGTGTCTAAGAGGCTCGATCGCATCTTTATGAATGAAGATGCTAGACTGAAGTGGCATGAGACGAGGGTGCGTCACCTGGATAGATATTCTTCTGACCATTGCCCACTCCTTGTCTCATTGAAGCCGAGAAATCAAAGAAAAATAGAGAGGAGGCCTTTCCATTTCGAAGCGGCTTGGCTCACGCACCCTGAGTTCATGCCGATTGTGAAGAGTTGTTGGGACACTACTAATGAGGTATGGTTGGCCATCCCTATGCTTAAAGATTTATTAATTACTTGGAATCACGAAGTGTTTGGCAACATTCATAACAGGAAGAAAGAGGTTATAAAGGAGATCGAGAAAACTCAGGAAAATCCTCATCTAAACCAGTCTGAAGCGCTTATTGTTCGTGAGGCTGAGCTGCTAGCCGAGCTGGAGAAGGTTCTTGAGCAAGAGGAAATTCTGTGGTTTTAGAAATCCCGTGAGAATTGGTTGAGCTATAGAGATTTCAATACTTCTTTTTTCCACCTCTCAACTATCATCAAGCATAAGAGGAATAGAATTGAAGGCATCTTTGATGGTAATAATAGATGGACGGAAGACAGCGAGAAGATGGAAAAGGTAGCCCTTAATTTTTTCAAATCTCTCTACAACATTGATGATATTTCCCTCCTGCAAATCTGCACAATTGATATGAGTGGCTTCCCATCGCTCAAACCGGAGTATTGGGAGGATCTGTCGAAACTTTTTTCGAGAGATGAGATTTGGAGGGCAACTAAAAACATGGGTCCTTTTAAATCTCCGGACATTGATGGGTTGCAACCTGTGTTTTACCAAAGATGTTGGAACATTGTGGGACATTCTGTTGTTGAGGAATTGCTCAGATTCATCCGTGAGAAAAAGATGGCATCGAATCTCAATGACACGCTCATCGTCTTGCTTGCGAAAGTCGGCAAACCCGAGTACATAAAACAGTTTTGGCCTATTTCTTTGTGTAATGTCTTATATAAAATCATTGCCAAGGTGCTTGTGTTGAGAATGCAGAGAGTGATTACTGAGCTTATTGGACCCACACAAGGGAGCTTCTTACCCAGTAGATTCATTCAAGACAATATTGTGCTGGTGCAAGAGGTGATTCATGCCTTGAGGAAGAAAAGAATAGGGAGAAAATGGATGGTGATCAAGCTTGACCTTGAGAAAGCATACGATAGACTGCATTGGGACTTTATCGATAGCACCTTGACAGAGGCTGGCTTTCCTACGGATTGGAACGATTGGATTAGAGAGTGCGCTAGTTCTACTACCATGATAATTCTTTGGAATGGGGAAGTCTCAAATAGCTTCGAACCTAATAGAGGTGTTAGGCAAGGGGACCCGCCGCCGTACCTCTTTGGTCTCTGTATCGAGAGGCTCAGTCACATCATAAATCACAAAGTTGATAGCAGAGAGTGGAAACCGATATGCATTTCAAGAGGAGGGCCGCCCATATCGCACATGTTTTTCGCCGATGATATCATATTGTGCGTTGAGGCTTCGTCTAAACAAATGAAAGTGATTACGGAGGCCCTGGAGTTATTCTGTGTTGTGTCGGGTCAAAAGATTAGCAAGGAAAAATCAAAGATCTTTGTGTCAACCAACGTTTCTAGTGATCTTAAGGGGGAGCTTAAACAGATCAGCGGTATTGGTGTGACATCCAACCTAGGAAACTATCTTGGCATGCCAATTCTCCATGAAAGAGTGTCGAAGGCCACCTTTGAGACTCTTCTTGATAAGATTAACTCTAGACTCGCGGGATGGAAGAGTGAGACATTGAGCTTCGCGGGGAGGGTGACTTTGAGAAAATCTGTGCTCAGCGCTATACCTTTATACATTATGAGTTCATTGCTTCTTCCGAAAACCGTCTACGAGGAGATCGATAAGAGGTGTAGACGCTTCATTTGGGGCGATTTAGAGGGTTCTCGGAAGCTCTACCTGGTCGCTTGGGATGAAATATGTAAGCGAAATCCCTTGGAGGGTTGGGGCTGTGTTACTCCTATGAGATGAATCTGGCATTGATTGAAAAACTTGCGTGGAGGTTCATTCTTGATGACAAACCCCTTTGGGTGGGTGTCCTATGCAGCAAGTATACCCGGGGAAATGGTGTTGTTCCCGCTAACTCGTCCTCCATTTGGAAGAGCATCCAAGCTGGGTTGAAAGATGTGGTTGTGAAAGGGGTCAAACATGTGCTGGGAGATGGGAAAGAGATTAGTTTTTGGTCAGACGTTTGGGCTGGTGATAGACCCCTCAACCAACTAGCACTGTCCATTTTAGCCCACGAGGACCACAGTGTGGTGGTGGCTAAGTTGTGGAGCGAAGAGGGCCACTAGGACTGGAACCGTTTGAATGGTGCTCTCCCGGAGGAAGCCTTGGTGTGACGCTGTCGGAGTTTGAGGTGCATGAGAGGGAAGAAGACACGATGGCTTGAGCTCATACCGCGGATGGTTCCTACACTGTCAGCTCGGCCTGCGTCATCTTGCAAGGAAATAAGGAGGAGGGTTCAGTGGATCAACAAATCAATAAGGTGATTTGGAAGTTATGGTGCAAGAGAGAGTCCGGGTCTTCATCTGGAAGTGCTTAAAAGGAGCGGTCCTCACAAACTCGAAGCGGGTGCGTAGACATATCGCCACCTCTGCTATATGCGGGAGATGTCGGATGCAAGAGGAGACCCTGCTACACTTGTTCAGGGACTGCATTGAAGCTAGACAAATTTGGATCAACCTAAAGGCAATTGATACGAAATGAGCTTCTACTCGGATACGTATGCGACGTGGATTAGAGGTAACCTTCTCAACTCTCTTCGTACTAATTATGATATTGCTTGGAGAGATGTATTTGCAGTGGTGCTTTGGTGGATACAAAATGCTCGAATGTTCAACAATCAAGAGTGGCTCGGCTGCAAGAAAGCCTTCATCTTGACCCAAGTGGAGGACTACAAACGTAGCTGGAGCAAGCATTTCAAATCGACTAGCATGGAGAAGAAGGAAGAGGTTAGGATCTTTTGGGAAAAGCCTCAAGAAGAATGGGTGAAAATCAACACCGATGGTTCCATTAGTAGTGATGGCCAAGCGACAGCGGCCGGGGTCATTAGGAATTATGTCGGCAAGTGGTGTCGTGGCTTCGTTATGAACATTGGGGTTTGTACTGTCCCCAAAGAGGAACTTTGGGGTGTGGTACAAGGCTTAATGCTCGCCTGGAATGGGGGCTACAGGAGGGTGATTTTAGAAACAGACTCACGCCTGGTAGCTACCATTCTAGGAAAGGAACTACTGCGATGCCACCCGCTGGGTAGCCTTGTCAGCAAATGTCAAGGCTTTCTGAAAAGAGACTGGAATATCCAGTTTCGACATGTGCACCGCAAAGCGAATAACGTTGTGGATCACCTTGCTAGGTTAGCATATAGTTATAACATTGGAGTGTCTGTATTGCTTGACCCGCCTGGGGGTGTTTTACCGTTTCTGCATGACAATGTTAGGGGCCTGTTGTAGGAGGAAATCGAGTTCAAAATAAAATAAAATAAATCAAACCAGATTCATGCCCACGCAAATGATTACAAGACTTCCTCCCGATGTAGCAAAAGGAAGTCAGGTTCGATCCTCAACGAAGCGTGTCAGCGGATCTCAGGTAGCGGCAAAATCTCACGTCAAATTCGACCTCAGGGGACCACTCGATATCGACCTAGGGCAGTCGATATCGACCTATTCCAATCGATTTTTGGGGTTCTGCAGAAGTCAGGCGAATATCGACCAGAGTTCCTCGATATCAACCTAAGGCCTCGATATCGACCGGTTTTCTCAAAATCAACTTGTACCTGCAGAAACACAAACAAGCAGTGATCTTTCTAGATCGAAAATTAGAAGTCGATATTGACCAAGGGTTGGTCAATATCGAGTGGGAACAGAAACGTAAATAAAAGACAAAGCTTGCGAATTTCGGAATAAACTATGTATGAAAGAAACTTCCAAGATCGGGGTTTGCAACAACGATAACCAAACATGCCTAATGCAAGATAAATAACAATAATTATGCAAATCACATCAAAGGATCAAGCTTTCGCCTTTTCCAACAATTAAACAACTCTTTCAAGAAACCCTAATTGTATCTACCAATTTTTATGTTTATAATCCAAGTTGTTGACCTGAATCTCTATTAAATAGGTAATAAACATATAAAAGGTAGTGGATGATCAAAGCACAATAAAAGTCGAATCTTTACCTCAAGCACGCTTGGCCATCGTCGGGCTCACCCCGACCCCAGAAGTAGGTGGACTACTCGCTCTTCATTGCAAGGAAAGACATTAATAATAAAAGAAAACTAAATTGCATTAAAATAAACTAAACAAAGCTTACAACCGATAGAAGCCAACTTGCTCTCACTCCTTAACTCCCAATCGGCCTCCACTCTCTCTCTACTCGCTACCTCTCTTCCTAGAACTGAAATTGAATGAATAAAAACTAGCCCCATGGGCTTTATTTATAGACCCAAGTCGTTGCTATCCAAGGTAAGGATTATCTATCTTCTATCTAAGGATATAAGTCTAATAGGAAATAAATAAATCTAATTTAGTAAACAAGATAAATCCTATAGGATAATTAATTGTTCCGCCCTTAGGATAAATAAAAAGATAAAATATCTAAAATCTTCATGTGCAAGGAATCTTCTCTTGGGAATATCTCCATTGGACATTGGATAGAACTCGGAATAGAGCTTGGAATCGAGTTGGACTCGTCACTGCATGTTGGTCGATATCGACCACGTCTGGTCGATATCGAGTCATCTTTTCCGTTTTACTTCAGCTCACTCGATCTCGGCTCCTGGGAGAATATCGAACAGTATTTGGTCGATATTGACCACTATAGGTCGATATCGAGTTTCCCTCTTGTCTGCTGGTCGATTTGAGTCGATTCTGGGATTTTCGACCACTCTTCAGTTCTCAGCTTTCTGCTCTGTTCTTGAAACGCACTTTCCCGAGTCCTCGTTCGTCGGATTGATGCATATGAGTATGTGTTGGAAAGCTCTTCTCGAGGGCTACAACTCTCATGAAGACATCAAATCTTGATTCAGAATGATGGATGTCGAAATATGGTCTTTTCTCCAGCTGCACCATCCTTAGCTTCTTCATGACTTTCCTTTAAGCTCCAAAGTGCGTCCGATTTCTGCGAAGTCAAACAGAAACTAGTGCAGACTCCATAATTTGGCAAATAAGCATAAATTACATAGATTATGTATTATTCTAATCCAAATGCATGAAATGTATACAGAAATCGATATAAAAGTCAATATAAAACATGACACAAAATATGGACATCAAATCACCCCATACTTAAGCTTGCTTGTCCCCAAGCAATAACTTGGATGGTCATACAGGGGAAGATTTCAAACTCTCAACATCATAGATTCATTCTTATATGTCCCTGCAATCAATTACCATCATTGAAAAGGTACTTATGCCACAAATCCATACATGTGCAATAAAAGCAACATCTACTCACAAAAGGAGGGTTATGCAAAAACAATTCATGTGACAAAGCAACAATAATCAAGAGTACTTTAATTAAGCTCAATAAGGAGTAGATTGGTAAAAGGCTTAAGGTGGGTAATATTTGGCAATATGGTGCTAATAATCCGGGGAAATGGAGTATTTCCAAATTGAACTTCCACATTCCTACTTCCTTTGATATTTCTCACCTTTCGCTCATTCGCTCAATGCTTTTTTTCATTATAATGTTTTTACCTCTCTAACCTCAGCACTGCCTTCTCGCGAGTCACAAACATGGGTGTCATGAATGGCCCCGGATACTTAGTGCTTCGGACTCCTCACATTGTGTCACATCTCGCCGAATTATTATCTCAACGAGCAGGGTCGATCTACCTTTATCTTCTGAGGTGACCGGATTTTTTTCTCACTCATTAAATTTTCCATATATTTCAAACATTCTTGCCAAACTCCAATAATGATAATAACAACCATATAATAATTTCCATAATGTAACATCATTCTCAACATAATCCCCGGATACGAAATAAGGTAAAGAATGGCAATATTTAGGATATGTGGAGCAATAATTTAAATAAGGCATAATATGGCTTTTGTGATGCATAAGCATAGGTATGGCTAAGGAATATAAACAAATGAGCATTATATGGAAATATAAAGTCCTTCATCCTCTTATCATACAACATGTCAAAAGCAACTTCAAATTTTACCTCCTTTCATGGTTTTCAAGAAAATAATGCACTTCATTGTGACTTCCCTTTACTAGGCAATTTCATGCTATATTTCTGATGAATCTAATTTTGCATCGTTGAGTTCAATTTAACTTCCATGACACTATTTATTTGAACAATTCACAAGCTTTGGGAGATGTCTCATAAAACAAATTTTGAGTTTAGCAATTAAGCACAAAATTTAAAAATTCACCCAAAATTTACCATGTAATAGCAAAATCAAGAATATAATAGTAAATAATGATAATGAGCTTTTCCCCCACCCCATACTTAGAATATACAGTGTCCTCACTGTATAAATAAAATAAAACAAGGGTAAAGGAAGGAACCCCCCGAATAACGCGCTGTAGGATCGAAATTGGGGCTGTTGTAAATTGCCATAAGTCGATATCGACCAGGTATAGGTCGATATCGACCGAAATTCTCGTCAGATTCCGTGTGATCAGCTGGTCGAAATAGGGTCTTGGGTCGATATCGACCAACTCACTCGATATCGAGTAAATGTGGTCGATATCGACCAGTTCATATTCTCTGCTCTGGTCGATTTCGCCTCAGAGGTCGATACTGACTAAGATCAGTCGATATCGACCAGGTTGCCTCGACATTTTTATTCGATCCCCGTTTTTTTCGACCTGAAAATTGTTAGTTTCCTCATAAAGACAAGATTTCCCACATGAAGTATTCAAGACAAAAATAAAAACCAAAACCATAAGTTTCAAAGTCCTAAAAATTAAAAGTTTTATGTACATGTTCTAGATTTTAGAGTCGCTAGGCCGACTTCTTTGCTTGTGCTTAAGAACCCTTAATGTGGGGTCCTCTTGTTCATGGCCCTTCTCCTGGATCATCTAGGTCCTGATTGTAGTATGCAAGCTCTGCTGATAGGTTATTGTTCACATGCATAAAATCCTTTGGCTTCCTTCTTCTTCTTTTCAGTCCTAACCCTGCGCAGGTTAGCTCTCCACGGGGCCTTATCTCCTCTAAAAACCTTATTTTTATTGATGGATGGAGGAGAGGTAGGGATTGTACTTGAACTTACCTTTTCGTGCACAAAACATAAATCTTTGGGCTTAGGGTCAGTCGATGTCGAGTTGAAATGGTCGACGTTGAGTACAGGGAGCCCATACTTAGGCTCTTGGCAAGTCTGCAGCTCACCCCCGTGGTCGCCTATGCTCTTCACCTCCAGCCACGGAATTTCCTCCTTTGTAGGTCCAAAAGAGAAATCTAAGACCTCATCGCCTATCGTGAAGGTGAGCAATCGCTTCTTGACACTGATCTTGGCATCTACAGTAGCTAGAAAAGGTCTACCAAGAATAATAGGGCAAGTAGGATCTTGATGTGAGGAAAGAACTTGTTGAGGAACGCATTCCTAACCTCTGCCCATGTTGTGAGAGATCGCGCAGGTAGTCCTTCAAGCCACTTCAATGCTGGACCGGCAAGAGACCAACGAAAAGCTTTCATCTTGACATATTCCGGAGTAGTACCTTCAGCAAGAGTTTGGCACATGTTAGAAAAATTCGTAATATGTTCAAGAGGGCATTCGTTAAACCTTCTGTAAAAACCATTATTTTTAATTTCAATAAGGAAGGCAGTGCGAATCTCAAAATTATTATGAGGGATTAGAATAGCCGATTCAGGCACGACAAGAGTCGAGTGCATGTAATCCTCCGCAGTGGTAGGATATTGAGCAAGCTCAGCCTCTACATGCCTCCTCCGTTCAGCTTCCTGCTCGGTGTGTGCTCTCTCAGCGGCGAGAGCAACATTGTTGGCTTCTAGCTCCCTTTGAAGCTTCTCGATTGTCTGGGCTTGTATTTCAGCGGTTGCCATGATCCTTTTCAGTCTAGAGTGGATGTGTATAAGACGTTCCGAATCATCTAAGGCGTCAAACTTAGGTGGTTGACCAGAACGACGCATTCACTTGCAAAACAAAACTTAAAGGAAAACGTGAGATTCTAATTACCTAAGGCGCGAATGATTGCTTCTCCGGCAACGGCGCCAATTTTGTTGTAGGAAGAAATTGAGTTCAAAATATAATAAAATAAATCAAACCAGATTCGTGCCCACGCAAATGATTACAAGACTTCCTCCCGATATAGCAAAAGGAAGTCAGGTTCGATCCTCGAGGAAGCGTGTCAGCGGATCTCATGTAGCGGCAAAATCTCACGTCAAATTCGACCTCAGGGGACCACTCGATATCGACCTAGGGCAGTCGATATAGACCTGTTCAAATCGATTTTTGGGGTTCTGCAGAAGTCATGCGAATATCGAACAGAGTCCCTCGATATCGACCTAGGGCCTCGATATAGACCGGTTTGCTCAAAATCGACCTGTACCTGCAAAAACACAAACAAGCAGCGATCTTTCTAGATCGAAAATTAGAAGTCGATATTGACCAAGGGTTGGTCAATATCGAGTGGGAACAGAAACGTAAATAAAAGACAAAGCTTGCGAATTTCGGAATAAACTATGTATGAAAGAAACTTCCAAGATCGGGGTTTGCAACAACGATAACCAAACATGCATAAGGCAAGATAAATAACGATAATTATGCAAATCACATCAAATGATCAAGCTTTCGCCTTTTCCAATAATTAGACAACTCTTTCAAGAAACCCTAATTGTATCTACCAATTTTTATGTTTATACTCCAAGTTGTTAACCTGAATCTCTATTAAATAGGTAATAAACATATAAAAGGTAGTGGATGATCAAAGCACAATAAAAGTCGAATCTTTACCTCAAGCACGCTTGGCCATCTTCGGGCTCACCCCGACCCTAGAAGTAGGTGGACTACTCGCTCTTCATTGAAAGGAAAGACATTAATAATAAAAGAAAACTAAATTGCATTAAAATAAACTAAACAAAGCTTACAACCGATAGATTAAAGCCAAATTGCTCTGGCTCCTTAACTCCCAATCGGCCTCCACTCTCTCTCTACTCACTACCTCTCTTCCTAGAACTGAAATTGAATGAATAAAAACTAGCCCTATGGGCTTTATTTATAGACCCAAGTCCTTGCTATCCAAGGTAAGGAATATCTATCTTCTATCTAAGGATATAAATCTAATAGGAAATAAATAAATCTAATTTAGTAAATAAGATAAATCCTATAGGGTAATAATTGTTCCACCCTTACGATAAATAAAAAGATAAAATATCTAAAATCTTCATGTGCAAGAAATCTTCTCTTGGGAATATCTCCATTGGACTTTGGATAGAACTCGGAATAGAGCTCGGAATCGAGTTGGACTCGTCACTGCATGTTGGTCGATATCGACCACGTCTGGTCGATATCGAGTCATCTTTTCCGCCTTCCTTCAGCTCACTCAATCTCGGCTCCTGGGAGAATATCGAGCAGTATTTGGTCGATATCGACAACTATAGGTCGATATCGAGTTGCCCTCTTGTCTGCTGGTCGATTTGAGTCGATTATGGGATTTTCGACCAAGATTAGGTTGATATCGACCAAGTCTGGTCGATATCGACCACTCTTCAGTTCTCAGCTTTCTGCTCTGTTCTTGAAACGCATTTTCCCGAGTCCTCGTTCGTCGAATTGATGCATATGAGTATGCGTTGGAAAGCTTTTTTTTAGGGCTACAACTCTCATGAAGACATCAAATCTTGATTCAGAATGATGGATGTCGAAATATGGCCTTTTCTCCAGCTGCACCATCCTTAGCTTCTTCATTACTTTCCTTTAAGCTCCAAAGTGCGTCCGATTTCTGTGAAATCATACAGAAACTAGTGTAGACTCCATAATTTGGCAAATAACCATAAACTACATAGATTCTGTACTATTCTAACCCAAATACATGAAATGTGTACAGAAATCGATATAAAAGTCAATATAAAACATGACACAAAACATGGACATCAGGGCCGAACTATCCCCCACTTGCTTACTACTTAGCCTTTTTCTGTTATTAATAAATTGCATCTGAAGCGCGGAGAGCTCTGTTTCTCCTTTTGACCAAAAAAGATTTGATTATTTGACAGGCTTGTTAAACCTGTAGAGATTAAGACAACCATTTTCGTGATTATCGCGATTTTTTTTCAAATTCCATATGATACATAAAGTTTTGACAAATTCCGTGAGATAATTTTAAACTTTTGCAAAAGTTTGTATAACTGCAATGTGCTTTAATATTAGAAAATCAAGATTTTGATGTTAAAAAATCTATAAAAATTATATTATTGTGCATTATTTTAGAAAATATTTTACAACTTTGCGCATTAGTTTGAATCTTTCTAAAATCTAATTCCCGACCTATATACATTTTCTTATAGATAATCCAACTGTTTTTAATCTTTTTTTTTTCAAAATCTTATATATTTAATTTGATTTATTTATCATGTTTAGCATTTATTTATAAGGAAAATTTGAGAAAATAATATGCATTATCAGTCATGAACCAATAATGATACAAACTTTGAAAATTACTAAAAGACAAACTATTCCACATTAAACAGTTTTGATATGCGGTAAATTTCGACTGATTTTCTGATCAATTTTTTAATGTGGTAACAAGAGGTTCGAAAATTTAATTATGTGGTGTCATGCCATTAAAAGCCAAAATGTAATTTTGGTTTAAAAAAAAACTAATTTTGAATACAAATTAGATTCTAGAATTAATTTACTTATCTAATTTGTACTCAACATTAGGGTTTTTTAAAATACATTTTGGTATTTAATAATGTGGTGACATATCATTTTTTATATTTTTAATATTCAATTAAAAGTGTCACATTATTATTCTAATAAATCAAACTTATAAAAAAAATGTAAGATATTACATAATAAAGAGAGGAGAGAGGATAAGAAGAGAATGAATTGATGTGTTTAATTAGGGTTCCAAAGAACTCTTTATATAAGAGTTTACAAGGGATCTAATAGCTTATTCAATATCTCTTAGAGTTTATCCAACAGTAAAGATAAATACACTTAATCTTAGGCAAATTTGCTAAAATGACCTTAAAATCCGAAAGCTTTGCATGAGTAACCCAACCCGGAAAAAAATTGCACAAAAGCGGATATCCGCTTACCAGGTGAAGCCGGTAGCCGGTTGCAAAGGAGAGAAAGGGAAGCGAGAAAAGAGGGAGAAGGAAGGGGATCGAGGCGCGCATGCGGAGGCGGAGGCTCCGGGCTCCGGGCTCCGTGGGAGGGCTCGAGTGCAGTCGAGAGGCGGAGGCTCCGGGCTTCGGGCTCCGTGGGAGGGCTCGAGTGCAGTCGAAAGGAAGGGGGTCGGGGGCCGCGAGAGGAGAGGAGGGAGAAAGGGAGAGCTGTTAGGGTTTCGGCTTTGTTGCTTTCGTCATCATCTTCCTCCTGATATCCGACGAGAAGTTGAGCAGGTCGTCCATGAACCCCTTTGGTTGTTGGTTGTGGGCGTTAATTTTAAATGCAAGCTGGTGGTGGTGCACAGAAGGGGCTCGGCTCCGGAGGCCATGGACGCAGTCCAACGTCGGCATTTGGCTCTCCGTCGTCCTCGTCTTCGTCTGTTCCCCATTTGGGGTTTGATTTGATTCAGCAGCAACAAACCCAGCACCAACAGAAGCAGCTCCATCAACAACAACAACAGCAGCAGCTTGGGGCTAGACAGGTAAATTCTTGTGTAAATAGCTGACCAATTTGGGCTTTTTTGTTCGCACATTATATTTGGTGAATTATTGAATTTGCTTGTTTGGTGGAAATGTGTTGAGCTGAATGCCTGTCTATAGGTGTTTTTAGGTGATAGGATTCGTCTATAGGTGTTTTTTGTTCATTTGTGATTGCTTGTTTGGTGGAAATGTGGATTCTTCTCTCTGCATTTTCTCGGAGTGACCTTTATTATGAATTCATGATTTAATTCAAAGTCATAGGTCTGCCATGACGCCTTCCCAGTGCCTGGAGGATGATTGTTACTAGCATTTGCAGTTAACTTAGACACAAGTTTTTGAAAATAATTGACACTATATTTGTACTTACTGTTCCTAGCACATTTGCAGTCAAGTTATCTTTTGATATGCCAGATACTCCATCAAAGTCCCTGAAAATAGAAAATAGGTGTCCCATGGTTAAGTAATCTAACCACAAACGCATAATTAATTATCTTTAAGCTCTGCTAGCATTGATATGCAAGTCAAACAGAGGTGTATATAGAGTAGACCTCAGTATTCTGTCAAGGATGTGGTTTTGTTTAGAAATCCCAATGTCATAAATGTTAATGAGAGACTTGTCATTTAGCTTGTTACTCCAAAGATCTATAGAGTAGACCTTTTCTTTGCTTTGCTTTTGATATGAATGTGATCGTTGATTCATCTGACTGCGGGTTAAAACTGCTGACACTGGTTACATGTCTCGTAGGCTGATTAAAGCATTGGAGGATTTGGCTGTCTATTACGACATGACAGTTCGCAATCCTAGTGGATCTATCATTCAGTTTCTCTATGGAGATGATAGCATGGATCCAGCTCAAATGGAAGGAGCCGAAGGATTTCCTTTGGACTTTGGAAGGTTGCTTTTGAAAGCCCAGGTATGACCATTATCTAAATGCGATTGAGTTCTCATTCAAGTTTCATCAGGTTCCAAGCAAATTTTGGTGTTGTTGAATCTTATGTATAGGCAACTTGTCCTTATGTAAAATAAACTGAGCCAAAATAAACTATTTAACCCCTTGAAGTTCAACCCATAATCCAACCTAGAATGATACTTCTTTTTTACATTTAACCTGAACTACAAAATTTATCAATAGCACAGATTCAAAAAGGAATGGATTATTGGGCGTCGTGTACAACTAAAGTAAGTGTCATGTAAAACTAAAGTAAGCGTCATGTGAAAGAACACTTGATCTATGTGTTGCTTTTCTGCCAGCAGTAATGCTCTTGATTTGATAATGAATTGAGTGAAATCGATTACTGATTGATGATGAATTGAAGGCAGGTAATGGCTGTTCCATTACATTGGAAATTTGCCTTCCGAAGCAACTATTGACAGATTTCTGTTTCAGCTATTACTTTTTTCTGTTAATTGTTTGCTCGTGTTATTGTTGTTTTGATGACAGATTTCTGTTTCAGCTTTGTTGAATTTGATTCCTCTAGTTCTGCTACAGAAAGCACTTGAGGTAAATTTGAATCCTTTTAGATGATGGGGGTAGCTTTTTATACTTGCATTAATGAATGAATACAAATAGTTTATCATGAGAGTTTTGGGCTCCAATTTGTGAATATCCAAGAAGCTCCAAAAGAAAATCTGTGGGGAAGAAATACTGCCCCTGAGAAGTGAAAATCTACCAACAGGCAATTCAAGTCCTTTATTTGTTCCAATATTCAATATGTCTTTCTAGCCCAAGTTTTCATTAGACAGGTCATCCTGATAAGGGCATGTGTTTTTACATGTGTGGAAGTGGAACTAGTTCAAAACTGGCAGCTTCTAGTGCAAGATCTGTCCTTTTGCCTTTATTGTTTTCCCTTTGAATGTCATGTATATTACTAGTATGTCTAAGAGTCACCTGTAACTTCTGTCTTCAACATCCACTGCCACTGGAATGCTTTGTGTTATATCATAACGAGAATGGTGCGTTGATCTATTTTTATTGTCAAAAAAATGTTTATTGGTATTAACGCTTCATACTTTTTATGTAAATTTAACATTGTTTACTGATTTTCAACTATATGGTCGTCTCAATCACTGTGTGACAGCATCTGAGAAGAGGTTACTTAAATCATGACTTACTAGACCATTGTATCATTCAGGATTAATTATAAGGAGCGGCATGATGCTGTAGCTTCATTCAAGGTTTATTTCATTCCTTGTTACTTTGTTATGTGCTTGTAGTCCTCGTATAGGTTGAATTTGAAACCAAGTTCAAAAAAAGAAGTCTAGCAGAATGAATTCTAAATCATCGAAAAGGAATAGAATATGTCTCAAATTCAGGTAAGTTAAAAAATTCATATGTCAAGTAAAATACATTATATGTCATGTAAAATACATTATATGTCATGTAAAATACATTGTACTAATCAGATCACCGGAACATAAATTGATGATCAATCAGAAATCACTCTTCTCTCTCATTCGTCTTGCTCTCTCTGTCTCTGCTTCTTCCATGGCTGCACTAATTTCAGTGCTTCGTTTCTCGATCTGATTGATCAATGCTTTATCTATTTGCCTATGATATAAAATAACATGACAGGTAATGCTATTAACATGACAGTTTATACCCTTTAACATGACAGGTAATGCGAATCGATCCTCTTCTCCTTAATAAAAGAAAATAACATGACAGATAATGCTATTAACATGACAGTTTATACTATTCAACATGACAGGTTATAACCTTTAACATGACAGGTGATGCGAATCGATCCTCTTCTCCTTAATGAAAGAAAATAACATGACAGATAATGCTATTAACATGACAGTTTATACTCTTCAACATGATAGGTTATAACCTTTAACATGACAGGTGATGCGAATCGATCTTCTCCTTAATGAAAGAAAATAACATGACAGATAATGCTATTAACATGACAGTTTATACTCTTCAACATGACAGGTTATAACCTTTAACATGACAGGTGATGCGAATCGATCATCTTCTCCTTAATGAAAGAAAATAACATGACAGATAATGCTATTAACATGACAGTTTATACTCTTCAACATGACAGGTTATAACCTTTAACATGACAGGTGATGCGAATCGATCCTCTTCTCCTTAATGAAAGAAAATAACATGACAGATAATGCTATTAACATGACAGTTTATACTCTTCGACATGACAGGTTATAACCTTTAACATGACAGGTAATGCAAATAACATGACAAGTAATGCGAATCGATCCTCTTCTCCTTAATGAAAGAAAATAACATGACAAGTAATGCTATTAACATGACGGTTATAACCTTTAACATGACAGATAATGCGAATCGATCCTCTTCTCCTTAATGAAAGAAAATAACATGACAAGTAATGCTATTAACAAGACAGGAAATACCCGTTAACATGACAGGTTATTTGCTGATCTGCAATCTAAAAGCTTATTCAGTAAAAGAGAGACATTGTCCGAGTTAAAGTAGGCAATGACTAAGATGGAAATCAAGTCTCATTTGAAGAGGGTTTATTTGCACCAATCAACCACATAGTCTTCCTAATCTCATCATAGCTAGGCAGATATGTGACAATGTAACATAAATGAAAGAGAAGGAGATAAAATGCTTTTGTTTTTCTGTAAACTATATTCTGTATGATTACATGATACGGGTATGTATTTATACCATTACAAGACCACTGTTCAGCACTTTCAATATAACAAAATTGTGCTGACTCACCACTAAGGCAAACCATAGTCTATAAGATCCATGAGCAACCATATTCTGATAAAAGCCGACTCCTTGCTGTAACACTGGAAGGAAGTGCTGATATGATCAGTAACAAGTTACAGAAAAATGCAGCACATCTTCCTTGATGGATTCTTCATTCTCAAGGAGCTCCCCTTCCGTATTACGCATCACGAGGATAGCATTTTTGCTCTTCGTTCTTTCACATTTCTATAAAACAATGAAGATGTCTCGATCCTCGCCCATTGTGAGCCAATGGAGCTTAGCTTTTTGAGATGTGAGGCTAATCAATTGTTTGTTAATATCCATGCTTCCTCCCATGTACAAGTCAGAACTGCTCTCGAGACAAAACATTGAAAGATACATGAATCAACAAGTACGCAAACCGAAGCATCCAAGGTCAAGACATTAATGAAATGGTAGAATTTGAGATGTGAGTTTTATTTGTTATGCGGCAATGTTACAAGGAAGTGTTGAGCACAACTATCTGCAAACAAAATACTTCATTCATCAGTGTAAAACACAGATAACTAGGTGATACTTTCATACTGAGACAAATAGTAAACTCTATTTGGGATTCATGTAGACTAACCTGGCTCTTCTTCTATGGGTGTTCAGCAATCAGCAGTGCTGATCATTCATACTCCTATGGGTGTTCAGCAATCAGTAATCCCAATTTATAAGGGTCCCCATGAACATCCGAAATAAGCTTAGCTTTAGCTGGATTAAACTGTTTCAGATTATTACCATAGTTTGAATTGATTAAGAAAATCAACAACGAATATGTACAAAAGCATATCGGGGGGCTCTCGAGATCATCCAAAGCAAATAGATAACAACTAACAACTGAACAACCAATTGATTAAGCAAATCAACAGCAAATAGATAACAATTGAATCAGTAATCCAACTCTCCATAAAGCTCATCTGGACTAAGTCTTATAGCGATTCTGTGAACCCTAATCATTGAAGAGGTGAAGAGAAGTACGAACCTGAGAGCCTAATTGATCGACCACAACGAATTTGTACAGAAACAGGCCCCTGAACGACACCGATGAAGGTGGAACCCGGAGGAATTGGGGAAGGGTGTGGCCGGTTCAACGTCTCGATGTCCTCCGCTCCTGCCCAGAAAACATAAAACAGATGCCAAATCCCATAAACTATACAAATCCCCCAATCTAAAGCCTAATTGCATCACAATGGAGAGAGAATTGAATAATTGAAAACAGAAAACACAAATCATGGAGAAGTAAACGAAACTCAACTGAGCCAAATCCCCCAATCTAACGAACCTGTAACTGCTGGAGGAAAGCCGAACATTGACGAGTGTTGCTGCCTATTGGAAGAAGAAGATGAACATCGCCTCCTCCTACGTCCTCTTTTTGCTCGCAGCCCGCAACGCCGACATCGCCTCCCACGGACCTCCGAGCGCGGCGCAACCCCTCCGGCGACATCAGCAGTCTCGTGCCTTCCATTCAAATCTCGCCGGAGGCACGGCTTCAGTTTCGCTCGATCCCTTTCCTTCTCCCTCCTTTCTCGGCCGTCCTCCTTCAATTTCTCGCGTTGATTCCGCTCTCAATCTCTCTTTCTCGCGTTGATTTCGCTCTCAATCTCTCGCCCTCCACTCTCAATCTCCCTCTCTTTTTCTGCCATCGCCATCGATTTGGGGCAAGAGTGAGGCAAAGGAAACCGGTTGCTCCAGGTAAAAGATTACCGCTTGGGTGCAATTTTTTGAAGGGGGAGGTTTAGCCTTTACAAATAGTTTCGGATAGGGGGTTAGGCTAGCAAACCATTTCGGGGCAAGGGTCATATAGTTTAAATCCCTCTATTATAACACTCCCACTTGGATAAACCTCCCTAAATACAACCTCATAACAAATCTTACCTAGAAAACCCAATTCGACAAAACTAGGACCAAGAGAACAAATATAGGTGTCATTTGATACGCTCTGGTGATACTGTCTCATTAAAAACCTTGTCAAAAAAACTCAGTGGGACAAAACCCGATCGAAGGGAAAAAGAGTGCAGTGCACGTGTACCCCCTGAATTCAACATCCTTCTTGAAGTCATCTATTCTTCTTAATGGTGTTGTCTTCATGAGCTTGTGGTCAAATCTCAACATCGTCTTTGAGTTGGAACGTTTCATGATTGACTTTGACGGATTTGACTTCCATGTATTAGTGTTGAGCTACTTTGGATGTACAAGGTACTTCAGCTTTTCATTGTTGATCAAGGGGATCCGTTGTATTAAATGGAGCATAAGTTGCCTCGGTAAAAACCTTACCTTGGAAAAACACAATGGGATAAAAAACGAGATTAAGGAAAAGAGTATGACTTTGTATGGTATTTCATGACCTAATACAATGTCACCACTTTCACAATTAAAGGTACTTTAGTTACTCTTATAAGATCGTTAACCAATTACATGTAATAGGGCTTCGACATTAATGCTTCAGGCATTTTCAATCGATCCTTTTATTTATATTTAATGATCAATGTGGTATACAACTACCATACTCATCAATTTTATTTAGAAGCAAATTATATTCACTTCTAGTGAATACATTCTCATATAACCTATGATAGGCTTCCGTGCAATCAACTTGGTTTTATAGTTACTTTTGTACAAACACCCACTTCAAGCGAATTGATACTACACTTTTTGATGTGGGAGCTACTGTAAGACCCGGGGTCTTAAGAGGCGCCAGCCCATGCCACATAGCCCTCTCAAGTCCGATGTCCTCACTTGGAGCCTGAAAATGAAGAGCTCTTGTGGCATGAGTAGGGCTTGAATCACTTATAAATCACTCCCAACATCCTTATGATATCCGATATGGGACGGGGGTGTTACAATCTCCCCCACTTAAAGCACTGACGACCCCGTTAGGCCCAAGGGACTGCCCTCCGGGAGGAGCGTACCCGAGCATACTGTCGGTGCACCTTCGAGCCCAAAGTCGGCTCTAATACCATCTGGTAAGACCCCGGGTCTTAAGAGGCGTCAACCCATGCCACCTAGCCCTCTCAGGTCCGTTGTCCTCACTTGGATCCTGAAAGGAAGAGCTCTTGTGACATGAATAGGGCTTGAATCACTTATAAATCACTCCCAACATCCTTATGATATCCGATGTGGGACGGGGGTGTTACATCTACAAGTCCAAAAACATCATGCTTAAATAATCCATCTTTGTATGAATTATTTCTTTCTAGCTCTTAACAATCATTTTGATGTCGACATCCTTTACCTATTTGACGATCATCATATTATCGTAGACTCCTTCCACTTCTGGGGAATCATATACTAAGAGATTTAGTGATTTTCAACACTTCTGGTCTATTTGAGAACCACATGATATTAACTGATTTGGAGTTACTTCTGAAACTTCCAATTGAGCTAGTATCATTTATGTGACTTTGTCACTTTCTTGGCCTTAGTAAATGCATTTAATAGCATATTTGCTAAATCTTATAATTATTTCATCTATTGAACTTCTGGTTCACTTGCATCTATCCTCGGATCTGAAATGATAGAGAAGTTGCGTCCATGCAATATCTTTCTTAGTAGTATATATAATCTCATTTCCTCTCCCCCTAAATACCGAGAATTTTATCACCATTATAAAGCTCAAGGTATTTCATATCAATAGAGACTCAACCCCCATGTATCAGAACATATGCTGCTAGCATATTCTCTTTTGGAGATAATTTGGGAGATGTTATTGTGTCAAATTTGAATGCAAACATGTATGGTCCCATTTGACCAACAAATCTTCTAGTTCGTCGTGAGCTACCTTATGCTAAACAATGTGTTTGATAACATTCTCTACCTTATGTTTCATATCACCAAAGTGTTGAGGCATCTATAATATTGGAATTACACTAGTCTATACGATGGTGTTCTGTAGTTGTCTCATTAAATCCATTCAAGAGATATTAGCGACTTTGCATTTGCTTTGAGTTTAGATGGTCTTGTTGTTGATTTTCCAAAATGATCGACCATATATGTTCGGTTACCCTTATAGAGCAACTTTGGGTCATAGGACCTTCTGTTCCTTTTTAGTGGGTGTCTATGTGAATTTCAATGATCCCGCTCATCATCATTTCACATGAATGATCGAATGCCACAAAGAAAAGTGTTTTATCATCGACTAACTTTTGGTTAGTGATAAGTTTCAATTGGATAGATGAGTGTCAAAAAAACCAGAACGATGTTTTTGTCATTTCTGTAAGACTTGCTAGTAATATGAGAAGCTAGTACCATCCTTTTCATATATATATATATATATATATATATATATATATATATATATATATATATATATATATATATATATATATATATATATATATATAGAGAGAGAGAGAGAGAGAGAGAGAGAGAGAGAGAGGGGGGGGGGAGAGAGAGTTTGGGTCATGTGTTTCTATCTCTTATGGTGTTAAGTGTTAGCCATTAGATCGCTATAAATGGAGGGCTGAGATTCATTCCCGAAATTGTTTTTTTTTTAATTAGAAAATTGAAAACCCACCCTCTTTCCTCTTCCCAGGCGCGTGTAAACCCAACCCAAATCTTTTTTTTTTTGGAACGAGAAAGATATATTTCCAAATCTTTATGATTATGACCCTATTGCACGAACGAAAGCCACCGCACAAAACCACTCTTCTCTTAGGTGAAACAGGTGAAACCGGCGAAAACCACCGCACAAACCCTTCTCGCCTGCATCTGCAGAACTGCGGCTCGACGGTGTACCCTGCGAGGATGAACCCCATCGCATCTATTGCTGCAATCGAAGGAGGAGGGAACTCGAAGCCGTGGGCGCTGTTCGGAGAGATTCGGCACAAACCCTGCTCGTTGTGGTTGAAAACCACCAAGCAAACCCTGCTCGCTGGCACCTACAGACCTATAGCTCGACGGTGTACCCTACGACAACGAACCCCACCGCATCTGTTGCTGCAATCGAAGGAGGAGGGAACTCGAAGTCGTGATCGCTGTTGATGAATATTTGTGAGATCTAGATGAATATTTGTGAGATTTGGATGAATCCTTAATGAATGGTGAAGATTACTAGGTCAAATCCGGCGAAATCTGGCCATCTGAGCGGCGCGCCACTTCTCTCCGGCAACAGCAGACGTGCGGCTTAACGGGATACTCTGCGGTGAAGCATCTCTTTCTGCGATTGAAAGAGGACCTAAAGCATCTCTTTCTCCCAAATTTTATGTTTTGGTTCAATTGTTTTTTTTCTATTTGATGATCTTTATTGTCAATGTCAAATCTTTGTTCCAAATGCAAATTGTGTTCATACCTATATTTTTCTAGTTTTTTTCTATTAAATTCACGTTTAAAGTCATTATTCGACAAGTTCAGAGTTTCTATTCGTTGATAATAAGGAATTATTCATATGTATATAGTTAATTAGATGCGTGAAATCAAGAATTACATTTACATACTCTTTCAACCTAGCGAATATTTAATATCAATGTAGAGAATAATTACTATCAACCTAGCGAATAGTTGCAAAATTGACCAACTATTATCTAAATGATAACTCCTCTTTCCACACGAATAATAACAATCAATTTAGCGAATAATTACTATTAACTTAGCGAATAATTGCAAAATTGACCAACCTTTTGCTATTATCTAAACAATAGCTCATCTTTACACACGAATAATAACTATAAGTTGGCGAATAATTAATATCACCTTATCGAATAGTTCAAACAGTGCACCTATTCGCTAGGATGAAACCGTTAATGATTTACAAAGATTTCACGTAACAAAATCATTAATCATGATCTTGATTTGTATGACAAAATATATTTTAAAAAATGAAATTGATAAAAATTGGCACAATAAAAAAATCAAACTACTCCCACGTTTTGCTCCATAGATGGATTTGATCAGTTAAAACATGGAGATGTGCTTCACACACACAGTCTAATGAGATTGGAGTGGAAATTCATGCGGGGCTCACATTTTTATTTATAAAAAATTATTAAAATCCAAGATTAATCGTAGCTTTCCATTTGATTCAATCAACAACCTATATCTGTTAACATTTAACATCATATGACTTCTTAATATTTGAACCACATTCTATATATACGGGTTGACTCCGGTGAAAACCAAATATTATGGTGAAAACCGTGAGGAGTAATTTGATTGGTCCGTATAACACACGCATCCCACTTCCCGTTTGAAGCGCGTCATCAAACTCCACGTAATGAAGTCGCGCCTACTTCATTCTTATTTAGTTATGGCCTTGTGGGCTTAATTGGGCCTAATCAACAAATTCCATTGGCCCAAATTCAGTCTATGTTGTTAATTCATTCAATTCGTATATTATTATTTTTTTGTTGGAAACAATTCGCATATTAATTAGTATAGTAGGAAATTACTACCACTCGAACCAAAAAAAAAAAGACTTTGTCATATCAAAAAAAAAAATTGTTATAAACTAGATTCTCACATTTTTATTATCATATATTGCCTCTATTTAAAGTAGGTTCAAAATCTTCAAATTTTGAATTCATAGTTATATATAGCCGTAAAGTGATATCATGTTGTATTACATTTTATGTCGGTTTATTAAGTAGGTTCAAGTTTTTATTATTATGTAATGCTTCTATTTAAAGTAGGTTCAAGATTTTTAAATCTTGAACCCATTGTTATATATAGCTCTAAAGTGGCATCTTGATGTCTTATATTTCATGTCGGTTTATTAAGTAGGTTCAAGGTTTTATTAAGATATATTGCCTCCATTTAAAGTAGGTTTAAGGTTTTTAAATCTTGAATCCATAGTTATACTTATATCTAGACATAAAGTGAGATCTTGTTATCTTACCTTTCATATTAGTTTATTAAATAGGTTTAATTTTTTTTATGGTGTATTGCCTTTATTTAAAGTAGGTTCAAGATTTTAAAATCTTGAACCCATAGTTATATATAGCCCTAAAGTGACATCTTGTTGTCTTACATTTGAAGTCGGTTTATTAAGTAGGTCCAAGTTTGTACTATGATGTACAATCTCTATTTAAAGTTGGCTCAAGATTTTAAAATCTTGAACCCATAGTTATATATAACCCAAAAGTTCAATATTATTATAAGGGTAATCTGCAGAAAACCACCCCTTAAATGAGGACTTTTGCACAAAACCACCCCTTAAAATCAAAATTACAGAAAACCACCCTTTAAATAGTATCCGTTATCAAATCACCACCCCACACCATTGTTCCGTCACAGATCTTTTAAATATATGAAATGACTATTTTACCCTTATTTTTTAATCATTGAAATAAGGGCATATTTTACAAAAATGAAAAGTTGGGATGAAGAATGCAATTAATGCATCTTCTTCCCCAAATCGACACCATCAGATTGCAAGTCCAATGTCTCCGCGCGGCAACGGATTCCAGCGAGGCTTCAGTAGGTTCCCGGTGGAGTTTGGAGGCACGAAAAGATACGAGGTCGGAGGCTACAAATTTCTGGTGGTGTGGCGGATCTCCCGGTGGTGAAGGAGGTGGCGAAAAGGACGGGAAGGTGGCAGGCTGCAACCTTCGGCTAGCTTATGTCGAAAATGGTATCCGATTATTTTGCATAGTTTTTAGAGGGATTTTTGCACTAAATCGACGCTTGAGGTATTAGGAATGTGATGGAGTAGATTAGGATCTCGGATTTTGGCCAACAATGGTGAAATAGGGTCTTGAAAGAGACAAAATCCCCTTTTGTAGACCGAGTAGATGAAGGCCATAAAACCCACAATTGGATACGCCAATCTCTCTCACTGTATCATTTGATTAATTTTGTATATTCAATTATAAGAAATAGCTTCAAAATCATCCAAAACGATGTCGATTTCAATTTGGGGCAAAAACGAATTTGAACGGAATTGAGCTTGAATCATTCGATTAAATTTGAAATTGAGCACCTTTTTTAGATGAGAAGATTGAGTAGAACTTAATGGGAGTGTTTTGAAGGTGAAACAACGGAAATTGATCAACCCCCATTGAAACTCTTACTACCCAATTTGGAGGAAGAAGATAATGAGTCGATTCGGTCGAGTTGCGTGTGGACTCAATGAGTAAACTCAGTTCTAACAGAACTTTGACAGAACAGTAAGGTGGGGTGGTGATTTGGTAACAGACACCATTTAAAGGGTGGTTTTCTGCAATTTCGATTTTAAGGGGTGGTTTTTTACAAAAGACCATATTTAAGGGGTGATTTCCTGCAGATTACCCTTATTATAATGGTAAGGTCTATTGCACTGTGTGACTTGTCTATACAAATATTTGTTCAATTCTTTTTCTCCATATCCAGGATACAGTAGGTGGAAATGATATGCTAATTGCTTGCAAATTTGTGGCCCTTTTTAAATCTAGTTACACTTTTTTTTTGTGTGGTTAAGCACATTGAGAGATTTTATACCAAAATTTTCAAAATGTGGATTTATATTATATAACCTCCGTATATTTTATTTGGATAGCCTATGTGGATATCTTATATTATATAAAACTTATATTGACATATTTCTCAACCAAAAATTTGATAGGTAAGATAATATAGGAAAATCTTGAACCATAGTTATAAAAAAAATCTCAAACACATAATTATAATAAACATTTTGAAAATATTTTGATATTATAAAGATGTTCAAGATTTTAAAATCTTGAACCCATAATTATAAAAATGATATGTTTAAAATTTCATTAAGTAGGTTCAAGTTTTTTTTTTTATAATGCTAGTTCCAGTTTTTTTATAAAAATCGTGAACCACCGTTATAAATAAAAATACTGACCTATATTTATAAAAAAAAATTATATAAAAAAGTAGATTGATTTTGATAAATATTGAAAAGCGTACCAATAGACAATTAAGATAAATAAAAATGGATACAAATAGATACTCCTTCCGTTCACAAATATTAGTCGTTTGACATTCTGACACGCTTTTTAAGAAGGTAAAAAACTATATAAAATATTAACTTTTTTTATTAAAATTTTAAAATAATATTATACTTAATATTAATAAGTATAATATTATTTTTAAAAAATAATAAAAAAAGTTAATATTTATATAGTTTTTACCTTCTTAAAAAACGTGTCTGAAAGTCAAACGACTTATATTTGTAAACGGAGGAAGTATATATATAAACCATTCTGGAATGGCTCACCGGAAAGGACTTGTGGGTAGTACCCATAGGTCCCCGATTCGAACCCCGGAATGGCCGCTCTTTATTTACCAATTCAAGAAGGGAGTGTAAATATATATATATATATATATATATATATATATATATATATATATATATATATATATATATATATATATATATATATATATATAGTTGGTTGATGTGAATAAAGTTTAATAGATGCATCTGAAATCAAATATGTTTCTTAGCCTAGTTGGTTGAAGGCCGAAGGCATGCCAGTGGAATACAAATGTACGCAACCATTTCGGAATGGCTCACCGGAAAGGACTTGTAGGTAGTATCCATAGGTCCCCGGTTCGAACCTCGGAATGACCGCTCTTTATTTACCAATTCAATGAATACTAATGTACGCAACAGGTTCATTGTTCTTGAATAGGTAAATATATAGATGTGGTGATTACCAACTTACAAAAAGACATGGAACCAAAAAAGGGGTTCCATGTAAGAGGAGGAATCATAAGCAAAAGGATTCCTCATCACAAGCTATACCCCCAAAATACACATCTAAATCGTCATATTCACAAAAGTCGCTACCATTCAACTACTCTACTACCTAATGGTCACCCTACATACCCAAGGCCCCACTCTACTCTACTCTAAGTTTCCCAGTTAAGTTTTCGTTCCAATCTTGCCACTAGTGGTTTGCACTTCCGCTTAGTGGAAAGACGGGAACGACAACTCACTAAAATGTGTGTCGCACAAGCTTTAGGCACTAATTGTTCATTACAAAATATTAATTTGTTTCTATGCATCCAAGTGAAGTAAACTGTAGCAACAAACGCAAGAAGTTTAGCTTGATAGAGCTGCGTTTTCTGAATCCACGTCGGTTCCTTAGCAAACCAGTCGAGCCAATCCTTAAGGCTGTCATACACCCGACTGATGCCGATCCATCCCCACACCAATTCTTGCACCTCACGTATGGCTGGGCAAGCAAACCATAGGTGCTCCTCCGTTTCCTCCACTGATCGACAAAGCATACACTCAGCTGCCTCTATGCCTTTCCAGTGTTTGACTTTCCGACCTGTGCTCAGCCGTTGTTTCATAGCTAACCAAACAACGAAAGACCATTTTCGACATTGCAATCCTTTCCATAATATTCTTCCCCAGCCGACTACTTCGTTCTTTTCTTGAATCAAATTGTACACCTTAGAGCAAGATATACCGCCAGTCGGAACAAGTAAATGATCAGTGGCAAATACCTGGGCTGTAGGAGAGGTCGTCGTTGCTTTGATTTCGTCTCGTGTGGCTAATAAACTCTTCCAAAGCCAGCTATCAACCACCTTTTTCTGAATATCCTATATATCATCTCCCCGAAGGTGGTTCTGTGCACACTAGCTAGACCATATACTCGGCTGTTCTTGCCTTAGATCTCCAATGAGTTTTGCTTGCAAGCTCCTATTTCAAGACAGAAGTTCTCGGATTTCCAGCCCTCCCTCCATGAATGGTTTAGTAACATCGGATCATTTCACCAAGCATTTTCTTCCATCTGCATTACCATTCCATAGGAAGTGTTTGCACATACCTTCAATTTTATCCATTACACCCTTCGAAAGCACGACCACCTGGCTCCAGAAAGATGTAACACCTCCACATACGGCCTTGAGTAGCTGTAGCCTCCCCGCAAAAGAGATCCTCCTTGTCGCCCAATATTGTAGCAACGCGTTAATCTTGTCATACAATGCACTGTATTCAGCAACAGCAATAGTTTTTGAGTGGAGAGGAATCCCCAGATAACGCACTGGAAAACATCCCTGAGCGATCTCTAACTTCTGGGTGAGAGCAGCCAACATCTCAGAATTCACACCCACAAGGAAGACAGTGCTTTTGTCTTTGTTAGCACGAAGCCCTGAAGCAGCAAAGAAGTCGTCCAGACAATTCTTAATGATTCCAACAGAATCCAAGTCAGCACGACAAAACACGAGGAGGTCATCCGCAAAAGCTAGATGTGTCCATTTAAGCCTCTTACATCGCGGATGATATTTGAACTTAGGGTTTTCAGCGGCCCTTAAAAGCATTCTGCTAAGAATCTCCATGCATAATACAAATAAGTATGGAGAAAGCGGATCCCCTTGCCTTATCCCCCTCTTTCTCGGGAAAAATCCCTCCGGGGCTCCATTGATGAGAACCAAGAATGAAGGTGTGGTAACACACTCCATTACCAAGTCAACAAACTTAGGGGGATAATTGAAGTATAAGAGAGTACTTCTGATAAAATCTCAACTAAGAAGGTCATACACCTCTTGTAAATCAACCTTAATAGCACATCTCGGAGAAACTCATTTGGTTCCATAACTATTCACCACTTCAAGAGCCACTGCACAGTTGTGCGAAATAGAGCGCCCCGGTATGAATGCTCCCTGATTTTCTGAAATCAGTAGGTTTAAATAACTTTTCAATCTGGCTGCTATGATCTTCGTTAGAACCTTCATAATCGTGTTACAACACGAGATAGGTCTCAAATCCTTAACAAAGGTTGGATTGGCAACTTTCGGGATGAGGGAAATAAAGGTAGCATTGATCTGCTTAAGGACTCTGCCATTTCTCACAATCTCTCGGATAGCCTCACATGTATCTCTACCAACTATACTCCAGGCATCTCTAAAAAATTTACTTCCAAAGCCGTCAGGTCCTGGCGACTTGTTCACCCCTATGCTCCACATTGCTTTCCTGATTACATCATAGCTGGGCAAATGTAGCAGATCAGCTTCACGAGCTGAATCAACTTTGACACCATCTAGATTCGCAGGGAATGGATCAATGTCTACTGTGTTTGAAAGCAAACCCGAGAAAAATTGCACGATATGATCTCTGATATCATCCTCTTTGTCCATCAGTATACGCGTTGAGTTCCTCGTAACCAATATAGCATTTCTGGCCTGCCTCTCTTTCACATTTCTATCGAAAAGCGACGAAGTTTCCTCACCCATGGTGAGCCAATGAAGCTTCGATTTCTGAGAAGTTAAGCTTACCAGTCGTCCAACCTGGGTTCTAAGCTCATTTTCAGCATCGGCTATCTGCTCGTCCAACACTTCATTATCCTTCTCTACTCTGCTTCTAATCTGTAGCTCACGAAGAATCTCTTTACATATCTTGATTTGAGTTTGTAGTTCATATATATATAGTGTGGATTGGATGAGAACACCCCTTATGGTGGGAACGTAGAAACAAATATAAACCATTCAACCAAATGAAATCAAGGGTATAGATTAATTGAGATTTCGAGGCTTTTTTAAAAAATAAATATAAAACCGGGGCCCACGTCCTTAATTCATTTTTTTTATTAGGTAAAAATTACGTCCTTAATTCAGTTAATTGGTAGTAGGATAGTTGACGCGCGTGGCCGCGTGGGTTTTGAGAAACAAAATACGCGGGCTCACATTCTCTCAATTTGCACACAGGCAATGCCGCAATGGGTTCCATTTTTTGTTTTTGTTTAATTTGGCCATTTACATGATAATTATATATAACTAGTGCAAAGCCCGTCCCATGTACGGGAATATATTAACAATATTTTAAAATTATATTAATTATTTATAAATTATCAAGGATAAAAAAATTATTTAAAAATAATTTTTGAAAAATTATTCTTCATTCATTACATTTTAAAAGTCCTCACGCGCCACCACGTAAGCGGCATTAAGTTTAATCAAATTTTGACTATCCTAAAAATTTAAATAAATTTATAAATAACTTTTAGGCAATACTAAAAAATTTCACTATCCTAATACAATTCCCGATTATTTTTATTAATCGACTATTTTTATAAAAAAATATATAAAATTTAATCCATATATAGGAATGATTTGGATGAGTTGTTGCAATAAGGGGAGAGTTTCATATATTATTTATCGTGTAAGCTTATACAAATACATCTATCTTTTTTAATTAAAATAACTTTGCCTTATTTTAGATGCGATATTATATTAAATTATATTTTGTATAATTCTAGCTCAAAATATATATACATTGCAATGCAAGAAGAATTTGTATAAATTTTTTGGTTAATAAACCTTGAATCTTTCATCTATCTTTTTTAATTAAAATAACTTTGCCTTATTTTAGATGCGATATTATATTAAATTATATTTTGTATAATTCTAGCTCAAAATATATATACATTGCAATGCAAGAAGAATTTGTATAAAGTTTTTGGTTAATTTATATTTCGATAGATAGAATAATGATTTCAAAGGTTGTTATTTTATAATCCTAATATGCATTTGAACCATTCAAAAATGAATATGAAATTGAACAACTAAACAAATTTGATGGCATGGTATTTTAAAGTTCAGAATGCAACGAAAACAACATAATAACATTAATTAGATTAATCCATATATAATATGACAACAAACCCAATTTTTTATATATATATAAAAATAAAACATACATAAAAATTGATTTTGAGTGATAATTTAAAAGTAATACTTCAAAACAACAGTAATTAATGATGACTACATGCATAATCCGATATATGAAGATCAATTGAGAGTTTGAAGCTTTATACCTTATATATATGCACGCATGACAAATAAATAAATTTAATCATCTTAATTCAATTAGGCCAATTTTCCTCTGAAAGGTTAATTTTGATTGATGTGAATAAGTTAAAACTTCGATCATAAGATACTTGTAAGGATTATAAGGTCGATTAAATCTGCAAAATCCGTTGATCAGTCCGATCCATTAAAAAAATATGAATTCCCACAATGATGACATAGCCTGCAGTGACATTGTGTACATCCATTAAGAATTAAGACAGTAAATAAATAATCTAAATTTCAACGGCTTGCTCCAAATAATCAAAGGACGTTGTTATAGACATTACAGAATTGATCAATTGAAAAAAATTTGATAGTGGTATATAAAAGTTCAGAACACAATCTAAGCAAGATAATTAAACTAATTAGAATCTATATAATAGCATGATAACAAATCCAAAGAAACTGCATGCATATATACAACGTACAAAAAAATCTAATTTGAGTGACATAGAAATTTAAAGATTTCAACTAATTGTCACGAGTTGTTAATGCAATGGAGGGTATGAACACCTCTTGTATATATAAGAATATATAATGTAATATCAAAGATTTCAATTAAAGAAAAAAAACTAACAAATAATTACATTTCCATAAATATATAAGATATACCTATGTACATTATTTAAATTATACTAAGATATTGATAAATGATAATCGATATGATCCATAAATATATAAGATACACATAAATTATAAAATATGTTAAGATATAGATAGATGCTAGCCGATTACGTGCATGCCATATAAATACATATAACATATATAATATATATTGATTGATGATCCCATTACCTTATGAATGTAAATAGAATTAGGAAAGATATAGGGATTGATAATCATATAATTATATGAAATACGATAAAATTATTAGTTTTAAATACTAATCTTTTTTACATATAAAATTATGGTATTTAATTATTTTAATAGTATTCTTTTTTTGGTGGGGGGTGGAAAAAAAATTTATATAGTCTTTTTTTAGAGATTTTTTCCTTATATAATATTTACTCTTTTATAAGATATTCCATCTAATTATTTTTATTAGATTTCCTTTTTGATGGGAGAAAGTTTTGTGAGACGTACTCACGCGCCGCCTTTGATGGGAGAAAGTTTTCTGAGACGTACTCACGCGCCGCCACATAGGCAGATTCACTCACACGCCGCCACGCAGGCACCAATGCATCGGTTTTAATATATGTATATAGATAGATAGATACTATACATTAATAATTCTATATGTATACGAATAATGATTCCCGACTTATCGAATAATGATTCTAAAATTCATATTCATATTTATATTTATTTTTTATTTTTCCATTTTTTAGCAAATTCAAAAAAAATTGGGGTTTTATATATGAATAGTGATTACCGATTTAACGAATAATTATATGATACAATAGTGAATTCATAATTTAATTTTTAAAAACACACCGTACCATGTATGGTAACTATATTAGTATTGTTTATACATATGAATAGTCACTCGTATATACGAATAATAGATTTTGTATATATGAATAATAGATTTTGTATATTCGAATAATCTCTTATATCCAACATAATTTAATTAAATGAATAATCACTTCAATCCATATGAATAATTGCTTTTATATATCATTTTAACATTTTTTTGGTCAAACTCAACAAAAATTGCATTTTTATCAACAAATAATAATTATCGATCAATTCACCGAATAATGCATAATTTAATGAAAATATTTGGCTAAATATCCATTTTGTCAACTTCTTTTTGCAAAATGTCCACTTAAAACTAGTTTTTACTAAATGTCCAAAAACTTTTTGAAAACCCCGTTTTACCCCTGCCTTATAATTCAACCATTTCTCCCCCAATTGAAATAGGTCAGATACGTTGCGCAGCAAGAGGGGGCGTCTCGCAGTAGTTGCTCGTCTTCCTCTCCTTTCCAATCAACCTTCCTCTCCTCTCCTCTCCAATCGACCTTCCTCTCCTCCGGCGAGCGTCCGACGTAATCGAAGCGGACCGTGACGGCCTTCCTCTCCTTCGGTGAGCATCAGTCGAACAGATCTGTGCGACGAGGAACAGATCTGCGCGATGATCATGGTGGCCGACTCGGACGGCGAACGAGAGAACCTGCCATGGAGGCCGCTTCCATTGAAGAACTCCGAGATGGCGAATCCGAACCAACCGAGGAGCATGTATGAGCACGCACCTCCGAGAGGGAAGGCCATGGCTGCCGGATCTGGAAATCAATAGATCTGGATTATCGAGATCTATTGATGCGGATGGAAGGCCATCCGCGAGGGAAGGCCATGGCCTCCGGAGCGAGCACGTTTCTCCCATGGCGGACATTTCACCTCTTCATCGATCTTCGATGCGGATGGAAAGAATCTGGAATTAGCCTTTGAATTTCATAGCTCGATCTCCAATCGTCATCGGTATGCAAAGTTTTCGATTCGTTTCTTCGCTTTCCACCGTGAGAAGTGGTAGATTAAAGTTCATATATTTCGATCCGGAATTGTATTCTTTATCTTCTGTTGAAATCCGAAAGATACATCTGCGAAATCATATTTTGGCTATTATTTGTTGACTTCATGAATTTGGAAATGTGATTGATTCTTTGGAAAATTTATAAGATATTTTCGGCTGATTGATGGTTGCTTTGGTGCGCTTGAATTGTTCTCTTGAAATTGAAATCGGAGGATTATTGGATCTGTTGCGCTTTTTCCTGGATCAATTAGCTTTTAATTTGGATCTGTTAGCTAGATAGAAATTTAATATGTGCTTTTAGATGATTTGCTGTCAATGATACGATGAATTGATGAAAACCTTATTCACAATGGTAGTAATCAAAAGTTAGGGGTTTAGTTTAGTGATTACAGAGTTACTTTTAGCAATGGGTGGGTGGGTGCCTTCGCCAAGGTAGAGATTGGCTATTTGGATGTCTATTGATTTCTTTATTGGACCTTGTATTTGTAATGGATGATATATGGTGTATGTAAATTTGGTATTTTAGGGTGTGCTTGGCAACCAAGTAGTATTTCAGTGTCACCACAATGATCTCGTAAAAAAAAAAAACTCTAAAAACAAAGGTGTCACCAAAAAAATTTCTCACCACATGTGTCATCGACAGTGTCACGTGATGACAGCGATAGGGATGGTTACAGCGATAAGAGTAGTGACAATGATAAGTGTGGTGATAGAGATAAGGGTGGTGGTGACAACGATAGGGTGGTGACAGTGATAGTGGTGCTGACAGCGATAGGGTGATGACAACGATAGGGGTGGTGGTGACAGTGATAGGGATGATGGTGACAACGATAGGAGTGATGACAACGATAGGGCGATGACATCGATAAGGGTGGTGGTGACAGCGATAGAGCGGTGACAGCGATAGAAGTGGCATGGCGAAAACAATAAGGGTGGTGACATCTATATTAGTGGTGGTGACAGCAATAGGAGTGGTGACAGCGATAGGGCGGTGACAGCGATAGAGGTGGTGACAACAATATGGGTGGTGGTGACAGTGATAGGAGTGATGGTGACAGCGATAGGAGTGGTGACAGCAATAGGGCGGTGACATTAATAGAGGTGGTGACAGCAATAAGGGTGATGACAACGATATGAGTGGTGGTGACAGTGATAAGAGTGGTGGATACAGCGATAGGAGTGGTGATGACAGCGATAGGGGTGGTGACAGTGATAAGGGTGGTGGTGACAGCGATAGAGGTGGTGAAAGTGATAGGGGTGGTGGTGACAGCGATAGGAGTGGTGGTGACAGAGATAGAGGTGCTGACAGCAATAGAGGTGGTGGTGACAGTGATAGGGGTGGTGGTGACAACGATAGGAGTGATGGTGACAGTGATAGAAGTGGTGACAACGATAGGGTGGTGACAGCGATAGAGGTGGTGACAACAATAAGGGTGGTGACAACAATATGGGTGGTGGTGACAGTGATAGAGGTGGTAGTGACAGTGATAGAGGTGGTGGTGACAGCGATAGGAGTGGTGGTCACAGCGATATGAGTGGTGACAGCGATAGAGAAGTGACAGCGATAGAGGTGGTGACAGCAATAAGGGTGGTGATAGTGATAGGGGTGGTGGTGACATCGATAAGGGGTGGTGACAGCGATATGAGTGGTGGTGACAGCGATAGGAGTGGTGGTGACAACGATAGGAGTGGTGACAGCGATAGGGCGGTGACAACGATAGAGGTGGTGACCGCAATAAGGGTGGTGACAGCGATATGGGTGGTGGTGACAGCGATATGGGTTGTGATGACAGCGATAGGGCGGTGACACTAATCTCGTAAAAAAAAAAAATTGTCACCCAAAAATTTGTTTATCATCATACATGTGTCACCAAAGCCATTGACCGGTGTCACCACTTATAAAGGTGGTAACACTAATTTCGTAAAAAAAAAATTCGAAAAAAAAAAACGTGTCACCAAATTTTTTTTTGTGTCACCAAAGTTGTGTCACCAATTCATTGACTTTGACCGGTCAATGGTCAAAATAAAAATGGGAAGGAAGGAAGGGCATGGGAAGGAGGGGCAAAAATGTAATATTAGGACATTTTGCAAAAGGGGAAATAAAAGTGGACATTTTGCAAAAAGCCTTATGGAAAATGGACACTTAGCAAAAAAATCCTAATTTAATCGAATAATCTCTCAAAATTAACCGAATAAACTCTATAATTTAACCGAATAATCTCTCAAAATTAACCAATTAATTATTATTAAATTATCTACAAATAATAATTATCAATTCACAGAATAATGCATAATTTATATATATAATTGTTTCAAACTCCTTGTACCTATGAATACTCTTTGTGATTTTATCGAATAATGTACAAGTTTATTGATTATTATTAATATTTAAAATCAGTAGATATGTAAAGAATCACTCTCTTACATACGAATAATCTCTATAATCTAACCGAATAATCTCTCAAATTTAACCAAATAATATATCAAGTTTAACTGAATAATAATTTTTTTAATACAAATATTTTTTCTAATTTAATCGAACCATGTAATTTCCCTACAATTATCTTAGTAATAGAGATAAAAATATTAAGGTTTTTTTTTAAATTGTAATTTTTGTTTGGTATTCCGTAATATTAATGTTGGTTTTTACACAATATTACATTTAACGGGTTGATAAACCCGTTAAATGCGCATCCCTTCAACCAATTGAGATAGCAGAGTTTACTAATATTTAGCGGATTCTATCTATTATCTATCTATTAATATTACTAATTCTGCTAGCATTTTGCTGACGTGTCGCTCTGTAAATTAAAGTTGAATTTTTTAATCAAAAGTTTCCTTTCTTATTAATCGATGTTATTAAGGGAAGTTTAAATATTTGTTTCCTATATTATATTCATCACAATCATATTAAAAATGTCTAGACAATTAATTCAAATGTCAAAATAAAAATCTATTAATAATTTAATAATCTATCTATTAATATTACTAATTCTGCTAGCATTTTGCTGATGTGTCACGCCTACAATTAAACTTATTTTTTTTATTCAAATGGTATTTTCTTATTGGTCAATATTATTGCTGAAATTTTAAAATACACGTTTCAAATTTTAAACATATTTGTTTCCTATTTCCATACTAATCAAAAGTTTCTTTTCTTATTAATCGATATTATTAAGGGAAGTTTAAATATTTGTTTCCAATATTATATTTATCAGTCATATTAAAAATGGATAGATATTTAATTCAAATGTCAAAATAAAAAGTAATTATAAAAATCAATGATTCTCAAAATCATATTTCTTCTCAAAATTTACATATTATATGGTATAGACATCTTTTTTCTTGAAATTTTTTAAATATTTTTTGAGATGGAAGCGAAACATCATTAATTTTAAGAAGATATTATTTTTGCACATGTTATCCTTCAAAAATTGTAGAAAAATAATTATCGAAAATGAATAAATATATACTAACTCTACACATTCTACATGACATCTATTTAAAATTTTAACCTGAGATTTTTTCAGATAGAAATTATTTTTATTCTAAACATCTTAAATGACTATTAGGAATAGTAAAAAAAAAGAACATTTTAAGATCTACATATAAAAATTGGAGAATTTTTAAAAAAGCAAATGTGAAATTTGAATAAATAAATAAACACTCTTTTAAGATTAATTTCTGGGTGTTTGGCTTCAAATATTGAAGAAAAAAAATTCAAAATGATATTTTACATCTATATTTATTTTATACAACCTAGAAGGCCCTTATTATAATTTCAATATTTTAAGGCTTGCAAAAGTTTTTTTTATGAAGTTAGGAAAAATAATATATTTGTGAATACTCGATTTCAAAAATTAATTATAAAAATCAGTTAGAGCAAAAAAAAAGTTTTTTTCTTACAATTAGACATCTTAAATGACTATCAAAAAATAAATAATATTTTAAGACTTACAAGCATTACTAATGCTTATTTTACATCTTAGATGAGGTTTCTTAGATCATTTTCCTACCTTTTAGGATCTTTTTATTTTTACCATCTTACCTTTTCACTATTAATTTTCCTCTCTTTCTAGCCATCTTTCTAATGAAAATAATGAATAAGTTATGTATATCTACATAAATTCAAAAATATTCGCACAATCATGTGCTTATGAAAATAATTATATATTTATTTCAATTATATTAGGTGGTGTGTTTGAGTATTATTGCTACTTTACCTTATTAAATCATTTTAAAAATTTGTATTGTATCTCTTTCCAACTAATTTATAAACTACAAAAAAAACTTTATACGTACGTATTTTTGTTATATACAAGTATATATTAATATAGTATATATTATAGATATAGATATATAAAATGATGTTCAAATTAAAATGGATCAAACTCCCGTCGTGCCTTCAAGGCACGAGTATTACACTAGTATATACTAATATTATACTAAAATCTCTAAAAATTAAAATAAAAAAAAATTAACCGTTAATTAAAATAAAAAAAAATTAACCGGTTCGTGTCGGGTACTCGACAAGGTGATTTCCCCGATCCGAACACGAACCGTTTACAATCGTGTTTTTTCGGTTCATGTCATTTTCGTGTCATGTCTTTTCAGTTTCGTGTTTTTTCGTATTGTATCGTCGTGTTTTCGTGTGGTGTATGTTGTGTTGGTTTTTTCCACGCCAACCTGCTCCTTGACCCTTTTCAAAAAGCAAAATCTCAGAACACACAAATCCCCTTCAAATTTCATCCTTCCCTCCTTTTCTTCCTCCATTTTGGCATCCACAGAAGAAGCCCCTCTTTGCCTCCTTTGCCGCCACCCCCAACAGCTGCTCACAAGTCACACCCCCATTCCTCCGTCTCCGAGCAAGCACCACCACCAACTCACCTCCCTACCACCATTCGGCCGCCGTCGCCAGCCCAGGAGCTCCCCGCGCCGTCGTCGAGCCACCCCGAACGCTGCTTCCCCTGTTTTCATCCCCAACTATTGGTAAGGCTTTTCTCAATCGATTTCTGATCGGGAACTCCGTAAAAATGCATATTTATGATGCCTCGTCTCCAACCCAGGTCCCAGGCGTCCTCCCCAATCTCCGACGAGCCCGAAGAGCTCTGACGCGCCTCCGACGACGTTTTCCGGCGACGACTTCGAGGACCTCGGTGAGCATCTTTAAAAACCCCTTCCAACTCTCGTTTTGTTACTTTCGAACCCCTATGCGTCTCTTCCTTGACTAACCGTTCTGAGAGTGGTGAGATGGGCGATAGAGAGAGCATCGGAGAGTCCGGGGTTGCGAGAGCGAGAGAGGCGAGTGCAAGAGAGTGAGCGGGAGCGTGCCTGAAAGAGGGAGCGGGAAAGAAGCGAGAGTGAGCGCCGGAGAGCGATGAAGCTGAGGAAGGGCGGACGGAGGAGGAGCTATCGAACTCCGGGGGACGCTTCTTCGAACCAGACGAGCAGAGGAAGCCAGAAGAAAGAAAGAGGAAGAAGATGAAGCCTGCGGGTCCCGCGTCCCCGTCAGCTTCCTTATGTGGGCCCCAGTTTAATTCCAATATTTGAATTCAGGAAGAGAGAAACGGGAGGCTGTTGCTTCGGCCTAATTCATTTCAACCAAAAACAAATGTTGGGCCGGATTGATGGTTTAAAGAAGCAAAATGGTGTTTGGGCCTATTTCACTAAATGATTTCGGTATTGAATTAATAAAGGGGGCAATTTGCGAAATAGGCGGAAATAAGGCTTAATTTACGAAATATCCACGTTTTGGGATAATTTTGTGAAATGTCCACAATATAAGACGCGTTTCTCCTACGCGCTCCGTCTCTCCCTCTGCTCTGTCTCTCTCCTGCGCGCTCCCTCTGCCGCTCTTCTCTCCGATCATAGAGATTCCAACGCGATTGATGGAAAAGTACTTGTCTTCCTCCCCGCTCTTGTAGAGACATAGCAGACATTGCTCGAAAATGCTCAAAGGAAGAGGAAGGTTTCTACGACGCCGTTAGGATCCTTTTTACTGGGCTTTTATTTCATTTAACAAAACGGTGTCGTTTTGTCTCAAAAGACCAGAGGCGGTTTTTATTCAATCCGACGTCGTTTTGAACTTCTCCTTCCTTCAAGACATTTTCCCTCTTCTGTGAAGACGCTGGAAGAACAGTGGAGAGCAGCTGTTGAATTCAGTTCATTTTAGTTGTTATTTTTCCGCCAATTGTAACTGATTCGAACATTCTAGATCTCAATTTCGTTATCATTTGTCTATAAATAGAGGCTAGCTCCTCATTCCCTGTAACGATTTCCAATTTTCTTCTCTTCAATAAAAGTTCAGTTTTCTTCAATATCTGGGATCCAGATTTCCACATGGTATCAGAGCTCCTCAAGGAGTAATCTGAGATCCTGTTGCCGAATTGTGTCCGCTGCGCATACCAATCATGAAGACGACGTTTGAAGAAGGCTCGAATTCGAAGAGCAACAACCAGAGATCGGGAAATCAATCCAACAATCAAAGGCCTAGAAACCAATCGGTTTTCGAAGATGGATCAAGCTCGAGGCGAAATATGGAGGCATACGCCATCAACAACGCTATGCAGAGCGATCCGATGTCACTCTCTAACTCGGATCACCCAGGCATGAACCTCACTGGTGTTCCGTTCAATGGGAGAAACTACCTCGGATGGAGAAGGCAGATCAGGATGGCTCTTGGAGCTAAACTGAAGCTCGATTTCATTGGTGGAACTTGCACAAAGCCAGATCCAGGAAGCGGAGACTATGAGAGATGGATCAGGTGCGACTATATGGTCGCCTGCTGGATCCTCAATTCCATGGTGCCGGAGCTCTCAAGCGCATTTTTGTACGCGAAATCAGCTGTTGAGTTATGGCTTGAGATTGCTGAGAGGTATGGACAGTCTAACGCTCCGCTTATTTTCCAATTGAGGCAAGAAATTGGCCAGATTATGCAAGTGAATGTGTCAATTGCTACTTACTTCTCTAAACTGAAGCGCTGCTGGGATGAATTGGACAATCTGATTGGAAGTCCCACCTGTACTTGTGGTTTTCTGGATCGGTGTTCATATTCTGTTCTCTCTCGTGTTTTGGATCTGGAAAATCAAAATCGTCTTATGCAGTTCCTGATCAATCTCAATTCTGACTATGATCAAGTCAGAAGCCAGATTCTAGCCATGGATCCCCTTCCAACGGTGAACAAAGCCTACTACCTCCTGCAACAGGTAAAGAGGCAGAAGCAAGTGGTCCACATCACTTCTGATCCCACTGCCTTCACAGTTCAGCAAGGAGGTGGCTCCAGTGGTCCCTCAAGGAAGGACAACAGCAAGAAAGACAGATCTGGTGGGAAGAAATATTGTGAGAACTGCAAGGAAGATGGCCATCTAATTGACCAATGCTTTGAGATCATTGGTTTTCCAGATTGGTATAAAGGAAAAAAGGGAAAGAAAGGCAAAATGGTGGCTCAAGTTGCCACTGGATCTTAGGAGATGCTTGACACTCTTATGTCTGTTGATAACTCCTCTTCCTCTTTTGTGCACATGAATCCTGATTTTGTGCAGGCTGTTTGTCAAGAGGTTCTTAGAGTGATCAAAGGAAAAGGAGTTGATCATGCTGGATATCCCCCAGGTGGTCCTTCCTCATCTGGATTTGCAGGTATTGTCCTTACTGAACCCACAGTAATGAGTGCTACTTTGTCTGATCAGTTTGGAGTTTCATGGATCTTGGACACTGATGCCTCAGATCATGTTACTTGCTCTATGAATCATTTTATTGGTTTTGAAAGGGTGTTGCATCCTATATTTGTTATCTTGCCTGATCGCTCTCGTAGGGAGGTTAAATTCACTGGTTCTATAAAGGTCAGAGAGAACATTGTGCTTTCTGGTGTCCTATATGTGCCTGATTTTCATCACCACTTGATTTCTGTTAACAAGTTGTTGAGAACTCACAAGTTGGGAGCATACTTTACTGAGGATTATTGCTGCTTACAGGACCTTTCGAGTAAACAGATCTTGGCTGAAGGGGCTGTAGCAGATGGAATCTATAGGCTGGGCCTCAAAGTGTCTGAAGAAAAGGGTCAGGAGGTTGCTTCAAAGTTTGCTAGATCCACTACTGTGTCTAAAGCTTTGTCTCTTCTGCATAATCGACTAGGACATCCCTCTGTTGGGAAAATAAGGCACTTGCCAGTGTGTAAGGATTGTAGTTTTCATGATTTCGTTTGTGATGTTTGTGACATCTCCAAGATGCATCGTCTCCCATTCCAGTGTAGTTCTTTTGTGTGTAAGGTCTTGGAACTGTTACATTTAGATGTATGGGGGCCTTACAGAACTGCAACTCTTAATGGAGAAAAGTTTTTTCTTACAATTGTTGATGATGGATCCAAGGCTACTTGGACATATCTCTTACAATCAAAGGATCAAGTCGTGTCTCGTTTGAGTTCTTTCTTAGCCTACATCCGAAATCATTTTGACACTACACCCAAGTTCATTCGAACTGATAATGGATCAGAATTTGTCAACAAAACTTGTGCTACCTTGCTCAGTTCTCTTGGCATTGTTCACCAAAGATCCATGGTTTACACACCCCAACAAAATGGCAAGGTGGAAAGGAAACACTGCCATTTATTAGACACTGCTAGATCTCTGTCCTTGTTTGTCAATCTTCCCTCTTTTCTATGGGGGGAGTGTGTGCTTGTTGCAACTTACTTGATCAATATCATGCCTGTGCAAGCACTGAATTGGGAGACTCCGTTTGGGAAGGCACCATCCTATGATCATTTGAGAACATTGGGTTGTTTATGCTATGCTGCTTCTGTTGGTCCTAGAACTGACAAATTTTCAGCAAAAGGTCGACGTTGTGCCTTCATTGGATACCCTCCTCATCAAAAGGGGTACCGCCTCATTGACCTTGAATCTAATGAGATATTTTGCAGTAGAGATGTGGTTTTTAGGGAGGATTCCTTGCCTTACAAATCCTCCCCTTCATCATCTCCTTCTTCCTTTTCTCATTCTCTTGCTATACCTCCTTCTTTTGACTTGATCATCTGTCCTACACCCCAACCTGTTCCACTAACTCCTACCTCCTCTCCCACTTCATCAAGCTCATTCACTCCAAGTTCTTCCACTTCTGGTCTCTCTCCTGTGATGGAGAACTCCAGCCTTACACCCCCTCCTTCTCCACCTATCCAACCTGCAGTTGCTCCCTCTCGTCCTCAAAGGTCTACTCATCCTCCCATTTGGCACACAGATTATGTTATGCACACTGAAATAACCACTCATGGGTTATTGGATGACTCAACTGCTTTCTATGTTTCTCTGGCTAATGTTTTGAGCACTAAAGAACCTCAGCACTATAGAGAGGCTGTGCAACATGAGTGTTGGCGCAATGCTATGGATTTGGAGCTCCGGCTCTTGATAAAAATCAGACCTGGGAGGTAATGGAATTGCCTACTGACAAAACAGCTTTGCCTTCTAAGTGGGTCTACAGGGTAAAATTCAAGCCTGATGGGTCCGTCGACAAGTACAAAGCTAGATTAGTCATCAAGGGATACAACCAAAAGCTTGGAAAGGACTATAAGCATACCTTCTCCCCGATTGCTAAAATTGCCACTGTCAGGATCTTGATTGCCATGGCTAGTGCTCATCAGTGGCCTTTGTGCCAGGTTGACGTGAATAATGCTTTTCTTCACGGGTTTTTGGATAAAGAAATCTTCATGAAACCTCCTGATGTGTACTCAGTACAGTCTCCTAACCTCGTCTGTAAACTGAAGAGATCTCTCTATGGGCTCAAACAGGCCTCTCGGCAATGGAACACTGAGCTCATTAAGTTCTTTTGCTCATTGGGTTTTCTACAGTCTTCTCATGACTACTCCCTATTTGTGTACACTTATGGGGATGTATTCACAGCTGGGCTGGTTTATGTTGATGACATATTGCTCACTGGAAACCACATTGAGCATATAGAGTCAGTCAAGGGTGCTTTGGATTCCAAGTTCACCATCAAAGATCTCGGTTTTGCTCAATATTTTTTGGGCATTAAAATTCTCAGAACTGCTGAAGGAACTCATCTTGCCCAAAGAAAATATGTGACTGACATACTCTCTCATTACAGCATGACCAATGCAAAGGCTTCAGGGTTTCCTTTCCCTACTGGCTTGAAATTGGTTGCAGATTCAGGTGATCTCTTACCTGATCCTGAGTCCTATAGGACCCTCATTGGCCAATTGCTCTACTTAACCTTAACAAGGCCGGATCTCTCTTACTCGGTTCAGCACTTGAGCCAATTTGTATCTTCAACTCAGGTACCTCATTGGCAAGCTGCTCAGTATGTATTGAGATACCTTAGTGGCACTATATCCTTGGGTCTATTTTATCCAGTTCAAAGCTCCCTCAAGTTAGTTGGTTTTTCAGACGCTGATTGGGGCTCATGTCTAACCACTCGTCGGTCCCTTATAGGCTACTGTGTCTTCCTAGGTCATTCTCTTGTGGCCTGGAAAACGAAAAAGCAGGTCACTGTATCTCGCAGCTCTGTTGAGTCTGAGTATAGAGGCATGGCGACTACCACTGCTGAATTGGTTTGGGCATCCTACATTCTACGAGATCTTCGTATTCCGGTCTCACTTCCAGTGACTCTATTTTGTGACAATAAGGCTGCACAACAAATCGCTGCAAATCCTTGTTTCCACGAGCGTACCAAGCATTTGGACATCGATTGTCACTTCACCAGGGAACGGATTCAATCGGGGTTTTTGGCCACATCTTTTGTTCCGTCAAAGCTTCAATTGGCTGATGTTTTCACCAAAGGTCTATCCCAAGTTCAGCATGAGTTTCTTTGTTCCAAATTGGGCCTTCAGGTGGCTCCAATTTGAGGGGGGATGTAGAGACATAGCAGACATTGCTCGAAAATGCTCAAAGGAAGAGGAAGGTTTCTACGACGCCGTTTTGATCCTTTTTACTGGGCTTTTATTTCATTTAACAAAACGGTGTCGTTTTGTCTCAAAAGACCAGAGGCGGTTTTTATTTAATCCGGCGTCGTTTTGAGCTTCTCCTTCCTTCAAGACATTTTCCCTCTTCTGTGAAGACGCTCGAAGAACAATGGAGAGCAGCTGTTGAATTCAGTTCATTTTAGTTGTTATTTTCCCGCCAATTGTAATTGATTCGAACATTCTAGATCTCAATTTCGTTATCATTTGTCTATAAATAGAGGCTAGCTCCTCATTCCCTATAACGATTTCCAATTTTCTTCTCTTCAATAAAAGTTCAGTTTTCTTCAATATCTGGGATCCAAATTTCCACAACTCTTCCTCCCGGTGCCGCCTGCTCGTGGCCAAATCCGCCACCGCCTCTCGGCGTGCTTCAAGGAACTCTTGCGGCCGGCCTTGGTTGAATCGATGCCGGATACGGATGAATCGAAAACGAATCGAACGAATCGGCATTTGAACTTTCAGATCTGATCTCGCACCAGATCTTTGCTCGCGATCTGAACACTTGAGCGCCGATTTGCTCAACCAGGGCTCGAAAACAGTCGGTGGCGGCGAGGAGATGGAGCGGTTCGCCGATTTACTCAACCACGTGATCTTCCTCGCGCTGCTCAACTGATCCGGGTGGACTTGGAGGCTACGAGTTCGTTGGAGGTCATTGAGAGATCTATACATCCTCCATCGCCGACGCCACCGAAGGATTCCTCTAAAGATTTCAAAATCAATCTTTGATCGAGGTTAAATTACTTGTTCCATCTCCTTCCGTGCTCTTTATTTATCTCAATGTATGCACCCTAAGCAGTGCTTCTCTGAATCTATTTGTTCTTCTTAATTTTCTGTAAAATGGTTGAATATTATATTTCATTTTGGGATAGTTCCTCAAAACTATCTATAAAGTTCATTATTAAGAGAACAGACGGTTTTCATTTGATTGCATTAGTCAAAACTATCTATAGGCACCTCTTGATAGTGCAGTCGAAGATACATTACCTAAACTTCTTGTTGTTTGGTTTAAACCTTTGTCATTTAAGTGGTGCTAATAATCATTTGGCAGTATTCTCGTAAAAAAAACATTGGATTTACTGAAGTGCTTTCAACAATGAAAATAGTACAATTTCAACAAAGGACAACACGCTGAGTGAAGGCTGTTCACTTCTTGTTCAATTTTCTTCTATGGTCTTGTCAATTTGCCATGTTTGTTAGCTAGAAAGGTGATATCCTAAGAGATATCCCCAACAAGGCTAATTTGAAGTTTACATGTTTAGTGTAAGAATGAATTCACATCCTGAATGATAATTAATTGGTGCCGGTGAGGGTTGGGTTTGTGCAACACTTAGGTTGGTCGCCTCGGATGCAATTGCTCGCTTCTGGGCAATTCAACTGAGGTATGTCTCTCTCTCTGAATTTGGTTCTGCATTCAAACTTGATAATTTGTGAAATCAAAATTGTTTTACTGTCATTAATTGTTTGCAGGGTTTCACTTCATCTTCTTTTGTTGTGCAAATAGATGCTATTATTCAGTGCAGATGGAGAGGTAGGATAGCGAGGAGATAATTAAGGAAGTTGAAGATGGTGAGTGTCACTGACTCACTAGAGTTGCACACTAAAATGTTAATTATGTTATTGATTCCACATGGTGAGACTTAAGAATGGTTTATCTCTTTGATAATGTCTTTCTTATAGATATATGTTAATGCTCATCCCATTCCCTTCGAATTACATAAGGTAAGACCCCCAATTCATATGATTGTATCAATATAAACAATACTTGTTTGCTTAAAGTCATCTCGGCGCTGCTGTGTTCGGTGTATTGCTGTTGCTGTTCGGCTCTGAGGAGTCTTTGTTGTTCGTGATTGCTGGCTGGTGTTGTGGATGGTCCGGGAGTTGTGATAGTCGGCTCTGGTGCCTTGTCTGCTGTCAAATTAAATTTGTATGGGATTTAATTTGGTTGTGGGCTGGGTTATCGGGTTAGCTTGGGTATAGGCCCATTTTTGTGCATTTTGTGTCCAGTTTAGCTTAGGGATTGGTTGGCAAATATTTTGTGGTGTGTAGGCAGTCTCGCGTGGCTTCTTAAGGGGGTGTTTGGTATTGATATCTAGATATCAGATATCGGATATCAGCCCCCGATATCTGATATCTCGTGTTCAGTAGGGCTAGATATCGATATCACTTTAACTGATATCGATATCTAGTGTTTGGTATGCATAATATATCATTTGATATCAAGTGATATCTGATATCTAGTGTTTGGTAATAGTCAGATATCGATATCAGTTGATATCTAGATATCAAATAAAGCCTATTTTGATATACTCATTTTTTTTTGAGGTATCACTTGATATCAATATCGCCCGATATCGATATCTTGATACCGATACCGATATCTTGATATCTAGATATCAAAGATATCACCCGATATCGATATCGATATCACCCGATATCGATATCGATATCAATATCTTGATATCTATATATCGTTACCAAACGACCCCTAAGTTATATTACATATATTCTTGTAAATATTATTACTATATTTACATGAATGTATGTTTCATATAATTTAAGAAGCCGTTTGGGGGTGGTGAACATTTGTGGGATAATTTTTTGTGGGTAGTCTCGTATTTTTTACGTAAGACAATTCGTATGGTCTTGCTTTATGTTACTCCCTGGCTTTGGCCTTCATCTATATATTTACCTATTCAGACCTTATTTAGTAGTGGTGATAAGTGCAGTATGTCAGCACTTTATTTCATATCAGCACCTTATTTATAATTATAATTCAAAAGTCTTCTAGCTCAACGGTAGAGCGATGTGTTTATACGCAGATACGTGGGTTCCACTCCCGCATAGGCTAAATTTTATATAATTCTAGTAATTTACAAAATTTTATCGATTTCGACTAGAGCCTAGTCCAAATTGCATAGCCAGACTCGACATGACGTGCAGACACGGAGACAAAAGGAAGACATGTCGATTTCGCCCTAACGTGGTCGATATCTACCAACCCACAACTCGAAATCTCAGCCAAAGCCAACATCGACCGAGCAGAAGCTGATTCCGAGCAAGACAGCTCGATATCGACCAACTCTGGTCGATATCGACTAACTCCCAGGTCGACGCCGAGCTGATTCTGAGTGAAGATTGTTCCGAGTGAAGATTTACTTGCAAGAGAAGAAAGAGATATTTTATCTTTTTATCTTATTTTCTATCCTAAGGGTTGAAAATTTATTTACCCTATAGGAATTATCTAGTTTTACCATATTTGATTTATTTCTTTCCAAGTAGAATTATATCTTTTAGTTAGAAATAGATATAGATAGATATTTCTTTCCTTGATTAGCAAGGATGAAGGCCTATAAATAAAGCCCTAGGGCCAGCTTTTATTTATTCAATTCTAGAGCTACTTATTCACATACAATTTAGGTGTTCAAGGCTTTTAGGGTTGTGGCGTTTTTGCCAAAGTTGGAGTGCTGGGATTGTAAAGGTTTTGAATTTAGTTTAATGCAAGTTATTTCTTTTCAATCAATGATGTCTTCGGTTGCAATGAGCGAGTAGTCGCCCTATTTCTAGGGTCGGGGTGAGCCCGACGATAGCCATGCGCGCCTGAGGTAAAGTTTTGATATTTATTATGTTTTGATCATCCACTGTCTTTTATATGTTTATTGCCTACTCGAAAGAATAGAGATTCATGTTAACAGCTTGGATTATAAACATAAAATTGGTAGTACAATTAGGGTTACTTGAAAAGGTTGTCTAATTGTAGGAAAAGGCGAAAGCTTGATCCTTTGATGTGATTGCATAATTACTTATATTTATCTTACCTTATCCGTGTTTGGTTATCGTTGTGGTAATACCCGGTCTTGGAAGTATTCTTTCATATATTACTTACTTCGAATATGTCAACCTTGTTTATTTCTGTCCATTCTTCGTTTCCATTCTCCCATTCTTCGGCCCTCTTTCGCCGACAGACAGGTTCTACAAAGGTACTCGAAATCGAGTCTTTTGGTCGACTGGCGGTTTTCTGAGCCGGTCGAAATTTGGAACTGATTTGGTCGATATCGAGCACTTCCACTCGAAATCGACCTTTGCTTGTTTTTGTTCTCTGCAAATACAGGTAGAAGTCGATGAGGACAGGTCGAAATCGACTACACAGGTCGATATCGACCACTTTCTGGTCGAAATTGACCGATTTCTACAGCGCAACCAGAAATCGACTGAAGTAGGTCGATATCGACTAACCACTAGTCGATAGGGAGTGACTTCCCTGGAGTCGAAATCTGACGTGAATCGCGTGCTATCTAGGATCCGCTGACCCGCTTCCTCGTGGATCGAACCTGATTCTCTTCCACTGCAACGGGAGGAAGTCTTGAATTTATTTGGGCAGGCTAGAACTTGGTTTAAATTTATTTTCGTATTTTCAATTCGATTTCTTCCTACATCAATATATATATATATATATATATATATATATATATATATATATATATATATAATAGAATAATATTTATTAAAATATCGCATAAAACGAGGGTAATAAGACTAGTAACTTTATAAAATCCTCGCTCCATTTATATATGTATAATTTTAAATCTTCTCCTTCTATACATATGTAAAAATTCCACAAATACCGTAAGGGCTTGTAATCTCGCTTGAAAGGTCTTGAATTAACAACTCCACTAAATCCCGAATGGTTTTTGAAATCTCGCTCGAAAGAGTTTGAATTAAATCCCGAAAAGGCTTAATCAAATTCCGTGTCCGATTGACTGAATCTTATTGGCGTTTTTGCACGAGCAATGTGTGGCTCTGCTTCCGACATTCCAGGAGTTCTTCTCGGTTGGGGTCGTGGAGTCCGGAGTCGGGACTGGCTAAGGACGCGATAGTGCTTTCAGGACGCCTTCGTATCCAAGGAGCTTCTTTGGAGTTTCGTCTACATTACCCATAGGAGACATGCTACTATTTAGTGGTACTTGATTCCGTTCTTCGCTGACGTCCACAACCTGTTGGAAGTTGTTCTGCTTAGGTCGTGGGTTGAGTTTAATTCTACTTGTTTCGATGTGCCTTTTTTCTGTATTTATTGTATGTTTAGGTAGTTTCAGTCTACCGACTCGTCGACCTTTCAAGAATCAAGCTTGGTTGATCTTGAATCTTTACTTAAATCAAAAAAAAAATTTAAAAAAAATGAGGCGTATACAAAATGCACAATGCTCGTACCTTACAAAAGCGAAATACAATTTGGGGGCAAAAGGAACATTATTAAAAGAAATCTGAGATGGTGTAATCATAGAGGACGAGTATCAAATTAGAGATGAGATTACAACTGAATTAGCTGAAAGATTCGGCTCAAATAATGCACCGATTAGTAATAATCCATATTTCCTAAATCTAATCGACCAGACCATTACTGAATCTGAAAATTTATTTTTAACTCAACCTTTTTCAGATACAGATATTAAGGAAACCCTATTCTCTATGACAGATGACAAGACTCTAGGTCCTGACGGTTTTCCACCAGAGTTCTATAAAAAATATTGGGATATTGTGGGTAAATTAGTATGTAAAGCTGTTAAATCCTTCTTTCATTCTGGTGTGCTTCTCAATGAAGTAAATACAACTTTCATTTCACTCATTCCAAAAATTGATACACCGATTAACATTAAACATTACCGTCCGATTAGTCTGTGTAATACTATTTATAAGGTTATTTCGAAATTATTGGCTAATCGGTTGAAGCCTATTTTACCTCGCATAATTAATCCATTTCAAGGAGCTTTTGTACAAGGAAGAAATATTCAAGATAACATATTAATAGCGCATGAAGTTTTCCACTCTTTTCACAACAAGAAGGGTAAATTTGGGTGGATGGCATTAAAGTTAGATATGGAGAAAGCTTACGACAAAATAAGTTGGAGTTTTATTCGCACTATACTTAACAAATTTGGTTTTGATTCTAGATGGATTGAGTGGGTCATGACCTGTTTAACTAAAACTAGCTTCTCGGTTTTAGTTAATAATTTGTCTGGCCATACATTTCAAACCTATAGGGGAATACGACAGGGAGATCCTCTTGCACCTTATATTTTTGTATTGGTTATGGAACTATTAGGGAGAATGTTGCAACAGGAATCATTGGAATGTGACCCGTTGGTTGGAATCAAACTTACAAGTAACAGTGATCCTATTCCTTTCCTCTCCTTTGCAGATGACACACTTATTTTTGGACGAGCGGATGAGTTAAGTCTTCATACAATTAGAAATCTCTTGAATACTTTCTTCAATATGTCAGGACTTACTATTAATTATAATAAAAGTTCGTTACAAGTTTCTAAAAATATATCTGTCAGCAAAGCTCAGTCTTTTGCTCGACAGCTAAATATTCCAGTTACTAAATCAATGGAAAAATACCTTGGTATACCACTAATTAGTGGAAGGGTTTGTAATGCCTTGTTTGATGAGGCAATAACAAGCCTTAAAAACAGTTGTCAAAGTGGAAATCTAACACTCTCTCGCAAGCTGGTAGATCGGTTCTAATTCAAGCAAACCTAAGTTCTAAAACAAATTATTTAATGCAATCATTTCTTCTTCCAAAAGAAGTTCTACAAAAAATTGATCAGATAAACAAAAATTTCTTTTGGAATAAACTGCAATTTGATAATTATCATCCTTTAATCAGCTGGAATCATCTGTGTACTCCTAAAAAGGATGGAGGATTAGGTTTTAAATTGGCCGAGCAAACAAATATTGGCATGCAAATGAAACTGCTTTGGAGAATAATGGCTAATCCTGATAATATTTGGTCTAAGGTAGTCACGGATAAATATCTCTTGAAATAATCTCTAATGGAAAGAGGTAAATTCAAAACTTCTTGGCAATTTGGCAAGCTTCTTAATGTTAGAGATTTAATCTCTAAAGGACTGCTCTGGCTAGTGGGTAATGGGAAAACCATAAATGTATGGTCTGACATTTGGGTAAATGCGCAATACCTTCAAAATTTTCGGAATGATCGTAATCCTAACTTAAAAGTTTGTGATTTATTTACAAATACCAACTCTTGGGATATTGATAAATTAAATAGCATATTCCCCTCTCATATTGTTCAAGCTATTACTAATATCCATATTCCAGTAATTAATATTCCTGACAGGTTAATTTGGATTTATAATAGTAATGAAAAATTCTCTGTTAATCCACATCTTCTATTTGTAATACCGGGAATACTAAGAAAATTCCAGCAGACTGGATTTGGAAACTTAATATTCCTCCGAATATTAAAAAATTTATTTGGAAAATTATTTTAGATATCTTACCTACCACGACCCGTCTAAATAGATATATAAATAGAAATCCTACCTAGTACTTGCTCTCTTTGTAATTCTGATATAGAAGATACAAATCATTTATTGTTTAATTGTCAGATCACAAGATCTCTTATTCAAAATCTGGGTATTAAGCTGGGAAAATGTTATAATATTCCAAGGTTAACTAGTAATGTTTCGGAAAATATTTTAAATACGAGGGCTCTTAATAAAGATTTTACAGACTTATGTCATTTATGGCATTCTATTTGGGAGTTCAGAAATAGAATTATTTTTCGCAATACTTCTGATACAGGTATTATCTATGCTCTAACTCAAACTATAGATAAAATCTCTTGCTGGAATAAAGAGCAGGTAAAAACGAAGTTACCTAAACGAGCTAGGCCTCCTGATAAATTGATTTGGAATTGCCCTCCAATCAGTGTTATTAAGATAAATGTAGATGCTTCAGTGAAAATTGATACTCAACCGCAGATTGGTTGTATTGTGAGGAATAATGACGATCTAATTCTTCGGATTCATAAATGTAACGTTGGGATGTGTTCTGTCATTCTAGCAGAAGCTTTTGCGGTTTATACAGGTATAAGACTTGCAGCGGAGATGGGGATCTAAAGAGTGATTATTGAAAGTGATTGTGCAATCATCGTCCATGCCATCAATCAAGTGAATAATATACCATGGGAGGTCGCTCAAATTATTGAAGAGATCCATTCGTTAAGCAAAGAGTTTGAGAGTTTCACAATTCAGCACTGCTACAGAGAGGCAAATGATGCAGCTGATTTTCTTGCTAAATCTCAGTTGAATTGTAATTTTATTTTGAGTTCCGATTGTTGTGAGTTCCAGAACATCATCTTGCGAGATGATCATAGATGTCGTTAATACATCCAAATTTTTGCTTACTGTAAAAAAAAAAAAAAAAACAAAAAAAAAAAAAAAAAAAAATCCGAGATGCTAATGCATAATTTGTTATAAAAATAATCATACTACAAAAAAGTGAGGGAAATGGTATATACAAAGATAACTGGGAACTCAAAAATAAAACAGATTAACACAGACGGCTTTCCTAGTTTATGAGATGCTGAGATAAAACGCTAACATAAACGAAAACTAAAATAACCTTAACCGAAGCACAGAGACGATGAAAAATCAAAGAATCGCCCATCGTGTATATCTTCGGTGCTTTCCAACAGGGAAAGGCAAAACAGCAAGCAGGCAAACCAATTTTACTGTGACAAGGTAGGCGATCTGAGGAAGTCCCTTCAAATCATCAAAGGCAGTTTGCAGGAAGACTCCGGCTCTCTAGTACTAGCCCCCCACATTCTACTACTCTGGCCACCCGCCCTTTTGGTGTCCAACAGTGATTAATTGAAACTAAGGCATCTATGTATTTGAATGTCCACCCACTTGTGTAGTACAAGTATGTACATATAAAATGATGTCTACCCAGAATTCCCGGCCACTTCTGCAGCTCGTTGCCTCATCATCTCCATCACAGCAGCTCTCCTCCGGGAATCAGATTGTTGCTGTAGCCTTCTTAAATGTTCTCTCAAATCTCTGCAAAAAGAGAAAGGCACTCATAATTATAGCAATCTATTCAGTTAATTTCATTTCAGTGGTAGTCGAAATAATGACAGGCATGTTTTAAGATTGGAGGAATTACAAAATAGCATTTGTGTAGAATAAAATTTAGTTGATAAAGACCTGCAGCGGGGTACATGGCACTCCGACTCTTTACATGCTCGAGCATGAAGCTGAAGTAGATACCACATCTTTTTGCAAAGTACACATCCTGCAGAAGCACGGACCTTGCACTGTATTCCATGACGGAAAAGCCCCTTCACCTTTCGACAATTTGGGTAAGCGCAACTTGGTGAACGGCATTGTGATGCATGCACCAGGAGATCAAGCATTTTACGTAGCTGGGTGAAAATGATAACCATCGACAATGTCAGGTGTTTAAAGCAAGAAATTATGGCACTTCATGAAAGCTCATAAATATTCCACCTTTTAAAATCGTGGAGAATTTATACGAGATCACTCTGTTAAGAGATAATGTTTGTTCATATCCTGATTAGAGGACGGAACCCCTTATATTAGTTCGTCAAGTGACTCAAGTACTTGAACAGTACAATGTATATTACCTGTACAACACGTTGCTGTCTAGCTTCTTTATTTTGTGCTTGTGCATCAGCAAGGGATGGATGATTCGTCAACTTGTGAGGATGGTCTGTTCCACCTTCCTTCTGGTAACACGCATTACATATATCATAATCTGGACATGTTTCACAGCGCCAACCTTGGCCAGTTTCAATGTCAAGAGCGCATTTATTGCAGGTGGTTACAAATGCAGGTGCTGTAGGATTGTGAAGATGGTAAAGCACCATCATTGACGAGTGCTTAGCACGACGTAGGGTATCATACTGATAGTGATTTCCCTGGCAAAGACTAAGAAATGCTTGCCGTGTATCAAAGAATTCACTCTCAAGAATATCATCTCTATCCTTGGTGTCATCTGGTACACCAATGATTTCAGTCTGCACAATTAGCAACATTAATACTTAGCAAGCGGCTGCCTTAAAATACTATCAAAGTTTTCAGCAGTACCGATTCAAATATAGAAGTGTGTGTTACTCACCGGGAAAAGTGTGTGCATATCTTTATTACCAGTAGGATGTCTCTCTTTTTCATCGAGTTTTTGTTCAGCTTCATAACATCTGCAGTCGAGGCATCTACTCTTAAAACTCATCCCAAATGAATAATCACGCCATCATACATTTCAAAAAGGTAAAATCCAGTTTAAAACACCTAAATGAAGAAAATAAATTGGGAAAGAAAGGATCCCTTTATAACCTCAATCTTGCACTATCTAGGAAAATGTTTTATATCTATTTATTCTACAATGTGCATCACGAATGTAATGGTTTTGTTTCCACAGCTTGGTGTCAACTCATTCACCCTCTGAAGGTCTTGCCCGTAGTCATTGCACACATGAAGATCAAAAGAGAGGGTGAAGTGCATAATCATTAATTGTTAGCGAAAGGAGGGGACGAACATCCTCAGACCAAGGGAAAGATATTAAGCAACTATCAATCACTCATACTTACCAATTCTATCTAAAACAAAAACAAATATATGGAGGACCACAAATATATGGAAGGGAACCACTAAACACATTACACAACAAAATTTTCTTGAGAAAGTAGTCTTACCAAGTACAGTGCTAGTGTAGGAACCTAACTACGTAAGTAGTTAGCATCCTACACAGAGTGGTCACTAGCCTGTCTTCGACCAAGCATTATTGGTTGTAGGGTGGCTACAGCTATGGGTTCTATTAGGTGGACTAGATTTTCATTATATTTGAGTCTTGCTTGCTCAGTTGCTCTTATAAGTTATAACCAGTTGTGACACAGATTTGATATATATATAGACCACTAGGTGATTTCCTATTTCAATATTATTTAATCCAACATTTGTTATATATATATATTATAGACCACTAGGTGATTTCCTCTTTCAATATTATTTAATCCAACATTTGTTCTTATGACATAGGAATGGCATTCTCTGACATTTACCCCCTTGATGGTCCAACAGAAAGTTCCTCATCAACAAGGCTGCATAAATTTCATTTTTTTAAACAAAGGCTGGATAAATTTCAGTTGCCCTACTATGGAGATGTAGAAACGGTTGTTCATTTTTGTATCCACCAACTTCATCTCAATAATCATACTCCCTCCATTAAGAAATATAAGTCCATTTCAGATTTTGCACACATATGATGGAAGCATTACAATATCACCTTTATCACAAAAGTATTCTCGAATTCAATGCCCACCCCTTTAGGCTTTACAACCAAAAACAATTGAGAAAAAAAATCAAAAACACATATTTAAATGCTAATCCCCACAACCCAATGCCTAGAAAACATAAAAAGACTAGACTGATATTTCCAAACAAAGTTCTAAGCTAAATGAACCTATATGTTTTTTATCAAAGGGAGTATAATTTTAGTCCAATATTTGTTCTCTCGTTGCAGGAATGATTTTTTTTTTCTACATTTATCTACTCCAGGTCCTTCTTGAGTGGGATACACTAGTGTGGTAATTTGTCCTACAATCTACCAATCTCGTCCCAACAAAATGATTTCCACCTCTAGTAAGACCTCAAGTATGTTAATTGTTGAATGAAACAAACTAGCTTAACAATGAAAGTTTCACTGCGCTTCTTCAATCTTTAATGGTAAAATAAAAGATAATCCAGTATTCATCCATTTTTGTGAAGCTGTCCCCTTAACACACTCTCAGACCACTAATCAACCATGCATAATATGAAGTCTGTGAGTAGAAAGGAGGCACAACATAAAGCAGAGAGCAGAGTTAGAATACTTACTCATCACAAATCTGAAAATTTTTACACTGTTTGCAAATCCAGCGATTTCCAGATACCATTAGGGTGCAACAGTGAGTGCAAGAATACTGCAAGTGAACCATAATAAAGTCGTCCTTCATGGGCATAATCGCATCTCCTAGCTGGGGTGAAAAAACAAAAGAGTTGATATGTAAGAAAAAGAATATCCATCAAGCTTCCCATGCTGCATGACCAACTAGAAAAACAAAAAAAAAAAAATCAAAAAAAAAAAAGCAAAAATATTCTGGAAACTACCATGAGATATGGTAACTACTTTTTGCACACCCAACAGATGATAAACTGTTAAGAACAGCTAGAAACTAGGAGAATAGAATGAAGATAATAACTGCTACTGAAAGAAACAACCATGACATAAAAGAATTACTTTTTGCATCAACAGAAAATCTTTTGAGGCATTGCTAGAGGGATCAGATTGACCAGATGCTTTGAGAGCCCTTTTTGTAAATGCTTTCTTAGTACTCCCTTTTTTATTTTGTTTCCTGCCATCTTCTTCTTGATTCAGCTGCTCAATAAATTCTTCGGCTGCACCAGGCCAGTAATCTCCATCAAAATATGGCAGCCTAGCTGCAGTTACTTTCGCCTTACATTCACCATTTGATACAAAAAAATGGTCATAAAAATTGGTAAGTTCCACCACGATATTTTCTTTTGTAGCTTTTCTAAGCATCGACAAATACCTGTAAAATAAGCCACCAATGTCCATAATCAAATATTTAATCAGGAAGCTTATTAAGTCAGTTGTAAAAATGAGTTGAGGGACTCACCATTCCCTGAGTTTATCAGACTTCGGTGTTTTCTGGATTTCAGGATGGCAGTATAATATATAATCTTCACCCTTGAGTGGAGGGCATGCCCAAATGTAACAACTTGTAAACCCTCTTTTCTTGCAGTACTCAAGATATCCAATCTGGATAGAGAATGTATTAGAAACAGAGAGTAAAAATGAAAAGAATATAAATACTCGGGCACACTCCAGTGAAAACCATTATTGCAGTACAAACCATGAGGACTTTACCTTTCCTCTTTTTTTCCCATTCTTTCTTCTATTGCAAAGCTTTAAAACAGTAATGTGAAGATACTCAGCGAACCTTTCAACTCGTATTACATGCCCTCGCGAAGGTTCAAATTTTTTATGGTGGAGGTTCAAAAATTTTACATTACAGGCTCAAGAAAAAAAAAATCAACCTTTAATATAAAAAATTTGAACCCTTAGTGTAAGGATCTTGAACCCAAACTTTGTAAAGAAAAAAAACTAAACCTTCAACATAAAAAAATTGACCCTTCTATGTAAAATCTTGAACCCCCATCGTATAAACTTGAACTCTAAAATTTGAACCTTTAATGTAAAAATCTTGAACCATTGTGAACATCGGCAAGAATTGTGGAAGGAGATTTCCAATGGGTTTTAAGTGACACAGGTCTTCAGAATATTATTCTGAAAAGCAATAGGGGGGTGCGGCGCGAGAACCCTCGACTCACACGAACCCAGATCCGACCGAAACCCAAAAATCTAGTATGATGCACAACCCGAACCCAAACCCGACCCATTTTGACCCGATACCCGAATGAACACGAACATAGACAAACTCGACCTCACCCGTCCTTCATCCGACCCGAACAAGACCCGACACAAGACCCGACACGTACTTATACTTACTTTGATTGTTTTATTTTTAAGCATTCAAATATTGTGAATTACATATAATGAGACCTAATATAATTAAATAAATGATGTTTAAAACTCCCTCTGTTAATTAAAACTTGTTGTTTACTATTCATGCACGCTTTTTTAGAATGACAAAAACTATATAAAATATTAACTTTTTTTCTTACATTTTTTTTTATAAATTCATACTTAATAGTAATAATTATGAAATTGTTTAAAAAAATTTATTAAAAAAGTTAATATTTTATATAGTTTTTGTCATTCTAAAAAAACGTGCATGAATAGTAAAACGTCGAGTTTTAATTAACGGAGGGAGTAGTCAATAATTAAGATAAATAAAAAATAATCATTATCATTATTTTATAATAAAACCAAATGTGACCCGACTTGACCCAACCCGAAAAACCAAATGTGACCCGACTTGACCCAACCCGAAATCCATTTAACCTGAACTAATTACCTGACCCGAAAAACTTCCCCAGCCCAAACCCGAACCCGACCGACTCGACATATGACCCAACCCGATATATGACCGAACCCAAATGGATATACCCGAACCCGACCCAAACAACCCAATTGCCACCTTTACTCATGGTGTATTGGAAGAAGTGACTTTTGCCGCAAGGCTCCCCATAAATATCACTACCTTTGATTGCAACTACCTAAATCTAGGGGAATCCAAAATTTACATGGATAATTTTGCATTTTTTATAACAAAATTTTCAAGATGGCAATCAATGAATTTCTAAATTCATATGCCTATTCAACAAAAATCAAAAGCAGAGAAATTACTACTCGGTACAATAAATGATCTTCATCAAAAAAATATTTTAACATTTAACTTATTTCGTGAGGAAAAGGCTAGTCAATACTAAATTAGTAAACATTACAGTTAACTAAAAATTAAGGTTAATTGGGATTGTCAGGTAATGCAACAAAATACTAGAGTAAGCAAACTGTTATCTGAATGCAGCAATTAAAACTTACCAATATTTCATGATAAACATAGGTACGAAGAGCTTCTCCACTCACTGTTCTCACATCTGGCCGAAAATATTTCACTGAATCAAGGTATGAAAGATAAACACGACGCTGATTTGGAGGTAGGGACTCTGATCCGAATTCTTGAACATACATGCCAAATAAGCATACTTCAACTCCTTCAATTTTTTGGAACAATAAGACTGCCTGATAAAGTAAATACTCCCTCTGGTCAGATGTTCACGGAGTATACGGGTGATAAAAACATGCAAGATTAGGGGTTTTACTCCCTTTTTCTATTTTTCTTAATTGGCAAATTAATTATGATAGTACTGTATGTGTCAGACTACATAAACTTGCTAAGGGGTATATGGTTGTTCCCCTGGTTTTCAATTAAATAGTTTTTTATTATGGACAGTACAGAATGTTGTTTATTGGAGATGTTTCTTGTCATCTTCTTAATTGCATCAGGAGAGGGGGTTTCCGATTACCGTTTCCAATAATTCCCTTCTTCCTTAATTATTGTGCCCAAATTAAAACATCTTATAAAGATGATCAGAGGGAGTATCTTAAATGTTTGAATCAAAGTAGAATCATTTCACTTGACAATGAAGAATAATAACTATTTATAAGTAAAAATAATAAACTGCGAGTACAAAACTAATAAAATAGAATTTAAACTTAGGTTCACTTGCCTTTGATTTATATGGGAACTCCGTAGGGTAATTTTCCTCCCGAAAAATTTCAAGAAAGCGTGGTTTCACTTCTAGCTTCTTATCAACTGAGGACACAACTCTCACAACAATCCCATCTACTCCAGGGATCTGCAAATAAAAATTCCTCAGGGATTTCCCACTTGAGCAAGGTCATCATTCATATATGAGGGAAGGAATCTAGCAAACTGTATGCAACAATGAGCCCCTGTTGTCAAACTTTTGCTAATGTTCTTCATTTATTTAGTTGTATAATTGTATTATCAATAAGACACTATTAACAAAGGTAAAGAGCATAGAATGGCATGATGAGTATCCAAAAAAAGCATAAAAATAAAACCACACAAATAAGAAGACACGCTAGAAATTGAAGGACTGTAGTCACTATCCATATTAAAAACAGAACTCAAGTATGCAGCATGCAGAAAATGTCAGCTGAATTAAATACCTCATCATAACACTTCCCTTGGGCTCTTGCTCTCTCCTGTCTTTCATATTTGAGACGTTTAAACAACCGCTGCTCTATATGGTCGCTTAATATAGTCCTTGGCAAATCCTTTGCTCCAAGAACAGCACTTTGTGGCAATGGCTTGCGCTCCCCATTCTCAATTTCTTCAATGTAGCAATTAGGGCAGGTGTACTCTGCTTGTCCACCATCATTTCTCCGACCATTAAACAAAGCACAAATCTGATGTTGCCAAGCTTCACATTTATCACATTGAACCCACTGCAAACACCCACAAAAAATAGTCAGCACCTATACATATGCTTGTGATATCTCATGAGTCATGAGTTACAAATAAGCTGCAGGAATGTAGTGCCTACCCATTCTTCAGTCTCCTCATCATTCTTTTTCTTCTCAAGTCTAGCCTTCGGAACAGGAGTTCCCTCAACTGTGATTGAATCCCCCCGAGCTTCATTGTAGCATGGAATACAGAAGTAATGTCGAGTATCACCCACTCCAAAAGTATAATACATGGCATTTCGCTTGATGCGACAACCATATCTTGAACAATAAATAGGTGGTGGTTCAAAAGTCAGCTTCTCAACAGCACATAACTGACAGGAATTTTCACTCATAGAATGCTCCATAGCTTGATTCTTCTCTGCTTTTGTTTTACTCTGTTATGAATAAAGCAAGCTTAAATTAGGTTCTAGATTTATATCATTACAAGAAAACTGCAAAGATAGCTTCTCCTGGGCTTCACAAGCAAATGTCATTGTAATAAAATTCAGATTCTTAAAATCAAAATTATAAAATTTATGTGACTTTTGGCTAGAAAGAAAGTTTCTACAAAGCATTGAAGTGAAGAGATTCATTCGAAGCTTCAAAATCTGCTGCAGTATCCGTCTTCATGTGACTTTTACAGTCCTTCCAGATATGAAGAAATACAGTGTGCTTGAAAAAGTCAATTTGTTATTCTAAAAATCAAAAGCGGAAGCAAATTACAGACAGAACTATTCGAAACATATTTTCCAACTTAACCCAGAGATACTAGAAACCCGTACAAGTGAACTATCACAGGTTTGGTTTTCTCGTAACCAAATCAAATGAACAACAATGCTAAATTATGCTAAAAGAGCACAGTATATATCCCCTCCTGTTTAAGAGGATGAGTCTAAATAAAAGGGAACTGAACAATATTTCAACTTTAAATATCCATCATGCTAATCCTATCTCTACTATTTTGAAGACCTCCATACAAGGCCAACATAGTGAAACACTGATTAGCATACTTCCAACTCGAAAATGCATAAAATAATTGCAACAATCTGTGAGGACTGACCTGACCAACCCACTGCCGAAGACTTCTTATATGGTCCCTAACTTGCTCCGGAGTGAATAATTCAGTCATGGATACACCCTTTATCTTTGGCTTCCCAGACTTGGTCCCAACACTATGTTCAGAAATCTGTGGCTTCTCTTCCTGCTTAATTTGAGGTACATCCTTCTCAACTATATCATTTTCTTGCTTGACAGAAGAGACCACATCATTCAATACCTTAACAACGTCTGTCTTGCCACTGTAACCAAGTCTATCTTTAATGTCAGCTATATTAGGAGCAGAACTTCTAGGTCTTTCAGTCATTACTTCTACATTGTCTGATCTCAGATGCATAGAACTATCTTTATTGTCTGTTTGTAAGTCCAAGGCAGCCTGAGCCTCATTGTTTGCATGAAAGGGCATAATTTCTGTTGTGCTTTTAGGAGAAACAGAATTGCAGAGAGATTCCGACTTCAGCCGTTTCAGCGAGGGTTGTGAATTTTCTGTGGTTTCGACTGTCGGATAGAGCTTGGAAGTCTCTTTAACATTGATCTCCCCTACACTTGAGGATTTAAAGACTCCACCAGTTGAGCCTTGAAAGGCTGCATCAGACTTCCGGAGGTAGCAAGGCCTCAGTTGAGCCTGAAGAAACTTCTTGACAGGAACACAAACAGGGCATCCTGAATCCTTACAGTTCTTGTAGTGATTAAGCAGTACTTTTGTATGCTGACAACGTGCATATGTACACGAAGCCTTGTTACACCCATCCATATGACTGCATAACTTTTGTGCAGTAATGCAATTTTCTATACATTTCCCTTCTTGAGCTGTACACCGACGAGCATGACGTAAGAACAGAAGCCACTTCTGTTGGTTTCTATATTGACGCTCACGGTTTGCATTCACAGATCTGCCAAAGGTGCTACTTACATTTGGGGTACCTGCGGAACCTCTTACAGCAGCAGTCTGCCCATTTATAGAGCTTTCACAGGGCAGATTGTTGCACTGAGCATCATCGTGCCCACTTATTCTCTGACGAAAATCCTCGTGAACTTTAAGCTCATGTGACAAACCTCCAGGAAAAGACGATTTATCATCTGATTCACGATGATATTGACCCTGCATTAATGAGTCTGATTGTGCTCCAATAGGAAGACTACTGAATTTATTTTGGGCCCCGTGTCCTAACTGATGCGATTGTACCATTTGCTGAGGGTTTTGATTGAGCGTAGGGCACATATCATGCGAAAACTGGGTGCTCGTGGGACAGATATCTGCAGAGCTTTGGGGAAATTGGTTCTGAAATTCTGAAAGTTGAAACTGTCCAGAAACGTGCGATTGGAGACCCTCATGCAGAGATTCAATTCCATGTTCAGTTTTAACATGACCGACAGACGATAACTGGGACGAATGCAATGCATCATTTGTTATTAAGACTTGATGCTGTTGGCTTGATTGCCTTTGCTGGCTTTGATTCAGAGCAAATGAAGGTTGCTGAAGCTGATTGGACTGCGGTTGATAATGCTGATGAGGCAACAAAAGGGACTCTTTTGATGGCTGTGAAGATTGGAAGCTCAACTTTTCAGATCTGTCATTTGATTGAGGCCTCAAATGTGAAGCTGGTTGTATGTTCTGTAAATTTGGTTGATTACTCATTAGCGAGTTGGATCTAGGTATAGACGGCAACCTGACCTGATTGTAGTTTTGATTGTTTACGATTGAACCAACAGGTGTTGTGGAACTGAAGAAATTTGCAGGCACGGATGTATCCACAGCATTCAGCACATATCCATCCCCTGGTAGCATACAAAATGTCAATAAAAACACTGGAAGCATATAAACTGGACTGTGAACAGTATGCAAAAAAAAAAGGCAACGTGAAGATTTAGAGGGAAAGACCATGACATAGATATTATTTACCCTGCATTAGAGGTTGCTGCTGTTGATCAAACTGATGGTGTAGAGACTTTGGAGAAGCACCAATTTCTGGTGTAGTCAAATAGTTCTCAGAAGTGCCTGAACCATTTAACGGCTGTATGTAACTGCCAAATCCACCATTCCCGGATCCATCTTGCGATGGATATGACCTCAACTGCACACTTGACCTCATTCCCCCGCCCATTTGGTTCCCCATGCTCTGCATTGCAGAGCTGTTCTGATTGCCAATTGGCTGTTTTTGTGGCTGCCGTTGTGCAGGCAAGGAAGAATCATTATTTGAAAAGCCACTGCCATTACTAGCAGATTCCATGTTCATAAAGGTATTGTTATTACTAGGGAATCCAGGAGTGGGAATCATTTGGCTCATAGCTCTCTGCCCGCCCATGGATGATATAATATTGTTTCCACCCAAATTTGAAGAGAAATTAGCATGTGACTGTTGGTAACCATTTGCCAGAGATCCTCCTGCAGATAAAAAAATCACATAAGGACCATAAAAGGTAGCAACAAATATAAGCAAAAATAGTACTATGAATCCAATACCATCTGATGTACGGGTTGACACACCATGCATGCCAGCAGATGAACCATTTTCGGATGGCAACAAATAAGCACCGCTGCCGGCTGAAACAGCAGAGCTATCTGCTGCAGATGCAATCAAGTTTGAATTTCCATGTTGTGACGTCCCTGGAGTAGGTATCATTGTTCCAACAGGAGCAGATGTCAACTGTGAACGTTGGGGGTTATTATTACTAAATTGTGGCCTCTTGATGAAAACATGCAAACGACTCTCGAGAGTATCCAGGTTCAAATATTCCTCCTGCAAGTATAAGGACAATTTCAATAACAGAACACCGTTAAGTCGCAAAAATACACAAACAAAGCGCACACAAAATCTGCTACATAACCAACATAACACAGCACAATTTTCCATCATATACAAAAATAATAGTTGAAAAACCTGTGAAACTGCTGCCCTGAATAAGCCCTCCTCCAAACGCTTTACAAGATCAATAATCCTCCTTTGAGATATCTCATTTGTCTGTGGCTGCCTTTGGGCCAAGAACTGGAAGCTGAAAGAACATTGAAAATCAGATCAGGATTAACTATCCAGCCAATGTCTGACAGCAGGGAGTAAAATGATTTCATTATTGATCAACTATATCAATTACACCGCACATGCCATGAATTCAGTCTCCATTAACTGGAAGCCCTGACCAAAAGGGAGACTAAAGACGCATAGAAACTTGACACCAAATAGTGTTCAGGAAATGCATATTCTAATTCCAGCTTATTAGGGATTTAGAGCAGAAAAGAAAATTTAATTATCAGCCAAAGTAGCATCTATAGTGAAAATACAAACATTAATGGTTAATCTTAGAGCATGAAAAGGGTGAACAAGTGACTTTCGAACTCCATTGATTGCTAACGAAAAGGGTGAACAAGAGAACCGGAATATCTTAATACCAGAAACTTAGGATAGTGTTTATAAACTTTTCTATATCGAAATCTTACATTTTCTCTTGGATAAACCTTCTTGCTTTTAAAAGTTCAGGATCCATGACTGCTGAATATGCTGAACCCAGTATTTCGCTTCAGTGCATGATGGGGATTTTCATTCTGCTGAGACGCCCCAAGCGGAATTTCACCAGCTTGAATTAATAGCTGGCTGGATATCTGCCCCCTGGTAAATGTGCCTGCACATTCATCTTAAATTTCAGCTTAAGGTTTTCATATGTCTTGAGTTTCAAAAGGAGAATTATAGCAATGGAGTGGCCTCACTAATATAGATTAAGCAATATTGTGCAAGAACAACGCGAGCAAGATAGCTTTTATTTAAACCCTTTTGAGGCTTGCGTGTGGCCCTTTGGCTGTTTTTATAGAGTGGCTTTGAGATGAATATGGTCCTCATATCAATTTTTGGAGCGTTTTAACTAAACACGACTATTTTAAACCACTAGGAGGCTTGAGTGTGGCGATTTTGCTGTTTTTATACAGTGACTTTGAGATGAATGTGGCCCTCTTATCAATTTTTGGAGCATTTTAACTAAACGCGGCTACTTTTGTCACATGGTTGAATACAATTTTCTACTCTTACTCTTGCCAACTTTGAGTCTTTAAACACCCTCTCGATTTGCTTGGAGTAAGGACATCTCGACCTCCTAGACCCTAATTTAGGCAGGATTAAATTGTGTTCATAATTAAGTCATGACTCGATCTTTTCTACAAGAGTTTTTTTCTTTGTGCTTTGCAATTTTAGGATCATTAATATATGTTAAATCAGAAATACAGTGTGGTTTCATGGGTCTTGGAGATGATTGCGTGAAAATTATCAACCGATGGATACGATTAGGTCTTGGAATGATGGATATAGGCTCAATCAGAAATAAGATAAAACCAAACCCTAAAAGAGCATACAAACATCCAAAGGTCGGAATACAGATGAAATAATATAGGCAGACTTTGTTACAAAAGTAGTAATTTATCGCTGTTGGTGCACTAGTTAGTTCTCTAGATATTTTATCAAAAAATAGTTGATAAGACCAACATTCAATTATTAAAGCAACTCGATTAAGGTGTTTCATTAAACAAAACATTTGGAAGTGATATTGTGGTGCCAAAAATGCAGAAAGTTGTTTTCCTAATCAGATGTCAAAAGTCTTCCCCGCATCACACGGATTTAGAGATGCAAAGTCTTATAAATTAGGCTGATGGACACTTGCTCTCTTCCTCCATGTTTGCATAATATCAAGTTTCATCGACGCATGCAAAAAGATAGAACCAATCACAGATCTAAAAAGGAATCACAACATAATAGATATATAAAGGAATCATAAGTAAGTGCACTTCCCAATTTGCCTAATAAAGTCAGCCTAAAATTTACAGAATTCTAATTCAAGGCAAGAAAATGTGCAAGCACCAGTCAGAATTTCTGAAGGCTAAATAGTCTCAAACATGATAAACAATAGAAGGAAAACCCCTCAAACATGAGTAATGCAAGTATCCACCAGGGTAGGGCTGCTGCAGTGCAACTTAGCTTACGCCAGCTGCACCAACACTTGCACAGAAGAAGAAAAAAAAAACTCACACACATAGCACCATGACAATGTCGACAGCTCAAACAATCTTAAATTACTACAGAAGAACCCTGAGACAAGGTGATGAAAACACATTTGGTGCGAAATAAAAGGAGCAGAGATTCAGTATGATTGCCCGGTAGAATGTGGTATTGCCAATAATCGGCTTGAAAGAAAAAGAAAGTCAAAACAACCAGGCGAGTTCATAATACAACAGAAAAGATGAAATTAACACGCCCAGGCAATTTGTCAATAACAAAAAAACAATCGAATAAAGAACTGAATAGTCATTGGAATTCGCCTATATTACCAGGCAAGAAGCCCTATGACGATCACCTCGAATTTTTACGAAAACCACAAATTGATCCAATCTAGGGTTTGGACGGAAAACCAAGAAAACGAACATTGAAACTAAAATTGAAATCACAGAATGGATCTGAGTGGCTGACACTCACCAGATAGAAGCGAAGCTGGTCGGATTCGTCGGAATTTCGGTGATTGCGACAACGGCGCAATTAGCAGATGAGGATTAGAATCGAACTGTAGAGTGCAGATTGGGGGTTGACTCCGTCCCCTTAGGGCAATTAAAGATGAAGGTTTGCAAGAAAGAGATTGGAGACAAGAACAGGAAGAGAAAGGAGGAGACCGTAGAGAGAGAAACCTAGCTGCAGAGGGATGGAGATTGGATGCGGAGGAAGAGGGCTGTACTTTTTCACCGTAAGGTTGTGCAGAACCGGAACGACAATTTTTCGGGCTGACATTAATTTGCAATCATGAAAGAAAAAGGGAAAAAAAATACGGGTGATTTTGGTAGATAGCCTTTTTTAATGTTCAATTAGGTACTTAGGTTCAAAATAATTTAATTAGTTTTTGGTAGTGGAATGGTCAATGGTCAACCGTTTGACCGCTGACCGGTCAACGGTTGACCAACTTATTTGGATTTTTTTATGCCGTATTTTACCGTTTTGATGTCAAAATTTTATTATATTTTATTTTTACTTTGATGCCACTTTTCTCTAATGAAATGATTGGAAGATGCATTTTTAATGCCATTTTTTTAAACCTTAATCACATTTTTTGTTCACTGTGACGCCACGTTGACCATTGATGCCATTCTTTTTACGTTGACCATTGATGTCATTCTTTTTATGATGTCATTTTGTCACCGTTGGTCATTGATGCCACTTTTTTATACAATTTTTTTATGCCATTTTTTTTACCGTGATGCCATTTTTTCAAAGTAGTGTGTTGATGCCATTTTTTATGGCATTTGTTTCTTTAATGTGATGCCACTTTTTCAAAGTAGTGTTTTGATGTTATTGTTCTAATATAATTATTTGATGCCACTTTTTTAATTTAATCAATTGTATATCGATATATTTCAATTGATTCTACTTTTATTCACTGATGACACATTTGTGATGACATTTTTATACGATATTAATGTAACCATTTGTGATGACATTTTTATACAATTGGTGACAGAGAGGCATAAAATATTACTAAATTTCATTGATGACATCTTTAATTGATGTCTTTTATTCATTGATGACACATTTGTTATTAAACTACATTTTTATAAAATGTGGAATCAAAATAATATCATCTTATTGCACAAATAAAAACGCAAGGTCGATTTTAAAACGTGACATCAATATTGGTTGATGACACTTCAACGATTGTAAAGTGAGATTTGGACTAATTTGTTCCAATTAATCCATACCTAAAAAATGGTAAAACAAGAAGACCAATTTTATATGAATTCTTATCAAAGCTCCCTCGATTGTACAACAGGGGTAAGAATATGAATTGACTAAGAAAGCATAATACAAGAGTTATAAATGTTGAAGAGGCAACCTGTCATTTGTGATTACATCTCCTAATCTTTTTTTCTTTCTTCTACTTTCTTTTGTTGATTCTCTTCCAGAACAATATTGTAGGCTGCCAACAAGTAATAAAGCTCCTCCATGATCGATATCAAAGAGTAAACTCCCTCCCGGGTCAAACATCGGTAACTCAATACACTCTCCTACTCCTGGAGAGTTTCATAGAGGCCCAATAACTCCAAGTGGAAGCTGATTTCCAGAGGACATTTCCAAGGATAAAACATACTCCTCCTTAGCTTGCAGAGCCTTGTAATCCTTTGTTGAACCTTGCATCTTTAATCCATCAACAATGCCTTTGTTGATTTCAGAAATTAGGAGAACTCAAAGTTGCCCACTGCTCCTCCGGAATCAAAACTCAAAGTTGCTTGTTCCTTATTTATGCTCGTTGCACTCTCAACACACCAAATTTCATCAGGCAACTCAATTTTCCTTCTCCATGAACTCAGGACTTTCATCGAACACTTGGTGGGCAATCGAACTGAAGGGTTCCTTTGTAGGAATCAGCTTGTCACTTACTGACTTAGAAATTCCTCAAGCGAACCATACCTAACAGTCATCGAGTACTCTCCTCCCGGATCGATAACTCATCGAAATCATTTAGCACCAGTTGAACATTCCCAGATTCACAAATGAGTGGCAGATTTCGATTTCGATAGATAGAACAGTTACCTGCCATGATGTTTCGTGGTTGGATTTACAAATGAGTTCAACATCGTCTTCAATTGAGCCCAATAGTGACGTAGGAAGCGGGACAAGGCGATGGCTCCTTCGAGCCCGACCGAGAGGGGGAAAGCGAGAGATTGGGAGGGGCGGAGGAAGGTCCAGGTGGAGAGGATGGCAAGCACGGCGTCCCGGGGAGAGGGATTTCCGCCGGTGAGGGCGTCCCAGATGCAGGAGACGGAGGGGAGAAAGAGCCTCCGAGATGAGAGGGAAATGGATCGGATTTGGTGATATTGGTGGGTTGCCGGAATTGAGACTGAGATTGGGAATGGGGATTTCAGAGTGCAGGGCGGCTTGACCAAGCATGACCTGCAAATTAGGGTTCCCGTGCTCATGTTGTTTGTCTGCAACATGGCCATTGGAATGAAGGAGCCAGCAACGGGATGAGAGGTCTAATTCGGCTAATTTTTTTTTAAATGGTCTAGCACACCTAATAAAAAAAAGTAAGGGGCTAACTACTTAATCAAATGTGCAAAAGGGTTCAAAACACCAAATTCCCTAAAAAAATACTCATGCAAATTTTTTTTTAAAAAAAATTAAGTAAGAATTTGAGATCAGATATATCTAAATTTAGATGGTCGCCAAGTCAAGAGACGTACAACCGTCAAAACATGCAATAAAAAACAACTAGTTTGTCATTGTCAAATTTCTAGACTTTGACTCTTAAATTCATATATTCAATTTAGCAAATTATTTATTTTAGTGCTTGGTTTATGTTTTATTTTTGCGGTTTGTAGTTGGTTTTGAGTGGGTTTTGAATCAACTAGTTTGTCAAGCTCCTGTTATCTCCAAGGTAATTATGCTTCTTTTTCAATCTATTCTCTTTCTAATTTAGTAATTTATATTTGGCCTTATGTTATCGTATGTGGTGATAAGGCAAGGTACCTTCCTATATAGTTGGTTAATGGTTAATGAATATGAATTGTTGATTCATATCTTCAGCAACACTTGTTTCCTTTAAATCTTGTATCTAACAACAAATTGATCTTGGTTAGTGCTAAAAGCTAAGGGACTTATTTTGCTAAGGTTCCAATTGATTTCCTTCATGTATTCGAGTGAGAGCTTAGTAAACTAAAACTAATTACTCTTAGTGTGCTTTTCATTTTCTTTTTTCAAACAAGGCTAGATGTGTTTTTGCAAGTACATCTTTTTTTTTATTAGGTAGGCCTGACCTTCGAATTTGTAATAAATACATTGGTAGCTAAATACATCATTCTAATTTGTAATAAAGTGAGGTATCTTTCATTGGTAGCTAAATACATCATTCTAATTTGTAATAAAGCGAGGTATCTTTCATTGGTAGCTAAATACATCATTCTAATTTGTAATAAAGGAGTATTGTTTAGTGGTGGCAATTTTTTCTTCTCTTAATTACCCAATTCCCTTTAGTAAGTGATCCCCTATCAAATACAAAAGTGTAAATGATCGGTTTGGGAAAAAAGTCAATGACCATGATAAGTTGAAGTTGCTGCTAGAATATGGAAAGAGATCCCTTGAATTATAGTGACATGAATTGGAAAAGTGTGAAAGTGGAGAGAGAGAAAGAGAGAGAGAGGCTACATGAGGAAATTGAAAATGTAAACCTTTTAAAGTGACTTGACTAGCATTAGGGCTCTTTTGGTTGGCAATCTAAAAACCCAGGAAGTTCTACTTCCCAGGAAGTAGGAGAAATTCCTGTGTTTGGTTGGTATTTTTGAAATTAGAAAACACCGGAATTCAACTTCCCGGGAAGTTGAATTCCCCCAAAATGGAGGAAGTTCACTTACCTAGTCCCCCCTAGGTAAGTTCAATTCCCCCATTTTTAACTTGGAAAATTCCATTTCCTTCATTTAGTCTCCCTGAATAAAAAATCAACCAAACATATTTTTAGAATTCCCGTCAATTGGATTTCCCGGGAATTCAATTCCCATGAAGTAACTTCCCGGGAATTTCAATTCCCACACTGAACCAAACGAATTAGTTTTCTAGGGAGTGTATGTTTTACAAAATTATCAATTAGCCCGATGCTTGATGGTCTCTTATTCAATTTATTTTTTTGAATGAAAATACTACATAAATTAACCAAATATTTATTTTTTAAATTTGATGAAATGAGAAATGATGAGATTATAGAAGTTCACATGAGTCATTGTTAAAATTTGATAGGATGGAATACATGTTATGCACAGATAATATTTAATCTTATATCAAATATTATTGTTTTATATAGGAAAGACATGACAATTAATGAGGTTGTAATAGGCAACTTTTTTTTGTTGAAATTGGAACCGTGTTTGACAAGGCAAACCATCTCGGTTTTTAGATTATAATTGGATTAAAATAATAAATCAATATATGAAGATTCTTGATGGATTTAAATAGTTTCTTAGGTTTCGAACTCTTTTTTCTTTTCACAACTAATGTCATGTACTCTAAATTAAATGCACACATTTTGCTCTAGATCTCATCTCTAATGCTCCACATGTGCACAAAAGGAAGAAAGACGCGCATTTGGGAGACCAAGGAGGCTCGATGACTATCGAAGCTTAACCGCGTATATGATTTTGTTATACGGTTGAATATAAGATTTGTGTTATATGAATTCATTGCACAAAACTATGCTAGATTTCATCTCCAATGCTCCACATATGCACAAAAGTACAAAAGGCATGCGTTTGGGAGACCAAGGAGGGTCGATGACGATCAAAGTTATACCGCGTATTTGATTTTGTCATAGGGTTAAATATAAGATTTATGTCATCGGAATTCATTGCATGCATGCTTGTTGATGTCAATTACTATAATGAGGGGTTGGGGGAGATGTTTAGGTTGGTTGTGATTTATTTTTTTTCCGAAAATTTCGCATGGTACCTTTGAGGTATAGCGTTTTTCATGGGGTGTAGAAGACTTTTACCAATTTTTCACCTGGTACCCTTGAGGTTTTGAGTAAATTTGCCTTGTGCCTCTACACTGTGAATTTTGACGGTAGTTCTTTGCTCCATGAGTTTTTGTGATTAAAAAAAGAAAATAAAACAAACATTATTGAAAGAACAAAGGTCAATAGAGAGGAAGGCAAAAGCGATACGAAGGAAGAAAAAGAGAGGAAGGTCGACAAAGGAAGGGTGGTGTGGGACGAACGTCGTTGGCATTTTTGCCCTTTGCCAAATAGTAATAATATCCAAACTTAAACACAAAACCAATAGATTAGGCAATTAATCACTTGATAAACCAAATAACTACTAGTATAGCGATGAAGTCCGGTGTCGAATCCGCAGGGAGAAGCGATTTCCTATTCAATTACTCTAAGCAAAGATCCTTAAGACTAAGCAATGATTTGTAACAAGTAACAAAGATGTAAAAGTAACCAGATTTATGATCGCAAAGTAAATCTACTACAACACGCCATGTAGGACGCTATAAGTGTGTGACTTATGATAACTTTCTAATAATTATGATAATATATTATTTTAATAACTTTTACTAGAATTTTTTTATAGAATCAACTACAACCCGCCATGTAGGATGCTATGCATCGTTTTAGTATATGTATACATAGATAGATTAAGCTTTTTGGAAGTAATGGAAGATTCCATTTATGTATAACATGAAGGATTGAAGGGGTTCACAGAGCATTTTTACCAACATCTTGCCTTGACTTCTTTTGGTTGTCTTCAATTTATTATCTTTCATTATAATGAGTTGAATTCTTTCTTTAAATGATAAAGATCTTAAATTCTTGTCTTGAATAATTATATATGTCTTCCATAATGCCTTTTTTTTAATTGATCTTCAAAGGGATTCTTATAAGTGATGATGAGCTATACAACCGTACATAATTGGAGTCACTCACTAATACAATGTGTGTGTGTGTCATATTTACACGGCTCTTAACATGTCTCATGCTAACAAATCAAAATCGTTGATTGAATGAAATAAGTGGCCGAGATTAATATGCAATTTAACCTTTTTTTAATAACAAAACGTTGGGTCCCACCACTAATTCTGCTTTACTTGTGGGCGAATGGTCCACAAATTTCACTGTACTACCCATAGTAAACTTCTTCTCGTTGTACCAAAATAGAGGTATGATTTAAACGACCAGATACAACATCACATTTGACACCGGAGCGTGGGTTGAAATGTGAGTGCACTATGCATGGGTTGATTTGGGTTTGGGTGGGATTTGTGTGGCCCGTTTTTTTTTTAATCTGTAATATTGTATTATTTAAAGGTAGTTTTAGTGTATTTGGTCATATTACAGTATTATTCGGTTACTTATGTCATGTTAACAAACAAGTAAAAGTTATTCGATGGTGTCACTAGATTATTCGATCGTATCGATGTATGATGTGATGGTATCAATGGATTATTCATTGATATCACCAATATCACCGAATTTCCATTATTACTTTATTCTAATCGGTCAACACCCTGAAAACGCTATGAACTTTTAACCAAAAAAAATCGATGGTATCACTTGATTATTCGATGGTGTTATATTATTATTCGATTACTTATATCATTTTAACAAATAACTAAAAATTATTCGATGGTATCGCTGGATTATTTGATGGTATCGCTTGATTATTCGATGGTATTGCTTGATTATTCAATGGTATCTATGCATTGTTCATTCATATGACCGCAAACATTAAAAAAATCCCCATCTCATGAAGCAAAAATTTGATTTATACATATGAATAATTTGGCTTTTCCCCCGAATATCTCTTAAATCCCATGAAAACACACAAAATTGACCATTCATCTCTAACACAATTTGGGTCTCAATCCTCCCTAATTCATTCAATCAACATAAAACTTGAGCCCTTACCCCAAATTTGTTGACTACCCCTAACCCCACACATCCAAAATTCACATCCCTCGCCAAAAACAGTCAAACAACTTACCTATTGTTGGAGGGCACTGACGTGGTGGTGGCGCTCGCTCATGCTCGTCGTCGGAGTCATCCGTTTGTGGTCATCGGTCCAATTCCCCTTCGAAATCGCTGCCCTCTCCTCCAAAAGGGTTGGAGACGCAGATGCCAGAGAGTCGTCCCCTCATCCAACTGCTTCAAATTGCCGTCTGGGTGAGCTTTAGTGGTGCAGGTGAATGCTTTGGTCGCCCTCTGCCTTCGGCTGTTGGAAGTAGCCTCGTCACCGCCGTCGTTGGAGTGACAATTGTGTGTATAGGCTCGGCCCTATTCTTTGCCCTATCGCCTTGGTCCGACCATCTCTCTTTCTCTCTGCGGAAAAGTGTCGAGTGTTGGGTAGGGATGGGCTTGGGTGGATACACGTGCTGCTATAGGGGTGAGAGTGTGTTTTTTCCCTTTTAGTTTTCAATTAATCTAAATAATCGAATAATCTCAACCTTTCGTTTTCACTAAATCAATGGCTAAGATTTGTTAACATGATACATGTTAAGGGGTATGTACACCGGAACTAACCCCCCGACTCTCTCTCTCTCTCTCTCTCTCTATATATATATATATATATATATATATTTATATTTATATATGTATGTATATATATGTGTGTGTGTGTATTTATATATCATGAAGAGTTTTAAAAAATCAATTTTGATGAGTCTAACCTACTTACATGTGATGTAGCTACAAGTTTTGTTATGAGAAACCATAAGGGCATGGGGATTGAGTGCAACAGTACTATTCAATGTGGCACATACTCAGTGGAGGTTGCAGAGGCTACAACACTTGGATGCGATATTTCATGGGCAAAAGGGCTGGTATTTGCAATAACTATCTTAAAGGGAGACAAGATACTTGTCATTACTAGCATATGGGGTTAGTAGAGATGTATGCAGGAGATCCAGATGTTGGTTTTTGACTTTCTTTTTCTTATTCAATCTTGCGAAGCGGTGCAAATTGTCCACATCTTCCATGAGGTCAACACTATTGTGAATAGAATTGCTCGCCTTCTATACTCGACCGATCTTCATGTCATTGTCTCCGACCCATAACTCTATATTCTCATTCATAAAGATGCACTTAAATATCATCTGACAGGCAACCATATCCAAATTCTTACTCCATAAGTACCTTGTCAAAAAATAAAGGGCTATTGGCAGAACTAGCATACTCTATTAGATTTTATTTTATTTTTTGCAAAAATGTATGGCTTTCCCCAAATTGCAACTATGTCATGGGGGCTATTTTTGCAAATACAAAAGCTGACTAGTATAGCCGGTAGGAGGTCTGCAGGTGAGAGAGAAAGCCTATAAAAATTAAAAATAAATGGGACACCCCTAAGAGAGAGAGAGAGAGAGAGAGAGAGAGAGGGATTTGGGGATGCAGGGATGTGATAGGGGGTTTCCTAAAGCCTCCAAGCATATAAAAAGGATGGGGGGAGGGTAGGACATTTTCATCTTCAACCTAAAAAAGCTCAAAAATCACAAAGGGAAATGAGTGCCACCATGGAAGAGGAGTCGTCGTTCTCAAAGTCCAGTTGCAAAAAACATGTCACCCTGATTCAGTGTCGTTGTCACTCAACACAATCCCCCGTGTCACTTAGGTTTCTAGAAACCTTTCTTCACATATGCAATGGGTAAGTGTAGTTCCCGTATTCGTCCTCATCTTTGGCGAAAACTAAAACCCCAACACGTGGTATCCATCAGCAGGAGATGGAACCCTTGGAAGAAGAAGGCAAAGTGGCAAAGGAGAATAACAAGGTTTGATTTATGCGACTCTTTCTTTGATTTTTTCCGTATTCTTCTCATATCTCATAGTTTGCCCCCCTCCCCCCCGCGTCAAATCTGAGAATTTTTTTCGTCTCCAATTCTTCTCAAATATAAGGATTTTTTTTAGGATTGGAGCCCACGAAAGAAGAAGATAAAGTGGCAAAGGGGAAGAATAATGTTTGATTTCTGCGATTTTTTCTTTGATTTTTTACATATTCTTATCAGATCTCATAGTTTGTTCCCTCGTTTCACATTTTCAGGTGGCAAAGGTTTGGTCTACGTTACTCTTATATACAGTTGCCACAATGGAAGAGGAGCCGTCATTCTTAAGTTCCAGTTGCAGAACACATTCATTGCCGTTGTCACTCAACACAATCCACCGTGTCCCTTACATTTCTGGGAAACCTTTCTTCGTATACATAATAGGTAAGTATAGTTCCTATAGTCATACTCATCTATGGTGAATACTACAATCCTAAGGCGTGAAGCTCATCCCTCGTTTCATTTCTAGGTGGCAAAGGCTTGGTGTAATAAACTGATAGAGCATAATTAGTATTGCATAATTGATTACAATTAGCATAGTTTAGTTGTGAATATTGCATATTTTAGTTACAATTGCATGTTTACCCGTGGTGTTGGAAGAGTCGGAATCTATGCAATTTTAAGGTTAATTTCAGGTGAATGTGGATCCGACAAGGAATGAGGAGACTCTTGGATGAAGGAAGATTCAAGTTGAGGAAGAAAAGTGAAGAGCACGGGAGTGGAGTCAAATTTCGAGAACCTAAGTAAAGAACAAGTCAGCAGAAGTTGTCGTCAGACAAGCTGAACTTGTTTCGCACTTTCTGGAGGCCTCGGTGGTCCGATTGACTATTATAACCATGCGTTGGAAAACTCTCTTCGAAATCTACAACTTTTGTGTTGACATCGAGACCAAATTCAAAACAGAAAAATTGTTGTGAACAGTATGGCCGCTCCGCGGCCAAGCTAGCAGCCCCGCGGCCCGAACCTCTGACGAGTGACTTCGCAATCGCCTGGCCGCCCCGCGGCCGGGGTTGGCTGCCCCGCGGCCCTCGCAGAAACGCACCGTTCAAAATCGGACTTTAGTTAGGGTTTTTAGTTTATTTCTTGGTCGACTTGTTAGAGGCTTTAAAAGACAATTTTAGGTTATTCATTTATTCACCTTATGCACTTTATCCAATTGTTGAGAGCGCCGTTGAGAATGAGCAACTAAACTCTCAAGGTTTCGCCTACAGTTTGGATCTTTGATTGTTGAATTGTGAGTTTCTTAATCTAGTTCTTATTCTTATTCCAATGTTTTGACTTCTTTGCGCTTAATTCCTTAAATGTGTTTTCTCTGGCCTAATCAACTAGTTAGAGTAGATTCATTCAATTGCTAGGGTTTTATAGATTCCTCGTAGCGAACCTTAACCCAAGTGCCAATCATATCCCTTTAGGACTCGTAGGACTAATTGGATGTATAGGAAGTTGAATATATGTTAAATATCGACTCGTAGCTTGATATTGCATGTACCTTGGTTAATTCATATTATTAATGCTATCTCTAGGTTAAATCTTAACTGTGTTAGGGTTATTTAGAGATAAGGGTTGCTATGACTCGTAGGACTAGTAATTTACCTAAGATCTGGACAAGGACATTGATAGGAAAAGAAGGGAACTAGAGGCTGAAACAAGGATCGAATTCATCAATCGAAGTGATAAATTGTAGGTGAACCTAATTCTCTCCATTGCATTCTACAACCCAATTTACATTGTTTGCTTGCTTCTGCTTTGATAAAAGGCGGATCTTTTCCTCACCAAAAACCCCATATTCTCTCTTAGCGATTAGATTTGCACTTGAATTGAGTAGATTTCCATGTGGATCGACCTCTTGCTTACACACTATACTAGTTGTGAGTTTGAGTATTCTTTGGCAAGAACAACGACATGTTTTCCTCTTGTAAAATTTGGTGCCGTTGCCGGGGAAATCTTATTAAATTCTTGTGTTGTTTAATCGCTAACCTTAGTGTGGACCACATACATGGTCTGCACTCTTGCTACTAACATATGTTGAATGTGAGGTTATTGCAGTTACATGGAGAGAGTTTTCATCAATACTTCATCAGACTGAAGGAGTACATTAACGATCTTTGTTCATGGGGTTATCAAGCTAGTACAAGGGAAGTGCTTCTATGCATCTTTGATGGTATGACCGCTGAAACACGGAGCCTTGTTGAGCAAATGAGTGATGGAGGTCTATTAGATATGGGACTCTTAGAGATGTGGGATTTTTTCTGCTACATGAATTATCAATTTGCGCAGAATGAGTCACTTCCTCCTGTATCTCAAATCGTTGAGACCTTTGTTGCACCTCTTGAGGTCATTTTGGAAAATCCCACTGTGAAGATATAAAACAATCCATCCGACGAGATAATCCCTAGCTCGCCCATTGATGAATCAGATCTAGATCCTATTGCTAAGGCTACAGAGCGAGTAAAAGTTACCTTCTGCACTGGAGAGAATATTGATGAATACTTTGATCCATTTGACTACTACTTTGAAAAGCCACCAATAGAATTGAAATGGTGGTATTATATACCCTCTGTGGGTAGTCAAGCTCAGGCATACGATAAGTTGAAAAAACTCTTACATTCTTTATTATTTCGTTTCAATTTATTTGTATGTAGTGCATGCTTGTTTGGTAGTTGTGCACAAGAGTTTGATAGGTTACCGAGGGCTTTGACTATGTCTGATTAATTAGTGTTTTAAGCTTAAAGACACTGTCGAGCCAACGACAGTAAACAAATGCGCTGCTTGGGAGGCAACCCAAGGTAAGTTTTTTGTTTTCCTCTGTGTCTTTTATTTTATTAGATTAATTTTGGTTTTCTTCGGTTGTGAGGAAGCTAACACCGCAGAGAGAAAAGGCGTTGAAGAGCAAAATTTCGTAGGCCGCTCCGCGGCTAGGTTGTGTCCTCAGCCGCCCCGCGGCCTTTGACAAGACTGAAATGTTCCCTTTCCTCACATTCCACCACCGCAGTGAACAAGTCAGTTTTTCTTTCTTTCCTTCATATTTTTATCTTTTGTGGTCTTTTATTTCATTGAGGACAATGCCTGATTTAGGTGTGGGTGGAAGAATCGCATGGTATGATAGGATTGCATGTTGATAGAGCATAATTAGTATTGCATAATAGATTATATTTAACATAGTTTAGTTGTGAATATTGCATATTTTAGTTACAATTACATGTTTACTTGTGATGTTGGAAGAGTCGGAATCTACACGTGTTTATGATTAATTTCAAGTAAATGTGGATCCGACGAGGAATGAGGAGACTCTTGGATGAAGGAAGATTCAAATTGAGGAAGAAAAGTGAAGAACACGGGAGCGGAGTCGAATTTCGAGAACCTAAGTGAAGAACAAGTCATCAAAAGTTGTCGCCAGACAAGCTGAACTTTTTTCGCACTTTCTGGAGGCCTCGGTGGTCCGATTGACTACTATAACCATGCGTTGGAAAGCTCTCTTCGAGAAATACAATTTTCGTGTTGACATCGAGACCAAATTCGAAGATGAAAAATCGCTGTGAACAGTAAGGCCGCCCCGCGGCCAAGCTAGCCGCCCCACGGCTCGAAGCTTTGGCGAAGGATTTTGCTGATCGCTTGGCCGCCCCGGGGCCTGTGGTGGCTGCCCCGCGGCCTTCGCAGAAACGCCACTTCAGAACTGGACTTTAATTAGGGTTTTTAATTATATTCTTGCACTACTAAGAAAGCAGGAAATAGCTACGGATTTTTAGCCACGAATGTCAGGCGACGCTATTTTCGTCGCCAATAGCAATGACATTGGCGACGATTATTTTTTACCGTGGCAAATTTCATGGCGGGTGTTCACCCAAGAATGCCACATCATCAACTTCGTTGCTAACAACAACGAATACACTGTCCGTGGCTGGGTTCGTGGCTGAAAAACCGGATGATAATGGTAATTAGCCATGACATTAGCTACGAATGCATATTTCGTGGCTGTATTTGATGCTGAATTGGCAACAACATCAACTTCGTGGCTAAATCCGTGGCTATTCAGCTTCAGAATTCCGACGATGGAATGGACACGAGGTGAGTGGGCTTGGATCGGTTTTTATCGGTTTTTGTAGCCGGGTCGGACATGGGGTTAGTGGACTTGAATCGTAGCTGAATCCGTGGCAAACAAAGAAGAACAAATGTTATGGGCTCGGCATGGATCAAAAGCCCATTAGATATGATCGGCCCAATTACTTTATTAGCCCGTCAAATGAAATGTGGATTTAGCAACGTAACTGTTCGTGGCTAAATCCGTTGCTATTACGGATGAGATCGAATTAAATGCGCATTGTACTTTACCTGCCATTTAGTAGTTGGGTGCATTAATTGGGCCGGTCTGCCTGCCACTTGTTTGTCTTCTAGCTTGGGTAAACATTGCCATTTGCAATGGATAGCAGAAATTTACCTCTCCACCAAGCTCACTCTCTGTTTGTACGAGGTAAATTTCATGACCCTTCTCTCTGTTTGTACGAGGTAAATTTCATGACCCTTTAATTTCTTAACTACTTACATATATATTATACTGTGTATTTTAGTTAGTGCACTTAATTTAAAGAGTATGTATTGATTATAAATATAATGAGAGTTGGGATCTCCAAAAAAAATGAGAGTTGGGATCTCAAAAAAAAAAAAGATCTATAAGGAAATGGGTTTTCACATGAGTTTTAATTGGAATTAAGAATTTCTAATGAAATGTGCTATATATACAAATTTTATTCAATGCATGTTATATATATGTACGCAAATATAATTTGAAAGTGTGGGTTTGTAATATTTAAAAATTGGTTGTATGTGACATTAATTTGTAATATGTGTTTTCTATATATATACAGATTGATTGAATTTAATTGATAAAATGGATGATCGTACATGGATGTATGACATGTACTTGTCCGATCGTGGAGGATTAAAGCCTGAATACTTCGCAGGGGTGGATAAGTTTATAGATTTTGCTTGTCGTCAAGAGTTATACGTCGATGAAGGTAAGATAAAGTGTCCATGTAGGGAATGTGTGAATTGCAAATTCAAGAAAGTAGATACTGTGAAGAACCATTTATATCATCGCGGGTTTATGGTCGGTTATTATCGTTGGACAGCACATGGTGAAACTATTTCACCTCCATATAATGAGCCGATGGTAGGGGGCAACCAATGGGCTATGTATGATCAGTTAAGGGCAGAACAGAGGATGGTATTTGACGTTGCGGGGCCAAGCTTTGTTCCTCCGTCATGGTTTAGCCCGTATATTAATGTCGACGATGTTCCGAATAATGGGGATGATGTTCAATTCCAACCAGCTGAAGTTACTGAGGTCGATGAAATGAGGGAAGACCCGGTAGCAACCGAGGAGGCTAATCTGTTATCCACGCAATTTGCAGATGTGCTGAGAGCAGCTGATGAACCTGTGTTCTCTGGGTGTACTACACACACATAGTTGTCTTTTGTGAGCCGACTTATGAGCTTGAAGTGTGAATATAATTTTCCTCAAAGTCTGTTAAATGGTTTCGTGCAATTGTACGATGAAGTGCTACCTGATGACCACAAGATTCCCACCAGTTACTATGAAACTGAGAAGATAGTTCGAAATTTGGGGCTACCGGTGGAAAGAATAGCAATGTGTCCCAACGGATGTATGTTGTATTGGAAGAGTGATGCGAATGAAGAATCATGTAAGTGTTGTGGTCAGGCAAGATATGTTGTTGGTGCTACAGGGAAGCGTCGTGAACGGAAGGTTTTATTCTACTTGCCTTTAACTCCGAGGCTACAGAGACTATATGCTTCCGAGGTGACATCCAGCCATATGACTTGGCATGCAGATCATGTAACAGAGGAGGGAATGATGTCTCATCCTTCAGATGGAGCAGCATGGAAGAGGTTAGACACAAAGCATCCTGATTTTGCCTACGAGCCTCGTAATATTCGTTTGGGCTTATGCACGGATGGTTTTGCTACATTTAACAAATCTGGTCATAGTTATTCATGTTGGCCCGTGATTCTCACTCCTTACAATCTTCCACCCCATTTGTGTATGAGAACCGAGCACATGTTTCTGTCGTTGATAGTGCCAGGTTCTCGAAACCCAAAGAAGTTGATTGACATTTGCCTCCAACCTCTTATTGATGAGTTGATGCAGTTGTGGAATGTTGGTATCGTAACCTATGATGCCTCGAGGAGAGATAACTTTGTTATGCGTGCGGCTTTACTTTGGACCATCAGTGATTTCCCTGCATATGCTATGTTGTCCGGATGGAGCACTGCTGGTCAGTTGGTTTGTCCGATTTGTATGGAAGCAGGATCTGATGCTTTTCGCCTTCAACATGGACGGAAGGCTTGTTGGTTCGATTGTCATCGGAAATTCTTAGATCTTTCTCATCCCTTCCGTAGAAACAAGAAGGACTTCTACAAAGGGCATGTGGAAACAGCATTGCCACCTCCATTGCTATCAGGGGAGCAGATTTGGGAGCGAGTCCGTGATTTGCCAACAGTCATGGAGGATCCTTCCTTACAGTGTGCTGAGTATGGGATTTCCCATAAGTGGACAAAACAAAGCATTTTTTGGAGACTTCCATATTGGAAGGACCTTCTAATCCGACACAATCTCGATGTTATGCACATTGAGAAAAATGTGTTTGACAATGTTTTCAACACTGTCATGGATATCCCTGTTGAACAAAAATGCGCAAATAATTGTAAAATATATTTTATTTAATTTTTTTATAATTTGAGTTCGACCCCTTTTGGTTATCCTCTTGATTCGAAGTCGTATCGACACCAAGACTTAAGTGGTTTTGGTGATTTGGGGTGCACCCGAATTTTAACGGGTTGCCTACGTATCTCTTGGAAGAGAATCAAGCCTTACGTAGTTCAGAGTATTTGAATTGATTTAATTTTTGGGTTCTGGTGATTGAACCCGACGAGCTTGAGCTTTTTGGCGGGTGTCCTACGTACCCGTTTGGAACGGGATCAAATCACCCATAGTTTTTTTTAGAACAAATGATTTAATTTGGTTGGACTTTAACCTCGTAATCATTGAAAAGTGAATTTAGAGGTTGACGACTGTACCCGATATATTTATTTGGATTTAATATCGAGTTACCTACGTAGCCCATAAGAGGCGTCAAGTCTTTACGTAGTTCTTTTTAGAACTGTTTGAATTTGAGGAAATTTGTTTTAGGCTTCTGACTCCATTTTACTTAAAAGTCAATTTTGAGAACGATCCACTAGAATAAATTGGCAACGAAATTTTACGAGTTGAACTTTATGATTTTGTTAAACTCAATTTCTAATTTATGTCAATTATAATTTTTATACCTTTGTGGGTCAATTCCGTAATTAAACTTATTTCCTCAAAAAACTTGAGCCGAGTGAGTGCTGTGTACATATATATCATTTGCCAATTTTCTCTTCTAAAACCGAAGAGCCTATCCGAGGCTTGAAATTGGGCCTTGGCTTCAACTTTAATTAGAACTCCAATCTACCCATTGTTTATACGCCGTATTATTTTCTTTTGCTGAGCCCAATTTTTCTATTTGTTAATTCAACCCATCTTTTTCGTTTAGCTAGTAACGAGTGATGAACTAGCAGCCTCCATTTCCACTTTTTTTCTCTGTGCATTCAACAGCATCAACGAGAGAAGCCAGACCGATTGCTATTGTGTAAAGCGCTCGATTCTGGAGGAAAAGCAAATTGCCGGTGTTTAATGTCGGTGGAATCGACAATCAAAGGACCTAGAAGCGAGGATGGACAATGTCGAACATGCTTTGGGCTCGTTCTTGAAGGTATCCACTTTTCCCTCTTTTTCCTTAATACAGGTTTTATACCGATCCGTGTTTACCCCAAATCTCAAACCTTCAGTCCTCTCAATTTGCTAGGATTTGCTACTGATTTGGGTTTGGGGGAAATTAGGGCTGAATTTGTCGATTTGCAATTTGGGGATTCTTTTGTTTGCGAATTCCCCTCTAATTTCATGCTCAATCTAATCTTTAAGCAGGCCTCGGTCTAAATTTCAGCTTCTCCTACAAACCCCCTTTGACTTAGCGTTTAATCTTTACGCTCAACTAATTTTGCTTTCAAATTGCGGTTTTAGGGCTTTTAATTTGTGCAATTTGGGGCCTTTTCAGTTTCGACATTTGAGAGAGGACAGGAAGAGCGCAGAGCGTCTAGCAGCTGAAGACGAACGAGCTTTTGCAAACACAGGTTTTGTTTTCACCCTTCCCTTTGCAATTCGCCCTTTTATTTAATCCGATTTGGGTCGAGTTTGTCGATTTTTAACTCGGGATTTCTTCGCTTGAAGGCCTGTGGACTTAGATGGACGAAAGAGGAATCGAATTCAGGGCACAAGGGTTGAAAAGGACAATGGAGCAAGTCGAAGACAGTCACTATACTTTGGCTTCTTGGCTTGAGTATGCCTCTACTTCTCTTTACTGAATTGAAATTTCAATTTGTGGTAGATATAGGCTGATTTTGATTTAGGGATTTTAATTTAGGTTTAGTTGCAATTTGATAGCAACTAGTGAGGATTTAGGGTTTGCTTGCTTTAACTTTGCCGTTTAGTGCAATTATTTTGCCCCTTTTGATGAATTTTAGGGCTGCATATGATATGCTTTGTTTGGGACAGCCAAGAGAAAGACTTTCCTGCTCAATTTGTTTTTACAGGCATTAAACTGATATGATTTGTCCAGTTTTTGCTGTTCTCTTTCTCTAGATAACTTGCTCTCTTTCTTTGATTTCAATTTCACCATTCCGTCAGGCTGCAGTGAAATTGCTTTCCTTTGTTTGTTTGAACTTGTTTGCAATTTGTTGCAATTTGAAAACTGAACCAGTTGACCAATTTAGGACTAATCTAGCAGCCTTTCACTCAAACTTTGACGCTGATTTTGCCTCCCTAGAGGCTGATTCTAGTTTGATGAATTTGCTTTGTGCACAATTGAATTTACAGAAAATCTGTCTGTCACTGCAGTAGAGTTGGCTTGCTTGAATTTGCTTGCAATTTGTGTGCTTGCATTAGTTGGGTAGCTTAGGAAAATCCAGCAGTAGTTCGCCCTTTTTTAGGGCTATTTGATGATTCCGAAACCCAGGCCACAAGCGAAAGCCTGCAAGGTTTGCTAGGGCCTAAGCCACAAGCGAAAGCTTGAGGGTTTGCAAGGGCGGGGTTTCGAGAATCGCTAAGAATCCCCACGCATGGAGAGAGAACTACCTTGTTGTCTCTCTTCTTCTTCTTTCTTTTTTCTTCAGACATATTGGTGTGTCTGCAGTTTTTTTTTCCTTTGCTCTGCCGTCTGTGTGTTTTTTTCTGGCGTCTCTCCTTTTTTTTTTTCTTTTCAACTGACCTAGGCCTTGTTTTATAGGGGAAAAGATATCTTTTTACCTTCCTTTAAGATAATACAGAATATCTTTTTTTTTTGCTGATCCCATATCTTTTATTTCCTTTCAACAACTTTTTTTAATATATATTTTAAAAGATATCGATAACCCCCTTTTTTTGGAGAGCTATTTGTGTATCTATTTTGCTGAATTCTTTTTCTTTTTTTCTTTTTTTTTTCAACAATATTTTATAGTGCATCCTTTACAGACGTTCTAACTTGTTGAATGTACTCATGGGCTGGGCCCCTTTTTTTTAATGCCCATATCACTCATGTAAATGAGCCTATATAAATTTGTCTCCTTGTGTGTATTTAATTTGTACGTAATCAGAATTGGTTAATTTTCTTGCAGTTAAACAATCCGCTTATGGCAATTCAAACAAGGAAGGTCTAGTCATCTACGGACTTTTGAGCTCGGCAAGGCCCTGGGCTCTATGATCGATCTTGTTGGGTGGTGTACTTGATGGAGTGTGACTATATCTCACACATTTTACAACTGCAGTTGAATACACCATTTTACAAATTTGTAGTATGATATATTGGATATGTAATACACCCCACATACTTTACTTATATTCAAATGTCCACCGGCTTGTATCTGTGTTCAATATATAAAGTCTTTCATCAACGCCTTCAAAAATAATTTCATGAGCGTATTTGACGACTTCGAATTAAACACGAAATTTTTCCACCAAACAGATGCCCCCGAACTTTGAATTTGTGAGAAGCTTGTCGAACAGATTCAAAGTTCGCTCTCAAACTCTTGTCCTCATTTTATTAAGCATTTGAGAAGGAACAACAAGGAGCTCACATATAGGGCACTTTACCATGACCAAGTGTGATCTTCGCACAATGACCAACGCAGTTTTGATAATCATTGGCCAACCTCGAGACAGTGCACTTGCATTCCCATTGAAAAGGGAAAATTGGTGTTGTTTTTGTTTTTGGGGCTGCATCTAGCGTTCTTGACTAGCTAGATTGCCTACGTACCCTCTTCCTGAGGGATCAAGCCGTTCGTAGTTCATTTGAGCACCCTTTTCTTCACATATTCGACAGGGTGCTTCGGTTTCGGACTAACTTCAAGTCCTTTCTTTCTCGTTCATTGAACTGGGATTTTTTTTCATTTTTTTTATTATTTTTTTTACCGCATCACTCAAATCATCTGGGCCCACCTTCTAGGAAGGGTTTCCCAAATGCTTTGACTATCATCTACGAACCCAGAGTTTTTTTTTACGCGAATGAATTTGACATATTTTGGTTGTCAAACGTCCTACGTACTCCTTGTTGGAGATCAAGTCATGACGTAGTTCTGGGCACTTTCACTCTCGAGGCTTCACGTGAAATATTTCTTCATGAATTTTCCATTCACGCAGGAGTATACCACTTCACCTTCGACATTTGAGAGTTCATATGCCCCTTTAGGGAAAACTTTGGTCACCACATAAGGACCTTCCCATTTTGCTTCAAACTTTCCTTGGGATTTTCGGTTGATCACAATTGGTCGCTTAATGGTAAGGACCAGGTCACCAACAATAAATGAGCGAAATTTGACCCGTTTATTGAATGCCCCAGCCACTTGGGCTTGGTAGATTTCCAGTTTTTGTTGTGTTGCTAGCCGATGCTCATCCAATGCTTCGAGCTCGGCCAGACGGATCTTGACATTCTCTTCCGGGTCGGTGAGCTGAACTGCAACTCTGAGAGATGGCAACTGAATTTCTAAGGGTAAAACAGCTTCAGACCCAAAGACCAGGTTGTAAGGCGTACAATCAGTCGATGTGCGTGTTGTTGTCCGATAAGCCCATAGTGCCTCCGGTAGCCGTTCATGCCAATCTCTTTTGGATTTTGACACCATCTTCTTTAGGATCTTGCATAGCACTTTATTAAATGCCTCAGCTTGACTATTTGATGACGGGTTATAGCTCGATGAGAAGCTATGCTTAAACCCAAACTTCTCGCTCAACTTCACCAACATCTGATTTTTAAAGTAGAGAGCGTTATCTGAGATGATTTTTGAAGGAACTTGACAAGAGGAAAACCTGTCGTTGTTCTTGCCAAAGAATACTCAAACTCACAACTAGTATAGTGTGTAAGCAAGAGATTGATCCACAGGGAAATCTATTCAATTCGAGTGTCAATTCTAATCGCTAATAGAGATTATGGGGGTTTTTGGTGTGTAAAAGGTCCGCCTTTTATCAAAGCGGAAGTAAGCAAACAAAGTAAATAGATTGTAGAATGCAGTTGAGAGAAATAGGTTCACCTATAATTTATCACTTCGATTGATGAATTCGATCCTTGTTTCAGCCTCTAGTTCTTGTCTTTTCCTATCAATGTCCCTGTCCAGATCTTAGGTAAATTACTAGTCCTACGAGTCCTAGCAACCCTTATCTCTAAATAACCCTAACACGATTAAGATTCAACCTAGAGATAGCATTAAGATTATGAATTAACCAAGGTACACATAATATCAAGCTACGAGTCGATATTCAACATGTATTCAACTTCCTACACATCCAATTAGTCCTACGAGTCCTAAAGGGATATGATTGCCACTTGGGTTAAGGTTCGCTACGAGGAATCTGCAAAACCCTAGCAATTGAATGAATCTACTCTAACTAGTTGATCAGGCCAGAGAGAATAAAACACATTCAAGCAATTAAGCACAAAGAAGTCAAAACATTGGAATATGAATAAGAACTAGATTAAGAAACTCACAATTCGACAATCAAAGATCCAAACTGTAGGCGAAACCTCGAGAGTTTAGTTGCTCATGCTCAACGGTGCTCTCAACAATGGAATAAAGTGCATAAGGTAAGTGGTAGAATAAACTAGAAAAGTCTTATAAAAGCCTCCAAGAGTCGGCCAATAAAATAAAACAAAAACCCTAATTAAAGTCCAATTTTGAACGACGTGTTTCTGCGAGGGCCGCGGGGCAGCCAACCCAGGCCGCGGGGCGGCCGGCGATCAGCGAAATCGCTCGTCAGAGGTTCGGGCCGCGGGTCGGCTTTTACTGTTCACAGCGATTTTTCCATTTCGAATTTGGTCTCGATGTCAACACGAAAGTTGTAGATCTCAAAGAGAGCTTTCCAACGCATGGTTATAATAGTCAATCGGACCACCGAGGCCTCCAGAAAGTGCGAAACAAGTTCAGCATGTCTGGCGACAACTTTTGATGACTTGTTATTCACTTAGGCTCTCGAAATTCGACTCCGCTCCCGTGCTCTTCACTTTTCTTCCTCAACTTGAATCTTCCTTCATCCAAGAGTCTCCTAATTCCTCGTCGGATCCACATTTACCTGAAATTAACCATAAAATTGCATAGATTCCGACTCTTCCAACACCACAGGTAAACATGTAATTGTAACTAAAATATGCACTATTCACAACTAAATGATGCTAAATGCATTCTATTATGCAACACTGAATATGCTCTATCAGAACTCCATATCGATAGATCAAGTGTGTCCTTATGAAGTTAGCGACTTCTTTAGCTCCTACTTCCTTCAATGGTATAGCTTCGGCCCATTTGGAGAATTAGTCTGTAGCAGCCAAGATATACTGGTGCCCTCGAGAGGACGATGGATTTATACACCCTACAACGTCGAGACCCCATGAATTAAATGGCCATGACAAAGTAGTCGGGTGTAACAGTTGAGGAGGCTGGTGTATGAAGTCACTGTGAATTTGACAAGCGTGGCAAGCTTTAGAAAAATCCATGGCATCCTTCACCATTGTTGTCCAATAATAGCCCAGTCGTTTGATTTGATTAGCTAACTTTGGACCGGCTTGATGCGCTCCGCATACCCCAGCGTGGGTTTCTACGAGGATATATTTTGCTTCTTCACTTGATAAGCATCTTAACAGCATTCCATCGAATGTCCTTCGATACAAAGTGTCATTCTTAAGTAGGAACCTTGACACTCGCCTTTTAACATCCACTCTCTTTTTAGCATCATCAGGAAGGACTCCATGACGAAGATACTCAATGAGCGGCTGTCGCCAGTCTGTTTCTTCCTCAACTTCATATACGGAAACGACATCCACCTCTTCGTTGGGCTCGGCTAGCTCCAGAGCTGACATAAGCAAATGTCTCTCCCCGATTGTAATCTCGATTTCTCTTTCACTTGGCAATGTCAGTGACGCGGCCAATTTAGCCAATGCATCTGCTTGGTCATTTTCGGACCTTGATATATGCACGACTTCTATCTGACGGAATTGGTGCATGAGATGCCTAGCTCTTTGATGCAAAAGAAGCAGATTTGCGTTTTTGACTTCATATTGGCCATTCAGCTGCCTGATTACTAACTGAGAGTCACCAAACACCTTTAATGGGTCAGGGTTCATCTCAAGAGCTATCTCTAGGCCAATGATGAGTGCCTCATATTCTGCCACGTTGTTTGTGTAGTTTTCTAAAAGAGAAAATGAATAAGGCACTATTCCCTCGGTTGGGGTGATGAATACTATGCCTACTCCCGCCCCTCTTCTCTTTGCAGCACCATCAAAGTATAACTGCCAAGATTTTTCTTTTATCATGAAGACTTCTTCATCTGGCAAATCATCCACTAACTCTTCATTATCGGGAGTAGGATGGGCGGCTAAGAAATCAGCTATGACTTGCCTCTTGACCGCCTTTTGGCGCACAAACTTGATGTCAAAGGGAGCTAGAAGCATAGCCCATTTAGCTAGTCTTCCTGACAACACCGTTTTGGACAAAATGTATCGCAAAGGATCAGCTCTGGAGATTAATGTGATTTGATGAGACAAGAGATAATGCCGTAGCTTTTGGATAGCAAAGATCAACGCCAGACATATCTTCTCCATGGGCGGATAATTTAGTTCTGCCCCAACCATCGTTCAACTGATGTAGTACAAGGCATTTTCCTTTCCCTCGTCATTATTTTGGGCTAACATTGCCCCTAACGACCGCTCAAGACTTGTGGTGTAAAAGACTAAGGGTTTTCCCTGAACTGGTGCCATGAGGACTGGCGGGTCAGTCAAGTATTTCTTAATGCTGTCGAGAGCATTTTGACAGGCTTGGTCCCATATGAACGGAACATCTTTCTTCATCAACCTCAGAAAGGGTTGACACCTCTCCGTCAAATTTGAAATGAAACGTCGGATGTAGGCAAGTTTGCCCTGTAGACCTCGCAACTCACGGAGATTCCTTGAGGCTGGCATTTGCACGATTGCCTTGATTTTGTCGGGGTCGATTTCTATGCCCCGCCCTCGAACAATGAAGCCAAGAAACTTGCCCGACGTTACACCAAAGGCACATTTGAGGGGATTCATTTTCAATTGATGTTTCCGCAACCTTTCGAAGATCCTCTTGAGATCATGCAAATGATCCTCTCTTTTCTTTGTTTTCACCACTAGGTCATCCACATAGCACTCAACGGTGTTATGAAGCAGATCATGAAAGATCACCGTCATGGCCCTTTGATAGGTCGCTCCCGCATTTTTCAGACCAAAAGGCATTACTGTATAGCAATACGTGCCTAGAGGTGTCCGGAAAGCTGTTAACTCTTCGTCTTCGGGATGCATTTTAATCTGATTATACCCTGAGAATCCATCCATGAAGGATAAGGCTTGAAAACCCGTAGTGGAATCAACCAATAACTCGGTTATTGGAAGAGGGAACTCATCCTTGGGACATGCTTCATTTAAGTCCCGAAAATCCACACAGATACGTAGTTGGCCGTTCTTCTTCTTGACGGGAACAATGTTTGCCAACCAGATTGGGTATTGGACCTCACGAATGAATCCAACCTCAATGAGCTTGTTGACTTCAGCTTTAATTTGCACTGTCAGCTCGGGCCGAAAACGACGTTGAGCTTGCTTTACTGGCTTTTCCTCTTCGGAGATAGATAGCTTGTGCATAGCCACCTTAAGATCCAAACCAGGCATATCTTGATATCCCTAAGCAAACACATCTCTATATTTGTTGAGAAGATGCTCGTATGATCCTCTTTCTTCTTCCGTTAGCAAAGCGCTAACGAACACGGGCTTAGGATCTTCTGTAGTCCCCAAGTTGATCTCTTGTAGTTTGTCAACCGTGGCTTGACCTCCATCTTCCATTTCTGGCGGAGCAGGTTGGACGACATTAAGAAAATCCTGAGGATCTTCACTTGGCTCACTCCTTGTATAGGTCAACACCATATTTACTTCTTCTGTTTGAGCATCCATGGGATCTCCATCTTCGTAAGTGGAGGTTTCTAGCTTCTTATTCTTCAGCTTCCACTTTCCGGTCTTCTTGGTGTTGGCCCTCTTGTTCTTAAGCATGTTAACTCTTTCAAGCCTTTCGAACACAGAAGCTCTTGGAGCACTTGTCTCAAGTCTTTCTAAGACCGAGACTCGAGGTGTATTTGTTGCGTCTTGAGAGAAAATATTTTGCTCTTGGCTTGTTAGAGTCATAGGCTCCAAGACTAAGGCCAAAAGCGTAGGCAAGTTAGTAGAAGAGATTGCCAACTTCAATTTTGGAGGAGAGCAACGGGGAGCAGATCTTTGAACATGTTTTCCAGCGGGCAAAACCCTAGGAAAGAGGGGTTTTCTCAAAGCACCTCCAAACGTGAAATTCGTAAGGCTGGGAGGTAAAGAGATTGTGGGGAGAAGAGAGAAGGTAGATATTTGTGAAGAGGTAGAAAGATGGTTACCCCCTCTAGCAAGTTTCGAAATTACTGAACCTCGTAACAGTAACCATAGTCTCAAAATTGGGGGTTTTCTGCACAGGTGGTAAGGATAAAAATTGGTAAGGCAGGAGGGTCTTGTGGGGTAGGGAAGATGATCGGATGGTTTGCTTTCAGAAAAGGAGTAGGCAAGGCAACCCCTGGGTCGAAAATCTGTCGAGAGCACTATTCACCCAACGAAATCTCAGAGAGAGAGAGAGGGGGAAACGCGAAAGAGGGAGAAGGGGGAGGAGTGGTGGTAGGAAGGGGGGAGGGAACAGTCGAGGGGGGGGGGGGACGCCGGTTGAAGAAGGTCGGAGTAGCTTGAGGACGATGGAGGTCAACGAAAGTCAAACCTTCCAATTTTGAAAAACTGGTGACCGTTGGGAGCCTAATGGCTAGTATGGAGAGAGGCAACGGCTAGCTCACGAGGTGTAACGGCTAGTTTTTCAAACATTGAAGAGCTTCTCTGTGTACCAGGGACTTCTATACCGGCTTGTCACCAATGACGGTGCCGCCGCCTGAGGCGGAGGACCTTCTAGGCGTAACAGAGAATCAGATATGGGGGAGTTTCAAAGATTATAAGGGGGGGGGGGGGAGACAAAGATGAAGGTGGGTAGGGGGAGTTAATGGCTCCAACTACCGGTTGGTGGTTCGCAATAAGTGTCGTCAATGGCAGTTCAGATTAAGGCAAAGGCGGGGAGAGGGATCAGTGAGGGGGGAAGAGGAAGGGGAAGCTTCTCCGGTGAGAAGATGTAACCGGAAAGCCGAGAGGTGGCCGGGAAGATGCTCGTCGGAGCAAGGGGGTAGGCAAGAAGGAAAACCTTCTTTGAGAGTTTCTCTCTCTAACCACCCGCTTTTTATTTTTTTTTTCCCTTCCTCTTTCCTATCCCTAGCCGCCGGCCACCGTCTCCCCTAGCCGCCGCCGACCTGAACCCTCTCAGCCTCCCCCCCCCCTCTCTCGACCTCCCCTTATCGCCGACCTCCTCCCTTCTCCGCCTCCCTCTCTCGGGCTCCCATTGCCGCCGACCTCCCCCCCCCCCCTCTCGACTCTCCTCTCTCCCTCCCATCCCAATGGCCGCCTAAACATCCTCTATCAAGCCACCCTTGCACTCCGCTCTCCCGATCTCCAACATAAAAAAACCGAATCCCCATCATCCTTGATCATGAATTTAGTTCCTACACCATGTGGTCTCACCTCTTCACGACCCATGCTAAGGCTCATAAGGTCCTCCACCACATCGATTCTTCTATCATTCGTCCCACCACTGAGGACGACGATCTCTTCGCTCAACTCGACACCATTGTTCTTCAATGGATCTTCAACACCATCTCCAAAGATCTATTGACAACCATCCTCGACCCCAAAGACAACGCCTTGGGTGCCTGGATCAAGCTTCAGAATCTCTTTCAGGACAACAAGTCCACCCGTGTTGTCTACCTTGAGCACGAATTCTCAAGTTGCAAGCTTGCGTCTTTCCCATCGATATCCGCCTACTGTCAGCATATCAAAACCCTGTCTGATCAATTGGGCGTCGTTGACTCCAAACCTAGCGGTACTCGCCTTGTCCTCCAGGTACTTTCGGGCCTTCCCCCTGAATACAATGTTGTTGCTACTCATATCCAGCAGACGGAACCTCTCCCCACCTTCGGGAATACCCGGTCGAAATTATTCCTTTAGTATTGTTTAGGATTGTTTAGAATTATATACAGGAGATTAGGATTTTGATTTGGGGGACGGAATTCATCCGACGTCGAATTAGATTTTGAGGTTTTCTCTTCAAGCATGAACAACTAAACTCCTTTGCTTAGGGAGATTAATCGAATCTTCAGGTTTGCAATAACATTATCCATGGTTTGTAATTATTGTGTTAATTTATTGATTTTCTAATATATATATATATATATAATCCAAAGGTATAAGTTAAGTGTTTACATTAAAATTAAAATTAAAATATAATATATTGAATAAAAAAATATTTTTCATTTTAGGCTATGATATCTATTTATTCTTATCAAAACATTTATTCTTCTAGATATATTTAATGTCCAAACAATATAATTTTATTACTTCTCTATCCTATTATTAGTTTTTATTTCCATGGTTTTTTTCATGAATTCTCCAATTGCTTATATCATGACTTCTGCTTTGTTGATTAGCGATCTTTACACTTTTATTTGTTATGTTGGAAAAAAATTGCTTAAAATATACTTAGTATTATTTCTATTTTAATCCCTTCAAAAAGTGTGAAATAGTATATATTCTTGTACGAAAGAATTATCTTTTTTTTTTGTAGTTTTGCCTTAAACATGATTAACAAATATAACTAAGTAAATGATATTAAATTTCAAAGATGATTGAATTCAAAAATTTCCAATAGTAAGATAAAGTAACTCTTTATAAAATTTTACAAGTGTCCGAGTGTTTCATTATCAAAGTACTGAAATTTTTATAAAGGGGAAATGACCTGTTCATTCAATTTTTGTTTGGTTTTACATATTTTGAAATAAATATCGCAACAAATGAAATTTTGAAAATGAAGTTATAAAGAATATTAATAAGTGTTATTTTTATAATATTTTTAATGATTTTTATAAATGAAAAATGTTTATTTTTAATGACATAATATTTTTTAGTAAAACATATTATTTCAGCAATCAAATCTCCTATTCACACACTTTATAAAAAAAATTATTTGAACGATTGTTGAAGGAATTTTGTTTTAACAGTATCTTTTGAAACCCTTTGATTTTGTCTAAAAGAAAAAAAAATCAAGGAAGATAATCTTTTTTCATATTAGGATACAATCTTACAGACAAATTTTTTGAAACATATTTTATATTTTAATAGAGCAAGTTAATATTATATTTATTTTTGTATAAAGATAAAAACTAAATATTTTAAGTTAGCATAACTATTAAATCTGTGCATAGCACGGGTATAGGACTAGTCTCATCCTAAAAATAATATCAATATAAAAATAAGTGAATGCTCACAAACAGAGGCCCAAAAGGGAACCCAACAAATAGGCCCACGTCCAAATCAGAACTTGGTCTCGGCTGATAGAACTCGGGTGAGTTCTTGATGTCCTGGGGCGAGTTCTTTTCCTGCAGCCACATTAACGTCCAGATTTTGCTGTTTTCAAGGCTGAATTTGAAAAAGTCGTAAACACAAAAGTTGTAGGTCTTTGAATCATATTTCCAACAAGTATAAGTACACCCCAATCCAATTAGTACAGTCTTGGAACGGCTCGTTTTAGTGTAGCATCGCCAACCCGGATAGCTCCAATCCTTTACATGCTTAGCTCCTCTCCTCGGCTCTCGTGCTCTTCTATTTTCGTCCAATCTTCGAGCATTGGCTCGAGCTTAGCTTCACCTCTTTACAATCACCTGGAATCATTCACAAACCTCGTAGATTCCGACTCTAATTGAAGCATAATCGAAACATGAAAACTACTCTAACTCAATGCACTTTATCATACCTAAATCTATCTAAATGAAATATGTTAACACTACATAAATGTGTCTTATCATGAGGCCCAACCTATGTCATGTGGACGCGGATGGCTGAGGTCCCCTTCGATCTCACCTTTGTGGGGTTTCGCCGACATTCTTGAGGAAGGGTCCTCTTACCTGCAGTGGATTGTAGTCTCAGCCGTGGTTGTCGCGCCCACGAGTTCTCCTTCCAAGACTTAAGGCCTCCAGCAGTTAGTTTTCTTCTAGACGAGGGTGCTTATGTTTGTCCCCCGCAGAGCGATATGAGGATTCCTGATTCCCCTGCAATGGTTTCAGAACTTCTGATCCTCCTTGGTCCGCTCTATTTTGATTTCTCTTTCTTGCCAAAATTCCCCCTTTACTATTTGGATTCCCCCCGTTTATAGTGATTGGGGGTGTGTGATACGGGGTTAGCCGTGAGATGGCCCGATCTTCGACAAACAAGCAAGAAACTAAAGAACGGAAGCAAGAACTGAACATGACTCAACAAGAACTCAAGAAACTCGACAAGAAACAAAAGAAACGCAGCAAGAATTGCAAGACTCGACGCAAGATCTTCAAGAACAATAAAGAACTCGAGATCGACCAAAAAGAAGAACAAGAACTCGACTGAAATTGAAAGAAAGACTCGATTAAATTAAAGACATGACCTGATAAGGGATGAGTCGATCTATATAGAACAAGATAAAGACCCCAGGCCTCCTAAGAGGGTAGGAACCAATACCAATGACTATATAACCCGCCTCTACAACCCTACACAAAGAAGCGGACACCTTGGAGGCACAAGAAGGGGGCTCGTGGATATTAGGATGACCAAGTCTTACGAAGTTAATGAACACAAAGCAAACCAAGCTGAGACAAGATACCAATTCGATGATCAACGAGCACAGCTCTAGTTAGATCAACAAGCACTCACGTGTAACACACACTTTATGAGAGATTTTCTATTATCAATGTTCCAATTGAATTACAAGGGGTTAATCGGCAATATATAGATCTCAAGGCTGTTCATGGGCCGATTTAAGCATCTAAGAAGATAAACTATGATTTAAAGGAATTAATTACATAACCTCTAAAGTTTCCTAAAATAACTTAAGTAAAAATAATACTAAAAATAGTAATAAAGTAGAGCCCCAATTACTTAGGCATAATCGGCAGCCCTAAGGCTAAGGTGGCTCTTCATCTTGAATCCCTATGCACATATAGGTCTTCAATGTAGGCTCGGGGAGTTGAACGTTGCTCGAGAACAAAGCATGACTCACAAAGTTGAACGAGTCTCTCTGAAGCTTCTAAGCTCTAGCTCGAGTCATTGGTCCTTCTCCAAGAATGATAGGTGTGTCAGGTGGAGTTGTAGAAGATGTGTCTTTTCCTTACCTGTCCGCGGCCAGAGCTAGGAGATGTGTCTTTACCCTTTTTGGGGTGACATGTGTTACCTCCGTGGGTTGTGGGCATGTAGGAGATGTGTCTTTCCCTTACCTGTCCGCGGCCAGAGCTAGTATGTTCATTGTTCGCGGGTTTAGTATTAGGACGAGGAAACGGTTGTTCTTTTGAAGTCATTCTCGGCTGCGTACAACCTTTGATCTCCTTCAACTGTTTTCCCTTTTTCTTTTACCCGGATATTTCCAACCGGTTTCGTCAGGTTTGTCGAAAGATCTCTATGGAGACTCAATTTCTAGTTGATTTAATTTGTGCTTAATTCGAGTATATTTGGCATCAAGTGGACGACATATTTTCCATTTTTTTGTTAGTGGTTTTAGAACCTCTTGGTTCAGTATTACTCCTGGAATTAAATAGGAATAACTAATTAAAATACCCTCACCTTTGGAGGTATGGTAAAAATATATCCTCAACTTTCAAATGTAATTAAAATATCCCGACCTTTGAGGGTATTGGTAACATATTACCACGAGTTTTCTCATGGGTGAAAAATGCTGACAATGCAGCCTACATTGATTTTGTTTTTGACAAGGCATCCTGCGTGGAAGCCTTTTTACAAATTAGTACTAAAATCGGGTTTTCTTAAATGGTCTCCTTAGGGAAAAAATGCACCGACAGCAAAATGAAACCCGAAAAAATGAAATTGATTCAACCAAGCAACTAATCCGGTCAAAATTGCCTCAAATTAACACAACACGACTATTCCTAACAGCAAACCGACAACTACAAAACTAAACCGAAAACAAAAGCAACAACAAAGAGGGAAAAAAAACTTATTCAGCTAAGTTTGTGAACGAATGAAAGAGGAAGAAGATGTGAGAGAGACAACTCAAGATAGCCGACCACGAGGGAGGGAGACTGTCATTGAAGAGGAACTATGAGTTGCCTGGAAGACCAGAAGACAGCTCAAGAGGCGATCACGAAAGAAGATAGGAGAGAGGAAAATGCGTGGTGCATGAACCCGGTCCAACTCTTTATTTTTTTTTCTAAGGAAACCGTTCAAAAAAACTCGTAAAAAATCAACGTAGGATGTCTTGTTAGCATTTTTTACTAGTGAGAAAAATCGTGGTAATATATTACCACTACTATCAAAGGTCGGGATATTTTTATTACTTTTTAAAGTTGAAGATATATTTTTACCATACCCTCAAAGGTGGAGGTATTTTAATTAGTTTTCCCAATTAAATATTGCTTCAATTTGTGACTTATGAAGGAAATGAATCTGTTTAAATTTTGGCAGCATTTCGTTGAATGATGTAGTGGCGAAATTTTAATTTTAAGCCAACTACAAATTTTAGATTTCGAGACTAGCATCCCACCGGTCTTCAAATGGTTATAGCCCTAGCGAAATTTGTAACTTTCAAGTCCGAATCATATTCCTACAAATCATATAAAAGAAGAAGATGATGATATCTACCCGCTTCTCTTTTTTCTCACCAGTGTTTGTTTGATTATTTTGTTGTGAGAATACTTGCACACACACACTCTTTTTTTTTTTTTGCCTCTCACCTTTTTTCATCTGCTCCCGGACTCTCTCTCTCTCTCTCTCTCTCTTAAAATCCCACCAGCCCATTTAGCTAAGGCCTATATATTACCTAGGGAGGGAGGAGTGAATGAAAGCAATTGTAACTAGCCTGTTAATTTAGTCATTACTTGCACACACACACACTGTTAATTTAGTCATTACACAAGATCATCCTTAATCAGAATGGGGTACACGGGTGAAATTAACAAGGGAGGTTATCAACTGCTCACCCCTTAATTAGCTACCCCTTTAATGGATTAAAAGCCCTATCATTTTTATTTAGGTTTATTTATTTATTTTTTAGTCATCTTTTATCTTTACTTATCAAATTTATCTATATAGTTGCTTGGATGAGAAATATTAGGGGTAACAATTATTTTAACAGATTGTCACCCGCTAATCAATGACTACGAGGCAACATGACTCAAAAATTGTCCAACTTGAGACTAGGGCATAAAACTGATTATTTTAGCATTTGATGCTAATTATTGATTTGGGAGCATATAAATTGTCTACCTTGATAAGTGAGGGGAGACAACGTATCTCTACGACAGGCTGGGGGACTAGCCATGTTTCTCGAGAGGGGACTTGGTAGATGACCTCTTGGTAGCACACCCGCCACTCATCGACCTTGTAAAAATTGTTCACAAGTGAGTACACATCAACCCCCCGTTGTTGGGTTGCGGCAAGGGCGCGTGCACATGGGTATTGTTCAATGTCGAAGTGTCTACAACTGCACAACTGACCGGTAAAGTTGACAGGCCAAGTTGACATACCCTTGTGGACCTCGAACTCATGGGCGCTTAACGGCCTTGCGACCATGGACAACAATTGCGCGTATTTCGTCTTAATGGCTTTAGCAACCCAATTGCTTACGAGCTTCCCTGAGGAGGAGTTGTTCTCTCTCTCTTCGAGTGACGAACCACTGGCCCACAATCTCAATGATGGCGTCGATGAGGGTAGTAAAAGGCAATTGCTTAGGGTTCTTGAAAATGAAATTCAAGCACTCGGAATTGTTAGTGGTGGTGATGTTGTACCTATTTTCTATGGCATGTTAATGACAGTAGGTGACATGTAAATATTTCTTAGTGGTGGTGATGTTGTACCTATTTTCTATGGCATGTTAATGACAGTAGGTGACATGTAAATATTTCTTAGTGGTGGTGATGTTGTAGCTGTTCGTGGGGAAGAATGGCCAAGCCTAGTTCTTGAAGCCAGCCTCATTGAGGTATTGTCTTGCAGTAGGGGCCTGAGTCGAGAAGTCCGTAAATGCCCCTAAAACCCGTCATATTTGTATGCCTTCTCCATCCTACAGAAGAGGTCTGCAAAGTGTCGATCTTATACCGGAACCGCATGTTCTGAAATAGGTGTCATGTGCAAATGTCGTGCTTGACAAATACATAGTTGTCACGTATCCCCTGCTCAATGCTTATGTGGCAAATACACAGTTGTGCCGTATCCCCATCTCAATGCTTATCGAATAGGCGCCATGTAGTTCCTATTGGTTGACAAATACATTTGTTATGGCTGGCATGTCAAACATATACTTCTGGTACTGTTAATTTGGTGGCATGTCAACCGATGGCATGTACAGTATAGATTTAGTAGGGGACATGAACGACGAACCTTCCGTAGGTAGGGGACGACCATCCTTCACACTCTTATACTCACAAAGGTGTACTTGAATTACCCGTCCAGGTTGCATTCAATTCTCGTGTATGTCCTTTGGTTAGCTTGCTCCAGGATGTACATGTATGAGTATATGGAATGATAGCTTTCCTCGCCCGTCTCGTACAAAGTGTCCCTTGCCTTCAACCATTCTCGATGAGGCTTCCAGTAGTTACAGCTCACACCTAGTTGTGACATCATCAATGATTGGACATGTTCCGGAACAAGAGACTTCTTTAACCTGATTAAACTTCACATTTTAATTCGCAAAGCCGTTAGCAGACAATAACAAGGGCAAATATTGAATAACAAGAAAGATAGGAAACAACCAAAATGTGCCCGACATCTATGGCATAGGGTCTCCAGTAGGAAATCATAGAGTGGACATTTGATTTTTACTATTGGCATATATAGTGTACATAATCACAGGTATTATTGTGACTTCATTATTGATTGGACTTGTTCTAGAACAATGAGCTTCTTACCGGATTATAACAAGGGCATACATTGACTAACACGATAGCATGATAGACATGAAGAAACCAAAATGTGTCCAGTAGACAACAACAAGTTGTCCAGTAGAAAACCTTAGAGTGGACGATTGGTTTTTACTGTTGGCATGTATAGTTTACATAATGACAAGTATTACCTATTACATATCGAATTGGCCTGCCAATCAAGGGAGAAAGCGGTTAAAGGATACGACGTACCTTTCTACTAGCCTCTATCCTAGCTAGTTGTATGTCGCCCAACACTTTTGGTTGATCATCACGTTGAGATCGCAAGTGTGTTCGTCAACAAGCTTCCAGATGATCCATAACCGCTAGTTCATGTACGTGGAATCCTGACATGCCCACTTATAGTTGGCCCCCACACACTCCACCACATACAAGCTCTTCGTCGACCTCTTCACCTTCGTGTCGAAGCACCTAGCAAGAGTCGCCCACATTATCGTCTATTGGACCTCCTCCTTGGTTCAAAAAACTTGTCCCTCTCAGAGCTCTGCAATGTTCTAGCATGGGTCTAATGGATTCATTGTTGTTTGCAGCCCCCTTTCGACCACCTTATCCATCGCTCCCAATTCCGCTTTTCAGCGTTCGTATGCTTCTTCGACTTCCATCACCGCTTGCTCCACCTCATAATCTCATCACCACAACTTCGTTGTAATTGATCCCCCATACTCGCCTTTTACCATATGCGAAATTACTTCCTCATCGTCCGACGAGCTACCACTACAAAAAAAAAAAAGATATTGGCAACGACTGTTTACCGTGGCTAAAAGTCCCTTTGCCGTGGCAAAAGGGTAGTAGCAACGGCTCTAGCCACGGGAAATCAGCCGTGGGGAAACCTTTGGTGGCAATAGAGTCTAGCGACGGCTAGAGCCGTGGCTAGAGATAAAGTGACGGAAATTTGCCGTTGCTAATATACTTCTGGAAATTTTTGAAAAAAACCTACCTTTTAGCCCGGATTTTTCAGGTCCGGGCTAAAAACTCTATTTTTTCAAAAAAAATTAATACACAACAAATTCTATTCTAAATACCTTATTCTTAAGAGCTGAAGAATACAGTAACTAGTGTTTTCAATATAATAACAATGAGGGGCACGAATCAATTTATGAAAATTTATCCCTCCGGTCACAGTTTACAAATAGAAATAAAAAAAACAAAAGAAAAACAACAACGTCTTCAATTTCTCCTTTCCATCCCAAAAGAAAATCAAAAGCAAAAGCAAATCAAAATCAAAATCTCTCCTTCAATTCCCCCTTCATTCACAAATCAAAATTACTCACAAATCTGGACAGCAAAAAAGATTAGGTGCTCTGCATTCTCCTGTCAATCACAAATGAAAATCTGTAGGAGTGATCCAATCTTCAATCCTTGATCTTTCCCTTCGATTAGAAGCACAATAGCACAAATTACACAATGTCTGCAAATTTCAATTGGAAAACCAAAAAATATGAGAGATCATGACCCGAATATTTAGGAAGAGATGAATCAAAATTCAATACTTGGACATAAACAAGCATATTATAGAATTGATATCAATTGAATCTATGTTAAGACAACAAATCGCTCTAAGTCTAAACCAACCATGGTTTTTCAAGCTTCTTAAAGTAAAAGAATCAAGGGAACCAAAGCATTACCAGAAATCAAAAGAAGCGAATTTCTGCAACTGCTCGCCCTCTCAACGGTTAGAGAGAGTGATCAACTTAATTCTGCAAAAGATAAAAATATAGAGAGAGATCAACTTAAATATAGAACTAGATAACAAAAGCAAAAGTATTGAAATGAGTGTCATGGATCAAATTCAAATAGTTCCATTAGAATGGGTACATAAACAAAGCATGAATAGTAAGAAATAGATAAGGAACCCCATAAACAGACAGTCAGACACACAGAAATCCCTTGCCCGTGATAATTTTAATAAAATCAATAAACTAGTTAGATAATAAAATCCAGTATCTAAAAGATCAACTCGCAATCCCACATTATTTTGAAGAATACACTTATACATATAGGATTAAGATCACAACTATAAGATTCCCCACCATTACAGGTATGATCTAGTACCAAAAAAAAAGCATCACAAGATTCACAAATACAAAAACAAGGTCTGCAGTAAACTACCAAAATCAAGATCAAAATTAAATATTAACTCACAATAGATGATGTGTGCCAAACATCGAATAAATAAGTTGAATTAATAGCTTCTTTATCAACACCATAGCCCAGGCTCTCTATTTTTAAATTTCCGTTATCATTTTCTGTAAAGTCTACTATAAATGATGAAATAATAATGTTATTAAGACTTGCCTGATATTCCAAAATTTAGCTATATCAAGGGATGTCAAGGAAATGCTAGTTGGCATGACCTTAAAATGTAGATATTAACTCACCTGAAAATACATGTCTATGCTGAATACCCATCTGGGCTTCTATCCACTCATCAAAAGTCTCAATATCTTTGAAGAGGTCATCGATATACATTCTAAGACTAAATAATACTTAAACCTCAACAAAAAGCCAATATGTGACAAATTCAGAACTGCAAAACTAGGAATTTTGCAATTAAAGAATTCCCAAAAAAAAGGAAGAAGCTTTTTGAATAAATAATACATTAAATGAAGGATCGAAGGACATAGAACAATGAAATACCTGTGCTATTGAGGCTGATGCAAGTGGAATTGGATCTACAACTACAACGAAGATAACAACTATCAAAGAACTAAATTAAGATCTACATTGATATTAAGCACTTAAAGAAAATGAAAGCTTAGTTACATGATGTCCTCAAATAAGCAAGAGATAAAATGACCCAAGTCAACCACAAAAAACAATTTGAAATGAGAATACCTTCACAAATCAAAGAACATATGATTATTGCTCAATACGAAGCTTAGTTACGTGAAGGACTTTGATTTCCCGCTATAGAAATTGGATATGCCTTTCCTGTAAATCGGTGATGTTAACATGAAATGCATTAGAAAATCATAGCAAGCCATATTAATAACAAGTACAACAAAGATCTCTAGAACATAAAAAGCCAAAGTGAATATATCCTAAAGCAAGCAAAATGAAAATCTCTATATTCGTATGGTTATTGCTCAATACGATGCACAATCAAGGAAATCAAGACAAACAATAAACTATTTCTTCATCCAGAACCATACGTAAATGAGAGCATTCCCAATCAGTATTTGTTCCGATAAAAATCCCTTGAATTTGATTAAACTCAAGTGCATCCCAATATAAACTTTTGTCCTCTAAAAATGCATCCAACTGTTAGTCTTGCCAAGTCTACAAAATAAGTTTAATACTGATAATATGAGACATTGACCCTTATACCAAAGAACTTTACTACGACATGATATGCCAAGTACATGTTAAGGATAATATGAGACATTGACACTTGTACGGGCTTGAAATTCGTACCACTACAAAATATGTTGGAAATACATTCTATATAAAAGCTTAGTTTCATGAGCACATTTATTCCCATGATGGAATTTCTAGTGGCACTCTTATCGTGAGCCATCTTTCCCATTAGAATCAAAGTACAGGTTCCAACTGCATGAGAAGGAAATTTAAAGCACCAACCATCCATATCACCATCCCTTTTCTAGTATTATCTAGTAGAAGAAAATAGAAATAATCAATTCCATTAATCAACGTACATAAACAAGCATATCATAGAATTCATATCAATTGAATCTATGTTAATCCAATGGTGGAAGTGTTGTCTTAACTTGTAATAAGCAAATAAGATTGGCAATTACATGTTTTTATCTTAACAATCATCAGGCTGAGCTTTGAGAAAAATCAAAGAAATAGAGTCAAAAATAAGTCAAAAATAAGCTCTAAAGATCAAATATAAAGAAATTAGATGTCCATTCCAGACTGCAACAACACCTAATTAGACCAAACATTAATGTCCAGTTGAACCCTAAGCAAATTAATAGATGAATTGAAGTTGCTCAGTAACAACATTGAATTCTTTTTTTAACTTCAGAAAGATATTGAATAATCTTTCTATGCAATTTCAATCCATCTATTTCAAGTATATTAAAAACCTAAAACTGGAAGAAGACAACTCTTTCAATGATAGTTAATCATACCCTGCATCTTGAAGACTGACTTGATAAGAACAAGTCACATAAATAATGATTTCAAGATCGATGCACCATGGGAAAACCCACTGCTCTTCCTGCATTTCAAACAAAATCAATTAGAATGTTCCCACTAATCAAAAGTACATCTTCTATCACATAAGATGACCGAGTTCGACATCAATTGGCAAAGCCATATATAAAATCGCAAGCAAGAGAAGTAGAAGTACTCAGCCCCATCCCTATCGGAAACAACAAACCCTAGAAAATTTCACGCTTCAACATTTTGGGGGCCGAAAATTAGTTAGGTAAGAGATTGAGACCTAGAAAGAGAGACTTACTCAATTCGAAGGAGGCGGTGAAATAGACTTACAGAAGGAGGCGATAGACGAGGAAAGAGCACAAGGGGAGTAAAATCTAAGGAATGCGAAGTGAGAGGACAAAGATGACGGCGTGAGGTCGACGGTTCCGGAGAAAGAGGATGAGCGGTGCACAGGCGGATTCACGATCTGCTACCTAGATTAAAGAAAAAGTGTAAGAAATATAATAAAAAAAAAAGTGTCTTTTTTTTATTTAAAAGAAAATCAGACTAAAGCATGGATACCATTGCCGTTCAGTTATAGCAAAATTTAGCAACGGGAGATCTATTGCCGTGGCGAAAAACTACTCAATGGCCACGGCGAATTCCTTCCGTTGCTACCAAGTGTGGCTAATATGTTTTATTTTTGTAGTGTACCAAGGTCAATGGTGACCCGTCCACCACTATAGGGGGCGCTCACTACGTCTTCTAGGTCGCTATTAACCAAAATGACTTGCTTCCCACATTTTATTGTAAAAACCTATCATCGAACTCCAACTTCAAGTTCTCTTCTATCCCTAACTTGTCACTAGTTCGGTTTAACATGTTACCTTGATCATTTAACTGGACATGTGTTCAGTTTTCCTCTCTCAGTAGGGCTCTCTGCACTTTGTGTTCCTTATCACCTCTCCGAGGAGGATCCATCACTGGGTGATCTTCCTGGGTAACGAGGGGCCCACTGAATGGCAGTACGACATCATCACCCCCCGAACTCGACATACTCACCCCAACTGCGTCTTCCATGGTCGACCCTTGTGTGATTTCAGCGTCGGCACCAAACTTGTGTCGCATGGAAACATGAAGGTCAATAGGCTAAGATCGTTCTCCATATAGAGAGTTGACAAACTTGAAGGCGTGCAGGTCTTCGGCATCCCTAATGATGAACGACCTAGACCCATCCTTCTTTGGCTTTACATACGTCAATTGGACATCATAACTTCTCTCATCAACATTAAACTTCTCCATATAGTCAATATTCTCATCAACAAGCACGGTTTTTTGGTTCTTCATTCTCTTGAAGACCTGAGTGCGCCCTTCACATGCTCACCAGCCTCTAAACAAGACGGTGATACACACGGGCGATTTATCCCCTGTTCCATTACGTAGAGGGGAGAAAGTCAATTTAAAGAAAGATGTAAAATTTTTAGGTAGACACCTCTTCAATAACCTAAATTGAAGGCCAACTTACCCATCGTCTCTCTCAAGTCGGTGTTGAGTCTGTTTCACTGACGACTCTTGTCCAATAAATTCTAATAGGTGATAGGTAGTTCTACTTTGAGTGTCTAGTTAAACCCCACTGCTTACTTGTCAACCTGGAAAAAAAAGACGCACAATTGCTTCTTCTTTGATGATATTTCTCTGAAACTGAAGAGTTAATGCCCCCTCCTCCATATTAAATGCTACTTGTATGATTCCCTCTAAGTTCCTTATATAGATCCACCATGATATCCCCATAACGAGGCACCGCCAACACCCCTCCTTCTTCAAGCGAAGGTGACTCTTCTCCTTAAGGTTTGCGCATTAGTCTAAAACCTACCCGAACCAGGCCAAACCGAACCGAACCGAAACCAAAAATATCAAAATTTTAAACCGAAAGTAGAACCGAAAGCATCAGGTTCAGTTCGGTTATTTGCTGGTTTGGTTGGTGTTTGGTTCGGTTTTAACATAATTGAACCAAATTTCTATAATTGTATAAAATCAATCTCTGTAATTCTCAAGGATAACACGACCACCTTACAAACATGGAACAAGTTATTTACCTAGTTGCAACTTCCTTTCATTTGATTTCATTCATTATTAGGCTGCTTTGTAGATTTGATTATATTTTATAAGGATCACTGTTCACAAATTCAAATGGCATATATAGCTAGTTTTATACATACTCCACTTGATTATATGGTGGTGATGATATATTTGTCTAATAGTGTAATGAAGAAAGTGTTGGAGTATTTGAAATTACATAGGCTTAAATGCCAAAAGAAACCAGCTTTTATCGTTGGGTATATGACAATACTTGGTGACATTTTCACAAATTCAAAACCTCCAGAAGATATCTGCTTCAACTTCCTATCATCAACATTACCAACTATACCATATGAAGAGAAACTAATAGAAGACGAGCCCAACTGGAGCATGGAAGACCTTTTGAATGAAATAATACTAGAAGTGGATTCATCAGATGATCAAGGTCCTGTGAAAAAACAGAAGATAAACAACTCACTTTGGGTTCGGTTTAACACAAATCGAACCAAAACCGAACACAGACCGAACCGAAACCGAAAATTGGAAATTCTCATACCGAAAGTCGAACCGAAAAACTTCTGTTAGATTCGGTTTGTGTTGGTTCAACCCCAAAATTCGGTTTGGGCCGAATCATGCACAACCCTACCTCTCCTTCCTCCATTTATTGGCCTCTAGAATTAATGGTGGATAATCATTGGATAAGGAAGCATTTCAATGCTTATATACACTGCCCCTCTCTCGGCCTTTCTCTCTCTGTGAACTCCCTCGTCCCTCCTCTATTTCAGTTTTGGCGTCAGTGGTTGGGCAAGAACCACACTTCCCTCTCTCCTGTCTCTATGTTATCCCTGTAGAATGATTAGGAAGATACACTATAGATATTTTTAATCCCCTCATCTTTGTGTTATCTCTCTATCTGTGTTATCTCTCCTATGTACTTTATCCACCTCATCTCTCTCCTTTGTACTTTATCAACATTTTTTTCAGTCCTCTCTCTTATGTACATTTCTTTTTCTTTTTCTTGTCCTCTCTCTCCCATCTCTCTCTGCTTTTGTTCGTCTTATGTGCAGAAAGTACACCCCCTACAACCGACAACATGCCCTGCCGGTTTCCGACATATCCAGTTTGATGCAAATTTTTTTCGGATCAGGTCAACTAAGCTACATTTTCAGAAAATTGAGTTAGTTTAGGAAATTACCCATAAAAAAAGGTTAGAGACCCACCTAAAAAAGCTTCACGTGGTTCATTTTTCTTTGGGATCTGATTTCATTGTTTTTAAAAATATGTCAATTCCACTGAATAATGTTTCACATGCTACCAAATAATGTTATATTTTATTTTTCCATCCAGTTCAAATCAAAATTTACCAATTACACTGAATAATTTGTCACATGCTACCGAATAATGTTTTTTTTAATCCATCAATTTCAGATAAAAGAAACCTCACATCTTTAAACAATAATTTTGATTTATACGAATAATTCTTCATGTTTCGCCGAATAATGTTTCACATTTCACCTTTTATTAGATTATTCAGGATGATTGTAACTATAACATCTTCTCATCCAAAATTTCATAAATTCTACCGAATAATGCACCAGCGTTAATTGAATAATCATGAAATTTACCCTAAAAGTCTGATAGTTTATGTGTTGAGATTAAAAAAATTGGCTTCTATAAAAAAATCATTAGATCGAGATTTGCTTGTATTCTACTCAATAATGTTTCATGTGTACACGGATAATAGTAACCATCTCAGATTTCCCCTACACAATTTGCTATATTCTACATAATAAGAAGTCCAATTTGACCTAATATACCCCAAAAAATTAAACTTTGCATAAATGTCCTTGCCATATGATAATTTGCAAAGAGTGGGCCCAACGTTAGTTTTGCCAAAAAAAAATTGCAACTTGCTCAACCGGTTGCAGGTCGAACAAGAGGAGGAAGGGCCGACCAGAAGGGAGATGAGAGAGAGAAAGCAGCGAAGGAGGAGGCTGATGATGGAGGAGGAGGCGGAAGAGCATACCGACATAGGCGAATCAGTTAGACGGAGAGGAAATTGTAACCGGCGGAGGATGGAGGAGGAATTGATGGACGGTTTTTAGTCGCGTAAACCGTATCAAAATAATTTCGAACCTACCTAACTAATATAGTGTGGTAAGCACGAGTCGATCCCACAGAGAACCAAGTTATTCCTAAGTTAAGTTTATTTACCAATTAATATGAAACGGGGGGTTTTTGGGTGGTGAAAATAAGAAAGAAAATAAAATAAACTATAAACAAATTAATGCAAAGCAATTTAGAGAAAATCGTTCTACCTACAACTATCCACTTTATTTGGTTGAATTGATATTGTAACTTCCTCTTGTCCTTTTATGATTCCTATGAATGCCCTTGTCCCGACCTAATATAGTTACTAGTCCAATCAGTCCTAGAAACCTTTATCAATCGAACAGTCCCTAAAGAAGGATTTAACCCAATTGATAGCTTTAAGACCAGAGATTAACCAAGGTATTTGCAGTCCCTAAAAAAGGATTTAACAACACAACCAACTTCCTACCCATCCAATTAGTTCAATCAGCCCTAAAGGGATAAGTTTGCCACTTGGGTTAAGGTTCACAATCAGGAATCTACAAAACCCTAGCAATTGAATTGATTCTACCAAGTTGATCAGACAAGATAAAATAAAACAATCAATCATTCAAGCACAAAGAAGTCGAAACATTCAATATAGGAAATAAGGAACAAGATTCAGAAACTCACAAATCAATCCAAACAAAGCTTCAAATTGTAGACAGAACGGGAGAGTTTAGATCTCCATAAAAATAAAGCAAAAGACAATTAGGGTTAAGAGTGGAAACTAAAGTCGGCGTGTACACAGCCCCTTGATTGCCGTATGAATGTAAATATATAGTGCTAATAATTTCCTAAGCTATCTATCTAATATTCTATCTAATTTAATAAATGGCAAATCCATCTAAATTAATATAATAAAACAACTGCAGCAACTTCATGCGGGCTCCTCTCGATCATCCGACTTTGGACAGCCCAATCAGTGTCTTTGATCCATATTGTCAACCTGTAATGTGCACACACATCGGACCTCGTATAATCTCTCCATTGAAATTTATTCTGAATTTGCTCCAAAATGCCTGAAATCAATAAAACATAGGTGTAGACTCCGAAAACTAAATAATCTAAATTAAACAATAAAATATGTAAAAATGCTCTAAATTAATATGCAAATCTATACCTAAAACATGACTAAAATAAACCCTATCAAACTACCCCATGCTTAGACTTTTGCTTGTCCCCAAGCAAACTATCAAATATAAAAGACAACTTAAAAAGAAAGACAAAGACTCAAAGAGATTTCTACGAATGATCACTCATCAGTATGGTTCTCATGGCTACCGGGGTATTTTATTATGTTAAGCTCAAAATAGTTATGACACTATGAGACCCACATCAAACCCTTCATACTCATTGCTTAAACTTCGATTAGGTTCAGAGGATGCTTGCATTCAGAATGTATTGAGCAATTAAATTCGTTAAGCACATAAAAATCGTCATAAACACCCATAGATTACTAGGCCTTTTCTATTTCGGAATTTCAATAAAGCTCTTATTTTTTTCCAAGTATGTTCTAATTACTTTTCTTCCTCCTTGTGTGAATTTTATCCTTCACAAACAGGATCGGTTACTAACCGTATTTTTTTTCTTATGAGTGTCGAGTGAATTTTATCCTCCTCGAACATTTCAATCAAGCTTGGTTTATTGATGATTCTTTTCACTCGAGTGAATTTTATCCTCCCTGAGCGGTGTAAGTGAATTTTATCATCCTTACACTCATCAACCCAACACATATATCAAAACACATCAAATAGATAACCGAATTTACTAGTGCTTTTCATCAGGGGTTTAGACATATACAATAGAAATCATATAAAACATTTTAAAATTGCTCTAAACTGAACATCCAACCAGTAATCAAGTTATAACTAAAGCTCATAATCCAGATTATCTATGGGAATCCCACAAGTGTCTTTATTCAATTAAAATTCAATTTTATTAACTCTTAAGCCATGAAAAATCATATATCATCATCGAGGTCATACCAATCATAGAAACAACTCTCCTAACAAAACTAAAAAAAAAAACAAAATGAAGACTCCATAACTTACTACGACCATGGGATAATTATCAAATATAAATATCTATAATGCAACCTAAATGAAATGCAATGCATAATAAAAATTTGAAAAAGAAAATGACAACTAACATATATATGAATACGAAGCTAAACTTGAATTCCCCACCCCATGCTTAAAATCTTACTTTGTCCTCAAAGTAAATAGAAAGAAAGGAAGAGGAAACTCACAAAACAAATCAGGCATTCAGGAATAAGAGAAGGAAGTGGTGTAGCGTCTGAACAACCCCTAAAATTCAGCAACTTATCAGAGTAACCAAGTATGCCCTTCACCACAAACACTAGCAAAAACAAGAAAACTTGCATGGTAATCAGCAGTAGATGCAATTCAATGGAAAAGGAATATCAAAACATGAAATTCAGCAAAATAGGTGACTATTCCTAAGTACTCACACCCTTAAAACATGAGAAAAGAGTAGAAATTTCAGCCCTAGTTGTTCAGTAGAAACTTTCAGCAACTCTTGGATGTAATTGGCACTCGTGAACCTTCTTGGAGCTGGAAAAATATGGGCATATCTTTGCAAAACGCCTGGCCAAGACACAAAACAAAGACAACACAACAAGCAAATGCAGTCCAACTATCCAAGCATAAATAACATCCAAGGATAAAGAACACGATCAACAAATCAAACAAGCAATCTTGTGACTCATGCCCATCCCAATTTTACAAGAATAGAGGAATCATGGATCCAACCACATCTCATGATCAACCAACCTAGCCATTAATAGGGGTCGTCCATTGACCATTCAACAAAGAAAGTGATATCAAGTTTGAAATTTTAGCACAGCTACAATCATCATCAAATATAATCCAAAATCAATCCACCTAATTCCTTCAAATTCCGCCATGTAGAGCTCGGTAGCAGATAATTCATAAGATTAGCAAGACCAACCTAACCCTATGAAATTAAAACATCTACTTAGCAATCAGCAAAAAAAACATCAACAAATTCTATAAAAATCAAATCCAATTCAACTGCATCAAAATTCAAAATAGACGCAATAATGCAGCAAAACATGACAGGTAATGACCAACTATCGATTTCACCTCTAACCCAATATCAATTTTATGACCTCACAAGGCCAACATCAGCAAACGAACCGAGACAAACAGGCCAACAATGACTAGATCCCACCAAGAAATTGACTGAATTCCACAAAAACTAGATAGGCAAAGCACGGTTGTCCCAACAATTTCATAGAAGCACAACTAGGTAGGGGATTGAAACATACCTGCACTTACTTGCCGATACGGAAGTCCAAGGAATCACAGTCAGGTCGAGAGGAATCGCATGCACAAGGAGCAACAACAGCGATGGCGGAGTTGGACTGGAGCGAGGAATCGCAGGCACAAGGGCGTCGAGATGAGCAGCGGTGGCGGAGTGTTGATGGCGATCGGAGACATCGAGGGATTGCATCAGAGGGGAATCTGGTGCATCAGAGGCGGATGGCAGGCGGGGAAGATGGTCGGGAAAGCTGCTGGGTAGGAGACCGAGAAAAGGGGGAGATCTGGTTGAGGGTGCGGTAGTGGCGGCCGACGGCGAGAGGCTAGGGTTCCGACTGCGACGCGGGAACACCGACAGAGAAGTAGACGGGCGGCGGCGAGATCGGCAGCTATGAGAACAGGATGGAAGGAAGGCGGTGGTCTGAAAGTCGATTTTGTGCGGCGCCGAGCGAGACTCCACGAGATGGGAAGAAGGGAAAGAACGAGGGAGACAGGAAGATTTTTTATTTTTTTTTTACGAAAAAAAAAAATCTAAAGATTTTTTATTTTATTTTTACTAGACTTAGCTTTGTTATCGCTAAAGGAGTGGGTGCCCAGATAGTATCTCGGTTGCCCACTAATTTCTTGTAATCTGTTTTTTTATTATAATAATAATAATAATAATAATAATAATAATAATAATAATAATAATAAAAGGATAATAATAATAATAATAATAATAATAATAATAATAATAATAATAATAATAATAATAATAATAAAATACCTTGGTTTCTACCCAACCTTTTTAAGATCAGACATTGTCAAAGCCCTCAGTAATTTATCAAACTCTTGTGCACACATATCAATTAAGCATATATAATATAATGATAAATTGAACTTATATAATATAGAAGTTAAAATCCTTTTCAATTTATCATTACTCTCTACCGAGGGAATGTGATACCACCAACACAGTTCCGTTGGTGGCTTCTCAAAGTAATGCTCCCAAGGGTCTGTATATTCACCAAAATTCACAAAAGTGTAAGAAATATCAATACCTTTTTCGGGAGCCACAGAAATCGACTCGGTACATGATTCCTTGATAGGCAAGTCATGGATGATTTCTACAGATGAAATAGGAGCCAAAACACATGGATCCTCATGCGTGCACTCATGAGACTCCATGTTAGGGAGCATCGGGCTCTCATCGATCAAACCATCATTGCTTGTGTCTTGGCTTTCATCAACTTGAGGAATAAAGCATTGCTCTACTACCAACTCACTCACCGGTTGATTAAGTTGGTTCAATTGTTCCTCAATTCGCTCCATCCTTTTAAGCACATGCTCCAACCTAACCTGGCGTGTGAAAGCTTCTTCCTGCTCCACTTGGTGACCCATGTAGCAGAAAAAATCTCACATCTCTGATAAGTTGAAACTTGCCAAGCCTCCGTTACTCATAGACTCGGCAAGTTCTTTGGTCTCAGGAGTCATGCCCTCAAGTACACAAACAACCATATCTTGCAAACTATCTTGGTAACCCCTTGCATAACGGACATCCAATAAATTATGCACTCTTGTGAAATAATGGTGAAAATTTTCCCCTTGACTCTGCATTAATCTCATCTTAAAATGTTAGTAATAAGGGTGTCGTGAACCGTAAGATAGGTTCACAACAAAGTTAGATATATACAAAAATTGATAAACACACAAAACAAAGAAATAAACTTTGATTCCCCGGCAACGGCGCCAATTTGATGGACGGTTTTTAGTCGCGTAAACCGTATCAAAATAATTTTGAACCTACCTAACTAATGTAGTGTGGTAAGCACGAGTCGATCCCACAGAGAACCAAGTTATTCCTAAGTTAAGTTTATTTACCAATTAATATGAAACGGGGGGTTTTTGGGTGGTGAAAATAAGAAAGAAAATAAAATAAACTATAAACAAATTAATGCAAAGCAATTTAGAGAAAATCGTTCTACCTACAACTATCCACTTTATTTGGTTGAATTGATATTGTAACTTCCTCTTGTCCTTTTATGATTCCTATGAATGCCCTTGTCCCGACCTAATATAGTTACTAGTCCAATCAGTCCTAGAAACCCTTATCAATCGAACAGTCCCTAAAGAAGGATTTAACCCAATTGATAGCTTTAAGACCAGAGATTAACCAAGGTATTTGCAGTCCCTAAAAAAGGATTTAACAACACAACCAACTTCCTACCCATCCAATTAGTTCAATCAGCCCTAAAGGGATAAGTTTGCCACTTGGGTTAAGGTTCACAATCAGGAATCTACAAAACCCTAACAATTGAATTGATTCTACCAAGTTGATCAAACAAGATAAAATAAAACAATCAATCATTCAAGCACAAAGAAGTCGAAACATTCAATATAGGAAATAAGGAACAAGATTCAGAAACTCACAAATCAATCCAAACAAAGCTTCAAATTGTAGACAGAACGGGAGAGTTTAGATCTCCATAAAAATAAAGCAAAAGACAATTAGGGTTAAGAGTGGAAACTAAAGTCGGCGTGTACACAGCCCCTTGATTGCCGTATGAATGTAAATATATAGTGCTAATAATTTCCTAAGCTATCTATCTAATATTCTATCTAATTTAATAAATGGCAAATCCATCTAAATTAATATAATAAAACAACTGCAGCAACTTCATGCGGGCTCCTCTCGATCATCCGACTTTGGACAGCCCAATCAGTGTCTTTGATCCATATTGTCAACCCGTAATGTGCACACACATCGGACCTCGTATAATCTCTCCATTGAAATTTATTCCGAATTTGCTCCAAAATGCCTGAAATCAATAAAACATAGGTGTAGACTCCGAAAACTAAATAATATAAATTAAACAATAAAATATGTAAAAATGCTCTAAATTAATATGCAAATCTATACCTAAAACATGACTAAAATAAACCCTATCAGGAATCCGGCCCGGAGAAATCGAATTCGGAGAAACATATTCGAAAACATGTAAGAAAATTTGTTTTTGAAGAGAGGGGCGATAGATGCTGGGAGTCAAACCGCCATTGAAGAGAGATTAACTCTCATTCTTTATCTCTATTCTACCTCTTTATATGGCTTCTTGTGATTTTCAATTTATGGAATGTCGAGTTGGGATCCTTGGGGTGAATGGGGTTGAAATTGTTTGAATGTACAAAGCCTAACCTTATTGGTGGTGGATGATTTAGGGATAGAGGTAGAGAATCGTCATTAATGCTTAGTTCAGAATGAAATTAAAGGTCCAAAAAGGGTAGAAAGAAATTTGTCTAGTTGTGTCATGAGTTTAATGTTATATGTAGTGATAGACAAATTATTTTGGCTAGCAAGAAATATGGATATACTGGCAATGATTATTGCTAAAATGGGTATTAGGTGAACACTTATCTGATAGATTAATGCCCCTATTTTTGTGTTGGTGATGTTAATCGTTTCGTGTGATATTTGTGCAGCCGACACTAGCACTCTCTCCGCAAAAGTATTTCCGAGGGAGGTCGAACCACTTCTCGAAGATGGTCTTGCTGAAAGGAATGGACGAGGCCTTATCTGCGGCTGACTGGAAATTGTTGAACAATTGAACGACAGCAAGCTAAGCGGCATTGCAATATTGATCGGAACCAATGTGTTGTTGCCCCATTCCTCTTCCCACCCCAACCCCCCACCCGATGCATCGGCCTGATTGTAATGGACAGTTTGTGGATGTTGTTATGGACTGTAGTTGTTAGGAACTTTAGTAATTCTTAGTGTTTGGTTTAGCTCTTAAACGTTTAAATGTTTCCACCTTTTGGATGACTAGTGTTTGATGACTAGCGTTTAAACGTTTCCACCTTTTGGACTTAAGTTGTTATGGACTCATTTCATTTGAGTTTAATGTTCGATATCCTTCTGCTGGCTAGTAAGCAAAAATCACGAACATTCTTCTTTTGCATCGTCGGCAAACTATTGTGATTTTGTGCTTTTTATTACGTAATATTGTGAATGAAGCACTACTAGAAAACTTCAATTATACATCTTTTGTCAACAGATGTCTTTCAAAAAAAAATTCGATCTCTTTGTGCGTGTAGTAAAAGATCCAAACTTTCCACATCGGTTTTAAGCAGTTGTCTTTTCTTAATTAGAACCCCTCAATTTTGGTTATGACATATTCGCTTGTTGATGAATATTCATAATTTGTCATTTGAAAACATGTGAAGATGTACTCCTAAAGTAAAAAAGTGACATTTACATCTTTATTTATAAAATAAGTGATGTCTTAAGACAAAATAGAAAACAATTTTTGTTTTAGTGATCACGTTTATAATCATATCCCATATATAATTTATGATTTTATATTGTTTTAATTTAACCGATCAAATGATATATAGGCATAACTGATGTATTTCCATATTATCGACATCGTATTGAGAGTATTCATTCTGTGTGTATTAATTTCATGTTCATTATATGTGATATTATATCGTTCTAAAATAATGCACTATTGTGGTTGTATACACAAAAGATGTCGTTTTCCACATTTATATCAGTTTTTTTAAAATAAAATGTTGTTGTTGCATTGACACATCGATTTATTTGGTAGATAACGATGTTACTTTGACAAATATATATGAGTTCATAAATCGTTTTAATGTTCAAACTGGTGTTGCACATTGATTTAAATGAATGAATTGATGTGTATAATTATACTGGCATCTCTTTTCATATATTGATATGATGTTAATGGTATGAATGCACTTCTATTTTCATATATAATCCAATGTTTTTTAATATGGATACACAACACGCTTTTGTCAATAGAAAATCACATTTTAGTTGTTCTTCGAAATGATAGGACGTTTAATGAAAACATGTACATAGATACTAGCATCATATTGTCACATTTACAAAGTACATTGCCGCCATTCATAGCCACAAAATTGGCTAGCCACAAAATCTCAAAAAAGGTAAATACAAACAAAAATACATCTAGAACAACAGAGTTGCCAAGCTAATCGAATTGACTTTAGGGAGATATATATCTTGTCCTTTTCACTTTGACCGTTAGTTTGGTCTTGGTATCTTTGTAGCTATGTTTCTTGGTTCGTGAATATATTTACTGATTCCAGAAGAGGAAAAAATTATATGGGGATAACCAACTGGTTCAATAGAGAAAAGCAGATAAGTTTCTCCAAGTATGCAGCAGGGTTTAGATAGACTAGTTGTTCCATGAGGTGAAGGATCAACTTGTTCTTATTCCTTAGACCCTACAGAAGTGTGGAATTGAATTAGTGGGGTCAAAAACATAGAAATTAAATAGTCAGGTGTTGTAAGGAGGAAATCGAGATTGCAAATAAAATATAAGTAAAGTAAAGCAAACTGATTTGGATCCCAACAAATAATGTTCAAGACTCCCTCCCGATGCAGAAAAAAGAAGTCAGGTTCGATTCTCGAGGAAGCTAGTCAGCGGATCCTAGGCAGCGGAGGAATCTCACGGACAGAAGTCGACTACAGATTCCTCGACCTCGACTAGGGTTAGTCGACAGAAGATCGAACAAGTCGAAACAAGCAGGCGGCAGCTACCGCGTTTGGTCGATCTCGAGGAAATTCCTCGATGTCGAGGAGATTTTTGCCGAAATCGAGTACCTGCAGTTCACAAGCTACGGCGATCTTTGTTGATCGAAAATCAGTAGTCAATGTCGACCAGATTTGGTCAAAATCGAGGAAAACAGGAAGTAAAATAAATGCAAAATCTTTGAATCTTAACCGATGGATGAAAGAGAACTTCCAAGATTAGGGTCTGCGACAACGATTACTATGAAAGCGGAATATAAATCATAAAAGGCGATGACTTTATCGAAAAAGGAGGAGGCTTTCACCTAATCCGACAAGTACGAATATAAATCTCGCGATAGATAACCCTAATTGCATCTATTCGTTTTTCATAATTAGAATTTATAATCTTCCGAATAGAAATCCTAATTACTACCCAAGTTTCACAACATGAGTTCTTCAATTTCTCAATCAAAGATGAAGCACAAGGAACAGAATAAGATAACGATAAAATACCTCCTTTTGCAATCGCTAATCCACCAACATGGCTCTCGTTGGGCTCACCCCAACCCTAGAAGTAGGTGGACTACTTGCGCTTCATCGCAATCGTAGACATTGATTGAAAAGAAATAACTTGCATAAACTATATTCAAAGTCCTTACAATCCCGGCACTCAAACTTTCGTAGAATGCCAAAACCCTAAAAACCACTTAACTCCTAACCTCTTCTGTGGAACTACTTCTCTGGAATTGAATGAATAGAAAATCAGCCCCATGGCTTTTATTTATAGGGCTTGATCCTTGCTAATCAAGGAAAGCAATCTATTTCTACTTTCTAAAGATAAAATTAAATAAAGATAAAACATTAAATCTAAAAGGAATATCTAAATATCTAAAATATCTCTTGATATAATGAATAATCTTCTCTCCTTGGATAAACCTTCATATAACTTGATAGATTCGGACTTTCTTTGAGCCCAAAGAAGCTTACTCGACTCGGATTAGCCCAACAGCGTCACGGCCCATAGATCTTTTGGTCGATATCGAGGAATTATGTTGTCGATCTCGGCTTGTCTGGCTTTCTCGAGTAGCTTCTTCCCGACTTGGCTCGGACATGTGTTCTTGGTTAGGTCGATATCGAGGAATTTCCTCGACATCGAGTAAAATCGTCACTCGAGTTGTCTTCTCTTCTAGGCTCCTCGAGGAGCTTCTCCTGGACCAGGCTTGGGTTCACCATTCTTGTCGATATCGAGGAATTCTTCTCGACATCGAGTAAAACTTAGTTTCTTTCTTCTCTTCTTTGTTTTGTCCCGGAATGGCTCCAAATACTGCAATATTAAACCAAAACTTATGTAGACCTCTATTTCTTGCAAATAAGCATATATTACATAAATTCAACATATTCCCAGCCCGAAATATGTAAAGTAAATAGAATAAGGAGCTAAAATGTGCATAAAAACATGGCTATTTTAGTGGACATCAAATTACCCCATACTTAAGCTTGCTTGTCCCCAAGCAATAACTTGGATGGTCATTCAAGGGAAACCTGCAAAGACTCTCAACACAATGGATTCATTGTAATATTACCCAACACTCAATTGCCATCCTTGAAAAGGTACTTGGTGCCTACAAATTTGTGCCTGTGAATGAAAAGCAATTTCTGTACACAAAAGGAGGTTTATACTAAAACAATTTTATGTGACAAGGCAACAATAATCAAGAGGATTTTATTTCAGCTCAAAAAGGCTAAAGGTGGGCAATTTTTTGGTCATGTGGTGTTAAATCTGGGGAAATGCATTATTTCCAAACTTTCTCAACCACTTTTCTTCTTCATATGACTCATCACCTTTCATAATGCTTTTTCCAATAATAATGCTTTTACCTCTCTAACCTCAGCACTGCCTTCTCGCGAGTCGCAAACATGGGTGTCAAGAATGGCCCCGGATACTTAGTGCTTTCGACTCCTCACATGTGTCCCATCTCACTGAACTGTTATCTCAATAAGCAGGGTCGATCTACCTTTATCTTCTGAGGTGATCGGATTTTTTCTTACTCATTAAATTTCCCATAAAACTGAATCTTTCTTGCCAAACTCCAATAATGACATAACAACACAACAAACCATATAATGTCCCCATAAAATGATTTTCATTTTTGACATAATCCCTGGACAGGGTATAAGGTAAAAAATGAGCAATATAAGGCTTATGTGGAGCAATAATAATAAATAGGCAAATAAGGCTTATAATATGGCTTTTGTGATGCAATTGGGTAAAGGTATGACTAGAAATATGAAACTGAGCATGTATGGAAATTTAAAATCCTCCATCCTCTTATTGTGCATAATGTCAAAAGCAACATCAATCTACCTCACTTTTGTGGTTTTACCATAAAAAAATCGCACATCATTTAGACTTCTCTTTTCTAGGCAATCTTGTGCAATATCTCTAACAAATCCATCATTCGCATCGTCGAGTGTTGCCTTGGCTTCCATGAATCTTTTCTTTTTGATCTTTTTGCAAGCTTGGGTGATGTCCTTACAACTTTCTTTAAAAGTGCATATTTCGAATAATGTAGAATTTAACAATGCAAATAAGTTAAATAATATGCAACTAAACTCAAATACAGAGTTGTGCCATGTCCTAAATAAATCCGATACAAACCATGAAATGAAACTTCAAATACAGTCTTGGAAGCACATAAAAACAAATAAAGTCATAAACATAGTCTTTACTCCCACCCCATACTTAAAATAGACAGTTTCCTCATTGTCAAAGAAATAGACAGTGCAGACCACTCGAGTGATGCCGACTATCACCCGGGCTGAGGTTTTAATCGGGTACAATACAAGCTGCTGTGTGGACTGTCGAGTGGTTGTTGTCATACGGTGTCATGGTTTTCAGCTGTCATGTGGAGGTTTGCTGTCATAGTTTGTTTGCTGTCATAAAAATTGGTGATGTCTTATTTTACATCTGAGAGATAGGCTTGGGCTGTAATGGGCTTATTTTTGAATTTATTTTGGTGGGCAAAGGAAACGAGAGTTGGCCGGGCTGGGAAATTTTAGTGTTGTGCTAGGTGTGGGCTGTAATGGGCTTTCTTGAATGGGTTCGACTTCTATACCCCAAATGGTTTTTTGTGGTTCTCCGATGAACTTGGCTCCTTTTAAAATAACATATAAACCTGTGAGTATGTTTATATGTTATTTTATTTTCGGGCAGCTTAGACTTTAATTTATCGGTACTACTACAATGGATTGGGGTAGATAGTGGGGTAGGTAAAGTAGGATAGTTTCATGGCGTACGATTATTTCTTTTACGGTAAGACCCTTGTTTGGTCTTATCTATTTTGTTCTTCTGGTTTAATCACCACATCTATATATATACAATTTCAAAAAGGGAGGGAAAAAGACTTAAAGAGTTGCTCACTGATGCGGTGGTGGACCGTAGTATGGAAAGTGGTATCCGACCTGGTAGTCAGGAGCTCCTCCATGGGAAGAGCTACCAGGCTGCTGTGAAGAAGATCCACCAGCGTCATGTGTACTCCCTTGTCGCTAGAACTGTGATGGGCGACCCTAGAGGCGCTGATCCATGCCGCCGAAGGTATCTCTGACAAAGGAATGGTGGTCCATGGCAGCTGAATAGAGTCGCTCCTGGCGGCCGTCGATGGTGTCAACGCTGAGTGTCAGGGAGGTCATTTGGTCAAACATGGCCGCCTGTAACTCCCGCATCTATCGTATCTCAGAAACCATCTCATCTGAATATCCTCTAGCATGGTGAGCCTGCTGGGTATGGTGAGAGTGATGAGAGGGTATCTGGTGGGGGGAGTGGTAGGAGTGGTGGGAGGGGATCTGCTGTGGGGAGTGGTAAGAGTGGCGGGAGGCTTGTGGGCTGTCAACCTCGTCGTTGTTGTCATCCCCTTCATTCTCACCATCTGCATGCTCTGGCTGGGGGTCTATGGCCATGGGATGGTCGTCGAAGATAGGCTCGTCCCGCAGTGTAGGGTCAGCGGCTGGGTTAATGGTAGGGTGATAATCCACCCCTGTCCATGTAGTGTACCAGTCACGGACACGGTGCATATCCATCAAATCCTACCGAATGGGGATATGCGACCTATAATGGACCCATCTGTCGTGGCGGCGTGCTATGATATGTCCCTTTTGCAGGGACGCCAGGTTAATCCTCATCATGTTCGACGTAGTGTACAGGTGGACTGGGAGCTCGAGGTGGAGGGCTAGGATAGCCACCATACAGCCGTCGTAGATGGCTACCCGGGGGAAGTTCCGACGGGAAACACAGTGCTCTAGCCAAGCGTAGGCGAGCGGCAGGGGATCAGGCTCAAAAAGCATCCGCCGCAGACACTCTATCTTTGGTTGATTGGGTCGCCGCAGCTCAAAGCAGGCCCAAATAGTGCTGCCCAGGACCCTTAGAATAGTAGAGAGTAAAGGGCTGGCTACGTTGGCAGTGTAGGTGGTGTCTTGGGTAGGCTCCAACACGCCGGACATGTAGCGCCACATCACATCTGTGTCGTGGATGTGGAAAGGGTTGGTGGTGTGGCGGAAGTCGAAGGCGACACTCAGCTCCTCCAAAGTCCTGGTGAACCGCCTGTTGGCCAGCTGCTGGAAGTGGACTCGGCGGTGGGAGGTAGGTGAATCTGGGATCCGGAGAGTTGCTAGGAACTCGCCTGTCAATGTCGAATAGTGATGGTCTAAGGGCTCAATCAAACGGTCAGCATCGATCCAGCCAAACCCCTGGATCATCTAGAAGTGCATACCCAGCTCCTCCATGGTCGGCCGGTGATACCGGCGGGCGTTCTCAGCCCGCGCTGCTAGGCCCTGAGCTAGCAGACGTGTCTCCTCATCAGCAATCATCAAGTGATCCATTTCTGCAAAATAAAGTACCTTTTATAAGATAATATCTAAATAAAACAACCCCATACTTAGTTCATAAACCATCCTATAAGATATAATAAATAAGCATAAGGAAGTGTATATCATCAAATCATGTAACAATTCATATAGTGAAACAATAATGCAACATATATATGAATTTAAATAAAGCCCCAAAATTCAAGAAATTTCCAAATAAATCCCAAATTTCTTTGACAATATAAATGAACTAGGTATGGCATCATTTAGATAAAGGCCAAACTACCAAATTGGTATTTAAAACTGGCACTCTTGGACAAATGGGTATTTAAAATAACTCCGGTGCCAAATTGGTATTTAAAAAGTCATCGACGAACATATAGGTATTTAAAAAACCACCAGCGGACATATAGGTATACTTTTTTACCAGAAGTTCGGTTTTCGTTCTAAATTTTTAGAGAACGCAATTTAGTAACCTTGAATTATTTTTGTTGGTAATTAAAAAAAATTAAACTAGCTTGGTTGATAATTAATTTTTAAAAACTCATCAATGTATCTTACAATATATAAAATGATAAAAATAAAGTCTTTTTTTAAAGAACTCATTAATGTATCTAAAAATATATAAAATGATAAAAGTGTAGTCTTTTTTTATCAGTTCTCATATATTTTTATCTTTATTGGTTGGAAGTTAGATTCTCATATATTATTATTTTTTAAAACATATTTTTCAAAAATAAAAATTAGTAAGTTAATTACCATAATTAATCCCATATATTTTTATTGGTTGGAATTAGGTTTTTAATATATATGGTTTAATGATGATAATTAACTTGTTGAATTTTATTTGTGAAAAACTTAGGTTTTTAAAAATACTAATATGTAAGTATCTAACTTCCAAGTTCCAACTAATTAAAATACCAATATGTGAAAACTAATTAAAAAAAAAGTATGGATTTAATTTTATCTTTTTTATATAACATTTATAGATATATTAATGAGAATTTTTTTTAATGAATTTATCAACATAAAAAACTTCCGGCCAAAAAAAATATCTATATGTCCACCGGTGACTTTTTAAATACCAATTTGGCACCGGAATTTTTTAAAATACTCATATGTCCAAAGGTGCCAGTTTTAAATACCAAATTGGTAGTTTGGCCTTTAGATAAATAAAAATCAGCCCGTCAAATATAGCAATTTCCATATATAATCAACCCTTAATAATAAATATCAATTTCCTCAACAAATTTAAAACCCTAGACATTCAACACATAACTCAAATTCCAACCTCTACCTAGGTTCTCAAAAAAATGTAATAATCTGAAATTTAGAGAGAAGGGAGGGAGAAATCATACCTTTGAGTTGAAATAGGGGGAAGAAACTTGTAATTAGAGAGAATTAAAGGGTGGGTTTCTCGGATTTTGTTCAAGAAACCTACAATGGCAGCGGTTTTGAACTGGAAGTGCGCGAGAATGGTGAAGATGGGCTCGGTGGTGCTCGGCTTTGGTATCTGGGCTCGAGAGGCCGAAAACTGAGGATGTGTGCCGGATACGAGGGCGAAGAATAGGGAGGGATGGCTGGGTTTCGACGGTGGTGTTGTGTGGCTCGGAGAAGGTGGATCCGGGCTGGTGAAGGCTGGAAACGGGGAGAGGTGGCTGGATCTGGGGGTGCGAGGGTGAGGTTGCCGGCGGTTATGGGCTGCGAAGGCGAGAGCACAAGGAGGAGGGACTTTGGCGAGGGATGCTGTGTGCTCGGACTTGGCTTGGTGTACTCGGATCTGGGCTCGGGGACCGGCAGTGGGCAGCGAGAGCTCGAGAAGGAGGGGAGCGAGAGGAGGAAGATGGTGATTGCGGCTGTGGTTTCTAGGTCGGCTCGGTTTTTGTCGAGGTCGGGGAAGCAGAAAGGGAGAGAAGGCTCCAACAGGTAAGGGCTTTTAAATAAAGAAAAAAAACGAAAAGAAAAACTGAAAGTATTATTATTATTATTATTATTATTATTATTATTATTATTATTATTATTATTATTATTTATTATTATTTTTTTTATTTTAAAAAAAAGAAAGAAAACGTGTCTGGGACCTTGGTCGACATCGAGCAAATTGCTCGATGTCGAGGAGACGTATCTGGGAGCCTCCCACTTTCCTGTGGAGTTTAGTCGATGTCGACGAAATTGCTCGACATCGAGGACCTGAAATCCTCCGTTTGGCCTCGACTAGAAGATCCCGGCATAGTGTGCACCACCCCTGTTTTTTTTTTGGTCGATGTCGACCAATTTGGTCGAGATCGAGTAGACTGTAGCCGCCTGAATTTAACCATGAGAAGAGATTATGCACGAATTTCAAGAAAATAAAATAAAATAGAATTAAAGAAAAAGGAGTAAGAAAAGCGGGTTGCCTCCCGTAAACGCTAAGGTTTAAGTCGTTAGCTCGACTCACTTCCCTGTTTTAGGCTTTGACCAACGCCAGGGTGGCGCGGATCTCCTCTTCCGGGTCTTCTTTTTCATAGTATTGCTTGACCCTGTGCCCATTTACCTTAAAGGTGGTTCCATCAGTGCCAATTAACTCTACTGCTCCATGAGGGTATATGTGGTGAACCACAAAAGATCTACTCCATCTTGTCCTGAGCATCCCCGATAACGGCGCCAATTTGTTGTAAGGAGGAAATCGAGGAAACCGATTTGGATCCCAGCAAATAATGTTCAAGACTCCCTCCCGATGGAGCAAAAGGAAGTCAGGTTCAATTCTCGAGGAAGCTAGTCAGCGGATCCTAGGCAGCGGAGGAATCTCACGAACAGAAGTCGACTACAGATTGCTCGACCTCGACTAGGGTTAGTCGACAGAAGATCGGACAAGTCGAAACAAGCAGGCGGCAGCTACCGCGTTTTGGTCGATCTCGAGGAAATTCCTCGATGTCGAGGAGATTTTTGCCGAAATCGAGTACCTGCGGTTCAGAAGCTACGACGATCTTTGTTGATCGAAAATCAGTAGTCGATGTCGACCAGATTTGGTAGAAATCGAGGAAAATAGGAAGTAAAATAAATGCAAAATCTTTGAATCTTAACCAATGGATGAAAGAGAACTTCCAAGATTAGGGTTTGCGACAACGATTACCATGAAAGCGGAATATAAATCATAAAAGGCGATGACTTTATCAATAAAGGAGAAGGCTTTCACCTAATCTGACAAGTACGAATATAAATCTCGCGATAAATAACCCTAATTGCATCTATTCCTTTTTCATAATTAGAATTTATAATCTTCCGAATAGAAATCCTAATTACTACCAAAGTTTCACAACATGAGTTCTTCAATTTCTCAATCAAAGATGAAGCACTTGGAATAGAATAAGATTACGATAAAATAGCTCCTTTTGCAATCGCTAATCCACCAACATGGCTCTCGTTGGGCTCACCCCAACCCTAGAAGTAGGTGGACTACTCGCGCTTAATTGCAATCGCAGACATTGATTGAAAAGAAATAACTTGCATAAACTATATTCAAAGTCCTTACGATCACGACACTCAAACTTTCGTAGAATGCCAAAACCCTAAAAACCTTTGAACTCCTAAACTCTTCTGTGGAACTACCTCTCTGGAATTGAATGAATAGAAAATCAGCCCCATGGGCTTTATTTATAGGGCTTGATCCTTGCTAATCAAAGAAAGCAATCTATATCTACTTTCTAAAGATAAAATTAAATAAAGATAAAACATTAAATCTAAAAGGAATATCTTAATATCTAAAATATATCTTGATATAATGAATAATCTTCTCTCCTTGGATAAACCTTGATATAACTTGATAGATTCGGACTTTCTTCGAGCCCAAACAAGCTCACTCGACTCGGATTAGCCCAACAGCGTCACCACCCATAGATCTTTTGGTCGATATCGAGGAATTTCCTCAACATCGAGGAATTATGTCATCGATCTCGGCTTGTCTGGCTTTCTCGAGTAGCTTCTTCCCGACTTGGCTCGGACATGTGTTCTTGGTTTAGCCGATATCGAGGAATTTCCTCGACATCGAGTAAAATCATCACTCGAGTTGTCTTCTCTTCTCGGCTCCTCGAGGAGCTTCTCCTCGACCAGGCTTGGGTTCACCATTCATGTCGATATCGAGGAATTCTTCTCGACATCGAGTAAAACTTAGCTTCTTTCTTCTCTTCTTGGTTTTGTCCCGGAATGGCTCCAAATTCTGCAATATTAAACCAAAACTTATGTAGACCTGTATTTCTTGAAAACAAGCATTTATTACATAAATTCAACATATTCCCAGCCCAAAATATGTAAAGTATGTAGAATAAGGAGCTAAAATGTGCATAAAAACATGGCTATTTTAGTGGACATCATCAGGTCATGCAATTTCTCAATTTTCCTATGCCTAGTGTAAGTACGATGTCAACGACCTTTAATAAATCTTTTGAGTATTGATGTCGTAGCCTCTCTATCACATCGGCTTGAGAAGACATAATATGATATATATTCAATATATAGAAAAAAAATTCAAGGAATTGAGAAGTCGAATATATTAAATTCTATTTCAATAATTCGATGGGTAACAAAAATATTATAAACAAAAAAGTTGTATCTGGTAGCATATTGAACTAACCTGGATGTTGTCACTAAACAACTCTTCAAAAGATAGAGAAACTGCAGGCAAAACAAACAACAATGCACCACTAGCAACAACTCCTCCAGCAGTTGCAGTAGTAGCACGACTTCCCACTTCCACGTCCAAAGGAACATATAAGAAACTAATATACAGAAGGATGTTCAGCATCAGAAGCAAGAAAAAAAAAAGAACAAAGAAAATATGCCAATTCTATGTTAGATATTATAAGTCAGCAAGAGCTCAAGTTTTAATCCCCTTATTGTTACATGCTTGATGCTTACATTTCAATAAAAACTGCACCCTTTGGCTAGTTGGCCTTGCTTTACAATGGCTCGACCGCTAAGTTTCAGTTGGAGGCGGCTATGTTTTGCGGGAACACCTTTATGAATTGCAGGAACCATGGCTGATATCGACAACGAGTTGAATTGGAGTGACGTGTACGCGTGCTCGATCCGCTTAGTCGTGTTGTAGTCCTACATTATGTCTATGATTCCTAGGTATAAAACGATGTTGTAAACCTCTGGGAGGCCTTTCTCTGTTTTACACGGTATGTACTTCACCCTTGCTAGCATGTTCATTTCAAGTTGGATTTGAAGCCTGCACACAGATGATCCGAAGAGTCGTGTCAAATCATTCTTTGTCGAGCAAAAGATTATGGATGTGAAGATAGAGAGACTAGATATGTAAACTACCATGCCAAGAGTGGAGAAGATACCTTGTTGTACCTGGAATGAGTAGATCAACTTCCTCATTGCATGCAACCGATGATGTTCATAATCGCCTACCTCTTATGTGAGGGCCTACAACCACCGTTCCATCATCCGTTCCACGAGGGATCAGAACAAGGCTTTCCGGGTACTAAGGAACGTCGTTGATCATGCACATTTAGGTAGTGTTAATATAGGCATTTAGATGGGTTTAGGTAGGGTAAAATGCATGAGTTTAGAGTAGTTTTCATGTTTTCATTATGTTTCAATTAGAGTTGGAATCTACAAGTTTTGTGCATGATTTCAGGTGATTGTGGAAAGGTCGAGCTGAGCTCGTGTAAATGATAGAAGATGAGACGGAAATCGGAGCCTTGAGTAAGAGAGCCAATTAGAGGAGCTGAACATACGTGCAAGGAGTGAAACTGTCAAGACAACTCGGGCCAAGATAGTATGAAACTCGGCCGAGTAATTTGAAGGAAACTGAGTTCTGGATTTAAGAAGAACTCGGGTGGGTCAAGATGAAACTCGGCCGAGTATGTTGGTGCACCCGAGTTTTGTTCCGAGTGCAAGAACCAGTTGTTTCTTTGTGTTAATTAATTTTTAATTGCAATTTCAATTAAAGGGCACATGAAATGTTAGTGGGGAAGAGGAACAAAGAGTCTGGTATTGGTTTTAGTTCTCAAACTGAGGTAACGACGAACAGTAGTATCAACCATTGGAGACTTTGTGGATTGTGATTTTCTTCGATTATGAACAAGTAATCCTCCTTGCTCGGGGAAATCAATCGAAGCTTCAGGTTTTCTATTTCATTGTGAGATTTCTGTTCTTAATAGTCCTCTTTGAATATTATCAATTCTTTGCGCTGAATGTTTAGGGTTTTCGTGAATTTCCGTTAGTCTGATCAACTGATGCCTTTTCATGATAATCTATAGCTAGATATAGAAAATTTCTGGTTGAATTATCTGTATTCTTGAGTAGCAAAGTATAAATCTCTGAAACTGGTTGATTTAGGGATTTGTATAAAGAATTGATTTGCAATTGATGCAATAATTGGTTATGCGCGTCGATTGTCTTTGTTGAATTCCTTTAAGCTTAATCGATTATTGAATTGAACCTTGATTGTTTCAAGATTGTTTGATAATTAGGGTTTTCAGGGTCTAGTTGTCCTGTTAACTAGAATCGACAAGGAATTGGATTCAAAAGACCTAGTCTTTCCTCAACAAAGTATTCAAGAGGAAGTTATCTGTATGATTTCAATGATCAATGAATAAAACCTGAGTGCTGAGATTGATTGACCTGAGCTATTCTCTTATATTCATTCATTCAATCTGTTTTATTTTATTGTTTTGCTTACTTTTGCATTCTTAGTTAGTTTACACCATCAAAATCCCCCCTCTGTGTTTCTTGTTCTTGTTGACACATTCTGACTTGCATACGAATCGTTAACTCTCTGTCGGATCGACCCGTACTTGCCAAACTACATTAGTTAGGTTAGACTGATTTATTTGATAGGATTTAAGGCGACTAAAAATCCCTCATCAAATTTGGCGCTGTTGCCGGGGAGTCAAGTTGTCATTTGTGTGCTTGTTTTTGTGTGTTAGTTTGGCTACTAACTTTTGTGGTGAACCTATCTTACGGTTCACAGTACATATGCTACTAACAGTTTAAGATGTTGAGATTATCGCAGTTCGAAGGTGAGAACTTTCACCTATATCTCAGTAGGTTGTAGAGGTGTGTGGACATCCACAATGAGCGGGGTTTCCACGATAGTTTGCGAGATATGGTTGTCTGCGTTATAGAGGGGATGACTGCTGAGACAAAGGCGCGTGCTATATACATGAGTGGTGGAAATCTAGCACGGTTAGGTTTGGTGGGAATTCGGGATCCTATCTGCTACATGGGTCACCAGGCCTTGCAGGAAGTGTCCTTTGCCCAAGAAACTCAACCAATGGAGGACTTCGACGCACCTTTGGAGTATCTATCAAAGGCCTCCTACGAGGAGTATGAGCAATTGTGTCAGCAGATCGTTGAACTACATGAGCGAGTGCACCGAATGGTCCAAGTGGGGAATGATATTCTAACATGTGAAGCGAGTGAACAACCGTCTAAACCTGTGGTTAACCCGCTAGAGAGCCTCACCACGAACACCCTAGGGAGCGGCAAGGACCTGTTTGTCACACCCGAGGGAAGCTCAAAAAGTCATGAAGATGAAGGTGAGTGTGTGCTTCCTATTCCTCCCTCATTGAGTTCATCCGAGTCTACTCCGCTACCTCCCCTACCCTTGAGCTATGAGCATGATAATGTTTTGACGGAGGAGGATATGTTCACAGACGATGATAGTTTCTTCAGCGATGAAGAGGAGAGTACACTACTTCCTGACATGGAGTGTCATGAGTCGATGCATGAGATCCCATGTGATTTATTGTCTCCTTCATTCGATGAGATTGTCTCGAGCTCGCCTATCAAGGAACCAAGTCCGAAGCTGATTTCTGTGGCTCCAAAGCAAAGAATTGATATCCTCTACAATGGTGAGAAGGTCGGTGATTATGTCGATCATTGGGCTCATTATTTTGACATACCGTCAATGTAACTGAATTGGTGGTTCTACATACTCGCGGCGGAGAGTCACACTCAGACATATGAGGAGTTGAGGACATACTTTGACTTCAACTTATTTGTATGTAGTGCTAGTCTACCTAGATGGTGTGCACAAGAGTTTGATTTGCTGCTGAGGGCATTGACGATGTCCGAGTGAGTCTTAAATGGACAACCAAAACGTCGAGCTAATGACCATAACCAAGCGCTTCTTGAGAGGCAACCCAAGGTGAGTAAATTAGTTTTGCATATTTCATAATTTTTTTTAGGTTCTCAAATTCCCTTTCAATTTCAAAAAAAAAAGTTCGTCAGAAAAGGCCAAAAAGCAAGAGAATTACAATAGGATACTCGGGCAAGAAGCTCGGTCGAGTCCCTTGGCCACCCCGAGTGGCGCACAGTTCTTCAAGAAGAACTCGGGTGAAAAAAAATTAACTCGGTCGAGTTTTATTTTGTCCCACCCGAGCTATATTGCATCTTCTTAAAAAAAAGAAAAAAAAAGAAACAGAGAAGGAAAGCTCGTCGGTCTTGCCCATCTCCCATCCGAGCGAGGCAGCAGCGAGGGTGCCTCCAGCACCTGTAGCCACCGGCATGAGCCTCCCTCCGCCCGGCAGCCCTCCCGGCGAGTCCCGGAGCCCCAGCCTCCGATCCCGAGCACACCTGGTTCTATCTCCAAAGCAGCCCTCACGCCTCTCTCCCGGCAGCAGCGAGCGTTCCGAGCCCCTCCTCCCCTTCCGTTCCTAGCTTCGAGCACAGCCACCATGCTACGCCGCCGACCTCGTCCACCCACGCCGACCCAGTCTCTGGTCAGCCCCGTTCTCCTCTTTCTCTCCTCCATTGAAGAATTAAGGTAAATTTCAAAACCCTAATTTCTAGGTTTTCTCAAATTGAATAAATTTGTGTAATTTAGGGGTTGTTTGGGTGAGATTACACCTTATTTGTGCTAGATTTGTTATTGGAGAGTATTGAATTAGGACTTGGCTTGAATTTGTAGTTTGGGATGCCAAATTGGGTCAATTAGGAACTTTTTGAGAGAGAAATTCAGGGGTGAATTATATTGATTGAGGTTTGTGATATGGATTGGGATTCTTGTGCTTAATTGTTGAATTGCAAAGTTGGGAATTATGAGTCTTGAGCATTTGAATTGATCTTGCTTTTTGATATTAAACTTTATAAGAGTTTCTTGTTGAGTTGATCGATTATAGTTTTGATCAATTTATGCTTAATTGTTATCGATTTTCAAATTGTTCATGTTTGACACCATCGATTATTATTGTGTATTGTCCTTGCTTGGACAAAAAATATTTCTTTGTTGGTGTTGTCTTGTCTCCGGTTTGTATTGTGGTGGCTCCTTGAGGTCCAAACTAGAAAGAATGTTGGCTCACCTTACTCTTGCGCTTCAATTTCCCATCTCCGCCTGACATGTAGATGACTTCGTAAGTGTTTTCTTCCTTTCTCTTTTATTTTTCACATTGAGGACAATGTGTGAATTAAGTGTGGAGAAGGGAACATTTACATGTTTGCATTTCGGTTGCATTGTAAATATTTCTTTCTTGTTTTTGCATCTCATGATTATTATTCTTAGTCTTTCATACGAAAAAAAAAACAAAAAAAAACAAAAAAATCATATAAAAAGAAAAAAATCAGCATGCATGACATTTTAGATTTAGGATCTTTCAGATAACCCCATCTTTACCACTTGTCTTATATTTATTTATTCTTAATCCAATTATAAGTCCCATGATATGCTTGAATTGTTGATCCTCGTCTAGTTTGTTTGATCTATTGGAGCATGAGATAATGGATTGATTGAGCATGTATAACTCTTAGCTTTTAGGTGGCATTGCAATCCAAAAAAAAATTACCTTGTGAGTTTATTTAGGCCTTATTGGGACTATGCTTTATTGATGTCCTTTTGCTTCTTGTGTGTGATACTCTCCAATGTGACTACCTCTGAGAATTGAGATTGATATCTATTTCAAGGCCGTATATTTTGATTATTACTTGTGATTTTCATATGATTGAGGCAATATTTTGTTAGCCATATCTTACTCTGTATCTACCTCTATATTGTATTCTCTGCTTGAAGCCAAATTTGAGCCTTTTAGCCCATTTTGTTAGCCCTACAAAATGTCTTTTAGCCAATTTTAGCCTTACCCTATCCGGGAATTAGGGAGAAGATTGGTGAAAATGTGTATTAGTGGAGTATTTTGAGCATTTGGAAGTTATGTATGGGTGGTGTATTCTTTTTGAGCTTCATATGGATGATTATTGTGCTTAATACTCGGGGCCTAAGGAGAATAAAATTCACTTAGGAGTAAAAGTCGAGGAAAAATCATAAAAAGGAAAAAATCAAGAAAAGAGAAGAAGAAAAATCATCGAAAAATCAAGAGAAAAGAATTAACAAAGAGTGAGTTGGTTAACAAGAGTTGTGCTTAAGTCTTTATTTGTGGATGGAGTTAAAATTTGAATTCTTTTGGTTGAAGAGATGTTTGGTTGTGAGTGTTTTTCCGGATGTAGTTGAGATCTCTTTTTCCCGGATTTTTAGCACCACAAAGCCTAAATCTTTTCATACCTTGATATTCTTACCCGAGCCCCATTACAACCCTTACAAGACCTCATGATGATTATTGTTTGTAATGTCACTCACGGTGGAGATTGTGATATAGATTTCAATTTTTATGTAGCTTAGTTGCATTGGATTGAGTTTGAGCGGAATTGAACTAACCTAAACACAAGAGCGATGAGTGAAACACTTTATGTACCCGGTGAGGTTGGATTGAAATGTGCCTAAGCCATTGAGTTGCTCAAATACATGTGAGGATGTTGATGATTTGTCTTGTGCTTCCTACTTGGTTTGGATTGTGTTTTGACGAGGTGAATGCATGAAGAGTGTATTTGTGGGATGTTTGTTTGGATTGGTTTTGTTTTCTTGAGGACAAGAAAGGTTCAAGTGTGGGGGAGTTTGATCATGCACATTTAGGTAGTGTTAATATAGGCATTTAGATGGGTTTAGGTAGGGTAAAATGCATGAGTTTAGAGTAGTTTTCATGTTTTCATTATGTTTCAATTAGAGTTGGAATCTACAAGTTTTGTGCATGATTTCAGGTGATTGTGGAAAGGTCGAGCTGAGCTCGTGTAAATGATAGAAGATGAGACGGAAATCGGAGCCTTGAGTAAGAGAGCCAATTAGAGGAGCTGAACATACGTGCAAGGAGTGAAACTGTCAAGACAACTCGGGCCAAGATAGTATGAAACTCGGCCGAGTAATTTGAAGGAAACTGAGTTCTGGATTTAAGAAGAACTCGGGTGGGTCAAGATGAAACTCGGCCGAGTATGTTGGTGCACCCGAGTTTTGTTCCGAGTGCAAGAACCAGTTGTTTCTTTGTGTTAATTAATTTTTAATTGCAATTTCAATTAAAGGGCACATGAAATGTTAGTGGGGAAGAGGAACAAAGAGTCTGGTATTGGTTTTAGTTCTCGAACAGAGGTAACGACGAACAGTAGTAGCAACCTTTGGAGACTTTGTGGATTGTGATTTTCTTCGATTATGAACAACTAATCCTCCTTGCTCGGGGAAATTAATCGAAGCTTCAGGTTTTCTATTTCATTGTGAGATTTCTGTTCTTAATAGTCCTCTTTGAATATTATCAATTCTTTGCGCTGAATGTTTAGGGTTTTCGTGAATTCCCGTTAGTCTGATCAACTGATGCCTTTTCATGATAATCTATAGCTATATATAGGTAATTTCTGGTTGAATTATTTGTATTCTTGAGTAGAAAATTATAAATCTCTGAAACTGGTTGATTTAGGGATTTGTATAAAGAATTGATTTGCAATTGATGCAATAACTGGTTGTGCACGTCGATTGTGTTTGTTGAATTCCTTTAAGCTTAATCGATTATTGAATTGAATCTCGATTGTTTCAAGATTCTTTGATAATTAGGTTTTTCAGGGTCTGGTTGTCCTGTTAACTAGAATCGACAAGGAATTGGATTCAAAAGACCTAGTCTTTCCACAACAATGTTTTCAAGAGGAAGTTATCTGTACGATTTCAATGATCAATGAATAAAACCTGAGTGCTGAGATTGATTGACCTGAGCTATTCTCTTATATTCATTCATTCAATCTGTTTTATTTTATTGTTTTGCTTACTTTTGCATTCTTAGTTAGTTTACACCATCAAAATCCCCCCTCTGTGTTTCTTGTTCTTGTTGACACATTCTGACTTGCATACGAATCGTTGACTCTCTGTGGGATCGACCCAGACTTGCCAAACCACATTAGTTAGGTTAGACGGATTTATTTGATAGGAGTTAAGGTGACTAAAAATCCCTCATCAAATTTGGCGCTGTTGCCGGGGAGTCAAGTTGTCATTTGTCTGCTTGTTTTTGTGTGTTAGTTTAGCTACTAACTTTTTTGGTGAACCTATTTTACGGTTCACAGTACATATGCTACTAACAGTTTAAGATGTTGAGATTATCGCAGTTCGAAGGTGAGAACTTTCACCTATATCTCAGTAGGTTGCAGAGGTGTGTAGACATCCACAATGAGCAGGGTTTCCACGATAGTTTGCGAGATATGGTTGTCTGCGTTATAGAGGGGATGACTGCTGAGACAAAGGCGCGTGCTATATACATGAGTGGTGGAAATCTAGCACGGTTAGGTTTGGTGGGAATTCGGGATCCTATCTGCTACATGGGTCACCAGGCCTTGCAGGAAGTGTCCTTTGCCCAAGAAACTCAACCAATGGAGGACTTCGACGCACCTTTGGAGTATCTATCAAAGGCCTCCTACGAGGAGTATGAGCAATTGTGTCAGCAGATCGTTGAACTACATGAGCGAGTGCACCGAATGGTCCAAGTGGGGAATGATATTCTAACATGTGAAGCGAGTGAACAACCGTCTAACTTGATTAGTGCACAATTCATATTTCATATCATCTTCATTATGTTCTAACTTAATACGCACTTTAGCGTGTTCATTTATCTCTAAGTTTCCATCCAATGCTAGCAAGGTTTCTTCCTTTTTCAAGGCTGGATTTTCAATCATTTCAAGGCTAGCAATATTATAACATTTTTCACTATCAATGGTCATATTAGAAATTTTGCCTTTTTCCAAGCATTTACTATGAAACAAATCTTCTCTTTGATTATTATCACAAGGTGTAGGTTGAACGCTTAAAACTTTACTAACAATCAAATAATCATCATGCTCATAGTCAATGCAATCTTCATGATCATAGGCAAGTAAACTAACATCTTGATCATTATTATTAACATGCTCTTCAATTTTATCAACAAACTGATTATCGATGCTAGGAGAAACATTAAGTTGGTTAACACTATTAGGAGAAATAGTATGAGTTTCTTCCCTTTCATTAGATGGCACTTCATCTATAGGTGGGACTCCTTGTCCGGGCACCATGTTAGAGCCAAAATGCTAACGCTCTATTGCCGACAAGCTTTTATCCATCTGAGCCAAAATGCTTACGCTCTTAGCCATGGTCTCCATCATGGTTTTCAAATGTTTCATTATCTCAGCTTCAGTAATCGTGTTGTTGCCCTAGTTAGACATCACAAATAAACAAACAAAGAACTATGTAAATGTTAGTGAAAATATAAACAACTCGCAAGTGTTTCGCTCACACTCCCTCTCTAATTGGTATGTCACGCTTGTTGTTTCAATCCGCCTTGGTCAAATACACAGTCAAGCTTAAGACTTAGCAACACAAGGTATTAGATCAAGAGAATGAATGAAACAAGACAAGATTGCACTTAACAGGGTCAAGGACAATCGACAATAGCAAGAGAGAGCACTGGACAATAGCTATAAGCACTCGACACAACACAAAAACAAGCAAGAGTACTCGATATAGGAAGAAAGCACTCGACAAAAGGCACATCAGCACTCGACAGAGCTTCTGTAGTACTCGACACACACAGAGGTACTCGACACAGCAAAAAGAAACACACAAAGGACTGGTTTTTGTGGAAAAAATAAAACAAAATAATAGACAAGCTTGGAGATTTACCTCTTTTTTATTTAACCCTTAGTTAGGATGTTGTAGTTGCAAGGTAGGGTTTCAAATTTTGTGTTTTGGGAGGTAATGTGTTTGAATTGGTATGTATGTCGACTAGGGCTCCTAGATTCACCAAGTTTGGTCCTTTGAAGCTTTCTTGCACTAGATCAACAATACTTTTTTTTTAACTTACTTTTGCCCCTAGTGAATTTTATCCTCCTAGGGCCAAGTTTGAATGTCTCTCTTTTTTTTGAATATTTTAGTACTTTTTTTTAAACCTAATGCAAGAAAAGCAAATAACAAAGAGAGGACTCGAAAATTTTATAAAATAAGGTGAATGAGATAAAATTTAGCCCTAATGCAATATATATAGTTGAGGTTTGGCTATCTTTGATAAGTAGATCTATCTAAGGCCTTTTATAATTTATGATAGATATAATGGAATTTATCTACCACAAAAATCTGAATTTAATAAGGCAAGAATAGATAAAACAAGATAGATCAAAGATAGAAAGCAAACTAGGGTTTCTTGTGGAATAGAAAGGGGCGGCCGAACTCGACTAGTGCACAAGGCTTGTTGCCGTCGACTAGGTAATGCACAAATAGGTGTAGTCGGCGTCAAGGTCTCGGCTAGGCTTGTGTTTAGGCTATGCAACCACAATCAATCACAAACAAGAAAGGTTAGTGCAATCAAATTCAAAAATTCAAGAAGTAAAAAACCAAAACAATAAAAGACTCTATTTTTGTGGGGTTTTATTTATGTGACGAACAAAATAAAAGACATAAATTTTGATGTCGGAAACCTAAGCTCTGATACCAATTTGATACGGGGTTAGCCGCATGATGGACCGATCTTCGACAATCAAACAAGAAACTCAAGAACGGAAGCAAGAAACGACCAAGAACACCAAGAACCTACTCGATGTCGACCTAGAACACACGGACTCGACGAGATCTTGAGGAACTCGAGATCGACTAGACACAAAAACAAAAGACTCGATGAAAGAAGATGCAAGACTCAAAATTGATAGTAAAGACACGACCGATAAGGACTTATTCAAACTAAAGTAGAACGAGATAAAGACCCCAGGCTTCATTCGAGGGTAGGAACCAAATACCAACGACTACAAAGCCCGCATCTACAACCTTACACAACCAAGTGGACAACTTGGAGGCACAAAGAGGAGGCTCGTGGATACTAGGATCGCCAAGCTCTCGCGAGGTTGATGAACTCAAGGCAAACCAAGCTGAGATCAATACTAATTGTTGCAATCGATGAGGCTTGCTACGAATCGATTGACTTTGAGCACTCAATGTGTTTCACACAAGAGAAAACTTTCATAAAAATTCAACGTGAGTTCTACAATGCTCAAACCTCCTCTTATAACCCTAGGAGGCTCAATTAAACGAATAATAATAAAATAAAGAGTATTTAAAATAAAATCTTAAAATACCTAAAATAGACAGGCTTTCATGAGCCGTGAGAGGATCCCACGAGTCGTGAGACTCATCAGTAGCTTGACTGAATTCTTGGCTCATGGCCGTGACTCGTGGGAGGCATCCCGCGAGTCGTGAGACGTCTTAAAAATCCAAATAGACATAGTAAGTCTTCCAATACTTAGTTAAAATCGGTAATACATAAGGCTAAGGTGGTTCGACATCCTTGATCCCTATACACATATAGGTCTTCAATGGTGGCTCCGGGAGTTGAACCGCGCTTGAGAACAGGTATGTCCGGGGGTTCTGGAGGTATCTTTGATGGTCCCGCATCACGAGGAGTCGGGTTTATTGGTTAGGTCATGAACGTTGTCTAGCTGCACATACTTTCTTCAGCAAGAACTTCTAATCCATCTGTTCTAACATGATTCTTGCGGGACATGAAGCACTGAAGGTGCAATGGAGCACGATAATGAACCCCTAGCAAAAGACTAATCCATAATATGCCAATCCTCTAAAAATCTGTTGTCAATCACAATTTGTCTGCAGAAAGGTGAGATGGGTAAAGATCAGAACCACACAAATTCTCAACAATCTCGGATTGTGAAAGCACGTCTCAATAAGCTAAAGCAAATTTTGATTAAAGTACAAGATGAATGGAAAGACTACTAGGTTACTTACGCCAACAAAGCTTCCTGCCAAGAAGGTTCCGAGTAAAAAGCAGTAGTTTTATGTGAGCCTAATTTGCCATATTTTATAGTTACTTTTATATCGTTTTCTGCATGCATTTCATAAATTTGGGTTAGAATAATACATAATTTGTGTAGTTTATATTTATTTGCAATATATGGAGGCCTACACAAGTTTTTGTTATATTTCGCAGAAATCGGACGCACTTTGGAGCTTAAAGGAAAGTCATGAAGAAGCCAAGGATGGTGCAGCTGGAGAAAAGACCATTTTTCGCCATTCATCATTCTGAATCAAGTTCTGATGTCTTCATGAGAGTTGTGTCCCTCAAAAGGAGCTTTCCAACGCATGGTCATATGCGTCAATCCGACGAACGAGGACTCGGGAAAGTGCGTTTCAAGAACAGAGCAGAAAGCTGAGAGCTGTCACATTTACTCGACATCGACCAAATTGGTCGAAGTCGACCAAAATCAAATCGAGCTGGAACACTAGGAATCGACAAGGCAAGCTGGGAGCTGAACATTCAAGACGATATTGAGTAAAACCGAAGTCCATTTTCACTTTCTAGAGCCGAGATCGACGAAGAAGCTGAAGACGGACCAAGCCTTGGTCGATATCGAAGAAATCTTCTCGATATCGAGGAAAAGTCAAGTCGACGTGCTGTCCAGAAGTCAGAATCGAGTTGCTGAGTAGAAGACGAGAAAAATGCTAGTCGGTATCGAGCAATTCTACTCGATATCGAGGAAATCCCAGTGGCCGACGTTGAGCTATTCGGATCTTGTTAAGTTTCTATCCCGAAGCCAATGGTGATATTTTCGAGATGAAATTCTATCAAGATCTATCAAGTGTCATCAAGTCAAGAGAGAAGATATTTTATCCACATTAGATATAGTCCTAGTTGATTTATCTCTTTATTCCATAATTTTATCTTAAATAATTAGATAGATAGATATAGATATAGATATAGTTTTCTTTCCTAGATTAGCTTGGAATGAAGGCTATAAATAAAGCCTTAGGGGCTGTTTTTTATGCATTCAATCATACAATTCAATTCCAGTTTCAATTACATCAAGTAAGTAGGAGAGAGAGAGAGAGAGAGAGAGAGAGAGAGAGAGTTTGTGGCAAGAGCATGGTGGAGTTTGCGAAAGCGGATTTGGCTTGTTCGGTTGTAAGTTCTCTTTGGTTTATTTTAATCAATTTATTTTCCTGAAATCTTTGATGAGTTTCTTGATGATGAAGAGCGAGTAGTCCACCCACTTCTAGGGTTGGGGTGAACCCGACGGTAGCCATGAGAGGTGATGCGGTAAAGGTTTGATCTTTTTATGCAATTCGTCTTCTATCCCTGAAAGCATGATTCTTTTGTGAAAGTTGAAGGTGATCCTTGTTTCTGTCATTGAAGCGAAAGTGATCTGAATACAACTTGGGTTAATTATGTGAAAAGGGTTAGTAACAATTAGGGTTTATGCAAAACCTTCTATATTCCTATTTGTTCATAACGAAACTTATTTGATGAAAAACATGATCTTTTATGCCTTTATGTGTTATTTTGCATGGTTATCGTTGTGGTGTTGAAACCCTGATCTTGGAAGTCTTTAGTTTATTGATTTATTTCGTCGAAATTCATGTTCTGGCTTGCGAAAAGGTTGCAATTTAAGTTTCTGTTTTAGTCGATCTCGAGGAATTTTGCTCGACGTTGAGGAAATCTTGTCGAGATCGAGGAAAGTTAGTCGAGATCGGGTTGTCTGCTGAGTTTTGGCTTCTGTTTGTCGGTATTGAGCTTCTGTTGGTCGATATTGTTAGTCGATATCGAGCACTGTTTGTCGATATCGACCAAGTTCTGTGCTTTTGCTTTCTTTTCCGCTTTTCTCTGTTATTTCTGTCTTTCAGTCTGTTATTTCTGTCTGTGGGATCTTTCCGCTACCCGAGATCCGCTGACACACTTCCTCGAGGATCGATCCTGACTTCCCGCTGCTATATCAGGAGGAGGTCTTGTAATTATTTGCGTGGGCACGAATCTGGTTTGATTTATCTATATTTTGAACTCGATTTCCTCCTACAACAAAATTGGCGCCGTTGTCGGGGAAGCAATCATTCGAGCCTTAGGTAGTTAGATCTCACTTTTCTTTAAGTTTTGATTTTGCAGTGTATGCGCCGTTCTAGTCAACAACCTGAGTTTGACGCCTTGGACGACCCAGAACGCCTTATACACGTCCACGCTAAACTAAAAAGAGCCATGGCGGCCGCAGAAACCTAAGAACAGCTGATACAGAGGCTTAGGACAGAACTAGCCACCAAGGATACTGCTCTCGCCACTGAGAGATCACAGAGGGAACAGGAGGCAGAGCGAAGGTGGCAAGCGGAAGCTGAGCTTGCCCAATACCCTACCACTACAGAGGATTACATGCACCCGACTCTCGTCGTGCCTGAATCGGCCATTCTAATCCCTGAAAATAACTATGAAATTCGCACTCCTTTCCTTATTCAAATTAAAAACAATGCTTTCTTTGGTAGATTTAATGAATGTCCTCTTCAACATATTACCAATTTTACTGATATGTGTCGTACTCTTGCTGAAGGTACCAGTTTGGAATATGTCATGATGAAGGCTTTTCGTTGGTCTTTGGCCGGTCCAGCATTGAAGTGGCTTGAAGGTCTCCGTCCACAATCCCTCACAACATGGGCTGAAGTGAGGCAGGAATTTCTCAATAAATTCTTTCCTCCTGCCAAGACAGCGCTCATTCGCCAAAAGATTACAGCTTTCAAACAGAATCCTGGGGAGCCGCTAGCAAAAGCATGGGAACGATATAAGGATCTATTGTGATCCTGCCCTACACATAGACATCAACCCGGCATCGTTCAGGAGATCTTCTTCAATTCTCTTGACATGGGTGCTAAGGATAGGATCAACACGTATACTCATTATGACTATCTGACAATGCCGCCAGCTGACGCATGGGCTGCCCTCGACAAGCTGACCAACTACGACAACAAGTATGGGACTCCAATCAACTATGATGAGAATACCTATGCCAGGCCAGCCCCATCCATGCCCCTCTATGAGCCTTCTAAGGAGATTGACCCAGATGTCAAGGAGCAATACTACAGAGATCATAATCGCAAGCTCCTCAAGCAAGTCAAGTATCTTTCTGTCAACCAACCCTGCATCGAATGTGGATCACAGCGGCACACCACTACTGAGTGCCCACACACAGAGCAAGTCAGGATGGCAGAAAACCACGAAGAGGTAGCTTACGCAGGGGGTCCCAATCGCTATATGGGGGACCAAAGGTTTCAACAACCACAATGGAACCAATGTGCCCTAGGAACCCCCCGCCATACAGAGCTCCAGGACATCCGAAAAAGAACCAGAAGAGGGATGACCTACAGACCATCCTCGAGGAAATACGAAGGAACCATTCAGACACCAAGCAGTCCTTCAATTCCGTCTATACTCAGATACAAGGTGTCAACGCTAGGCTTGGAGAAATGGATGTCTGGAGGAAATCAATTGATACATAGATTGGCCAGCTAGCAGCAGGCGTCCTCGGATAGTCAGGTATGCTCCCTGGATCTTTTGAGCCCAATCCCAAGGGAAAGACCAGACACATCGCAGCCGTAAAACTCAGGAGCGGGCACCAACTACGCGAGCCATAAGTCGGAAAGCAGCAGGACAGAGCTGAACAGCAACTCGATATCGACGAACAGCAAGTCGATGTCGACCAAAACCAAGTCGACATCGAGGAACAGCTTGGCCTGGATTCGTCTGCACAACACTCCAACTCGACATCGAGGAAACTGGTCGATGTTGAGCAGACTCAAGTCGATGTCGAGCAGACTCAAGTCAACAACGAGGACGCTGCAACACCACCGACATCTGTTCTGGCTCCGACGAAGAAAAAGCTGCCTTTTCCGACAAAATCTCCAAAGGATCCAGTAGAGAAGAAATTTCAGCGCTTCATCAAGATGCTTCAGAGGCTCAATGTCATCATACCCTTCACAGAAGCTCTTAATGAAATGCCATCATATGTCAAGGTCCTCAAGGAGATCCTAAGCAAAAAGCGGTCAATGGATGAGATCATAGAGGAGTGCAGCTAGATGGATGTTATTGAAAAAAGGCTAGATCCAGTACTTCACGACTGGGTGGGTGGTTCGGTGGTGCTCGGAATGACTCTGTCAAAGGCTGGTGGTGGTCGAAAGGTGGTGGTGGTTGTCGGAAGTGGTGGTGGAGAGGCGGTAATGTGGTGGCGGTTGGTTAGGGTTTGCGAAAAACCTATGTGGTTGTGGGTGCTGGTGGCTGGAGGGTTGATGGTGGTTGGGTGGTGGTGGACGATGGTCGTCAGAGGTGGTGGTGGAGCGGCGACAGTGGTGGTGGTCGACGGTGGTGGTGGAACAATTAGGGTTTGTGATTTTTGGGTTTTTGGATGATTAAATTGCTGAAATTGAAAAAAAAGCAACAATTAAATCGGATATAAACAACTACCTTGATCGATGTACTGACAGCTGATACCACTTGATGGCGAAACTCACGCCTAAGGGTGCCCGATCGCTTCGAATAGGTAGTCGAATTGGATCTGCTAAAGAACTCGAATCTCACGAATCCTCCTTTAGATCGATGAGATCTCAATCTACTTGAATCTCACGAGCAAATCAATCTCTCAGCGTCGCTTCTCACAGTCCTTAGTTTCTTCGAATCTCACGAAAAAGATTAACGCTTCTCACGTCCGATAGGGTTTCTCAAGAAACTTGTTTGGGAAAATAATAATTGAGCGTTCTCTTTCATTAATCATAAAAGTACTTAAACAGCCACATAAAAACCTAATGGCTTACAAACCCTAATGGGCTTTTCTACCAAATTCCTAAAGCCCATCAACAATATAATAAAACTGAAATAATATAAAAACTAATACTTATTAAATAATAAGATGGGCTAAAATTAACTAAACAATAAAAATATAATACAATCATGGATCATTAATCTTCATCACTTCAAATCCTTGAATAAATCTCAGCTGCTTTGCTGTTGGCCAATTTGATGTTTCCCGGATCGTATCAAAGTTTGTTATAACTATTGGATTTGGTCAATATAAATTTAATGCTTTATGTGATCTTGGAGCTAGTGTAAGTATAATGCTTTTAACAATATTGTCCAAGATTAAGATAGGTGCCCTAGAGCCTGTAGATGCTAAGCTTTATATGGCAAACAACACAGTGGTCATCCCAACAGGCATGGTGGACTATGTGCCAGTGCAAGTAGGTAAGTTCTTTGTCCCTGCTTGTCCAATTATTCTAGGAAGGCCCTTCTTGGCGACGGTGGATGCCAACATAAGCGTAAGAAAGAGAGTACTCACTTTCAACATTAGCGATGAGGTAATTGAGTATTCTTTTAATAAAACTGGAAAGCACACAGGTCCCATGGAAGAGGTAAAATCTATATCAGCTGGTTACATTACATATGGGGAGCCTAAGGTAAGAAATATGATTCTTGAAGAGCTGGAAAAGAGGGATATGGGAGCCCAGGTGGAGAAGATCATGGCCATCCTAAACGACGACACAGATGATCTGCTCGACATCGACCAAGGTAAGTCGACGTCGACTAATTATTTCTCGGATGCCTTGACAGGATGCAAGTATGGGGTCGGAGTCCACCAGAGTTACTCGACATCAAGTAATTTGGTCGACATCGACCAAAATCAGAACCCTCCACCAGCAGTAGGAGCGTCGAGCAGCAAAGACGAGGACTCCTCGATATCGACCAATTTGGTCGACATCGAACAAAATTCTTCGTCCTCGACTACACCTCCCTCGAGCAACAGCCCACCAGAAGAAAATAACTCCTCGATGTTTAGTAAATTTGCTCGATGTCAAGTAGAATATGAAGTCACCGAATCCAATTCTGCGAAGGTAAGCCAAGGTATGGATCCTTCTTCTCCTATTTCCGTTAAAGATTTATCTATACATGGGAGTGGTTTGCCTTGGTATGTGCGCTTATGTAGGATTTCCAATGATGAGCCTAAGGAGTATGAAGTTGGAGACAAGCTCTATGTTTCCAAATCAAAGGGTCATTGGTTTCCTAACAAATTCAATAAGAAGAAGATGGGGCCCTTCATGGTGAACAAGATCCATTCAGGAGGATTACAGCTATGGACAAGAATGGAGTTCTATTTGAAGCCCAAGCCACATGGGCCATGCAAATGCCACCTTGAGCTTCATGGAGAATGTCGGCCTAGCGACTATAAAGTCTAGAGCTTGTAAATAGACATTTATTTTTGGGACTTTTTAGACATTGTTGCTTTTGTTTTTGGTTTTTGATTTTGAACTTTTAGTTTTTCTATTGTGGGTATTTCTCTTCTACATTTTTCAGGTCCATGGGGATAGAAGCAAGCTAAAATCGGACTAGGCCCAGCAGCATAGCACTCGATTATGACGATTACCACACATGTCTAATGAGTTTCTTTCTTTACCCTTATTTCTTTATACAGTGATGACACTGTAATGTTTAAGTATAGGGTGGGGGAAGTGCTTACTTTGTGCATATTTGACATGTTTGACATTATATGTGCATATTTAAAGATTATCTCTTGAATTGCTTATACATGGTTATTTTGGAATTCATTATTGATATATGTTCTTACATACATGTTTTCCAAAGTTTGAAAAAATGACCCCCATTGAAATTTTTTGATAAATGTCATGGAAGTTATATTGAACTCGATGATGCAAAATTAGATTTATTAGAGATATAGCATGAAATTGCCTAGTAAAGGGAAGTCACAATAAAGTGCATATTTTATTGAAAACCATGAAAGGAGGTAAAATTTGATATTTCTTTTGACATGTTGCATGATAAGAGGATGGATGACTTTATATTTCCATATAATGCTCATGTTTATATTCCCTAGCCTTACCTATGCTTATGCATCACAAAAGCCATATTATGCCTTATTTCATATATTACTCCACATGATCCAAATATTGCCATTTTTTACCTTATTTCCTATCCGGGGATTATGTTGAGAATGATGTTACCTTATGGAGATTATCATATGGTGTTTGTGTTGTTGTTATCATTATTGGAGTTTGGTAGAAAATTGAAAAAAATATATATTATGGAAAATTTAATGAGTAAAAAAAATCCGATCACCTCAGGAGATAAAGGTAGATCGACCCTGCTTACTGAGATAATAGTTCAGTGAGATGGGACACATAGGTGAGGAGTCCAAAGCACTAAGTATCTGGGACCATTCATGACACCCATGTTTGCGACTCGCGAGAAGGTAGTGTTTAGGTTAGAGAGGTAAAAACATTATTATTGATAAAAGCATTATGAAAGGTGATGAATCTTATGAAGAAGGAATGTGGTATGAAGAGTTTGGAAATACTCCATTTCCCCGGATTATTAGCACCACATTGCCAAAAATTGCCCACCTTTAGCCTTTTACCAATCTACTCCTTATTGAGCTTAAATTGAAGTCCTCTTGATTATTAATGCTTTGTCATTAATGAATGTTTTGCATAACCCTCCTTTTGTGAGTAGATGTTGCTTTTTAATTGCACATGCATGATTTGTGACACTAGTACCTTTTCGAGGATGGTAATTAATTACAGGGACATATGACAATGAATCTGATATGTTGAGAGTTTTGATTTCTTTCCCTAAATGATAATTAAAAGTATTGCTTGAGGACAAGCAAGCTTAAGTATGGGGTGTTTGTTGTGAGCCTAATTTGTCATGTTTTATAGTTACTTTTATATCGTTTTCTGCATGCATTTCCTACATTTGGGTTAGAATAATACATAATTTGTGTAGTTTATATTTATTTGCAATATATGGACGTCTACACAAGTTTTTTTTTGTTATATTTCGTAGAAATCGGACGCACTTTGGAGCTTAAAGGAAAGTCATGAAGAAGCCAAGGATGGTGCAGCTGGAGAAAATGCCATTTTCGCCATTCATAATTCTGAGTCAAGTTCTGATGTCTTCATGAGAGTTGTAGCCCTCGAAAAGAGCTTTTCAACGCATGGTCATATGCATCAATCCGACGAACGATGACTCGGGAAAGTGCGTTTCAAGAAGAGAGCAGAAAGCTGAGAACTATCACATTTACTCGACATCGACCAAATTGGTCGAAGTCGACCAAAATCAAATCGAGCTCGAACAATAGGAATCAACAAGGCAAGCTGGGAGCTGAACATTCAAGTCGATATCAAGGAATTTACTCGATATCGAGTAAAACCGAAGTCGATTTTCACTTTCTGGAGCCGAGATCGACGAAAAAGCTGAAGACGGACCAAGCCTTGGTCGATATCGATGAAAGCTTCTCGATATCGATGAAAAATTAAGTCAACGTGCTGTCCATAAGCCGGAATCGAGTTGCTGAGAAGAAGACGAGAAAAGTGCTAGTCGATATCGAGCAATTCTACTCGATATAGAGGAAATCCCAGTGGCCGACGTCGAGCTATCCGGTTCTTGTTAAGTTTCTATCCCGAAGCCAATGGTGATATTTTCGAGATGAAATTCTATCAAGATCTATCAAGTGCCATCAATTCAAGAGAGAAGATATTTTATCCACATTAGATATAGTCCTAGTTGATTTATTTCTTTATTCCATAATTTTATCTTAAATAATTAGATAGATAGATATAGATATAGATATAGTTTTCTTTCCTAGATTAGCTTGGAATGAAGGCTATAAATAAAGCCTTAGGGGTTGGTTTTTATGCATTCAATCATACAATTCAATTCTAGTTTGAATTACATCAAGTAAGTAGGAGAGAGAGAGAGAGTTTGTGGCAAGAGCAAGGTGGAGTTTGCGAAAGCGGATTTGGCTTGTTCGGTTGTAAATTCTCTTTGGTTTATTTTAATGCAATTTATTTTTCTGAAATCTTTGATGAGTTTCTTGATGATGAAGAGCGAGTAGTCCACCCACTTTTAGGGTCAGGGTGAGCCCGACGGTAGCCATGAGAGGTGATGCGTTAAAGGTTTGATCTTTTTATGCAATTCGTCTTCTATCCCTGAAAGCATGATTCTTTTGCGAAAGTTGAAGGTGATCCTTGTTTGTGTTATTGAAGCGAAAGTGATCTTAATACAACTTGGGTTAATTATGTGAAAAAGGTTAGTAACAATTAAGGTTTATGCGAAAGCCTCTATATTCCTATTTGTTAATAACGAAAGTTATTTGATGAAAAGCATGATCTTTTATGCCTTTATGTGTTATTTTGCATGGTTATCGTTGTGGTGTTGAAACCCTAATCTTGGAAGTCTTTAGTTTATTGATTTATTTCGTCGGCTTGCAAAAAAGGTTGCAATTTAAGTTTCTGTTTTAGTCGATCTCGAGGAATTTTTGCTCGACGTCGAGGAAATCTTGTCGACATCGAGGAAAGTTAGTCGAGATCGGGTTGTCTGCTGAGTTTTGGCTTCTGTTTGTCGATATTGAGCTTCTGTTGGTCGATATTGTTAGTCGATATCGAGCACTGTTTGTCGATATCGACCAAGTTCGGTGCTTTTGCTTTCTTTTCCGCTTTTCTATGTTATTTCTGTCTTTCAGTCCGTTATTTCTGTCTGTGGGATCTTTTCGCTACCTGAGATCCACTGACACGCTTCCTCGATGATCGATCCTGACTTCCCGCTGCTGCATCAGGAGGAGGTCTTGTAATTATTTGCGAGGGCACGAATCTGGTTTGATTTATATTTCTATATTTTGAACTCGATTTCCTCCTACAACATAGTTAAGATCCAGTTAGTCTTTAAGAATTGTATTTTCATCAATCTCTACTTTATCTGCAAAGCGACCAAGGGAAGAACCTTTCAAGTCAAATCTTCTATGGATCTTGAGCTCAGTACAGAACATATTTCCCATCACCACAAAGCGGAACTGCAACATAAGATCAGTACAGAACATATTTACCTTTTGTCCACTAGATGGCTTGATTCGGTGAAGATCAAAAAACTTAGTTATGAGTGTATTCTCATAATTACATACATTACTGTAGTAATCCGGAAGCATCTACAAAAGAACCTGCAAAGTTAAAATTTGATTAAGAAGTTCTGATTGTATAAAAAAAATTCAGACCAAGTAAATCAGATAAGAAAGGAATGTTAATACAACCTTAACCAAATGGACAGAGGTTAAAGCGCCCTCAAAGTTTGACAACTAAAACAATGACACAATTTTAAATTCAATAGGCAATGACTCGGTGCTAAATTACCTTTACTTCAGATTTTATGAGAGTCTTGATGATAAACCGTTCATCTTGAGAAGGGAAAGTGAGCATCTGCAGGTTATAAACCAGCCTTCACAACTGCCACTAATATCCTCTTTTAAGCCAGTAGGAATAACTACCAACCTGAAAACCATCGGACAGTAATCTTTCCATTTAAAATTGTTTGACTTATGAGATGGCGTCAATGGAGATCCTTCTTTTTACTACTAACCTCCAAGGGATTGTTGTATCCGTGATGGAGAAGACGGAGTTGATGGTGGACTTTTTAAAGGAGTGATACCCTGAAAACTACAAGAGGAAATTTGTAATAGATTTTCCATTCTCTAGAAATCTATCTAAGAAGTTGTCAGACAGAGGATACCTAATGGGGGTAAAAAGTGAAAATGAGCCATTAACAGGAACTATCCCTGTCCCTGATAGATTATTGTATGAGAGTTCCCTGTACTCAGCACACCAAAAGAAATCATATTTTTTTTTGTAAATGATTAGTCAAAACCTGGAAACTAGGTTTCCAATATAAATAAACATGTGGATCACATAACAATTACACAGAATTTTTCTTAGTGAATTCCATTCATCTAAGCTAGTGAGAAGGGAAATACAACAGATTATGCAAAATGGATGAACATAGGTCATCAAAATTCAAGCTCTTATTGCAAGTTCTTCTATTCAAAAGCTACCTATTCAATGGATAAAAAATCTAGCAAGCTCTTATTGTACATTCTTAAATCTAGCAAAGCCACACATTTATGGAATATTCAACAAGCAATAAAACCAATAATTTAGAAACCTAAACACTCAAATCGAAAGCCCTATCGAAGAAATATAGGATAGGAAAATTGTCAAGCAAGAAGATGTTGTTTCAGAGATGGATATTCAGGCTGATTTAATTAGCCAAACTGATATTTTTTAAGGCAACTAGGGTTCGTCTTCAGTTAAGCTGAATATCAAGTTGTGAGACTTTATGGACCATTTCTTGACGGTGACTTGGACATGTTTTTGCTTATTTCTTTAGCTTATTCATGTGAATATGAAGCATAATACTTTAATATCATGGATGTTTTTGTGTGTGGGTGTTGAAACAATTGTTTCAATTCTTTCAGATGCACAAGCTGCTACAGACACTGGATCCCATCCCTCTTAAGAATCAGTTAAAGGAGAAAAGGCTAATTTGCAGCCAAAATCCAATAATGGAAAATCAAATATCTTCCAGCAACCATCCTATATCTCTTCAACAAGCAATAACCCTTTTTCGAACCCTAAGCACTGAAATCGAAAGCCCTAATTCGCAGCAAAATAACAAATCCAAAATCATAATTCATAGCCTAACCCCCAAATCAAAACCGAATTCTAGAATTCTTATCCTGTAAACAGATTAATGCACCATACATCTTGAACACAAACGAAAGAGGAACCATACATGTATAATGAAAAGGAGCCAAAAATTAAAAAGGAGCCCTGGCCTGTTGGCTCGTTGTCAACCTCAAACGCCTCAGGATGGAATAGAACCATCTGAGGCATCGATTGGACCGATACTGGTTTTGAAGAGTCCACTAGAGATGGCTTACGGTAGATTTGAGAAGGGTACAGAGAGAGGCAAAGAAGATAAAGTACTATAAATGGAAGCTGACGATTCCAAGGACTAGCGGAAGCGAGAGGCTTCTTCTGATTTAGGCACAGAAAAGTGAAAAGAATAGTAGGCCAAAGATGGGAGTCGGCGATTAGGGTTCTTAAACTCCCATCCGTTGTCACAACAAGGTCGTGGACGAGATGGGGTTTAGAGAAATGAAGAGAGGACGAAGGCAGTAATGGAGGAGGATGGTCGCCGGAGTAAGAAGGCAGTAACGGATGAGGATGGTCGTCGGAGGAAGAAGGCAGTAAAGGAGGAGGACGGTCGCTGGAGGAGGAAAGCAGCGGTGAAGATTTGGGGATTTGGTGGGTTCGCTTCGGGGTAATTGAATGTGAGGGGGAGAGAGAAGAGACGGATAGAAATGGTTGCAAGTGGGTTAAAAATTAGTAACTTCAAATTTGAAAACCCTCCAATTTTTTTTTAAGTGTTTGATCCCGCCTTTTTCCCTTAAAAGCGCGTGTTTTTAATTTTTTTAAACAAATAATTTTACATCTGTCCATATATTTGACTAGTGTTTAAGCTGTTTTAAACATCACAAAAAATACTAATGTAATAGATAAATTTAAGATCTGTTACTTTTTTGACAGACTTAAAACACATGATGTATAATTGCAGTATTCTAGTAGTGAAGGTGCAATAGAAGTCATAGATTGTGTTGATTGTTGCATTCTACACTGTTGTCACATGAGCGTCTGATCATCTCTTTCAAGAGAGATATTTTATTCATTTCTGTCCTGGTAGGCATATTATTTTTATCAACATGAATTGTGTCATTACTGGCTAGGTTTTTTTTTCTTTACTGGCACGAGTGTTACCAATTAGAGGTTATGGTTGGATATTACTGTGATTTTGTGGTTTGTATTTCATAATGTTGTGAATGAAGCTGCAAAAATAGTCCAACACAAACAAAAGATATAACCAATTGGACTGTTTGTTGTGAATGAAGCTGCCAGTTATGTCACCCTTACATAACCCTAAAGTTTTAATAAAATGTGTAACCAATTTGACGAGTACCCTAACTTCAAAATAACAGATATAAGTCCTACCCAAACAGCAGCAGTAAAGTGCAAGACCAGATAAACGAATATCACTACATCTTCAACGAGGCGCACGACCCATCCTTTGACATATATTCCTTCTAATATCCCCTGGGAGGAGGATTCCCTCTATGATGAGGAGGTGAGCAAGTTTCAACCTTTGCGTGTCGCTCCTCTCCTAGCCCTTGGCGACTTCCCACATGAATTGAAGGTCTTTGACCTTCACCTTATCTCTGCCGAAGAAGCGTTTCACGATGTCTTTGTGATCTTCGTTCTCAAAGTCACGGTTCCTTCTCAAAGTCCCATTAGGGGACATTATTCTCGATCATCACAATGCATCCAAGCCTTCTTTCCTTCAACATCTTCCAGTCTAGCAGTGAGGTCTTTGTCCATGCGATCCAGGAGGGCCATCTTGGAGAAGTGGTTGGACCTTTCTCTAAATTACTTCTCGGGGGGAGGGGGGAGCTAATGTCGATTGCCCATATATCCCACTTCACGATTAACATCACCAACACAAATACAGGATATCACTAATCTACAATATGCAAATATTTACCTTTTCGCTCGACGATGTGTATACCTTCCCTGGCATGGCTCCGGGGGGTTTCAAACCTGTGACGAAATTGTACAACTTAGTATCAGGTTGGTAACACTAACGCCAGTGAAGAAAACATCCATGCCAGTAATTCCATAAATGGTGCCAGTAAAAAGGTATGTCTACTAGTACATAAAACTTCTACAATTATCTACAAGCCCCAAAGGGGACTCTGCTCATCTCACAACAATGTAGATTGCAACACCAAATTTGGTGCCTTACTTCACAACATAAATGTACAATTAATGTAAGAAAATTGTGCACCCAATTTCGAAAGGTTAGATGCTCATATGACAACAGTGCATAATGCAATAATGAATACAATCTATGACCAGTTTTGCAGCTTCATTTACAACAATATGAAATACAAAACACAAATCACTATAATCTACAACTATAACCTCTAATTGGTCACAGTAGTGCTAATAGCAGTAAAAATTTGGCCAGTAATGTCACAATTCAGGCCAGTAATTATAAATTGCCTGCCATGACAGAAATGAATAAAATTTGTTTCTTGATAGAGATGCTCATATAACCAAATCACCCTATTTCGACCTTATCTTTGTCGAAGAAGCGTTTCATTTCCATTCTACCCTATTTCGATCTTCAATTTCATCCTTCAATGTTGATTTCTCACCTATATCACCAAACCACCCAACACCACAAGATTAGGGTTTGTTCATCATCTCCCCCCATTTTCCCCAACGTCCCCACTTCGAGATTCAAGAAATTCAACACTCCAAACAGATTTTTCAAGAGAAGAGATCGAGGATGATGACTTACTTGATTTCCAAAAGTGGATGATGACTTACTTGATTTCCAAAAGTGTTGGAACTGTTGTTCTCTTCATTCTCCATTTTCGATTCGCCTAGTCCACTTTGCTCTCTCTCTCTCTCTCTCTCTCTCTCTCTCTCTCTCTCTCTGTGTTGTGGTTTCAAGGGTACTCTCGCTACTCCTTCAACGACGTTTACCCGGCTTCAATGAAGGTGCTTCAATGGCGATTTCCCTCTTTCAATGGCGGTTTCCACTTCTCTTTCTCTCTCTATTGTTCTCTTTGTTACCCAGAATTGCAAGTTTTTGGCACCGGTTATTTTTGCAAAATTTTGGACCATTTTGCCACTTATTCAAATTTGGGCTGGAGGGAGTTAGTTTTGCAAAGGCCAATCTTTTTTGGTATATTTCATACCATTTCCTCTAATAATAAATAGATTTATGAATCTGGATTCTCTCCTAATATTAGGCTTCCTAATAACTACATCTCAACCATTCAAATCAATCGAGGGCTAATATTTACTCTTATTAATTAATTTTTTTTTAATCTAAATTAATTCCTGATTTTATTTACATTCTGCAGTTCTCTCCCATCTCCATCTTCTTTATCTTATATTGACTTCTTTCGGCATCCTGTGCATGGGAGGCTTCTCTTCGGTGGTGTTGGGCCCCTCTCCTCTCTCGGTCGACGATGCCCAGCGAGTCGAACAAAATCTCTCTCCTTCATTACTCCATTGGAATTCAGTAATTTAATTTCGGTTTCCAACACCACCGGAATCCACCCCCAATTTCAATCTCAGATCTTCGACAACGACTACCTAATGTCTTTGATTTCTGGGGAAAAAAAAACCCATTGAATTTGGTGTTCTCCGGTAAATTTTGAAATCCACCATCATCTCCCATCTCTGATGTTTCTCTGGTGGGCCTCGTCGGCGTATCCCTGGTGTTCTCGTCCCCTCGCCGGCGACAGAACGAGCTGGGTAAAAGTGATGATGGGCTGGATTTATGGTGAGAGTGGTAGAGGACATTGAATTCTCTTAATGATCGAGATACATGAGATAGGGGGCAAACAACTACTGAAGAGAGACCTTGGAAATTAGAAACTAATTAAAATGGGATTAAATAGAGGAGAAGCGATAATGACCATTGATTGATTTGAATGGTTGAGATGTACTTATTAGGAAGATATTAGGGAGCTGAGTATTGGGAGAGGATCCGGGTTCTAGATTTATACAACCAATAAAGAAATACACATTCCAAGCGCACTCCAAGCGCCCCCTTCGCCTCGACGATGACCCCACCATCACCACCGCTATTGAGGAAGAGAACCTCACCCTCTGCCTCATGATGCTCGCTCAAGGCCACACCTCTCCCTACTCATCCGATGTCGCCCCTGCACTCCTAATTGTTAGGAGGAAAATCAAGTATGAAATATAAATTCCAAATTCGACTCCCTGATCTCCGCAAATTAATTACAAGACTTTCTCTTGCTGTAGTATAAGGTATTCAGGATCGATCCACGAGGAAGCGTGTCAGCGCCCGCCTTTTCAGGTCCAAAAAACCTCTCGATTTCGACCAGAAGAGCACTCGATATCTACCTGTCTTAGTCGATATCGACCACACTGTCGACAGAAACTGTAAAACACAAAAACAAGCAAAAATAGAAATGAAAAGAGACCAGTCGATATCGACCTATACCACTCGATATCGACCAACTTACCCAATGTCGACTGGTTTGGCTCGAAATTGACTAATCACAGAACCAAAGATCGAAACTTTTTGCAAGACATAACTCAAAACTGATGAAATACAATCAATAAACTAAAAACTTCCAAGATCAGGGTTTCAACACCACAACGATAACCATGTAAAATAATGCATAAAGGCATAAAAGATCATGCTTTTCATCGAATGACTTTCGTTATTAACAAGTAGGTAGATAGAGGCTTTCGCATAAGCCCTAATTGTTACAAACCCTTTTTCACATAATTAATCCAAGTTGTATTAAGATCACTTTCGCTTCAATAACACAAACAAGGATCACCTTTTAACTTTCGCAAAAGAATCATGCTTGTAGGGATAGAAGACGAAATCGTATCAAAAGATTGTACCTTTACTGCATCACCTCACATGGCTACTGTCGGACTCACCCCGACCCTAGAAGTTGGGTGACTACTCGCTCTTCATCATCAAGAAAGACATTAATAATAAAAAGAAACTAAATTGCATTAAATAAACTCAAAGAAAGCTTACAACCGAATAAAGACAACTCCGCTCTCGCTTCACAAACTCCACTCGGCCTCCACCTTCTTTCTCCTACTCGATATGTCCTCTCCCTCTACGTGCTCTCTTGGCTTGGCTTGGATTGATTGAATGAATAAAACCCAGCCCCTAATGCCTCGTTTATAGTATTCATTCTCTAGCTAATCTAGGAAAGAATAATCTATCTGTATCTAAACTTTCTATCTAATAACATTAAGATAAAACATGGAAATAAAATAATTAAATCTATAAGGAAACTATATCTAAAGTGGATAGATCCTTCTTGACTTGATAAACCTTCTCTGGAATTGATAGAATATCTCTTCCTTCATGTGTAAGAAAGCCAGCTCAGCACTCGGATTCGGAATCGACTCGAAATCGTCACTGGGGGTTGGTCTATATCGACCTATGTTGGTCGATATCGAGTTGATTTCTCGGATTCGGCTTCTAACAACTCAATTTCGGCTCTGACATGAATATCAAGTTAGTATTTGGTCGATATCGACCAATATGGGTCGATTTCGACCTCTTCTTTGTTTCTTCACTCAATCTTGGCCTTCTGGGTGGAAATCGACCTAATTGACTCGATATAGATCAACATAGGTCGATATCGACCTCTTCTGTTCCGCTCCCACTCTCTGGTCGATTTCTGACTTTTCTGCTCGATGTGATCCACTCGATATCGATCTACTCTAGTCGATATCGACCTCTTCGTGATTTTCCTTCCTTTCTCCGAATTGCTGTAAAACGCCTCGATTTCTGCAAAATTAAACAGAAACTTATGTAGATTCCATAATTTGGCAAATAAGTGTAAACTACATAGAATCTATACTATTCTAACCCAAACGTATGAAATGCATGCAGAAATCATTATAAAAGTAAGTATAAAACATGGCAAATTAGGCTCACAACAAACACCCCATACTTAAGCTTGCTTGTCCTCAAGCAATACTTTAAATGGTCATTCAGGGGAAGTGTTGAACAAAAATGCGCGAATAATTGTAAAACATATTTTATTTAATTTTTTAGAATTTGAGTTCGATCCCTTTTGGTTATCCTCTTGATTCGAAGTCGTATCAACACCAAGACTTAAGTTGTTTTGGTGATTTAGGCTGCACCCGAATTTTTAACGGGTTGCCTACGTATCTCTTGGAAGAGAATCAAGCTTTACGTAGTTCAGAGTATTTGAATTGATTTTATTTTTGGGTTTTGGTGATTGAACCTGACGAGCTTGATCTTTTTGTCGGGTGTCCTACGTACCCGTTTGGAACGGGATCAAATCACCCGTAGTTCTTTTTAAGAACCGATGATTTAATTTTGTTGGACTTTGACCTCGTATTCATTTAAAAGTGAATTTAGAGGTTGACGACTGTACCCGATATATTTTTAGGATTTAATATCGGGTTACCTACGTAGCCGATATGAGGCGTCAAGTCTTTACGTAGTTCTTTTTTAGAACTAATTTGATTTCCTTTTTTGGTTTGACGATTGAGCCGGGCGAGCTTTAGCTTTATGACCGGTGGCCTACGTATCCGACAACTCGAAATCAAATCGACTGTTGTGAGGAGGAAATCGAGTATGAAATATAACAAAATAGATCAAACCAGATTCAGGCCCACGCAAATAAATACAAGACTCCTCCAATGCAGTAATGGGAAGTCAGGATCGAATCCACGAGGAAGCGTGTCAGCAGATCTCAGGTAGCTGTAAATCTCACAGACAAAGCAGCGGAAAACAAAAAAAGCAGAAAAAGACAAAGCAAAGACAGAAACAAAAGCGAGGACACAGAAGCTACTCGATCTCGAGTAACAGTCCTCTATATCGACTAAGGAGGTCGACAACAGAAACTCGGAAACGAAAGCAGACAACTCGATGTAGACAAGTTCGTACTCGATATCGAGTAGAGGCTACTCTGTATCGACCAAAAACTCCTCTGTATCGACTAACAAGACAGAAAACTGTAAATCGCAGATTCGAACCCAAATTCAGAAATTTGACAGAAATAAACTCAATATATGAAAAACTTCCAAAACCAGGGTTTCAACACCACAACGATAACCATGCAAAGTAATACATAAAGGCATAAAAGATCATGCTTTCCATCAAAATAACTTTCGTTATTAACAAATAGGCATATAGAGACTTTCGCATAAACCCTAATTGTTACTAACCCTTTTCACATAATTAATCCAAGTTGCATTAAGATCACTTTCACTTCAATAACATAAACAAGGATCACCTTCAACTCTCGCAAAAGAATCATGCTCATAGGGATAGAAGACGAATTGCATAACAAGATCTGACCTTTACCGCATCACCTCACATAGCCACCGTCGGGCTCACCCCAGCCCCAGAAGTGGGTGGACTACTCACGCCTCATCGCAATCGCAGACATTGATTGATAAAAAGAACTAAATTGCATTAAAACTAAATTCAAAGCCTTTACAATCCCGGCAATCCAACTTTCGCTGAAAGCCAAAACCCTAAAATCTTCGAATTCCTAAACTGTCTCTGTGGAACTACTTCTCTAGCTTCTGAATTGAATTGATGAAAAACCAGCCCCTAGGGCTTTATTTATAGGCTTCTAATCCTCGCTATTCAAGGATAGAATCATCTATCTCTATATCTAAAGGCTTAAAAGATAAATAAAAGCAATAAAGGAATTAAATCTAAAAGGAAAAGATAAATCTAAACTAGGTAAGTCTTCTTCATGTTGATAGATCTCCCTTCCATGGATAGATGATGATAGATCTCGGCCCACTCGACATCCTTCGTGCCCAAGAAATCCCAGCTCTACTCGGACTGCTCAAACCGAGTAACGCGGCTCGACATGTCTACTCGATATCGACCACGGCTACTCGATATCGAGTACCAGGGTTCGTCGACTTGGTCTGGCTGGGTGACTCTGCTCGACAAGGCTCGGACTTGGCTCGGAGGTCTGGTCGATATCGACCACGGCTACTCTGTATCGAGTAGAGGTGGTCTGCGTCTTCGTCCTCGGCTTCTCGGCTTGGCACAGCTCGTCGACTCCGGACATGGCTCCGAAGTGTCGTCGATCTCGACTAGATGGTACTCGAGATCGAGTAAGGTTCCGGAGTCATGTTGGCTCTGACTCAGTGTCCTCGATCAGCTCTACCCAACCAGGTGTGCTCGGACAGCCCTCGTCGAGATCGAGTAGATGCTAGTCGATCTCGAGTAGAGTTCTCTCAGCTTTCTGCTCTGTTCTTGAAATGCACTTTCCCAAGTCCTCGTTCGTCGGATTGACGCATATGACCATGCGTTGGAAAGCTCTTTCCGAGGGCTACAACTCTCATGAAGACATCAAAGCTTGATTCAGAATGAAGTATGGTGAAAAATGGCGTTTTACCCAGCTGCAACATCCTTAGCTTCTCCATGAGTTTCCTTTAAGCTTCAAAGTGCGTCCGATTTCTGCGAAATATAACCAAAACTTGTGTAGACCTCCATATATTGCAAATAAGTGTAAACTACACAGATTCTGTATTATTCTAACCCAAATGCATGCAATGTATGCAGAAATCGATATTAAAATAAGTGTAAAACATGGCAAATTAGGCTTACAACATCGACCGTAGTTCTTTTTAAGAACAATTTGAATTTGGGGAAATTTGATTTAGGTTTTTGACTCCGTTTTCTTTTTCCTCGTCTAGAAGTCAATTTTGCGACTGACCCACTAGAATAAACCGGCAATGAAATTTTACGAGTTTAACTTTATGATTTTTTTAAACTCAATTTCTAATTTGTGCTGATTATAATTCTTATATTTTAATGGGTAAGTTTTATAATTACAAACATTTTATTCCTAATATGCCGAGAGCTTTATATTTCAAACTCATTGAAGGCCTTTGTTTCAAGATTTCAAATGATCACACCCGATTCAATTTTGTTCCAATCGAGCCCATTCCGATTTTAATTAAGCCGAGCCCATTTCAATTTGTATTGGAGCCCATCTTATTTCCTTTACTCACTCCAGCAGTCAAACCCCTAAAAAAAATTGACAGATCGGTCAATTCATCAGGGCTTTTATTTTTTTTTTCCGTTAGCCGTCTTGCTGTTTGGCATTTCTTCTGAGAGCTTTTTTTTTTTTTGTCCAGAGCTTTATTTTTTTTTTCCGTTAGCCCATCTTATTTTTTTTTCCAATAATAATGCTTTTACCTCTCTAACCTCAGCACTGCCTTCTCGCGGCTCGCAAACATGGGTGTCATGAATGGCCCCGGATACTTAGTGCTTCAAACTCCTTGCCTTTGTGTCCCATCTTGCCAAACTATTATCTCAGCGAGCAGGGTCGATCTACCTTTATCTCCTGAGGTGATCGGATTTTCTTTCACTCATTAAATTTTCCATATTTTTCAATTTCCTACCAAACTCCAATAATGATAGTAACAACACAACAACCATATAACAATCTCCATAATGTTGCATTCATTCTCAACATAATCCCCGGATAAGGTAAAGAATGGGCAATATTTAGAACATGTGGAGCATAGTATAAAATAACGCTCAATATGGATTTTGTGATTCATAAGCACAGGTATGGCTAGGAATATAACAATGAGCATATATGGAAATATAAAGTCCTCCATCCTCTTATCATGCAACATGTCAAAAGCAATTTCAATTTTACCTCCTTTCATGGTTTTCATATAAATATACACTTCATTGTGACTTCCCTTTACTAGGCAATTTCATGCTATATCTCTAATGAATCCAATTTTGCATCCTTGAGTTCAATATAACTTCCATGACACTTATTCAAAAAAATTGATGGGGGTGATTTTTATAAACTTTGGAAAACATGCATATAAGCACATAAATCAAATATGAAATCCAAAGTAGCAATGTCTAAGCAATTCAAGAAATAAACTCTAAAAATATGCACACATAATGTCAAATATATCAAATATGCACAAAGTAAGCCCTTCCCCTACCCCCATACTTAAACATTACAGTGTCCTCACTGTATAAAAACAAGCGTAAAGAAAGAAACTCACTAGTCAGACGTGCTAATCGTCAGAATCGAGTGCAAATGCTTCTGCAGGGCTTGGTCGATTTCGAGTGAGCTGGTCGATATCGACCTTATTTACTCGATATAGAGTGAGGCTGCTGCTTCCTTCTTTGTACCTGCAAAAATTGTTAGAAAAGAAATACCCACAATAGAAAAACTTAAAAATAATGTCCAAAAACCGAAAACAAAAGCAACAATGTCCAAAAATCTCAAAAACTAATTGTCTATTTACAAGCTCTAGACTTTATAGTCGCTAGGCCGATTTTCTCCGTTAAGCTCAAGGTGGCATTTGCAGGGCCCATGTAGCTTGGGCTTCATACAAGACTCCATTCTTGTCCATCAGCTGTAGTCCTCCTGAATGGATCTTGTTCACCGTGAAAGGTCTCATCTTTTTCTTTTTGAATTTGTTAGGGAACCAATGATCATTTGATTTGGAGACATAGACTTTGTCTCCAACTTTGTATTCCTTAGGCTCATCATTGGAAACCCTGCATAAGCGCACATACCAAGGCAAACCTCTCCCATGTATAGATAAATCTTTAATTGAAATAGGAGAAGAAAGATCCATACCTTGGCTTACCTTTGCAGATTCGGTGTCATTCAGCTCCTGAGGATCTGGTCAATATCGACCAGTACCACTCGATATCGATTGCTGCTGTTTTGGTGGAGATTCGGTCGATGTAGACGAAGAGGGGTCGATTTTGGTTGGTCGATATCGAGTGATTCTGCTCGATTTCTGCTGGCTCGATTTCTGGTGGCGGAGTTGGCTCGATATGATCTGGTCGATATCGACCAAGGGTGGTCGATATCGACTGCTGCTATGCCCCCGTCGATTCAGCTACAGAATGTTGGTCGATTTTAACCCCATACTTAAGACCTAGCAAAGCATCCGAAAAATAGTTAGTCCATATCGACTTACCTTGGTTGACGTCGAGTGGATTTTCTGTTTCTTCATTTAAGATGGCCATGATCTCCTCCACCTGGGCTTCCATATCCCTATTTTCCAACTCCTCGGGGGTCATATGTCTTACCTTAGGCTCCCCGCAAGTGATGTACCTGGCCGATATGGATTTGACCTCTTCCATGGGACCGGTATGCCTTTCAGTTTTATTAAACGAATACTCAATTACCTCATCGGTGATGTTGAAAGTGAGCACTCCCTTCCTTACGCTTATGTTGGCATCCACCGTCGCCAAGAAGGGCCTTCCTAGAATAATTGGAGAAGCAGGGTCCTCCGCCATATCTTGAAACGGTAAATATATAGATGTGGTGAGTTATCAGGTTACAAAAGGGGGAAACCATACAACAGGTCTCCTGTAAAATCAAGGAATCTATAAACAAAAGGATTCCTATGTGATATCTTTATCTATTCCTCCAAAATCATCTACCTACACCACTACTTCCCCTTCTCTAATTACATCCGCCACTCTATAATTCACATCTAGCATTCCCAACCAAGCTTTCGATCTAGCCTTTTAACTAGTGAGTTGCACTTCCACTTAGCTAAAAAAAAAGTCCTTCGCCATATCAATAACTAGGAAATCAACTGGGACAAAGAACTTACCTACTTGCACTGGTACAATCTCCACCATGACTGTTGGGATGACCACCGTGTTGTTCGCCATGTATAACTTAGCATCCACGGGCTCTAGAGCACCTATCTTAATCTTGGACCAGATTGATAAAGGCATTATACTCACACTGGCTCCCAAGTCACATAAAGCATTAAATTTATATTGACCAAATCCAATGGTTATAGCAAACTTACCTGGATCTGGCCTTTTCTCAAGAACGTTCATCTGGCTACACTCCTCTGCGATCTCAGCCATTGATTGCTTCTTGCTTAGGATCTCCTTGAAGAACTTGACATATGATGGCATCTCATTAAGAGCTTCTGTGAAGGGTATTGTGACATTGAGCCTCTGAAGCATCGTAATGAAACGCTGAAACTTCTTCTCTGCTGGATCCTTTGGAGATTTCGTCGGGAAAGGCAGCTTCTTTTTCGTCGGAGGTGCTGATATCGAGTGGAGGGGGTCAATATCGAGTGATGTCTGGTCGATATCGACCTATGTCTGGTCAATATTGACTGGACTAGCTGGCCTCGGGTTCTGTTGAGGAGTTTGGTCAATTTCGACCTTGGGGGGTCGATATCGAGTGGGGACTCGTTGATATCGGCTGGGTTGGTCGATATCAACTCGTCTTCAGCTTCCTCTTCCTCCGTTGTTTGCTCGGGTGTTTGCATATGGCGCCCACTCCTTAGGTTCATGGCAGCTACCTGTCTTGTAGATTTAGTTTTAGGATTAGGTTCAGAGGATCCAGGGAGCGTACCTGATTGTTTAGGGACAGATGTTGCCAGCTAACCAATCTATGTCTCAATCGATTTCTGCCAGATATCGATTTCTCCAAGCCTAGAGTTGGCACTATGCATCTGAGTGTGGATGGAATTGATAGATTGCTTGGTGTCTAAATGATTCCTCCGTATCTCCTCAAGAATGGTCTGCAGGTCATCTTTCTTACCTTCTCTGTCAGGGTGACCAGGGGCTCTGTAGGAAGGGGGATTTTAATGCTGGGGCTGACGATAATAGCTCCAGTTCTGGTTCTAATGTGGTCCTGAGTAGTGTCCCCCCGCATACCTTACCTCTTTGTGGGTTTCACCTTGATGTACTTGATCGACATGTGGGCACGCAGTAGTGTTGTGCCTCATAGACTCACATTCCAAACAAGGTTTATCTTTAGATAGGGATTTAACTTGTTTGGTAAGGCGACGTAACTGATCGTTATGGAATTGGTCCCTGACGTCTGGATCAACTTCCTTGGGTGGCACATACAATGGCATAGATGGGGCAGGCCTTTCATACCCTTTGGCAAAAGAGGTCGCAGAAGTCCCATATGTGTTGTCGTAGTTGGCCAGTGTCTCAAATACCTCCCAAGCACGGCGTGGAGTGTATTCGAGATAACCATAGGCGATGTAATTATTGATCCTATCCTTAGTAGGCGCATCCAGGCAATTGAAGATGATATCCTGGATGACGTAGGGCGGTTGTCCATACATAGAACAGGATTTCAAAAGCCTCTTGTAGCGCTCCTAGACCTGTGCAAGTGTTTCCCCTGGCTTTTGTCTGAAAGCCGTGAACTGTTGTCTGAGAGCAGCTATCTTTGTAAGAGGAAAGTACTTGTTGAGGAACAAGTTCTGCAGTTCGTTCGAAGTGTGAATTGATCATGCAGGCAATCCTTCCAGCCACTATTGCGCTATTCCTGCAAGGGACCAACGAAAAGCCTTTAGTTTTAGATATTCCATATTAGCACCATCTGCTACAGCTTTACATAATTAAGTCTATAAAAGTGGTGACATGCTCTAAAGGACATTCATTGATTCTTACCCTAAATTGACTCCTTCTAATTTCAGTAATAAAAGAAGGACGAATTTCAAAATCAATACCAGGAAGAACGATTGGCGATTCTGGAACTTCCAAAGTAGGATGCAGATACTCCTTTCCATTGGCTGGGATATGCCCCATCTGCTCCTCAAGTTACCTCATCGCGTTGATCTCGCAATCTAACCTTGCGTCCCACCGTTGCTGGTTTCGTGTATATTCCGCCCCTCGTCGGGCGTGTTATGCTTCTCTGGTGGTAAATTCCTCTATCCGTAGGCGGAGTTGCTCAAGCTCCTGTGTTGGTGTGAGCGGGACCGCATTCTCGTCGTTGGGTGTCGACATGAGTCTCCTCCTAAGCCTTTGCTCAAGATGGAAAAATCGCTCAGGCTCGAGAGATGGGTCTATGGGTGTGCGATCAGTTCTTCGCATGCACCTGAAAAACAAAAACAAAAAGAAACAAGTAAAAAGGAACTAAAAAACAAAAACAAATATAAAGAAGAGAAAAAGAACTAAACAGGGCGCGATTGATTGCTTCCCCGGCAACGGCGCCAAATTTGTTAGGAGAAAAATCAAGTATGAAATATAAATTCCAAATTCGACTCCCTGATCTCCGCAAATTAATTACAAGACTTCCTCCCGCTGTAGTAGAAGGTAGTCAGGATCAATCCACGAGGAAGCGTGTCAGCGCCCGCCTTTTCAATTCCAGAAAAACTCTCGATTTCGACAAGAAGAGCACTCAATATCGACCTGTCTTAGTCATTATCGACCACACTATCGACAGAAACTGTAAAACACAGAAACAAGCAGAAACAGAAACAAAAATAAACTGGTCGATATCGACCTATACCACTCGATATCGACCAACTTACCCGATGTCCACTGGTTTGGCTCGAAATCGACTAATCACAGAACCAAAGATCGAAACTTTTCGCAAGACATAACTCAAAACTGATGAAATAAAATCAATAAACTAAAAACTTTCAAGATCGGGGTTTCAACACCACAACGATAACCATGTAAAATAATGCATAAAGGCATAAAAGATCATGCTTTTCATCCGAATAACTTTCGTTATTAACAAGTAGGAAGATAGCGGCTTTCGCATAAACCCTAATTGTTACTGACCCTTTTTCACATAATTAATCCAAGTTGTATTAAGATCACTTTCGCTTCAATAACACAAACAAGGATCACCTTTTAACTTTGGCAAAAGAATCATGCTTGTAGGGATAGAAGACGAAATCGCATCAACAGATTGTATCTTTACCGCATCACCTCACATGGCTACTGTCGGGCTCACTCCGACCCTAGAAGTTGGGTAACTACTCGCTCTTCATCATCAAGAAAGACATATATAATAAAAAGAAACTAAGTTGCATTAAATAAACTCAAAGAAAGCTTACAACTGAATAAAGACAACTCCGCTCTCGCTTCACAAACTCCACTCGGCCTCCACCTTCTTTCTCCTACTCGATATCTCCTCTCTCTCTACGTGCTCTCTTGGCTTGGCTTGGATTGATTGAATGAATAAAATCCTGCCCCTAATGCCTTATTTATAGTATTCATTCCCTAGCTAATCTAGGAAAGAATAATCTATCTATATCTAAACTTTCTATCTAATAACATTAAGATAAAACATGGAAATAAAATAATTAAATCTATAAGGAAACTATATCTAAAGTGGATAGATCCTTCTTGACTTGATAAATCTTCTCTTGAATTGATAGAATATCTCTTGCTTCATGTGGAAGAAAGCCAGCTCAGCACTCGGATTTGGAATTGACTCGAAATCATCACTGGGGGTTGGTTGATATCGACCTATGTTGGTCGATATCGAGTTGATTTCTCGGATTCGGCTTCTGACAACTCGATTTCGGCTCTGACATGAATATCGACCCATATTGGTTGATATCGACCAATATGGGTCGATTTCAACCTCTTCTTTGTTTCTTCACTCGATCTTGGCCTTCTGGGTGGAAATTGACATGATTGACTCGATATCGACCAACATAGGTCGATATCGACCTCTTCTGTTCTGCTCCTACTCTCTGGTCGATTTCTGACTTTTCTGCTCGATGTGATCCACTCGATATCGATCTACTCTAGTCGATATCGATCTCTTCGTGATTTTCCTTCCTCTCTCCGAATTGCTGTAAAATGCCTCGATTTCTTCGAAAGTAAACAGAAACTTGTGTAGATTCCATAATTTGGCAAATAAGTGTAAACTACATAGAATCTGTACTATTCTAACCCAAACGTATGAAATGCATGCAGAAATCATTATAAAAGTAAGTATAAAACATGGCAAATTAGGCTCACAACATTAATCTTGCACACAAGAGCACCGTCTGCGGTAAGGCCTTCGCTTTCTACCAAGCTCTCGGAGGCCACAAGGCCAGCCACTTTAAGGCCCTCGCCGACGCCGACGGCAAGCCAATCGGCACCTCCTCTGCCACCGTCTCACCCCTAACCGCTACCGTTTCACCTTCCACCGGTTCTTTCTTTCTCCTCAATCTCTACTGCATAATCAAGCCTCTCCCAATTTGTTTGAAGTCATGCTATAAAAGCATCAAGGATGTGTAACGCCTCAAAAGCAAGCAGATCCAGTCCCAATTTATTCGAATTTGTCACAAATTTTGCTAAAAAATAGTGAACCCAAAATTGGAAAAAATAATAAAAAGAGGGAAATCTTTCGATTCGGATACGATCTATAAACTTGGTCCTAATGGGGACGATGCTTGAGGAATCTAGAGCCTACATTGTGAAGTGAGGTCAGAGATCTGGCAAATAGAGATCGAGGAAGAGATCTAAGAGGGACTAGCAAAGAGAGATAGATGAAATCCATGGGTGAATCGAAGTCGGACTATAAGATGAATTTACGAAAGCAACAAAAGCACGTGAGGAGATGAAGAACGAGGGGGAGGAGAGCACGAAGTCGCCATGGAAGACGGATTCGCCATCGGAGATGGTAGCAGCTGTGAGGAGGAGAGGAAACAGAGAGAGGAGAGCACACGCTTTTAATGAGGGAGTGGGGGTATTTTTTTTCCATTTTTTTTTTACCAAATAGCATCTTTACGTAGCATAATATTGGCCTTGTATTTCTTTTAAATCATTTCATCCAGATTTGCGTACATTATACACCATAAAAGTTTGTCGACCTTGCAAATGACAAACTCGACGGCACCCCAAGAGAACCCTGATTACACACAGAACGTCAACCCCAACATTCCTCCCGTTACCATAACCCACCCCTCTGGAAAAAAAAACCCGACCCTACACCTCTCAACCGATCAAGCTCCCCTGCAGGATAGAGCCAATTCCGAGAGTGCAAGTCATCCACACTGAGAACACGGCAAGTTTCCTCCTCTCCGACCTCCGGATGAGACCCTTCCTAGCGAATGTTCCAAGCCTAGTGGACAAGATGATCTGCGATTTCTTCCCAATGCTAACCGAAACACGACCAATGTTATGCACAGTTTCGTTACACCCAGCAACGGACAAAGCTTTTGATCGCCTAGTGGAAGTTATTGCGGCTTTTGTAGGGGCCAATCCTCAGAATTCACAGGAAGTTCAAGGCAACGGCAGACATCTGGTGTCTAGTATGGATAAGTTAAACCTTCTTGTTTGGAATGTCAGGGGCGCTGCAAGCAGCGGATTCCTGCACGCTCTGAATGAGCTAATTTGCATCTTTGATCGTAAAGTAATTGCACTAGTGGAACCTCAAATAAGTGGGGCTTCGGCATACGACGTTTGCAACAGAATTGGGTTTGATGGCCAAATAAGAGTTGAAGCACAGGGTTTCACAGGGGGAATCTGGCTCCTTTGGAGAATGTTGGAGGTGACTGTTGTACCTATCTATCTAAGGGAACAACATATCACAGTCGAGGTTCGCTGAGTAGGAGAAATCCCCTGGATCCTCTCAGCAATTTATGCTTCCCCCAACCCGACCCATCGTTTAGAGTTATGGCAGCACTTAAAGGAGTTCGCGGAGGCAAACAACAGACCATGGCTTCTAGCGGGGGACTTCAACGCCACATTGGGACCACACGAGCGGATGGAATCGTCGATAGGTTCTAATTGGGAGTCCTACTGATTCCAACAACAAGTCGATGAACTGCAGCTAATGAACCTTTGGTTCAGTGGTATACCTTTCACTTGGAATTACGGTAAGACGCACAACAAGGAGGGTTGCGCGCCTGGACAGAGCCCTTTGCACTGCTGAATGAAGCTCCATGTTCCCAGAGGCGAGTGTTCACCACCTTAGAGCTCTCCACTCCGACCACGTCCCGCTCTTAGTCCGTGTTGATGGTCTTCCTCCCGTGACTAGCGACAATAGGCCATTTCGTTTCCAAGAAGCCTAGCCTTTACATGAGGGCTACAATGAATTTTTGCAGAGCAGTTGGAATCGGGAGTTGGAGGCTTGTGCAGCCTTATCATGCTTATTCTGTCACTTTCCCTCCGATTAGCAGCAGCCAGCGCCTGAGCCTTAATCAGCCCTTTGTTTGCTCGGAGGTTTGGGAGATGGCAAAGCAGATGGGGCCCTACAATGCCCCGGGGCCGGATGGCTTTCCGGCCATCTTCTACCAACTAAATTGGGAGACCATTGGTCCACAAGTCAACCAAATGGTTCTCTGTATGCTCAATGAGAACCAATTTCCGGAGGGGGTCGCAGACACATTGCTTGTCCTAATCCCCAAAGTATCCACACCGACTCATTCGTCGCAATTCAGGCCTATCGCCCTCCTAAATGTCATCTTCAAGATCGCTACCAAGGTGATAGTTAACAGGCTCAAACCACTTATTGATGAGTTGGTCTCACCCTCTCAAGCAAGCTTCATCCCAGGTAGACAGACAACTGACAACGTTTTAATCATCTAGGAAGCGCTCCATTCCATGTCGGAATGGAGACGACGCAAAAGGATGATGATCAATGTGAGTCTAGAGAAGGCATACAATCGTATCCGTTGGGATTTCTTGAAGGAGACTTTGCACATGTGCGGACTGCCAGATAATCTGATTGAGGTAACCTTGATATGTCAAACCTTGGGCTGTTTTGAAACCCTTTTCAATAAGGATTGGGGAGCCAGCTTCAGACCTTCACGAGGAATTAGACAGGGAGACCCGCTCTCTCCATATCTGTCCGTGCTATGTATGGAACGACTGTCACATAGCATCGAGGAGGCAGTCAGACGGAGGATTTGGAAGCCGATTAGGATTGGAGATGTAGAGCTATCCCATGTGTTCTTCCCTGATGATCTTGTCTTGATGGTGGAAGCGTCTGACAGTCAAGGCAAAGTGATATGAGACTTCTTGAGAAACTTTTGCGATCTTTCAGGGGAGAAAGTTAATTATTCCAAGAGCAGCATTTTATTCTCTAGAAATGCACCGGCATCAGTAAAGCAACAAATTAGCGACACTCTGGGAATCCCAATTTCGGTGGATTTTGGTAATTATCTGCGGGTCCCAACGACTTGCGGGCGTATGATGAGTGATCAATACAACTATCTCCTGGATAAAGTTGCATCAAAGCTCCAAGGGTGGCAGGCCTAGACACTCTCCTTCGCCGGTCGGGTAACTTTGGCCAAGTCCGTCCTAACGAGCCTCCCACTCTACACAATGCAATCCAATTTCGTAGCTAGGGATGTATGCGACGCCATCAACAAGAAGGTACGAAGTTTCATATGGGGACTTACCCCGGAAGAAAGGAAGATCCCCTGATACAGCTGGGAGACGATCACAAAACCAATTGAAGAAGGGGGTCTTGGGATCCATCCAATGTGAGGGGCTAACCAAGCCACCCTGGCACAGCTTAGCTGGAGACTCCTTCAAGCTCCGTCAGTGCTTTGGAGCCGAGTTATTAGTGGGAAATATTGTAAAGGAAGACTAGATGTTGATATGTTCACAAAGCGAGTGGGAGCCTCAAGAATCTGGCGAGGATTACTGACGGAGCAGAACTTCTGTTACCCCACATAAGATCCGCTATCGGCAATGGAACCACCACGCTTTTCTGGCTACATCCATGGCTGCAACATCAACCTTTAATAGACATTGCATCGGCCCCAATACCCGAGAAAGTAAGTGCATACACTGTGTCGGAGATGTGGTCGAATGGCTCATGGAGATGGGAAATTTTATCCCCACCCCTCCCTGCAGAGACGCTCCTGAAACTGCAGTCCATCTATATTGATGATGACCCTCTGGCAACAGATAGATTTGTATGGGGACTCTCAAGCTCGGGAGATTTCTCGACCAGGTCGGCAATCCAATTGCTGCTACAGAACGGTTCATCTAGTGCATCAAGCAGTGATTGGCGTCGAGTGTGGAAGATTCCAGTGTAGCAACGAATCCGAGCTTTCACATATATTGCAGCCCATGATGCTTTCCTGTCCAACGGAAACAAATTTCGTCGACATCTAACTACCTTGGATGCGTGTCCCCGCTGCTCACAGGCGGAAACGGGCATCCATACACTACGAGATTGTGTTGTCATTCGGAAGGAATGGGAAAAATTGACTGCCGGACATGGTATTTCGGGCTTCTTTGATCATCAGTATATTCAGGAATGGATTTTCGTCAATACGCGTGAGAAAACCAAGTGGGCTGCTATCTTCGCCAACATGATTTGGCTTACATGGAAAACCCGGAATCGGTTAGTTTTCGAACAAAAAGAAGAACACAATGGTCTTGCTCGGAAGGCCGAGGAATTCACGGTTAGATATCAACATGCTGCGGGGAGTTCTGGTTTGCCCTAAGGCCCTCCCACCCATCCCCAGGAGGATCCGATCAGCTGCGAGGAGCTTTCCTGGCGGCGTTCACCTTCAAGTGTGGCTTCGCTAATGCGTTGAGAGTTGAACTGTGGGCAGCGCTCCACGGACTGAGGATGGGATTACGCTTGGGTTTCTCAAACTTGGTTTTGGAATCGGATTGTTCGGTACTCTGTGGTCTACTGGCAGGAAAGCGCCACAAAGCACATTCGGATTTCTACATTATTGAGGAATGTTGGCTGATTGCCCAGGAACAATGGAATGTCTCGATTTCGCCCATCTGTCGGCAAGCAAACTTGGCAGCCGATGCACTAGCCCAATGGGTGTTATCCTTAGGATCAAACTTTGAGGAATTTGCCTCTTGCCCTGATGTGCTATACTCGGTCATAGGAACCGAGTCTTCTATAATCACGCTCTAAATTATCAGTAAATTTACGGGAGTTATCCTGCCTTGCAGACGAAAAAGAGTTGAGTACATATGATCCATGTTAATTAACCAACTTGGATCGAACTTTGAGGAACTTTGAGGAATTTGATTTATGTCCGACACAACTTGATGTTAATTCGAACATGTTAATTGACCAACTTGAATTTCAGTCTCTGAATGTTTCATGAGAAACTGATATCATAACTCTCCATTATTTTGCCTAGGGCTGAATTTGTGGCATTTAGGGGTTCCCATTTAGTTGCAATTTTGTAGCAAGTTAGGGAAGATTTATGCCTCAATTTAGTTTTAATCTTTGGGGTCCTTTGTAATTTTCTTGGTTGTTTAATCTGAAAAACACCATAGCAAACTAGCTTATCATTTGCTAATTAGGTCTCCCAAAATTTCGGCAACACTTCGACTATATGAATCGATCTCATGAGATCGGGTATAGCGGTGAAACTTTAAAGTTCAAACCGACTACAAGTTTTGACGCTAGGTGAAACTTTGAATTTCGAACCTACAACGCCCCATCGGTTTTCATTGTATCTTCAGTCACCCATGGCCCTCAATTTGGACTCATTGATGAGCAAAATTGGGCAGCATATCGGCCCTTTAGATCAACCCCGTAGGATTGGATGTAGCGGTGAAACTCTAAATTTCGAACCGACTACGAATTTTGACGCTAGGTGAAACTTTAAATTTCGAACCTACAACGCCCCACCGGTCTTCATTGTATTTGCCTGCAAGAAAAACAATGGTAGACGGACCATAGAGGGATTTGGATTTCTACCTTCTCTTGTGAGAGATTGATGGGAGAAAGCTCTCTTTGGTGTTTTTTTTTTCCTTTTACTAGGTTTTGTTTTGTGGGTGTTGTTTGGAGGTAACCGCCTCAAGAGGAGGAAGAAGAAACTGTAGCCAAGCTCTTTATAGAGGAATAGGAGAAGTTACCCTCCACATGGTCACGCACTGGATAACTGTACTCTCATTTCTTTTATGCATTTTATTTTTACTGCAATTGTAATGGGGAGTACGGTTATCAATTTGTAACTTCTCATTTCAGCTTTTTTTCCTTTGACTTGTTGGACTTGTCGAGTGTGGACTTGTGATGGAATTTGCTAGGTCCAATTTTATATTTGTAATCCTTATGTTTAATTTGAAGAAAATTTATCACACATTTTTTTTATTTATATATATAATGAATGTGACAATATTATTAACGTAACCATGAATCAATAAAATTCATGAAATTTCACCCTCCAACAGTGTTCATTCGTGTATCAGATCAAATGGGTCGGGCTCGGGTTCTGGCTGTATATTTTCAGGCTTCGGTTGGGTCTGGGTTCCGGTGAGTCGGGTCAGATTTTGCCAGCTCTAAATGTCACTAAGGATGTGTTTTGCATGAGATGGGAAGGGTGGGTGATTTTTTTTTCGGGATTGGTACCTGTGTGTTTAGGAGGGAGTGATGGAGGTGGTGGAGGTAGGGGTCGCGGGGGTGGGAGAACACCTGATTCTAATATCTTCATTTTCTGGATTGTCTTGCCCCCGACTCTCACAACAGTCCATTCCTCATCACTTTCATACCACAACTATCGCCGCCATGGATGCACAACAAAGCTCCTCATCATCCCCTTCCTCTCTTCGGCGAGCTTCACAGCCACTCCCCCGCCTCTCTATGCCACCATGGATGCACAACAAAAGCTTCTGCGAAGCTTCTGATTATGGTTTAAGGTTGGCAGGGTCGAGAAATCGGGAGGAGAAGAAGGTAATGTTGGGGCGTTACTCGATTTTCGATCAGCTAGGTGGCCATTTGGGTCGAAGTAGAGTTCGAATGCATAGCCCTGTGACATGGCTGATTAATTTGAACCCCTAATTGATTGAAGATCTGGAGGGAATAGACATCGAAATCGCATAGCAAATTGAAAATAAGAACAATTCAAATTTCAATTTCAATCCATGTTTGATTGATGACTCGTTTGAAATCATACAATGGAAGGCATGAAGCCTGCAATTTTTTTTCAACGTGCTAGAGAGGAAAGATGGGGTTTGAGGGCGGTGGATAAGAGTAAAGGTAAGGGTATTTTTGTCTTTTACATTATTTCATAAAAAATATATCTTCATTCAAACAAAACACGAGGGATTATTTTTTACAAATAAACTCTATCCTCTACACCAAAAAAGTATATTCATTCCCTCCATTCCCAAAAAGTATCTCCACATCCTAAAAAAAAAATTCTCCTCACAAGGACTCCCTAATCCACCCAATCCCATTAGAAATGCAGGTGAAGGAGTTGCAATGTGGTAGATGGATCAGATGGTCTCACAAGCTCGGTGATGAAAGGTTCGCTCACCCTCACCCACCATCAATCTGATACCAACATTCAGTATTGGTGAAGAAAAGCATCATGCATAGGGCTGGGCAAAATGTATCAAGACAAACCAATCAATTCGTTACCAACTGAACCAATTTAAATTGGTATCGACTAAATTGGTAACCAATTATATTTGTATGGTATTACCGAACCAATTCCTTAAAGTTGGTTGGTAATGGTAATAAGTTTGCCGAAGTTGGTATTACCATTACCAACCAATTATATGTATATATATTTAAAAAATAAATTTTAAATAAAATCTTAAATAAAATAAAAAATGTTAAACTCTTAAGCTTTTATTTTTTTAGTAATTTTTTAATGAGAATATCATTCAATAGCTAATTTAATCTACATATAATATACCAGAAAAATTTACAAAATAATAAAATTAAATGTTTTGTAGATTGTTTCGTTACTTTGTCTTCGTGCAAATTTATATTATATTATTATCTATATTATGTAGATTGTTTGTCACTTACATATACTAGGAAGTTTTGTCTTCGATCCTGCAAATTGTTTGTCGCATTTTTAATTATCTTATAGATTCTACATATTATTGTTAATCGCATTATGTATAGCTCATGGTGATATATTTGTTTATTGATTCATTCTTTTTATTTGGTTGAATTTTTTTAACAAAATGTCTTCTAATCAATGAAGAAATGTCACAAGTCCTAGCTCGGTCCAAACAAACAGACTAAGTTTCGATCAATTTTTATTTTGTACTTGTCAAATAATTAATCTTTACAATATTGTATTTGAATATTTAAATTTAGAGTTCCACGTGAATTATTAAATTATGAACTATTAATATTGATATGTTATTAAATTATGAACTATTAATATTGATATGTTATTTCGTAAGTGTTTCTTTTGATATGTAATATTTGTTTTTTAAATTTTAAATTTAATTTTAGAGTTGTATACAATTGATGTCAAAACTTAATAATTTACCATTACCAATCAATTATATTGGTTACCAATTAAGTTGGTACAAGAGTTTATATGGTTGATAATGGTACGAAATTTATCATTACCAATTATAATTGGCTGGTACGTGAGAACGGCGAAAATTAGCTAGTATTGTACCAATTTCACCCCTAATATTCATGCACTCTCTTCAACAACGATTTCGCACAAAACCTGCACCCTTCCACCATCTCATCCCATATGATGTATCAGCTTGAGACATTACCGGGCAACAAAAATGCTAAGCAAGAGCCATAACCTAACCATTTTGGGACGAGGTTCGGAGGAGCAAGTTAAACCATCGCTTGTGAGAAAGCCATTCCCTTTTCTAATGGGCAGTGTAAAATCAAACGAAACACAAAGGCTTCGTGCAGCTAGTCCCCAAAGGAAAAGCACGAGCAAGCATGTACGAAACTATTTTTGCGTGCTACAAAGAATGCAATAAGATATTGGAAACACCGAAAGTTCTACATATAAAGCCCTTCCGGCACGCCTTCTTTCTTTTTGTACATCACCTTTTCCTTAGCCTTCTTGAAGTCTGCATGAGTGACCTGTGCAAGCAAAAGTCATGTGACGATCAGTACCATGCAAGATGACATTTAACGAGTTGTCTAATGTGCATGGTAAGAGAAGGGTCGTAGGAAACTGAGCCTAGCAAAGCCAAAAGGCCTGGAAAGAGCAAGCAACCGAAATAGTTTCGCTGATAGATCATCGTGATAACTTCTAGCATATCAACACTAGTAGCAATTAATCAGGTTACGTCAAGCAGGGCATTTATCATAAGCTCTTTAGTTTATCATCACCTTCATACGCCGTTCTCTCAAAGCAAGCAAACCAGCCTCTGTGCATATTGCTTTGATATCAGCTCCAGAAAATTCATCCTTTGTCATTACAAACTCTTCCAAATTGACATCGTCAGCAAGAGTCATCTTCGATGTGTGGATCTGCCCAAAAAGTCCTCATCAGAGTATATAAAACAAATGTATAATACTGAATTCTCAAGTAACAGATTCATCAGCATCCAACTGTAAGGTGAAAAACATAAACAATGGTCCACAGAAGTGCTTTGGAACCCAAAAGTACTATTTTCACACCACTGAAGAAGCAAAAACATACAAGCCTAACAGTTTATCAAGATCTAACAAAAAGCTTCTGAAAATTTATGTCAGTTTTGCTATATACCACTAATCAAGTGCTTTCTAAAAGAAATAAAAAGTACCATTGAAAGTCTGTTATACTAAAAATTGTCACAACAAAAGAAAATATCCACATTCCACCAAACATAGACCAACATACCAGAAAAATACGTCGCCTCGTCTTAATATCTGGCAGAGGAAATTCAATCTTTCTGTCAATCCGTCCTGGACGAAGCAAGGCAGGGTCAAGAGTTTCAATTTTATTAGTAGCCAGAATAACCTTGACATCCCCTCTCGAATCAAAGCCGTCTAATTGGTTAAGCAATTCCAACATAGTCCTTTGTATTTCACGTTCTCCTCCGGAGTGGGCATCATATCTGAAGAAATCAAAGGAAGTCAGAAAACCTAAGAAACACCTGCAATGGATTTGAAGCTGAAATACAGTCAAGAACCTTTTTGTGCCAACTGCATCAATCTCATCAATGAAGACGATTGACGGTGACAGATCATCAGCCACCCGAAAGAGCTCTCTCACTAATTTTGGGCCATCTCCCAAATATTTTTGAATCAATTCACTTCCAACGACACGCAGAAAAGTTGCAGCAGTTGAATTTGCCACAGCCTGGAATAACACCATTTTAAATGTACAAAGGATGTCATTACCACAGGTGAGAGAACTTCTGTATGCAAATAATCTATTGTAATAATAATGTATCAAGAAGCAAATCATAAGGCAGCCTCTATACGATGCACTCAAGAGTTCTACAGTGAATTGTTTACCTCTACTCAGTACATGAACTCCAAGCAAGAAAGTAAAAATATCCCATATCATCCAAGAAACATGATCGGTTTAAAATATGATGAGTTACCAATAATGAATGGTCCCTCCCACCTCCACTATTTTCACAACTGCTAAATGTGCAAATAAGAGGCCGAGTAAGCCAGAAGAGACTTGCTTCCCTCTAGTAAGAGTTCAAGGAAGGAACATTAACCATATCAACAAGGTTTAGTTATTACATAATGTTTATCACATTGATGCAACAACTATTGCTACCAAAGGAAGCACCTTAGAGTTTAATACTCCAGGACTATTGAAATTGAGCTGGGGGGATGGGGATAAAAGAATAGGTAAACAGATTATGTATCCAAATTAGCTAACATCTAATAATGAACTACCAATAACATACCTTGGCTAGCAAAGTCTTGCCTGTTCCAGGTTCCCCATAGAGTATCACACCTTTGGGAGGTTTGATTCCAATGTCTTCATATAATTCAGGATGAGTGAGAGGAAGCTCAACTGCTTCCTTTATTTCCTGTATCTGCGAATCTAAACCACCAATATCAGCATATGACTCCAGCGGAGCTTTCTCAACCTTCATGACAGACACCATTGGATCAACGTCATCCTGGAGAAGGCCAACAACCGAAAGGACCTACAAGAAGATACAAATATGTAAGCAATCCTTGTATTCTTTTCGTTAAAGCAATTCATACTCAAGCAGAAATCACATAGTTGGTTCATAAATGAAATTCCAACAAAACTTGGCACCTCTTAAATCCCATAAATTTACTCTGCATGCATGCAAGCAACACATGCAAACCTTTCAGCTGGTTCAAAATGCCATTAAACTTTAATTACCTGGACTAGTTCTGAAAAGGAGAATGCTGGACAATTTTAATGACAATTGATGAGGACTTTCAGTCTCAATTAAATGTTACCTTACTATCAAAGATTGTTTTTGAGCTTGTTGCTCCGTGTTACCAGAAGATTTATATGAAGCTTTTGTGGGTCTTCCTCCGACCCCATTCCCTCTTATTGCTTAAATTTTAATAAAATCATGTTTTGTCATTATCGCTATATCTGTTACAAGTCTAAAGTCTAGAGTGCTCCATGGATGGACCTTTATCATGTTATATTTAAGAATTGTTCGCTATACCTAATCAGAAATTCAGAATGAGTCTTTCCAATAACCAATAGTTTCATGGATGATAACTATAGTTCTAACTCTGTTAGCTTACTAGGGCATTTTAAACTGTTCAATGCAGAAGAACGAAGTGGTAAACATGATCCTGTGCCCTTATTCCTTGATTGTCTGTGGCAAGAAAAAAGGTCCCAACCTTTTGGTAATCTTGAAGAAAAAATCCAAATTATAGTTTCAGCACTCCCATCAAAATAACTAAGAAGGCAGAAAACCACCAACTAGTGGCCGGCGAAATCTACCATATGATTCAGGAGATCTCCTAATTCCACGTAAAAAAAAACCTAAGATGCGTGCCCTAAGCTAATCAAACAGCAATGCACATTCATACATACAATAAAAACCAAACAAAACACTGTATAAGGAAAGGAAAACCTAAAAAATCCAAAGATTCAATACCTTATTGTGCATCAAAATCGCACATCCAGGCTCCAGTTGATCCTTATCAACGAACGAAAGAATACTAACATAATACTCTGGCCCTACGGAGGAAGACACAATGGCGTGGTTCTCATCAATAAGCTCCTCCAGATTACCAACGCTCATCGGAGTGCCGCGGAGGTCATCGACCTTAGATCGATCCTCCTCGGTCTTCTCCTCCTGCGGCTTCAGCCTCTCCTGATTAGAGACGAACTCCTCCTCCATGAGGAGGTAGTCCTTGACGCGCTCGAGCTTGAGGAGGCGGAGCTTGCACTTGGTGAGCGGCGTCACGCCGGGGATGCGAGCGGCGGTCTCGGAACCCCTCTGCTTGCGCTGCTTTCGGCCGACGCGCGACGGCGGCGCTGCAGGCTCGAACTTCTTGTCCTTCTTGTCGCCGCCAGGCTTACGGTCGCCGGAGTTCGGCTGTCGATTTAGCCCGCTGGATGGCCCTTGCCCCATTTCCGATCGACAATCGCCAACGGAGGAGAGAGAGACGTGCGGAGGAGGAAAGGTGCTCGGATTTGGGTTTGCAAAGACAATTTTACTGGAATCCTTTTATTTATTCGATTATTTATTGGGCCGCCATAGTTTTGGAATGGGCCTTGTGACATCCAATTCATCAACCAAGCCATTTCCATCTCCTTTCAAAACAAAGAAAATGAAAATATTGCCCAAATCAATTGGATGTTTTATATTGGTTGTTTGTTTTCATAGTGATTTAATTTGTATTTTCAGCTGCTACATTAGCTAGTTTAACAGAGGTACTTAAACTCGATTCGACCTGTCCGATTCAATCGCATAACAATATCTAACAAATTCAATCGTTCAACATGTAATTTAAAATTTTCAGTTTATTATTGACCTAAACTTCAAATGACTTCTTCTTTATTTTAGCTTAACCCGATGGGTTGGTAAGTTATGTTATCCTTGATTTTTTTTTTTTATAAATATTCTACATCGATTAAGAGACTACTGTCTAGGACCATTGTGCAATTGGTTGTTCGGATTCCCGCCATGAATTGCGATTAGCCGGGAATTAGAGTAGACAAAATTTGTGCCGAAGGCACAAATTTTCGCCCTAATTTGAGGTTTGTCCTAGCTTTTGTAAAAATTAGTGGAATGTCCACTTTTCTAATTTCGGATGGTTAATTGACGATATTGCCCTTCCTTCTTATTCGACCGTTGTTCACCCAGACTCCCTAATTTGTGAATCTCGTCTCTCGATTCATCCTCCTCCTCGTTCCTCCATCAATGGCGACCTCCTCCCAGCCGCAATAGTCGCCCCAATCGCAGACGGTTGGAGCCTTCTGGCGCCGAATCCCCAATAGGTGAATCTTCTCCATCTCAGCTCTCTTCCTCCTCGCTCATCGCTCTGAACCGCCGCTGCCATTGAATCGCCGCCTCCTCCACCAGCAGAAAGCGCCTCTCCGGTCTCCTTCCTAGGGTTTCTCGGCCTCAAATTGTTGGATTGGAGTAGGGCGGTGCCGTTCGGTGAAGATCTCGGTCCTGTGCCGCTCTTCGATCCCGCGCCGGTCGAATTTGCAGCCGTTCTTGTGCCGCCCTGGCTGCTGTTCTCGCCGCTCCTGTGCCGCCTCCCTCACCATCATCACCACCTCCACCGGCGCCGCCGCCGCCACTGCCACCTCCTCCCAGCGACAACAGTAGCCCCAATCGCAGTTTTCTCTATCACCGTAACAGCCTCAACACTGGCTGCCAAATCTCTGTGGCGGAGATCCCAGATCTGCAGACGGTGGACAAGGAGCAGCCGAGCAGAGTCCTCCGCCTCCCGCCACCCCTCCTCCCGGTGCAGAGCCGCGCTGGTGCTAGGTAAATTGATTTGCCTCTGTTTGCTCCCGGTCTTCTTTCTGTTTTTGATTTATGGCAGATCTGGGTAATGTTTTCCTACTTGATTTTGCTTGATTTATGGCAGGTCTTCTTTCAGTTTTTTTTTTGAATTGGGTGTTTTTTGTGTGCTGATGTGCTGAGAATTCTATGTGCTCATCCTTTCCTTTACAAAGCTATGATAATTGTTTACATTCAGAAAGTTGCTATTACTTGCAAAAGAGTATTGAATACAATCTATAGTTAAAACCATATCTGACACACATCTCTCTATTATATGCTAAATATTACAAAGCCAAAAATTTGTGGCAGTTACAGATCACCATTGGTTGACCAATGCACAGAATAGGTATATATCTTACCATCAATTATATATCTGTTAGGCAAAAGCTGATCTAATATTTGTATGTATTAATTTCAGAAAAATCTTCACCCATCTTGTTTTATTATTTTGTAAAAGTTCCATTATGTATACTTATCCTTTTCTTAATATTCGTGTTCTTTGTGTTGTTGTGAGATGGTTCTCATTTATCTAGTTCATGTGTTTTAGAAACCTGCAAAGGCCAAGCATCCTCAACTTCATTACAAACCTGCAACAGTAAGTTCCTGTTTCATTTGTCTTCTTATTAGTCTTTCGTGCTATTAAAGAGTAGTAGACATTTTGAGATCTTGAGTTCATTCCCACCAATCGGAGTATCTCTTGGTTGGGTGATACATAAGTCCCTTTGTAAATCTAAAAAGGGTCTCCCTGGCCTTGGAGATGTGGATCTCACTTGAAAACTCCTTTTGAAAGGCCAAAAGAAAAGAAAGAACAGTAGCGGTCAGGATAATTTTTCATGATTTGTTCAAGTTTCCTAAAGAATCCAAAGTATGTTAATATAGGTGGAATATCTCATTTGAAGTGGTATGGAAGTGCCTGTGGTCTTAGCGTCCTTACTGTTTTAGCTTTCTTAATCATATTATCCTTATTCATCTTCAAGAACATGAAGCAGGAAAGTTATTGTCATAATTTAGCTATTTTGCCAAGCTGAATTTGGCTACTGTGGTTGCAAACATCTAGCTATTGTTGCAAACATTTAGGAGTAGTTGTTGTAGTTGTGAAACTTGTAAATGCTGACATCTTCAATGCTGACATCTTCCATGATGACATCTTCAATGCTGACATATTTACCACCTTGATCTACATCTTTTTTTTCTGGATTGTTATCTTATCATCCACCTTGGCTTGTTCTCACTTGTATTTAATCTTTTGGTTTATTGAAATGAAAGCAAAAGATACGAAGTATGAATTACCTTCATCTTTTTTTTTTTTTTGGTTATGTGAGAACATAGCAAGGTTTTGTGATCTGTTTTGCTAGTTATGCTATATTTATCCCATTCTCCTTATGAAGTATGAATTATCTTGCTAGTTATGCTATGTTTTATATTGATTTGGCATTTATTGTTCACATGTTATTGCTCTTGTTGAAAGCTACTAATATACTATAGAATATAAAATAAAATAGCTATTGTAGTTGTGAAGCTTAATCTCTCTTTTTGATGCTTAATCTTTTTTTTCTTCTGATTTTACTGGTGTTGCAAATATCTAGCTGACATCTTCTGGAAATGTTAACATCTTCTGGAAATGTTGACATCTTCTGAAATGCTGACATCTCCAATATAAGATTATTTTTGTGTAATTAAGTAGACCATGTCAGCAAGCTTAATTCGAAACTAGAGATGCTTGCCTAGTATGCGGTCTCGGTAGAAGTGATATCAAGCATCCGGTGTCGGATTCTCTATTATGTTACCTTTCCGGATAGGGAATCGTGCCACGGTTCAAACTCACTGCCATGCGGTGACCTATGGTCTTTTTTGGCCATCGGAGATCATTTCAGGGCTTAAAATTGAGTTTTTATGTTTTTTTCGACAATATCAACAATTTTGTTATTTTATTTTTATCGCGTAACAACTAGGGTTTGGTTCCACTTTTCCTATTTAATAACGTGTTTGTATATTTACATTGAAGTGCCTTGAGATTTCTGACTTATCCAGAAATATTAGCTAGTAGCTTTACAAAGTTTAATTGTGTGCTGACATGTTTCTTTTTCATTTCTAATTGTGTGTTGACATGTTTCTTTTTTAATTCTAATTGTGTGCTGACATGGTCTCTTTTTGTGCAATTCAAGTTGATGTATATGTTTTTTTGTTAGAATGTATAAGCTCTTTTTTTTATTTCTAATTGTGTGTTGACATTGTCTCTTTTTGTGCAATTCAAGTAGATTTATAGGTTCTTTTTTTATTTTTAATTGTGTGTTGACATGATCTCTTGTGCAAATATAGCTTATGCTTTTATCAGTCTCTATAAGTGTAGGAGCCCTCTTGTCATTCTGAAATTATTTCTTTTTTCCACTTTGGGATTTTGAATTTATGGTTCTAGGTCGTAGAGAGTTTAGGGTTCTGCTTTTGTATCATCTTGTGGCTGTTGTAGCTTCTGATTTTCGCTTACATCTTGCTTCTGCTGATTTCAGGTCTCTTTTCGGGGCTGTTGTAGCTTCTGAATTTCATCTTCTGTTGTTGTATCTGCTGTAACTTAAATGTTGACATTTAGCTTCAATGTTGACATTTAGCCTAAATGTTGACATTTAGCCTAAATGTTGACATTTAGCCGTTGATGGGCAAAAACTTTATCTTTTACTATTTCTTTTCACATTATTTGCTTAAAATTAAGAGGGAATAACAATCTTGCTGACATCCGGTTTCAGCAGTTTCAATTTGCATAACATATTGTTATATTTGCATAACAGATTGTTATATGTGCATATCATGAAGTTATATTTGCATAACAGTAACTTATATTTGCACAACATAAACTTCTTATTTTTCACTTTTTTTTTAATTAACTTTCTCTTTTTTCTTTTTTCTTTTTTTTGGTTATCTGAGAACATAGCAAGGTTTTGTAATCCGTTTTGCTAGTTATGCTATATTTATCCCATTCTCCCTATGAAGTATGAATTCTCTTGCTAGTTATGCTATGTTTTATATTGATGTGTATGTTTTTTTTTCTATATTTCTAATTGTGACTGGCATGGTCTCTTTTTGTGCAATTCAAGTTGATGTATAAGTTCTTTTTTATTTATAATTGTGTGCTAACATGACCTCTTTTTGTGCAAATGTGTATACAAATGTGTACTGTTTATTAGGAGTTCCTACTTCTTTTTTTTTCTCCTTTTTTTGGTTGTGGCGTGAACATAACTCTTATTTGTTTATTTGAATATTATGTTATAATATAATTAAAAGCCTTTTAGCTCAATGGTAGAGCGATGTGCTTATGTGCAAATATGTGGGTTCGAATCCCGCATATGCTAAAATTTATAATAATTCTAGTAAATTACAAAATTTTCTAATAAATGTTCAATATTAAGATATATTAGTGCAATTTTCTATTAATTTATAATTGCATATTATACTTTTACATTTGCATATCATCAATCTATATTTGCGTATTTTAATCTTATATTTGCATATCATCAATTTATAATTGCATATTATACTTTTACATTTGCATACTTTTACATTTGCTTTTATATGATTAGTTCATTCTTTTATATGATTTGTCACATTATTTGCTTCAAATTAAGAGGTACAAACAATGTTGCTGACATCTGGTGTCAGCAGTAACAATTTGCACAACAGATTGTTATTTGTGCATATAATAAAGTTATATTTGCATAACAGTAACTTATATGTTGACATTTAAGCTTAAATGTTGACATTTAGCTTAAATGTTGACACTTAAGCTAAAATGTCAACATTTATCTTTTATTCTCATCTCATGTAATATGATATCAATTTTGGGAATGATCTTATTTGTAAACTTTATCTTTTATTAAATGTTGACATTTAGAATAAATGTTGACATTTAGCCGTTGATGTGCAAAAGTTTTATCTTTTACCATTTCTTTTATTAGATGATTATAGAAGTTTGATATTCTCATCACATGTAATATGATATAAATTTTCGGAATGATCTTATTTGTAAAATTTATCTTTTATTAAATGTTGACATTTAGCCGTTGATGTGCAAAAGTTTTATCTTTTACCATTTCTTTTATTAGATAATTATAGAAGTTTGATATTCTCATCTCATGTAATATGATATCAATTTTGAGAATGATCTTATTTGTAAACTTTATCTTTTATTAAATGTTGACATTTAGCTTAAATGTTGACATTTAGCCGCTGATGTGCAAAAGCTTTATCTTTAACCATTTCTTTTATTAGATGATTATAGAGGTTTGATATTCTCATCTCATGTAATATGATATCAATTTTGGGAATGATCTTATTTGTAAACTTTATCTTTTATTAAATGTTGACATTTAGCTTAAATGTTGACATTTAGCTTAAATGTTGACATTTAGCTTAAATGTTGACATTGAGCCTTTGATGTGGAAAAGGTTTATCTTTTACCATTTCTTTTATTAGATGATTATAGAAGTTTGATATTCTCATCACATGTAATATGATATCAATTTTGGGAATGATCTTATTTGTAAAATTTATCTTTTATTAAATGTTGACATTTAGCCGTTGATGTGCAAAAGTTTTATCTTTTACCATTTCTTTTATTAGATAATTATAGAAGTTTGATATTCTTATCTCATGTAATATGATATCAATTTTGGGAATGATCTTATTTGTAAACTTTAGCTTTTATTAAATGTTGACATTTAGCTTAAATGTTGACATTTAGCCGTTGATGTGCAAAAGCTTTATCTTTTACCATTTCTTTTATTAGATGATTATAAAAGTTTGATATTCTCATCTCATGTAATATGATATCAATTTTGGGAATGATCTTATTTGTAAACTTTATCTTTTATTAAATGTTGACATTTAGCTTAAATGTTGACATTTAGCTTAAATGTTGAAATTTTGCCTTTGATGTGCAAAAGCTTTATCTTTTACCATTTCTTTTATTAGATGATTATAGAAGTTTGATATTCTCATCTCATGTAATATGATATCAATTTTGGGAATGATCTTATTTGTAAACTTTATCTTTTATTAAATGTTGACATTTAGCTTAAATGTTGACATTTAGCCTTTGATGTGCAAAAACTTTATCTTTTACCATTTCTTTTATTAGAGGATTGTAGAAGTTTGAGGTTCTCATCTCATGTAATATGATATCAATTTTGAGAATGATCTTATTTGTAAACTTTATCTTTTATTAAATGTTGACATTTAGCTTAAATGTTGACATTTAGCGTAAACGTTGACATTTAGCTTAAATGTTGACATTTAGCTTAAACGTTGACATCAGTGTCAGCAAAAATGAGCGTCAGCTTCTCCGATGTCGGCGTCAGCCGACATCAACGTCAGCGCTGACACGAAAAATGTTAGTGGTGTTCGCAATTTTAATGGTGACAGTGTCAGCAGTGTCAACAATATCAATCCTTACACGAAAAAAAGAAGCATTGACACAAAAAAAGCATCTTCGACGTTGGTATCAACTGCGTCTGCAACATCGATGTCGGCGTCAGCCGACATCTCTGATGTCAGCGTCAGCAGCGTCAACATCTCCGATGTTGACGTCAGCAACATCAACATTAGTGTCAGCATCTCCGATGTCAACGTTAGCAGTATCAGCATCTTCAGTGCTGACATCTGCAACGTTAGCATCAATGTCAGCATCTTCGATGTCGGCATCAGCAATGTCAACGTCAGTGTTGTTGACACGGAAAAAAGCATCTTCGACGTCGGCGTCAGCATCTACGATGTCAGTGTCAACGGTGTCAGGAATGTCGGTGTTAACAACATCTCCGATGTCGCCCGACGCCGACATCTCCGATGTCAGCGTCAGCATGTCGAATGTCGGCGTCGACAATGTCAGCGTTAGTGATAACACGAAAAAAAGAAGCGTTGACACGGGAAAAAACATCCCTAATGTCGGCGTCAGCAGCTTCGGCATCATCGATGTTGGCGCCAGCCGACATCTCTGATGTCAGCATCAGCATCTCCTATGTTGACGTCGGCAACGTAAGTGTCGGCATCTCCGATGTCGGTATCAACAATGTCAACGTCAGTGCTTCTAACACGGAAAAAAGCATCTTCGACGTCGACGTCAGCCGACATCAGCGTCAGCATCTCCGATGTTGGCGTTAGCCGACATCATCGTCAGCCAACATGAGCATGAGCATCTCCGATGTCGGCGTCAGCCGACATCAGCGTCAACGCTGATACGAAAAATGTTAGTGGTGTTCACAATGTTAGTGGTGACAGTGTCAGCCGTGCCAGCAATGTCAACAATATCAATGTCAACGGTGTCAGGAATGTCGGTGTCAGCAACATCGACGTTGACATTAATGCAATTTTAAAAGCCTCTTAGGTCAATCAATGTTAGAGTGATGTGCTTATGTGCAAATAAGATATGTTAATGCAATCTCAAAATACAAATGCATGTGCATATTCTTTCCATAAGGTTGTTTAATCTTGCATAACATAATATTATATTTGCATATCATAATATTATATTTGCATAACAACGGGTTATAGTTGCATAACAAAAAGTGCTTGCATGTAAATTTTTTTTTTTTTAAAAAAAAACTGGACACGCGAGGGGGGGCCTGAGGGGCACTGAGGTGGGGGGGGGGGGGGGGGGGGGCAGGGGGCAAGGGAGATGAACACTTTTGCAAAATTTTCAAATACATGGATACTCCTCTAATTTAGCCCATTTTTATGGATATTTCACTAAAGGCCCCATTAGAGTATTGATTTTTAAGCCGTCTAGGATGATCAATCACTACCCGCCCTTAATTATAAAAGTACTACGTATAATTTATTATTCAATTGCAAAATACTCAATCCTTATAGATTTTATTTTTAAACTTAAAAAAGGTTGAAATCCAGAGCTGTATGGTCCTGATGTATAATGTATTTGTATCTTATGAAGAGAATCTATCACCTCAAAGAAGTGAGGATTTATATTTTATTCATATAAATTGATTTGCTTAACAATTTGAATTCCTAATCTACAGCTATGACGAAAAGGACACAATATATATAATGCATGTTAACTAGGAGGATGGCCGGCTTTTACTAATAACTAGGTGATGCTCCGCACGCAAATGCGCGGGGGCTTATAGCCTTTGCGAGAGTGTATTGGTTGGTTACATTATTTGCAAACATAATTATTTAGAAACTATTTTATAATTTAAAAGAGTCCTCAAACATTTAATTTATAATGGAACAATTTAAAACAATTAAGAATCAAAATATTCGTTCCCAGATGCTAGTCAACTTGCTTGTTTGAGATATCGTATATGCCATTCATATGTGTCAATGGAGGTTGGCTCGTGGTAAGCCACCGTGAAAATGGACGTGGCTGAATATGTGCTGGATGTTGAGTCTTATAAGTGGAGTATGAGAAGGAGAGATCCTAACTTCTTCTACGACGACTGCTGGTTAATTGATCGAAAAGTCCAATAGTTGTTATCAAACAATCCCCCTGCAAAACAAAATCGCAATCTGAGCCAGTAGATTAATTTTCATTTGAAAAGTAAAAATAAGGAATAATATAAAGCATGCAGTCTGCTAAATTCATATAACAATAACTTATAGGGTTGGAATATAGTTAATCTAGGAAAATAATCTAGATGCACATGTGATAGACATTGTAGAAAAATGGAAAAATAAAAGGTCATTTTCCTGTTCTCCTTCCTGGCAACTTTCTTGTCCTCCTGGGTCGCTTCTTTCTCTATGAATTCAGATTCACTTGAGCTCCCATCTTCATCTCTAGTTACACACACACACAAAACACTAAGAAGAACATATCAAATACAATAATGAATTTACACACAATACATTTAATATTTGTATTGAATTACATATTCAAAGTAGAAAAACTTACTTGAACACAAGAACAGAAGTCTTGTATATTGTTATAGCCAATTCTTGGCCATTAGTTTTGGTGTGTGATAAACATTGGCCTATTCAAAGCAGTGAGTGTTAGATAAGCAGTATAGAAAGTGAATCTAACTAATGTACAAACAAAAGTCCACAAAACCTAATTCAACTTCATATCCATGGCATAACTAAGGGTTAATTAGAATGTTGTTTTTGGGGGAACAGATCAAGGACTTGTTTCCAGCTTTACTTTTTTTGACAGTAGCATGACAGAAGTACTTGTTTCCAACCTCACCAAATTTCCAGCTCCCCTATTCCATAAAAAACAGATATTCAATAAGAATTTTTACCACCGATATTTAACCATAACTGATACTAAAAGGGAGAATGAAGGAGCGCTTTTTCATTTTGAGCGGGAACAGGACCAGACTTCATGCAACCATATGTGTGTGTGTGTGTGTGTGTGTATACATACATATATATATATATATATATATATATATATATATATATATATATATATATATATATATATATATATATATATATGTTTGGGATTTTAGTTGCTTGTATCCGCATTGCAATTGCATACATCATTAACTCTATGATAGAAGAATCAAAAGAATGATCTATATGTACACAACAAAAACACTTGCTTCACAACATAAGACAACAATCAAGAAAATGCATCTTCTCTCCTGTTTGCCAGAAACAATATTCTCTCTTGTTTGCCAGAAGCCTATACATACCAAGGAAGATGTCGTTTATGGTGTATTTGAATTTGGGAGTTTTGCTTTTTTCTGAGTTTTGCTTATGCTTTTTTTTTGAGAAATTGGACTTAATAGATGTTAAAATGTTAGAATTACCTTGTTTATATTAACCTTTTAGTAGTTGAAATGTTAGAATTGATTTATTTATATTTAAATCTTTAGAAAAATTGCTTCTTATTTATTAATTGAAAAGGCCTGGATTGGAAATTTGTTAAAGAAATTGTGTAGTATACTCTAAAATCGGTTGCTTCACTGATTATCCTTTTTCATTGTTTCCATGTTAGAGATGGTTGTTGGTTCCATATTCTTGACTTGAGGCATAATTCAATGCTATATAGATAGTTTAGTGAGTATCCATTTACCTCTTTACATAAATTGAGATAAATGATCAGTGTCGTATATTTCCACACCATGGCATCTAAAGCCATTGGTGGGATAAGGAGCTTCCAAAAGAAATATAGGATTATTCTTCTAGGTTTCTTTATACTTGGAGTGCGCAACTGAGAGGTATGATGAATCAGACATCCCTTTACCGACTTTCATATATGGTTGTGATATTGGTCTTGTGAACTTATTCATGGTTTTGAATTGATGGATATGTGTGTCAAGCCATTGATCCCCGCACAACCGCACTCCATATGTTGTTTGAGTTTGATTTGGAGGCTTATTGAACACAATCGATGTTCTAATTCTGATTTCTCAAAAATCCTATGCACCTTGAGTTGCATTTGGGTGCATATGGTGATCCTTTTTCACTTTTTAATAGTTTTATAGCAGGAGGTGTACTGGATAAAGCAATTGACGCTGTGTCGCTGAGAACAACAGGCATGGAGATATCTTGAGATTGGTATGCTGTCTAATTTCTGTTACCCATACAAGTTATGCCCTTCTCATTCGCTCTGTCTTTTAAAAAAAAATGAACCGGCTTTTGGTTCCTCTCTCGTTCGCTCTGTCTTCCTTCCTCGCTTCAACTCAGCCAGATCCAGGGAGCCCGCGATTGCCGTCGGCCAGTGGAAAGAAGTGGCAATGGCTGAGCGGAGGGACGGTTCGACTCCGTTGAAGGCGGCCTCGTGGAGGAGCGAAATGAGTAGGACGGAGAAGATGTCGGAATAGGGTTTGAAACAGGGATTTCGCCACTCGAAATCTTTGTCTGAAGATCGAGTAACCAAACGATAGATTCTCAGGTAGAAGTTCGATAATCGAACTCGAAACTGAGTATTCTAGGCCTAGAAACCAACCACAAAAGGAAGAAGGGTTGATTCGAAGGATACTAGAACGAGGATTTGATTTAGAGAGTTTAGAGGTTTGGAAAATTAATTTTGTATTTGATTGATTGAAACGATTACACATATCAGTGAATTTATAAGAGGAAGAAGACGATGAACTAATGTGCAGAACAACACAAAAGGGCTTAAGGCCCACTACAGAAAATAAAATAAAAAGCCCAAAGACAAAATTAGTTGCTGGCACATCTGATTTAATACTCAAAACAGTATTTCCTGTTACAGAACTCCCTCCTTCAGCAATCCTTGTCCTCAAGGATTATAGGAAAAGCATCTATGTTTGTTTGCAATTTGCACAGGTGAGATGCTAGCCAGTGGCCTTGAACGGTTGTCGTCGGAGTTGAAATAGTGAAGATAGAAGAGAGAGTAAAGGGTTGAGAGCATGAAACCGTGTCCTCCAGGATCGAAAACAAATAAAGTGGCGTCTATTGCCCTGGTCCAAACAATAAGAAGAGCATGACGGGGCCAGAAATCCTGCATTGCAATACTAATCAGCATCACAATCAACCTTTGGCACACAAGTCTCGTTTCCTCTTTAGCCCGCAGCTTCTCTAGTCTTTCACCCCAACTAGGTTTCAATTTTCTGAAATAAAAATCCCTTAGAACCCAAACTTCTTGCAGCTCTGCAGGGGGGTTAACTTGAGCAGATTGATGAACACCATGTAACTTTCCCATTAATCGCAACTTATAATCACATTTCTGGACCCTTGAATTGGCCCCTAAGACAGCCACATATAAGCTAGGCAGTGGAGTTCTCTTACTCACAAACACATGAAGAGTCTCCTTACTCTCAGCTGCAGTTGTCGGATGATCACTTGAATGATCACCACCGGGGTCGAAAATGAAGGAAGTGGCACCTTCCTTGCACATGATGATTATCTCATGGTAGAGCAAAGCTGGAAGTGAGATGATTAGACCTGGACAGCCAGTTACAACCATGAACCTTATGTTAGACCTAGACAATCCTTTGACATCACAAATCCGCGCAGGCAGAAGTTGTAGTTTCCCTAGCTTGGCAACATTCTCATTCACATTCTCTAAATCAGTAGCCTTGCCTATACCTTGCCTAAGAGTATAAACCGATAGAGTGTAGTATGCCCACATTATATTTCCAACAGCAACTCTCAACTTTGTACAAACACATCTACTCATCTTCTTCTCTAACATACTCATGAATACTCGATCCATTGTGACCTTCTCTATGTCAGCAACCCTATCACAATACACCCTCCTTGAAGGATCCTTGTCCTCAAGGATAAAAAGAAACGCATCTGTGATTGCCTGAAGCAAGAGTCTTTTGAAGCATAGCTTGTTAGCGATCCTTGAATGGTTGCCGCCAGGGTCGAAAGCATAAGCTGTCTCCACTTCAGTTTGCCAGTGCTGCTTAACCCAACTTAGTTTCAATTTTCTGAAATCAAAGCTACAAGGAACCCATGCTTCTTGCCACCCTGCTGCCCCAAACTGAGTGTTCATATAGGCATAGAAATGATCTTTGCTCTCATCTAACAAGTGGACCTCATGATTTCCAACTATAACCCCTTCTCCTCCAGGGTCAAAACTCCATATTCTGACACAAGCTCCTACTATTGGCAAAGTAGTTGACAATGATGAGCAACTACATAAGGTCACACAGTGCTGGTGTGAACCCAAAATAAGAGCATGATTCTCCTTCCACACACAAACCATACTACCCAGCATATACTCTTGCATGGGAATAAAATCAAACCTGTCGGCATAGATACTTACAGCCCTATGAGTAGCAACATATTCCCCATCACCCTTCGAGATTGCACCCAAAGCATCAGTTACTCCCTTTGTAGCATTGGGCTCATTCCTATGCTGCTCTGCCAACTCTTCGCTTCCTAGATTGAGGCATAATGTGCTTATATTATCACCTGCAGTAATGGCTGGATTGGGGTTAGAGACAAAAACAATAGGTTGTGTTTTAGTTTTCTTCTGATTGCCATCTTCTTCTATTAGGTTATGAGGATTGCCCACAAGCTTCATACCCCCTCATGGATCAAAACACAATGCCCCTTGTTCCTTATTTGAGCTCACAAAATTTTCAGACAACCCAATTTCTTTAGGAAACACAGTTGATATCTCAATTCCCTTCTCCCTGGATTCTGGCATTTTGTCGAACACTTGGTAGGCGGTCAACTCGGACTCCTTCACAGCAGCGAAAGGCTTATCCTCTACCTCAGTTTGATGTACTTCTTCATCCTGGCTTATTTCACTTGATACCTTGATCTCCACTGCTTCTTTCTGATCTATCGTTTCCGTGTTATTTGAGATTTCAACGACCTTAGACAACTCCTTTTGTATGGAACTATAAAACTCATCGAGCGTCTTCTTAACATGAGAAGCAATCACTGTCTTCACAAGGGAAACCTCAAATCGAACACTCTCGAATAGGAACCTTCCATTATAGAAATCGACTGCATAATTAGCTGCGTTTGCCTCTCGAAAACAAATTCGATAATCAAAGCCGCTCTCTACTGGCATATAGTTAAACTGCTCGATTCGTCCAACTTTAGAAAACTCCCCATGTACTTCCGTGCAGGCGCAAGCTTTGACCGCTACTCCTATTCAGGTTTCTCTAGCTCACTCATATACTGATCAGAATAAACTTTAACCAGAATAGACCGATCTCTTACCTCGTCCTCCATGGTCGCCAACTCGGAGAACCAAGATCTGTAGTATTGATGGACTTGCTTCCTCAGATCTGAGATGGTACTCTTCCAATTGTTGTTGTCTTGCACAGAATCCATGCTCGTAACCGCCGAAGATCGATGCTCTGATACCAATGAAACAACGATTTCGCCAATCGAAATCTCTGTCTGAAGATCGAGTAACTGAACGATAGATTCTCAGGTAGAAGTTCGATAATCAAACTCGAAACTGAGTATTCTAGGCCTAGAAACCAACCACGAAAGGAAGAAGGGTTGATTCGAAGGATACTAGAACGAGGATTTGATTTAGAGAGTTTAGAGATTTGGAAAATTGGTTTTGTATTTGATTGATTGAAACGATTACACATATCAGTGACTTTATAAGAGGAAGAAGACGATGAACTAATGTGCAGAACAACACAAAAGGGCTTAAGGCCCACTACAGAAAATAAAATAAAAAGCCCAAAACAAAAATGGTTGCTGGCGCATCTGATTTAATACTCAAAACAGGATTTCCTGTTACAGGGTTTCTCTATCCGCTTCGACTCCGTCTCCTCCTGCTGCGTGGGTGAGGTTCTTGGTCGTGCTAATGGGGCTCTTAAGGTACGAGATTTGTTCATCGCCTTTGATTTTGGATGATTTTTTGTTCGAGATCTGGTTTGCGTGGTTTAGGAGCTAATTTGTGGTTAGGGTTTTAACTGTCTATATTTTGTGGATCTGTAATTTGTAGCCTTTGTCTCCTGATCTTCATTTCTTGTGAGTATGGACTTCAGAGGTGCTCGTTCTTACATTTTAGATCTTAGATTCAATTGTTTGATGTTGTCTTCCGATGGCTCTATTATCCCCCTTTTTAGCTGCCAAAAATGCCATTGGTACATGGATTAGACTATATGCTTTGTTTTTATGAGAGTTTGAAATCTATGTACGATCAATTACAAAATTTGTTTTTAGGTTGCACAGGTAGCAGATCTAGGTATTGGATTTTGAAAACTCTTTCTTCATCACCTCTCGGTGCTTGTTCATTGATTTTGATTCTAATTAGTAATTCTGTCAGTGCGACTGTCTAGATTTAGACCTGAAAATGATGATTGGGGGATGTACTTGGTACTGATTTTGACTGAATTTGAAGATACACATTGCAGATTGGGACTATAGAGTCTTTTTTTTATGTCTTAACTGTTAGGGTCTCTTTAAGAGTGCCCTGTGATGAACAATTGAACACCATGAGTTGAGCGGAGCGGAAGGTCAGTTAGATTCTCCTATATAGCTGCCATTTCGGACAATGTTACTAAAAAAACCATGTTGCTTTCCATCTAGAACCTTCATTCGTGGCTTCCTCTTTACTCTTGACAGTACTACTTTTTGATTCTCTGTTTCCCTGGACTCGCTGTTGCTGACGCTTCTGTTTGAAAAAACAGTCGAGGTTGCAGCTCCTGCTTCTGCCTTGTAATAGGCCCTTGAAATTGCAAGGGAGATAAGCCTAAATGTCTCAAATATCATGAGTTACAATTTCATTTTTATTCAAATTCCTATAAACTTATATAAAAAATTTAGTGATTCTCTGTGTCACTCATCAAACTGTTTTGGTAGGTTCTGAAGCTTAATTATGGCAGCTTCATTATTGCCAGGGGGAGATCATCTTTCTCCCTTTTAGTCTAAGGGTGTATATACTTTCCATTGATTTTTTTTCAGGACATGTATCTCAATTTGGCCCCTTGAATCACATAAGCTTGCACTTATCATCTGAAGTGAACTAAACTAAGTTCAGGAGTCATTGCACTTACATTATTGTTACATATACAACCTGTGTGGTGGTTATAAGCAATGGATACTTGCCCGGTTGATCATTTAAGAGCTATGTAGTTTCAGGTATGTCATTCAGGAAGGGTTTCACTCAAACTCTTGGAAATTTTTGTTCCAGGTTATGATTTGTATGGATCCTTTTATGCCAGAATTATTCTTTTGGGTTCAGATTGTCTTTTGTTTCTACATGTCACTTGTATCCTTTTATTTTAATGAAAGTTGACTACCATTTCAGATTGTTCTAGGGATTTCAAACTCATGGAAACAAAGAAAATGTAATTTGGATGTTTGGTAGAAATTAATGAGGTAATTACAGGGGGTTCTTGCTGAATTTTTCGAAAGTTTCTCACGTTACTGGGAGGTTGTTTTTGCTGTCAGATTATGCAACTGATGGGGATTGTGCCATTAAAAGCCTATTAGCTCAAAATGGTAGAGCGATGTGCTATGCACAAAGACGCGGGTTCAAATCCCGCATAGGCTATATATGTTTATCGCTTACAAGCAGTGTTCTAAAATTCGCCCTTGGCAGCCGCCAAGACGGCGCCAAGACGTTTGGTGGTGCCCTCCAACTACGAAATTGGCCTTGGCGGGCTGTTCTTGGCGGAAGCAGGCCTTGGCGGCCGTGGTATGATAGTTTGGCGGGCTTGGCGGACGCGGAACGGTCCTTGGCGGCCTTGGCGGGACGGGACGGCCTTGGCATTCCGGACGGATTAAAAAAAAATCAGGTTTTTCTTTTTCAATCCGTTCTTGCGAATTGCAATTCGTTTTGATCGCCTCTTCGTCTTCTTTGTTCTATGGCATCGAATTCTCTCAGACTCTGATTCTCTCTTCTTTGGCGGTTCCGTGGTGGTGGACTGGTGGCTGGGCTAGCGGTGCACTTCTGTGTCGGGTGGTGCTCGACTGGATTCACTCAAGGTATCTCTCTCTCTCTCTCTCTCTCTCTCTCTCTCTCTCTCTCTCTCTCCTCCCCCTCTCTCTCAGTCTCTCCTCGTTCAAAATCACAAGTTCGCAACTGGTCTGAAATCTGAATGTCTGATGTCTCACTGTCTGTAGAACGACTTAACCAGATTATTTGAAGCAAAAAAAATTGCGACTTGCCGTTGTATAGTTGCTGTCTTGCTGATGAAGAACGAACAGGCAAAAAAAAATGAAGTCTTGAACTTGTGAATTGTGATTTTTAACGAATAGGCTAAATGCCTAAATTGAAGTCGCTTAACTTGTGAATTTGGAACTAACAGCCCTTGTGAATTGTAATTTGTGATCAAGCAATTGAACATCAATTGAATAAATAGCAGACTAGCAGATAGCAGTTGAACGAAATATATCAAGTAATTTGTGAATTTTTTTAATGAACAGCACTTGTATATTGTATATTATTAGATTATTAGATTATTAGTTAATTGGACTCCATGTGCTACTCATTCTATCAATCTCATGCTTGAAGCCATCGGTAAGCTCTTTATTTTCAAGACTCCAATTATGAAAGCAAAGAGTTTTACCGTCTTCATTTACTCTCATCATAAGACCTTGGCATTGATGAGAAAGCGTACAAGAAGAAATATAGTTCGTCCGGGTGTGACTCAATTTAGATCTTCTTTCTTAACATTGCAAAGTTTAATGGAAAAGAAAGAAGATTTGAAGCATATGATGACCTCAAGGGAGTGGGAAGGAATGAAATTGTCAAAGAGCACCAAGGGGAAAGCCGCTTGTGATATCATTATGGAAAAATCTTTTTGGAATGGTGTAGCCATGTGTTTGAAGGTGTTTACACCATTGGTTAAAGTGCTTAGGCTTGTTGATGGAGATGTGAAGCCGGCCATGGGGTTTGTGTATGGCGAGTTACAAAAGGCAAAAGAAGATATCAAAGAAGTTTTCAAGGGTAAAGAGGAGTACAAGCCTATACTTGACATCGTGGAAGAAAAAGGTATGAAAATGCTTATACTTACTCTCTTTCTTTGTCAAAATATGAATTCAATTTGAATGATGGTTTATTTTAATCTAAATTCTTTTCATTCTCACATGAAAATAGGGAAGGATCGTATTGATACACCCCTTCACTTGATGACTTACTTATTGAATCCATATTACTACTACAATAATGGCTCCAAATGGACCGCTGATGAGATTGGAAGACTTATGGATGGGGTCTTTTTATGCATGGAACGGTTGTTTCCGGATTTCAATTTGCAAAATCAAGTTGTAAATGTGGAGTTGGTGAAGTACCAAAAGCAAAATGGTCCTTTTGGAAGAACTTTGGCGCTAAAGAGTTGTGAGAAAAATGATGATGCTTATGATCCAGGTATCTCTTTTACTATTTTCTTTATTGTTTTATATGTTTAATTAATATTTTATACAAAAGTTAAGAGGATTATTTCTTTTTCCATATATAGTTGCATGGTGGACAATCTACGGCAATCAAACTCCTAATCTCCAAAAAGTTGCAAGGAGGGTTCTTGCTTTGACAACAAGCTCATCCGGTTGTGAAAGAAATTGGAGTGTCTTCGAAGGGGTATTTGGATTCTCATTTTAATATATTTTAATTATTCTCCATTCTATATTCTATATATTTATTCCATTTTTTAAACATGTAGATTCACTCAAAGAAAAGGAATAGATTAGATACCGATCGGATGAAAAAGCTAGTGTATGTCCAATTCAATGCAAGATTGTTGAACAAGAAAATGATGAGCCGAAAGGAGAAAGTAGATGTGCTTCTAGCAAATGAGGCTATTCATACACAATCATGGATAGTTGATGGAGAAGATGACGAAGAAGATGGGCTCACGCTTGGTTCTAGAGCACATGATGATGTGAGGGAGCCCGACGAGGATGATTTTACCTCCGATGGCTCGGGGGATGAGCCAATTGATGATGAAGAATTTGACTTTGAGTCCGACAAGGAGATTGATGCCCACCAATATGGAAATGAAGAGATGGAAGCTTAGATGATATGGATTGTTTTTTTAACATATATGTTTATGTCACTTTTTGTTTGTTTTGAGCGGAATAACGTTAAAATGGTCATGACTTAATCACCTAACTTTCATTTGCATTATGTTTTGTTAATGTAGTGATGGTAAACACTTTAGAAATGAATATTTATTATATCATATGTATTCTAGACCTAATACAAGGGGTAAAAATAAGAAAATATTAATAAAACGTTTTGACCGCCAAGAATCCGCCAATAAGGCCGCCGAACCGTCTTGGCACTTGGCGGTACCTCACCGCCGAGCATCCGCCGAGCATTTTTTAGAACACTGCTTACAAGTACGATGTTTCTCTTCATGAATAAGAGTATAAGGTGCAAAATAAAATTGTAATGTGCAAATATAAGAATATAAAGTGCAAAAATAAAAGTGTAATGTGCACATTTAGAATACAAGTGTGCAAAATAAGTCGGTTCATCATTAATTTAGAGAAAAATATGCTTCCTTCTATGAGTGGTTTTCTGATCCTTACTGCTCCTGCAAACTCCTAGCATAAATCAGAATCTTGCTTGTTGATAATAAATGAAAATTTTGCTTTGCTGTTCACCCGAATGAAAAATGTTGATTTTCACTTGATTGGAGTAAAATTTAGTCAATCTAATTTTTTTAACTCATTTTTTCAAATGATTGCTTGAACTAGTAGTAAGTCTTGCTTTCTTAATTGGATCAATACCTTCTTCACTAGGAACCAGTTCAGACCTGCAATTACTAGACCTCAGCAACAACTAGCCATCTGGGAGTATCCCAGATGAATTGTTCAATATTGAGAACCTTAGCATTGTTCTAAACCTCAACTGGAATGCTCTCAGTGGCGAAATCCCTTCTCAGATTTCCACTCTCAAGAAGCTATCCCTACTTGATCTTTCTCACAACAGACTTGAAGGAAATCTGACTGCTCTATCTGAAATGGACAATCTGGCCTCTCTCAATGTGTCTTACAACAATTTTACAGGCATTTTATCGGATAATAAGTTGTTCAGACAACTTTCATCGGCGGAGCTGGAAGGTAATCGAGGGCTGTGCTCACAAGGCCGTGATTCCTGTTTCTTAAACAATGGAAAAGGGATTCAAAGTCCAAATGGAGGACAATCACGTTGGATTAAGGTTGTTATTGCACTACTTGTTGCTTTGACTGTAGTGCTGGTTATCCTTGGCATAACTGCAACTGCTCGAGCAAGAAAACTGATGAAAGGTGACTATGATTCAGAGATGGGAGAAGACGCCTGGCGGTCCTAGCCATGGCAGTTCACCCCTTTCCAGAAGCTGAACTTCTGAGTAGACCAAGTCCTCAAGTGCTTAGTGGAGGCCAATTTCATTGGCAAGGGATGTTCAGGCACAGTCTACCGTGCAGAGCTGGACAATGGGGAGATCCGAGTACGAGTTGTTATTAGGTTTATTTAAGCGGAAGATTTAGTTGTCAAAAGATGAGGATTGCAAACCCCGAAAAGATCGTAAGCCCGTTGGAGGCTTTACCTGTCCTAGACTACCGCGAAAACATTTCGAACAGAAATAAAAGCGAAAATCATAAATACAATAAAACGCCACGGCTGCGCCGGGTCAAAACGATAAAACGTATGAGCAAAAGAGTACGAATGTCAAGCGCCTCCCTCACTCTAATCGTCCAAAAGGTCTGTCCCGACATCCATCCACATATGTAAGTCATATCCGGTAAGGGGTACCTGAATCTAAAAACAAGAAATAAATCGGGGTCAATCATCGGAAATATGCACACTCAATGCCATATAAAGAGGCATACTTAAACTACATGAATGTTAAAATGTAACATATAAGCAAGTGTATAGATATATATAGATGCGAAATAAACACACAAGGGCACGTGTCATCAGCATAATCATCATCATCATCACCATCATATCATAATATCTTCTCAAACGTACTCATCCTTCTCAAACATACTCATTTTTTCTCATCATAAGTCTTTCATCATTTCATTCTTGTTCCATTGAGTATAAGTCATTTATTCAGATTTTGACGGCTGTCCTACCATAGACACATAGCATACATATGAATTATTGGATTTACTAAGTTCATCCTACGTCATATTACCAGTTTATATTCCTAAACATGTTACTAGGTCACGTGATGCATGAAGACTCTCGATAAGACAAGGAGTATCACATAAATCCATCCTGAGTAAGTCCAGGGGACTTACTTGGAGTCCGGAGAATAAGCAAGCAATAAAGTGCACAACCAAGGATCCAATCAACAAGAGCCTATTAATTTCATTAAGCTTTCATTAGGTGGTATTCTAATGCATGGTACCCAACCTAATAATCAACATACATCCACATGAGGTTCACGATTCTATAGATTACGCACTTTGGTTAAGTGATCCGGACTTAACCAGTTATAATCTATATCGTATTATCACATAATCGATTTTCTTCTTATTGGATCATAAGCCAAAGTTATGGGTATACTTCATTTCTGTATTTTATATGCTCTAAGTTTCGGTCATGCCATCATATATTTAACCATATTCTTAGCATTCCCTTAACCAAGTTTTTTAATCGAGTCATTATAACACTGGTTACTAAAATTATAATAAATCTTGATCCAACCGTTGGATTACCGTAATATTTGAAGGTAAGTTAGATAACAATATATGAACATCATAATAAGATTTCAGCCGAATCAGACCGTTGGATTGGAAATAAAGTCCAAATTACGGAGGCACATATATCCATTTTGTTTTTTTTTTCTATGTTTGCTACAAAACGCAACCAAAAACATATAGAGGCTCCACTTCCTAAGCCCTAATTTACACATAAGGCTCATAATCTACAGAGGGAAAGGTGGAGGAGAGATTACCCTCGAAGCCTTTCTCGAAAAAGACCAAATTACCCCTCCAAGCTTCCCGGGACCTTGCGCCAAACACCTAGCATTTTTGACAAATCCAAACCAAAACATAAAAGGAAGTCTTAGACAAAAACCTTCAAAATTAGTTTCACAACAAGTATAAAATTAGATTTGAAGGGGAGGAAACCAAGACTCACCCAAACACACTTGAAAACCTCAAGAACACAAAGGGCTCGGCATAGATGGCTCAGAAATGGGCCTCAACGGGCAGCTTGGTGGGACTGGATTTTCGTGAACTCACTATGGATGGAAAGGCCTCTCTCTTGTGGTGATTTGGCTTTGAGAATCAGCCAATTTGGTTGAGGGAGGAGTGAGTTATGTGTGTTTGAAGGTGGCAAGGTTGCTAGGGAAAACTTGCTCTCTCTTTCTTTTTCTTTCTTTGCTTCTCCTTTCCTCTCTGATTATTGGCGTGTGGAGTGGCTGAATGAGGCCAGAAATGTGGGTTTAAGAGAGCCAAAAGTAGGGGTGTGTAGAAAAACCCGAAACCGAAAACACGACACGAAAAAACCCGAAACCGAAAAAACACGACACGAAAATGACACGAACCGAGAAAACACGGTTATAAACGGTTCGTGTTCGGGTCGGGGAAATCCCCTTGTCGGATACCCGACACGAACCGTTTATTTTTTTAAAATTTATACAACGCTAATATACTACTAATATATACACAATCCACCAAATATCACTAAAGCTTGATTGCCCAACTGGTAATGGGCCTATTAGAGTTTGTCCGCTTCACTCATCAACCCAAGTTCGAGTCTTGCCGCTGGCATTTTTTTTTACCTTACCTCCCATTCTCGCCCCCACTTTTTTTTTTAAATGTTTTAATGGACGAAACTTATCAGTAAACAAACCCTAGCCGACATCTTCTTCTCTTCGTTTACTCAGTCCACAAACTCTCTCTTCTTCTCTTCTCCACTTCGATCTCTTGCGCACCCACAGACCAGGGCACATCCGTTCTCTTCAATGTCCACTTCTCCTGCGCGCCCACAGTCGACAGTGTTGGATCTCAATCTCCTCTTCTCGAAAATACTCTCAATCTCTTCGAATTTGGTTGCACCTGTTCTCTTCTGTCTTCTATAATCGATCTATTCTAGTTCGAAATTTCGAATATGAATTTTTTTTAGTTTGACTCCATTGCATCCATTCGAAATTTCGGACATAAATCTATTGCATCCATTCTCTTCTCATTCTTCTGTCTTCTATAATCTATTGCATTTTAGTTCGAATTCGGAGCTATTGCTGCACATGAATTCGGATCTGGTTGCATCCAATATCTTCTGTCATACATAATCTACTGGATTTACTGTCTGTTATTTTTGGATTTACTGTCTGTATAACGCGTATGTAAGGGCAACAGAGGAGTTCATTTACAGGGCATGGCAACAACAGTAAGTGCAACACACTTTTTTTTTTAAGATGGTTCGTATCGGATACCCGCTGATCCGACACAGATCCGATTAGGTTAACCGTGTCGGGTACCCGACTTAAAATGGTTCGGATACGGTTCGGACATTTTGGGTTAACTGGTTTCGGGTACGCGACACGATTATCCGGTTCGTGTCGGGTACCCGGATATGCACACCCCTAACCAAAAGGTGAAGCCAAAGTTGGTCAAGGAGTTGGTAAGGCTTAGGTAGAATAGTGGCCAAATAGGAACAAGTCATTCATCCAACATGGCTTCTATTTGTTTAATGAAAAAATATATGGCTCATATTTGATCATATAAAAGGCTGAAATGGGGTGGTTTGGGCGGCAATTTAATGTTAAAACAACGTCCCAAAATATCGCGACAAGTTACGAAAATTACCAAAATAAACGGATGACAAGGCTTTTGCCTCACTAATATTTCTCGGAAAATTATCATACGAATTCTAATAGATTGGAATTGTAATCCTCTTTCCATATAAAATATGTCATAAAAAAATTTTAAATTTTTCCGGGTTTTCAAAATCGTCAAAAGAAGGATAATTGATTGAATTATCCCTCGGAAATTAATTAAATCTTAATTAATCATAATTAAAATTTTCGGTCTTTACATTTGCTCCTTCCACTTTCATATTGGCTGATTGTGAGCCTCTTGCGTGCTGTCAAATGCATCTTCATGCTACATTCTTTTGGCATTAAACATGCACCATTACTTATCTTTTATACCAAATCTCCTTTAAATGTTGTTTTATTATGAATATAACAACATGGAATCGTCGTGGGTTACGTCGTCGAAATCGGTTCATAGCTGTGGACACATTTTGTAAAACAAATTACATCAATGCTATATCGCGACTAGAAACTAAGTCAAATGTTTGCCCTGCATACCATCTCTGGAAAAGGAATGGATTTTGTAATATAGCTTTTGCACCCGCTTTTGGTTTCGCAAGCGGTCTTTGATTTATTTGGAAAGACATCGCCCCTGCGGAAGGGAATATTAAACTAATTCATATTGATGAGCGTTTTATTCATATAAATTACTACGATACTATCAAATCAACCACAATTGCAATTCTTATTACTTATGCTCCTCCTGACAACAGGGATAAAGAGGCGTTCTGGCACCTACTAATTGGTTACACCACCTCGATTTCTATTTCTATTTGTATCATGGGAGACCTCAATGATATTACGTCTCCTTCTGAGAAGTTTGGTGGTGTAGTACCGAATCCCTCACGATTTCGCCGTCTTTGTTCGATTATTACACACCTATCTCTTTGTGAGCTACCTACTGTTGGGGGCAACTTTACTTGGCGTAAAAATCCCTCTGGGGATTTTATGTCTAGGATTGACCAATGTCTTGTACAAAATGATATTTTAATGCAATTTGACAACCTTTTTTATCAAGAACCATTCTTTTACATCCTTTGATCACTGTCCAATTTCAGTTGACTTCAGACATTCAGTTACGGTCATAAATAGGCCTTTCAAGTTCGAACTTGCTTGGACTAAACGAAGAGATTTTCAAAATATTGTCAAGCAGGCTTGGAGATTGGATCTCCCAGGTTCGTATATGTTCAAACTTGTCCAAAAGACAAAACTCCTTAAGGGGTTGGCCAAAAAATGGCATAAGAAAACATTTGGTAATATTCTAACTCAGATTAGAGATTCCGATGCTCAATTAATAAGTCTTCAGCAAAGATTGTTATGTGACTGCTCATTCTCAACTCTTCAACTCCAGAAGCGTTTGTTGAACAAACATGAACGACTTCTCAATTTCCAGTGTTCTTACTGGAGTCAACGAGCTAAGGTTAAACATGTTAAACTAGCAGATATCAATTCTGGCTACTACCATCGCGTTGCTTCTGTTAAGAGGAATAAGAAGGTTATAAAAACTGTAACTACGTCGGATGGGTTACATCTCACGGATTGCAGCCTAATCAAACAAGAATTTGAACGAAATTTCAAGTCGAGATTTCAGTCATCAGTATCCACCTCTCTTGGTTTCGATTATGATCTACACGTCATTCAATCTGAAGTTTCTCATGCAACTAATGTTGCTCTCGTTGCTCCTGTGTCAAATGTCGAGATTAAAACTGCAGTTTTCTCTTTAGCGCCAGACAAGGCTCCTGGCCGTGATGGAATGCCTGCATGGTTTTACCAAAAGTACTGGCACATAGTCGGACCGTCCGTCGTCAAAGCTGTTAAGAGTTTCTTTGTTACAGGTAAGCTTTTAAAACAAGTTAATCACACATTCATCACGCTTATTCCTAAGACGGATGATCCGACTACTGTTAACCAGTATAGGCCGATCAGCCTGTGTTCAACAGTTTATAAGATTATTGCAAAAATTATTGCCTTACGGCTAGCTCCGATTGTGGATAGTCTTGTTCACCCATTACAGGGTGCCTTTGCAAAAGGCCGTTCTATTCAGGATAATATCCTAATTGCACACGAAGCATTCCATTCCTTTCGCAAAAAGAAGGGTAAAAGTGGACTGATGGCTATTAAGCTAGACATGGAACAAGCTTATGACAGAATTGAATGGTCCTTTTTATACAGAATTTTACAGAAGTTTGGATTCCATCCAAAATTTGTGGCGTGGATTAAGGAATGCGTTTCTACAATTTCTTTCTCCGTACTTGTTAATGATGGTCCCACAAACCAATTCTTCCCATAAAAGGGCCTCAGACAGGGAGATCCGCTCTCTCCATTTCTGTTTATTCTTGCTTCTGAACTTCTTGCACGTTCGCTTCATACAACGTCTACCATCAATAAGGATTTGGGATTGAGTTTCTCAAAGAATGGCACTAAAATTCCTTTTTTAGCTTTTGCGAATGATATCATTATCTTCGCTATAGCTACAGACTCAGCTGCTCTCAAAGTTGCAACGATGGTTCAACGGAATTGCTTGATATCAAGCCAGAAAGTAAACTTTCATAAATCGAGTTTCCAGATATCCCCTAATATTGGACGAGCGACTATTTCTTTGATCTCTTCGAGATTAGGAATTCTACACTCCACAACAATTGAAAAATATCTTGGATGCCCTATAATTAATGGACGGGCTAATAAAGAAACTTTCAATCAAGTCGTTCTAAAAACTAAGGCACAACTTTCCAAATGGAAAGCTTATTCGCTATCATCAGAAGGTCGCAAGGTCCTAATCAAATCTAACCTCAGTGCACAACCGAATTTTCTGATGCAATCTTTTATGCTTCCCGTTTTTATCCTTGATGAACTGGATATGGTCTACCGACAACTTTTCTAGAATAAACAGATGTCGTCGACTCCTCTTATTAGTTGGGATAAAATCTGTTCGGACACCTTGGCGGGCGGTTTAGGGATCTACAAAGCCGAAACTATGAACACTGCATTGCAGATGAAACTCCTCTGGAAAATCATTGTTGAACCGAATAATGTCTGGGTTAAGGTAATCAAAGAAAAATATCTTAAAGGTACTGACTTACTTTCTTATCAACAAAAGGGTGGAACCTCTTGGCAGTGATCAAAACTGATGCCTATCCGGAAATTTTTTGTGAAAGGACTTCGATAGGTCGTTGGCGATGGTCATACGATTAACTTTTGGTCAGACTCTTGGGCCTCAAAAGGTTTTCTACTTGATCATCTGGTGCTTCCTGTTTCGACTGATCAATTGTCTTGGAAGGTAAGCCGGTTTCTTACGAACTCAAATTGTTGGGATGTTCCCGCATTGAGAAGGGATCTTATGGATGTTCTTCCTCAACCTGTTATCAATGAGATTCTGACGGTTCAACTATCGGTTCTCCACATCAATGATAGACTATATTGGGGTCCTAGCCCCTCTGGGTGGTTTACGACCAAGTCGGCTTCGACAATGATCCCGAAGGGCTCCCAGCTGCATAACTTCCACTGTCCTTGGATTTGGAAGCTTGATGTCCCCCCCAAGATTAAGCACTTCTTTTGGAAGATTGCTCGAGATGGATTGCCATCTAAAGAAAGACTACAACGTTCGCATATCTCAGTCCTTACGACATGTATGTTCGGGGACTGCACTTTGGAAACGACCAATCATATTCTACTGGACTGCACGATGACAAAACAGGTTCTAGCTATTCTTAATATTTACTTACCAGTTAATTTGAGTGACAACTTTACTAACCAAAGGAATGATATAGCTCTACAAAACATTTATGACCATATTGGTCCCAAGCTAATGCCGAAACTTGCCTTTTGCTGGTGGGCTCTTTGGACTCACAGGAACCACCTCGTTTTTAACCCTTCAGAAACTCCAAATCTGAACCATATTAAAACTTGGATTCAAGCATCCTATTTCAATTTAAAGTCGGATGATTGGGATGATAACCCTATGAGGAGCCCTCCGCTTCATAAACATTCTAGTCATTATAAATCTAAACACCAGAAAAGACAGGTGATATGGGATAAACCCCTCCTTAATTATGTAAAACTAAATTTCGATGGTTCTAGTCTGCAGTGTGGAAAGGCATCCTTTGGTTTTGTTATCCGCAACCCGGACGCTTCTGTTATCTCCCTTAGTGGGGGTTTATGTGGTGGTATGCCTCCTATCTATGCAGAAACTCTTGGCCTCCGTAATGGCTTGCTAAGGGCTGACTCTATGCATTTGGATAATATCCTTATAGAGGGGGATAACCTCACAATAGTTAAAGTTCTTTTGGGTGAATGGAGTTGCCCTTGGATTATCGAGATCCTGGTAACGAAGATTAGGCTACTATTGTGTAATTTTAATTCTATTTCAATTCGTCATATTTTCAGGGAAGCTAATACGGTTGTAGATTGGATTGCACATCTGGCTTACTGTATCCCTGCCGACGAAGTTCTTGAGGCCAATGAAGAACTGTGTGTTCTCGTCCGTAAGGACGCCTGAAATATATAAAAGCACTAGTGTAGACTCCAAAAAGCAAATAATACCAAATAAGCTATGAAAAATGTAAATATAATCTAAATTAATATGTAAATTTCTACTTAAAACATGACCAAAATAGACCCTATCAAACTACCACAATCATCACCATCTTCACCTTCGATCAAACCATCACCGAAACCCAAACAGAACCCTAATCCAAACTGTCGCAAGAAGAGAAGGACCCTCGGCGCTTGGTCTCGGAACAAGGCTCCGTAAGCCCTCGGCACCAGGTGTTGGGAGCAATCGCTCTCGCTCTCGCTCGTGTCCGGTTCCGCTCCCAGCGAGCGTGATCTCGTCTTCACTCGCAGGCTCCGGCCCTCGTGTTCGCAACCGGCATCGCGCACTGAGGAGCAAGGCTCCTGCACACCCGAGCGCACTCGCTCCCGCAAGACTTGCTTCTCTCCCAGCGAGCGTGCCCGTCCTCGCATCCCAGTTCCGTGCGCATCCCCGGACTCCCTCGCTACTCCCTTATCTCTTCCGTCATTATTAGTTTGTTTGGATTTCTTTAAGTTAAAAACTGTCGCTTTAATTAGTTTAATTAATTGTTCAAATCAGGAGATACTGGAAGAGCATTGCAAGATCGGGAAAATATATGGCGTGGTTCTTGATCCTGCACCCATAGGCAAAGGATCGGGTAACCCAAACGTATCAAGTTGTATCGGATTCTTAGGTTTATGCAAGTTATTTACTCTCTTGATTCCTTTTTGAGTGATTTTTTTTCGTACCATGTTTTTCCCCATTCCCGCTGCATAAATTTTATTTTTTTATTATTCACCCTAAAAATTGGCACTTTATTTTAGTTATTTTCTTATTTGGATCTTTAATTTGGAAGATATTGAGTTGTTGATTGCAAGTCTTGATTTTTATTCCTTTTTGCTACATATCATGCCTATGATTCTTGGATTAAAGCATTATATAAACTTGCACCACTAAAGAACCCTAATTTTCCAGATTTCTAGCCTATTTCCCTTATTTTCCCTATTTTTGCTTACTTTTAGATCATCGTAGCTTAGAATTTTATTTTATTTGACTATTTTGTTGTTTCTGTCGCATTACAGTAGCATACATCAGCGCTTTTAGTCAAAAAAAAAGAGACAAAAGTCGAGAGCTTAAAAAAAACACATTAATCTTACCTTTTTTTTGAGTTAGTAACTCATTGCATCTTGTTCTTTCATTTTTTTTAGCTACTTGTTAGATGATCTGATTGATTTTAAGCATTACAAAAGAACCCCCTTTGTATGATTTTGTGCTGTGCCGACACAGGGGCCTTGGTCACACCCCTCTTTTTTTGAACCGTGTTGCAACCGTCAGATAATAGTTGACGGAGTGTGTGCACTTGATACCCTTGTGATTGCTTCATTTCTCCTATTACATCTTGCATATTTCAAGCATCACATTGTAGTCTTTTATTCTCTTTACATTAGCCGCTTGTTTATACTTGCTATCCTTGCTATCCGACTTGTGGTTGATTTCTTTTGCAATTTAATCTCTACTTGCTATCTTCAATATTGCAAAATTCTGTGTCCAGGGAAGATTGCTTGATTATTGTGCCTTGTTTTATCGCCTCTTTGATTTCTAAAACTGAATCACTCTTAGGATCAAAAGGGCTTGCATTACTTGGTTTCTGGTCTTTGCTCCATTTACTTGTTGCTCTTCTGATATTGTAGGAACATGTCTAATGACAACGACCCCAATTCTTCCCGTACCCTCTGCTGACATTTCTGCATCCGATATGCAGTACATTATCAACTCTGCCGTCCAATCTGCTACACTGGCTGCACGGTAAGAAATGGAGGAGTCCAACAAAGCCCGTGACAATCGTTTAGCCATCAACCAGGCAATTGCTCGGTAATTAAGGGAGTTGAAACAGAATGAGGCTTCTGGATCTACACCGCCAGGTGGTAAGCCGCCTCCTTCAAGTAATACACCCCCTACAGGTAATACACCTCCCTCAATTAGTACACCCCCGTCAGGTTATCCACCCCCTTCTGGTCAATTACACTTTAAACTGCGATCTGCTATGCCTAACCCTTTTGTAGGAGAAAATGACAATGATCCGTTATCTGGCTTTAAAGGTAATGATGTACGCCGAGACCATACCCCCCCGGCATCAGCAACATGGACGACAACAACATCACCAACCACCTCACCAGACTCACGCCAATCCTCTGTTCATCAGATCCAACTGGGACAAGGGTCGTACGTAGCAATGCTGACCTTAATGACATGCCCCACTTGGAGGACGCTTACCAAGAGGTAGATCCTAACTTTGATGATTTACCTAATCCTAATTTTGGCCATCCTAGATTTGATAATGCACAGGCTATTTAAAGGCGCGATGTTAAAATTAAATTACAAACTTTTGATGGTACTAATAATCCTCAAGCTTATCTTGTTTGGGAAGATTATACTAACTAGGTTTTGGAACATATGCGCTATGAGGAAACAGAAAAGTTGGAGGTTTTTATATTATATTTAACAGGTATGGCTCGCACTTGGTGGTTTCGCACACGTGAAATCCGCCGTCGTCAAGGTAAGCAACCTGTTGAGACTTGGCCCCAACTTCGCTATCTTCTGAAGAAACGCCATGTGCATGAGGAATACACAGAAACAATGAGGATGCGCCTAGCTTCTTGTTGCCAAGAAGCTCGCTCCCATATGGAATACAGAGACGAGCTTGAACGACTCGCTCATCAGGCTAATGTTTATCTTACTGAATGTGCTTTATGTAGTCAATTTCTTATTGGTCTTAATATCTCTATTAAAAATCCATTGGCCCTTCATTCTATTAGGGATATTAACACTCTATATCATAAAGCACGACTTCTATTTGAGCAGCAGCATCAGTAACAGCAGAGGGCCAGGTTCGACCAAGCCTCCCAAGGTCGCAGGTTTATTCCCTTTGCTTTTTCTAGTCAATCCAGCCCTTCTTCTAACCCTTCTATGCATCAAAAGAGAGTTTCCAACTCACCTACATAGGGTTATCAGGTTGAAACTAGGAGAGTTGCTGCACCATCTAAGGAACGCACGAAAGACATCTGTTGCTTTACTTGTGGTGGTTCTGGGCATGTCTCTCGCGAATGCCCTCAGAAAAGGAAGGTCCTTCTCAATGATTTGGAAGACCATTACTATGAGGAGGAGACTGTCGAGGACCATGTAATTTCGAGTGAAGTGGAGGAGGACCAGCCGATTGAGCCTCAGGACGAAATTGACACCATCAACTTTCAGGACGTTCTCTGCCTAGTCAATCGTCGGGTCCTACACATTCAGGAAGCTCTCATGGCTCATCAAAGGGAGAACATCTTCCACACCAAGTGTGTGGTTCACGAGGCTACCTTGAGCATCATCATCGATGGTGGGAGTTACTGCACCCTCATCAATGAAAAGATGGTGGATTTCTTACATTTGGCTACTACTCCTAGAGCTACTCATTATGGATTAAATGGGATAACTGATGATGGATCTGATATTATGGTTACTAAACAATGCTTAGTGTCTTTTTCTTTTGGATCATATCATGATAAAGTTTTATGTGATGTTGCTAGGATAGATTATAGTCATATTTTGCTTGGTCCTCATTGGTTATATGATCGTTCTGTTATACATGATGGTCGTGCAAATACATATTCCTTCACTTTTGATGGGAGGAGAGTTACTCTCCTACCCTTTTCTCTTCAAGCTGTTTTGAAGGAACATGTACGAAAGAAACAACAACAGGACGCTTAAAAGGAGGCCCAAAAGAAAGAGTTAAGCTGTGACACCTCTGCTGAACACACCGCACCCGCGGCCAGGTCACCCGTGCTCGCGGCCGCTCTCACGCCTACCCCTCCTCCTTCTGCTTTGACACATCCCTCTTCTCCTTCGCTTAAGGGCTCTGTTGAACGACGATCTTTGGTCTCTCAGCCTCAGAAAGAGACTATCACTTGGAATGCTCATCGACCTCATATCATTTTGATCATGAAAGAGGTATTACTTAATGTTGTGGATTTGAGTCATATTCCTGCGCCTATTGCTGCTCTTTTGCCGGATTATTTTTATGTCTTTCCAGCTGATCTACCACAAGGTTTACCGCCTATTTGAGGGATTGAACATCAGATTGAATTCGTCCCAGGCGCAGCCTTGCCTAATCGTGCTGCCTATAGAGCTAGCCCTGAGGAAACAAAGGAGCTGCAATGCCAAGTCACAGAGCTGATGAACAAGGGCTTTGTTCGAGAAAGCCTCTCCCCTTGTGCCATGCATGTAATATTGGTTCCAAAGAAGGATGGCTCTTGACGCATGTGTGTTGATTGCAGGGCAATCAATAAAATAACAGTTAAGTATCGTCACCCTATTCCTCGTTTAGATGATATGCTTGATGAATTGTATGGTGCATGCATTTTCTCTAAAATTTATCTTAGAAGTGGCTATCATCAAATTAGGATAAAACAAGGAGATGAATGAAAAACGACTTTTAAGACTAAGTATGGGTTATATGAATGGTTAGTAATGCCTTTTGGTTTAACAAATGCCCCTTCCACTTTTATGAGGCTTATGAACCATCTGCTGAGACGTTACATAGGAAAAATTTGCGTTGTGTATTTTGACGATATCTTAATTTATATCAAGAACATGCATGATCACCTTAGTCACTTAAAATTTGTATTTGATTGTCTTAGGAAAGAAAAATTGTATGCTAATTTCAAAAAGTGTTCTTTTGCTTCCGAATCTACTATTTTTCTAGGCTTTGTTGTTTCTGCTTCTGTTTTAAAAGTAGATGAGGAAAAGGTTCGTGCTATACAAGAGTGGGCCTAGCCGCATACCCCCACTCATGTCCGCTCATTCTTGGGCCTTGCTGGCTTCTATCAATGCTTCGTCAAAGACTTCAACACCATTGTCGTCCCCCTACACAAGCTGACCAAGAAGGATGTGACGTTTCGCTGGTTAGACGCACATCATAGGGCATTCGATGCTCTCAAGGATTGCGTCACCCATGCCCCAGTGCTGCAACTACATGACTTCGCACAACCGTTCAAGCTCGAGTGTGATGCTTCTGGCACTGGCATTGGTGGGGTACTGCTACAGAATAGGCGCCACATAGCCTACTTAAGCGAAAAGTTGGGCCCTGCTGAGCTCAACAATTCTACCTATGACAAGGAACTGTTTGCCCTGGTTCGATGCTTACAGACATGGCAGCACTACCTTTGGCTTAATGAGTTTGTGATTCATTCGGATCATGAAGCTCTGAAGTACCTCAAAGGTCAGGTAGTCCTCAGCAGGCTACTTGCTTGATGGGTAGAGTTTCTGGAGACCTTTTCCTTTGTGGTTCGCCACAAAAAGGAAAGGATAATGTTGTAGCTGACGCGCTATCACGTAGATATGTCCTCCTAAACCATATGGATGCACATGTTTTGGGTTTTGCTTTGATAAAAGAACTGTATGCTTCTGATGGTTTCTTTAAAACTATATATGCTCAATGTGTGTCCAAAGGTGAAGTTGGTTCATATTTTCTTAATAATGGTTACTTGTTTAAGATGGGCAAGCTTTGTATCCCATCTTCTTCTATTCGACGACTGTTAACTCAAGAAATTCATGAGTCTAGGGGGCATGGAGGTTTCGAAAAAACATTAGCTGGACTAAATGAACATTACTTTTGGCCTAAAATGTATAATTATGTGCTAAGATTTGTCAAAAGTTGTGTCACGTGTGCTAAGGCAAATTCTAAAGCTAATTTGAATGGTCTATATCAACCCTTACCTATTTCGAATGCACCATGGGAAGATGTTTCTATGGATTTCATTGTTGGTTTGCCTAGAACTTCTAAGGTTCATGATTCTATTTTTGTTGTTGTAGACAGATTCTCTAAAATGGCTCATTTCGTACCATGACACAAAACTGATGATGTTGTTCATGTTGCTCATTTCTTTAAAGATGGTGTTCGCTTACATGGATTGCCATTATCTATTGTTTCTGATCGTGACTCTAAATTCTTAAGCAGTTTTTGGAAAACTTTATGGTCTGAGTTGGGTACAAAGCTATTATTTTCTACTTCTTGTCACCCTCAAACTGATGGCCAAACTGAGGTTACAAATAGAACTCTTGGGGCTCTCCTAAGAGTCATGTTGCGAACCAACCTCTGGAGGTGGGAAGAATGCCTACCATTTGTTGAGTTTGCTTATAACATGTCTAGGCACTCAGCAACCAAGCAAACTTCATTTGAGGTAGTCTATGGCCGAAATCCCCTCACCCAGTGGACATGATGCCACGACCTCTCAAGGAGAAAGAGAGCATGGATGCAACTAAGCAAGTGGACTTCATCAAGCGCTTGCATGAGCGAACTAAGGCGCAACTGGAAAGGAAAATTGCACAATACAAGGCAGCGAAGGACAAGCATCGTAAGGATGTGTAGTTCAACGTTGCTGATCTTGTGTGGCTGAATCTCAGGAAGGAAAGGTTTCCGCAACAACGGAAATCTAAGCTGGAGCCCAGGGGAGATGAACCATTTCGAGTGGTTCAGAAGATGGGTCCTAATGCTTACAAGCTGGATCTCCCTTCCGACAAGTACAGTGTTCATTCGACTTTCAACGTCACAGACCTCTCTTTGTTTGTGCCTGACGATGACTCTGACAACGATTTGAGGACAAATCGAACACAAGTAGAGGAGAATGATGCAGTGAAATTATCGATGACTCCTGGTGACATTGAGGACAACATGAAGGTTCCATTCGATGTTCTTATCACTCGTGCAAGGGCCAAGAGAATTCCAGATGCAACTAAAGCCCTTCTTGTCTGTTACCAAGGAACAATGGAGCAAGGGTTCAGGCCACCCTGGATCACTTTTCTCAAGACTACACCACCAGCACAGGAGATGAGCTTCCACCCACAGACAGAGCACATGAAAACTCGTCAACATCCACCATGAAGACTTCACTCGGAACACACTCGGTCAACACTCGGTACACCCCCATTTCGAGTGGATCCAAAGCCCATGTCGAGTTCCTCTTGTGCTTGGGCTGACTTATACATTTATTTAATTACGTCTATTATTTTATGTATTTAGATTTAATAAGGTGGAAGAATTATATCTCCTCCATATAAATTCTTGTCCACTAAGTTATTCAACTTCTGTCTTATTTTGGTTTACTTTATCTTTAGGTTTTTAAATTCTATGTTTTCACCAAACCTCCACTCTTGCAAGGTGGAATTGGTTCATAGTTTTTTCTATTTAAACATTGTAGTTCTATTGAATTAATCAGATTGAATAGAATTGAGGAACCCCTTTATGGATTAAAGGGTTCTTCGATTTCAATCCCAAAGCTATCATTGTTCTTGAGTTCTTGAGCTCTTGTTGCTACATAAGAAGCCGGATGTGGTAAATCCGGGGTCTAATCTGGTTTATAGATTTTATTATATTTTTTAAAAAATTTATAGAGTATATAACCCGGATATATGGCACGCCCGGGTTAAAATGTCAAAGAAATCTCAGCACAACCTAAATCAAATAACCCGGAGCTAATATATCCGGGTTATTATAATACTCTAATGACCCGGGCGTGTCAACAACCCCCTATATCCGGGCTAATTTATACCCACTCTACCATTCTAAAAAAAAGCCCGTATTAACATCCAGGGCATATAAGAGGGTTGAGAAAGTTAAAAAAAAAGGAGCAAAATGTAATTAAATCAAACCCTAACTCTGCCTTCCTCTCCGCTTCACCAACTTCGCAGACTTTGCCCAAATTGAAAGGAAATCTTGCTCCATACGGAGATTCTGGGGACGATTGCCCAAATTGAAACGAAATCCGAAGGTAGATTGAGCTTTCCGTCCAAAGTTTCACCGTTTTCACCATCCTCGCCAACCAGCTCCATCCTCGCCGACCAGCTCCATCCTTGCCTGCTGTCAAAGCTCGCTTGCTTAGAGAAGGGATCGAGCCGAGATTACGCCTCTCGCCGCCTCCTGTCGTCTCTCCGTCTCCGCTCGTAGTCTTCAACATTCATCGTCTGGAACGTCTCCATCTTCGCCTCTGGCTGTCTCACTGAGGTAAGCTTGCCCTAACTCGGTCGTCCTCTCTCGTCTTCTCTCTTTCTAGCTAGTTGTTGTCTGTTTGGTCGTGACGAGTCTAATTTTTTTTATTTGAGCAGTGAAAAGAGGGATTAGATCATATAGCTTTAATTTTCTGATATTCTTGACCTTAGCAGTGAAAAGTGGTTTCTTAGTTGAGATGATTAGATCACTTATGCCAATTTTCAACATGTGAGATTCGATTTTCTGCTCTTTTGGATATGGTAAGAATGGCATAGTAATAGTTGTTTGGTGTGAAGTGAAACACAATTACACAAAGGCTTACTATAGCAGTAGGGATAAAATCACAATATGTTCTAGGAAGATTGGAATTATTTATGTCAATTTCAATACGAAATACAAGAAAATATTCTATGTTCCCTTACTTTTGGATTAGATCATATAGCTTTAATTTTCTGTTGCCTTCTATCTTGTTTTTTTCCCTTTGGCTTGGGGAGAAAGTGGTTTAATATGAACTTCAAGTCACTTGTGTTGCTCTAGTAAATCCTCTACAAAGTTCCCTTATCTACAAAGTTCCCTTACTTTAAGAAATCCAGTGGCAACTCTATCCTTGAGTTGTTCAGCTCTCCAACAAAGATAGCTGGTATACACCATGTTGAGGTAGAATACTTCATCTTTGTTAAAAGAAAAACATTCTACTTGCTTTGCATTATCATTCATTTTTGTAATGACGTCTTCTATACAATGTAACGGATGGAATTGATCACATCATGTATCTTGCAAGTGTGAGAAGTCATGAAAAATGAGAAAGTTCTTTCCATGCTGCATATCTTAGGCATTTGACTTGCCCTTTGTACTTTCTTTTAGATCTTCTGCCTCATGCTAAACTACCTAATATGTCATTAGTGGTTGTAACTAAGATAGCTTAGGGATAAAGATCATTGAAGATAGGCTATGGATGAATGTCAGCTTATATATAAGAGTCATCTAATTCTAATGAATGATGTTGGAGATTCAAATCTTTCTTGCCTAAGAATTAGAATTTCTACATTACAATTCCTTATTTTATGTTTGAAAGTCAAAACCTTGCTACATGGTAATTGTGGAATTACAAGTTCAACAATCTACTAATCTAGTCCCAGTAGTAATCTTATTTTCATATTTATTTCCTTATCAACTTCAAAATTTTCTTGATATCTCTTCTCTTCCTGATTTTCCTTGTGCAAATCTTTTGTATCAACTCAGGGTGTAATTATTTTCCATGATGTATTTGATGATAAAGAAGAAGTCATTGGTGCTCAAATCTGGGTTGAACGCGTGTATATATATCCTTTTAGGCAGCTTTGATTGGTAGCCAACAGGTACTTCTACATAAGAATTTTTTCTCCCCAATTTGTTTGCATTGAATACCTTTCCCACATGGTCCCAGCCTCCAATTCCTGTTCTTCCTCTCTATTATCTTTAGCTGAATCCTTTTTCTAACACAAATACATATCATCATGTTCTTAAGTTAGAAGATGGAGAATGAGAAACCTAAGTTAGAATCTATAGCTTCAGGAGAATATCAGTGGGCTACGAGTGCAAAAACAAAAGCTATCCAAAGAAGCCTCTTATGCAAAAGAACTTGCTTCTGTTGCTGTTGAGCTGAAGAACTTGGCAGGCAAGTTTTGGGTCTGTTTGTCTATTCTTATTCTTCTAATTTCTTAAAGCTTTTTTTTGTGTGTGACCTGTTGATAGTTACTCTCATTTAGGTTCTGATGCTGATGGTGAGTTGAATCCATCCATCAAAGCAAACGAAACTCAATTTGTTTCATAGTTAAGAGACGACATGCTTGACTCATATGAACTGGAATCTGAAAGCAAATTACTTAATAATCGGTTTTCTCTATCTGTTGCGTTCAGATTTACAGACTAACTGCATTACTTCAGTATCTTGACTTCAGAATTTGCAAATTACTTAATAATCAGGAGTTGAGGCATGCTTATTGTCGACTTGTTTAGCACGGGACCGTTCTCTATGTGTTCGATCAATATCATGGTCACCACCTAGATTTGCTTCTAACTATGGGTATGGGACATCCTCTTAATTCATATAGTTGGTTTACCTTTTCCTTTCCCCTTAGACAATGAAGTTTGTTCTTATAGTCCTTTTCTGAATCAGTTTTAATGTGTTCATTCTCTTCTTTTTCGCTATTTTAGGGATGTTGAAAGATCAAGATTGAAGGAGCTGTAATTAATAGCTAATTGTATTAAGTGCAACTTCATTATGAGGTATAAGAGTAAAATGTTATTTTTCAGTGAATTTTTCAAATTTTCGTTAATTTGAATCAATGAGGTAAGTTTGTGATTATTTTTCCTTTTAAATGTGTTTTTTGTGTTGTGTGTAGAGTTGCTTATTATACTTGTACTCTTTTTTTATTGTTCTCTTTCTCTAGTAATGAAACGGGTCTTATCGTTCGATTGGCGGCTACCAAAATGGAGGTAGTTTATGAGTTCTTGTAGAAGCTGCAGCAGACCATCCTCACAAGTCTACGAATCATCCATCCCTTCTTGTTGATGTGCTGGCGCAGAAACACAAAGCTAGACATCAACGGATAATATACATTTGATTTGTAGTAGTTCTCTTTGCTTTCCACCTTATCACTTAGTAATATAAGTTGTGGGTCACCTACTGTATAGACTTCGTAATATGAGATGTGTGTCATTTTTTCCAGCTTGAAAATAGAGGAAAATATTACTTATCCTGAAGGTTATGAGAGTTATGATGACAACTCACTTGATACTAGAATCACATGGTATTGCTATCACTTTCTAACTATTGTTTATCTTATGGATTTTCTTGTTTCTTATTAATTTATTACAGGAAACAAATCGATACATAGCTTGGCCCATCAGTGGTGGTTGACATAGAAATCGACACCACCATCGATCCATAGCTTAAGTGATACAAGACTTTCAATTGAAGGAAAAACTCTAGAATTTAAAGTATGTTTATTAATGACAAAGATTTGCATTCAAATACAAGTCTTGTTTTATGAGTTAATGGATATGTACATGTGAATTGGAGTAGAATTATATATATGGATATGTACACATGTGAATTGGAGTAGAAATTTAAGGCAGGTGATGTAATACAAAATTTGTCCTATAATGGATGCTGGCCTGGTGGGGGGCACCACGATTATATTTTTTTTGAAAAAAAAGGGACTTTTTAGCCTGGACCTTTCCATATCCGGGCTAAATGTCTGTCTTTTTTTTTCATTTTAAAGCAACATAATGTCCCGAATATGGTATATCCGGGCTATATACTAATACAAATAGCCCGGGCGTAAAATTGATATCCGGGCTATTTTGTCAGTTTTAAATTCAAGCAAATTTTAGCCCACTTAAATAGCCCGGGCGTGTCTTGTTTGCATCCGGGCTCTATACCTATTATCACACTAACCAAATGCCCGGATGCTATTTGTTCTATATCCGGGCTATATTCTTGAATGCGCCCAGGCTAAAAGGCTATTTTTCTACTAGTGGCACCACAATCATCACCATCTTCACCTTCGATCAAACCATCACCGAAACCCAAACACAACCCTAATGCAAACTGTCGCAAGAAGAGAAGGACTCTCGACGCTTGGTCTCGGAACAAGGCTCTGCAAGCCCTCGGCACCAGGCGCTGGTAGCACTTGCTCTCGCTCGTGTTCAGTTCCGCTCCCAGCGAGCGTGATCTCGTCTTCGCTCGCAGGCTCTGGCCTTCGTGCTCGCAATCGGCGTCGCACCATGAGGAGCAAGGCTCCTGCACACCCGAGCGCGCTCGCTCCCACAAGACTCGCTTCGCTCCCAACGAGCGTGCCCGTCCTCGCACCCCAGTGTCGCGCGCATCCCCGGACTCCATCGCTACTCTCTTCTCTCTTCCGTAGCTATTAGTTTGTTTGAATTTCTTTAAGTTAGAAACTGTCTCTTTAATTAGTTTCTTAATTAGTTTAATTAATTGTTCAAATCAGGAGATACTGGAAGAGCATTGCAAGATCGAGCAAATATACGGCGTGGTTCTTGATCTTGCACCCACATGCAAAGGATCGGGTATCCCAAACGTATCACTTTTGATATTCCTTTTTTCTTGACCTCAATCTGTTGCTGATTGCTATGCAAGTTTTGCTTGTTTTTGCTGCTGTTTGTGGTGTTGAACAAGTCCTACAACTGTGAGAAGATGTTGAATTTTATGGCCTGTTCAGAGGCTATACCACAACCTCCGCTTGAGCTAAAAGCTTCTTCGGAATGCTTGATTATATTGTGAGTTTCTTCTATCTCTTTCTTTCTTTTTCTTTACTTTGAGGACAAAGTAAGATTTTAAGCATGGGGTGGGGAATTCAAGTGTAGCTCCATATTCATATAATCATATATGTGTTAGTTTTTTTTTAATTTCTTTTTTCAATTTTTGTTATGCATTGCATTATAGGTTGCATTATAAGTGTTTCATAATTATCTCATGGTCATAGTAAGTTATTGAGTCTTTGTTTTTTTATTTGTTAGTTTTTTTAGTTGTTATTATCAGAGTTGTTTCTATGATTGATATGATCTCGATGATGATATATGAATTTTCATGGCTTAAGAGTTAATAAACTTGAATTTTAATTGAATAACGACACTTGTGGGATTTCCATAGATAATATGGATTAATTATGAGCTTTAGTTATAATTCATTATTGGTTAGATGTTCAGTTTAGAGCAATTTTTAAACTTTTTATATGATTTCTATTATATATGTCTAAACCCCTTATGAAAAGCACTAGTAAATTCGGTCATTTATTTGATGTGATTGGATATATGTTTAATGTGATTTGATATATGTTGGGTTCATGAGTGTAAGGAGGATAAAATTCACTTACACCACTCGAGGAGGATAAAATTCACTCGAGTGAAAAGAAGCATTAATAAACCAATGTTCGAGGAGGATAAAATTCACTCGACACTAATAAGAATTGAGAAAAAATATACGGTTTAGTAACCGATCCTGTTTGTGGAGGATAAAATTCACACAAGGAGGAAGAAAATATACTTGGAAAAGAGAAAGAAAATACGAGCTTTAATGAAAGTCCAAAGTAGAAAATGTATAGTAATCTATGGGTGTTTATGACGATTTTTAAGTGTGCTTAATGAATTTAATTGCTCAATACATTCTGAATGCAAGCATCCACTGAGCCTAATCGGAGTTCAAAACAATGAGTATGAAGGGTTTAATATGGGTCTCATAGTGTCATAACTATTTTGAGTTTAACGTAATAAATACTTCTGAAGCCATGATAACTATACTGATGAGTGATCATTCATAGAAATTTCTGTGGTTCTTTGTTTTCTTTTTGATATGGGGTAGTTTGATAGAGTCTATTTTAGTCATATATTTACATATTATATTAGGATATTTTCATACATATTTTATAGTTAATTTGTATTATTTGATTTTTGGAGTTTACACTAATGTTTTTATATCTTTTAGGTATTTACGAGAAAATTTGGATGAAGCTATATTGAAAGACGTTAAGCATTAGGATCGGACATACGACGTTAAGCTTTAGGATCGGACAGACGACCCCACACAAGTGTTGCTTCATATTATTTTGGTTAATATAATTAAATAGATAGATATCATAGATTAGTACGTTAGATAGAATTAGCTTAATATATTAATATTGTGTGTGTGTGTGAATATATTCATACGGCAAGAGAGCCGGGGACGGTGAAGGCCAACTGACTTTGGAACCCTAAACCTTAAGGATGATTTGCACCAATATATCAAATCATACCCAACTTTGCAAAAATAACCATGGGGTTGAAAATTTGCAATGGGATAACAAAATGTTATTCTTGCAAATCGTTCTGAAGCCATGATAACTATACTGATGAGTGATCATTCATAGAAATTTCTGTGGTTCTTTGTTTTCTTTTTGATATGGGGTAGTTTGATAGAGTCTATTTTAGTCATATATTTACATATTATATTAGGATATTTTCATACATATTTTACATATTTTATAGTTAATTTGTATTATTTGATTTTTGGAGTCTACACTAATGTTTTTATATATTTTAGGTATTTACGAGAAAATTTGGATGAAGCTATATTGAAAGACGTTAAGCATTAGGATCGGACAGACGACGTTAAGCATTAGGATCGGACAGACGACCCCACACAAGTGTTGCTTCATATAATTTTGGTTAATATAATTAAATAGATAGATATCATAGATTAGTACGTTAGATAGAATTAGCTTAATATATTAATATTGTGTGTGTGTGTGCGCGCGCGCGCGTGTGTGTGTGTGTGTGTTGTGTGTGTGAATATATTCATACGGCAAGAGAGCCGGGGACGGTGAAGGCCAACTGACTTTGGAACCCTAAACCTTAAGGATGATTTGCACCAATATATCAAATCATACCCAACTTTGCAAAAATAACCATGGGGTTGAAAATTTGCAATGGGATAACAAAATGTTATTCTTGCAAATCGTTCTCAACTGGTTGTAGGTTACCCATTTGCACAAACCGAGAAAAGGTGTGAGTAGGTGGGACACTTGTCGAAATTATAGAGGAGGGAGTGTTATAATTTGGGCAAAAAAACAATTAAAATATGAAGGAGTGTAGAGTGACAGTGACGGCTGGGAGAGAGGGTGAGAGGGGTTGGAATGACTTGCATTTAATGCACTAAGAGAGAGAGAGAGAGAGAGAGAGGGTCCGCTTTTCACAAAAAAAAAGTTCCCGCCAAGGCAAATTGGAGGGAAACCACATGGCGAGTGTAGCGGTTTTCAGAAGGAGTATAAAAGGAGATGGGGGACCTCGCCAGGTGGACCAAAAAGTGCAAAACAATTGATTCTTCTCCATGATTGCCATTAACGTCAAGTTGGAAGAATAAAACCTAGAAATTCAGTCACTAGCCAGGCAAAGGGAAATCCTAGTAATCAATGGAATATATGTAGACATACACAGGGATACACATGGCAATTGCATATAATATACATCAACGAAAATGGGTAAGTATGGTTTTTGTTTTCTATTTACAGTAATGGATTCTCTCTATCCTTCCCTTAGCTCCAACCGATACTGAGAGGACCATCTTAACCTCTTTATGTTGCAAGGGAGAAAGTGGTGGTCTTACTTACTCTCGTTCGCAATGGTCGATGGGAGCATCTCGGAGGGGGATGGGTGTGTGAAGGTCAAAATTCCCACAAAATAATGCTCATAGAGGAGACCATGTCGTTTGGGTCCGTCAGGAGCAAGATAATGGAGAAGCTCGCGGTTGACCCGAGGTGCTACGAGTTGGAGTTGAAATATCTACTCGATACGAAGAAGGAGGGATACTATCCGATTCAAGTGAATGATGAAAGTGATCGGGATGCTTTCAAGTACTGCAACTCAAGGGGTGGTGATGGGGCATGGCCCCCTCCTTTGTACGCTTCGGTGAACGAAAGTGGAAGCCAACATAGAAGTCCCTCGATGGTTGGGAACATGGGACAATGCACCAAATCACCAGACGGAGACGTCACAACAGTCGCGGTGGAAGAGGGTGGTTAGGTTGATATGGTCGTCGATGGGTCGACATCGCATCTTGATCTGAATTCGGAGTATGGCCCGGATAACACTCTTGATGGCAAGGGAAACACTTCAGCCGGCAAGGAAACTCACAAGACTGGCAAGGTAATTCAGAAAGCTAGGGCAGAACCGACAACCGTTACTCCGAAGACGAGAGGTCAAGTGCTGGACGTGGACCGGGGGAAACAGATCGTATGTCTGAGTAGTGATGAGGTGGATACTATATTTGTGGGTGGGCATAAGGGGACTGTTGTTTCCGTCGACTTGGGTACCTCGTCGTCGGAGGAGAATGAAAATCTCAGAGTAATAAAATTGGAGTCGCTTGAGGAAACTTTAGGAATGTGTTGTATATCATCCGATGATGAGATGTACGAGACCAAACGGTGGGTTTCGAGGACGAAAGCTACAAGGATGTCAAGCGAGGATGTGGAGGAGATGTTGGACAAAGCTTTTCCGCAGGTAGGGGACCCCCGCTGCAAGAACACCAACCTTCACGAGGGATTGTTATTGAAGTCCAAGGAGGAGGTGCAAAACCAGGTAAGGTGGTCTGCATTGGAGGGCTGTTTTAACACACATGTGAAGAGGTCGTCGCCGTCAGTCTACACCATGGTGTGCATCGATCCCGAGTGCAAGTGGATGTGTCGTGCGTCAACATACTTGAAAACAAGTTCGTGGAAAGTGAGGAAGTATGTGCAGGAGCACACCTGCGGCATTAATGTTAGACACAACCACGATCGACAGGCAACGTCCGAGCTTATTGGGAAGAGCCTTGCATCAAGGTGAAAAAAATTCTTAGTGACCACTAACCGTGAAACATTAGCCACTTTATTACATATCCTAGTCAGTGATTATAAACATCTAGCCAATTTCTTACCTCACGTTGATGATTTGCAATGTAGTTTCACTAGTAACCGTAAGCCGGTAACTCCAACCCACATCCAGGCCTTATCGAAGTCCGAGCTTGGATTTACTGGCAGCTATTGGAAGGCTCGACGCGCGAAGGCGACAACGAGGGACACCCTATACGGAACGGACGAGGATTCGTACCGGATAATGGCGTTGTACTTGTACATGCTGGAGAAGGCGAACCCAGGATCCCACACCTGACTTGAGTGGGATGTTGACCATAGGTTCAAGTACGCGTTTGTCAGCTTCGGGTTCTGGATTCGAGCCATCCCCCACTTATGGAAGGTATGTAGACTAGACATTTTAGTATTAACCCTAGCCAGTCAATATATTTACCTAGCCGTCAACGGAGCACGTATAATACTGATGTCTATATGACAAATGCCCGTAGGTTATCTCCGTCGACGGTTCCTTTCTTAAAAGTAAGTTTAAGGGGACCTTGCTCTTTGCCACTGCACAGGATGCCGATCACAAAAAATACCCCATCGCCTTTGCGGTAATGGATGGCGAGAATGACGCTTCTTGGGCATTCTTCTTCCGACAAATGCTTCGAGTCGTCCGGAACACCCCAGACTTGATGTGGGTCTCCGACCGGCATGTGAGCATCGTCAAGGGCATACGTGACAGCTAGACCTTTGCCAAGCATGGCTTCTGCACATGGCACCTCTTCCAAAATGTGAAGCACCACCACAAGTGCGGTCCCCTCCAGGAGTTGTACTTCGATATGACCAAGGCTTACACCCTCACTGAGTTCAACCAACTATTCGTTGAACTCTCATCCCAATACCTCGCAGGCGGGCAGTATCTACGTGATGCCAGATTCCGCAATTGGGCAAGGGCTCACTATTTGGCAAACCGCTACAACATAACCACAACGAACAACGTCGAATGCCTCAACAACGTCTTCAAAGACCCTCGGGATATGCCGATTGTAGCGCTCTTTTATTGCATCATCGAGAAGGTGCAAAAGTGGTTTGCGACACGGAAGAAGGTAAGTAGCATGCCCGGGAAGGTGGTAAGTGATTGAGTTGCCAAGACCATCATGTCTAGCTACCCTGCATCCATATGCACGGTTGCGAGGCCCCTGAGCGATCACGAGTTCGAGGTCATAAAGGTAACTGCGAAGTGGCTTGTCAACCTCAGCACACGTTCATGCACATGCCGACACTTCAACATAGATCGGTACCCCTGCTGTCATGCCGTTGTCGCAGCAAAGGCTCGAGGCCTCGATGTGTACTCAGTAGTGAATGACTACTACAGGGTAGTTGCGTGGCACACGAGCTACGACGGAGTGGTGTACTTCGTCCCCTCCATGGACACCTGGGATCCTCCTGAACGGATAGCGCAGATCCGGTTACTACCTCCAACTGTGAAAAGAACGCCCGGGAGACCGAATACCAGCAAGTACCCATCAGGTGGGGAGTTCATTCGCCGGAAGCGTCGGAGGACATATGGAAGTGTGGTGTGGATAGGAGATTATATGATTGTGTAGTGGGATGCCGCATCTTTTGGGTATATTGACCAAGGTAGTATTTTGGTAGTATGTATGTCAATCAGGGAAACTTTGGGGTTTTGGTCGTTTCTTTTGTGCATAACTTGGCGTTCGGTGTCACATATGTACGAGGTTTTGTACTAACTAGCCAGTATAATATTTTCCCTAGCCAATCTCATGAATTACTAAGCCGATAACTGGGAATCCCTTACCACATTTTACATATCTCGGAAACTGTCAACCGTAAGAAAACCAACAATTACACCCAAACATAATGTGTATTAAGGCAACATTAGCCATAACCATTTACAATAAATATAACCAAGTAGACAGCTAGAACATATGTAGTCAAAAACACAAGGTTCGAAAGGTGGAAATGCTTACAAGTTTTTTCAAGTCAACCGAACACAACAAACAACAACATTTCCTAACCAACATCAGTGCACATATCGTTCACTACAAAATAACATCAGCTGATGACACCATCCATCAAGTGTCGACCTCCGCTGAGGAAGTACGAGTTGGGGTGGGAGGAAGAAGGGGACACCTAATGATGATTTGAGTTGCCAGGGCGTACTTGTATGCGTCGATGAAGCCGTCGTCGACGTCGGAGAAGTCCGTTACGCCCTCCGCATACAATTCGATGAACCTCAGCCCGTAGGGCCCACAGTCTCCCCTGTGCACAAAACCCAGAGTTAGTAACAAAAGTATGAAACTGCCGAAAGGAAGCTGAATAGCAAAGAAGAAGCAAGGGCTTATGCTTGCCCCTGTTGAGGGACATCCTCCACTCTGGTCAGCTTCATGGGCGTGGTGACCTTGTCGGCAAAGCGGAGGGCGAGCGTTAGGTGAGCGGCAATAACGTGTGGCAGGAAGTCAACGACGAACCGCATCTTGTGCCCAAGTTGGCGGTTGCGGACGAAATGGACATCGCTATCGTACAACTTCACCGTCCACTCGTCGAGACATACCTCCATGGCCACCCAGTGCTTCTTCCGGAGGTTTAAGGGGGGCGAGAATATACTTCGCCTTAGCCCAGCTCTTCCCCATAAACCTGGGGGCCGCCCCGTCGAGGTAGGATAGCATCTTCTTCTCTACAGTATAGTCGGGTTGTAGTTGTCTTGTGCGCCGCCCACTCTGTCTCCAATACAATAGGTCAAAAGCTATCCATAACGACGACCTCTTTGAACCTCGCTTCATCTCCCGTAACTTTCTCCCGTTGGATACACAATGTCTGGTCCATGTGTTGCAAGACAATACAACGGAGAAAGGTGTGACAATACAAGTATAAGGGATGCATAAAGGATGACACGGTGCACTAGTACCGAAGAATGCATACCTCAGTAGACAGCCAGAACGTCGTGGTCCTCACGACCTCAAAGAATCCCTGGGTGATTACCGTCCCCTGTGCCACGGTTAGTATGGGTCCTCCCCTGTGTACATATTCCTTAGTGAACAAACGTATACATGTCTTGGCCAAAAATTAAAACAAATAAGGATGAGGCCAATATGACAACGCACCTGGACATCCACCCATCGACGGCCTCGACGTCCTCCTTCATGACGAGAACTTCAGCGACATCAGCGTCTGAAGGATGCACGGTAGTCAGCTTGAACTTGACGATACGGGCCCTCTTCATGGCGGGCAAGACGACCTAGGTATCGAAAGTTGGGGCTTCCTCCTTGGTGCGTTTCGGCCTCCCCTTCCCCTTCGGCTCAGCAGGTGCAGGGGGAGGAGGGGCCTCCTGCGTCACACTCTCCTGTTGGGTGACAACCTCTTCATTTGTATCAGCTGGTTGGGTGGGTTTTCATTTCTTCCACTGCTTTTTCAAGGGCCGACAACCGCGTTAGGATCTCTTGGAGCATCGTGATAATTGTCGAATCCGCCAAAGTTCCAGGGGTGGGAGGAATGTCGACAGGTGGGAGTGAATCCTCGTACGCCTTGGCGGCCTTGTCGAATAAGTCATCTGGGTCCTCGCAGAGGTATCCAACACCGAGGAAAGTCTCCCGCTCAGCCGCTTCCAGCACAGGGGTCGTGTGGGCATCATTGCACTTGATCCCATCCTCATTCTCTATATCCAGCATCCTTGCCACCCTCTTATAGGGGATGTACGGGTCCGTCAACTTCCACCACGCGGATCGGGGGAAGTGAACCCCAAGAATCCTGTTAGCAAAGTAGTTGTTCACACCCGGGACCGCTTCACAGATCCAAGTCAACACAGGCAGAAGAGCATATTTTTACTAGCCAGTTTTGACAAAACCGCAGCCATCCTCTGTTATGACACAGACATAAAAAAAAATATTCGTGCCAGGTGTTAAATCGCATTAAGTTTGAACTCTTACCTGGAATGCTAATGGGAATCCATTGAGCGAGTAGCCGGACCTCTCATTCCCACCTTTAACCCCCTGCGCCACCTTCCTCACCAGTGCCCTTTCCAGACTCTCGTGGGTGGCCTCGTAACATACCTTACCCCACGAGTAGTCGAAGAATTGGTCGAGGTCTTGCACGAGGGCGACCACCCACCATTTCACTACCCTGCCCACATCCCCTGGCAGCAGGATGCACTCTACAATGTTGAGGAGGGCAAGCTTCAGCCTCTTCCTCTCACTCCTCTCTTTGGCCTTTGCAACCTCCCACATGACGGGAAGGTCAGTACCTTCACCTTGTCCCTTCCAAAGAAGCTCCGAATAGCGTCTTTGTGATCCTCCGCCTCAAATGCCCTATTCCTTCCAGCACATTTGAGGCCGGTGACGAGGCACAATTCCTTGTTGGAGAACCAGAGGAGTCGCCCCTGGATCTCATACCATGTTTCACACTTCTTCAATGTCTTGAGTTGTCGCTCGAGGAAGTAATGGATCAGGGCTGAGCAATACGGCACATTGGATCCGATCTTTACAATGCCCCCTAGCCTGCTATCTTTGAGCATTCGCCGATCAGCTGTAAATAGGCCATCATCCATTCCCTTCAAGACGCCCATCTTGGAGAACTGGTTCGACCTCCCTCTAAAATATTTTGCCGAAGTTGACATCATGAACACAAAAAAATAACGCCCCTAATCTGTCATTCAGATAACACCCATTTCAGCAATAATCCTTGTCGGTACATTTGAATGCCTAGCCAGTCAAAATAATGATTCTGCCAGAAATTTTAACATTATCCAAATGACAACACCACACAAAATCTTGGAAAAACCATCAACAACTGAATATGATTGCTTTAAGAATGATATGCTGTTTTTGTTATTCAATATACAAGAGTAACGAAAAAACCATCAACATATGACAACACCACACAAATGGTTTCAGGATCTTCATTTTTGTTATTCAATATACAAGAGTAACGAAACTCAAAGAACTTCATATCATAATAATCATATGCTGTTTATGAGGTTCAATTGTTACATACCTCACCATTGATTTCATTTTATGGTACAAAATGCTAAATGTTGAATGTTTCTAATGCATGCTTCTCCAAACAAAGCATCAAGAACTTTTATGGATTATCAGTCAATAAACCAAGCTGTCGAAGGTAAGCTCTATTCTGTTGGTTATTCTACTGTCTCTATAATGCGTTTATCATCCAACTTATTGATTCTTCACCCATTTACCAATCCTATTAGTTTCCCCTACTTCCCCAAATCGAAGCCAACCCAGATTTCACTACTAGAATACTGCAATTAGACATCATGTCATTTAAGTCTGTCAATAAATCAACAGATGTTAAATTCATCTATTACATCGTTAATTTTTTTTGTGATGTCTAAACTATTTTACACAGTGGTCAAATATGTGGACAGATGTTAAACTGTTAGTTCAGAAAAAAACCAAAATGCGCGCTATGAGGGAAAAAGGCGGGATCCAAACACTTAGAAAAAAATTAGAGCCAGGGCTTTTAAATTTTGGAGGTAATGTTAACACTTATAAAAAAAAAGACTTTTTTGTTTCTTTTTCCAACAACCTTTGTAACACTTAAAAAAATCTGAACCTTTTTACCTTTCCTAAAATTTATAACATAAAATATTTCTATCTTCTTCTCTCTCCCTTCACATTCAATTAGGTCGAATTGTCGAAGCCCCAACTCAGCTTCTCTCTCTCCAGATCCGAGCGACACACCGAACCCCCAACTCATCTTCTCCTCTCTCCAGATCCAAGCTTCGGCCAGTAGCTAGCTCCAGTGACTATCGTTCAGTACGTGCTTCCTTCCGCCTCCGGCCATCATCTGTCAAAAGAATCGCGAAAATGGATGGGGGTTGAAACCCTAAATCGCCGACAAGGTATTCGAGATTCCGACCTATAGGGCGCGGTTCATTCATTTTCCATCTTCATTATCCTTTGGTTTCTAGTTTATTTTCACATTCAATCATCTCTCACTACTAGATCTGAGATCTCCTCCTATTCGCTTGCCACTCACACCATCTCTTCATCTCCTCCTCAACGTCATCTCCCTCCATCGATCACTTGACGGGACTCCTCCGCCTCATCTACCTGGTTTTTGGTTCTCTACACCCGAATCCCTCTCTTGGTGCCCCCCTCGCTTGTGTAACTATTGTCAAAGTTCCCTCCTCCGTCCATCGATTTCACTGCCAGCATCTCTCCTGCAACACCGGTAATTTTCTATGTTCAATTTAGCGTTTGATTTGGCTTTTCTTCTGCGCTAATTTTAGGGTTTTGACCTTTTTTTTGGCAATTTTATGTGGGGATTGCCAGTTGATATGAAGGAGAGGGAGTTGCAGAATATGCTGACGCCGCCAAAGATGCCCGCCAGGTTTTCCCCTTCTCCTTTTCCGCTCCCTGGTTAGATTTGTTAAATGGTTTCCAATTTCTGATTTTGGATGCTAATTTTTTCGTTTATGATTCATATGATAGGATATGGTTTTTGACGCCGAAACAAAGGTTGTATTGCATACTGAGATGGCCAAGAAAAACCTTTTTTTTATCAAGTGAGGTTAGTTTTTTAGTTTCACTTGTTAGTGAGTTGTGTGATTCAGAACTGCTTAGTTTGAAATTTTGATGAGTGTTGCGATTAATGTGTAATGTGTGGATTTTAAGTGCTTGGTTGGAGGCAATGAATAATTGAGAATATGAATGAAACTCTAGGACATTAATCTTGTAGCTCTAAATTTGATTGTTCTTTGGTACTATCATTATCCTTTCTGAAGGATTAAGTAAGGCATTTAGGTCTAGTACCAAGACCTATGATTTGGAGATAACTAGTTGTAATTATGAAACCACTACAAAAATTATGGGTAAACAATTAAAAAAATCTCAAGAGATGATAAAATGGATTAAAAGATATTGAATTTGCAGACAATTTAGAAATGAATCATCCAGTACATGTTGTACTGATCAAACTCATTGACACGAGTAAATGAGTTTCCTTTGTAGTGCTTACAGTTAAAGTGCAGCAATCAATCTTCTAGCTGTCATACCACTTCGATGGTTCACTCATTTTTTAATCAAATCTCGATGTTTTATTCTAAATATCAATTTTTTGCCACTGTAGTGCTGGGTGAAATGAATACATTTCCTTAATCTCAAATAAGCAGATGCTCGGGTTAATTTTTGTAGGTTCTGCTAAAGAAGCTGCTACAGTTTATAGTGAATCAGCTGCTATTTCTGTGCAGAAGCAGCAACTTTAGCGACTCACTTCCGAAAACCTTCTCCCTAATCCAGAATTTTCTTTTGATATTTCTGCTACAGTTTATAGTGAATCAGCCCCTGCACGTCATCTCCCTAATCCAGCAGTTTTATCAAATTGTATTACTACCTAACTTTTCTTTTGACATTTCTACAAAATAAAACATCAATTATGATATTACTAACCTCATGAAAATTGGTTTCAAACTGTCTTAGGTTGTGCAAAACTTGCTTAAATGTCTTGATATCCTTCAATGGAAAGAGTGCATGTCGGTTCTCGCGACCCGTCTTCCTAAAGATCCTTGAAGCGATGTGAGTTGCCTTCTTTGGTTTCCTTTTTGCAGTGTTTGTAGTAGTGAATCATATTATTTGGTCAATTTCATGTGCTATCTCTTGATGAACTTTGTATATTAAGTTCTTGTTTTGAGATTTCTTTATATTCTGTTTCTATTGCAAGAATCAGGTTGTGTATCCTTCTTGTATATACAGCTGAGTGTTGTTTGTCTGAAATTTTCTTTTGTCCATCCTTGAACTAGTTACACTTGTTGTAATTGTTACATGGCTTAAGTTCTTGAATATATTTGCGTCTTTGACTGATTATTGACTTGTTTTTTGTGAGTCTAGAATCCCTGAAGTCCTTGTTTGATTACATTTATATCTCTGATAAGGACTGATTGTGTCAAGTTGATGTGATGGCAGGAAGTTCTGTAAAGATCTAGCCATTTGATGGCTCTACAGATTTTGCAATGTGGCAAATAAAGATGAAAGCAGTGCTGATTAAGGAGAAGTGCTGGAAAACAGTGATTGATGGCTCATTCAGAAATCTTGATAAGGTTATTCGACAAAGTGGTAAAGCAGGTAGTAGGATAGCACACAACAATACTTTATTGATGGCTTCTAAACATTGATATGGCTAAACATTTTTGCATCCGGTTGCATTAACTAATAATCATGGAATCCAATGGAAAAAGCTTTGAGAATTTTAAGACTATTATATTCTTTGTTGAAAGGGATCTTATGTGATTCTCATCTTTCTTTGTTTGAGGTTGAGATGTTTAAATTAGTTCAATTGTGGTGACAGAGATACAATATATGTTGAGTAGATAGGCTGTTGACCCTGTTTTGAGTTTCAATTGGTGCACTGGTCAATTTGATGTATTTTTAAGGATTCAGATTTGGCTTCGGTTTTGAGTGGATCCCCAGACTGTTTTATTTTGTTTTATACGGATCTTTCGAATGGGGATGTTTGTTCTTGAGTTGGAACTTATTTTGGCATAGAGGAATCTATTCTGCTAACTCTCTCGCCTATCAGTCTTATACTGCCATTGTTTAATTTCCCTGATCCTTTTATATATATTTGTTTGGAAGTGATTTTTTGTTTTCGGCCCTCTTACTGCGTCTTAATTGGTGCCATCAAGAAGATTTATCTGCAGCAGTAATTAAGTTGAGAGAGATTTTTTATGCTGCATCATATTTGATCGATGTGATGCCTTTAAAAAGGATATTCATCTGCCTTTAACCTGTTCTTGATTTTCAATTCCTTCTCCCTGGTTTATTTAGGTTGGAAAGTATTCATCTTATCACAATACCCTTCTTAAGGTTAAGAAACAACACTAAAAATGCACTTTTGCTTTATCTCGGAGATGGACTATCTAATCCATCTATAACTATAAGCCATATATACTAATTGAATGCGCGCTATTTGTGCAGGCACGTCCTCTCACCAGTGCTGACAGCACTATCCATGGCTGATAAACAGACAACCCATATAATCCAAATGCACCTCCCACCTTCCATTCTTAACGGTAACTTTAAATTATGATAGATACATGCATATTCGATCTAGCACATGCATTATTTATTTTTCATTTTGTCTAGCTTGTATGTAAAGGGAACTTTCGATTGCATATATTAGATCCAATTACATAATCAAGTTTGTGAGTTATGTATGTCAAAGCTTAATTTGCACCATAAAAACCAATGTTTATTTAGTGATATCTAGATTTCAATTGTCCCCAAAATAGTATTGGATTCTATAAGTTCAATTTTACCATATGGCTTGCTGTAAGCATATTTCCAAATTATTGAGTCAAGGACATTGCCAGGAAAAAATGAAAAGTTAAACAACTAAAGGAAAAAAGGAATATTAATATATTGTCATATAAATGTATAATTAATGGAGAAAGCCTTTGGGAAATTATAAAAAAAAATGCCATTTTTGTATTGATTGAAACAAGAAGCTCAAGCAACTGCCCGGGCAGCGGCTGCAGAGGCGGCCTTGGCGGCTTCCCGGGCAGCTGCTGTGGTAGTCCGCCTCACGGGGATCGCCCAAACACCACATCAGAAGACGAAGGGAATGCAAAATTGGGCTGCCACTAAGATCCAAACTGCCTACAGGGGTTACCTTCTAAGTCCTTTGTTTACATTCTCTTTGCATTTGCGTTTACATTCTCTTTGCATTCGCCATTTCTGATGATGTATGGATGCTTGTTTAGGCTTTAAAGTAATGTTAGTTGGGGTTGCAATAAATTCTAACAAGCCAAAACTTGAAGCTTTGATTGTCATTTACCTAACCATTTAAATGAGCAAAGTTCATAAGCTTCTTTAGTTCCATAAATTCAAGAACTTGGCCTTTTGTTGGTGCTTTCTATGGACTACTGTTCGACAATGTGTTGTATTGTTTCGTTTATGTATTACGTCGATTTTTGTGACAGCTTTCTCTGCTTCGGAGGAGAAAATTCTTGGGCAATATACCTTTGCCAAGGTAATTAAGAGAAATATTTCCAACTATTTTGCTTAACGGTTTGGATCTTTTTATCTTAGGTTTTTGATGCTTAAATGGACTGTGTTGACCTTGTACTTCTCTTTATTTCTACCAGGCAAACTTGATCAAAACAACAGCTATGAATTATTTACATGAAGCTAGAATTCATTGGAGAGCAACACCTCCAGTCACGACATTTGATGGTTTCATCAGTTTTTTCTTAGTTTGCATCCTAGGAAATGACATGGCCGGGAAATGTAATTTCTTATCATGTGTATAGGATTTAAGAGATGCAACAGTGTAATTTGATGCTGGAATTCTGTGGGGATTAATAGCAGAGCTAGCACCTAAATCTGATAATATAAATTGATGTATGTTGATAACAATAACATCATTATAAAAATATGAAATGATGTTGAATATTACAAAAACATCTGTTTTTTATAAATAAATTAATGTTAATAGTAATATATAACAACATTGTTTATATACACAAACTATATTGTGCATTACTTTAAAATAATATAATATCATGTATTATAAATATAAAATTAATATATATCAAAAGAATAATCTAATAACCGATGTCTATACCATATTAATACATCAGTTATGTATATATTTTATGTCCTAAATTATTTAAAAACCATATAAAATCAAAATTTATATATATGAAATTAATATACAAACAATCAATATAATAAAAAAGATGTCTATTTTACTTTAATACATTAATTTTAAAAAAAATAGTGATGTAAATGTCAAACTTTGGCTTGGTATGGACATCTTCAAAAGATTATAAATGAAAAATAACGAGGGTTTAACAACAAGTGAACATGTTATAAACAAAATTAAGCGGTTGATTTATATCTATATTCAAAATAAAATAGATGTTTTAACCAAGAAAAGACATCTGCTTAAAACCGATGTGAAAAGTTTTGATCTTTTACTACACGCACATAGAGATCGGAATTCTTTTTGAAAGACATCTGTTGACAACAGATGTCTAATTGCAGTTTTCTAGTAATGTTTTCCTATACCTAGCCATTCAATCGTTTCCCCTATCCACAAGAACGACTCCGCTCGCCATTGACGAGTTATCACATTCCCAATTTCATTCTTTCATGGGGGTTGTCTAACTGTTTCTACCCTATTTTGACCTTCAATTTCATCCTCAACTTATCATCAATGGCAAATTTCCACCCCTATCCCCAAACCGCCCACCACACATACAGTTAAGGTTTCCCCTTCTCAAATTTCCAACCCCATTCACCCAATTCTTCCAACCGGCACGAAATCGAATTTACATGCATTGAAACCCCCTAACTTCCATTAAAGGAGAAATCTTTGAGATAGAGAATGGGGGATTACCTCTCTTTAATGGCGGACTAGGCACCAGGGGTGTTGTCTCTCTCCAATGTCGGGTCGTCCCTCACTTCCATGGTGGTTTCCCCCCTCTCTCTCTCAGTGTCGGCGTCGTAGCAACCCTCTCTCTCTCTCTCTCTCTCTCTCTCTCTCTCTCTCTCTCCTCTCTCTCTCTCTCTCGGTTCCGACGTCGCATAAGGTGCTCCCTCCAAGCTTTGTCAATGGTGGTTTTCCCCTCTAACCTTTTGAATTTCTACGGGTTTGAGAAATAATGAGTATGACATAAGACGTATGTGATGTGATGTCTTCTTTTTACCATTTTCTCTTTCCAAATTCCAACTGAAATTTCACCCACTGTACCGGGTTGCCTCAACTGGTTATTTTTGCTATTTAATGGGATTTTTTTCACAATCATGCAATTTGGGCCGGAGGGGGGTTATTTTCGCAATGGGTCGGCTCAATTGGTATATCCTCTACAATTTTCTCAAACCTTAATCATGTTTTGTTTTATTTTTATGGAGATCTAAACTCTCCCATTTCGTCTATAGATTGAAGCTTTGGTTTGATAAAGTTGTGAGATTTCTATTATTGTTCTATTCTTATTGATTCATATTTATTCTTTTGCGAATATTGTTGATTTCTTCTAGTCCGTGCAACTAGTTGAGATTATTGCTAGGATTTTGTAGATTCCTCGTAGCGAACCTTAATCCATAATAGCAATCATGCCTTTTTAGGACTCGTAGGACTAAACTGGTGTGTAGAGAATCAATTATATGTTAAATACTGACTCGTAGCTTGGTGTTGCATGTATCTTGATTAACCCTTAATCTTAATGTTATTGTTAGGTTAAATCTTGACCGTCTTAGGGTTATCTAATCAGTAAGGGTTACTAGGACTCATAGGACTAGTAATTTACACAAAATCGGGACAGGACCAATAATAGGATGAAAAGAGAACTTGAAGAAGAATCGAGGATCAGCTAGTCAAACTAAAGTGGATATTTGTAGATGAAACTAGTTCCTAAATTGTTATCTCCATTATTTTGTTTATAGTTTATTTTATTTTCTTTCTATTCTCATCGCACCAAACCCCCTTTTCTATTAATTGGTAAATAAACTTAACTTAGGAATAAGTTGATTCTTTGTGGGATCGACTCGTGCTTACCACACTACATTAGTTAGGTAGGTTCGGATGTATTTTGATACGGTTTAGACGACTAAAAACCATCCATCACATACAAACCAATCGTCGTGGTCTAAGACCAAATACATTAAGTGTGTTGCGGCAGAGCTGGGTCAAAATATAAATCTGAAATCCCAAAATATCAAGATTGATATGATGAAGTCAGAGTCTCAAAGCACTCTCTCAGACGCCATACAAAAAGTCTCGCGCCAACATAGAGTCATATCAGCACCATACACACATATCACATACCTAAAAACATTAGACAGACATAGGTTCAAATTGAGGCCCACGCTTGACTGCTCCCCACATATAAGCACACATATACTCTATTTCTAATATCATACTTCTAATGTAGGAGTAGTTTATACATACATAAATACATAAATACATACATACATACATACATACATACATACATACATACATACATACATACATACATACATACATACATACATACATACATACATACATACATACATACATACATACATACATACATACATACATACATACATACATACATACACACATACACACACACACGAAAAACAGTAAATTGGGAACACACACAGAATGCCAAGTAGCATGTCCCTCTCCTACAACCACCTCCCTTTCTGATAGGGTGGAGTTTGCCCAGCTCATGAATGCATTCCAATTATTTAAGCCTATTATGCGTTCACCATGTTAATAATCATCATCATAGTCATAATCATCATCATGCTCATATAAATGAATCAAGCCCGCTAGCTCAACTCGTATCACTATTCATCTTGGTGTTACTCATGACTCGACTTGACTCAGGATGAGACCCGATGGGGTTGGACCGCCCTATGACCCTAGCAAAGACTCTTGTGACTTCAAAGATAACGGTCGTTCTGTTTACAAATGCATACAGAATAGGGATGCTCATTCATTGGTGCAAGTCCTAGCCTGATACTACATGACATGCTCTTATGCTTATGTAACACCTTGTATATCATGCACATATAAGCAGGGAAGTAGTTCTGTTCAATCTGCTTAACCTCCAAGAGGAAACTTACCTGGCTAAGCAGAGCAACAAAATAGTAGACCCGGCACACAACAAGTCACAATCACAAGGTATCATCTAAATACATATCGAGGATATAATGAGTCTACTTATATGGCTACTCCAACACATATATCACAAACACATCCAACCAGGTAGATAAACAAGCTCGCATCATCAATACTTTCCATTCTATCATGATCATCCATCATCACAACATCATTTGCCAACTCATCATATTAGAACAACTTCCATAACATACTTAGCCAAATTCGCATGCTTATCAGATCATACTCATCTATAACATATCATCATCATGTATAACATTTCGCAAGATACTACTCATGCTATCACACATCATTATGATATCATGTTATTAGTCATACATATATGCTATTAGTCAAATATTCATAACATCATGCCGGTCAGTCACCGAATAAGTCAAATCCCCAAGTTAGTTCAAAACCGTTTCAAATCCCGAGTCAAATAGTTAGGATTTCCGACCTTTGAAAATGCTCGTTAAGTTTATTTTCCAAAACCCGAGTTTAAGTCATCAGGTCATTCATTTCAAATCCTCAAAACATTAAATCTGGTTTTCGAAATCGTTAGCCAAAATCCCCAAAACATCAAGTCAATCCCCCATCTAAGGGGTATTTTGCTGGGACAAAACATAGGTTCGTTGTGGCTAAACACACCCAATGAGCACCCCACGAGCTAGGGGTGTCACAGCCGCGAAATGGGGCTCGTGCCCGCGAAAAGGAAACTCGCATACGCAAAAAGGGCTCTCTGTGTGGTGAAGCAGGGGAGCCCCAATATCCACGTACCCTAAGCGCGCACAATCACCGCGGCAGCGAGGCTCACTCGGCGGGAAGAGTGGGAACTCCCCACGGCTAGTTCACACTCGCGGCGGCGAGTTCTTACTCGTCGCGGCGAGCCACGTTCTGGGCTCTGGTTTTTGAGCTCGTTAGGGTCGAGTTTGTTATTGTTAGCCTTCCTCACTCTCACTGAACCTTACCCTGACCTCAACCCACATGTTATCACAAACTTAACACAAAGAAATCAAAAGAAATGAGGATTTTCACCCAAGCTTCTTCTTCTTCTTCGGTTTGCTCATGGAGCTTCGTCCGGGATCCTATGTGGCTAGTTCTTGAACGAGGGTGCCTAGGATGAATGTGAGGATGTTAAAGTCTGACCTTCATATCAGTAGGAGGTGAAAGGAAGGGACAACGAGCTCTTACTACTCCTAAAACCCAAAATAGTGAGATGTGGTATTCAAGGGCTTCTCGGTGCTTCTCTGGCTCTTCTGGGCTGTTGCTGCTAGTTCAGGGATGTCGACGAGGTGGTGCTGATACTTCTGGACTCTGAGGAGGGAGGAGAAATGGTTGACTTGGCTTTTCTTGTGCACAAGAAGTGGAAATGGAGCTCGGAGCTCCTTTGTCTTGAAATGGAGGAGGGAGATGAAGGAGATGATGTTATAGGGATGTTGTGGTGGTGTTTATATGCTAGAAGGAGGAGTTTTGGCTACTGGAATCTCACAATGATGAAGGAGGAAAGGTGGAGGAAGAAGGAAGATGAAAGAGGGTTAGCTTGAAGATAAGGTTTTTTTGGGACTTTTGGATAAGGTTTTATGGAGAATGTTCTAGGGTTGTGTTCTATCTTTGAGGTGAGTTGTTTGGAGACAAGATCTTATTTTTAAAGAGCAAAATGAGAGTGTGGGAAGGGCTGAAATTGGATGTCACAAGGGAGATGGCATGGAGCTTGTCTCCCTTGGCCATTTTGGGTGTGATCAAAGATGAAAGAGGGAAAAACAAAGTGTGGGTGTCTCACTATTTGTGGCAATGAGTTTGTGGTTCCATTTGAATTCAAAAACACAAGGCTCCAAGTGTGGGGCTTGAATTTCGGTTGGATGGGTGATAGAGTAAGACAAGGATTGTGGTCTCGAAAGTGTTAGTTTGAAATCCCGACGTTAGTTCCCGATAGTTAGCTCTCTCCTCAAGGTTAGTTTTCCCAAATTCCGATCTCGGTCATATTAGTGTTTCAAATCCATGGGAATGTCATCGTCCAAGAATTATTTTAAAATCTCGGGGTGAAAAGACGGATTTGTCTTTTAAGAGTTCGAAATTTGACTGGAATCAGTTTTATGAGTTTCGAAGTCGATTTGTTAAGTTGAGGAAGAGTTTTCTCGAAATTCCTGAATTAAATCCATTTTTATTCCTTTATTCGGAAATTATTATTTGAAAAGCTGAGACCTTTACCAGTGAAGTCTGAGTAACTGCTAGCGCTGCAACATCTCTTAATTGTTCTAAGAAGGGGTGTTACACAATTGGGGCATGGAAATGTGTTCTCTTTTTTAAGTTTAGGACCTAAGTTTTCATTTGGGATATGGGTTATTCAAGACATATTTTTATGTTAAAGATATGGATATGTGTTTTCTTGTTCCAATCCCAAAAAAATGCATGATTGTTTGTATCCCAAGAAGAAATACATGATTGTTCCAATCCCAAAGGGAAAACATGCTTGTCATAAATGAATTTGTAAGATTCTCCTAACAAGCCAAGAAGTGAAATTTATGATTATTGAGAGTCTAAAAAGAAATATAACATCGATTCTTGAACAAATCATATGTTCGAGTCTTAAACGGAGAAGCATGAATATCCGAGTTCCAAATATAATGCATGATTGTTCCAAACATGAATGAAAATGCATGACTATTCCACTCTCGAGCATAAACATATATCCATGTTGTGACCAGGAAATGTTTGTTCATATCTTGAATGGAAACGTATGAATCCATATACAAATGTCATAGTCTTGACGGAAGCATGTAAAATCTCCATGCCCTTAAGGGAAACGAATGCATAGCATAGTAGTTCCGAATGATATTAAAAAAGGTCATAGTCTGATATATATAGACACATGTCCAAAATGTATGCCCTAGTCTTTATTTCGTAGTCCATAATGGTAAACATTTGTCTTGGCTCCGAACTAAATGTACGAATGTGCCCGAAAGAAAACTTATGAATGTCCTTGACATGAACAAAAACGTATATAATGTGTGTAGAGAATAAACATATGTTCTTATTTTGAATGGAAGCGTACGAATATCTTTGTCCCAGAAAAAAAACGTGTGAATGTCTTGGTTCAGAACAAATGCATGATTGTTCAAGCTATGAACTAAAGCATATGCTCGAGTGTTGAATGATTGCGTATGTCCGTGTTTCAAATGAAAACATATTTTTCCTCTCTTTATCCGTCTATCGATTCCTCATGAAGTAAAGAAGGGCCTTGTAGAGTCAAAGTGACTTGATCTAGGCAAATGAGGCAGGGCCGGTCCGTCCCACCCGTTCGCTATTGTGGAAGGGTATGAACATGGGGTGAAGCCCAGACAGGCTACTAAGCATGGCCTACACCCGTAGCGGGTTTGAGATTAGGAGCTCAGATGTACCCATTATGAGCTGCTAAACCCGTAACGAGTACCCGCGACTTTTTTTTAAAAAAAAAAAGAAATAATTACCTCGATCTTTAATCTCTCCATAAACAATAATATGATGATATTCATCATTTGAGACCGTAGAGTGAAGATTGAACATTGACCATTTAATACTATTTCATTCCAAAGGTGTCGTCATTTACATCTTTCTCAGAAGGATAATCTTGTTTATGGAAAAACATTGACCATTTAATACTCATAAACAAGCACGACATTAAACACATAGATTCCTAATTATAAGTAATATTATAATTTTGTCGCCGGATGTAAAAGCAAATATGGGCATTGACCAGACCACAAAAAAAAAATTGCTCACCTCTGGAATGAAATAATCGATGTCAAGCTTCCGGTGCTTTAATGGCTCACTCTGAAGAAGTGCCTTCATTGCATTTCGTGCAGCTCTAATTTCATAATACGATATCATCATAAAGTCTCTATGTTTACAGGTTGTATAGAGACCGAATATCTCCATATTGCTGCAAAGAAGCCTTAGACTTTTCCGCTGCTGGTTTAATAGCGGCAATGAGTCCATCTTCCCTGACTGTCAACGTCGCGGTGAGCCTGCGCTCGCAATACCGGATGGGCTTAGACAACACATCCAATCCGTAAAGCGGCCTTAGTCCGACCCGCACCCACATGCGACTCCGAAGTAATATCTTGAATCAATCCCGTCCCAAGCTTGACCCAGGTCTGCATGTCTAAATCAAACCTCCAACTAAACCCATTTGTGAGCCTGGTGAGATTTGCTCAAAATGATAGTGGATTCTCTCATCATTCTCGGAACAACAATAGAAGGTTTATATATACAACGACTTCTTGAGGAAGAGATAAGACTAGTGTGCTACAGATTGCTAAGGCAAACACGCGGTATTCCGCCTCTGTGGACGAACGAGCTATGTCATGCTGTTTCTTTAAAGCCCAAGATTTCAGATTTGATCCATGGAAGATGTAGTAACCACTTGTGGAGCGTCGGTCTTAAAGGTAGCTTGCCCAATCCGTATCGGAAAAGGAAGAAAGATCATGATTAAGTCGGGCTGAGATATGAAATTTGTAAAACCTGGTGTGATTAATGTAGCGAACAATGCGCTTTACAGCTTGCTAGTGTATCAACTTCGGATTATGCATGAATTGACTGACTCGGTTAACAGCAAACGCAATGTCCGGTCTGGTAAAGCCGAGGTATTGAAGACTTCCAACCATGATCTGATATAAACTCGGATCATCTAACAAAGGTGAGGATTCAATTGGATATAAACTGGTCGCCATAAGCGTCGACACTGGTTTGGAATTCCTCATTCCTGTCTTTTGCACAATCTTAGAGATGTGCTTAGATTGACACATGTCAAAACCTTTAGAAGTTCTTGTGATTTCAATGCCTAGGAAGAAAGATGCTGGACCGAGATCTTTCACCGAGAATTGCCTGGACAACGTTAACACAAACTTGGCAGCAAGAGAGGGACTTGAAGCAATCACCAAAAGGTCATCAACATATACCAAAATGAATGATGATATGCGCTCAATTTGCCATGTTTTATTCTTAGTTTTACTTCGATTTCTATCTATATTTTATACTTCTGTGTTAGAAAAGTATGAGATTTGTGTAGTTTATAGTAATTTGGAATATATGGAGATCTACACAAGTTTCTGTTTAATTTCGCAGAAATTGGAAGCATTTTGGATCAATTCGGAGAAGGAGGAATGAAGTTGGACTTTCACTCGATGTCCATTGATCCACTCGACATATACTGGAATGAAGTCGGAATTTGGCCAAGTGTTGGAGCAAAGCATGTCTACCAAAGGTTCACTCAACGTCTGCTGAAGTTACTCAATGTCTTGTGAAGTTATGCAACACTCGAAGCCAGAAGGAAGAAAGAGTCACTCGATATCTACCAAGACCACTCCATATCTACTTGTTCACTCGATATCGATTGGAGCACCACTCGACACACATCACTGAAGACTCGATATCTGGTGTCACATGACTCGAATTCTAGGCCGTGACTCGATATCTAGTGAGGCAGCACACTCGAGATGAACAACATGACTCGATATCGAGTCTATCACTTGGTATCGAGCAAAGATGCAGAGCACTGGTGGCACGGTTTGATGATCCGGCTCCGAAGAGAGATTGCTTAAGGGCTAAGTTGAAGATCTTTTATCTCCTTAGAACACATTTATCCTCTTTGGTTAAACTCTATTTTACCTAGGAGATTTTTATTTGTTTTATTTATTTAATTTAGAAAAGTTTTATCTTTAGGATTTAGATAGATATTTGCTCTCCTTGAGTAATAAGGATTGATCCCTATAAACAAAGGTCTAGATGCTGGTTTTCCATTCATTCAAGCCAAGTTGTATTCGGGCACAAATAGTTAGAAGGAAGAGAGGAGAGAGGTGAGAGAGAGAAAGAGGAGGAAGGAGAAGAATGGTTGTAAGTTCTAGTTTTAGTTTAATGATAAAGTTATTTTTTTATTATGTCTTGTTTTAATTTCCTTCTTCTAGGTTTGGGGTGATCCCAACATAGATATATGTGTTTGATTTATGAATTTATGAATTTGTATGTCTTTATCATCTTCTATCCTATGTGCATAATTCACCTACAAGAGTAGTAGGTGATCCTTATTTGTGATATTGAAGCGAAACTGGTCTTATTATGAATTTGGATTAATTATGAAAAAAGAATAGTAACACTTAGTGTTTATGCGAAAGCCTCTATATTCCTATTTGTTAATAACGAAAGTTATTTGATATAAAGCATGCATCTTTATGTGATTTATAATCTACACATATGTTTATTGTTGTACTGATCCCTAGCCTTGAAAGTTTGCACCTTTATTTTATTCATTTTTATTATATTTCATTATTTACATTCTGCGCAGGAAAACCATTCGACATCGACCCCTATGTTCTTTGTCGACAGCCATCTTTTCCCGCTATTCCCGAACCCCGAAACCAACTAAACCTAGAACCGCTGACTTCTCTCCTGAGGACGAACCTGACTCTGCTATCATATAGTGGGGTCTTGACTACAAATTTATTTGGTCGAGAAACCCTCTCGTCAAATTCGTGTCGTTTCCGAGGAGATATCAATCGCGCCTAGCTTAGTTGTGTTTAAGGTTTAGGATAGCCCATCCCTTTTTCTTACTATCACATACCCTACCACCACCCATCTCACCGGTACCAACTAGGTGCCAAGATTTTGCTACTAGTTCGTGCATTATTGATTTTGTTTTGAAAGTTTAGGTACAAGGATGTAAGGAACATTTGAAGAGGATCTCGAATGGGAAGGATGGCTCCAAGAATTGAGACAGGGAAATAGGATCGCAAGGGAGGAGGCACGATTAAGGGAAATAGCTCGGCTCGAAGATCTAATCCAAAGGCTTGAGGCTATTAATCATTCTCCCCCTATGAGCCAATTGCACTCCGAGAATCGACAATGACAAATTAGTTAGACAACGGCACCTTCTATGAGCCAGCCAACGTCGACTACCTGGACCCAACATGTACACATTTTGGAGGAACTGATCCAAAAATACCAGTCGATATCGAGTGCATATCAGTCGATATTGGCTTTACCATAGAAACCAAAGTATGTCCTCCCATGGCCTCGTTTACATCTTTACTATCTCTATCTTTGATGAACCAGTTAAAGGATCCCTAGAAGAGCTCCACAAGTGGTTACTGCTAAGGCAAGCCGCCTCTGTGGACGAACTCGCTATGGCATGTTGTTTCTTTAAAGCCCAAGAAATCAGATTTGATCCATGGAAGATGCAGTAACCACTTGTGGAGCGTCGGTGTTAACGGTCGCTTGCCCAATCCGCATCAGAAAAGGAAGAAAGATCATTATTAGGTCGGGCTGAGATATGAAATTTGTAAAACCTGGTGTGATTAATGTAGCGAACAATGCGCTTTACAGCTTGCCAGTGTATCAACTTCGAATTATGCATGAATTGACTGACTAGGTTAACAACAAACGCAATGTCCGGTCTGGTAAAGCCGAGGTATTGGAGACTTCCAACCGTGATCCGATATAAACTCGGATCATCCAACAAAGGTGAGGATTCATTTGGATATAAACTGGTCGCCATAGGCGTCGACACTGGTTTGGGATTCCTCATTCCTGTCTTTTGCACAATCTTAGAGATGTGCTTAGATTGACATAGGTCAAAACCTTTTGGAAGTTCTTGTGATTTCAATGCCGAGGAAGAAGGATGCTGGACCGAGATCTTTCACCAGGAATTGCCTGGACAACGTTGACAATAACTTGGCAGCAAGAAAGGGACTAGACGCAATCACCAAAAGGTCATCAACATATACCAAAATGAATGATGATCTGCGCTGAATTTGCCATGTTTTATGCTTACTTTTACTTTGATTTCTATCTATATTTTATACTTCTGGGTTAGAAAAGTATAGGATTTGTGTAGTTTATAGTTATTTGCAATATACGAAGATCTACACAAGTTTCTGTTTAATTTCGCAGAAATTGGAACCATTTTGGATCAATTCGGAGAAGGAAGAATGAAGGTGGACTTTCACTCGATGTCTATTGATCCACTCGAAATATACTGGAGTGAAGTCGGAATTTGGCTAAGTGTTGGAGCAAAGCATGTCTACTAAAGGTTCACTCAACGTCTCCTGAAGTGACTCGATATCTTGTGAAGTTATGCAACACTCAAAGCCAGAAGGAAGAAAGAGTCACTCGATATCTACCAAGACCACTTGATATCTAGTTGTTCACTCGATATCGATTGGAGCACCACCCGACACACATCACTGAAGACTCGATATCTAGTGTCACATGACTCGAATTCTAGTCCATGACTCGATATCTAGTAAGGCAGCACACTCGAGATGAACAACATGACTCGATATCGAGTCTATCGCTTGATATCGAGCAAAGATGCAGAGCACTGGTGACACGTTTTGATGATCCGGATCCGAAGAGAGATTGCTTAACGGCTAAGTTGAAGATCTTTCATCTCCTTGGAACACATTTATCCTCTTTGGTTAAACTCTATTTTACCTAGGAGATTTTTATTTGTTTTATTTATTTATTTTAGGGAAGTTATATCTTTAGGATTTAGATAGTTATTTGCTCTCCTTGGGTAGTAAGGATTGAACCCTATAAATAAAGGCCTAGGGGCTCGTTTTTCATTCATTCAAGTCAAATTGTCTTCGGGCACAAATAGTTAGAAGGAAGAGAGGAGAGAGGCGAGGGAGAGAGAAAGAGGAGGAAGGAGACGAATGGTTGTAAGTTCTAGTTTTAATTTAATGATAAAGTTATTTTTTTATTGTCTTGTTTTAATTTACTTCTTCTAGGTTTGGGGTGATCCCAACATAGATATATGTGTTTGATTCATGAATTTATGAATTTGTATGTCTTTGTCATCTTCTATCCTATGTGCATAATTCATCTACAAGAGTAGTAGGTGATCCTTATTTGTGATATTGAAGCAAAACTGATTTTATTATGAATTTGGATTAATTATGAAAAAAAAAAGATAGTAAGATTTACTGTTTATGCGAAAGCCTCTATATTCCTATTTGTTAATAACGAAAGTTATTTGATATAAAACATGCATCTTTATGTTATTTATAATCTACACATGTTTATTGTTGTACTGATCCCTAACCTTGAAAGTGTGCACCTTTATTTTATTCAATTTTATTATATTTCATTATTTACATTCTGCGCAGGAAAACCATTCGACATCGACCCCTCTGTTCTTTGTCAACAGCCACCTTTTCCCGCTCTTCCCGAACCCCGAAACCAACTAAACCTAGAACCGCTGACTTCTCTCCTGAGGACGAACCTGACTCCGCTATCATATAGTGGGGTCTTGACTACAAAGTTATTTGGTCGAGAAACCCTCTCGACAAATTCGTGTCGTTTCCGAGGAGATATCAATCGCGCCTAGCTTAGTTGTGTTTAAGGTTTAGGATAGCCCATCCCTTTTTCTTACTATCACATACCCTACCACCACACATCTCACCGGTACCAACTAGGTGCCAAGATTTTGCTACTAGTTCACGCATTATTGATTTTGTTTTGAAAGCTTAGGTACAGAGATGTAAGGAACCTATGAAGAGGATCTCGAATGGGAAGGATGGCTCCAGGAATTGAGACAGGGAAATAGGACCGCACAGGAGGAGGAACGATTAAGGGAAATAGCTCGGCTCGAAGATTTAATCCAAAGGCTTGAGACTTCAAATCATTCTCCCCCCCCCCCCCCTGTAACGGCCCAGAATTATGATTTCCGGGTTACGTTTCAAGGGATAAAACCCCTTGTTCGGATCTTGCAATCCAGGTACGGGTCGAGCTTTCAAACTCATTTTTATGGTCAGTAATAAAGAGGGATTTCGAACCCTGAAAATATCGTAGGGCCGTTGGGTACCCTTAACCTGTCCTAGGGACTAACTCGCGAAATTCATTTCAAACGGAAGCAGGACGGAAGCAAAATTAAGATACAAAGCGCCACGGCAGAGCCGGGTCAAAACCAAAACATAAGTGGATGATTATCATTTATAATGAGTTAGAGATTTAGCCAGGTTCTTCGATTCGCAAAAAGGGAACCCCGTCATATAGACATCGAGCAATCAAAATCTGCAGAGATACCTTAAAAAAAAGAACGGGGAAATGAGTCAGATCGAGCCACTCATGCGGGACCGGCAGTCCTCGCTGAGGCCACATAGTTTGTGCTATACCTAATAAAGATGCTCTAATGCAGTACGAAAGTCAAACACACTAGCATGCTCCTAGTTATAATAATGTGTAAAAATACTGTAAAGGGCCCAAGACAATGCCAAGTGGCATATCCCTCTCCTACCTCCACCCCCTTCCGATAGGGCGGAGACTGGCCAGCTCGTGAATGCATTCCATCATAATCGGGCGGCACGCATGCCTAACCCGCTCCACAATAAAGCCCGCAGGCATCTCATAATATAAGGAAGTTCATGACTCGATTGACTTAGGGTACCCGATGAGGCTGGGCTACCCTATGACCCTAGCAAATACTCTAGGACTATCACAGATAACGGCCGTTCTGTTTCAAACGTATAAAGTAAGCAGATGCTCATTCAATTAGTGCAACCTAAACAGGATACTACATGGCATGCTTTTATGCATATGCAACACCTAACATAAAATGCAACAACAGACATGAATGTCCAACCTGAGTAAGCCCCTAGGAAACTTACCTGAAGATGCAGAGCAGCAGGATAATACAAGCAAGGGCCCAAATGCAAGTCCAAAGCAATCCAAAAGCAATACACACCTATCATCAAGCCATTTCCATAAGCCACCGGACCAACATTCATACGCACGAAATCCAAGTTCTCAACATACTCAAAACCAGCCGATAGTGAAACCGTTTTCCAAAACCTTAAATATCAAGTTAAGTCAACTCATATTCAAAATATTTTCTCAAATGATACTTGGCCAAATCCTGACATTAAACACTTAAACCTTAAAACCAATCTCTCAAAATCATATTATAGGAATAATTCCGGCATTTTATTTCAAAAGCTTTTTAAAGTAAATAATCAATCAATGTTTAATTAAAATAAACACCAACAAATCAATCCATTTTATAAATCCTCATTTATAACTCAATAAATAGTTTATTTGATAAATCATCCTCAATAGATCACTTACCCTTTCTAAAATCTCATATTAAAACACCACAAAATACATATTCCAATTAATACTATTATTTTCTTTTAAAAACCATTTATAATATATAATAATTTCAGAAATTTAGAAAATTACTTTCATAAGTCTGAAATAATATATCTACAATAATAACATACCTAACATTAATCTAATATAAAGTCATAACATACCATAAAACAACTTAAATCAATCAACTTAACAAAACCCCTAGCCCGGCCCAAATAAGGAAAACAGGCCCCAGTCCGGATCCAAAGAAAGGAAAAGAAGGCCTAGCCCGAAGGAGACTTTAGTGAACCGGAAAAATAGGCCTGAACCGGACGGCCCACATAAAAGAAAAAGGGGAACCCGGTTCTTCTGAACCCTTCTTCCCCAACAGAAGGAACAGCGTACGACGGGGGGGGGGGGAATAGACGGGAGGAGGAGGAGAGAATCTCAGGCTATGGGGTTCCGTTCGGCTCCAAACTTCACCCACTGGATCGACTAGAAATTCCAACTAATACCCACCCTAATTCGAAGAAACGACGCAAGGAAAAAGAGGGAAAAAGAAGGACTTACAGCGGGCGTCTCCGAGGGTCCTCCGGCTTCAACGGCTGCGCTCCGGCGGCCAGGACTCGAGGAAACGCGACTCGAGGGCCTAGGAAGGAGCAAAGGTGAGTGAGGGACAGTTTGGAGAGAGTTAGAGTCGGAATCGAGGGGAAGAACTCACCAAGGCAAATCGGAAGAAAACGCAGAGGAAGGGGCTCTCGGCGGCGCTGGCGCTCGGGCTGCGCTCAGGGAGATGCTCAGCTGGGCTCGGCTCCTTGGCGTCGGAACAGGGGTGAGGAGAGACCTTACTGCTCAGCATTTGAAAACAGAGGAGGGAGGGGTTGCGATTTCCCAGCCTGGGCTCGGCCTTGCTCTCAGGTGAAAACCGGGGGCTGTGGTGGTGTCGTTGGCGGCCAGAAATCCGGGCAGAGCTGCTAGGCATGGGGGTGGCTCGTCAAGGACTGCTCGGAGGTGGAATGGAGTTCAAGAGGAGAGGTTATGGAGCCTGATTCGGACCCGAATAGGGTTGCTCGGACGGGAATCACAAGGTTAAAGGGCTGAATTTTTAATTACAAAATAAGGGGGATTGGGTTTGTTCGGATTCAATTTAAAAGGGGTACTGATTCTGAATTCAACAGGGAGAGGTGGTGTTTTGGCGTGGGGCTTGTGGGTTCTTGCAGACAAAAGCAATGAGGAGGGGGAGCTACTGCTATGGAAATCCGAGGGGTAAGGGAGTAAGCTGTGTCAATTGTGGAGGGAGGTGTGGGTTCTGCAGAGCAGAGGTAACGACAAGGAGGGCAGGAAGAGAGGAAAGAGAGTAAAGAGAAAAGGAAAAGAACACAAATTTTGAGAATAGTCTCCAACAAGATATTTTGAATACGGAACAAAATATCTAAAAACCCGCTCTCTCGATCTTAGCTCGAGGACGGAATTTTCAGACCTTTCGAATTTTAGAAGTCGAAATGATTATAAATCACTATTTTAATAATTTTAATAATACAAAATTTCCCGGTCTTTACACCCCCCCCCCCATGAGCCAATTGCACTCCGAGAATCAACAATGACAAATTAGTTAGACAACGACACCTTCTATGAGCCAGTCAACGTCGACTACCTGAACTCAACATGTACACATTTTGGAGGAACTGATCCAAAAATACCAGTCGATATCGAGTGCATATCAGTCGATATTGACTTTACCATAGAAACCCAATTATCTCCTCCCATGGCCTCGTTTACATCTTTACTATCTCTATCTTTGATGAACCAGTTAAAGGATCCCTAGAAGAGCTCCACAAGTGGTTACAGCTAAGGCAAGCCGCCTCTGTGGACGAACTCGCTATGGCATGTTGTTTGTTTAAAGCCCAAGAAATCAGATTTGATCCATGGAAGATGCAGTAACCACTTGTGGAGCGTCGGTCTTAACGGTCGCTTGCCCAATCCGCATCAGAAAAGGAAGAAAGATCATGATTAGGTCGGGCTGAGATATGAAATTTGTAAAACCTGGTGTGATTAATGTAGCAAATAATGCGCTTTACAGCTAGCCAGTGTATCAACTTCCGATTATGCATGAATTGACTGACTCGGTTAACAGGAAACGCAATGTCCGTTCTGGTAAAGCCGAGGTATTGGAGACTTCCAACCGTGATCCGATATAAACTCGGATCATCCAACAAAGGTGAGGATTCAGTTGGATATAAACTGGTCGCCATAGGCGTCGACACTGGTTTGGGATTCCTCATTCCTGTCTATTGCAGATCCTTAGATATGTGCTTAGATTGACACAGGTCAAAACCTTTTGAAGTTCTTGTGATTTCAATGCCGAGGAAGAAGGATGCTGGACCGAGATCTTTCACCGGGAATTGCCTAGACAACGTTGACAAAAACTTGGCAGCAAGAGAGGGACTAGACGCAATCACCAAAAGGTCATCAACATATACCAAAATGGATGATGATCTGCGCTCAATTTGCCATGTTTTATGTTTACTTTTACTTTGATTTCTATCTATATTTTATACTTCTGGGTTAGAAAAGTATGGGATTTGTGTAGTTTATAGTTATTTGCAATATACGAAGATCTACATAAGTTTCTGTTTAATTTCGTAGAAATTGGAGCCATTTTGGATCAATTCGTAGAAGGAAGAATGAAGGTGGACTTTCACTCGATGTCTATTGATCCACTCGAAATATGCTGGAGTGAAGTCGGAATTTGGCTAAGTGTTGGAGCAAAGCATGTCTACTAAAGGTTCAGTCAACATCTACTGAAGTGACTCGATGTCTTGTGCAGTTATGCAACACTCAAAGCCAGAAGGAAGAAAGAGTCACTCGATATCTACCAAGAGCACTCGATATCTAGTTGTTCACTCGATATCGATTGGAGCACCACTCGACACACATCACTGAAGACTCGATATCTAGTGTCACATGACTCGAATTCTAGTCCATGGCTCGATATCTAGTGAGGCAGCACACTCATGATGAACAACATGACTCGATATCGAGTCTATCACTTGATATCGAGCAAAGATACAGAGCACTGGTGACACGTTTTGATGATCCAGATCCGAAGAGAGATTGCTTAAGGGCTAAGTTGAAGATCTTTCATCTCCTTGGAACACATTTATCCTCTTTGGTTAAACTCTATTTTTCCTAGGAGATTTTTATTTTTTTTATTTATTTATTTTAGGGAAGTTTTATCTTTAGGATTTAGATAGATATTTGCTCTCCTTGGGTAGTAAGGATTGAACCTTATAAATAAAGGCCTAGGGGCTCGTTTTTCATTCATTCAAGTCAAATTGTCTTCGGGCACAAATAGTTAGAAGGAAGAGAGGAGAGAGGCGAGAGAGAGAGAAAGAGGAGGAAGGAGACGAATGGTTGTAAGTTCTAATTTTAATTTAATGATAAAGTTATTTTTTTTATTGTCTTGTTTTAATTTACATCTTCTAGGTTTGGGGTGATCCCAACATAGATATATGCGTTTGATTAATGAATTTATGAATTTTTATGTCTTTATCATCTTCTATCCTATGTGCATAATTCATCTACAAGAGTAGTAGGTGATCCTTATTTGTGATATTGAAGCGAAACTGATCTTATTATGAATTTGGATTAATTATGAAAAAAAGGATAGTAACATTTAGTGTTTATGCGAAAGCCTCTATATTCCTATTTGTTAATAACGAAAGTTATTTGATATAAAATATGCATCTTTATGTTATTTATAATCTACACATATGTTTATTATTGTACTGATCCCTAACCGTGAAAGTTTGCACCTTTATTTTATTCAATTTTATTATATTTCATTATTTACATTCTGCGCAGGAAAACCATTAGACATCGACCCCTCTGTTCTTTGTCAACAGCCACCTTTTCTCGCTCTTCCCGAACCCCGAAACCAACAAAACCTAGAGCCGCTGACTTCTCTCTTGAGGATGAACCTGACTCCCCTATCATATAGTGGGGACTTGACTACAATGTTATTTGGTCGAGAAACCCTCTCGTCAAATTCGTGTCGTTTCCGAGGAGATATCAATCGCGCCTAGCTTAGTTGTGTTTAAGGTTTAGGATAGCCCATCCTTTTTCTTACTATCACATACCCTACCACCACCCATCTCACCGGTACAAACTAGGTGCCAAGATTTTGCTACTAGTTCGTGCATTATTGATTTTGTTTTGAAAGCTTAGGTACAAAGATATAAGGAACATATGAAGAGGATCTCGAATGGGAAGGATGGCTCCAAGAATTGAGACAGGGAAATAGGATCGCAAAGGAGGAGACACGATTAAGGGAAATAGCTCGCCTCGAAGATCTAATCCAAAGGCTTGAGGCTTCTAATCATTCTCCCCCCTATGAGCCAATTGCACTCCGAGAATCAACAATGACAAATTAGTTAGACAACGGCACCTTCCATGAGCTAGTCAACGTCGACTACCTAGACTCAACATGTACACATTTTGGAGGAACTGATCCAAGAATACGAGTCGATATCGAGTGCATATCAGTCGATATTGACTTTACCATAGAAACCCAAGTATGTCCTCCCATGGCCTCGTTTACATCTTTACTATCTCTATCTTTGATGAACCAGTTAAAGGATCCCTAGAAGAGCTCCACAAGTGGTTACTGCTAAGGCAAGCCGCCTCTGTGCACGAACTCGCTATGGCATGTTGTTTTTTTAAAGCCCAAGAAATCAGATTTGATCCATGGAAGATGCAGTAACCACTTGCGGAGCGTCGGGCTTAACGGTCGCTTGCCCAATCCGCATCAGAAAAGGAAGAAAGATCATGATTAGGTCGGGCTGAGATATGAAATTTGTAAAACCTGGTGTGATTAATGTAGCAAACAATGCACTTTACAGCTTGCCAGTGTATCAACTTCGGATTATGAATGAATTGACTGACTCGGTTAATAGCAAACGCAATGTCCGGTCAGGTAAAGCCGAGGTATTGGAGACTTCCAACCATGATCCGATATAAACTCGGATCATCCAACAAAGGTGAGGATTCGGTTGGATATAAATTGGTCGCCATAGGTGTCGACACTGGTTTAGAATTCCTCATTCCTGTCTTTTGAACAATCTTAGAGATGTGCTTAGATTGACATAGGTCAAAACCTTTTGAAGTTCTTGTGATTTCAATGCTGAGGAAGAAGGATGTTGGACCGAGATCTTTCACCGGGAATTGCCTAGACAGCGTTGACAAAAACTTGGCAGCAAGAGAGGGACTAGACGCAATCACCAAAAGGTCATCAACATATACCAAAATGAATGATGATCTGCGCTCAATTTGCCATGTTTTATACTTACTTTTACTTCGATTTCTATCTATATTTTATACTTCTTTGTTAGAAAAGTATGGGATTTGTGTAGTTTATAGTTATTTGCAATATACGAAGATCTACACAAGTTTCTGTTTAATTTCGCAGAAATTGGAACCATTTTGGATCAATTCGGAGAAGGAAGAATGAAGTTTGACTTTCACTCGATGTCTATTGATCCACTCGAAATATACTGGAGTGAAGTCGGAATTTGGCTAAGTGTTGGAGCAAAGCATGTCTACTAAAGGTTCACTCAACGTCTACTGAAGTGACTTGATGTCTTGTGAAGTTATGCAACACTCAAAGCCAGAAGAAAGAAAGAGTCACTCGATATCTACCAAGACCACTCGATATCTAGTTGTTCACTCGATATCGATTGGAGCACCACTCGACACACATCACTGAAGACTCGATATCTAGTGTCACATTACTTGAATTCTAGTCCATGACTCGATATCTAGTGAGGCAGCACACTCGAGATGAACAACATGACTCGATATCGAGTCTATCACTTGATATCGAGCAAAGATGCATAGCACTGGCGACATGTTTTGATGATCCGGATCCGAAGAGAGATTGCTTAAGGGCTAAGTTGAAGATCTTTCATCTCTTTGGAACACATTTATCCTCTTTGGTTAAACTCTATTTTACCTAGGAGATTTTTATTTGTTTTATTTATTTATTTTAGGGAAGTTTTATCTTTAGGATTTAGATAGATATTTGCTCTCCTTGGGTAGTAAGGATTGAACCCTATAAATAAAGGTCTAGAGGCTCGTTTTTCATTCATTCAAGTCAAATTGTCTTCGGGCACAAATAGTTAGAAGGAAGAGAGGAGAGAGGCGAGAAAGAGAGAGAGAGAGAAAAAAGAGGAGGAAGGAGACGAATGGTTGTAAGTTCTATTTTTAATTTAATGATAAAGTTATTTTTTTTATTGTCTTGTTTTAATTTACTTCTTCTGGGTTTGAGGTGATCCCAACATAGATATATGTGTTTGATTTATGAATTTATGAATTTGTATGTCTTTATCATCTTCTATCCTACGTGCATCATCTACAAGAGTAGTAGGTGATCCTTATTTGTGATATTGAAGCGAAACTGATCTTATTATGAATTTGGATTAATTATGAAAAAAGGATAGTAACAATTAGTGTTTATGCGAAAGCCTCTATATTCCTATTTGTTAATAACGAAAGTTATTTGATATAAAGCATGCATCTTTATGTGATTTATAATCTACACATATGTTTATTGTTGTATTGATCCCTAACCTTGAAAGTTTGCACCTTTATTTTATTCATTTTTATTATATTTCATTATTTACATTCTGCGCAGGAAAACCATTCGACGTCGACCCCTTTGTTCTTTGTCGACAGCCACCTTTTCCCGCTATTCCCGAACCCCGAAACCAACTAAACCTAAAACCGCTGACTTCTCTCCTGATGACAAACCTGACTCAGCTATCATATAGTGGGGTCTTGACTACAAATTTATTTGGTCGAGAAACCCTCTCGTCAAATTCGTGTCGTTTCCGAGGAGATATCAATCGCGCCTAGCTTAGTTGTGTTTAAGGTTTAGGGTAGCCCATCCCTTTTTCATACTATCACATACCCTACCACCACCCATCTCACCGGTACCAACTAGGTGCCAAGATTTTGCTACTAGTTCGTGCCTTATTGATTTTGTTTTGAAACCTTAGGTACAAAGATGTAAGGAACATATGAAGAGGATCTCGAATGGGAAGGATGGCTCCAAGAATTGAGACAAGGAAATAGGATCGCACAGGAGGAGGCACGATTAAGGGAAATAGCTCGCCTCGAAGATCTAATCCAAAGGCTTGAGGCTTCTAATCATTCTCCCCCATATGAGCCAATTGCACTCCGAGAATCAACAATGCCAAATTAGTTAGACAACGTCACCTTCTATGAGCCAGTCAACGTCGACTACCTGGACTCAACATGTACACATTTTGGAGGAAGTGATCCAAAAATACCAGACGATATCGAGTGCATATCAATCGATATTGACTTTACCATAGAAACCCAAGTATGTCCTCCCATGGCCTCGTTTACATCTTTACTATCTCTATCTTTGATGAACCAGTTAAAGGATCCCTAGAAGAGCTCCACAAGTGGTTACTGCTAAGGCAAGCCTCCTCTGTGGACGAACTCGCTAGGGCATGTTGTTTCTTTAAAGCCCAAGAAATCAGATTTGATCCATGGAAGATGCAGTAACCACTTGTAGAGCGTCGGTCTTAACGGTCGCTTGCCCAATCCGCATCAGAAAAGGAAGAAAGATCATGATTAGGTCGGGCTGAGATATGAAATTTGTAAAACCTGGTGTGATTAATGTAGCAAACAATGCGCTTTACAGCTTGCCAGTGTATCAACTTCGGATTATGCATGAATTGACTGACTCGGTTAACAGCAAACGCAATGTCTGGTCTAGTAAAGCCGAGGTATTGGAGACTTCCAACCATGATCTGATATAAACTCGGATCATCCAACAAAGGTGTGGATTCAGTTGGATATAAACTGGTCTCCATATGCGTCGACACTGGTTTGGAATTCCTCATTCCTGTCTTTTGAACAATCTTAGAGATGTCCTTAGATTGACACAGGTCAAAACCTTTTGAAGTTCTTGTGATTTCAATGCCAAGGAAGAAGGATGTTGGACCGAGATCTTTCACCGGGAATTGCCTAGACAGTGTTGACAAAAACTTGGCAGCAAGAGAGGGACTAGACGCAATCACCAAAAGGTCATCAACATATACCAAAATGAATGATGATCGGCGCTCAATTTGCCATGTTTTATGCTTACTTTTATTTCGATTTCTATCTATATTTTATACTTCTGGGTTAGAAAAGTATGGGATTTGTGTAGTTTATAGTTATTTGCAATATACGAAGATCTACACAAGTTTCTGTTTAATTTCGCAGAAATTGGAACCATTTTGGATCAATTCGGAGAAGGAGGAATGAAGTTGGACTTTCACTCGATGTCTATTGATCCACTCGAAATATACTGGAGTGAAGTCATAATTTGGCTAAGTGTTGGGGCAAAGCATGTCTACTGAGGCTTCTAATAATTCTTTCCCCTATGAGCCAATTGCACTCCGAGAATCAACAATGACAAGTTGGTTCGACAACGGCACCTTCTATGACCCAGTCAACGTCGACTACCTGGACTCGACATGTACACATTTTGGAGGAACTGATCAAAAAATACCAGTCGATATCGAGTGCATATCAAGCGATATCGACTGTACCATAGAAACCAGGTATGCCCTCCCATGGCCTCATTTACATCTTTACTATCTCTATCTTTGATGAACCAGTTAAAGGATCCCTAGAAGAGCTGCCAAGGAAAAAGCCGGATGTCGTTTCCCATGGTGCTTCAAGGTCGCTTTTACCCTACAAGGTGAAGGTCATCCCCGACGATTTGGAGAAACCAATGTCCGTGTTCAAGTATGGGGTTCTCGCGAAGTGGCACAAAGCTCCGCAAGATGAGGTGGAAGTCTCTCTTCCAACTCCACCGCTCTACTATGATGGAGACGCACAACCAAATTAACATATGAAGCGAATTGTTGTCAAATAACTTGTTTACAGCTTCTTTTATTTTATTTTATTTTTTATTTTTATTTTTTTTTTACAGTGGGCAAAAAGTAGGATGTACTACCGACATCCTTGATCATCTAACATGATGATGTTCTGGAACTCACAACAAGAACACAAAATAAAATTACAGCTCAACTGAGATTTTGCAAGAAAGTCAGCTGCACAATTCGCCTCTCTATAGCAATGCTGGAATGTGATGGTCTCGAAATCTTGAACTATTTTCACCACCTCCCATGGTATATTTTTCCCTTGATTAATTGCATTGATAACAATCAAGCAATCACTCTCAACAATGACTTTCCGTATTCCAAGTTTCGTTGCCACTCTTATACCTGCATATACTGTAAGAGCTTCTGCTAGAATGACAGAACTCATCCTAACATTACATTTATGTATCCGAATAACTTGACCATAATTATTCCTCAGAATGCACCCAATTTGAAGTTGCAAACCAATTTTGACCGAAGCATCTACATTAATTTTAACGACATTAATTGGTGGCCGATTCCAAATCATTTTATCGGGAGGCCTAATACGTTTGGGTAATTTGGTTTTCACCTGTTCCTTACTCCATCAAGAAATCTTATCAATAGTTTGAATTAAAACATTGCTAATACTCTTATCAGAACCATTACAAAAAATAATTCTATTCCGCAGCTCCCAAATAGAATGCCATAAATGGCACAGATCTGTAACATCTATATTAAGAGCCCTAGTATTTAGAATATTTTCTGAGACATCCCTTGTTAAATTTGGTATAGTAAAACATTTTTCCAATTTAACACCCAAATTTTGAATAAGGGATCTGGTAACTTGACAATTAAACAATAAATGATTTGTATCTTCTATATCAGAATTACAAAGAGAACATGTACTTGGTACTCTATTTATATATCTATTTAGACGAACAGTAGTAGATAAGATATCTAAAACAATTTTCCAAATGAAATTTTTTATACTCGGAGCAATATTAAGTTTCCAAATCCAGACTGCTGAGATTTTTTTTATATTCCTTGTATTAAAGAGAGAAGATGTGGATTTAACAGAAAAGTTCCCACTATTACTATAAATCCAAATTAACTTGTCAGGAATATCAGTTACTGGAATATGGATATTAGTAATCATATGAACAATATGAGAGGGAAAAATATTGTTTAATTTTTCAATATCCCAAGAATTCAAATTTGTAAATAAATCACACACCTTTAAATTAGGGTCACAATCATTCCTAAAGCTCTCTAGGTATTGTGAATTTACCCAAATGTCAGACCATACATTGATAGTTTTCCCATTACCAACTAGCCATAGCAATCCTTTGGAAAAAAGATCTCTGATATTCAGAAGCCTACCAAATTGCCATGAAGTTTTGAATCTTCCCCTTTCCATTAATGATTCTTTCGAGAGATATTTATCCGTGATCATCTTTGACCAAATATTATCAGGATTTGCCATAATTCTCCAAAGTAACTTCATTTGCATACCAATATTAATATCCTCGGCTGTTTTAAAGCCTAATCCCCCATCTTTCTTAGGAGTACAAAGATGTTCCCAGCTGATTAAAGGATGATAATTATCATATTGAATTTTGTTCCAAAGGAAATTTTTGTTTAACTGATCAATTTTTTGAAGAATTCCTTTTGGAAGAAGAAATGATTGCATTAGATAATTTGTTTTAGAATTTAGGTTTGCCTGAATAAGAACCAACCTACCAGCCTGAGAGAGAGTATTGGATTTCCACTTTGACATCTGTTTTTTAAGGCTTATGATCGCCTCATCAAACAAGATATTACAAACTCTACCAATAATAAGTGATATACCAAGGTATTTTTCCATTGTTTTAGTAACTGAAATATTTAACTGTTGAGCAAGAGATTGTGCTTTACTGAAAGGAATATTTTTAGAAACTTGTAACGAACTTTTATTGTAATTTATAGATAGCCCATACATATTGAAAAAAATACTCAAGAGATTTTTAATCGTATGAAGACTTAACTCATCAGCACGTTCAAAAATGAGCGTATCATCTGCAAAGGATAGGAATGGAATAGGAGCACTGTTGTTTGTAAGTTTGATTCCAACCAAAGGGTCACATTCCAATGATTCTTGTTGCAACATTCTTCCTAATAGCTCCATAACCAATACAGAAATATATGGTCGAATTCCCCTAGAAGTTTGGAATGTACGGCCAAGCAAGTTATTAACTAAGACTGAGAAACTCGTTTTAGTCAGACAGGTCATAACCGAATTAATCGATTTAGAGTCAAAACCAAATTTGTTTAGTATAATGCGTATAAAATTCCAACTAATTAGTTTTTTTTATTATACACAACTCACAAAACACACTTTTCTACTAATTAGTAAATATATTCTATTTAGGAATATTTGATTCTATGTGATATTGATCTTTTACTTGCTTAATGTAATAGTTTGTAGGTTTGATTTTTAATTTTGATAAGAATAACAACAATTTCTTCCTATCAAATTTCCTAACAAAAAACAAGTGAGCCCTAATAATTTAATTTAAAATAAAACTAAAGCATTTTAATTAGAAAAATATATTTGCTAAAACATAAGTCTTCTATGTCTTTGGAACATATGTTAAAAAACCCATTGTTTTACTTCGATTTTTGAGAATTTAATTTTCTTTTAATTATTAGTATATAGTAGGGATATTTTGTTGCCAAGTGGACCAATTAGAAAACTGGACTGCTAAATGGACGATACACGCGAGTACTAGACGATCTGCAGCTGCAGTAGGGCAAACGGGATCCACTGTCCCCAAAGGGACAGGACCCGGTGATTTTTCTTCCCCATCCCCAATATAGTAAAGGGAGAAATATGTGAGGAGGGACGGGGAGACACAGAAGAAATGAGACAGTGGATTCTCACCGGTAGTAGGGGACCTCATGAATCAAAAGATCAAGAAACACCATCAAACTTAGACCTTATTTGGGGTGGTGACCCGTTTTGCCTCGACAATCACAAAGGGATTTCAAAATCCTATGTAGACCTTACAGCTTCAACAGCATCCTGAATCCCTGATACATGCTATGCACAATCCTCACAAACATATGGCTCAAGGTCTGGAACTGCTTCACCTGCAAAAACGAAATTGAAGAACAAAGATCTAAGTTGTACCAACTCCATAGATTTTTTTATTTAAAAAAAAAAACACTATTGCAATCAACTTACCGCCACTGATACCAGTTAATGGACCATTGGACCTTAATAAGTAGATCTTTTTATGAAACAGATAAAATGTTTTACGAAAATTCCATGTCAAAAAGATGGTCAATTCCAAAAATGATTCTTACAAACTCTTTGGATGTCTATCTCAACTGATGATCAATATAATGAACACCTGCAAATTAGCTATTAACTTGACAGCAGCATGGCATGTTTGATTTTGTAACCAAGGATTAAGAAATTAACCAAGAAAGTAATGAATAACAAGTTGAATCTTCAAAAGAAGTTTAGGCTGTTGAGACTGCGTAAGACATTTCTTACCATGCATTCTTTTCACAAATCTTTCAAACTCGTCGAGATTTTCTTGCTCCGTGAGTGTCGGGGATAGCCTGAGATAGGTAAAAGCAGATAGATGCTTCCCGTCTGGATCATTTCGAGGCTTGGCATTTTCTAATACCTTGTTATAGCCTTCTCTATCATAGCAAGGAAGCGCGTTCTCACTAGCAACTGGTATGCAAACATCCCATGCAGCATTCAGGACCTGAATGATTCAAGATGGAATCGACTATTAACTCCTCTGTCAAAGTAAAGGCTTGGATCTCAGACGGAGAGGGCGAAATGCCCAATTGACAGGCATTAAAGGATGATAATGCAACTTGCACACATGTCCAATGCTAAGAATATAAATATAAACTAAAAATAAGAATATTTCATTTAACCAAGTGAGCCTTTAGAAAGCAGTCTTGAGGCAGGAGCTTGCATACCTGCCAAACCAAACCCTCAGGATCTGCTAGCGCCTCCGGATAGACCTCATTCTGGTCCAATGTTCTCAATTCAACACAAGTGAAGTTCAAAGCAACCTCATGTTTCTTTAGCATTGACGCAATTGCAGCATAGCCATCACGATTACTTGGGTTGTAAAACCCGGCAGTCAATTCTGCAGCATGGCTAGCTGTCTTGTACCACCAGTGAATACCTGACAACTACTTGCAAAGTATAGCACCGGCATTTTTAGAAAATTAAGTTGTTTATTCTCATTGATTCGAAAATAAAATACCCAAATGTCATTAAGTTACGAAAAATCACTTGAGTTGCTCACCTTGGCAGCCAAGCAAGTTCCTTCAAAAGCTAACTTGGCGAGAGCAAGTACCCGATCACCATGGTCTATTAACACCCGAGAATACCAACTCAAGAAGAATCTACCATAATAGCTATCATAATCACCTCCATCCCGAAAGAACCCAGTATCTTGAGGCCTAGAATTATACAAGCCTGCATTGTCTGGTCCCTTAGCCCATGACAAATGTCCTCTCACTTCTGCTCCTTTTTGTAGATTATTTAACAAGTACCGATCATAGCACTGCATTCAATGAAGTTAAACCATACTGAAAGCTCAATAGTCAATACAGAGTACAACCTTATCCAATATGGACACCAAAAGATGTTGGGAAAATATATCAAGCATAATATACATTTGCAAATTTCAATGCAGCAAATCTATAGCAAAAAGAGTAAATGCAGAAATGGAAAACACACTTAAAAAACCTATTTGCATAGTTACCTGGAATTCACCAATGCCTGGATACTTCCATCCATGCTTTTCAGGGTAAGAAGGGTAGCGTAGTTCCCCACATGGACCTAGTCCAACTTCAATCTCTGTGATTGCCCCACTTTCAAAGAATTCATCAAGTTCTACACGGAAACTTCGCATATAATCAAAGTATACCTGCAATATGTTTGCAAAGAAAAGGCATAAACTAGTTAAACCTCTTGAGGAAGAATACGCAGGGAAGATAAACTGAGGTTGAACCTCTTGTGATTTACTGGAAATGAAGAACACATGGGGAAGATACTCCCTAGCTTAAGGGAGATACGCCCAGACCTAAAGGCTGATACACCTCCACTCAACAAATGAATTATCTCAATCACTTACTAAGAGGCTCAATGCCTTATTTATACTAGCAACTCCCTCTTCTAGATCATTCTATCACTTTCCTCAACCCTTTGTAATAAAGAACACATCCCAAGTGCATGCTGAGAGACCTATGATTCATAAACATTACAATTTATTGCAATGGTGGTATTATTAAAAAAAATAAGAATGAACAGAGTGAATGACTCTACTAGTTCAGAATATCTACCAAAAAGGCGACATTTCAATAAGCAAAAGATGAGTACCTCAACGGCAGTTCGGCCACTTAAAACTCGTTCCTTGTCTATGCCCCATGAGAGGCATTCAGTATTTTGTCGGCCTTCACGATCAGTGAAATATATGTCTGGATTACCAAATCCAATTTCTGTCACCCATTGTGGGAGTGGAATTTGCACATCATCGCCAACATTGCCTCCACATTCATGGAAAGACATAACAACCTGCAGATGTTTGCAAGTGTCTTATGGACATTATGTTTTGTTAGGATAATATCAAAGAATATACACTGACATATAAAAAGAGAGCCTCATCACAACTGAAACTTACAAAGTGACAATTAAAACTCCAATCTAAAGAAGTTTCAACCATTTAATAAGAATAAAGCATGCATAGGAGTTCACAATTATCTGCACCATCTTTTATTAGACTAATATAAATATGATGTAATTAAAGAGAGGGAAAATATATTATGCAAGATAGGTCCATAATGAGCTTCATTAGCAACTTTACTAAATGCTAGAAGTCTTAAACAAAGTTGCAACTATAAGTGAAATATTAACCTTAACCTTAACCTCCAACTTTTAATTGCATTATCTTCATATGAGGAAGTGCAATGCAGGAGTACTTATCTTTGTTTGGTGCTCATGTGATATGTGCTTTTACTAAGGTGGCAGGGAATGTGTCTTGGTTTTGTAGTCCCAATATGATAGAGAGTAGATCGGAAGTCAAATATAAATTGATTACACCAACACAAATTACTTGGATTCAAACAAAAAGCAACATACAAACCACTTAGGGAGAACCAATCGGGACAAGCCACGGTTATACCACTAAACCACCAGCAGAACCATAAATGTTCTCTTGCCACATAAAGCAAATGCCTTACAAATTACAATACTATTTTTTTCTGGAGAACCTAAATCTGAGGCTTAATGACTTATTTATAGCTAAATGCCACCTACTGTGACATTAGCAATTTCCATCATAGCCTTAATCTGTTATTGCACCTCCCACGCTCCCCTCCCATCCACTTCAAATTTTCCATAAAATTTTCCTCATTATGCACATCAAATCATATTGATTCTGGGATCTAATAAGATATTGATATGCAATTTCTACTGTCAGAGTTGACATGTCAAAATCTTAGCCACTTTGGTCAGTAATGTTATAGCAAGTTTGTGAGCAACTCTATGCGGATCCTGCTTGAGTTAAAGAATTAGGTTTACTGAAAGAAAATGTAACTATAAAGTACATGTTTTCTTTATATGATACTCAGTAATACGATTATGAAATGAGAAACAAACTCTGGTTTGCCTTTGTGGCAACTGGGCTTATGCCATTTGATTTCTTATGCAAGTATCTCCAATCTCCATCAGGTAAACATTCAATTTCCAATGAAAATGGCATGAATAAACTCAAATCAGCTTATAGAGCCACAGTTCTTGAAAAACACGACAGTAAGACATTGTTGCCAGTTGATTGGCAAGTTCAAGATGACATATTCAAATACATAAATGTAGTGGAAGCTTCCCCTAATAGAAGCTTGTGATCAAGAAGACATTGCAGGGATCAAGCCATTATAATCTTTGCCAAAAGAAACCATGAAGCAGAGCACGTAGTGAGAGACTAAAATATACATGTTAGAATGAATGAGCAATTACCTGTATCTTCAGACCAAGACTGCTCACAAGGTGAAATAATCTCTTGTAGCCGCTCCAGTTGTAACATTGTGGAGCATGTGCCTCTACTATACCCCACCAGCAATCTACCATAATACCATCAACATTTACAGCTTTCAATATCTCTAACTGCTCCAGCAGGCCATCGGGATCAACCAGCTCGCAGTTCATGTTGATGACACCTAACTTCCTCAATAGTAAATGACATCATCTAGTATCAGACATGGTTGAATGTGCAGAAAATGTACATTAATTGAATGGGTGTCGAACTATTACTAACATATATCATTGAGTATGCTGCATTAATAATTTCATATGGATTATAAATTGAGGAACGAAACTCCTCAGTGGCTCAGTCCTCATATTAAGACACATAGAGGAAATACAAATTAAGAGATCTGCAGAAGAAGCACTAGAATGAAAGGTTACCGGCAGCATCACAAACACAGGAACATAAGCAGTGCCAGCAAAATCACGCTCCGGTAACCTCAATCGACTACGCTGAACATACATGAAGAATACATAGTTAGACAATGAGATAGAACTAATTGAACTAAACATGTCAGTAGCATCAGGAAAATATCGCTAAGACGAGACATAACAAGATTAGTTCCAATGTCAATGAATCCCAAATAACTGGAAAAGCAACCCCTTAAAAAACAGCCAACATACTTTTTATTGCGACAAGATAAAAGGGGCATGTCTTTCGTGCTGAAGTCGTACGCTACTTCTGAAGAAGCTTAAATAATCTTCAACATTGCAAATTATTTATCATCACAATTATGGTAATTAATCAGTCTTGTCCAAAGCTTTTCCTCGAGGCTGGATAGCATGAACAACATCAGGTGAATTGATTCACCAAATGTGTATTATCAAATCACAAAATGTTGTGTATATATGTCTAATAACATGCCAAGAAACTGTTAAAGCGCATCACACACACAAAACAAACAAAAAGCAAAAGAATTATTTGAATTTGGCATTAGCAATATAACCAGTTTATTAGAACTTGATTCTTACAGATTCATCGGGTCTAACTATGACAATCACCGAAAGGGAGATAATATTTGCACCCATAAAATTTACTATATGCACGGATGCACCACACCCTGCCCCTCTTGAGTCATAGATGTGTGACTCAAGAGGCGCAAGATACATCCGTGACTCAAGAGGGCAGGGTGTATTTAAAAAAAAAAAAGGGATATGTGGTGTGTATAGTAAGTATCACTCCCTTTTGAATAACATGGGCGTTGCGGCTACAAATGAAATAGGCAAATCAAGCCAGAAGAATGTAGAGGCAGTCATGAGTATAACTGTATAAGGTCACACTCATTCTCTAGTATAAATAAAGCCATATAGGGGAATCGCCATCACATTTTAGGCAGCTATACATTTGCTAAACTCCAGAAGCGTAAGGAGTATCTTTTCTGTTCCCCTTGTATTTCCTTTGAATTCTGTGTGTTTTGTGTTTGAAACTGCAATTACGAATTCCACGGACGCACTATCCTGTCACCAACAGGTGATTGGAATCAACCTCAAGGGGGTGCATTGGCACATCCAGTACTCTTCCGTTAGCTAGACATCATGAGAGGGTTTTGTCTCTCAATCCATTGATGATCCTTAAAATCAACCAAATAGCCAATCAGCTATCAAGGCCTTTAAAACCCAATCCCTCTCTCTAACCTCTCTAATACCGAACGCAGTATAAGATGAATTGAAAGCGGGCATTCACGAACAGAGAAGAAGAGCGAAAAAAAAGGAAATTGTAGTTCGAAGATGATTATTTACCAGAGTCGAAGCTGTGGTATCCTCAGAGACTGAACCGCCATCGTTGATCTCAGGATCCCCGGGTAAAGGTAAAGGTGCCTCCTTGCTACTAAGAGGAACGGCGAAAAGTCTTGATTCTGAAATTTGGGGCCACCAAAGGGAAGAACCTGGAAAACAGTGGTTGGATTTTGAGAAGACGAGGCGATTACTGGACAGATTGGAGGAGGAGGAATGGGGAAGACACAGTTGCCTTTGGGGCAGTTTAGAGAAGAAAGTGGAGCTTGAGAGAGCTTCCATGGATGGGAACCCCAAAGTGCAAAGGGCAGTATGACTGTGTTGAGTCTCTGAAATTCAAGCTCTCGTTACGTTGTTCATCTCAATTCTCAAGTTTGTGTCGCTCACGACTAACCTTTTAAGATTCACATATTTTATTTTATTTTATGGAACATTTGCAAAACTAACCTAAATACCCGGATGGTTTGCGGGGGTTGACCTCAAAAAAAAAAATTATAAAGTAACCCTCCTGTACCCGATTTCTCACAGGTTGCAACCGGTTGGAGAGAGAAAAGCAATAGTGAGAGAGGAAGGGAAGAGAGAAGGAAGGGGATCGGAGACGAGGGCAGATGGAGGCATCTCCCTCGACGGTGAATTGCTCGAGGCGAGACGCAGGCGAGGCATCTCCCTCGAGGCGAGGCGCAGGCGAGAGGGCTCAAGCAGTCACCTTCTCTTTCCACTTCTTCCCTTCGCTCTTGCCCAGCAGTCGCCTCATCTTCTTTCCTCTCCGTTGTGCTCTCTCGGAAATTGGAGGCGATAGGCGAACAAGCAACTCGAATCCATGTATCTTCATCTTCTTCCTCTCCACTCTATCTTCCTACCATCGATCCAGGTATCCTCATCTTCCTCTGAATTTCAACTTCAATCAGTCGGTGCCCTCTGAATTTCATCTTCCTCTACTTATCCCGCATCGACAGAGGAATTTCAACTTCAATCAGTCGGTGCCCTCTGAATTTCATCTTCCTCTACTTATCCCGCATCGACATTGACAGTCAGTGCATCTGTCCTTCATTTGGATTGAATTTGAAATTGCCTTTGCTTGCTGTTGCTTTGTCCTTCATTTTGATTGAATTTGATATTTCCTTTGCTTGTTATGCCTGATTGAAGTTGAACTTGCTTGAAATATTGTTAGATAGGTGTGTTTCCCCTCTCCGAACTGATTCATTTGTTATCTATTTGAGTCTAAAAATTCAGAAGTGGAATCCTCTTCTCCAGCTTGGATCTGGACCTTACAATACAATTAGATGGAATCCTAAAGGAAGATGTATCCTTCAATTTAGGTGATAATCCAGATGCTGATAGATTAGAATTTAGTATGTTGCCATGTCTCTACTAGATGTGAAAGGAGATTTGGGCGTATCAAAGGAGATTTGGGCATCATGTAAAACTAAAGTAAGTGTCATGTAAAGCTAAAGTAAGTGTCATGTAGAAAGAACACTTGGAAGTAGAAACCAATTTTCTTATGTGGTCTGTTGTCCCGTGATCAGGCCATCAGTTTGATGAGTGATGAGTTGCTTAGTCATACTGAAGTTGTGGAATTGTCTAAGAAGATAAAAGTTGGTCTTATGTTGGAGGATTGCAAATCAAGGTGAAGTCTTACTCATTGTTTTTTATACTTTGATTCTTTCTCACTCACTATGCACATATGTCCATTTTGTATGAGCTAAATCTCCTTAATGAGAGACAGAAAGAGTATAAAACACAACCTGGAGGGATATTGCTTTGGTTGTGCAAGTACAAATCACTTAGAACCTAATCTCTTTAATCCGAGCAACTCACTTAGAACATGAGCTAGTTTATTTTTATATTTATAGCTAGTGGGAACTTGCTGAATTTTGATTCCCAAACTTCAGTATTTAAGCTGATTACACTAGCTGATAAGTAAGTAAAGTGATTTCTCTCAATCACCTCTAGTTCCAATGTGGCTGCTGAGTAATCTCTTTGAAGATAAGATTGATATGCTGATTTATTTGGAACAATGTCTAGTGCTCAAACCAGATATTGTATTTTGTCATACCTGATTAAGTGATTAGTTGAAAGCAATTATGGGTTCAGGAAACATGGATTATCATATACTGTAATGTAACAAACAAGATGAGGTTTGCTAACTTTGCTAGCGTTTATAATGAGTGGTGAGAATTTTAAGTAGTTATATTAGTTCAAGGACCTAGTTAGAGCATTCATAGTGAGAGCCTTGTTGTCATGAAAATGATCGAAAATTCATTGTCTTTCACCTGTTTTTTCAATGTTGGTTTCCTTTTTTTAATTCTTGTGTACGGCTGGCTTCTCTATATAGGCAATGTAATTCCTTCGTACCTAAGATATCTTTCATGGCATATTGTCAAAGATTTAGTGTTTTGGCCTGTTAGCTCAATCGGTAGAGCAATGTGCTTTGGTACAAAGATGTGGGTTCGAATCCCACATAGGCCATCTGGATATTGAATTATTGAGCTGTTATTAACATGTCAAAGGAAATCCTGCATACATGACATGAACTTATATTAACATGTCATTCAAATTCTGCATGCATGACATGAACTTGTCAAAGGAAATACTGCATAGCTTTGGTACAGGCTCACATAAAAATGAACATAATACATTGTTAAAATCAAGAAAATGGAGTTTCTATAGTTTCCCACATAGGCCATCTGGCTGTTGATATAAATAAGTGAATAAGGCAGAATGTACTAGCTTTTAAAAGGTTAAATCAGAATGTTTTTTATTCTTAGACTGAATCTCAAATGCTATAGTTTCCATAATCCATTTTTAGTTTCATCATGGAGGAATGTCTCCTTGTAATTACAAGTTGGAGGGATGGATCCATTTTTAGTTTGCTCCCTGATCATGGTGTTGTGCCCAAATTAGATTGGTCCTTAAACTTCGTACCTAACTTTGAAGAATGCACATTAAGAGAGATCTCAATAGAAATTAGGTACTAAGAGACTGAAGCCAGATTAACTTTTTCAAATTCAGCCATGAATGATTTATGGGGTAAGCCCGCTCACTCTGGCTGTCATGTGAAGTGACGTAGGTGACATGTCAAACCTATTACCCATCATGTTAAAAACACATCTTATGACATGTCAAACCTCTTCAACATTATTAGGCCATTCTTTGCATGAAATTTTGACACAACTGCTTGAACAAAAGAAGCAAGCCAAATTAAGTTTGCTTTCAAAGAAGTAGGCTTTCAGCTTCTTTCTGATGATATCGATATAAGGATAACAGGTGACTGTCATGTGAATTGGCGTAGGTGACCTGTCAAACCTATTACCTGTCATGTTAAAAACCCATCTTATGATGAACTCAACACACATGGAAGATGAAGTGTCTTGGCTTTTGATTTATTTTGATATGAAACTGCCTATAATTTGGTGATGTAGCAAGCTTGACTTGTTCTAAACATAAGTTGATAGTCGGCGTTGATTAATGAATAATAAGCCTATGTGGGACTTGAACCCACATCTTTGTGTATGACCACAATGCTCTCCCACTGAGCTAACAGGCTACATGTGAAGAATATTTATGTCAAAACATGCCTAAATGATTCAATCTTGTGCAAGGTGATCTTTCTAAAAAAAATGACCTTTATTTTCCTTTTGCCGTGTACAGTTTAGCCTTTTGCCATGACCATAAGCAATCTTGTGCAAGGTGATCTTTCTAAAAAAAATGCAATTGTTGTCCACCTATTCCCTTGCAATATTCCACATCAAAAAGTCAATTGTTGTCCACCTGTGCAAAGTGATCTTTCCCAAAATTACTTCCCAGCTTTATCCGACCTAAAATATTCCACATCAAAGAGTCAATAATGGAAGATGATATGTTCCACTCCTCTATTTAGGCAAAAGAAGGAAGACTATCCTAGTCGGTGATCAAGATCCAAAATAAAAAAACTTCTAATGTATTCCTCTCATATTTGATTCAGACAAGAGTACAAAACTACTAAAACCCATCGTTGTTCATAACAATCAACATAAACTGAACTGATCATTAATCAAGCCAACATAGAGCACATGCTTGGGTATGCGTGTCCAGTATGGAAGGAAAGCTGCATATAGCACTCAATTTGAAAAAAAAAAAGAAAAATTATATGTTCCTGTAGTTATTAGTAGTTCTGCACCGGTTATGATGCCATCAAGATTAGCCGTCTGGTCAAGACGATTCGAGGACCCGATCATCCCGAGAAAGAACAAGGCGCCACCATGGAGTTGAGCTCGGACTATGGATCGGGGGGGGGGGGGCATTCTACCTTGATGAAGCCGATTTAGGGTATGGTCGAATGGCCTTGGTATTTTTAAGACATTTATTGCCTTTCTTTTATTTTAATTTAGGAGAATAAAAGTGAGGAATAATTCTTTTCTTACTCATCATTTATCTATTTTAATTTTTAGCTATTTTTATATAGATAAAATTACTAGTATTTATCTTAGGTTTTAAATTAATCATTTTAGATAAATGTGAGGTAGCTAGGGTTTCCTTTGCATAGGAACCAATCTCACTTATTTAAGTTGTATTTTGGCTTTTTAGAATGCAGGTTGAAATTAAAAGAGAAACACTTGGCTAAGTACTTTCTCTTCGTCAACCCTAATCGCTCCTGTCGTTTCTACGTTCTCTTCATCCTCCACACCATTGAAGCCTTCAAACACTCTACCATCAAAAACACATCCACCGATCGAGACCCACCATCTCATGAAAGCCCTTTGCTAATTAGTTAGGCAACACTGAAATTGCTTCCTTCATACATATTGGCATCGAAATCGAAGTCAACTCGGCGCTTTGGAATTCAAAGTCAACCTCGGCCTTTTGGAATCAAATTCAACAGGCAAAAGTGGTATTGTTTTGTTGGCATCATATATGTTATATATTAATTAGCAAGAGCGGCTTTTTATTTTTGCATTTGCCGGCCTAGTCAATTGCTACGTATCAACTGGTATCAGAGCGAAGGTTTGTGCGCATTCTCTTTGATCTTGATATGGTTGTCCTACTAATTTGATTTGATGACTTGGGAGATATGGGGAGATGGGGATGATGATCTCGAACTCTTGAGGTATTGGCAGCGACAAAGAGAGGCTCAAAGGCATCGCCTTTAGCTTCAACGGCAAGCGGAGATCGATGAGGAAAGGAGACGTCAACAAGAACTACAACGTCGCCGACATATTTGGCTTCTCCAACAACGAGAGGCTGAGGAAGCACGACAACGAGAGGATGAGGCATGGATTCAAGCCGGGCTTGATGCCATTGCGGCCAAGATGAAGGAGGAATTCGCTGTCCAAAAAACAGCACTGCGCGACGATTTTGTTTTGCGGATTCCCGTTGATTCAGACCTCGAAATCGCTTCATCTCAGATTATCTGCGTAGATAACTTCGAGATCTTTCCAAGGGTGGGTCATATGCTACCAGACTCCCTGGGTAAGGTCTCCGAAACTGATCTTCAAGTTGACAGAAATTCTGCGCAGGATTTGTTGAATGTGTCCGGAGACGTTCGTGATGTTCTCTTCGCTGATGTTGAGCCTAAGGAGGAGGTCGTTGATGTTGAGAAACGTGTGACCGAGGAGCCAATTCAGATCGTTGATGTTGATTGCTCTAAGGCCATCATGGACGCTATTGTTTTTGAGGTTCCTCGACCTCGAAATCTCCTGGTAGTTGTCCGTTATAGTCCTCTTTTTGTTCAAGACAAGGCTGCTGTTCCCCTAGTGCCCTACAATGAGTCGATTCGAGGATGAATCGAAGCTAAGTGGGGGAGAATGATGCCATCAAGATTAGCCCTCTGGTCAAGACGATTCGAGGACCCGATCATCCCGAGAAAGAACAAGGCGCCACCATGGAGTTGAGCTCGGACTATGGATCGGGGGGGCCATTCTACCTTGATGAAGCCGATTTAGGGTATGGCCGAATGGCCTTGGTATTTTAAAGATATTTATTGCCTTTCTTTTATTTTAATTTAGGAGAATAAAAGTGAGGAATAATTTTTTCCTTACTCATCATTTATCTATTTTAATTTTTAGCTATTTTTATATAGATAAAATTACTAGTATTTATCTTAGGTTTTAAATTAATTATTTTAGATAAATGTGAGGTAGCTAGGGTTTCCTTTGCATAGGAACCAATCTCACTTATTTAAGTTGTATTTTGGCTTTTTAGAATGCAGGTTGAAATTAAAAGAGAAGCACTTGGTTAAGTGCTTTCTCTTCGTCAACGCTAATCGCTCCTGCCGTTTCTACGTTCTCTTCATCCTCCACACCATTGAAGCCTTCAAACACTCTACCATCAAAAACACATCCACCGATCGAGACCCACCATCTCATGAAAGCCCTTGCATGATTGGATCCTTCTGTTGCTCTCGTTCCACACTTGGTCCTAATTAAATTAGCATTGCTAATTAGTTAGGCAACACTGAAATTGCTTCCTTCATACATATTGGCATCGAAATCGAAGTCAACTCGGCGCTTTGGAATTCAAAGTCAACCTCGGCCTTTTGGAATCAAATTCAACAGGCAGAAGTGGTATTGTTTTGTTGGCATCATATATGTTATATATTAATTAGCAAGAGCGGCTTTTTATTTTAGCAATTGGCCGGCCTAGTCAATTGCTACGTATTAGGTTAGACGCTCAAGGTTCAAAATTAACAGTAGTGAGATCACAAAGAAACATTTACCATGTTTGTTACGCCCATGCCAATAGTCAATATTAACTGTCCACCTTATGGTTTCCTACTGGACACCATTCGGTTGTCTACTAGACACGTTTGTCCTTGAGATCTAAGAACTTCACTTGAGTAAGACAATCATAACAGATATTCACATACAAATTAAAACAACAAGGTTAAAGGTCGCATTGTAATTTCAGATAATTCGGCAGCACAAATGTCAGATGCGACAACTTTGATCCTACTAGGACATACCACTTTCCTTAATCCTTGCTCAATTTGGAGTACAACATGAGGAAACCCAAGTGATATCCTAATAGGACATACCTCTTTTGCATCAGTTGGGATTGATTTAAGTTGAGAACTCATTGACCCTCCAGGAGAAGATTCAATTAGTTCATGTTTTACCGAGACTTCTCTTCTTTTGCTTTCCCTTACTCCACTTCTACAGAACCAAATAAACAACATTAACACACTGCTAATCACTAATCTTGTCCTATAAATTGAGGATTCAAAGAATTTGCAAGCATAACAAGCAAATCCAATCTGAATTCCGGCCCCAACCTGAAACCTTAACCGTAAAAAGTCCAAATCTTGGCTCTAACGGTCATTTGAACACCAATCCAGTGAATACATGCTTGGAAGATAGAGAAGAGAAGAAGAAGAGTGAAGGATTGTACCTAGAATCGCGGAATCGAATCCAATTTGTGGAGATTCTCCCCGGTGAGGCTTGAAATCGCCTGAAGAAAGAGAGAGGAATGAGTTGCGTGAGGGAGGAAGAGCATTAGGGTTGGCACTGACGGCCGAGAGGTCCTTCTCCCTCCTTTTTCGCCCGCCTCCGATCCCCTTCTAGTCGTCTGCCTCGCCTCGAAGGAGATGCCTCCGCCTGCGTCTCGCCTCGAGCAATTCACCGTCGAGGGAGATGCCTCCACCTGCACCGTCTCTGATCCCCTTCCTTCTCTCTTTCCTTTCTCTCATTTGCAACGGGCTACCGGGTACACAGGTAACCGGATCTGCAATTTTTTTTCCGAATCGAGTTAACCTTGCAATAAATCCGGATATTTGGGTTAGATTGTGCATTTCCCTCTTATTTTATTTTACTTTCATTAAGTAAGAAAATTCGATATCAAATATGCTTGAATTTCGATGACGGAAAACTTTTAAGATTTTTACATATTCCTTTCTCATTTCTTTAGCACGAACTTAAAATTGTACAAAATAATATTTTCTTCAGGAATGGCCAAGTAGATATATACACTCAGCGCAAGCGACTCAAAGGTGCGGATCCATGATCCGTTTATTTTTATGGTAACATATGTCCTATAATTATTATAAAAAAAGACACTAACGTGGTCTAACAAATAAAAAAAAAATTGGTGAATGGATTATGAATTTGTTAGAGAAGTTGAATTATCATTTATCTTTTTTCCAAAAAAAGCAAAGTTATAATTTTATACAGTGTGTATATATAGGGGTGCGCTCCAGTGAAAACCAAAATTATATAATATATATATATATATATATGAGAGGTTTTGGTGAAACGTTTTATAGGATGCAACGTGTAACGCAATTATAAGCGTTGGATTAAGACAGAATAAACGGTTTAGATTTATCTTTAGGTAAACCCCACCATACTAGATTATGTCGGATTACATTAATATTAAATGAAAATGTGAATGGAAAAGGCAAGTTACTGTAATTGAGTAATTGTATTCTCAACGGACGTCAATAAGAGAGATTAGTTATTCCATTTTTTATTTTTTTTTTTACAGTAGGCAAACATTGGGAGCTGTTGCTAAAGCAGCAGCCTAACTCCCAGATCATCCTGAAGGATGATGTTACAAAGATCCCTATGATAGGGGATAGAATGTAAATTACAAATTACACCTCTTTTAGCTATATAATCCGCAGTGTTGTTTGCTTCCCTGAATATATGTCGGAATTCTGCTGAGGAAAAGTCAATTGCAAGCCTTTGGATTTCTTCAATTTGATGCAGAACTTCCCATCTGGGTGGTTGCTCTCTTTTGACTGCTTTCACCAATATCTGATTGTCACTTTCCAATATAATCTTCCTTAGTCCCTTCTGCGTTGCTCTTTGAAGACCTAAAATCATTGCAGAGGCTTCTGTTTGGATTGCTGAACCAACATTAGCTTCTTGAGAAAAAATATCGATAATCTGCCCTTCAGAATCACGAATGATTCCCCCAACCCGACTTTTGCCAGAGTGGGTAAAAGAACCATCTACATTAATTTTGTAGATAGTTCTTGGAGGTCTTGTCCATTTGGCTCTCGCCCTTCTTGTTGATCTTGTTTGCACTTTGGTGTTCTCATGTCCTCCCTTGATCCAGTCGGTTAAGCTCTGGCTAACCTTCTGTATCATGATGGATGCTCCTATTGGATCTTTAGATCTGAAAATTTTGTCATTCCTAGCATCCCAAATTGATTGCCAAATAAAAGCTAGATCTATAAACTTGCTGTTAATATTCTTGATTCTATCCATATTTTCATGCAAGGGACCTTGGATATTAAGGTCCTGAAAGTACAAACCTGATTTCTGTTCATATTGAGCTATTACTTCCCTCGTAAACGTACATTTTGTGAAAAGGTGGGTTGCATCTTCATCTGCTTGGTCACAAAGAGAGCATTGACTTGGAACTCTATTGACATACCTGTTTAGTCTGCTGGTCGTAGGGAGACCATCAATTTTGATCTTCCAAAGTAAGTTCTTGATTCGGGGAGGTAGCTTGAGCTTCCAAATCCAGCTTTGTGATGTATAGTTTTGGGGTTGTGTGCTCAGAATTTTCTTCACTGATCTAGTAGTGAACTTTCCTTCCGGATCCGGCCTCCAGATCAGATTATCTTGAGTCTGCCACTGGGGGATTTTAACCTTTAGAATCCTGTCAATGATCCCTTGGGGGAAGTTTGTCTTAGCACTTCTTCCTTCCATAGCTTCCTGTCATTGATAAGAGATTCAACTGTCATGTTGGGGTTGTTTGATCCTCTGAAATCCTTGAGGCTAATCGAAGGGATCCAGTGATCTTCCCAGACGTTGATGGCCGAACCATTGCCAACAATCCAAAGAAGACCTTCCTTAAATTTTTCCCTTAAGGAGAGGAGTCTTCCAAATTGCCAAGATGTTTCTTTTTTTTGAAAATTTCTTATGCTTTCTTGTTGGAGGTATTTCTCCTTTATAATTTGAACCCATTTACTATCTTCATTCTTATAAATTTTCCATAAGAGCTTCATTTGAAGAGCAATGTTTAAATCCTCGGCCTTCCTAATACCAAGACCTCCTAATGACTTGCTTTTGCATATTGTGTCCCAGCTGATCAGGGGTATGTATTTATCTGTTGGGGATTTGTTCCAAAAAAAATTTCTATTGATTTGGTCCATCTGGTTAAGAACTCCTTTGGGGAGCAGGAAATTTTGCATTAAGTAGTTAGTTTTTGAGCTTAAATTTGACTGGATAAGAACAGTTCTACCTGCTTGGGAGAGAGTTGAGGCTTTCCATTTCGAGAGTTGTTTTTTCATATTCTGAATTGCATCATCAAAAACACAATTTTTTATTCTTCCATTGACAAGAGGGATTCCTAGATACTTTTCGATGGTTTTAGAAACCGGAACTCCCATGTGGGCTGCCAAGTCTCGGGCCAAATTAGGATTAACATTTCTAGAGCATTGGAGAGAGCTTTTGCTATAATTTATGGTTAGGCCTGACAGATTTGAAAAATTATTTATCATATTTTGAATCGTATTTAAACTGGTGTGAGCAGCTTTTGCAAATATAATGGTATCATCAGCAAAGGTTAAGAAGGGGATTGAAGTGCCATTTTTCGCCAGTTTAATACCGATTAATGCATCCTCAAGAAGGGCTTCCTTATGTAGTTCCCTAGATAAACCTTCCATTACTAGGATAAAAAGGTAAGGAGCTAGAGGATCACCCTGTCTGATTCCCCTATTAGGTTTAAAGCATGGACCAGGTGTATTGTTAATCAGAACAGAGAAAGAGGTAGTTGATATGCATTTCATAACCCAGTTGATCCACGTTTGATGGAATTCAAATTTATCAAGAACCGCCTTAATGTAATTCCAGTTTAACTTATCAAAGGCTTTCTCCATGTCTAATTTTAGAGCCATCAACCCTTTTTTCCCTTTTTGTTTATGGAAAGTATGGAAAATCTCGTGAGCTATTAGAGTGTTGTCTTGAATCGATCTTCCTTCCACAAAAGCCCCTTGGAAAGGACTAATGAGTTTAGGAAGAATCGGTTTCAAGCGATTTGCGATTATTTTTGAGATAATTTTATATACCGTATTACAAAGGCTAATCGGTCGGTAGTGGTTGATAGAAGTGGGGTTATCAACTTTTGGGATGAGAGCGATAAAAGTTTGGGTTATTTCATATAACATTTGACCAGAGTGAAAGAAGGCTTTAACAGCTTTACAGCAGGATTGGCCTATGATATTCCAGTAGCGTTTATAGAATTCTGGAGGATAACCATCCGGTCCTGGAGATTTGTCATCAGCCATGCTGAAGAGAGTATTTTTTATTTCTACATTTGTGGGTGGGGAGATGAGCTTAATATTTTCTTCATGCGTAACTTGGGCTTGTATGTTCCAAACTTGATTTGCAGTGACACTGGATTGGTTAGAACCTATAAATCTTTCCGACATTTCTGCTGTAATGTGGTCTGAAATCATATCTTGATCTGTTAAGATCACATTCTGTTTTGTTGTGAAGGATGTAGTTGATCTTTTAAAACTTTTAATTCTAGCCGTAATTTGGTAATATTTTGTATTCCTGTCTCCTAACTGAAGGTGTTTAATTTTTGCTCGTTGTTTCCAAAAGTTGTGATTGAATTCAAGAAGTCTGTATTTCTTGTGCTCTAATCTTGCCAGTTTGTTAGCTTCCACTGTTGAAATATCTCCCCAAGGCAATCTGTCCTGGAGAGCTTTAATTTGAAGATCAACTTGGGAAAGTTGTTTTGTGATGTTATTTGGATTGGCTTTACACCACTTTTTAATGTTCTATTTTAACAATTTTTGTTTCTGGATTAGCTTGAATCCCAGTGAGCCTTTCATCTTATTACTCCAAACCTTTTTAACCAAATTTTCAAGAGCATCATTAGTAGTCCAAGCCATTTCAAATCTAAAAGGAGATCCTTTTCTTTTAGCTTGAGAGCCTAGTTGAAGAGAGATCGGGGAGTGATCCGAGCTAGAAAAGGGATGATGTTTGATACAGAGGTTGGGGAACCAAGTTAAAATCTGTTGATGAGCTAACATTCTATCTAAGCGTTCATAAGTGTTGTTGATCAGTTGTTTGTTTTTCCTCCAAGTGAAGGGCGAGCCCGAGAAGGGGAGGGTTTGTAATCCTAGATCATCCTTAATAGTTCTAATTCTTCTAAATCTATTAATGTTAGGGGTGATACCTCCTACTTTTTCTGTATCAGCTTCAATGTCATTAAGGTCTCCAATAATAATAACAGGAAGCATATATTTATAGATCATTTGGTACATTTCATGCCAGAACTCGTCTTTCTCACCTTCAACCGAGGGGGCATAGACAAAGAGTAAGAGCGATTCATGCTTTTCTATAGTTGTTTTGACTAAGATAGCTCTATAATGTAATTCAAGGATTTGACTCACCTCTTCTACTTTTGTTTTAGTGAGCATCCAGATTCCCCTTTGTGTCCAATTGCCTGTATACAGATGGCTTTGTGAAATCCAGAGCTCTTGATTTGAGCATCAGAAGGGCCTGGTTCTTATTTTGTTTCTGTTAAGACTAAAACATCAATGTCATTCACAAATCTAAAATGATTGATTTCTTGCCACAGAAGTGGCCTTTTAGTACCCCTTACATTCCAATATGCAATATTAATCATAGAACTGTTTGTCGTAGTAGCCAATCTTTTCCTGTAATTTATAAGGTAGATTACAGTAAGAAATACTCGTGCTACAACTCACATTCAAGCTGATGTACGATTCCTTCTTGGTGTTCTTGTTGCAAGAGATTCTTATTGGACTTTCGGGTGCCATGATCCTATCCTTTCTGTCTTGTTTGCTTCTTCTCAAAGTGACCTTGATGATTTGCCACCTTTTTTGTATCATATGGCTCTGAGTATAGAGATGTTGTTTACCTGTGCTTTTTTTATTTGCACGAAGACTTGTTTTGGAAATGAATTTGTGTTGGTAAGGTTGGGACAACGTACCATCCATTGAGATTCCAAGATTCCAATGGGGTGTAGCTTGAAGTTTTTGATGAGTATAGGGATTAGGGGTATACCTGACTGTCTTCGGTAGCCCTCATTTAGGCACTTCACAAACCTGCAGGGGGTTAGAGAACTAGCACTCCCAGCCCGGTGAAAAAGCACAGGAAAGAAATCAAACAGAAGCAACCAGAGAAAATAACAGAGATAAAACAAGAAGAGGAAAGCCAAAGACGCTAAATGATCTTGGAGAGGGAAGTAACCAAAAGAGAAGCAAGGAAGACTTGGAGCACAGAAAATGCTAAAGTTACAATCATCCAGCCAGAATAAGCAACTTTCAGGCGAAAAGTTCAAAACAGAGGCAAGCAGGGATTTATTTAAATACCCATCCATCAAGGTAGAGCTTAAGACCATAAACTTGTTCTCAAAACAGCATAGTTGGGGTTTATTTAATAAGTAATCGTGCCAAAAACAGAAGCCATGATTCGAAGGAGATTTCCTAAAAACAAGAATATAGGTACTCAAGATGGGAGCGAGGTCTTCACAAGGATCAATTCCAATAACACAATTATGTAAGATCCAATGGTAACGATCGAGCACATTATACAAACTTTTACCGAGCCATAAAAGCATACTTAGAGAATAAGCTTTAGTAAATGAATAGATAGGATGTAAAGAGAAGGAAGATTTATGAAACTCATCTGTCCAAAAAGCTTGAAGTCTTGGATACTTGAAGAGAGCCTTGGAGTCCCGCATACGACCTGTCGTCGGTAGGGTTAAGATGATGGAAGCTTCACTTGTCTCAAGAGCGATTTGCTGAGATAGGCCTTGTCTTGGCCTGTTGAGGTGAGATCTCCAGTTGCATGCATGTATTTGAGCCTGAAAAAGGGTGAAATCGAGACCAATGTTTCCAATAAAACAGGTATTCAGAGTATGATTTTTGTTTTGAGCTTTTGGGTTAAAAAATTTGGGTTTGATAATCTGATTTTTTAAGATTTGTAAATGTAAGAGAGAAGCTTGGTGTAGATCTAGGGTTTGAGGGATGATTGAAAGCCACGGCGGCGGCGCCGAGCCAACATAGGGCGGCGGAGAGGAACCACACCCAAGAGGGGATGAGGGCAAGAGCAAGACGCAGCAGTGCAAGTGCCCGTACCAAGTCCCAAGATTCAACAGATTAGAAACATATACAAGCCTAGAAATATTGTTCACACCAATAACCAAATCAAAATAATAAGCAGAACAAATTATCTTAGTCTTTATATAAAGGGGGTCATTGGACAAACCACTAACCTTTCTATTTCTAGGGAAATAACCATGGTAATGGGCATTCAAAGGAAGAGGCAAAGCATACACAGTTATCAAATTTTCACATCTACTAAAGACATATATAGTTGTGCAGAAATCAATATTTAGAGAAATGAGAGATTCAATATTAAACTTATCTGTCCCGAGTAGGATGTTGAGGACTGGAATGGCTCCCGTCTTGATCTCAGTTTGCAGGTTAAGAGCTAAATAGCCTGAATTTGTATTTATGCACTCCGTGATCCAGTTGCTAACGTAGATACGACTCTTGGAGTTGAGCTCCATATGATTCAGAGTCCGCAAACGCGACATGCAACCCAAAATCCAAGGGGCATATACTATGGGTTTATTCCGCCAATCCTTTTTCGTTGTAGTTGCTACTCGGATCTCCAAGGCCGAGGTGGGTCTGATGAGGGAGAGAGCAAACGGTCGCCTCCTCCAACCCAATCGACCAGGCCTCATACTCGCATGTTCATCATTGCATCTGCAGCTGCCATTAGCATCTGTTTCATCGTGAATAGCTTCTGGCGCTTCGAGATCTTAGTGTAGGATGGCCCGATTCAATGTTTGAAGACACTTGCCTTTGCGTGCTTGGGAAATAACAAAATTCTTCCCATCAATTACAGTAGGAATTTGGGGGGTAGCCACTAATCGCTTCACAACCGACCATAAGTGGCCAATCAGCTCCTTTGCATGTACATAATTACTCCTTAATCTGCAGAAAAACATACTACTAATCATAGGGTTAGCGTACATTGAAGGGTTGTTCATAATGGTTTGTTTGAAAGGTTTGGGTTTGAGAAGGTTATTCTCCAATTTTTCACACTTCCAAAGAGGAAGCGTTGAGTGTTGGAACTCTGGAAATTTGAGGGGCTCCAGGAGTTCAAATTTAAGGCTTCCCCCACACCACTGCAATAAAGAGTGCAGCCAAGCCACATTCAAAAAAGCAGGGATGGGCATTAAATGGTTCTTTGAGATTGAGATCTCGTTATTATGGGTGTCTGTTGGACAGTTTGTAGATATGTGCCGGGTGTGGCTGTTGAGATTTGTAGTGTAGGAGTTGGTTAGCAAGGAAAAGGCCAGACATGCATCAAGCCTCCAAAGGAGGAATCTGCATGCCGGCAAGAAGGAGCCTAGAAACACACCCAGAAGCGAAGCAAAGAGAGGAAAACAGAGCGTTTATTTTTCTACTCAACCAGATTAGTTATTCCATTAATTTAGGAATTCATAGAAGCAATTATACATCAACTCCATTAATTTAGCAATAGCCCGGTAATGTATTTTTGATAGTTTTGTTCTTAAAGCACATCTGGATGAACACAGTTGGCTAATTTTTTTCGAATGTTTGGAGACAATCAAATGGTGGAGACACCAATGGAATCGGCTCAAAATTTCAGTCATCCTATTCGATAAGTTAAATATTCATTTAGTTTATAGTTATATTCTAGAATTAAGTTAAACAACCAATGTATATTTAATATTCATTTCATATAGGTTAAATATTCATTTAGTTTATAGTTATATTGTAGAATTAAGTTAACCAACAAATATATACTTAATATTCATTTCATGTAGGTTAAATATTCATTTAGTTTATAGTTATATTCTAGAATTAAGTTAACCAACAAACGTGTACTTAATATTCATTTCATATAGGTTAAATATTCATTTAGTTTATAGTTATATTCATTACTAATATAAATTTACTATATAAGGATTTAAATGATATACTACGTAAAACAACTGTCTTATTTTCATATATTCTCAAATTATTCAATTAACTATTCAATACAATATATTATAAGGATTATAATAAAATGAATATTCTCTCTTTTTGAAATGAATATTATGATAGAGCATTCATGAATAGGACTATATAGTTCCAGTTAAATAATAGTATTTTTTTTAATTTAGCTTTATGTTTATGCCACATGCATATGTACATACATATACGAATTGGATGTTTCGAAAATAGATCGAAGATGGTATGTTTGAATAACAAATTAATACAGAAAAAGGAAGTTAATTAAGAGGGTGCAATAAAACGACGTTAATCAAGGGGAGTTTGAGAAATTCCAATGCAATTTGTACATTTTCTTATGGTGTTTCATCATCTTGTGCCACTAATTTTATTAAATCCAACGAATCTAATTACGTTACATGTTACACCCTATAATTTGTTTCACCAGAACCTTTACCTATATATATATATATATATATATATATATATATATATATATATATATATATATATATATATATATATAGTCGGGTTCAGGTGCAAAGGGTTGTTAGGGTGAGAAAGAAAGAAGCAATTTGATTGGTCCACGTGTGCAAAAGTGAATTAAAAAAAATGAGACAAGTGGTTTCCCCCAGTTAATTAGTAACACCCTCCCAAATTAATTAGTAACACCCCACTCTCACATGTACACGAGTCAAATCACACAAAATAATTAATTGCACGAGCAAACTTGCTAATTAATTAGAAACTGTACGTACATGTGAAAAGTTTTTACATCAACTTTTAAAAATCATTTTTTGGCATTTTCACTTGTTAAAAAAATATTAAAAAAAATATATTTTGGGGTGTAATTTAATTTTAACTACACATAGATACCCACTTTGTATATGTTTTGTTGGAAAAAAAATAACAATAAGTGGTTCACAAGTTATAAAGAAGTGGTTCATGGTGTTATCAATAAGTGGTTCAACCCTTTTACTCTTAGTGGTTCGGCCCTTTTTACTCTCAGCGGTTCAACCTCTTTACTCTTAATGGTTCAGCTCTTTTACTCATAGTGATTTAGCCTTTTTACTCGTGTCGTTCAACCCTTTTACTAATAGTGGTTCAACTTTTTTACTCATAGTGGTTCAACCCTTTTACTCGTGTGGTTCAACCCTTTTACTAATAGTGGTTTAACCCTTTTACTCTTATTGGTTCAACCCTTTTACTCATAATGGTTCAACCCTTTTACTCGTGTGGTTCAACCCTTTTACTCTTAGTGGTTGAGCCTTTTTACTTATAGTGGTTCAACCTTTTTACTCATAGTGGTTTAGCCCTATTATAAAAAGCTATAAAGAATTGGTTCATGTAGCTATAAAGAAGTGGTTCATGAAACTATAAAGAAGTTGTTCATTAACTTATAAAGAAGTGGTTCATGAACCTATAAAGAAGTGGTTCATGAACCTATAAAGAAGTGGTTCGTGAACCTATAAAAGAAGTGGTTCATGAAGCTAAAAAGAAGTGGCTTATGAACCTATAAAGAAGTGGTTCATGACCCTATAAAGTAGTGGTTCATGAAATTATAAAGAAGTGGTTCATGAACCTATAAATAAGTGGTTCATGAAGTTATAAGAAAGTGGTTCGTGAAGCTATAAAGAAATGGTTCATAAAGTTATAAAGAAGTAGTTCATGAACTTATACGAAAGTGGTTCATAAACCTATACGGAAGTGGTTCATGAACCTATACGGAAGTGGTTCATGATGTTATAAGGAAGTGGTTCATGAAGCTATAAAGAAGTGATTCATCAAGTTATCAAGAAGTGGTTCATCAAGCTATAAAGATGTGTTAAGAAGAAGTGGTTCATCAAGTAATCAAGAAGTGGTTCATCAAATTATCAAGAAGTGGTTTATCAAGTTATGAAGTTGTTAATCAAGCTATGAAGAAGTGGTTCATGAAGCTATAAAGAAGTGGTTCATGAAGATATCAAGAAGTGGTTCATGAACCTATAAGAAAGTGGTTCATGAACCTATAAGGAAGTGGTTCGTGAAGCTATAAAGAAGTGGTTCATGAACCACTATAATTTATTTCAAGTACTAAGTGGTTCAGCCCTTGTACTCTTAGTGGTTCAACCCTTTTACTCGTGTGGTTCAACTCTCTTACTCTCAGTGGTTCAGCCCTTTTACTCTTAGTGGTTCAACCCTTGTTACTCATAGTGGTTCGACCCTTTTACTCATAGTGGTTCAACTATTTTACTTGTGTGGTTCAACCATTTTACTCTTAGTGGTTGAGCTCTTTTACTTGTAGTGGTTCAACCCTTTTACTCATAGTGGTTCAACCCTTTTATTTCTTTCTTCTTTTATTTTCTTTTAGTGTTTATTTTTTAATTATTTATTTATTTGTTCTTAAAATAAAATGATTGATGAACCAATACTATTTATTTCATGAACCAATACTATTTAATATTTGTAAAATTTTCATTCTTCATTTATTTTCTTTTAATGTTTATTTTTTAATTAATTATTTTTCAAAAAATAAAATAGTTCATGAATCAATACTTTTTATTTGATGAACCACCACACTTTATTTCATTAACCACTACTCTATATTTTATAAACTATTAGAATTGATTCCATGAACCACTTCTATTTACTTGGTGAACCACTTTGATTTATATGTGTTGACCCACTTAATATAAAACCCCTGAACCTCTTAGTATAAAACCCCTAAACCACTTCATATTTTCAAGTCTCTAGATGAATGATAAATTTACTAAATCCAAATGTTTAAAGGCGGCAATTTAAAAAAAAAATGGGCTAAAAAATATGCTTGTGTTTAATGGAATGCAATTTCCATTATCTCTTTCAATTGCCTTCCTCATAGGATTCTCATATCAATTTAGCTATGTCTTTCAATTGCCTTCAATTATAGCTTAATGTAGTGCACAAATCTGTGGCTCCGGTGAGGGAGAGAGATTCTCAGATCTGACGCCACCAGATATGGGTGGTCGACTTTGCGGGGAGCGCTTCGACTTCATGGGGAGCGTCTCATCGTCGACAACAGATGGAGATGCTTCCAGGAGGAAGTCCCTGTGCCGGCCAACTGTGAAAGATCGTCGCCGCCTCCCTGTAGGGCAGCTCCTCCGAGACTCGTAGCTCATCCTCAGCTGCATCAGGTGTTGGCAGCACCGTGAACGGCACCTCTTCCTCCTCCACTAACAACGGAGGGTTGGATTCTCGTGGATCTGCCTCTGGATCCACTTGATCCAGTCCACCGCCTCGAGCCGGTGCGGAGCCTCTGATGTCGGGAACGGAGGGAGGCATCGGGAGATCAGGAGATCGGGAAGTAACCGACGATGAGGGAGGATCCGTTGCGGTGGACGCACCCGGAGCAGTGGTGGCCGGAGGAAGCGTCGAGAGAGGAGAGAGAAGAAGAGGAGGAGGCCCTGGTTTTTCAGATAGATGAAGATGGAAGAAGATGAGGATGGGAGGGCGGAGATGTTTTCGACAACCAAGCGAGGGGCGTAGGCGAGGGCGTCAGCGCCGAAGACAATATAGAAGGCAATTCGTGTTTTTGGAGATGAAAGAGAAGGCGATTGCGGCGATGGATTCACCGGAGATGAAGGGGAGAGAGAGGGATAGCTTGGTGTAGAGAGAGAAAGGGAGATTAAGGAGATTTGGAGGATTGAATCAAGATTCAAGAGAGAGAATGGAAATCTAGAGATGTTTTTGGGAGAATAGAGAAAATCTAGATGATTTTGGGGGAAATCAGACGGGGAGAGGGAGCAGCCATAGAGGCTCTTTTTCTTCTGGCTTGTTAAAGCGCGTGAGACCTTTTTTTTTAGAATGGCTCTTTTTCTTCTGCTCAATTAATGGTTGCTCCGACCCGTTTCTCTTTCCAATTCAACGTCTGCTCATTCGTTGCTCTCATGGTAGTCCGTCTCTCCCAATCTCTCATCTCTCTCCTCCTTCCTCATCGGCATCCTCTTCTCACCATTCGCTGCTCCTCGTCGTTCCTCGCCCTCCTCGGATCGCTTCCTCTCTCGCCGTCGCTCACCACCTCCACTATAGCCGGCGGCAATATTTGAGGGAGAAGGAAGAACCCTAGCCTTCCTCCTCTATAGCTGGCGCTCACTACCGCTATAACCCTAGCCGATGGGCTAGAACCCTAATATCCGAGTCGCTTTCGAAGCTCGGAACTTTTTGTAATGAGGTTGGTGTTGAATCCCCAAATGTATTTTCTCCAATTTTAGGGTTAGATTTTTCAGTTTTCTCAAATGCATTTGCTACTGATTTTTCCGCTAGAACCATATGCATTTGTCTAAGGTCCAATATGCATTGACAGCCCTATTAATGGCATTCCTGCCATTTTTGGGGGACCGTAGAACTTCGGCGTTGACACTAAGATCACACGTCTTTATGTGTTTGTGTTGGCTTCGTTGGTGTGATGTGCTGATTTCTTACAAGGAGCTGAACATTGAAAAGGAGTTGATAAGAAATACTGAGTGCTGATAATTTAGAAAGAATGACATGTTGTTAACTCAAATGAATTGTTCAAATAGTGTTTTATGTATGTTAATGAGGTCATTAAAATATGTGGATCAGGTTGCTAGGGAGAACATTCGAAAATGGCCAGCTTTTCCGGCTTTGCAATGCTCACCAGCCGGATAGCAGTGTGTTTAGTCATTCGCTCCTGGCGAAGGTACTTGCCCATTGCTCATTAGGCTCTCTCATCAATATGTGATTTTTTTTGGCAAAGGTAAAACAAAATACTTATCTTTTCTCAATGCCTGACCTTGACGAATTCACTGAATTAGTGTACATTGTGGTACTTAGTAGTTAGCAGTGGATAGCCTGATATAATTGGAGATTGCTTGATTCTAATACAAGTTGCTTCAAAATTCAGTGCAGATGGAAATTGTGAGCTTCCCATCCTGATATGGAAATTAAAGTCAGATCCCCTACTGAGGTTTGTGCCTCTTCATTTATTATCTCTTTTATTCACTCCGCTAATTTTGTCTTAAGAGGAAGCTAAAACTGATATAGATACAGTGCAGAGGCATATGAAAATGAAGATGGTGCAGATCCCTTGAGGACAGTGCACTTCAACAACATCCTCAGAATACAGATACATATGAAAAGGAATCAATTTGATGGTACTTTTCTCTTCTTTTGAATTCCCATTGACGAAGATATTGTCACACTTGAGATCTTTATGAATAACCGAAGGAATGTGACAGTGCAGATGCATTAAGCCTCTTATAATCTGCATCCCCCGATTCATGAGAGCCTTCAATTCAACCTAGCTTGCTATGCTTTTTGCGCTACTAAAGCAGGTTTCTGAATGTGGGTATAGTGATGGTACCATCTCTCTTAGTCTCTCTGTGTGCTTGCTTTTTTCTTGAATGATTTTGTGGTGGCATGCTCTTCACCACCGAGTAAAATTCTCTGATCTGCTTGCTCTTGCCTCTTGAAGCTGTTTTTGCTTAAAGTGGTGCTTAATTAGGACTTTCTTGATTTTGGATTCGGTCCAGGAGTAGGTGTGCAACAAGGAGACAGGTGAGCTTCTCAAAGTGAAGAAGTGGACTGCTGAAGAAATCTCTGAATAAGTTTATGAATAATTATGAGTTTATGAATTATAATAGCATATTATGACAGTGTTTATGAATAGCAGACAGGTGTGCAGCAAGTTTATGAATTCTATTATCTGATTATTCTTCAGTTTTTATTAGCATATAATATATTTTGCAAGTTTATGAATTATGATAGTGTAAATCATTGTAGTGCTGCTGTTATGTTTTCATATGAGAGTATCAAGAAGAGTTCGCACCTATTTAAACTAAATGCCTTCTAGATGTTTGATAAAAATGCCTAGGAGAGAAATTGAGATTGATTTCAGAATTTTCCACTTCAACGGCAAGATATCAAGGGCTGGATTAGAGTAAGCTTTCATATAATATACCATTGTTCTAGCCTATTGCATTGCAAGGTACGTAATCATGAAGTGCACAATTAAGAACCTGTGGTCCGTCCTGGGAACCTAGGCAGAGCAAAATTCATATCTAATATAATGTGCAATTTTAGTTTGATAAAGTGCATAAATAAGGTGATAAAGTGCAAGAATAAAATGATGGTGTATGAATAATAATATGAAGTGCATGAATAAAATTATGAAGTGCACAATTAAGATTATAAAATGCATTAATAAGATGATAAAGTGCAAGAGTAAAATGATGAAGTGTATAAACAATAATATGAAGTGCATGAATAAGAGTATGAAGTGCATAATTAAGATTATGAAGTGCATAAATAAAATGATAAAATGCATGAATAATGAGCAAATAATATTATAAAGTGCACATTTAATAATTTAAAGTGCACAATTAATATTATAAAAGTGCAAGAATAATATTATAAGTGCATAACTAATATCAATAAGTCTTTACTTCTACTTTTGATCAAATATAAAGTGAATAAATAAGATTATAAAATGTATAAATAAAACCATAAATTGCTTGAATAACACTCCGAATTGCATGAATAGATCTAGGTGGAGTCGAATCACCAACCTCCTCAACATTTGTCCAGACGCTTTTTCCAATTGGAGCTTATAGATCTTAGTGCTAGAATATGATTATAAAGTGCAAAAATAAGATTATAAAGTGCGGAAAAAAAAATGTAAAGTGCATATATAATATGCCTTGGTCTTACCTAACTGGATGCTAATTGTAGTGGTGGTTCTGGTCTTTCTTCTTAGCCGCGGCCAGCTTTGCATTCCTTGCAGCAACCTTCTTTTTATCGATGCTCGTTGTAAAGTCATAATTATAATACGAGGTGCATGAATAATTAAGCATCATTTTCTGAAGTGAAAATGGAATTATAATACGAGGTGCATGAATAATATGCACAATTTTATGAAGTGCATGAATAAGATTATGAAGTGCACAATTTAGATTATAAAGTGCAAGAATAAGATTATAAAGTGAAAATGGAAGATGCTCCGATTGACATCACTTTAGGCTTCTTTTTATCGATGCTCGTTGTTGTTTGCTTATGACTTGATTTTTTTTTTTGGTGATTGAGAAGAAATTTTATAGTGCATACTTAATATATTTAAGTGCAACATTAGATAGACAATGTGCATATACAAGGTTCAATTGTGCGTATTTAATATAAAGAAGTGCATGGATAAAAAGAACAAAGTGATAATATGATATTTTTTATCATTTTTTTTAGTTTGATAATTCTCTGAGCATGAGTTAGCCGGCGAATAGCTTACCAAATGCTAAGTGTGTAGGGTTGAGATGTGGTTGTGAAGCTTTCTAGTGAGGTCGAAACATTGAATGGGTAGGGTTCACTGAGATTGCAGTAGCTGCTCAATGTGCTTCCTCTGCTATGCTTTGTAATGCGATTACTAAGGATGGGGTGCTGATGAGTAGAGGTAAAACAGGTCTCTCTTTTTTAGCTTCGCCTTATGCTTCAAAGGAGATATCTATGCAGCCGAAAAAATTACAAAGTATGACATCAACTCAAGGAGAATGTATGACAAAAATTGTTCAGGCAGAAAATCAGTGTGCAGGTTTCAACTGTCCATTGTTCAGTACTACTGCATCAAACAGATAGCTTCAGACATACAAATACGTAGCCATTCGTAGAGATGTATGAGAATGTTGAGAACATAAGGTAGTTTATTGTGCTATTGCAGTCAAAGAAAAAAATACAGTTGTTTTCCCGCTGAGGATTAAAAAATTACAAATGTACATCCATCAATGACATTTGATTGATGAACAATAAAAAAAAAGAAATTAATTGCAACGTCATGTTCTATAAGATGATTCTCTCATACAAAATGTTACACTAGTCCTTCCTAAAATGAAAACAGGTTAGGCAGGCAAACAGCTGGTGTCACAACTAATACGCATAAAAAAGGACAACATTGGATTTTGATGCAATACAACTTTCACACATGGTCGAATACAGCTTTCACATGTGGTAAACTCGGTTTCCAAGCTGCCTTTCTAAAATCAGAACTGATCTCAACAACTTCAGCAATCTCCATCACTGTCTTCAAATAATAGAATTGCATTTTTTCCTTCTCAATCTCGATGATCTTTCACAGACATTGCAATCCTTTCCCCTATGCAATCTTCCGACTATTTAGCAAGCTCCCCTTGCACAGTCTCCACAAGGCCATGGAACACTTAACCTTCAGCTCATGCTTAACCTCCAGGCTCTCTCTCTCTTTCTTACCATGCCCTCCCCTACTACTTCCATCCAAAGATAAAAACGACGAACTAGAATTAACCTTATTATATGTATGATTAAACACTGTATGTCTAGCCAACCCGTTGTTCATCTGATCCTGAACAGTTGAATGTATACTAGCCTTACCTCCAATAATATGCCTCTGGCTATCCAGAATCAAATCCATCATCAAGCATGACCAAAGAATGGATTTCATCACATTCTCCTGTACAAAAATCACAATTCATTAATTACAAATCAAGTAACGATTAAATAACATAAACCCATTTTCTAAGAGCCTGTACAAAAACTGAAAATTTAGCCATTAATTAGCTCAAATTAAAAACAAGATTGTCAATGAAAGAATATGTAAACACTAACTCTCTCACACTAAACAATGTCAGAAGGCAAAGAAACTATGGAAATGAAACAATCCACCCTCTCCACAGACAGAGTACTATTTTTCTTGCCTTACATATTTAGATCAACTCAATTGGGCAAATCCAACATTCCAACCATCAAATAAAGCTTTAGATCATCAGTAACAGAAGAAAAAATGTGAGACAAACATATCACTTGTTATTTTCCCTAAATATTATATACTTTAGAGTAATGCTTTTGTGCAATTGTTAAAGCGGCTAGCTTGTCAACTGAATCCATAAATCCAAGAACAATCCAAAAAGATCAATTCAATCTAGAACAAATATGATTTTTCTCAATCTACACAACTCGAATTCTAATTTCCTAAATGCAATCACAGAGGCAAATTCTAGTTCCTCCAAATATTATTGAACCCGGTTTTCTGTATTAGTGTTGAACCCGGTTGTTTTGTTTATCTAAAACGCGTCGTTTTGTTCCAAGCATTATAAATGCTTTGGATTACTGTACAAAATAACTAATTTAGTTGGAATGTTTGTTCATCCTCTTTCTTCCTTTCGATTCCCCCAATTTTCTGCAAACTCCAAGCTCCATTAATGGAGTTTTCTTGATTCCAACTGATAACATGGTATCAGGCTAGTCAATTCGATTTTCAAATTTTCAATTTCGTTTTCAATCGTGCTGCAGTTCCGTTCGTCTTCAATGGAGCAACAACTGGATCCGCCATTAGAGTCCACTGCAATTGATCCTAACAGCGAGCTATACCTGCACCATTTTGATCATCCGAATTACATTCTCTCTACTCGTCTTCTAAGCGAAGGCAACTACAATCACTGGAAACGATCAGTCGAAGTGTCACTACTTGCGAAGAACAAGCTTGGTTTTATCACCGGTGCCTGCGCCCACCCTGATTTACCTCCGATAATGGTCGCACAATGGGAAAGATGCAACGGAATGGCGATCTCTTGGATTTTGCATTCAGTCGGCAAAGACATCGCTGAGAGCGTCATCTATTGCTCAACTGCGAAAGAGATCTGGCGCCTTCTCAACAAGCGCTATTCCCAGTCAAATCAATCTTGGATTTACCAGATTCAGCGAGATCTTGCTTCAAATTCTCAAGGTTCATTGTCTGTTACTGCTTTCTTTACTAAAATGAAGACATTATGGGATGAATATGTCCTTCTCCTTGAAATTCCGATTTGCAATTGTGATGCTGGATCTGGTGGTGTGTTGACCAAGATTCTTGAGAATCAGCAAACGATGCAATTTCTTATGGGTCTTAATGATTCATATAGTTCAGTTAGAGGAAATGTGTTGATGATGAGACCATTTCCTGACATTGATGAAATATTCAAGATCGTTACTCAAGAGGAGAAGCAGCGAGAGATCACAAGTTCTTCTGGTGCACCTTCATCTTCTGATGCAGCTGCCTTTGCCGCCTTTGGACGAGGTAGAGGTCGTGGATCTTCCACTCCTGGGTCATCATCATCTCCTGGTTCCACTACTAATGGTAGGGGCAGAGGACGTCCTTAGTACTTCTGTGAGCACTGCAAGATGTCTGGTCACTCGATCTCTCGATGTTACAAATTATCTGGTGAGTTTTGTGACCATTGCAAGATTCCTGGTCACACCATTGCTAAGTGCTACAAGCTGCAGGCCAGTCCTCCACACTTTGCCGAGAGAAGAGTTGCAGCTACCACTTCAGAATCTCCTCCAACGTTGACATCCGAGCAGTACACTCAACTGATGGGTCTCCTCAGCCACTGCTCTCCAGGATCTTCCAACTCTCAGCCATCTTCACCATCTGTTTCTGCAAGTGCACTGTGCGCAGGTAATAGCTTATGTCTTCTTACTCATAACATCAATTCTTTTTGGATCCTAGACAGTGGGGCTACTGATCATATTTGTCCCAACCTATCATCCTTTTGCAATTACATACCTTTATCATCTCCACAATTTATGACTATCCCAAATGGTTCTCAAATACCCATCAAACACAAAGGTAAAGTCTAGGTTACCCCTTCTATCAAGTTGGAAAATGTCCTTCACATCCCTGATTTTCATTTCAATTTGATATCTATACACAAACTATCTTCAGACCTTTCTATGAATGTGGTCTTTACCCCAACTTCATGTTTCCTTCAGGCCCCTTCAACGAGGACAACACAGGTGCTTGGTAAACTTTCAAGAGGCCTTTACATCCTGGACTGTCATTCCCAGACCACAGCCTCCACAAATGACATTTCAACCACTTTTCCTGCTTCATTACACTCTATTAATTTAGTACTTTCAAATTCTGTCCTATGGCATTGTAGATTGGGGCATGTCCCTTTTGATACTTTGAAACATATTCCATCTGCTGGCAACTGTGTCTTGAATAAGACTGATGGCATTTGTCGTGTATGTCCTCAAGCTAGACAACAAAGGCAACCCTTTCCTTTGAGTGATCACAAAAGTGTATCTCCTTTTCACTTGATTCATATTGATACATGGGGACCTTACCATTCACCTACTTATAATGGCTACAAATACTTCTTGAGCATTGTTGATGACTACTCTAGACTCACATGGACTCATTTACTGTCATCTAAAAGTGATGCTTTCACTGTCCTAAAGTCATTTGTTATGTTTGTTAAAACACAATTCACAACCAAAGTGCAGAATATCAGGTCTGACAATGCACCTGAGTTTTCAGGCTCTAATGCCACTTTGTTTTACTATTCTAAAGGCATTACTCATCAGTCCAGTTGTGTCTATACACCCCAACAAAATGACATTGTCGAAAGAAAACACAAGCATCTCCTTGAGATTGCCCGAGCTTTGCTCTTCCAATCCAACTTACCTATTTCATACTGGGGTGAATGCCTTCTTACAGCCACATACATCATCAACCGTCTCCCTTTGCCTTCCCTCAAATACAAATCACCATTTGAACTTCTGTTCTCCAAACCACCCTCTTACAATCATCTACGCACATTTGGTTGTTTATGTTTTGTTACCAAACCCAAACCACAACAAGACAAACTTCAGCCAAGAGCTGATCCTTGTATTTTTCTTGGATATCCCCTTGGAAAAAAGGCTTACAAAGTTCTGCACATTCCCAGTCCACAAATCATCTCCTCCAGAGATGTTGTTTTCCATGAAAACATTTTCCCTTTCAAATCCATTCCCCATGATAGTGCTCACACTCTCCATGTGGTTGCTCAAGACATTGAGTCTCACACCTTTATTCAGGCACAACAACCAGCAGATGATCCTCCCTATCCAGCAAGTCATCCATTGTTTGTCCTTCACATTGCTGATCCAGTTGATCCTCCCTTGAGAAGCAGCACTCGTCCTCACATTGCTCCATCTCATCTTAGAGATTTTGTTTGCAATACAATGGGCAATCTTGATGTTTTGCACAAATGTTGTGTTTCTTGTCCCTTTGCCCTTACAACTGCCTCTCCCTCTCCATCCCTCATTGAACCCAGAACCTTCAAACAAGCTTCTAAGGGTCCTAAATGGATTGATGCAATGAATAAAGAGATACAAGCTTTAATTGTCAACAATACATGGCTTTTGGTTGATTTACCTGTAGGAAAGCATCCCATTACATGTAAATGGGTGTACAAGATTAAACTCAAATCTGATGGATCAGTGGAGAGATACAAAGCTCGTCTAGTGGCTCGAGGCTATACTCAGATTGAAGGAATTGATTATGCTGACACCTTCTCTCCAGTTGTCAAAATGTCCACTGTAAGGTGTCTCATCTCAGTAGCATTGTCTCAGAATTGGCCTTTACACCAATTAGACATTAACAATGCTTTTCTACATGGAGAATTTAATGAGGAAGTGTATATGCAAGTGCCACAGGGCATCCCTAATCCCACCAACAAGGTTTGCAGATTGGTTAAGTCTCTTTATGGCTTGAAGCAAGCATCTCGTCAGTGGTTTGCTAAGCTGACTGCAACACTCCTCAAGCAAGGATTTTTCAATCAAAGAATGATTACTCTCTATTTCTCAAGTCTTCTTCTTCAGGATCAGTGATTGTTGTAGTGTATGTGGATGACATTATCATCACTGGTTCAGATCAACAGGCCATTACTGCCCTCAAAGGCCATCTTCATCAATTATTCAGCATCAAAGATCTTGGGCACTTGAATTTCTTTCTAGGAATTGAATTCACCTACATGGATAATGCAGTTCTAATGTCTCAACGAAAGTTTGCTAAAGAGATTGTGTCAGACAGTGGGATAGAATTCTCTTCTGACACCAAGGTTCCTCTTACACCTCTCCATCTCAACATCAAATTGGTTCCTGATTAGAGTGTTAAGTTGGCTAATCCAGAGTTCTATAGGAGCTTAGTTGGGGAATTAGATTTTCTCACAAACACCCGCCCAGATTTGTCATTCACAGTTCAGTATCTCAGCCAATTTATGTCTGCACCTTGTGAGCCACATCTCCAGGCTCTCCTTCACACAATTCTATATGTCAATGGATCAATTGATAAAGGAATTGTTATACATGGCAAAACTGATCTGGTTCTCCATGCCTTCTCTAATTCGGATTGGGCTGCTTGCCCAACCTCTAGATGCTCAGTTACTGGATACCTTGTCACACTTGGTGGTTCACCAATTACATGGAAATCAAAGAAACAATCCACAGTTTCTAGGAGCTCTGCAGAGGCGGAATACAGAGCTATGGCCCTTGCTTCCGCAGAGCTTGTTTGGTTGGTTCGTTTACTCAGGGAAGTGGGTGTCTCCAACCTCACCCTAGCCACATTGTTCTGTGACAACACATCAGCTATGCACATTGTGAAGAACCCGGTTTTCCACGAGAGAACGAAACATATCGACATCGACTGTCATTTTAACCGTGAGCGCGTTCTCGACGGCATCTTACAGTTGGTTCACGTGCCCACAAAGGAACAATTAGCAGATGTCTTGACGAAGATTCTCCCATCTCCTCGGCATTCATACATACTGTCCAGGCTCGCAATGTGATTCCAAGCTTAGGGGGGATGTTGAACCCGGTTTTCTGTTTTAGTGTTGAACCCGGTTGTTTTGTTTAGCTAAAACGCGTCGTTTTGTTCCAAGCAGTATAAATGCTTTGGATTGCTGTACAGAATAACTAATTCAGTTGGAATGTTTGTTCATCCTCTTTCTCTCTTTCGATTCCCCCAATTTTCCGCAAACTCCAAGCTCCATTAATGGAGTTTTCTTGATTCCAACTGATAACAAATATCAACATCAATAAAATCTCAGATGTGATAATACCTAAATGCAATTGAACAAAAACAATCAAATAAACGGATCAAAAACTGTTAGGGTAGAGAATAGAAACCTGTTTGTCAAGAATCAGTCCGGCCTTCGACAACTTCCTTGAACAAGAAGGCCTTGGAATTGACTCCATCCCTGCAGCGGCGGTGGTGGGGTAACCAACTTCATTCAGATCGAGGGGACATGGCTTCTTCCGGAGAGCCTCTCAGCGAAAATGATGGGGCTTGAGACTGATTTAGGGCTTCGACAGCTCCTTGAAGAACTCTATCTCTTCTCTCCCTATTCCTTGCCCTCATCCTCGGTTCTCGCTCTCGCAGATCTCCCTCCATTGAAGAGAAGAAAACCTAGAAATGAAGCCATTGAAGCGGAAGCTTGAGGTCTGGAGTCGAGAGAGAGAGAGAGAGAGAGAGATAGGGGAAGAAGTGAAGCCATTGAAGGGAAGCTTGACGGAGGAGCGAGCGAATGTCTGAATGTTAAATTGGGTTGGCTTCTATTTTTTTTTTCCGGTTCAGTTTTTTTTAAGTAAGACCCGCGCGCCCGCTAACCACTAAAAACCTCATTTTCACTTTAAGACATATTTTCACTTTAAACACCATTTTCATTTTAACCACACCATATATATATATATATATATATATATATATATATATATATATATATAAGCAATTCAATATAATTCAGAAGATATAAATCAGGTGATAATATAACTCTAACATCTCATCATGTCGTTAGTCATTCATACATGTCATTAGTGCACACAATCATGCTATTAGTCAGTCAATCATATCAACATGCTAGTTAGTCATTGATCACATCAAATTCCTAAGTTAGTCTCGAAAACCATTTCGAAAACCGGGTTAATCAATTAGGATATCTGACCTTATAACACTTGTGAAATTCGTTTTCTAAAACTCCTAGTGAAATCATTAGGTCAGTCCTTGAAAGCCTCAAAATAATTGAAGACGAATCGCGAAAACAGTTATCGAATATCAAGAAAAACGGATTTAAAACAATCGGCCAAGGAGCAACTCGCGGCGACGATTACGGGGCTGAATCCTTGATTCTAGCCCCGTTGTTTCGCCATGTTTGACGTTGTTAGCCTTCCCCCCTTTTCCCAATTTTTCCTAAGGTTCCCAGAAGCATTTTAGCGCAAGAATCGATCATAAAACTCGAAGATTTGAAAGGATTTCTCACCCAACTCTTCTTTTCTTCACTTTTCTTCTCTAGGGTGGCTCGACATGCGATTTTCCTTCTAATTCTTATGGATCCATGTGTTGGGTGTGCTGGGGGAGTTAGTAGGAGGTTAAAAGAGACATCTTTGACGGTTTATAGGTGAAAGGAGAAGAGAAGAAGCATCTTACCCTCTTAGGTTTGAAAATGGCCAAAGGTAGGCTCCAGGCTTGGATCTTGGATCTCCATGTGGTTGAGCTGCTCCAAATGACTTCTTGGGCTCCTTGATAGTTGAGGAGGCTGCTGGACTCCTTGGCTTGCAAGAATAATGGAGGAGAGATGGTAGGGTGGTGTTTGGGGTTTTTAGCCGAGATGGGAGAAGGAGGAGAAGAGGTGGAACCTTGGGGCTTTTTTGTTGTTTGAAGGCTGTTAGAGGGTGGATGTGGTGTTGGGGAGTGGTGGCTGGAAGGAGAGGAGAAGATAGGATGGGAGTTTTTTAGGCTTTGTGTTCGTAGGGTTTATGTCTCCTCTCTAAACTCTCCTTTTTTTAAGATAAGGTTGCTTGTATTTGAATTTGTCTTGCGGTGGATTTGAAATTGGTGGTGATGTCATGAGTCCATCCCCTTCAGAGGAGGATCTGTGAGGGGGGCTCGGGGTGGCTGAAGCCCCCCTATCCTAAAAAAGGGTATAGGTATATTTGTATATATCTGTTAAATTAGTAATATATATAATTGAAGTAGAATAAAATTACAAAGACGAAATGGCTCAATGGTAAAGGCGCGCGTTATATTTGATTAGAGATGCTTTCATCCCGGGTTTGAATCCCATTCGGCCCAGCTTTCCATTGTATTTGTTCTTTTTTTTTTACCATCAATTAACCTCCTTTTTTTTTACTGTTCGATTTTTTTTTACAGTGAGACGCAAAACCCTTCCAGGCGACTTCCACGACTCTCAACGAAGGCCGAAGGCGCAACGAAACCCCAAACCAACCGATGTCTCTCAGTCTCTGCATCTCTGCTTCCAGCGCCGGTGCAACAACTCCACCTCCGGGCTCCGGCCGACCCTGCTACCGGCGGCGCAATGCCCCATTGTCCATCTGCTTCAACAGCGTCTGCGAAGGAGCGATTCTGAATCCGACTTCCGAGCGAATTCTTCACGCCTTGTTAGTTTTCTTTCTCAATTCATATTCCTTTGAATTTTTCTTTGAATTTTGATTATAATTTGTGGAATTGATTGATTGAGAATCAATTTTGATTATAATTTGTGGAATTGAGAATCAATTTGGGGAGTTCGATTAGGGTTTGTGATTTGGGAGAAATAAATTTGTTCTTTTGTGATTTGAAAATTGATTGTGATTGTGGTTTTGAGAAATAAATTTCGATTGTAGTTTGTGATTGTGATTGTGTTTGTGAGAAATGAATTTGCGAATTGTGATTTGTGAATTGTGATTTGGAATTGTGATTTTGATAAGTTTGTTATTTGATCCAAGTCATCGATTCGAAGTAGTGGATCTTCAATTCCTTCAACCAACCAGATTCCAACTCCATCTCAGAATGTTGATGATGTGATTGCGGTTGAACAAAATATTTCTAGAGATGATAAAAAGGAGCAAAAAAAGAGCCCGGTTGGAGAAAGAATGAGTTATTATTAGTGATCCTGCATTGCGGAAATCCATTGATGAATATGATCATTTGATTAGAGATGATGTCAAAAGAGATTATATTCTTAATGGTCCTTGTCAACCTATGTCACATGATTTCCCACAACGTTCTTTTGGAAAACAAAAGAGAAGTTTCCAAAAGAAGTTGTTCAAAGATAGAGAATGGTTGGAATATAATGTTTCTAAAGATGCTACTTATTGTTTTTGGTGTTATCTTTTCAAAGGTGACTTAGGACCAAAATCTGGAGATGGAGTGTTTGCCAAGGAGGGATGCTCTAATTGGAAGAAGGCTCTTGAGAAGTTTGAAGAGCATGTGGGAAGTGTTAATAGCCAACACAATGATGCAAGAATATTATTTATTGGTTACAAAAATCAAGCGCAAAGGATTTCAAGATGTTTGTCTACTTCAACAGAAGTACAAAGTACTGCTTACCGTCTTCATTTGACTACAAGTTTGAGAGCGGCTAGATTTCTACTTGCGCAGGGGATGGCTTTTTAGGGGCATGATGAGAGAGTTTCTTCAAAAAATAGAGGTAATTTTATGCAGTTGCTTAAGTTGTGTGGTGATCTGAATGAAGAGGTTGCAAGGGCCGTGTTGGGTAATGCCCCTGGAAATCATCAACTTACTAGTCCTTCCATTCAGAAGGATATTGCTAAGGCATGTGCTTCAAAGACGATAAATGTCATTATCCGAGAACTTGGGGACAAGTTCTTTTCTATATTGATTTATGAGTCTCGTGATGTCTCAGTGAAAGAGCAAATGGCTATTGTTGTAAGATATGTGGACGACCAATGAGTTGTTGTGGAGCAATTTCTTGGGGTAGTTCATGTTCGTGAGACCACTGCAGTATGTTTGAAAAGTGCTATTGATGCATTCTTTTCTCATTATGGATTATCATTCAGTAAACTGAGAGGCCAAGGATATGATGGAGCTTCAAATATGCGAGGCAAGCATATTTGAATGGAGGTGATTCATCAATTCAGGCAAATGCCGCTAGCTTGGGTGAAAAGATGGAACACTATCAGTTTGTTTTTATTGCTCATTTGATGAGACTTGTGTTGGGATGGACAAATTCTTTGTCACAATTGTTGCAACAAAGAGATCAAAACATTACTACGGCAATGAATCAAGTTCATATTGTAAAGGAGAAGCTTCAAGATTTGAGGCAGAATGGATGGGATCAGCTCGTACAGGAGGTCAATGAATTTTGTGTTGCAAACAATGTGATCATCTTCAAAATGGAAGATAATGTGACAAGTCGATTTCGTTCTAGACGTGGAGGAGAAGAGGGGAAGATGACAAATTACCACTTTTTTCGAGTCAACATATTCTGTCAGGTAATTAGAGTACTGTATTATCTATCAATTGATTAAGTGTTTGTTTCATTGTTAGTATTAGAAGTATACTTAATATGGCGCTTCATTTTTAGGTTATTGACCAAATTAATCAAGAGATGGAGAATCATTTCAACGAGAAAAACACTACATTACTCACATGTAGTGCAAGCCTTAATCCCCATAATTCTTTCTCCAATTACAATCAGTCTAAGCTACTTCAACTTGCAGAGTTATATCCAGAAGACTTTTCAGAGATTGATAGATCTGTACTCAAGCAAGAATTAGAAGTGTGGGTTACAACCATGAGGGGAACTGAAATATATTATGCATTGGAATATCTTGGAGATGTTGCTAAGAAGATGGTTGAGGATGGCATTAGCAAATGTTTTCCCTTGGTATATCGTCTTATTGTGTTGGTTTTGGTGCTTCCTATCGCAACTGCAACAGTTGAAAGAGCCTTCTCTGCAATGAGTCTTGTAAAGACAGATTTGCGTAACAAGATGGGTGATGAGTATATAAATGATTCTTTGATATGCTACATCGAGAGTGATATTTTCGAGAGCATTGACAACGAAGTTATTCTGCAACATTTTCAGAATATGAAGACACACAAGATGGCTTTACCTTCTCTACCGCCAAAGTGAACTTCTTTGTAGAATTGTAGTATTGAACTTATGTTTAGTATCAAACTTGTTTTTAGTATTGAACCTATTTATAACCGCAAGATGAATTTATTAAATGCCTTTGTAATTTTTAGCCCCCCCTCCCAAAAGAAATCCTGGATCCACCACTGATCCCCTTGGGATGGCTTGGCTTGAAGAATGTGGGAGATGGGATGGTGCTTGTCCATTTCAAAAAATGAGGAGAGCAAATGAGGGAGAAATGAAAAGGTGAGTGTGGGTGTTCTACCAAATATAGGGGGAATCTTTGACTTGGCATGCTTCGATCTTCCAAAGGGTTAGAGGTTAGGTGTGGGGCATCTCGGCTAGGGCATAAGAGGTGAGGGCGGGGATCTCATTCCGACGTTGCGAGTTCGAATCCCGAGGGGCTTCTTGAAATTAGTTTCCGATGTTAGCTTCCCAAATCCCGCTCTCTCTTTTGTGAGATTAGAACTTGAAATCCGAGAATCGAGGTTGTCATGTTAGTTCTTAAAATTTTGTTTAGGTCGGAAATCCATTTCGTGAGTTCTAAAATCCGAGCTAGCGAGTTTTCCTTTAAATTCCGACTTTAAATTCATTTTAATTTTCCTTTTTCTGAAAAATTAGGATTTAAAAATCCGAGCCTTTACACAACAAACCATTGTTTTTTGTCGAGACTCACCGCTATCATTTCATACTCGCGATTGAGTCCGAAGGAGATATGACGATGTCACGAAAAAGAGCCCTCTCGGAAAATACAACTTATGACATCACAAATAGGCCCCCACCAATAAAAAAAGGACAAAGGGCAGAACGAAGCTCTCTCTAGAAATCTCAAACATCGCGAAGCAATAATCACGACTGCACCAATGTACCGCGATTGTTACACTGACCACGTCATCAAGCAGCTCGCTAGTTGAAGCTCACCCCACTGGCATCCCCTCCGAAGCCTAAATCTAAGGCATGAGGGCATGAGCTACAAATGTCCTCAACCGACTCACAAGGTCGCCAACCGACCCACAAGGTCGCCAACCAGCTGCTCATCCTCCCACATTACAGGGATCCGATTTTCGAAAGAGAAGACAAAGAGCTCTGCAACCTTCCCTGGGTTAAAGTCCTCGGAACTGAGTTCTTGAAGTTCATGATCGGAGAAGAACGCTGCTAGAATTATAACCTCATTTATCAAACATCCTCTAAAGATGACGATTGACCAGTAAAAATCACACGCGATCAAAGCTCATCGCGAAGAATCCTACACGAGTACATTTCTTGGTCGACTTTACAAGTAGTTAAGGATATTCGTCGTCACCCTGAGGTAATAAGTATAGGTGAAATTCTAGAAACGCTTCAGAAACAAATGTACCGAGATATGACATTAGGATAAGAAAAATCAGTGGATACAAAAAAAAAAGGGTGTGACAATGGCTGTCTCAGCCAATAACCTCTCAGCCATGAGTTGAAAGCACATTTTCATTTACGGTAGGTAATAGACATAAATTGAAGGAAGATTAAAGGAAATTGAATGCTCGTCCGGGAAACATTCTATGTTTCTCGAAAGAGTACTATGTTTTATACATAATTTAAAATGCACTTATTAATATGTTAACATCTGAAAAATAAGACGAATGTACTTAAATTAATTTGAAAAATCCCGTGTGTACATACGAGCTCGAGGCTAGTTCCTTTTAAAAGAGAAAATTCATTTTCTTAGAACACAAATTCCTTTTAATATACATTGATATTGGTTACATTTTCAAAGGTAAAATTTTATTAAATTTCATAGCAGTGTGATGCTGATTAAAGGCTCAATTGATTGATTTTTTAGTATTTTTTCCATTTCCATTATAGAGAGTCAATTATTTTATTTTATTTTGCCATTATATTATTGAAGATGACAATTTTGAAATATCTCACATATAAGAGTAGACCTGTCAAAACACAACCCGATTCGGTGACCCGATCCGAACGACCCGAAAAATTTCCCACCCGAACCCGGAAATTTTGACCCGAATTTTTTTTGGACCCGAATCCGAAAAACCCGGAATTTTTCCGGGTAATCTGGGTTTCGACCCGGTGACCCGATTGACCCGATAATTTTGACCCGATTTACCCGATTGACCCGGTGACCCGATTGACCCGGTTGATTTATAATTATATATAATTAAATTTTTTATATATAATTAAAATTTATCACAAAATTATCAAATCATGATTCTTTTAATTTAAAAAAGAAAAAATTGACAAACCCGAAATCGATCCGAAATGACCCAAAACCCGATCAAACCCGAGTTCGAGTCAACCCGAAAAACCCGGAACTCGTTTTACCCGAAACCCGAAGTGACCCGACCCGAACCTGACCTGAATGACCCGTTTGACAGGTCTATATATATGAGTAATATTTTGCAATTAATTGAATAATGCTCAATTATTAGGAAAAAAAAATAAAAGCAAGGAAGATACCATCTTAAAATTCAGAAACCCCAAATCACTAAACAATATGTATGATTTACATGAATAATGCTTCAAATTACAATGAAAAATGATTCAAATTTAGACGAATAATGTATCAAATTTCTATTTTAAAATTCAGAAATCGCTAATCTAGAAATAATACATATGATTTATACGAAAAATACTTCAGATTTCGTCGAATAATGCCCAAATCCCAAAATAATGCTCAAAACAACCAATTAATGTTTTTAAAAACCCTAAATCATTAAAAACAGTTACAATTTGTACAAATAATACTTTAAATTATGAAGAATAATTATTCAAATTTAGACAAATATAATAATGTATCAAATTTTCTATTTTAAAATTCAAAAACCCGAATTCATGGCTAATACTTACAATTTATAGGAATAGTACTTCAGATTTCGCAGAATAATGCTCAAATCCCTAAATAATGCTTTGAATTTCTAAGAATAATGGTCTCTATTCCATAAATTGACAAGCAAAACAACCAAATAATATTTATCGTGTCCAGGTAAAAAATACATTGCTTCGAATTCTTAAATACATAACAAACTTGTCACAATATATAGGGTGTGGTTCGGTTCACATCCCTTAGGATATACCTTGTGCACAAATATGGGTCATTGATCTTATTGGAATGGATGGATATGATTAAAAGTATTTTTTAAATTTTTGTTGGAAATATGGTGGGCCCACATGAGTAAACCACTTACTCTCCTGATGCGCGAGTGTAGTACAACAAAGTGAGGGGGGAAGCATGAGAAAACCAAATACCGATTCATTTTTCTTATATATATAAAAAGGTTAGTGGAATATATCTACAAAATTGAGCCTTCTGCATATCAAATCATTGTTTTTTACCTATTAGTGGAGATTCACCAAATCATCCATCTTGCCACTTATTTTATTTCGTTCATTTTAAAATTTTGACAATTCCATCGAATAATGTTTCACATGTTACCTAATAATGTTATTTTATTTTTTTTTCCATCTAGTTCAGATCAAAATTTACCAATTCCACTGAATAATTTGTCACATGCTACCGAATAATGTTTTATTTTTTGTTAATCAATTTAAGATAAAAGAAACCAAAAATCCACAATACTTATGATTTATACGAATAATGTGTCATATTTCAATGAATAATGTTTCACATTTCACCGAATAATATTTGGTTGTGTAATTGTACTCACGTGATGAGTGTTTTTTAAGTTGTTTTTCAAAGCGAAGACTCCATATACTAACGAATAATGAATATTTTGCCGAATAATTGACCAACTCATTACCACTGGTAAATAAAAAATGACACAGGCATCTGAATAATTGATGAATTATTAATTAAATTATGCATTTAAAAAACCTTACACTAAATTCGACACAAACGTCTGAATAATTCTTCATTTTCCCCGAATAATGTGGAAATTATATTGATTAAACAACAAATTTCAGCCTTAATATGATTTTGTCGATACCCCTAACACAACCCCCCCCCCACCCCACCCCCACTGTAACGGCCCGGGATTATGATTCCCGAGTTACGTACGTTTCGAGGGATGAAACCCCTCGTTAGGATCTTGCTCCCCGAGTACAGGTTGAAGGTTTGAAATTCTACTCTAATGTTTTCAAGCGAGATTTCATACCCCAAATTCGAAGGGATCGTTGGAATCCCCGGGGATGTCCCTTGTACCTGTCATAAGTCTAAGCATGAAGAACCAATAGTCATGCAAATGACGGAATCAAGGTGTAATACAAGAGGGTGACACGATAGAGCCGAGTCAAAACCAAATGAATGAGCATATTTATCGAAATCTAATAGGCGAGGTTAGTGATGTTAGACCATTTCTTTGCAATCGCCCAAGAGAGTTCCCATGTCACGGAAGCAAGGAATAATCATGTTGCAATACAAACCTAAAAAAATATGTGTGCGGGGCGGTGTCAGATCGAAGCCCTACGCAATATAATCTCAAACAAGCAGACACATACACACACTAGTCCTAATAAAGATGCTTCTAGATGCAAGGCGGAATATTTACACACTAACATGCTCCTAAGATCAAGTACATAAATATAATAAGGCCTTAGCACCGAATACCAAGTGGTATATCCCTCTCCTACCTCCACCCCCTTCCGATAGGGTGGAGACTGATCAGGTCGTGAATGCATTCCATTATAATAGGGCGGCACGCATGCCCAACCCTCTCCACAAGAAAAATAAAGCCCGCAGGCAGCTCATAATATAAGGAAGTTCCATGACTCGATTGACTTAGGACGGGACCCGATGAGAGTGGGCCATCCTATAACCCTAGCAAAGACTCTAGTTACTTCACAGATAATGACCGTTCTGTTTACAAAAGCAATGAGTAAACGAATGTTCAATCATGAGTGCAATCCTAGCAGGATACTACATGGCATGCTTTATTATAAATGTAAGCACCTAGTATGCACATGACTACAAGTAGGGAGATCTCTTTTCGAATCTGAGTGAGCTCATATAGGAACTCACCTGGCTATGCAGAACATCAAAAGTACGCTCCCAACAAGTAGCACGAACAATCAGATAATGTCACCTAATTTATATCAGAATATCCATATAAGTCTACATCTAGCCACTCCATCACATGTACATAAACACACATCATTCAATAAGTATAAACACATCATAATCATCATCTCATCATGTTGACACATTCCATAAGATCACATCATTATCATCATTCCGATCAATCACATTCATATATTCGCCATAATACTCATATATCCGCAGGATCATATATCTCCAAAGTCCATCATACTAATCATAACTCATAAGGCATAAGTCGAACGATACAAAAATTTGACATCTCATCATGCTATTAGTCATTCATTCATGCTATTAGTCAATCAATCATATCAACATGTCAGTCAGTCATTGAACAAATCAGATTCCCAAGTTAGCTTCAAACCATTTCAAAATCTGAATCAACTAGTTAGAAATTCCGACCTTGGAAAATGCTCGTTAAATTCTTTTTTTTTTCTACAATCCAATTCGCATAATATCATAACTTTAAATCACCATATCTTTAATCTCAAAATCACATTTTATATCTTAATCTCAAAATAATATCTTTAAATCTCAAATAATATTATATAATATTTTAAATACCATTGATTAAACACTTTCATAAATGTTTCTAAATCCCTCAAAAAATCCCAACTATTTTTATTAAATAAAATTAGCCTTTTCGGAATTTCCAAAACCGGACTAATTGATGAAGAATGCCCAACCTATTTTGAAGAAATAGGCCCAATCTTTTATTGCATTAAAAACACAATTCTGGCCCAAGAAAATTAGGCCCAAATGACCCTTTCTAACTTCCATTTCTGAAATCCGAGTGCTGGAGGTTTAAAAAGAAGGGAGAGGGCCCAGGGTGAGGTGGCGGTGATGTGGCAAGGGGACCCACGTCCTTTTCTTCTACCCATTTCCTTTTGAAAGAAAGAACGAACAGAGCAAAGGGCTCAGTCCGACAGCGGGAAAAGAAGGAGAGGGGAGGAGGAAGCTCGCCGATGATCATCTCGGACTCCGACTCCGACCATGTGCTGACGGGACCGGCACACACAGACAAGGCAACAAGGAAGGGAAGAAGGAGAAAGAAGAGGGCTCACCGAGGGCGTCGACTCGCCGAAAAATCTTGTCAGTGCGCGATTGCGCTCGCCGAAGGCTCAGGGCTGCATTTCTCGGCCTAGGGAGAAATAAGAGAGATTAAAGGTGGAGCTTTGAGACATTTTTAGGGTGAGAGGAGGAGGAAGTTAGCTCACTGATCGGAATCGAAGAAATCGAGGAAGCGGGGAGAAGAAGACCTCGGTGGCGGTCGGCTCTCCGGGAGATCTTCCGACTGCTCCTGCTCGTCGTGGGTTCTGAGGAGGCGCTGCTGCTGCTTCTATTAATAAATAACTTATCGACTTGTAAAACAATGCAAATTTCTTCAAAATTACCAAATTTTCGATCAATCACAATAGATGAACCACATATCTTCAATATAGGGTCTCATTAGATGAAATCAAATTAAAATCTTACCCATGGAGTTAATCTCACCGGTGTGGTGTTTGGATTGATGGGTATGCACATTTTAAATAGTCAATATCACCAATCGATGAAACCATCTCCAATGTGGGATCGCCACCGTTGGTGTCACCAACTGATAATGCACATTTTAAATAGTCATTAGATCTAATTTTATATTAGTTAAGATGCATTTGTTACATGTTTTAGAGCTAAGTCGCATACTATGCTTTTTGGAGGAAGAGTTCGGAATTTGTGGAATTTTCAGTTTATTTTACAGATATACTGTAACGGCCCGGGATTATGATTCCCGGGTTACGTTTCGAGGGATGAAACCCCTCGTTAGGATCTTGCGCCCCGAGTACAGGTTGAAGGTTTGAAATTCTATCATAACATTTTAAAGTGGGATTTCATACACAAAATTCGAAGGGATCGTTGGAATCCCCGGGGAAGTCCCCTGTACCTGTCATAAGTCTAAGCGTGGAAAAGCAAAAGTCATGCAAATAGTAGAATCAAGGTGTAATACAAGAGGGTGACACGGCAGAGCCGAGTCAAAACCAAATCAATAAGCGTATATATCGAAATTTAGTATACAATGTTAGTGGAGTTAAACCATTTCTTTGAGATCGCCCAAGAGAGTTCCCACGTCACGGAAACAGGGAATAATCATGCTGCAAACAAACCTAAAAAAAAAATGTATGCGGGGCAGTGTCAGATCGAAGCCCTACGCAATATGATCCCAAACAAGCAGACATATACACATGCTAGTCCTAATAAAGATGCTTCTAGATGCAAGGCGGAATATTAACACACTAGCATGGTCCTAAGATCAAGTGCATAATTATAATAAGGCCTTAGCACCGAATACCAAGTGGTATATCCCTCTCCTACCTCCACCCCCTTCCGATAGGGCGGAGACTGGCCAGCTCGTTAATGCATTCCATATAATCGGGTGGCACGCATGCCTAACCCGTATCCACAATAAAGCCCGCAGGCATCTCATAATATAAGGAAGTTCATGACTCGATTGACTCGGGACGGGACCCGATGAGACTAGGTCGTCCTATAACCCTAGCAATGACTCTAGTTACTTCACAGATAACGGCCGTTCTGTTGACAAAAGCAATGAGTAAACGAATGCTCAATCATGAGTGCAATCCTAGCAGGATACTACATGGCATGCTTTATTATGAATGCAAGCACCTAGTATGCACATGGCTACAAGCAGGGAGATCTCTTTTCGAATCTGAGTGAGCGCATATAGGAACTCACCTGGAAGTGCAGAACAGCAAAAGGCAACTAGGTATACAGAAAGCCAACATGTCACAGATGATCACCTAACACATATATAAGTAATATAAAAAGTCTACTTCTAATGTTACTTAAAGCATATAATATCACACACTAGTCATCAAATTCATTCACCAAGTTAGGCAAGGTAAGTCATTTTTCCCCAAAATTTCCCAAAACTCTTTTAAAACCTCAATTTAGATTAAATCATCATTCAAAACGCTTTCTCAATCATCCAAAAATCCATTTATAAAACATTATCATTTCAACAACTTATTTTATTATTATTTCAAGACAAATCCGACAAGGTTAGTATATTTCCAAAATTCTCTTTTTTTGTTTTATTAAATCAATTCTCCATTTATCAAAACAATTTTCAACCTTGAAAACCTTTTCCAAATTCCTTTCCTTGTAAAATTCAAGTCCACGATTATTATATTTTTAAAGCTCAACAATAATATTATATAATATATGGTGAATTCCACTTATTTTAATATTTTTATAAATAAGTTCTTAAAACTTTTATTTACACTTTACAAATTTTAGGCCCAAATCTCTTTCTTATTTTCGGACACAAACCCAAGATAGATCCGACCCAATCTATAAAACCCGTTGTAAAACAATTAAATCCGGATAGATTCTTGTTTGGTTGGAGAAAATGGGCCAAAATCAGATTTCTAAAGTAAAGGCCCAATCCAATCTCACTCATCCTCTCTCCAACTCAGAAGAAGAAAAAGAGAGTGGGTCCTAGGGCTTCCTAGTCAGCGTCTCCTACCTCCCGCCTGCCTCCTACTCGCTCGCCGGAGACAGGGTCTCTCCCGCTGCTCGTCCTACTCCCTCGCCACCCGGATCTCTCTCTCTCTCACTCTCGCAGCCCTCTCGTTGCACACTCGACCCGATCTCGCGCCCTGTTCACTCGCCCTCCCTCGCCGCTCGGCCTCCCTCGCACTCGCGCTCAACTCTCCGCCCTCGCAGGACTCGCAAGCTCCCGCTCTCCCTCTCTTCTCAGTCGGCTCAAGCAACAAGGATGAACAAATCAAGGAATCGAAAAGGAATGAACCAGGGGAGGAAAAAGGGGCTCACCGAGGGGGTTTGTCTCGCCGGGCTGCTCGCCGGAGGGATGGTTTGGCTCGCCGGAGGCTCGATCCGAACTTGCTTGGCCTAGGTCGAAGAAAGGAGGTAATAAGATGGAACTTTGCTTCATCTGGAAGTGAAAGGAAGAGGAGAGAGGGCGAGAGGGAGCGGAGACGGCCACTTACCGTTTGCAAATCGGAAAACAGGGGAAGAGAGGAGTCGGGCGCTGCAGCGGCGGCGGCTGCGACTTGGGTCTCGGGCGGCTTGGTTTCGTCGGACCTTGGAGGAGGAGCGCTCAGAGGAGGTGCCCGGGGTGCTGGGTTGCGGCTCCGGTCTCGGACAAGCAGGGGAGGAGGTGCTCGGTTGGGCTGCCAGCAAGGAGGAGGTGTGGAGAGGAGGTCGACGCCGGTGACGGTGTGGTGGTGAAGAGGGCCGGCGGTGGTGGCTGCTGGAAAAATGGAGGAGAGGTTGGCTCTCGGTAAAACCCAAGGGAAAGAGAAGGTGTTTGATTTCTTTTGGGGTTGAAATTGAAATGTGGTGAGGATGGGGCTAGTTTCTGATTTTTCTTGGAAGAGAGAAAGGGGATATGCTCAGCTCATCCAAATCAAAGAGGAGAAATCAGTAGGTGTTGTTTGTTTTCTAAATGAGGCAAAAGAGAAAGGCTTATGCCTAAGGGTGTGTTTGTATTGAACCCAAGTAAAAGAAGGGAGAGAAAATAGCCTCTGTCTTTTGGCGTGATGTTTGCTCCAAAATCAGAAAGAGCTTTGACCAAAAGTGAAAAGGGGAGCTATGCTACAATGCTTGGAAACCAATGTTGCAATTCGTCCACTCGACCTTATCCCGATTCGTTCACAATAAATTTTAAAATTTCAATCCGAATTTAATAATGAAAATCCTGAAAAGTGGAATAAAATCTATTTTGTATAAATTTAAAATTTGGGCCGGGATTCGCTCTAAGAATTTCAAGTTAGATTTATTAAATTTAGGACGAGTTTTCCTTGAAATATCCAAATTAAATCCATTTTTTTTTAAATTCTTATTTTAAAAATCCGGGCCTTTACATCATCCACCTCTAAAAATAAGTCTCGTCCCCGAGACTAAAATCAAAATAAAGTAGAGGGTGAAGTTTGAAATTGATGAGTCCAAGGGCCATGTCCAATGATCTTGTAATCCTCTCGGTTGCGTCTTCCGGGATTCTCACAACATCCTAGTCACGGTCGTGACATCTCCAATTGGCCTTGACAAGTATGCGATAAGCGCCCTTATCACATCCTCGCATCGACTTTTCGGAAGTACCACAACTCTAAAATTTCTATAATATCATCACTAGGTCTTAGCAAACACCCTACAGGCGCCCCCATAAAATGCATGTATCCACTTCGTAAAGTATTATAGAGTTGCCCGGGTTTGAAAAGTTTCAAAGGGGATTCCGCAATTGAAAAAGACTGGCCTCAAAATCGTGGAAATTTTCGATCGTGTTTGGTCTTCCCAAATCCAAGTTAGTCGTTTCCAAACTCTTTCAAAACCCTTTAAACCCCAAGTTGGTCAAGCAATTTCAGAACTCAAGAGGTGGAATCATCCACCTCTAAAGGCTAATCCCATATTCTCTTCCTAGGTTCCAATCTCAAAAGCAATTCCAATCTACGAATCTCTAGTCATTATTAGAATCAATATAACCAATACATGCCACATCATAACCAACCAACCACCGAAATTGGCCACGCCAAAACCATAACATGAATAGCAATCCATCAACATTGCCGCATACCAGTATATTGGAACGCCACATTCAACATTAGCATTTAATGTTCTAGGTGTCAACCAAATAAGAATGCATCTAGCAAGAATGTCATTTTTGAAAGGGCAACACACAAACACATCAAGCCTCAACCTTAGTAGATCACATCAGCATGGTTTCCTACTTACCACTACCAACACAACAAAATTTTGTCATAATAGGGGTTTCAATCTAATGGGAAGGCAACAAATCAGCACAACAAAATCCATTTCAATAAGATTCAGCAAGCCAAGATATTCACCATTTTCATAGTCAAGGATTTAGCCAAAAATCTATTTTGAAATATCAATGCACAGAGGCATCACCACAATCACTTTTCAGCAATTCAATGTTCAAGTTATCAACATAAAACCTGTCATGCTCTCATGGTTCAGCAATAGCAAAGTCTAACAAAATAGCAAGCACAAAATCTAATCATGACAACATTTAACTTAACAGGACATCGCATATCATTATATCGGGATAACATGCATTCTTATACTATGGACTCTACACTCTATTATCACTTAATTTCCAAGTATTTCATATCAGCATATAACATGATTTTACACTAGGTTTATGCATCATTATCTCTCATTGCCTCAAACAGTCACATGTCATAAATCCTAATATACTATCATGCTCAACAAGTATTGCAGAATATCAGCTATCGACATAGCAAAGACAAGTTACCACATAACCTCATGTTAATAATAATTCGAGCAAAGGTAATATCATGCCAACATCGCAATATCATATTGTCACATATTATCAGGGCACTTAATATCATTATTACCAACACAAGTAAGGATTTCAGCAGGTATAATTCACATTCCATGAGTAAAAGAAACAAGCAAGGCTTACCAACACAAAACACCAATCATATCACAAGGTCAGTCACATAGGAACACCAAAGCACTAAAATTCATCATCATAAGTAGAAGTTAACCACGTAACATCCACTACCAGTTCGTCATTCCAAGAATCAATATGTCAGTTCTGGGACCTGGGATCTATGGGCCCACCGTGCTTCCACTGCGCCGCTCCCGTGCTATTTGGCAAAACGTGCTCTTTTCTACGCCGTCGTTCGTCAAAGTATTGCAAGCAAATTTTTAGTTAGCGGAGATAGGGGAGAGACAAGGAGGACAACCCGGACTCCCCACGGAACCGAACACAGACCAACTGATGATGACACGGCGAAAAAAACAAAATCCCAACCCAAGAAGGTGTAAGGTGCCCTTATGGAACTCTACGAGGTTACAAGTGCAGCAAACAAGACACATACCAATCATGAAGTAAACTAGTCATATCACTGAACACTAACACGTACCTACCTTGATGAAAAATGTTAACGGATAGGGGCAAACAGAAGCATGATTGAGTTATGCATGGGGTATAAGGGACTAGCTAGCAACTTTTCATTTCATATATCAAACAAGCTTGATATGTATAAGAAACATGTATACACGGATGCAACAATAGATTTGTGCGACATGAAGCTCATGCAAAATCTAGTAATCAGTAAAGAGCATTACACGTAGGGTAATTATTCGTGACAGGTACCCATAAGCAGGTCATAATCAATATGGGATCACATGCAAACCTACCGAGATGTTTCATATCAGTCAGACTAATGCCATGAAAGGATCATGTAAAGTCGTATGGAAGCCATGTCATGAAACAACCACGTTTTTATGATACGGTAAGTGCGAGATGTCAGCATATAATGAGCTATGGTTGGAAAGCAATCCTCCATGATACTAGTAATATCTTTTCAAGGATTCATGGAATGAGCGCAATCAAGTATAATCGTCGAGGAATAATTTAACACCAAAATCACATTTCACGTACATATGCATCTACCATGTCGTAGGGTATAACACGCAACTAGATACTCAATTGCTAATTAACACATATCCCACTAAAATATGAATTTATCCAATTAAGTATCGGAAGGGCATCATGTGATAAGGACAACAATTCAGATGAGAACACTCATAAGCATGCCACTAATCATACTTAGCATGAGACAACTCGGTGGAGGCATAGCATTCTAACTAGACTAACAACATCTAACATGCTTGGACAATCATAAGATCATGTAGAGAGAGTATAGCAAGGCTATCATAACCAATGACAAGAGTGACTACATGAGATGCAAGTTGAGCATGCGATCGTATAAATCATATCTCTGCAGGCATAGATTTTACAAGGTACTACATGATAGTCACGGATGTATATGAATAAGATGCATCGAGCAAATCCACATAATAGTAGGACGAGTCATAGAAGTTTAACCAGGACTACTATTGCACCCAAACATTAGCACATATAAAAGGAATATAAGCAATTGTGATGAAGGAGTCACACGCATATCATAGTGCGAAACAGGACAATGCTCCTAAGGTATCATGTTTCAAAGGGACGGTAAGCTGCATAATGAATGCAAAGATAATCATGCGAGTGCTTTATAGCTATCGTGATGTGTGTGTGGACATGCGAGGTGCTAGATTATTCATTTGCGAAAGCATTAAGAATGTCAGGGGACATGCAGAAACAACATCGAGTGATGAGATGATAGGCACACATTGATACTCACCTAATACTTAACATGCGTTGAAAATAGGCACTAACTCTATAACTGGGTTTATCAATTCCTAAACAGTTAAAGGATCGCATATCAGAGATGTTGGGAAGAATACAAGACCTCGCGGAGTCTATCCTACGTGAGAACATGTCATAAAGCATATAGAGCATGAATACACACAAGCCATAATTCATGGGTCCTATAAGATATATTTTAACATGATAAGATGCATGGCTATGCAACATAGGTTACATGTTCATTTGGCAACTAGCACGGATGCATTTAAGGGGTCAACTAATCGTAACGTGACCATATGAGGACAAGGGGGAATTATGGTGGAAACGGCAACATGAGCCTATGATAGTACGACTTTATTTACAGAGTGAACAAGAGAACATCACGGACGATATATTATAATCACGTTAGGAATGAACCGCCATAAAAGTGCATGAAATGGTACAACAACTATCACATCATAGGACAATCATATTCACGTGATGAAGCAAGAATGACAATTTATCACTCAGCGAGTCATATTGGAATTCATAAGCCCTATAGGACACTACCAGCACATATCGAATATGAGTACAATCAAGGTACTTCGACTAGACTCACCCTAGCATTAAGGTGTCATTTATATGCGAAAACATAATACTAACTCATGATTCGTACATACGTTCATTCGTTTAGCACAATAGTTTGCAAAAAGCCAAATAAGCCACACTGTAATAATCTAGAAGCATGATAAACATATAGCGGAGTATAACATGGGCCTAAAGCAAGATAGCTAGGCATAGATGTAAGGGTAGGCAATTATAGGTCCGTGCAATATCTAAATGGCACATGCACAAAATATAAAGTCATGCATTCAGGGAGATACAAAAGGACACCACTGAGTAGGAGAAAACATCACGGAAATCAGGAAGGTAAACATGCTATGGTTTAGTGGTCATAAAGGCATGAGGAGTAGCGAGAGTGAGACTAACATGCTAAGGGTCACACTATGATAATCCTAATCCAAGAGAGTGAGTAAACATCATGCATTCATGCGAGTTCATAACTTATGACATATGTGTTTAATCAATCATTAGTATAATGGTGCGGGGAACCAATGAAATCAAGTTGTGCATGCATGGGGGATATGACATGAATACAACAAAGTACGACATGAGACCTAAACAAGGTGACCAAGCATGAATATATAACGGCATACAACCACAATCCACATTAAGGATCATCATCATAATATAAGCGGGGAACACCACATCATGTCGAGTCATGCATATACGAAACCAGGAATGCTAGTGGTGTGTGCTCGTGCGGCGTGTCATGTTATATATTCGTGAAAGTATGAGAGAAAAATGGAGATCATCATGGCATGACAGTTATGTAAGCATGTTGGAAACTAGGTGTCATATGAATCAGATTGAACATCAAGTTGTAACACACACCCATCAAGTAAATAACTTACTCTATCAGGATATCAGAATAGAACGAGCACACTATCATGAGCCTATTTTTAGAGAGGGCATTAATAATGCGGTTTCCTAACATGTGACACATTTATTCAAGCATTAGTATAACAATGCATATACTAAGTAGATCATGCTGGGATGATATAGGCATAAAATGTAACACGAACATAAGAAATGGCTAAACATGGACATCCCGACAGGTAGGTATAACTTCACACCAAAGATTAATCTCTAGTCTAGGGGTAGTATGTATAGAATCCTACAACCATGGATGAAGCAACTAAAGTAACCCGACAGAGATCTACAAGGGTGACTCTGACTCACTCCCATTGACTTCATGACTCATTTCCCGTGGAATATTCGTATAACTATCGATTGGGGTAGCAAAGGGCTCAGGTAGTAGCGTACTCCAATACCACCTCAAATGTGGTTACCCGTATATCACACCGACATCGCAAGAAAAGATCAATAAAGACGTTTAGTGAGGTCAGGAAAATAAGACCAAAGAAGGAAGTAGTCACGCTTAAGAGGTCAAAGGCGATCACATGAAGACTGGAATCCCGACTCTATAATGGCAGAAGGTCTCCCCCTCTATTCCATTCAAGTAGGCATTTAACACATGATTCATAATAAAAAACATCAGCCAAGTATCCAATTTAAGCATACAGCACTCAGCACATAACAATCAACAATCAAGCTATCCTGAGGCCGCCCTTCAAGGGGCGAGTGACCGGAGGGGCAAAACCTCATGGTCTCTACCTAACTCGCCACTCCAGCCACTACGGCGCAATCCCGTGGAGTCTTGTAAGCTCATCTGTAAAGAACAAGCTATATTTCGCCTACCCGTTCCCAGCTATATCCAATAGGGATGGTCTAGCGCATTCAGTACCCCTTCGTTTCCCTTTGTTTGATTACCGGATTTATTGAGTCAAGTTCATATTTAGTCCATTTGAGTTAGCCATATTAAATTCATTTTGCCCTTTCTAAAACATTTAAAAAAAACCATTTGAAAACCTTGGGCCATTTTCAAAACCACTTCAACCTATCATACTCGGTTTGCATAACCTAAGCTCTGATACCATCTTTGGCCCGGGATTATGATTCCCGGGTTACGTTTCGAGGGATGAATCCCCTCGTTAGGATCTTGCGCCCCGAGTACAGGTTGAAGGTTTGAAATTCTATCCTAACATTTTAAAGTGGGATTTCATACCCAAAATTCGAAGGGATCCTTGGAATCCCCAGGGAAGTCCCCTGTACCTGTCATAAGTCTAAGCGTGGAAAAGCAACAGTCATGCAAATAGTAGAATCAAGGTGTAATATAAGAGGGTGACACGGCAGAGCCGAGTCAAAACCAAATCAATAAGCGTATATATCGAAATTTAGTATACAATGTTAGTGGAGTTAAACCATTTCTTTGAGATCGCCCAAGAGAGTTCCCACGTCATGTAAACAGGGAATAATCATGCTGCAAACAAACCTAAAAAAAAAATGTATGCGGGGCGGTGTCAGATCGAAGCCCTACGCAATATGATCCCAAACAAGCAGACATATACAGACGCTAGTCCTAATAAAGATGCTTCTAGATGCAAGGCGGAATATTAACATACTAGCATGGTCCTAAGATCAAGTGCATAATTATAATAAGGCCTTAGCACCGAATACCAAGTGGTATATCCCTCTCCTACCTCCACCCCCTTCCGATAGGGCGGAGACTGGCCAGCTCGTGAATGCATTCCATATAATCGGGTGGCACGCATGCCCAACCCGTATCCACAATAAAGCCCGCAGGCATCTCATAATATAAGGAAGTTCATGACTCGATTGACTCGGGACGGGACCCGATGAGACTAGGTCGTCCTATAACCCTAGCAATGACTCTAGTTACTTCACAGATAACGGTCGTTCTGTTTACAAAAGCAATGAGTAAACGAATGCTCAATCATGAGTGCAATCCTAGCAGGATACTACATGGCATGCTTTATTATGAATGCAAGCACCTAGTATGCACATGGCTACAAGCAGGGAGATCTCTTTTCGAATCTGAGTGAGCGCATATAGGAACTCACCTGGAAGTGCAGAACAGCAAAAGGCAACTAGGTATACAGAAAGCCAACATGTCACAGATGATCACCTAACACATATATAAGTAATATAAATAAGTCTACTTCTAATGTTACTTAAAGCATATAATATCACACACAAGTCATCAAATTCATTCACCAAGTTAGGCAAGGTAAGTCATTTTTCCCCAAAATTTCCCAAAACTCTTTTAAAACCTCAATTTAGATTAAATCATCATTCAAAACGCTTTCTCAATCATCCAAAAATCCATTTATTAAACATTATCATTTCAACAACTTATTTTATTATTATTTCAAGACAAATCCGACAAGGTTAGTATATTTCCAAAATTCTCTTTTTTTGTTTTATTAAATCAATTCTCTATTTATCAAAACAATTTTCAACCTTGAAAACCTTTTCCAAATTCCTTTCCTTGTAAAATTCAAGTTCACGATTATTATATTTTTAAAGCTCAACAATAATATTATATAATATATGGTGAATTCCACTTATTTTAATATTTTTATAAATAAGTTCTTAAAACTTTTATTTACACTTTACAAATTTTAGGCCCAAATCTCTTTCTTATTTTCGGACCCAAACCCAAGATAGATCCGACCCAATCTATAAAACCCGTTGTAAAACAATTAAATCCGGATAGATTCTTGTTTGGTTGGAGAAAATGGGCCAAAATCAGATTTCTAAAGTAAAGGCCCAATCCAATCTCACTCATCCTCTCTCCAACTCAGAAGAAGAAAAAGAGAGTGGGTCCTAGGGCTTCCTAGTCAGCGTCTCCTACCTCCCGCCTGCCTCCTACTCGCTCGCCGGAGACAGGGTCTCTCCCGCTGCTCGTCCTACTCCCTCGCCACCCGGATCTCTCTCTCTCACTCTCGCAGCCCTCTCGTTGCACACTCGACCCGATCTCGCGCCCTGTTCACTCGCCCTCCCTTGCCGCTCGGTCTCCCTCGCAGGACTCGCAAGCTCCCGCTCTCCCTCTCTTCTCAGTCGGCTCAAGCAACAAGGATGAACAAATCAAGGAATCGAAAAGGAATGAACCAGGGGAGGAAAAAGGGGCTCACCGAGGGGGTTTGTCTCGCCGGGCTGCTCGCCGGAGGGATGGTTTGGCTCACCGGAGGCTCGATCCGAACTTGCTTGGCCTAGGTCGAAGATAGGAGGTTATAAGATGGAACTTTGCTTCATCTGGAAGTGAAAGGAAGAGGAGAGAGGGCGAGAGGGAGCGGAGACGGCCACTTACCGTTTGCAAATCGGAAAACAGGGGAAGAGAGGAGTCGGGCGCTGCAGCGTGGGCGGCTACGACTTGGGTCTCGGGCGGCTTGGTTTCGTCGGACCTTGGATGAGGAGCGCTCGGAGGAGGTGCCCGGGGTGCTGGGTTGCGGCTCCGGTCTCGGACAAGCAGGGGAGGAGGTGCTCGGTTGGGCTGCCAGCAAGGAGGAGGTGTGGAGAGGAGGTCGACGCCGGTGACGGTGTGGTGGTGAAGAGGGCCGGCGGTGGTGGCTGCTGGAAAAATGGAGGAGAGCTTGGCTCTCGGTAAAACCCAAGGGAAAGAGAGGGTGTTTGATTTCTTTTGGGGTTGAAATTGAAATGTGGTGAGGATGGGGCTAGTTTCTGATTTTTCTTGGAAGAGAGAAAGGGGATATGCTCAGCTCATCCAAATCAAAGAGGAGAAATCAGTAGGTGTTTTGTGTTTTCTAAATGAGGCAAAAGAGAAAGGCTCATGCCTAAGGGTGTGTTTGTATTGAACCCAAGTAAAAGAAGGGAGAGAAAATAGCCTCTGTCTTTTGGCGTGATGTTTGCTCCAAAATCAGAAAGAGCTTTGACCAAAAGTGAAAAGGGGAGCTATGCCACAATGCTTGGAAACCAATGTTGCAATTCATCCACCCGACCTTATCCCGATTCGTTCACAATAAATTTTAAAATTTCAATCCGAATTTAATAATGAAAATCCTGAAAAGTGGAATAAAATCTATTTTGTATAAATTTAAAATTTGGGCTGGGATTCGCTCTAAGAATTTCAAGTTAGATTTATTAAATTTAGGACGAGTTTTCCTTGAAATATCCAAATTAAATCCATTTTATTTTATTTATGTTTAAATTCTTATTTTAAAAATCCGGGCCTTTACAGATACAGATTCGAACATCAGAAGTGGAGTCAAGAAGGATGGAAGGAACATATGGAGCAAGAGTTGTGGTGAGGGTATGATGATGGTGTTATAATGTCGTTGGCTCAGTCCCACAAAATAGTAATAATATCCTAACTCAATGCTTAACCAAAAGATTAGTACAACAGACAAGTAATGAGTCGATCCCACAAAGAAGACTATTCGCGTATATATTTGTATTGATGATTTCTTAAGATAATAGAAAATAGGTTGTAGCAAACTAATGAAATAACAAGATAAACTAAATAGAGTAATGATTGCAAAGTAGTGATAATATGATAGAAAAGCGCTTCACCTGTAATTCTTGACAATGGTTGGGGTTCATGATCCTTGGGTTGATTTCAATATTATTTATAAGGTTATGTCGACTACCTATTGTCGATTGTTCTGCAAAGATACAATCACTTATTTAATGTGGCATCACTAAAGAATAGCATTAACAAATCGAGTACGTAAGATCAATTGGCACATCAATTCAATGTAATTAGGAATCAAAGTGTAACGACCCAAATATAAATACCCGGGTTACGTTTCAAAGGTCGGATACCTTCGTTCGGATCTTTCAATCCAAGTACGGATCGAGGTTTCAAACCTTTTTTAAGGATCAGTATGAAAGAGGGATTTCGAACCCCAAAATCTTCGTAGGGCCGTTGGGTACCCTTATCCTGTCCTAATAACTAAGTCGTAAACTTATTTAAGGAAATCGAGCGGAAAACGAGATTAAGATACAACGTGTCACGACAGAGCCTAGTCAAAATCAAATCATAAGTAGAACAATTTACCATTTAGCCAAGTTAGCGAATTAGTCAGGTTCTTCGATTTTGCCAAAGAGACTTCCCGTCACAGAAGCAAGGAGCAACCAAGGAGCAGGTACCTAACACTATCCACGAAGTCAGGCCCAGTAATCGCCTGCGGTTCCTCTGACCGCGCTGATGCCATATAACATGCCTATACCTAAATAAAGGATGATCTAATGCATTACAAGATTTAAATCACACAAGCATGCTTTCAACAGATTTAATAAAATGCAGAAAAGTTGTAAAGGCGCCCAAAGAATGCCAAATGGCATATCCCTCTCGTACATCTACCCCTCTTTCCTTTAGGGCAGACACTGGCCAGTTCCTGCTATAGCATAGCAATCTCATCATATATGCGCATCATAATCAATCATCATCTTATACTCATCATGCTCAAGCTCGATGGTGCTGGGCTATCATAGCGTCTCATATAATGACACAACGACTCATGACAAACCCGATGATGTTGGGCTATCCTATGACCCTAGAAAAAGACTCTAGGACTCGCAGATAACAACCGTTCTCTTTTCAAACGCATAAAGAATAGGGATGCTCATTCATAAGTGCAAGTACTAAGCATGATACTACATGACATGCTTTTATACATATGCAACACCTACACACTATATGACACATCAGGCAGGAGGTCCAGGTTGCTGAGTAAGACTTGTAGGATACTTACCTGGAAATGCCAAACAACAAAAGATAACGCAAGCGGAGTCCAACAAGCAACAATCACCTAATAAATATACAAATATGCATAAGTCTATCTAAGTCACACAAGGCGCTCCTAACTATCATACATAACTTCACATATCCCATTTCAGATCATTCCATCTTATCTCATCATATATCACATATCATTTCATGTCCATCTCATCTCAACATATAATATCTCATCCATCATCTCATCTTGCCTCATCATATCACATTTCATATCTTATTTAAAACTCACATAATTCTCAAGCAGATTTCAACAACAAATTCATCGAGTTAAATAAAGTAAATCATTTTTCTAAAGTTTTCCAAACTCTTAAATCTCAAGTTAAGTAGACTCATATTCAAAACAATTTCTCAAATCGTATTTGGCCGAAATCCATTTATAAATCATTAAATCTTTAAGCAACTTGTAAAGTTATACTATTAAAATAATCTCGGCATATTTCTTGAAAGAAAACCTTATCTAAATTGATTCAAACATTTAGTCACCAAAATAGTTCTATTTTCACAACCATGTTTATAAATTAAACCCATAATTCATTTTAAATTTCCTAAAATCACAATTAAAACATCACTAAATACATATTCCGAATAATATCTCTTTTAAACCATTTTATAATATATAATAATAATCTCAGAAAAACTATTTTCATAAATCATAATTAACATCAAAATAATAATAATAATAATAATAATAATAATAATAATAATAATAATAATAATAATAATAATGACTAACAAAATAAATTTAAGAAAATCATATCATATAACCATATAATAATATAACATGGTGTATAAATCATACTATGTATAAAACAACAACACACAAATAACCCACAGGGATCAGGCCCAATGCATAACTCGGATGAAGAATCGGATCCGAGTCCACAATCAGCCCAAGACTCGGCCCACTCTCAAACACATCCCTTTCCTTTTAATGAACCGAACCGGAATAATAGATATTATGGCTGAATCGGACCAAAAATAAAACAAACCCACTGAACCCATCTTCTTCCCCAAATCCAAATCCCAGAAGCACCTGTTCGAATGAAGACGGAAGGAGGAAAACGAAAGATAGAGCTCCAAGGGACTCGCCTCGGCCCAACTTCCTTTCTTAGACCCTTCCTGACCTTATCGAAACCCAAAACGACTTAAATGCGGTATAGAAAGGGAAGGGGAAATGAGGCTCACCGAGGGGTTGAATCCTTCGCCGGAAATGCTCGCTGGAGGCGAGATTTGCTTCAACGGAGAGGGATTCGAGCTGCTATTGGCCCAGGACAGATGTAGAGGGGTTATGGTTTCAAATTTATGTCGATTCAAGTCGGAAAAGGAATGATTGGAGCTAACCGCGCTCGTTTTCCAGAAGCAGGGGAAGGGCGGTCTCGCTACTCCGATGGCTTCGAGGGGAATTCTAGGGCGGCTCCTGGGTTTGTCGAGGTTCCTGGCTGCTGCTTCTACTGCTCGGAGGAAGGGAAAAGGGAGGTGGAGGCTCGGATGTGTGTGGCTTCTTCTTCTCGGTGGAACAAGGATCCCTGACTGGATGCTCGGCGTTTGGGCTTTGACAAGACTCCTGGGGGCTCGATCGGACGCTGGGCTAGTATTCGTGGAAAGCGCAGCGGAAACAGAGGGACATGCGACGGAGCTAAGGGGTGGTGGTGGTGGACTGCAGCACAGCAGTGATGGTGGTGTTGGCTAATTTGGCAGCGGTGTGGCTTCAGGGGATTCTTTCATGGTCTGCAGAAACGGAAGGGGATGAGAGGATGAATGTATGTTTTGTGCTTCCATAAGGCTCAGGGCTGGGTAGATGGTCAGTTTTATAGGAGAGTGAGACAAAGCAACGGGTGGGTTTAGAGCGTCCCCAATGGTGGGGTGCCCCAAATTCGTCCACCTCTCTTTCCACTCATTTTATTATCAACCCTCCCCAATTCAATTCTCTCTCACCATAATGGTCAGGTTCTCCAATAATCTATCTCATCACTTTTTCCATACCCATTATATTTTGCCTATAATTTCAAATACGAAAAAAATTAAATTGATTTATCAATATTAAAAATTTAATTTAATTTTTTAATTAAAATTGATAATTAGTTTTAATAATTTAAAATAATTTAAAATAAATTGTTAATATATTTCAAATTTCAAAATAATATTAATTTAATATTATAATATTATATTTATATTTTTAATTACTTTTAATAATTTAAAATATTTAAACGAAATAAATTTGACAATTTAAAAAATTATTAATTATATTTAATAATTTAAAGCGTTTTGTAATGTTATGTGTTTACTTTCCTAAGCTTTTCCTTTGGCATGTAATATTGTTTTATGTATGTTTGGACATGTATGTGTGTATGATGATTATACATGTAACATATAGTATGTGTTATACATATATGATGCACTATAGTGTGTGTATCGACTGAGTCGTATTGAGCCTATTTAGGCTTGATCCTCTAACGAGACCATAACTATAGCGGGGTTAACATATATGTATAAACTATGCTATATATGTTGTATAAGGTATGATTGGGAAGAAGTTATATTACCTGGTATTGGGCTTCAGCCCATTACGTGGCCCATTGGATCTCGACGATGGATGAGCTGGTAGCCCAACCCAGAGATGCGGAGCTTGCCCTACCTCTTTACTTGAAGCGCTGCGTTTTTGGTGCTCAGCTCTTGACCTAGCTATAAAGCGTCGCTCCCTTGCTCTGGAGCTCCACACTTCAGCTTTCGTCTTTCTCTCTCCTCACAAACGCTCTCTCCGCTAGGGTTTCTAGGGTTTGGAGTTTTCTCCTTCTCTTGCCGTTGGTTCTTGAGCGCTCGGAGAAGAAAGGTTGCTGGTGGCTCCTCTAGAAGGTGGATCGAGCTCCGGCGTCCTCCTGGGTGGCCGCTCTCCTCGTCTTCTGAGATCTAGGGTTCTAGAGATCGATTTCTTCATCGATCTTCTGCTTTTATCCCATACAGGGGGATTTTCTCTTCTTCCTTGTACCTCGGATTCACATGCATGCTAGTTTAGGGTTGCTTGCTTTCATCGCGTGTATCATCCCTTGTACGAACTCTCTTATAGTGGATTCGGCCAACTCTTGAGGCCTCGTGGATGTAGGTATTATGCCGAACCACGTAAAATCGCTTTGTGTGTTCTCTTGCATGTGATTCTCGTTTGATCTTTCGTATTTCGTTTAGATCTTATTCGCTTCCGCTTATCAAAACCGATTTCTAGTTGGATCTAGGTTTTATAACATGGTATGAGAGCTTGAGTGTCCCGATCTTGATTTCCTAGCTCATTCTTGAGTTCTAGGGAAAGGGATTGGACGTAGGGCCTCGGGCGGACCTAAAAGGCGACATCGCTGGTGCCGCACCCCCCCTGCGTGACGTGCTAGACCTTGCTTGCTAGATCTAGGTCTTTTGTGCTTAGATCTTGTGCTTTTGGTGCTTCTAATTTTCAAGTTTTCTTGTTTTTGCTTGGCTTGATAGGATCTGTAGTTGCACTGTTTGATTCATACTATCTTGAATCATTATTTGTGTTCTTTAAGTCCTTTACTAACTGTTTAGTTGTGTTACAGGTACAATATAACAACTATGGGTGATAAAGGCATATATCTAAAGCCCTTCAATGGCCACACTGACTTTGCTATGTGGCAACTAAAGATGAAGGCAATTCTCATCAAATAAAAATGTTGGATTGCAATAACCAACAAGTTTCCAGATGGGACAGCTAAGGAAAAAATCCTTGAAACTGATCAATAGGCTCACAGTGAAGTTATGCTTCGCTTAAGTGACGAAGTTGCTAGACAGGTATTGAATTTTGACACTGCTGAGAAGCTTTGGGAAGGTCTGGAAGGTTTATATTTGGTAAAATCTCTCCCTTCTCGTGTTAATTTGTTTAATAAGCTGTTCAATTTCAAAATGGATGTTTCATGCCCCTTGTTTGAAAATCTTGATAAGTTTCTTACTATTATTCAAGATTTGCAAAGATGTGGTGACAAAGTTGAGGAAACTCAGCAATGTGTTTTGTTGTTAAATTCTTTGCCTGCTCAATTTGATACTTTTAAAGATGTTGTGTAATACGGTACTGATAAACTGGAAAAGAAAGTTATTCTTGAGTCCATTACTCAGAAAATTGATGCTTTGAAAGTCTTTAAAAACAAATAAGAGCTCAAAAATGACCATAAACCTGACAATAAGAATGAAGTGCTTGTTGCTAGAGGTATGTTTAAAGGCAATAAGAATAATAACAACAATAAACCACCTCAAAAAGATTCCAGTAAAACTGATACTCATCAAAGTGGTAAACCTGATAAATCTCACCTTACGTGTTCTTACTGCTCTAAATCTGGTCACATTAAGAAACACTGCTTTAAGAGGAAGAAAGATGAAAGGCTTGCTAGTAAAAAGCCTAATGTCTCTGCTGTGCTTGAATCTCATCGTTATTATACTCACGAAGTGCTTGCTTTGTTAAATTCTAGTGACTCCAATGCTTGGATTTTAGATTCCGGATGTACCATGCATGCTACCTTTCAAAAGTCTTGGTTTTCTGACCTTAAATGCTATGATGTTGGTACTGTCATGCTAGGTGATCATTTTGTGCTTAAAATAAAAGGTGTTGATTCAGTTGCTTTGAGAATGTTTGACAATGTTGTTAGAGTTATAAAGGATGTGAAGTGGGTGCCTGATTTAAGAAGAAATTTGTTGTCTGAAAGTGCTCTTGAGGAATTGAAATATGATGTATACAGTTCTGATGGTGTGAGGATTGTTACTAAGGATAGTAAACCTGTGATTAAATGCTTAAGAAAAGCTGGTTTATATGAACTGATTGCTACTCCTATTGTGAATTCCTCTGCTGCTGCTTTTACTGCCATTGACAAGCCTATGTCTATGCATGATTATATGTTATGGCATGTTAGGTTAGTTCATATTGGTAATAAAGGTCTTGAGAACTTGTACAAGTCTGGTGTTATTCCTGCTAAATTATGCTCCATTGACTTATGTGAAAACTGTGTTCTAGGTAAGCATACTAGGAAAAGTTTCAAATCATCTGTATATGTTTCTACCGCTCCGTTGGATTATGTTCATTTTGATCTTTGGGGCCCTGCCCAAGTCTCTACTGTTGGTCTAAAGAGATATTTCATGTCCTTAATTGATCATTATAGTAGAAAAGTTTGGGTGTTTCTGTTGAAAACTAAAGATGAGGCTTTTGAAACTTTTAAACAATGGAAGTCTATGGTTCAAAGGATACTGGCTTATTTGTTAAGTGCTTAAAAACTGACAATGGTCTTGAGTTTTGTAATTCCTTATTTGATGCATATTGTAAACAACATGGCATTAAAAGACACTTGACAATTCCTGGAACTCCCCAGCAGAATGGTACTGCTGAGAGGATGAACAAGACCCTTCTTGAAAAGGCTAGATGCATGCTTATTTCCTCTGGTTTGAAGCATTCTCTGTGGGGTGAAGCTGTTATGACTGCTGCATATTTGATAAATAGAATCCCCTCTTCTGTGATTGATTTTAAGACTCCTTATGAACTGTGGTATAAAAGAAAGCCTCACCTTGATCATCTTAAACAATTTGGTTGCACTGTATATTCATACATTAACCAAGGTAAGTTGAATCCTAGGTCACAAAAGTGTGTCATATTGGGATATCCTCAAGGTGTTAAAGGCTATAAATTGTTACTTGTTCAACCTAGAGCTTATAAAACTATTGTGAGTAGGAATGTCATCTTTAATGAAAATGAGTTTCACTTTAAAATGATTTATGTTCCTACTATCCGTGATACTAATCTGCAGGTACACAATGGTGATTAGTTCTATGTTCATAAGAACAATGAAACTGATTCTGATGATGAGTTTGATACTGGTTATTCTCCCTCCCCTCCTCTTACTCTCTCTTCTGTTTCTTCTACCCCTTCTGATTCTGTGACTGTGCAACCTCACCAATTGGGTGGGGAAACTAATGAACCTGTTGTTGAACCTGCTTTGCCTTCCTCTTCTGTTTCTCCTATTTTGTGAATGAGGATGTTATTGTTGAGTCTGTGCCTGCTTCTGGTTTTGGTTCCTCTAGTTCTTCAGTTGCTGAGAGGCATGATCTCACTGATTGGCAGTTGACTAGGGATAGGAGTCCTAGGACTGTCATTCTAAATAAAAGGTTCATAAACAACATTGTTGAGTTTGCTTGCCTTGTGTCTGATGTGGTTAAATCTTTTACACCTGAGAGTCTGAGACTTATGAACATGCTTTAAAGTGTGCTCACTATAAGAATTGGAAAAGGGCTATGGATGAAGAGACTGAGTCTATGAGGGTTAACCAAACCTGGTCTTTAGTTGCTAAACCTGAAAATGCAAGACTTATTGATTGCAAATGGATTTTTAAGCTTAAAGATGGTGTGTCTAAAACTGATCCACCTAGATATAAAGCCAGGCTGTTTGCTAAAGGATTCACCCAAAGAGAGGGTGAAGACTATAATGAAATCTTTGCTCCTGTGGTTAAGTATAAGACTCTTAGACTCTTACTTGCTATGACTGCTGTGCATGATTTTGAACTTGAGCAAATGGATGTTAAGACTGCTTTCTTGCATGGTGATTTGGATGAAACTATATACATGAGACAGCCTAAGGGCTTTGTTGATTCTGTGCATCCCAACTATGCTTGCCTGCTGAATAAATCTATCTATGGTCTTAAACAGTCTCCGCGACAGTGGAACATTAAGTTTGATAGATGTATGAGGTTCAGTCTAGGGTTTAAAAGAAGTAAGTTTGATACATGCTTGTATTTTAAAGGTGTTAAAAGACATGGTCCTGCTGCTTATGTGCTTTTATATGTTGATGATATTATATTGATTTCTAAATCTAAAGATTGCATCTTAGACATTAAAAAGAATTTACAGAAGCATTTTGATATGAAAGATTTGGGTGTTGCTAAGAAAATCTTGGGGATGTCCATTCTTAGAGATAGAAAGCATAAAAAGTTATGGTTGCATCAATGTGATTACATTCATAAGGTGCTTGACAGGTTTCATATTTCTGGTGATAAAGTGAATAATATTCCTTTAGGTCCTCATCTTGATTTGACTAAGTCTAAGGATGTTTTGTCTGCTATTTAGATGAAAAATATGAAGTCTATATCATATGATGATGTTGTTGGGTCTGTTATGTACTCTATTATTTGTACTAGGCCTGATTTGGCATTTGCTATCAGTGCTCTAAGTAGATTCATGTATAATCCCTCTGAGAAGCACTGGTTATCCATGAAATACTTGCTTGGCTCTGTTAATCTGTCATTGTTATATTCTGAGCATACTTCTGCATCTGAATTACATGGCTTTGTTGATGCTGACTATGCTAGTAACAAGGACACTAGGAAATCAATTACTTCCTATGTTTATACATGGGCAGGAAATTGTATTTCCTGGAAGTCCCAACAACAGCCTATAGTTGCATTGTCTTCCACTAAAGCAGAATACATTGCTGCTATAGAAGCTTATAAAGAAGCTATCTGGCTGCAGGGTATTTTGAAAGAAGTGGAACTGAAGCATTATACATCTGTGCTGCATATAGATAGCCAAAGTGCTCTATATTTGTGTAGAGATCCTATGTCCCATGAGCGTACGAAACATATTGATGTTAGATATCATTTCATTCGAGAAAAGGTTGAAGATAACATCATTCATGTTAAGAAAATTGATGGTAGAATTAATCATGCAGATTTTGGCACTAAAATTGTCCCTCATGATAAATTTATGTTTTGCAGGAATTTCCTCCACTTGGAGGAACTTGAGTGATCTCTATGTGTGATGTATGCTTGGGCTGAGGACGGACCTGGCCATGAAGAATCCACTTATTTGTTGAGTCTGAGTCTGCCAGTGCAAGACTTAGAAAAGTAGAGGGGTGTTTGTAATGTTATGTGTTTGCTTTCCTAAGCTTTTCCTTTGGCATGTAATATTGTTTTATGTATGTTTGGACATGTATGTGTGTATGATGATTATACAGGTAACATATAGTATGTGTTATACATATATGATGCACTATAGTGTGTGTCTCGACTGAGTCGAATTGAGCCTATTTAGGCTTGATCCTCTAACGAGACCATCACTATAGCGGGGTTAACATATATGTATAAACTATGCTATATATGTTATTTGTATAAGGTATGATTGGGAAGAAGTTATATTACCTGGTATTGGGCTTCAGCCCATTACGTGGCCCATTGGATCTCGGCGATGGATGAGCTGGTAGCCCAGCCTAGAGATGCGGAGCTTGCCCTACCTCGTTACTTGAAGCGCTGCGTTTTTGGTGCTCAGCTCTTGACCTAGCTATAAAGCATCGCTTCCTGGCTCTAGAGCTCCACACTTCAGATTTCGTCTTTCTCTCTCCTCACAAACGCTCTCTCTGCTAGGGTTTCTAGGGTTTGGAGTTTTCTCCTTCTCTTGCCGTCGGTTCTTGAGCGCTCGGAGAAGAAATGTTGCTGGTGGCTCCTCTGGAAGGTGGATCGAGCTCCGGCGTCCTCCTGGGTGGCCGCTCTCCTCATCTTCTGAGATCTAGGGTTCTAGAGATCGATTTCTTCATCGATCTTCTGCTTTTATCCCATACAGGGGGATTTTCTCTTCTTCCTTGTACCTCGGATTCACATGCATGCTAGTTTAGGGTTGCTTGCTTTCATTGCTTGTATCATCCCTTGTACGAACTCTCTTATAGTGGATTCGGCCAACTCTTGAGGCCCCGTGGATGTAGGTATTATACCGAACCACGTAAAATCGCTTTGTGTGTTCTCTTGTATGTGATTCTCGTTTGATCTTTCGTATTTCGTTTAGATCTTATTCGCTTCTGCTTATCAAAACCGATTTCTAGTTGGTTCTAGGTTTTACACATTTAAAATAATTTTTTAATATATCTATGAACTAAAAATTATTAATTAAAATTTATAATTATATTCAATAATTAATTTTAATAATTTAAAGTATTTTAACTAAATTTTAAATAAATTAAACCATTGAAAAAAATTATATAAATATATTGTATCATTAATTTTATACAATATATTAATATAATTATATAAATATATTGTATCATTAATTTTAAAATTTTTAAAATATTTTAATTAAATTTTTAATATTAATTATATATATAATGATTTTTTAGGTTGACACGTGTCGTCGTTTAATTGGTTTCGGATTTGGGAAGGTGCCCAATATATTGGGGCACCCCAAATTTGGGGAGGTTGTCCACAATAGTCGGGTTCCCCAAATCGCATGAAAAAGTAAAACGGGGAGGGAGCTCCCGACCATTATGGATGCTCTTAGGGCGGCAATTTTTGGGTAGTGGGTGTGCTGTGAGCAGAGGGAGCAGGAGGTTGTGTGCAACGGCAAGAGAGAGATGGGAAAAGAAAAAGAAAAAGAAAACAGGGAGAGTAGTGGGTCTAGAAGATATTTGGAATTTCGAAATTTAAAACTCAAAACTCGCTAATCTCGACTCTAATAGAATACTTAAAATCTTCAAATAATTTTCAAGTGATAACAATTAAATTAAATTTACCAAATCGAAGCCGGAAAGCGAAAATGTAATCCGTCAAAATCCCCAAATTTTAAAATGATGCCGGAAGGATTTTAAAATCAAACTTGTGCTCGAGGACGATTTTTCTCCCACTTTTACAAATTGAATAAAATAATATACATATATATTTAATTTATAATAATAATAAAATAATATAAAATATATTCAGCCTTTACACAAAGTAACAACCTGTTTAACCCTAAAAACATCTACTCAACATAGATCAATTGTCATCATCCACTACAAAGACAGTAGAAACATCATTGAATCAAAGACTTTGTTTGCTATCGAGAAACCAACAACGGATTCATAACATAGATGCAATTCCTAACATGGCGATCAATCATAGAAAGAACAAGATGATAACATATATATATATATATATATATATATATATATATATATATATATATATATATATATATATATATATATATCAATAAGAACAAGATGATAAATAAACTCATAAATAACTAATTGAAATCAAATCCTCACAATTCATCCAACCATATGTCTTCGAATCACAGGCGAAACTATGAGTTTAGCAACTCATAACCAAAGTAACGCTCATCTCTCTTTATTTCTCTCAAATGGCACAATCCACAATATGGCCTCTCTCTCAAATAATAGAATGAAAATAACCTAAATAGAGTGGTGCAAACCCCTAGGGGAAATAATAATAATATAATATAATAATAGAATCGGACGAAATGGGCAGTTGCTGAACACAGGGCACCGGCGGGCGCTGGTGGAAAAGCGGTGACCACCGCTCTTCAGGCTCTGCAATTCTTTCTTTGCTTCGACGTTGTGAGTTTTTTTTTACAGTAGGCAAACAGTGGGAGTTGTTACTAATACAGTAACCTAACTCCCGGATCATCCTGAAGAATGATGTTACAAAGAGCTCTATGGTAGGGGATCGATTGTAAATTACAAATTACTCCTCGTCTAGCAATGTAGTCTGCAGAATTATTTGCTTCTCTGAAAATGTGTCTGATCCCTGCAGAGGTGAAATCAGATGTAAGTCTGCCAATTTCTTCTACTTGTCTCAGAACCTCCCATTTGGGCCCTTGTATTCCTTTGGTCGCTTTAACCAAGACTTGATTATCACATTCTACGATGATCTTCCTCGAGCCTTTCATATTCGCATGCTGGAGTCCTAGAATCACTGCTGAAGCCTCTGTTTGGATGATAGATCCAACATTGACTTCTTGAAAGAAAATATCAATGATCTGTCCTTCGAAATCACGAATGATTCCTCCCACCTGAGTTTTTGGAGGTTGTGAGTTCTTTCTCCCTTGATGCTTCTTCCTTTGCCTTACTTATGCTCCAAAACCAGTCTATAAGATCTTCCAAGACCCCCTTCAAGCTCGGATTGTAAAACTGCATAATAAACACTAAAAAGACGTAGATTTCAAACTAGAATACTTCATATGAACTATATGGAAATATAACAAAACATATGCAATATAACTACTTAAATGCAATAAGACCTACCTATAATGCCTATCTAAAATATACATTATTATATCCCCCCACACTTAAGCTCTTGCTTGTCCTCAAGCAACCATAAACATAAACACAAACAATGCATCCCACAAGAGAATCCTTTATAATTTTTCCTCATCAAAAGCAACTTCAATCTATAGTGCAAATATGAACAAGGCATAAAAACGTCATACTAAATGAACTAATGCTAACATAAATAACTCCCCCCACACTTAAATGTTGCATTGTCCTCAATGCATAAACAAAAAAAACAATGAAATAAAACTGAGGGTGAAGGAAGGGAATAACTAACCTATCAATGTGAAGATGGAGTCTGGAGTCAAGACTGCTGACGAAGATGACTTAATAAACCAACACAAATGTTCTGAAGTTGATCAATCTTTCCTGCCAGATTATCTTGTGCTCGGGCCAATTCCCTCAATTGCGCTGTCTACTGTGTCTCAAATTCTGCCAGTCTGTCCTTTAGGCATGTAATACGTATACTATCATTGATAACCATCGGCAACAACTCTATCTGCATCCCCTCAGTGTCCCTCTCAAGGGTAACTGATTGATCAATAGATCTCAGCAATTCCTTATCAGTTGCTATGTGGCGCATACCGAAATCAACCAGAGTAGGACCCACAGGTAAGATGGTCGGTATATACTGATGATGTGTCCGCTGAGGTCTAGACAACCAACGGAATCTCTCTAGCATGTGCAGCGACTGCACTCTCTATCATCTGCGCAAACATAAGTGTATCGATGTCAAAAGTGTAGGAAGAACTCTCAGGTTGCAAGGAGCTAATATCAATCTCATAATAGAGTGCTAACAAGGTGATCATGCCTCCGAAATGAACAAACAAGGGGCGGCTCTCGCGACGGTTCGTGTGAACCCCCTCACAAGCTCCCAGAAATATCTGCACCCAGTCATGAACGACTGTAGACTCATGAGTCAAGCAATAAAGCAAGTCGACCATGCCCAGATGAACAAAGGTTGTATCCTCAGAGTCATAGAAAGTAGAGCCCAATACTCGCAGACAAAGACGAAGAGCGGAGTAGGTGATCATATCATCAAATCTGGCACTTCCGAATTCTATAGGCATCCTCGTCATGCTTTTCCAAATCTCTGCTGACATTAGAGCAATCATCGCACGCTCCCACTTTTTCGAACTCTTCTTACTTATCCCAAAGACACAAGCAAATATTCATTTGTAGCACAACACTCTCTTCCCCTCAATTTGAAGCGAATATCCTTAGAAGATCGCACCTCCAAAGTGGTTAAGAACTCCTTGACTAATAAGGATAGGTGGGTGCATTCCGGCTTACAAATTCTCTCAACCCACCATGCGCCATCAAAGTCATAACCGACTCTAGCAAACCAATGCGTCCCAAAGCATCAACATTGAAGAATCTAGTTTGCACATAGATTTGCTTTCCAAACTCATCCTAACATGCCTTCTCAATATCATCAAAGTAAATTGGCATAATCCTCCTAGGATACCCCTCCATGTTGCACCAAACAATCAAAAACAAAAGGGAACTCACAAGAAAGCATTGAAGACCACCTACTACAGGCGACGTTAGGAGCCAATTTTGGGAGCGGCGGGCGCCGGTGTTGCTGAACTAAGAATCTGAGTGGAGACATCGATGTTCCGATGTCCAAATTTCTTCCAAATTGCTCTTTGAAGATCAGAACTTGGTTTCAAGGTCTATCTTTGATAATGAGGATGGTGATGGTATGAAAAAGAGAGAAATTGATGGACAAAGGGTAGCGTGATGAATGTGGACGATGGATGAGAAAAGAAAGGCTTTTGATTAAAAACCAAGGATTACATTTTGGAATTTAGATTCAGGTAGGATAATTAGGGTTCTTGTGTTTTACTTTGAGACAAAGGCTAGAGAAAGATCACAAGATAGAAATTGGCAAGTATATAGTTTGGAATAGGAAGGGGTAGAAAAACAATAAGGTAGAAAATATAATTAGATATATAGATAAATATATTCAGATAGATATATAATCAAATAGATAAATATATTAATATAAATAGGTAAATATATTATGAATAGATAGATATCATGTATATATATATACATACATACATATATATATATATATATATATATATATATATATATATATATATATATATATATATATATATATATATATATATATATATATGGATATACTAAGATAGATATAAATAATATGAATAGATAGAAATACTATAGATATAAATATAGATAGATAGATATATTGTATACATAAATATAAATAGAGAAAAAATAAATATAAAGATAGAAAATTCCCGTTTCTTATTACCAAAAACAAGATATCGTGTAGGTGGGCAATAGCGGCGGGTGCTGGTCAGGCCAGAACTCCAATTCCGATATTTTATTTGATCAATCTTGCCTACAAGTTAGTTCTCACACAAAGTGTGATGACCCGAATATAAATATCCGGGTTACGTTTCAAAGGATGGATACCTTCGTTCGGATCTTGCAATCCATGTATGAGTTGAGGTTTCAAATCTCAAAGGATTAGTATTTAAAGCGGGGATTTCGAACCCCAAAACAATCGAAAGGTCGTTGGGTACCCTTAACCTGTCCTACAGATTAAGTCGCGGAAATTCGTTTTGAAAGGAAAATGCGCAAACGGAAATTAGAGTACAACTTGCCACGGCAAGGTCAGGTCAAAACCAAAATCACGAAAATATAATATCAAAACTCCTTGAGCCAAGATTAGCGGGATTAGTCCATTGGTCGCAATTCGCCCAGGAGATTTTACCGCCATAGAAACATAAAACAAGCATATCCTGCACACAAACCTAAAAACAACATGCGGGGCAAGGATCGGACCGAGGCCTGATCGCATTCCGGGTCCCACAAGCAGGCATACATATACGCTATTCCTATAATAAAGATGCTTCTAATGCAGAGCGAAAGTTAAACACGCAAGTCATGCTTATTAGGATATAATGTGCAGAAATACGATAAATTGCCCAAAGAATGTCAAGTGACATATCCCTCTCCTACCTCCGCCCCCCTTTTCGATAGGGAGAACGCTGGCCAGCTCAGTGCTATAGCATAACAACCATCATCATATATGTGTATCATAATCAATCATCATCTCATCACCATGTTCAAAACAATCAAGCCCATAATACGATCAAGCTCATCTCATGTATCAACAATAATGACTCAGGACAAACTCAATGGTGTTGGGCTATCCTATGACCGTAGGAAAGATTTTAGGATTCACAGATAACAGCCGTTCTGTTTCTCAAACACACAGAGTAACCGAATTTTCATTCAAGTGTGCAAATCCTAGCATGATATTGCATGACATTCTTTAATGCTTATGCTCTGAATAGGTAAATATATAGATGATGCTAAAAAACCAAGGGTAAAAAAAAATGTAACACCAAATCATGAGTCTTACGGGAAAATATGGAACCCACAAATTCCACACTCAAACTTCCTACCGCAATGCCATGTCATCACACAACAAAAGCTACCCCACAACGATTACACATCTGACTACACAAAGGTATTAGAGCATGAGCAACCATGAGTTTTGCTCACCTTAAGGTTGCTAAAAGGTAAACCCATGGTTGTGGGCTTTACCTTAAGGTAAGGGAATGGAAGAGGTTACCTTAGTAAAGAGAGGTAACCTCTTTTCTTTTGGAATTTTGTTTTTTTTTTTTTAATCAAAAAGTAAAGAGAAAGATATATAACAAAGGGAAAGAAAAAGTGAAACTAAATTTAAAAAGGGTTAAAAGGTTTCCCATGGTTGTAGAACAAATCTTTTAGGATAAGGTAGAAAAAGTGACGATAAGTTTAAATAAAAAAATAAATGAGGTATAAAATTAAGATAGGAAGAGAGAAAAGAAAATGGGTAAGAGGTTTACCCATGGTGGTTGATGGTCTTACAGAGTACGTATTTCCCCCTAATACACGTCTATGCCCCACCCACATCGAAAGTCAAACTTTTCAATTCAAATGCAAAGTAAAAGCTGCAATTTAAATAGCTTTTACAAAGCAAATAAAAGAAAAAGCTAACACAGTGGAACATAACACCAACACGCTACCTCCCACATGATCACATCATCAAAAGGGGACCCACGCACACACCTCAAGTGCTACAGACGCGCCACCACATTACCACCAGCCCAACCTTGTTCTAGCAGCTTGTTCAGCCCGTAGTTAATAAAATTGTGCTAGAAGGAAGACTAAGAACGAGGGGAAAACACATCAGCCACAAAAAACAGCACAATACCAAAACACTGCCGGAGACGCCACGGAACACGCACGACAAACAGCACAACACCGCCGGAGACGAAGAAATATCACCACATCCCATGCCGACGACGAAGCAAGCACCGAGCAGCCCTTAAATTCCACCGCCTGAGGCTGAGAGAGCCAAAAGGAGAAGAGTACCCTTCCCATGACCCCCTTACCTTGACATCAGAGTTCAGCTCAAGAAAAATGGTTAGATCCAAGGAAGGGGATGGAGAAGAACACCCATCAACATCAGTCCCTCAAGCAAAGAATACACATCGCCCCTAACCCATTTCAGATCCGAAGAAGTAGCTTCCAAACCCAAAAGCCCGAGAACCGCAAACGTCTGCTCAACCGAACCCCAAGTAGCACCCGACAGCAACCAAAAATAGGCCTGACCAGGCAGAGAACTACCCAGAGAAGAGCCGACTTACCTCGACGGCCACCAGCGAGAACACAACGCTAGTCCAGTAGGGCCAGGCGGAGCCAAAACCTTCCAAGCCCCATTTCACACTGACCCAACGTGCACTAGACCACCCACATCAGCGTTCCCACCAGCCGGCCCCCACACCGGAGGCCTCCCACCTGAACAGCGAGCCACCCACGCCCATTATCGATGCCGAAAGGGGAGATACGAGACGGAGGAGTACAGATCCAAGCTCGAAACCACCATTCCAAACCAGATCTGAGCCACAATCGAACACCCACACACCGATTGAGACCCCTCAACCCCCCACAAACCTCCACCACGGATACAAGAGGAAATACGCTGAACGGAAAAGATCCGGGACCAAAAGACCGACAACTACAAAAACAAATCTGAAAACCCCCACAAATCATTCAAAACACGATCTAAACCAAAGATCCACTAAGGATTAGACTGAGAATCTCCAAAAAATGGGTGGAGGGGAGCCAAAACGAGAAGAGAAACCACAAGAGAAGAGGAACTCCAAGGAGACTTTCTCTCTCAAGCTTTCTCACTCTAACACAAGCCTTCACTATTCAATTCAATTCAGATTCAATTCACTCTAACACTCCCCTTTAATGCTTATGCTACACCTAGTATGTTGATGGAGGGAAAGTTGTTGATTTACCTCGCCAAAAATAAATTTCAAACAAACAAACTAGTATAGTATGCAAATAAGGGGTTGAACCCTAGAGAATCAAGTATTTCTAAATATTGTGTATTTATCAATATAAAAAGAAAAAATTTTTATGAATGAAAACAAAAGAAAATAATACTGACAAAAGCAAATAAAGGATAGAAGAAAAATGTTTCCACCTACAAGTTCTCGACATTGGTTGATTTTACTGATCAACGAATCCTTTTCAAGTTATTATCGTTTCCTACGAATTCCTCCCGTCTTGGTTTAAGTAGATTAAAAGTCTTATGAGTCCAATTAATCCCTTACACCTCAATGCAACCTTAACGCGGTGAATATTTAACAATGAGATAGTAATAGTCCCAAGAACTTGAGCATATAAATAACACCAATTAAACACGGTAAATCGATGTTTAAGATATATGTCAACTTCCTACATAAGCATGCTTCAAACACGGAATCCACAATCTTATGCCTGCTACTACGGAAATAACACAAATACGAAAATATTAAATCCTAGCAAGAAATCAATATTATCAAGGTAGCTAATCAAGATAACATCAATAACATAATCAATATCACAAAAGGAAGTTGAAAGAATTATAGAGGAAAAATAACTTAAATTAGAAACTCATAAACCACCAACCAAGTCTCGAAAGTGTAGGCGGAAACTAGAAAATTAGCCAAACACGGCTTACCTAAACTTTCTTCTCTTCAAAGGTGATTACTGTAGTTGAATCAATAAGAAAACTAACCATAAACATCCTATTTATAAGCTTAAAGTCTTGCATAAACAAGGTAAAAGATAGATAAATTACATAGAAACTTCCTAAACAAACTAGATAGAAGATAGACTTTCCATGTTTAGTTCAACGTCAGATTTCGCTGGCAGTGAAAATATTCTCGCTAGAAGCGAATTGCCTTGGTTGATCTACTATTGGAATTTCTCTAGCACCTCGCTACCAGACTCGCTAGCAGCGAGACCAACCTTCCACGGCAGCGAGACCATTCTTCCGCTGGATCGAAACCACCCACTCGTTGCAACGACTCCATTCGCTGGTAGCGAGTTTCCTTTCACCGGCAGCGAGACGTGTTGGCTCCTAGACATGCCCCCACTGACTCCAGTCGCTGGCAGCGAGATCCTATTCGCTGGCAGCGAGTTCTGCTCAGGACACCTTCTCGCACATGATGTTGCTGACTTGATCCGCTGCAGCGGATATCCATTCGCTGTCAAAGAATTTCCAGCAGAACACCATCACTTATATCTTCAAAAGAGCTTTACAATGCATGCTCATATGCGTCGATCGGACATCCGAGGCCTCCGAAAAGTGCGTTACACGTTCAGCTCGTCGGGCGGACAGCTTTCGCGACTCGCCCTCGTTTTCGCTCATAGACCTCGATTTCGTGCTCCGTTGCTCCTTATCTTGTTCTATGCTTTTCGGGACTTCTTCCTTAAGCTCTCTCCAGTCTCGCCTTAGCCTCTCTTAGCTTCATTCCTCGTGTTCTTTGCCTCAAATATACGAATCTACATAAAACCATCGAGATAGCGTAGATTCCAAACATTTCCACAAAACGAGCGCTAATCTAATTAACACTAAAACATGATTATATAACAAAGAAATGCACCTAAAATAATCTATAAAGCCTATTGGAAACATGCCTTATCAAACTCCCCCACACTTAACCTTTTGCTTGTCCTCAAGCAATGCAAAAACAAGATAAATAACCATCATACCACAAATATGATCTTCAAGCACTAACCTTGTCAAAAGCAACATCAAAGTAGAGGAGTCATGAACATGAAAGTTAACATCCTAGCAAGTATATGGGCGATTCAAAGTGAAAGGCACATCTAGTCCAACCTCACCGGGATCATGTGTTTACTCTCACTCTCATGTGTTTGGGCTTAACAATGTATCTATCAACTCAATCCAAAATGTAAAAAGCTACATAGGAATTGACACATATATCACATATTCTCCACCGTGGATGCCATCACTTATAAGAAACATCAAGAGGTCTTTTATCAAGGTTGTAATGGGGCTTGATAAGAAATTAAGGTAGGAAAATATTTAGGCTTGTGGTGCTAAAAATCCGGGGAAAAGGGATCTCTAAGAACAACCAGAAGAACACAAAAAAACAAATACTTCCAAAACCAAAATAACTCAAACCTTCACTCTCAAAACACTCAACAAAAGAATTTTCTCTCAACCATACATATTTTTCTAACTCTCACATACATAATAAAAATAAAAGGCTCTTTATTCATCTTTTTTTTTCTTTTTCTCTTATTCTTTCACTCTTTTCTTCTTTTTTTTCCCTCGATTTTTCTTCTAGAGCCAAAAATTCAATAATGAACAATGTGAGGAATATATAAAACCAAAATTACATAATCATCCAAAACTTGTAACTCTCTCAACAATATCTTCTTTTCCACTCAAAGTATTAGATCAATCATTCACAGACTCTAATCCCAATTCCCGGATAAGGTAAGGCTTATCATCGGATAAGGATAAATTTTGTGGAGCTTCAAAGAAAAGGCTAAGGCTCAAATTTGGCTATAAGCAAAAGACACATATGTAGGGTGGACATGGATAATAATATGGCTAAGAAAATATGCCTCTATCATTTGAAACTCATAAGCAATAAACATATAAAATCGGCCTCAAATATAGATAACAATGTTAATCTCAAGAGTTAATTGCACAATGAGAGTATAATGTCACACAAGAAAGCAAAAGGGAATAAATATGATGAAAATCCCTATACGGCCAAAATTTCACTAGGACAATTTTTGTTGGATTTCAATAATACCCAAGACTAAGAATCATACTTTGCTCAATTGAACTAACAAGTCATGCTCCCATAAAAATCATCTCAAGTATATGACAAGGCTAGGTAATTCAATCATATTATGGAACATCTAGGTTAAAAATCTTAAAAATAAAATAGAGGACAAACTAAGGCAAGATGGGTATTTGAATAACACATATATGCAATGCATGATATTTTTCAATTTTTTATTTTTATTTTTCTCATTTTTTTCATTTTTCAATGCAATAAATTAATAAAAAAATAAACATGAATTGATGAATAAAATAACAAAAAAATAAACATGAATGCATGAATCTATGAATGCAACCCTTCTCCACACTTAAAACTCTTCATTGTCCTCAATGAAAATCAAAGACAACAAATCATAAAAATATGAGAGAAAGAGGGTAAAGAATAACACACATTGTGGAAAAATTTCAATGAATAAGATGAAGAAGCTTGGAAGAAGAACGATGAAGAACAACAACGATGAAGACTGACAAACCACAAGCATGGATGAAAAAAATGACAAAGAATGAATAAGAACAACGGTGACGACAATGGACGAAGACTGGGCATGAGTTGCGAGCGGGATTGATCAGGCCGCGGGCGTGGCTAGTGCTAGCTTCGAACAATGGGCATCGCTTCTGAATTCGCTGGCAACGAGTTTTGGTTTGCTGGTAGCGGATGAAATCAGCTCCTATGTCATCTGGGCAGCTGGACTCGCTGGCAGGGAATTTAGCACAAATCTCTATTCTTCGATCGTTTTTTTTCTCTCTTGTATGGTTAGCTCAAAAAATATTCCGAAAACATCTATCTAACATATAAAGAAATTATAATTTATTAAACAAGAAAACTAATTAACTAATTAGGAATTGAAATAACTAATTTAGGAAAACTTACCTGGGGTTGCCTCCCGAGAAGCGTCCTTGTTTATCGTCATAGACTCGACGGTTTATTCGTCCACGTGCTCAAGACTCACTTGGACATTGCTAACGCTCTCTTTAGCAAATCAAACTTCGGTGCACACTATCTAGGTAGGCAAGCACCACATATCAAGAAGCCTAAGTCAAATGATGTGATGTTGAAGAAGGTCTCCAACTCTTCATATGCTCGAGCGTGACTTCTCATCAAGGGTATGTAGTATCACCAACACAGTTCCGCTGGTGGCTTGTCAAAGTAATGCTCCCAAGGATCTATATATTCACCAAAATCCACAAAAGTGTAAGAAATATCATTACCTTGCTTGGGAGCCACAAAAATCGACTCCGGACTTGGTTCTTCAATAGATGAGTTGGGGATGATTTCTATGGGTGGAGTTGGTGCCAAAATACATGGTTTCTCATGCGTGCACTCATGAGATTCCAGGTCAAGGGGCATCGGGCTCCCTTCTTCATCTCCGATTGAACCATTGATGCTTGCGTCTTGGCTTCCTTTATGTATCTCGCCCACCATTGGTTTGAAAGGTAAGGGTATGGATGTCAACTTGTAGTCTTCTTCCACCTTTGCCATGTCACCCACGCAAAGGAAAAGATCCCATAATTCCGGCCAATCCAAACCGTAAAAGCCTTCCTCTTTCAATAAGTATTCTAGTATCCCCGGCAACGGCGCCAATTTTAACGGAGGGAAAGTCGTTGATTTATCTCGCCAAAAATAAATCTCAAACAAACAAACTAGTATAGTATGCATGTAAGGGGTCAAACCCTAGAGAATCAAGTATTTCTAAATATCGTGTATTTATCAATATAAAAAGAAAAGATTTTTATGAATGAAAATAAAAGAAAATAATATTGACAAAAGCAAATAAAGGATAGAAGAAAAACGTTTCCACCTACAAGTTCTCGACATTGATTGGTTTTATTGATCATCGAATCCTTTTCAAGTTATTATCATTTCCAACGAATTCCTCCTGTCTTGGTTTAAGTAGACTAAAAGTCCTACAAGTCCAATTAATCCCTTACACCTCAATGCAACCTTAACACGGTTACGATTTAACAAATAGATAGCAAATAGTCCCAAGAACTTGAGCATATAAATAACACCAATTAAACACGGTAAATCGATGCTTAAGATATATATCAACTTCCTACATAATCATGCTTCAAACAAAGAATCCACAATCTTATGCCTGCTGCTACGGAAATAACACAAATACGAAAGTATTAAATCCTAGCAAGAAATCAATATCATCAAGGTAGCTAATCAAGATAACATCAATAACATAATCAATATCACACAAGGAAGTTGAAAGAATTATAGAGGAAAATTAACTTAAATTAGAAACTCACAAACCACCAACCAAGTCTCGAAAGTATAGGCAGAAACTAGAAAATTAGCCAAACATGGCTTACCTAGACTTTCTTCTCTTCAAAAGTGATTGCTCTAGTTGAATCCATGAGAAAACTAACCCTAAACATCCTATTTATAAGCTTAAAGTCTTGCATAATCAAGGTAAAAGATAGATAAATTAGATAGAAACTTCCTAAACAAACTAGATAGAAGATAGACTTTCCATGTTTATTTCAGCGTCAGATTTCGCTGGCAGCGAAAATTTTCTCGCTAGCAGCGAATTGCCTTGGTTGAGCTATTGTTGGATTTTCGCTAGCACATCGTGACGGAGGGAAAACCTGTCGTTGATCTGCCAAAGTAAACTCAAATTTATAACTAGTATAGCAATAAGCAAGAGGTCGATCTCACAGGGAAATTCGCTATTCAAGTGTGATTTAGATACCAATCAAGTAACCAAAAAAGGGGGGTTTTTTATGTGTGAAAGTTCTGCCTTTCGTCAAAGCGGATTGAAGCAAAAAAAAAAGTAAATGATTTTGATTTAGACAATTATGAGAAGCAATTCTACCTACAATTTTCCACTTTATTTGGTTGAAGCGATCCTTGTAACTTCTTCTCGTCCTATTAAGTTTCCTATGAATGCCCTTGTCCCGACCTAATATAGTTACTAGTCCAATCAGTCCTAGAAACCCTTATCAATCGAACAGTCCCTAAAGAAGGATTTTAACCCAATTGATAACTTTAAGTTCAGAGATTAACCAAGGTATTTGCAGTCCCTAAAGAGGGATTTAACAACACATCCAACTTTCTACTTGTTCAATTAGTTTAATCAACCCTAAAGGAATAAGTTTTCCACTTAGATTAAGGTTCACAATCAGGAATCTACAAAACCTTAGCAATTGAATTGATCTAACAAGTTTGCCAGACAAGATAGAACAAAACAATAAACAATCAAGCACAAAGAAGTTGAAGCATTCAAATATAGAAAACAAGGAACGAGAATTAGAAACTCACAATCAATCCAAATAAAGCTTCAAATTGCAGACAAAATAGATGAGTTTAGTTCCTCATGGAAGACATCTCTCAAATCTCTAAAGTGTTTGATAAAACGTAAGAATAGAATAGAAGTTCTTAAAAAACTAACAATAATCGGCCTTTTAAAGGGTCTAAGTCGGCCACCAAACAAAATAACATAAACTAGGGTTTTCGTAAACAAAACGGCGCGCAGACGTCAAATGTTGCTGCCGCGGCATATGCTGCGACCGCTGCAAATTGATTGGCCACGGCATGGTTGCTGCGGCCGCAGCTAAGGGCCTTTCACGGAAATTCTATCCCGAATTTGCTTTTCTTGCCAACAGGAAAGTTGTAGTTCTCTGAAAGAGCTTTCCAAGGCATGGTCATAATAGTCAATCGGACAACTGAGGCCTATAGAAAGTGCAAAACAAGTTCAGCATGTCTGGCGACAACTTCTGCAGACTTGTTCTTCGTTTAGGCTCGCTTCTTCTTCTCATGACCTCTTTAGATCTTCATGTAAGCTTCTCCGATCAACTATACATTCTCATCTAATGCGTCATCAACCCATGCCTCATCCTCGGATCCACAGTTACCTGAAATAATCAATAAAAGTGTGTAGATTCCGACTCCACCAACGTAGAGAGCAAATATGCAAATTGTACTTAATCCATCCATGAAATGCATCTTAACTAAGATAAATGCAACCTATTATGCCTACCTAAATGCATGCTATCAAACTCCCCCACACTTAACCTTTGCTTGTCCTCAAGCAATGATAGAATGATCATGAATCAACGCATCCCACAGGAAATCCCTTCAAGTTTCAACCTCATCAAAAAGCAACATCATATTAGGTGAAAACATAAACCAAGCAAACAAACGTCATAGCATGCATGTATTCCAGTGATCAAAGCTTAGAAGTAGACATCATCCAACCTCACCAGAAATATGTGATTCACTCATGTGTTTAGGCTAGTCGGGGAAAGGGTGTGTACAATTCGACCCCCAGACCCTGCTCTCTGAGCGGGACATACTGGGCTTCTTGTTGTTGTTGTTGTTGTACTCATGTGTTTAGGCTTTAAGGTACAACTCTCAACTCAATCCAAAATGCACTAAGCTCATAGATATTGACCACCATATCACCAAATATCTACCGAAATGTCATTACTTGCGAGACACAATAAAGACAACTAAATAAAATGTGACACTTTTTTTTTCTTTTCTTTTGTTTTCTTTTCTTCTCTTTTTTTTTTTCTTTTTTTCTTGTCTTGGTGCTTTCCTTACGCGAGGCGCAAACATGTGTGTCATGAATGGCCCCGGTCTATCAACACCTCAACTGATAGCATGCATTTAGGTAGGCATAATAGGTTGCATTTAGCTTAGTTAAGATGCATTTCATGGATGATTATATACAATTTGCATATTTGCTCTCTATGTTAGTGGAGTCGGAATCTACACACATTTATTGATTATTTCAGGTAAGCGTGGATCCGATGATGAGACAGGAGTTGTTAACGCACTAGATGAGAATGTCTAGTTGATCGGAGAAGCTTACATGAAGATCTCAAGAGGTCCTGAGAAGAAGAAGCGGACCTAAACGAAGAACAAGTCTGCAGAAGTTGTCGCCAGACATGCTGAACTTGTTTTGCAATTTCTGGAGGCCTCGGTTTTCCGATTGACTATTATGACCATGCGTTGGAAAGTTCTTTCAGAGAACTACAACTTTTCTGTTGACAAGAAGAGCAAATTCGGGATATATTTTCCGTGAAAATCCCCTGGCTGCGGCCGCAGCATGTATGCCGCGGGCGCCGCCAATCAATTTGCAGCGGGGTACCAGAGTTTGCACATGCTGCGGCCGCAGCGTATATGCTGCGCCCGCAACATTGGTCGTCAGCGCTTTTGCGCGTCGTTTTGATTATTAAAAAAACCTAAAACCTATTACTTTGTTTGGTGGCCAACTTTGGAGGATTTAAAAGGACAAGTTTTATGTTATTTTGAGAACTTCTATTTTATTCTTTTCAACATACACTTTAGAGATTTTGAGTGATGTCTTCCATGAGGAACTAAACTCATCTATTCTGCCTGCAATTTGAAGCTTTATTCGGATTGATTGTGAGTTTCTAAATCTCGTTCCTTGTTTCCTATATTTGAGTGCTTCAACTTCTTTATGCTTGATTGATTATTGATTTGGTCTATCTTGTCTAGCCAACTTGTTAGATCAATTCAATTGCTAAGGTTTTGTAGATTCTTGATTGTGAACCTTAACCTAAGTGGCAAACTTGTTCCTTTAGGGCTGATTGAACTAATTGAATGAGTAGGAAGTTGAATGTGTTGTTAAATCCTTCTTTGGGGACTGCAAATACCTTGGCTAATCTCTGCACTTAAAGCTATCAATTCGGTTAAATCCTTCTTTAGGGACTGTTCGATTAACAAGGGTTTCTAGGACTGATTGGACTAGTAACTATATTACGTCGGGACAAGGGCATTCATAGGAAACTTAATAGGACGAGAAGAAGTTACAAGGATCGCTTCAATCCAATAAAGTGGAAAATTGTAGGTAGAATTACTTCTCCAAATTGTCTAAAAACCAAATTCGTTTGCTTTGCTTTCTTTACTTTGCTTTGATAAAAGGCAAAACTTTCACACTCAAAACCCCCCTCTTTAGTTACTTTAATCGGCATTAAAATCATACTTGAGTTATAATTTTCCCTGTGGATCGACCTCTTGCTTATCACTACACTTGCTATAGGTTTGAGTTTTCTTTGGCGGATCAACGACAGGTTTTCCCTCCGTCATCAACCTACTAATATGAAGTCCACTTGAACATCTTTTGACGCAATTTGCAAACATGGGTGTCATGAATGAACCTGGTTACTCAATGATCAAGCTTTCTTTCCTAGTGGATAGTTTTCAACACCTTTTTGCGCGAATCATACCCATGGGTGTCATGCGTAGACCCGGTTACTAAGTGCATCAACCATTGCCACCTTATTCACTAAATATGCACAATTCAAACCAAAAGACTCAAAATATAAACATAAACTCCGCAAGCAACAAACATGTGAGTCGGTCTTGAAAAATCGATACTGCAGTCAATGCCAAGAGGTAGCAACACAAGGAGAGTAAATCACACAATTGAGCAAAAGAATTCAAATAAGGCTAAATATTCTCACAAGGTCATGTTTTTAGGACTTCAATATACTTTAGCTCAATCATACATGCTCAATTATATTTGCTAGCTCATGTCCCACAAAAATCAAATAAAGACAAAGCCAAAACATCCAGAACTCCATGGGATTTATATGATCATGTTTGAAATTTAAATTAGAGGACAAACTAAGCTAGATGGGTGTTTGAATAACACATATGTATGCAATGCATGCTTGTTTTTTTGATTTTTTTTAATTACGAAAATAAACAAGAAATTAATAAAAAATGATTACATAAATTAAACATGGTGCATAAATTTAAATATGATCTCCTACATGCACTATATATACAGAATTCCTCTCCCCCACACTTAAAGTTTTCATTGTCCTCAATGAAACAATAAGGACAACAAAAGTAAATCAAATATAATTAGGGTGAAGGAAAATAAAAAGGAAAAGAAAAGAAAAACTTACCTCGGGTTGCATCCCGAGAAGCGCCTTTGTTTCAAGGCGTTGGCTCGACGTAATGTTTAAGCTCAAGACACTAATCAGACATAGTCAAAGCCCTCATCAACCTGTCAAACTCTTGTGCACAACAAACAAACAAACATGCACTACATACAAATAAATTGAAACTAAATATTAATACATTTAAGAACCGTTTCAACTTATTGTATTCATGAGCTTGACAACCCACAGAGGGTATATAATACCACCAATTTAGTTCTATTGGTGGCTTGTCAAAGTAGCAGTCAAATGGATCAACGTATCCAACAATATTCTCTCTAGTGCAGGAGACAACCTTTACTTGCTCTGTAGCCTCAGCAGTAGGCTCTAGATCAGATTCATCAAAGGGGGAGCTAGGGATGATCTCGTCAGATGGAGTGTAGTCTTCCTCTACCTTCTCAATGTGATTTTCCACCATGACCTCAAGAGGTGCAATAGAGGTCTCAATGATTTGAGATACTGGAGGAAGTGACTTGTTCTACGCACATTGATGATCCATGTACCAGAAAAATTCCCACATCTCCGAGAGTCCCATATCTAATAAACCTCCATCACTCATGCGATCAGCAAGACTCCGTGTCTCAGAATTCATGCCATCAAAGATGCATAGAAGCACTTCCCTTATACTAGCTTGATATCCCCATGAATAAACATCGTTAATGTACTCCTACAGTCTGATGAAGTATTGATGAAAACTCTCTCCGTCTAACTGCAATAATCTCACCTTCAACATATGTTAGTAGCACGAGTGCGGACCATGTAAGTGGTCCACACCAAAAATCAGCACAAAAACACACAAGAATCAATAAATTTCCCCAGCAACGGCGCCAAATTTGACGGAGGGAAAACCTGTCGTTGATCCGCCAAAGTAAACTCAAACTTATAACTAGTATAGCAATAAGCAAGAGGTCGATCCCACAGGGAAATTCGCTATTCAAGTGTGATTTAGATACCAATCAAGTAACCAAAAAAGGGGGGTTTTTTATGTGTGAAAGTTCCGCCTTTTGTCAAAGTGGATTGAACCAAACAAAAGTAAATGATTTTGATTTAGACAATTATGAGAAGCAATTCTGCCTACAATTTTCCACTTTATTTGGTTGAAGCGGTCCTTGTAACTTCTTCTCGTCCTATTAAGTTTCTTATGAATGCCCTTGTCCCGACCTAATATAGTTACTAGTCCAATCAGTCCTAGAAACCCTTATCAATCGAATAGAACCTAAAGAAGGATTTAACCCAATTGATAACTTTAAGTTCAGAGATTAACCAAGGTATTTGCAGTCCCTAAAGAGGGATTTAACAACACATCCAACTTCCTACTTGTTCAATTAGTTCCACCAGCCCTAAAGGAACAAGTTTGCCACTTAGATTAAGGTTTACAATAAGGAATCTACAAAACCTTAGCAATTGAATTGATCTAACAAGTTGGCCAGAAAAGATAGAACAAAACAATAAACAATCAAGCACAAAGAAGTTGAAGCATTCAAATATAGGAAACAAGGAACAAGAATTAGAAACTCACAATCAATCCAAATAAAGCATCAAATAGCAGGCAGAATAGATGAGTTTAGTGCCTCATGGAAGACATCTCTCAAATCTCTAAAGTGTCTGATAAAACGTAAGAATAGAATAGAAGTTCTTAAAAAACTAACAATAATCGGCCTTTTAAAGGGTCTAAGTCGGCCACCAAACAAAATAACATAAACTAGGGTTTTCGTAAACAAAACGGCGCGCAGACGTCAAATGCTGCGGCCACGGCATATGCTGCGGCCGCTGTAAATTGATTGGCCGCGGCATTGTTGCTGCGGCCGCAGCCAGGGGCCTTTCATGGAAAATCGATCCCGAATTTGCTCTTCTTATCAACAGAAAATTTGTAGTTCTATGAAAGAGCTTTCCAACGCATGGTCATAACAGTCAATCGGACAACCGAGGCCTCCAGAAAGTGCAAAACAAGTTCAGCATGTCTAGCGACAACTTCTGCAGACTTGTTCTTCGTTTAGGCTCACTTCTTCTTCTCAGGACCTCTTTAGATCTTCATGTAAGCTTCTCCGATCAACTATAAATTCTCATCTAATGCGTCATCAACCCATTCCTCATCCTCGGATCCACAGTTACCTGAAATAATCAATAAAAGTGTGTAGATTCCGACTCCACCAACGTAGAGAGCAAATATACAAATTGTACTTAATCCATCCATGAAATGCATCTTAACTAAGCTAAATGCAACCTATTATGCCTACGTAAATGCATGCTATCACCTCGCTACCAGACTCGCTAGCAGCGAGAGCAACCTTCCCTGGTAGCGAGACCATTCTTCCGCTGGAGCAAAACCACCCACTCGCTGCAGCGACTCCATTCGCTGGTAGCGAGTTTTCTTTCGCTGGCAGTGAGACGTGTTGGCTGCTGGACATGCCCCCACTGATTCCACTCGCTGGCAGCGAGATCACATTCGCCGGTGGCGAGTTCTGCTCAGGAATCCTTCTTGCACATGATGTTGCTGACTTGATCCGCTGAAACGGATATCCATTCGCTGTCAGCGAATTTCTAGCAAACCACTATCATGTAGATATTCGAAGAGCTTTCCAACGCATGCTCATATGCATCGATCAGACATCCGAGGCCTTCGGAAAGTGCGTTACACGTTCAGCTCGCTGGGCGGACAGCTTTCGCGACTCGCCCTCGTTTTCGCTCTTAGACCTCGATTTCGTGCTTCGTTGCTCCTTAGCTTGTTCTATGCTTTTCGGGACTTCTTCCTTAAGCTCTCTCAAGTCTTGCCTTAGCCTCTCTTAGCTCCGTTCCTCGTGTTCTTTGCCTCGAATCTACGAATCTACATAAAACCATCGAAATAGTGTAGATTCCGAACTTTTCAACAAAACGAGTGCTAATCTAATTAACACTAAAACATGATTATATAACAATGAAATACACCTAAAATAACATATAATGCCTATTGGAAACATGCCTTATCATATGTCATATGACTACATGTAGGAAGGTTTATCTAATCACTCTGAGTAAGTCCATAAAGGAACTTACTTGAAAAGCTAAACAATAAGAGATATCGAAAAGCATGGTCCAACAATCAACAAGCATGTAAAGGCTCGGATTTTTAAATCCTAATTTAAAAAAAAAAAGAAATTTCAAATGAATTTCAAATCGGAATTTAAAGGTAAACTCGTTAAATTGGATTTTAAAACTCATGGAATGGATTTCCGACCGAAACAAAAACCTTTAAAACTAACTTGACATGGCAACCTTGATTCTCAAATTTTCAAAATCTAATTGCGCGAGAGAGAGCGAGAATTGGGAAGCTAACATCATAAACTAATTTTGGAATTAACCTCGGGATTCGAGCTCACACGACGGACGAAGATTCTTGCTCTCACCCCTCCTAGTGATCTCTCGCTTCATCTTGTTATGTCTGCTAGCAGGAGAATACTTTTTCAGAAAAGCTTTCTTCAACTCAATCCAAGTGTGAATACTCTCAACAAGAAGATAGTACAACCGATCGTTGGTTGCATCCTTCAGAGCGAATGGGAAGACTCTTAACAATATCTGATCATCATTCAAATCACTAGGCTTAATGCGATCACATATAGCATGAAATACTGCGAGATGCTTGTTGGGATCTTCTCCATGAAGACCATGAAAGTAAGGCAGGATACCAGTCCATCCTTACTCATATTTGAACCTAGAACCAGCCAAAAGATCAGGGAGTACGATTGTTAATGGTTGAGCGTTCAGATTTGACTCCCTAATCTCTTGTAGAGTCCTCCTAGGAGGATCACCTGCTCCATTCAGAACTTGTTTGTTTGTTGTCATTAGGAGGAGGATTCTGTTGGTTGTTCAGAACACCTCTTGGCAAATGATTATCAATATTACCAGTCATCTCTTTTGTGCTTTCTGGGTTAGAAGAGTGTTCTCTTCGCAACCTAGAAAGAGTTCGTTCAATTTCTGGATCTGATGCGGGACGAACATCGTTGTCTTTTTCATCCTTTGTGAAATATCAATAATATCCTAACTCAAAGCTCAAACCGATAGATTAGTAAATCAATAGATTGATAAACCAACAAACTAGTATAGCGATGAAGTCCGGAGTCAAACCCACAGAGAGAACGGTTGCTATGCAATGTTTCTAACAATGATTCTTATGATAAAAGCAATGATTTGTAGCAAATTGATAACAAAGTAAAGTAAAGAGATCAATGATTGCAAAGTATTGATAATAAGATAGAGAAGATATTCCACCTGTAATTCTACACAATGGTTGAGGTTCAAGGTCCTAGGATTGATTCAATAGATATTTCTAAGCATATGTCGACTTGACTAAAGTTGATAGATCCGTAAAGATACAATCTTCTTATTCAATATCACTAAAGAATAGCATTAAACACTCAAGTTCTAAGACCAATTGGCATATCGATTCAATGCAATTAGGAGATAAATCGGAACAACCCTAATCGGCCCTAACAACATCTATCAACATAGATCAATCGAAATCATCCACTACAAAGAAATAAAAATATCGCTAATTCAATGGCTTCGTTTGCTATCTAGAAAACAAGAATGAATTCATAGCTTAGATGCAATTCCTAACATGGTGATCAATCATGGAAATGACCACAAATATAATCAATAAGCACAAGATGATAAATATACTCATAAATAACTAATTGAAATCAAATCCTCGTAATTCATTATGTCTTCGAATCACAGACGAAACTATGAGGTTAGCAACTCATAGGCCAAAAATCTCTCTTCCCTCTAATTGTGTTCATTCTCTCAATAACAATGACCAACTACTGAATATGGAAGAATAAAACCTAAATAGAGTCGTGCAAACCCTAGGAAATATAATAATAATATAATATAAAATAGTATCTTCGGACTTAAATCAGCAATGCTGAACACGGGATAGGATACCGGTAGGCGCCGATTCCAACAATGACCACTTCTTCTTTAAGCATCGACGTTGTGCTTCCTTGCTCCTTTATAGCTCCTTCCTTAGCCTTCTTATGCTCCAAAACATGTCCTTTAAGCTCTTTCAAGATCCCATCCAAGGTCGGAATATTAAACTGTAGAATAAACACCAAAAATGCTTAGATTCCAAACTCGAATACTTCACAAGAAACATATGAAACTAGACCAAAACATATGAAAAACTCCTATCTAAATGCAATAAGAAACACCTATAATGTCTATATGAAATATGCATTATCAAATCCCCCCACACTTAAGCTCTTGCTTGTCCTTAAGCAACCATAAAACAAAGACATCATCTATGCATCCCACAGGAGATTCCTTCACAATTTTACTCATCAAAAGCAACATCACTCATAGTGAAAACATAAATAAGGCATATAAACATCATGACATGTATATATGGGATCAAGTAGCTTACAAGCTAAAAAATCCAACCTCACCAAGGATAATGTGTATCTCTCCACTACTAGAAAACTTCAATTAGACATCTGTTGTCAACAAATGTCGTTCAAAAAAATTTCCGATCTCTTTGTGCGTGTAGTAAAAGATCCAAACTTTTCACATCGGTTTTAAGCAGATGTCTTTTCTTAATTAGAACCCCTAAATTTTGGTTATGACATATTCACTTGTTGATGAATATCCATGATTTGTCATTTGAAAACATGTGAAGGTGACATTTACATCTTTATTTATAAAATAAGTAATGTCATAAGACAAGATAGACAACGGTTTTTGTTTTAGTGATTACGTTTATAATCATGTCCGATATATAATTTATGATTTTATATTGTTTTAATTTAACCGACCACATGAAATATAGGCATAACTGATGTCGTTTCCCACATTTATATCAGTTTTTTCAAAATAAAATGATGTTGTTGCTGCAATAACACATCGATTTATTTTGTAGATAACGATGTTATTTTGATAAATATATATTAGTTTATACATCATTTTAATGTTCAAACTGGTGATGCACAATAATTAGATGAATGAACTGATGTGTATAATTATACCGGCATCTTTTTGCATAAACCAATCTAATGTTAAACATATGAACACACTACAATTTTCATATATAATCCGATGTCTTTTATTTGGATACACAACATGCTTTTGCCAATAGAACATCACATTTTGTTTGTTCTTCTAAATGATATGTCGTTTAATGAAAACATGTACATAAATACTAGAATTATATTGTAACATTTACAAAATACGATGTCGCTATTCATAGCCACAAAATTGGCTAGCCATATCTCAAAAAAAGGTAAGGCTAGCACTATCTTCACTTGAAGTAGGAATTTGGTCATATGTCTAATTGAGGTAGAACCATCTTTACTTGCACGACATGTGGAGGAGTGAAGGACATATAAAACTTTGGTTGCTGGGAAATGATGCCTTGCCTTCTAAAGAAAAAAGAAAAACATAAATAAGTCCAGAAATATGACCACTTCCAAATGTTTCAAAATATAGATCAATAAACACAAGTCTATAAATGAGAAGGGAATATCTAAGAGACCGGTTTTGCAATGAATGAACCGATAAATGCACTATCTCGTCAAAATATTTCACCTACATTCATCTCAGTGCAATATATTCACATTTACACTATCTGAAAAATCATAATCAAAGAAGTGCAATCAAACAGAGAAGAATATTTAAACATCAACTCTTAAGTTATTCATTTATCCTAATCATTTTCAAATAACAGAAGTCAACAATGGCAATTTGATGCCCGAATAAGTGAACAATGGCAATTTCAAAGGACCAGTTTCCTCCTTTCCGAAAACATACAGATTTGAGAAGAGAATAGCATTAAGAGAAGAAGATAATAGCATTCAGCCAGCTTAACCATTTAAATAATTCATGAAATTTAAAAGAGAAGGCAATAACAAATGAGCAAGATATTATCATCAATAGAAAGTAACCCAATCATGAAAGCCATCTAGGCATCAGCCATAATGTTTATGTTTTGTTCTCAACAGATAAGGATGTAAAAAGGGATTAAACAAACATCATAAAAAGCCAATTTGTTGAGAAGAGGAAAAAAGCCCCATAAGTTTCAGTAGCTCTTGCTAAACTAGGTTCAACACAAATCACCTTTAGCTTAGATCAAGCAAGCAAGGACCATTACATGACAAGCCAAAAAAAAGTAAACAACCCCTAACCAAAATATTAAAACCAAGGATGATTCCTTCTGATTGATTAATATTAGAGAGATTGTTTCACCTTCAGCTTGATTTTTCTCAATCCTAACCGTGGGAGAGATGAATTTCTGGATCAAATTCCGATATTTATATATCTACTGGTTGTGTGGAAAAAACTCTATAAAAATTTAACCTTTGATTTGAAGATTTAGGGGAAAGGATTTTGTTTATTTGATTATACTTTGCCTTCCATGTTTTAATGATGTACACAAAGTGTTTGACAAAATGCCTATAACAAGGTTTCTAATTATTTCAGATATTTTAAAAAAAATTACACATTGTATTTGTTATATGAGATATGCAAATGCGTTATTGTTAATAGAGAGATCCAAAATAAATCTAAGTTTAATTGATTAGAAATGAATTTGATCTTAATTAAGTGCTATCATTATTTGGAACTTAAAATTTTGGGTAGGGTAAAGAAAACACTCATAGAAGTGCTAGGTTGCTTTGTTCATAGATGAAGCTAAAAGCTATCTTATTAGAATATCCAATGGAAGTTCACAGCTTGTGGAATTTGACACAAGTGAGGCTGCTTTGCAGATTAATGTTCTTGTAATAGATACACCTTCATTGATCTCTATACAGAGAATTCATTGATTTCTGTTAAATCCAGATCTTAAATCAAAATCGTATCGTCGCCGCCAGTCTCCAGCTCGCTAACTACACCGCCCAAGCAAGATGCAATCAACAATGAGGTAAGGCTGAATCTTGTTAGCTTTTTATTAATGCTTTCATCCATTCTTTCATACTTATTATAAGTATATCATTCAACGAAACCACTGATTAAATGTCATGTAAAAAGGGAGATTTGAATAAGACGACATTGTGTTAAATTTGCCATTTTTTAATAAGCTGAACAACAACATACGTATATCTCATCAGATGGGGTACGTTATAATTGTTAGAAATATATATGACATCTATACACTAAACAAACAAAGAAAGTTTTCAAGAGAAAAATAAATAAGTGGTTGATTTTGTAGTCTTTTCTAAGTTCTTTTCATTTAATTAAAGTTGTAAAATTTGATCAATCTTTGGACTGTTCACGTAGAGGAAGTCCACACGGGCTTAGCTTAGTCTTTATTGCTTATACAGCAGTGTCGTCTAATATCTGCTAAGATAGTGTCATGTCCATTAATGATTGACTGGGATTTCAAAGATTTGAAAAAATAAATCCTTTCTATACAGAGGAACATGTGCAATGGAAACTTGCATGTAAAATAAACCTTTCAATATACTGTCAAATTTTACAATCTCTAATCCACAAAAATGTATGAAAATCATGGAATGCCAATAGAAGAAAATCAAGAAAGCATGATTTGAAACTCAAGGAAGTCAAAGAGCACAAGCATATATTAAAATTTGAGATAATGAACATTTGAAAAGTGAAATTACCTATTTTTCTAAAATAGCCACAAAGCATACATAATTGTTAATTCCTATCCTTCACCAACTTCTTCCCTCGCCATCTTCTTGACCAATACATTTATACTTTCAAGTTGAATAATTTTTTGAAAAAAAAAAAGCATTATAAGATGTTATAAAATCTTTTTACATCCGATACATCAACGATTTAGGTGAAATATAAATTTGAATTTGGATCAATACCTTTTCACCACAGTAGCACAATATCTCATGTGATTCCTAATTAATATTCTATATAAAGTGTTTGATTAATCAATTAAACCTTTTTATTATATACTTTTTGTTTAATTAATCATTTTTATAACTCGAACAGGTAGCTATGTATCACTCAACAGCATTGATGATTGATTCAAAGCCTCCAACGCATGGATTACAATATTTGCATCATGAGAGCTGATATGTGCTTGCTATTGTTGTTTACTCGTCAGCTTGATTTTGCCATAAACGGGCTTCTATCTATGAACATGGTGGAGACATTCATCCTAGCTTTTGAGCTTGATAACACAGTGCTACGAAACAGGGAACAAAGAGGCTTGTATGCATGGTTGATCCATTAAAACTTATCCAGCAACTGTAAATTTATTGTTGTTGTTACTAGGAGTTTAAGGCTATGTTACTCTTCTATTTCCAGGACATGAGGTGCAAGTGTGTTTGTAATCTTTACATACTAAAAGATACAATAGAGAATGCATGGTTCATCAATTCAGCGTTATCAACAGAAAGAAATAGTAACTGAAAACATCCAGTATGGCAATAGAAATTCAAACCTTAGCATTTTGCCCAAATTTTTTCTTGAAAATGCCAACTGATTCAGAGCCACACACATCGTGAGTCATCGGGAGTCAGGACATCAACATTAATCCAGACATTTTCGCCAGGCACAAGGTGGGACTTCTCGGAAGCCCTGGCCAATATCTTCTCGGTCATCATCAATGCAGTTTTCACCTAAGCCATTCATCATACACACGAAATAAATTTCAAGAAATTCACTGTCACAACCTGGCTAACAACAAGAGAAAGTGATCGACTGGGAGAAGAAACCCTAACCGAGCCGATGACGGAGGGCTTGTGCTCGGTTTGTTGACTAGTCGCAAGGGATACGATTTTGGATGTCTGTGTTCTCCTGGAAATCTTCGGAGCACAAATTTGAGAGGACGATGCTGAGAAAGAGGAGAACGAAGAGAGGCTGGCATCGTTCTGGATGTAAACGGAAGAAGAAAAATGACCGATAGTGAATTAGTGATACTGAAGGAAACGCGAAAACCGAGAGGGCGGCGAGAAGTGGGAGAGGCGCTTGTACCTTGGAGAGGAAGCTCATGGGAGATGAAACAATGGAAGTCGCGAACGCTGGAAAGAAACCCTAGAGGAGAGGAGGTCGTCGTGTGCGCAGAGGAGGAGGAGAACAAGCGATGGAAGCCGCAAACACCATAGCGGAAAGAAACCCTAGAGGAAAGGAGGTCGTAATGTGCGCAGAGGAGGAGGAGAACAAACGATGGGGAACGTCTTCAATCTTCACCAATTTCGCCCTCTCAGTCAGATCTGGAGAGTGGGAGGGGAGGGAGATGCGAGGGATTTGGGGGGAGAGTGGGTAGATCTGGTTGTGGCGAAGACACTGGCGGTGATGGAGAAGGAGGAGGAGGAGGTGGTGCTCTGGGATGGTGGCGGCGAGGTCTTGAGGGAGAGGGAGGGTTAGACAGAACTGGGAAGGAAAGAGTTATTTGGTTCGGAGGAAGAGAGCGCTTTATGTTTCCCAAAAATATTGAGCGGGTTTTCAAATTTAGATAACCCTCTAAAAATTTTCTAAGTATTTCAGTTCCGCGCGTTTTAATTTTTTTCGAATTAACAATTTTACATCTGTCAAAATATTTAACTGATGTCTAATATTTTTTCAACTTCGCAAATTTAAAAGCTGATATAACAGACTAATTTAACATCTGTTGTTTATTTGACAGAATTAAATCACATGATGTCTAATTAGAGTATTCTAGTAGTGCTCGCTCTGATAATGCATATTTCATATAGGCATTATAGGTATTTCTTATTGCATTTAGATAGTGGTTTTGCTTATGTTTGAGTCTAGTTTCATATATTGCTTGTGAAGTATTCGAGTTTGGAATCTACGCCTTTTTAGTGCTTATTCTGCAGAATTGCATTCCGACCTTTAAGGGACTTTTAGAAGAGCTTAAGAGACATGTTTTAGAGCATATGGAGGCTGAGGAAGAAGCTAGAGAGGAGCAAGGAAGCATGACATTGAAGATAATTGAAGACAATTGAGGAAATCCCGTCACTGTAAGGGCGGCGCCCGCCGTGGGCCAGTTTCCAGCGATTGCGAGTTTGGATCCGAAGATCATATTTCCTATTATTATATTATTATTTCTATTAGGGTTTTGCCGACTCCTTATGGGTCTATATTAGGTTTATTTAGTTCATTCAGTGTGTGTGGCTATTATGTGAGACTATGAACACCATTAAAGATAGAGAGATTTGGCCTATGAGTTGCTAAACTCATAGTTTCGCCTGTGACTCGAAGAGATGGTTGTTTGGATTGTGAGGATTGGATTCTATTTGGTTATTCATACCCATAGTTATCATCTTCTGCTTATTGATTATATCTGTGTTCCTTTCTATGATTGATCACCATGTTAGGAATTGCATCTTAGCTATGAATTCGTTATTATGTTCTTGATAGCAAACAAAGTATTGAAGTAGTGATAATTATTTGTCTTTGTAGTGGATGATTTCAATTGATCTATAGATCAGATGGGAGACCTGGAGGATCATCCAATTCATACCTCCGTCTGCAGCAGCAACATCCATCCAGATTATGAGGCATAACGCTTAGATCCGGGAAGAAAAGCGTCGAACCTAACCAAAGGGAGTAGAGAGGATCACCTCTCGAGCATCATAGAACAGATCTGAGATGGCCGGTTGCTTCTCCTTGGATCGATTGCGTCGTCGGAGGATGACCTCCAGAGACGGAGAAAGATGGACGGCAAGGAAGAGGCGGCGAGAGGGAGGGAAGAGATGAGCGACGATGTCGTCCTCGAACAGGAGGAGACTCGCCGCCATCGGAGCCGGATCCGGCGGAGAGAGAGAGAAAACAGATCGAGAGGGCGAGAGGATTTGGGAGACAGAAAAAAATGTCCGTACAATCCGAGAATAAGATTATATAGTGGCCATTTTGCTAAATTGTCCAAAAACGCGACCATTTTGCAAATATGTCCAAATAAAGTGCCTATTTTGCAAATTTTTTCTTTTCTAATTGCATTATTGATTGAGCTGCTGTAATTAAATTTGATGATTTCCTTATAGAATCAAGACTTGTTTAGCTATTTTATCAATCCTAGAGACAATGCTATATATGGTCATACATGGATTAAATAGAGGGTCCAGATTTGAGATCCTCCTCTATTCCCTGCAGGTGTTGTAGACAAATCATATAAATAGATAGTGGTTCGGTGACTAAATATATAGTGGTTCATTAATGAAATAGAAGTGGTTCATCAATTTTATAGTAATTGATTCAGCACATATAAATAGAGAGTGTTTTAGTGACTAAATATATAATGGTTCATGAATTAAATAGAAATGGTTCATGAAGTAAATGGAGTGGTTAATCAATTTTATAGTAATTGGTTCAATGCATATAAATAGAGAGTGGTTCAGTAAATAAATATAAAATGGTTCATGAATTAAATAGAAGTGGTTCATGAATTTTATAGTGATTGGTTCAGCACATGTATATAGAGGGTTCGGGTGAGAACAACTCTACCGGTGAGAACGAAAGAAGCGATTTAATATATACACATATGTGTGTGTTTGTGTGTGTGTATGTGAGGGGGGGGGATTAACTATGATTTTTACCATAATTTTGGCTTTCACCGAAGCACGCCCCTATGTATGTATGTATGTAAATATGTATGTATGTATATTTTTTTACCACAATTTTGATCCTACTTAATCAAATGATAACCTTGAACCAATCTTGCCAAATTGAACATTCTCCCCCTATGTTCTCATTTTGGATTCTGGACCAATAGGTTTCTGGTTGTTGAAGGGCTTCGTCTCGTTGGTGTTGTAGGAGGGAATCGAGTTCAAAATATAGAAATATAAATCAAACCAGATTCGTTCCCACGCAAAATAATTACAAGACCTCCTCCTGATGTAGCAGCAGGAAGTCAGGATCGATCCTCGAGCAAGCACGTCAGCAGATCTCAGGTAGCGGAAAGATCTCAGCGAAGTCGACCAGAAGATTCCTCGATATCGAGTAAACTAGTCGATATCGAGTAGTTTAGAGAGTGGTTCAACGGATGTCGAGTAAAACAGAAAGCAAAATGAAACAGAAAACGAAAACCAACAGCAAGTACTCGATCTCGACCAACTTTCCTCGATATTGAGAAGATTTTCTCGATGTCGACAAGAATTTGCTCGAAATCGACGAAGCAACAGAAACTTAAAAGTGCAACTTTTCGAACGCAGAACACGAATTCCGACGAAATAAATTAATAAACTAAAGGCTTCCAAGATCATGGTTTCAACACCACAACGATAACCATGCAAAATAACACATAAATGCATAAAAGATCATGCTTTTCATCAAATAACTTTCGTTATTAACAAATAGGAATATAGAGGCTTTCGCATAAACCCTAATTGTTACTAACCCTTTGCACATAATTAACCCAAGTTGTATTAAGATCACTTTCGCTTCAATAACACAAACAAGGATCACCTTCAACTTTCGCAAAAGAATCATGCTTGCAGGGATAGAAGACGAATTGCATAAAAAGATGGTACCTTTACCACATCACCTCACATGGCTACCGTCGGGCTCACCCCGACCCTAGAAGTGGGTGGACTACTCGCTCTTCATCATCAAGAAACTCATCAAAGATTTCAGGAAAATAAATTGCATTAAAATAAACCAAAAAGAACTTACAACCAATCGAAGACAAACCGTCTCTCAACACCTTCTCTCCTCTCACCACAAGCTCTCTCTCTCTCCTTCCTTGTTGTAACTTGAATTGAATTCTTAGAAATCAGCCCCTAAGGCTTTATTTATAGGCTTCCAACCCTTTCTAATCAAGGTAAGAAAGTCTATCTATATCTATATCTATTTATCTACTTACTTAAAGATTAAATAATGGAATAAAAGAAATAAATCAACTAAGACTATATCTAATTTGTGGATAAATCCTCCATGGAGTTGATAGATCTTGATAGGTCTTGATGGAATTTGATAGAATTTGATCTCGAAAATATCTCCATCGGCTTCGGGATTGAAACTTAATAAGAATCCGGATAGCTCGACGTCGACTTCTGAGATTTCCTCGATATCGAGTAGAATTCCTCGATATCGAGTAGCACTTTCTTCGTCTTCCGCTCAGCAACTCGATTCCGGCCAACAGGAGCAAAGTCGACTTGGGTTTGTACTCGACATCGAGTAATTTCCTCGATATCGACCAAGGTTTGGTCCGTCTTCAGCTTCTTGGTCGATCTCGGCTTCGAGACGGCACATCGACTTGGGTTTTCGTCGACATCGAGTAAATTTCCTCAACGTCGAGTAGTATGTTCAGCTCCCAGCTTCACTTGTCGATGTCTGGTGCTCAGCTCGACTTGGGCTTGGTCGATGTCGAGTAACATTCAGTTCTCAGCTTTCTGCTATGTTCTTGAAACGGACTTTCCCGAGTCCTCGTTCGTCGGATTGACGCATATGACCATGCGTTGGAAAGCTCTTTCCGAGGGCTACAACTCTCATGAAGACATCAAAGCTTGATTCAGAATGATGAATGCCGAAAAATGACATTTTCTCCAGCTGCACCATCCTTAGCTTCTTCATGAGTTTCCTTTAAATTCTAAAGTGCGTCCGATTTCTGCGAAATTAAACAGAAACTTGTGTAGACTCCATAATTTGGAAAATAAGCATAAACTACATAGATTCTGTACTATTCTATCCCAAATGTATGAAATGCATGCAGAAATCGATATAAAAGTAGGTGTAAAACATGGTGAATTAGGCTCACAACAGTTGGTTCCTCGTTAGTTCCAAATGTAGTGTCTGTGATCTCCAAAAATCCCTCATCTAGATGGGGTACCCATTGTGAATTTTTGTTTTCCGTCTTTCCAACGGTGAGACATCGTGTTTGCATCAGCTTTTTCATACGCTCACTATCCACATCCTCTCGGCGAGTCTTCTTTCATTGATTTTTTATAGTTTTTTTTCCTCATTTTGCCGTGGTACATTGAATCTTGCATTGTGGTTTGTTGGGATTGTCCATTGAATCTTGCATTGTGGTTTGTTGGGTTTGCCAGTTGATTCTTAGATTGTGATTTGTTGTGTTTGTTAGTTATAGGATGACAAATTGTCCGTTTGGCCCTCTTGTGCCCTCTCGATTTGACCAAACGTAGTATTTCAAAAAAAAAATCCTGATAAAATAATAATAACAAGCATTTTATTTGCTATTACCGTGAAACTTACTAATTTCGTCATTCAAAGGATTGGTAATGATAACAAAACCATTGTGATAAAAACCTCAAATTGTGATAAAAACCATGAGGGTCACTTTATAGCACGTGTCTTTTTAAAATTTGTGCTAAAAACCATATTTTTAAAATTACACAGTGACTTAGTTCGCCATAAAAACCGTGATAAAAACTGGTGTTTTAAAATTATGCAGTGACTTTATAGCTCGGTTCTTATAGTTCAGTGTTATTCAGAACCAGGCTAAAAAGCTGGTGAACCGGGCTAAAAAGCTGGTCCTCGCGATTTTTACCACAATTTTGGTTTTCACCGAAGCACGCCCCTATGTATGTATGTATGTATGTATGTATGTATATTTTTTACCACAATTTTGATCCTACTCTGTTTAGTGTTATACTTAATCAAATGATAACCTTGAACCAATCTTGCAAAATTGAACACTCTCCCCCTATGTTCTCATTTTGGCTTCCGGACCAATAGGTTTCTGGTTGTTGAAGGGCTTCATCTCGTTGATTCCTCGTTAGTTCCGGATGTAGTGTCTGTGATCTCAAAAAATCCCTCATCTAGATGGGGTACCCATTATGAATTTTTGTTTTCCGTCTTTCCAACGGTGAGACATCGTGTTTGCATCAGCTTTTTCATACGCTCACTATCCACATCCTCTCGGCGGGTCTTCTTTCATTGATTTTTTTATAGTTTTTTTTCCTCATTTTGCCGTGGTCCATTGAATCTTGCATTGTGGATTGTTGGGTTTGTCCATTGAATCTTGCATTGTGGTTTGTTGGTTTTGTCCATTGAATCTTGCATTGTGGTTTGTTGGGTTTGTCAGTTGATTCTTAGATTGTGATTTGTTGTGTTTGTTAGTTATAGGATGAAGAATTGTCCGTTTGGCCCTCTTGTGCCCTCTCGATTTGACCAAACGTAGTATTTCAAAAAAAATTCCTGATAAAATAATAATTACACAGTGACTTAGTTCGCCATAAAAACCGTGATAAAAACTGGTGTTTTAAAATTATGCAGTGACTTTATAGCTCGGTTCTTATAGTTCAGTGTTATTCAGAACCGGGCTAAAATGTTTGTGAACCGGGCTAAAAAGTTGGTCCTCACGATTTTTACCACAATTTTGGTTTTCACCGAATCACGCCTCTATGTATGTATGTATATATGTATGTATATTTTTTACCACAATTTTGATCCTACTCTGTTCAATGTTATACTTAATCAAATGATAACCTTGAACCAATCTTGCAAAATTGAACACTCTCCCAATATGTTCTCATTTTCGCTTCCGGACCAATAGGTTTCTGGTTGTTGAAGGGCTTCATCTCGTTGGTTCCTCGTTAGTTCCAGATGTAGTATATGTGATCTCCAAAAATCCCTCATCTAGATGGGGTACCCATTGTGAATTTTTGTTTTCCGTCTTTCCAACGGTGAGACATCGTGTTTGCATAAGCTTTTTCATACGCTCACTATCCACATCCTCTCGGCGAGTCTTCTTTCATTGATTTTTTATAGTTTTTTTTCCTCATTTTGCCGTGGTCCATTGAATCTTGCATTGTGGTTTGTTGGGTTTGTCCATTGAATCTTACATTGTGGTTTGTTGGGTTTGTCAGTTGATTCTTAGATTGTGATTTGTTGTGTTTGTTAGTTATAGGATGACAAATTGTCCATTTGGCCCTCTTGTGCCATCTCGATTTGACTAGACGTAGTATTTCAAAAAAAATTCCTGATAAAATAATAATAACAAGCATTTTATTTGCTATTACCGTGAAACTTACTAATTTCGAAATTCAAAGGATTGGTAATGAAAACAAAACCAATGTAAAGAAGAAAGAAATAAGCTTTTTCACCTCTACATTCAAGTGACTAACCCATTTCAACCATTTGAGTCTCGTCCCTTGGGAACAAAAGAGATCTTGTTAACATGGGTGACACTCAAACCACTTACAAATCAAGCACCTATCATAGTTGAGATATACGTAAATCACCAGCACTATCAAAGCGATTGAAATTAGCAAAGTGATCTTGTAGATACATAATCACCCTCTATCCGAGTGTAAACCCACAATAATCATTTACCTTGTGCAGGACACAAAATGCAAACTTTAGATTGAAGGAAATGATTCACATTGCCATTATCTCTTATGGAGGAGACCAGAACAACTATAATTCCACAGCCAAATTTATTTTAAATTAGTTATATGATGCCCAAAAATTACATCTTCGGAGGAAATATAAGAAACTCAAGATGTCATGTGCTCAACCTGCATATATGTAGATGGAAGCATATTCAGTCATCAACTTCTATTTATGATCTATCACTGAACCTAAAAATACACCATCACAATAAATCAATTCTTCAAAGCTAAGTCATCTAATTATATAGGCAACAATCTATGAGGGTGGAAAGATAAAACAACATAGACAACAAGAAGCGGGGAAGCAAGCGACAAGAAACACAAAGGACAACACATGGAATAAACAACGCTAAGGAAAGGGATAGAAGAATGCAGAATTACAGAACCCAAACAAAGACGAAGAAAACACATAAACAGACACAAGAAATGGGAAAACTTATAAAGCAGAACCAAGATGAAAAAAAACACGTCGAGTCCAATTGAAACAAGTCGCCAACCGAAACAAATAGTTAGTTCCAAGAAGAATCAAAACAAAGGAAAAATGGGTACTCAAAGGAGGGAATATCCCAAATATTATAATTAATTCAACCACAAAATAATGCATGGAACATGACCCAAAAAAAGGGTGAAATTTGAATAACCCGAACTCATCTTTTATGTCAATTCCCCCAATATCAACACTTTTTTATTCGCCCAAAAAAGTCACAAATTTTTTATCAACCCCTACACCCAAGCCCCCCTCCCAAAAAATAAAAATAAAAATAAAGAAAAAGAAAAACCACATTTATTGGGTTTTTTCCCTTCAAATAACCATCTAAAATGAGTTTTTGTAGCTTAAGTATGACCACAATTGCCCTCTTAAGTTTAAGAGAATAAAAGGGTAGCAGAACATGGAGAGCTAACAAATTATCAAGTAGGGAGGGAGTCCAACAAATCAACAAGGGAGAAGGAGATTTGGTAGAGTGGGAGACTGGATCCAGCAAGGGCAAATGGGAACGGCAACAACTTCACAAACAAAGAGGGGGCATTTTGAAGAGACAAAAAAAAATCAAGAAATTAGAGAAGTTCTTTGAACGAAAGAGCCGGTTTTAAGAGAAAAAAAAAGGCATTTAAGTGGATGGTTTCATGAAATTTCCAAAAAAGAAAAAGAAAAAACGCATGCAAAATTATTTGCAACAAGTTCCCACTTGCACATTAACCTCTCTGCCTAGCAAGAACACCAGTTTAGCAGACGGGAAAGAGCTTACAGTGCAGAGGACAGAAACAACATGCAATGAAAAACCCGGCAATCTGAAAGCAAGGCCATGAGAGAGAAACAAAATCATATTCATAATCAGCAGTCAAGTTCTAACACTTCTCTTGCATAAAGTAAAGACCATATTCAGTTTTGGATATTTGTATCAAGGTGAATATTGGATAATGGAAAGGAATAATCAACTAGGGCAATTCCATTACAGAGGAAAAATGCCATCAGGAATTGCTACCAGTAAACTTCCTAATTTGAAAGGAATTAATGGGATAGAAAACCATATTTTGTTATTAGCAGATGGGAAATCAAGTTTTATTTATAGAAAATAACAAGGAGTTACTCAGAGAAGTTCCCAAAAATATATTCCACTAAGAATTTCCTAGAAAATGTTTCAAACACATTTAGTTGGGCAATAGAAAACATGTAAACTTCCAGGTATTGGGTCACTGAATTCAATGTGGTGATGCCATCTTGTTTGGTTCACAATTTTACAGGTAATGGTGGAATTCTATGTTTCTGAGAAAATTCAAGCTCATGCAAAACATAGGAAAATAGTTACCTAGCCCCCTAAGAAAAACTTCCAGTACTTATAGAGCTCTTGCTTTTGAGAGAATGAGAACTTCCACAGAAACTTACAAGCCTCCCTCTGTTACATAAATGTTGCAAAACAAAAGAAGTGACATCATGATCATCCTATTTCCAGGGCAACACTTTCTACTTTCTAGCACATTAGCCTCCCATGTGTTCAGTTCATAGTCAACTTGTAAAGAAATGTATTTCAAAATACAAGATTTCAGTGGTATTGTGACCCTTAAAGGGGATGAGCTAGCAATTTAATTTGGATTGCTTTCACTTGTGTAGTTATGTTTGTAGGATATGGCCTGAAAGTATAATTTGGATTGAAATTTTGTGTTGGATGGAGTGGGATTTCAGAAATACTAGCCTGACTAGGAACAAAAATTCCAAGTCTGCTGGCTCAGCCTCCATCTGATTACAAAAACCCAGGAGTGAACAATAGATTTTTTTTTATCTAAAAAAAACCTATATCTTGAATTCAAAATAAAACCATTGGCTTAAGTTTGTTAATGTGATATAATAATTGCCCATCATGGTCCAATATAGAGTATCCATGTATTTGCAGTTGTAACAAGACCAAGGCAGGCACCCCAATATCAACCACAAAATTTCCTCATCTGATTACAATGTTAGCAGGATAAATTCCATACGGCAGCGGTTGAGACATCTCAATTTTCCAGTACAGTTCTAATATAAATAAGGTAGACCAATCAAATCCCAATTTTCGCAGTTCAGTTTCAGTACTGCATTCCCGGCTCCAATAACCGATGGACATGATAGCAAAGCAGAACAAAATAGATTCAAGATCGCAACAAAACCAACCGCATAAGATCAAAGCAGAATCAGAAATTTGAAATCTCAATTTGATGACCTGAAAACGGAGATAGGAGCGAAATCAGTGCTTGTCGCCGTGCTCCTTGGCGTGCTGCTGGTGTTCAAGGTGTCGGCGCTCCTCGGGGAGGGCGACGAGGTAGGAAAAGGCCATTCCCCCAAAGCAGACATGGTAAAGCGGGGTGATGGAGTTCGTCTCGATGTACTTGGCGTGGTAGTTTTCGAGCCACCTCTCGAAAGCGTTCTTGGCGTTGCTGACCGAGATCATCGGCTTCACACGATCGGGCACCTCCTTCACCTTCAATCCCCTCAACTCGTTGAAGAAATTCCTCATCGCCATTTTCGCACGGAGAGAGAGAGAGATATCTGTAGTTTTCAGAACGACAATTGAAGAGACAACCCTAGCCCTAAAAATGGCTGAAAATTACCGGGCTGCAATATTTTTTTTTAATTATTGGGAAATTTCGTCAGGTACCCTCGAGGTATAGCGTTTTTCGCGAAGTGTACAGAACTTTTACCTTTTTCGCCCGGTACCCCTGACATTTATGTATATTTTGTGTCGTGCCCTCCTGAAGTTACAATTAACGGATTTTGCCAGGTCTGTTAGTTTTAATTAAAAAAGAAAAAGAAAAAGAAAGAAAAGATAGGAGGATTGAACGAAGAAGAAGACACGGAACGACAGAGAAGAGAAAGAGAAGACAACACAGGTTCAACCCTTTACACAGAGAAGTGAATCACCCCAGAGACACGCTTATTGGAGTCTAGAAGTGGAGTCCGACCGAAGAAGTTATGTATTTGAAGTTTTTTGAAAATTAGGGTTTCGAATTTTGGGGCTTCGAAAGAAGTTATGTGTAATCAGATTTTTGAATTTGGGGTTTCGAATTTGAAGAGTTTGGATAGAGGCAATTGGTGTATTATATTAGCCAGAGACATTTAGTTTTCTAGGTTTTCAGTTTTCTGTTTATGTTTTTCTGCATTTAGTTTTTTTTTTTGAAATAAATTTCTGTATTTAGTTTCTGCATTAAGTTTTCAAGGTTTTTAGTTTTTTTGTATTCAATTTATGCATTCAGTTTTCCAGGTTTTTTGTTTTTATGTTTCTGGTTTTCTCTATTCAATATCTATTTTTGATATTCTGTAATTGTGAGTTGTTAATAATGTTCGTTCGTTTATTTTGCAAGGCGTATGCCCATAATGTAAAGGTAGACCAACTACAAAACAGGTGAGGGTGCAACAGGGCATATCCGATTTGAATGGAGACCAAAGAAGATGAAAACAATGGAGACAAACAAGGATGACCAGCTACAATCTATGGATGAAGTGATGTCCTTGGCCCTTGGATGGCAAGAACTCAGTAGATCTTAGGCTATGGTGTTTCAGTTGGTGTTATTGTTTTGTAAACTATAAGAGCAAAATCCGTGCTTGACCATGTCGAACAAACGACTAATGATCCTCTTTTCATAACTGTAAACATGTTGTTTCATATGCTCTGCAACCAAGCTGTTTTTGTTTATGATAGTTGTCATCTATGCAATCATCTGCTGTAAAAACCTCAACTTTTCAGATTTTCAATTTTCAGATTTGTAGTTTTTCCCTATCTGCATTCATTATCAATTATCACATTGTGTTTTTCTGCATTCATAATCAATTTTCATTTTCTGCATTCAGTCCTTTTATGTTTTTCTATGTTCGAAATTTTAGTTTTGCAACCTGCATTCATTTTTTTTGTTTTGCAAAAACCTCCATTCACTTTCTATTTTTCATTTTCTGCATTTAGTTTTTCTGAATTCTGTATTTCAGTTTCATTTCAGCCGCATTTTGAGAAATTAGCCTATATGGAACTCGAACCCATATCTTGTGCATAAGCACATGCTCTACCAGTTGAGCTAATAGACTTTTTAACAACCTTCAAATCCATAATTCAATAGAATATATAAACCATCTTAATGTCATATATATTCTCTTCGACTAGATAATCAAGAATCATGAATGTTTTAATTAAAGATAAAGAAATTTCGGTCTTGCAGTCATTAACTGGTGGATTGACAGACAACTTCACACTGAAAATCATTAACTAAATCGACAACTAACTAAAAATAAAAAATAACCAATTCCATTCAAAAAATTATGTATGGCAGCAACTCAAGGGCAAAAAATTAAATTAGATGAGCAAACTACATTCAACTCAAATCACCAACTACATTCAACTCAAAAAAAATCAAGAACTACATTCAACTGGACATAAAAAATAACATATAGCAATAGTGAATCTAAACTGCCAAGAAGGAACCAACATCAGACAACAAAAACATCAGAACTACCAATCACAAGGTAGCAAAATAAATCAAGACGGAACCAGCAATCCCAATGCAGCAATCGATTATATGCAGCCTTAGATCAGTGCTAAAATCGAATCATGCCAATAGGCTGTTTTATTCTAGTAGAGAATGGTAGTAAGTAGTAACCAAATAATAACAATATAAGTAAGATTTGTATTCAAATCAAAGACTAATGAAAGGCTTTTACTAGCAATTCTGTTTTATCGAAATATGGCATCAAGTGAATGCCGATTAACAAGTTGGCAACGACAATTGACACTTGAGAGGATGCAGGAACAAACAAATTGGCAATTAAGAAAGAAACCAAAACCATACACTATCAATAAAATACTCCTCTTCACCCATGAACAAATAATTAGCCTAACAACAAAGAAATATAAAGACAAAATTTGGAAAGATAAAATACTCTTCTTCACTAACTAACCAAAATGCAAATAGCTATAGGAATAATGTAATCGGGTTTCAGGGAAATTGTGATTCGTATTCAACCATGAATTTCATACAAACAATCTGTATGTAATTTGTCAAAATCCATCCATATCAATTTGTAGAAATCATAAGCCTTCACCTCAAAAACCTATTGCACCACATGTTCACAGATAAACATGTCAAAAATCTATTTCAGGGAAGAGTCGTATTTAGTTAAGCTTTAAGAGTCAGAGAAGATACAACACAATAGGGTACATATGAGTTCATCCATGAGGTCTATGGTAACATACAATTGCACAAGTAGTTGCAAATCAGTGTCATTGTCTAATCAGTTGGTAAACTCATTTGACATTTACCACCAAACAGATGCCCCAATTCGAAGCCCTAATTCGAAGCCCCAATTCCAATACTTAAGAAGCCCCAATTCCAAACCCTAATTTCGAAGAAGGTAAGGAGGAAGAAGTACCTTCTTTAGTCGCTCTTCCCGAACTCGAATCAGGGTTTCATAGTCACCTTGGCGCCGCTCGCCTCGGCCTCATCGACCGGCTAGCAGGATGGTCCTTCTCCCTATTGCCGGACTCCAGTTCTGCTCGCTTCTCAGGCCTCCAGTTATGTTGCTTCTCAGTTCGCTCTTGCAAAGTTCCTATCATCGGTCTGAATCCTTGCCTTCGTTCGGTTTGAATTCGCTTCTCACTTCTCAGTTCTGTCTTCGTTCTTCGTCTTTCTTTCTTTCTTTTGTTTTGTTTTTTTTTAATTCAAATGTAACGGAGAAAAAGGGCTTCCGTTAAAAATTAACCTTGGAGGGCGCGAGGCAAATTATCCCAAAATGTCAGGGGTACCGGGCGAAAAAGGTAGAAGTTCTGTACACCTTGCGAAAAACGTTATACCTCGAGGGTACCTCGCGAAATTTCCGTTAATTATTTTTTTAGGCCTTTGCTATTTAGAACAAGGCAAAATTGTCCTTTAGAACAATAATTAATAACCCTCTCAATTGAAATAATTTACATTTCATACCCTTGTCTCTCTCACGCCTCTCGGCCATGTCTCTCTTGCTCTGTTTTGACCCAAACAACCCAAAACAAAAAATCACAATGTTCACCCAATTTTCTTCAATCACTTTGCTTGTAGATAAATCGCCTACATGAAACTCCTTCCGAAATTCACAATTAGGGCATCAAATTATCGTGAAAAGAAAACTAAAACATCAAAACATAAATTACAATCAAAGGGGATTCGTGTAATCCATGCGCTAAAAAGAATTTGTTTTTTTTTTAGGAAAAAATTCGGGTGAGCACGCTCTACTCGAAAGCATCCTTACGGATGAGGTCTGTAAGACCAGAATTGTTACAAATATCAATACCCCTGGCAGAGTGGCTAAGGATGTGTTTGGGAACGGGATGGATTTTTGAGGATTTGGTGGATTTTAGGGGATGTGGTAGATGGGGATGGATTTTTGGGATGTAAAAGATGAAAACTCAACACCCAAATTTTTGGGTTTTGGGTTTGGTTGTATTTTGATTTTTTGGTGGATGGAGTGATGGACAAAGACCGAATTACCCCCAGTTATGCACAGGAAAAGACGAAATTGCCCCCACTTCATACCCCTCTTGAAATTCATTTCAATCATCAGCATCAAAGGTTGTGGACATTATTGGTGTTGTGAGACACCTGTGGCGTCCGAGTCCGAGCTGCGGCGAAAACAGCCTTCCACGGTGAAGACAGACTGCACCCCACCACCGGCGCCGGAAAGCCGACAGCTGCGGTGGCACCCGACGACGAAGCCCCTTACTGTTCGCCTTCCATGTAAGTTGTCCCCTTTTTCCACTTTAGGAGCTCGAATCGAAATAAGCTGAAATTGTTAGGGTTAGGTCGGCATTGAAATGGGGGAAATTTGTGTTAATTGAATGGGGGTTTGCTTCTGTTTGGGGCCGTTAGTCATGGAGTCGATTGTTCTCAAGGCAGTACATGATTATTGAGGGCGGTAATTGAGCATATCTGTTGTCCGGAAGGGCAATTGAAACGCAACTCGCCTCATGAATTCAAAACTGAAATGGACTGAATTCAGCAATTGAGTTTGAAATCGTTGGGAGGTATGCGGTTAAAATGGGTTTTGTTGTGTTCTGATTCCTCAATTTGCTGCTTTTGTGTCGAGTGTTTTCATTCCGGTTGAAGTTGAATTCAATATTAATTTGCCTTGGAAAATTCGATTGTTGTTGTGCATCGCCGTCCATTGGGCCATCGCCGAACGACGGGAGCTCACCTGACAAGGTCCCTACCTCTGAGGCTTCAAATGGGGCAAGGTCTGGTCCTTCAACTGGCCACTGCTCGGGTCCATCACATGTGGAAGGTTCTACCGTTCTGGTCCATCCACCAGCAAAAAGCGGGGTCTAGCCAGTTCCGGGTCTGGTGCATCAACCGTCGCTCCAAAACGCAACATTCGGAAGCCGGAGGGCTCAAAGCTTGCTTCGCGACATTTTGAATTGGCGGAAGACACTGACAGTTTACTCAAGGCCATGCTAGAAAGGGATGTGAGGGAGGCGAGGGAGGAGAGGGAGGAGGTGTCATCCAACAAACCTCATGGGATCACCCAGGAGGTGATGGACATTGTCAAAACCATGGTGGCAGATGGGCTAATGAAGGAAGGGGATCCAATGTGGTGCTTCAGCTTGGCCCTTCCCACCCCCGAAAGGCGGGAGGTGTTCCTAGAGATTGAGACGAACAAGTCCCGGATGGCGCGGCTGAAGTGGCTGTACTCCACGAACGACGGGCAGCATTTGGGCGCTTGTCCCCCCTGAATCCCAATACATCATCATCCAACTATGTTCGAACCTTCCGAGGACTCAAAGCTTGTTACCATTTTCCTTTGCAACTTCAAAATTTTCGTTAATTAAACTTGTTAGTTTGTAATGATGCGACTTTGCGTTCGACTTTCATTTCCATCAGTTGAGGTTGTGAACAGGTTTATATGGTTTGCGTTACAAGTCCCAAACCATGAATAATGTGTGTGTTTGTGAATAATGTGTTTGAATGTGTCATATGTGTGCTTCTGGAAAAGTAGATTTATGATCGCTTTTACCAATGACACCTTCATTGTTATGGTTACCTTTAAATTGCAGGCTGCAACCCACATTCAAGCGGTATGAGCGTCGTCGTGGTAGGCGTCGACGACGGTGAAGAATTATGATCGCTTGCCTCCTCCTCCAGTAGCAGGCCATCCCCATTATTCAGCACTACTTTATGCATGTGCATAAAGTCTCCCAATACATCGGTTCATACACAGGAGCGCGTTGGGTCGATGACATTGTGATGCATTGGTCGCAGACGAGGAGCGTCAACTCGTTCAGGATGGAAAAGGGTGCATTCGTGCGGCTATATGTGGCATTCTTGAGCATCAATACGGTCTCCGAGCTTCCACCCAGATGTCTTTGATGGAGAAGGTTGCCATCTTCGTCAACACGATGGCTTGGGGGGCCAGCCATCGGAATGCATGTGAACGGTTCCAACGATCCTCGTACACTATATCCAACAGCATAGGCCAAGTTCTAGACGCAGTGTGTGGGGCTAGATGCAATGGCTGCCGTGGTTTCGCAGGAGACATCATCCGCCCTCAGGACCCCCACTTCAACAACATATCTGACTCCATCCAGAATGACAGCCGGTACTGGCCGTACTTCAAGGGCGCTATCGGTGCAATAGACGGGACCCACATTCAAGCAGCGATACCCAGGGGCGACCAGATCAGGTTTCGGTGCAGGAAGGGCACATGCACGTACAACGTCATTGTGATATGCGACTTCGACTTGCGATTCACGTTCATATCGGCCGGGTGGGAGGGTATCGCACACGATGCACGTGTGTTTGATCACGCCCTAAGGACAACCGCGTTGCGCTTCCCACACCCTCCTGCCGGTACATTTGATCCTTCATTTAACATTGCACCCAACAATTAAATTGGGGGACAACATCATTGGTCTTGTGTTGCCTAATGCACATTCATGTTGTGTAGGCCGCTACTACCTATGCGACGAAGGGTACCCCTTTCAGCCGGGTTACATGATTCCCTATTCCACGACGAAGTACCATCACCCGACATTCGCCGCTTCACAATCGTCGAATGAGAAAGAGGCCTTTAACAAGTCGCACTCGTCCCTCAGGGGCGCTATCGAGAGGTCTTTTGGGATATTGAAGTCCAAGTCGAAGATCCTAACACAACTCCCGAAGTACCCTATTCGGAAGCGGATTGCGATCCTCATAGCTCGCTTTGCGCTCCACAATTACGTCAGGTAGTCTTGTGCGGAGCCCGAGATCGTCGGCGACGATGACCCGCGGTTCATGGAGTTCACCTTGCATGTTTCCACGTTCAACGGGGAGGACGAGGATGACCCCTACGACGACGAAGAGGAAATTGGTCACGAGGACGATGATCCCTTGTATTACTCGGACGAGGATGGAGGCCCTGTCACAAGGATGAAGGGGCTGAGGGACGAAATCGCTCACCGGATTTGGAATGACAGGCGCACGCCATGAATCGTGTTGTAACACACAAGGGATTCCTTTTGAGGTGCAAACTGCTATGACTAATGTAGGTGCAACCAAGTATGACTAATGTAGGTGCAAACTGTAAGCAATGTACTTGTGGTGTGTAAGTTTCGTTTTGCAACATGGCTTTCCGATTCTAACTCGAAATTATGTCAACAACTACAACCCTATTCGACGCCATAACAAGGACAATGTCACATAACGACTACAACTCTTAAGAACATGCACACGAAGACGAACACATAACAAATACAAACCTACATAACCTGCAATCGAAAAGACGGACACATAACTACAATTGCAAGCTTACAGTTGAGCATATAGACATAATAATTAGCATTTCATAGTTGGTTCATGTTGTAGGAGTAAATCGAGTTTAAAATATAATAAAATAAATCAAACCAGATTCGTGCCCACGCAAATAATTACAAGACTTTCTCCCGATGTAGCAACAGGAAGTCAGGATCGGTCCTCGAGGAAGCTGGTCAGCGGATCTCAGGCAACGGCAGAATCTCACGTCGAATTTTGACTCAGGGGGTTTACTCGATATCGACCTAGGGTAGTCGATATCGACCAAATCCATTCGATTTTGGGCAGCTCCAGAAACTCAGTCGATTTCGGCCAATTGTCCTCGATATCGACCTAGGGCAAGTCGATATCGATTAGTTCTCCTCGAAATCGACCATACTTGCAGAGACACAAACGAGCAGTGATCTTTCTGGATAGAGAGTCAGAAGTCGATATCGACCAAGGAGTGGTTAATATCGAGTAGAATGCAGTAACGAAAATAAAGGACAAAGCTTTTCGGATTCGGAATAAACTATATGTAAAAGAAAACTTCCAAGATCGGGGTTTGCAACAACGATAACCAAACATGCATAAGGCAAGATAAATAACGATAATCATGCAAATCGCATCGAAGGATCAAGCTTTCGCCTTTTCCAACAATTAGACAACTCTTTCAAGAAACCCTAATTGTATCTACCGATTTTATGTTTATAATCCAAGTTGTTGACATGGATCTCTATTGAATAGGTAATAAACACATAAAAGGTAGTAGATGCTCAAAACATAATAAAGGTCGGATCTTTACCTCAAACACGCATGGCTATCGTCGGGCTCACCCCAACCCTAGAAGTAGGTGGACTACTTGCTCTTCATCGCAATTGCAGACATCATTGATGGAAAAGAAACTTACAACCGATCGAAGCCAACTTGCTCTCGCTCCTTCACTCCTCTCGACCTCCACTCTCTCTCTCTACTCTACTTATCCTTCTCTAGAATTGAATTGAATGAATGAAAAACTAGCCCCATGGGCTTTATTTATAGGCTTCCAATCCTTGCTAATCAAGGAAGGAAATTCTATCTATATCTCTATCTAACTAGAAGATATAATTCTACTTGGAAATAAATACTTGGAAATAAATCTAAACTAGATAAAACAAAATAAATCCTAGGGTAATTAATTGTTCAACCCTTAGGATAGATAAAAAAGATAAATATCTAGAATATTCATGTGTTGGGAATCTTCTCTCGAAAATATCTCCATTGGATTCGGGATAGAACCTTAACAAGAACTTGGACATGCTTGAAATCGGCCACTGTTGGTCCACTCGATATCGAGTAGCCTCACTTGATATCGACCTGGCTTTTCTTCGTTTCAGCTCAGAACTCGATTTCGGCTCCAGGGATGAACATCAACTACTTGTGACTCGATATCGACTTGTGATGGTCGATATCGACCTCCGTTTTCCTTTCTCAGCTTCTTAGGTCGATTCCCGGCTCTCAGCTCGATTTCAGGGTTACTCGATATCGACATGGTCAAGTCGATATCGACTTCTGCTCTTCTTTTTCCTCGATTCTGGCTTGTCTGAGTGGAAATCGACTGCTTACTCGATATCGACTAATGATACTCGATATCGACCAAGTGGTGTCGAGTCGATTTTCTTACTTCCAGCTCGATTTGTCTTGGTTCCGCTACTCCTTGACCTCGGACTTCTGTAGTTGACTTCGAGCTTTTCCTCCTTTCTCTGAACTGTTGTAAATTGCCTTGATTTCTGCGAAATTAAACAGAAACTAGTATAGACTCCATAATTTGGTAAATAAGCATAAACTACATAGATTCTGTACTATTCTAACCCAAATGTATGAAATGCATGCAGAAATCAACATTAAAGTAAGTATAAAACATGGCACAAAACATGGACATCAAATCACCCCATACGTAAGCTTGCTTGTCCCCAAGCAATAACTTGAATGGTCATTCAGGGGAAGAAATTAAAACTCTCAACATCATAGATTCATTCTTATATGTCCCTGCAATCAATTATCATCATCGAAAAGGTACTTATGCCACAATTCCATGCATGTGCAATAAAAAGCAACATCTACTCACAAAAGGAGGGTTATGCAAAAACAATTCATGTGACAAAGCATTAATATTCAAGAGGACTTTATTAAGCTCAATAAGGAGTAGATTGGTAAAAGGCTTAAGGTGGGCAATTTTTTGCAATGTGGTGCTAATAATCCGGGGAAATGGAGTACTTTCTAAATTTTCATACCACATTCTTTCTTCCTTTGATTTCTCACCTTTCTCTCATCGCTCATTGCTTTTTTTCAATATTATGCTTTTACCTCTCTAACCTCAACACTGCCTTCTCGCGAGTCGCAAAGATGGGTGTCATGAATGGCCCCGGATACTTAGTGCTTTAGACTCCTCACCTGTGTGTCCCATCTCACCAAACTATTATCTCAGCGAGCAGGGTCGATCTACCTTTATCTCATGAGGTGACCGGATTTTCTTTCACTCATTAAATTTTCCATATATTTAAAAAATTCTTGCCAAACTCCAATAATGATAATAACAACATAACAACCATAATAGTCTCCATAATGTAACATCATTCTCAACATAACCCCCGGATAGGAAATAAGGTAAAGAATGGCAATATTTAGAATATGTGGAGCAAAATATGAAATAAGGCATATAATATGGCTTTTTGTGATGCATAAGCATATGTATGGATAGGATATAACAATATGAGCATTATATGGAAATATAAAGTCCTCCATCCTCTTATCATGCAACATGTCAAAAGCAACATCAAATTTTACCTCTTTTCGTGGTTTTCAAGAAAATAATGCATTTCATTGTGACTTCCCTTTACTAGGCAATTTCATGCTATATCTCTAATGAATACAATTTTGCATCGTTGAGTTCAATTTAGCTTCCATGACAATATTTCTTTAAACAATTTACAAGCTTTGGGAGATGTCTCATAGAACTTTGAGTTTAGCAATTAAGCATAAAAAATTAAAAATTTACTCAAAATTCACCTTGTAATAGCAAAATAATATAAAATATGATAATGAGCTTTTCCCCCCACCCCATACTTAAAATATACAATGTCCCCACTGTATAAAATAATATAAAACAAAGGTAAAGGAAGGTACTCACCGAATAATGTGCTGTAGGGTCGAAATTAGGCTGCAGTAGATTGCTAGAAGTCGATATCGACTAAGTATAGGTCGATATCGACCGCAATTCGTCGGATTCCAAGTATGCAGCTGGTCGAAATCGGGGCTTTTGGTCGATATCGACCAACTTACTCGATATCGAGTAATGTTGGTCGAAATCGACCTGCTTCATCCTTTTCTGCTCTGCTCGATTTCTCCCTTAGAGGTCGATATCGACTAAGGTCAGTCGATATCGACCAGGTTGCCTCGTGTTGTGAGCTAAATCTGCCATGTTTTACAGTAACTTTTATATCGATTTCTGCATACATTGCATTCATTTGGGCTTAGATAGTACAGAACCTATGTAGTTTATGTTTATTTGCCAAATTATGGAATCTACACCAGTTTCTGTTTAATTCGCAGAATTCGAAGCATTTTACAGCAATTCTAAAGAAGGTCGGAAAAGCTCGGAAAACAGCTACAGAAGTCCAAAGTCAAAGCAGCAACGGAACCAGTCGAATCGAGCCGAGAAACCAGACTACTCGACCTCGAGTAACTCCTACTCGATCTCGACGAGCATGTCCGAGCAGCCTTGGTCGACAGAGCCTGATCGAGAGAGACAGACCAACCCAGCTCCGGAAGTTACTCGATCTCGACAAGACCCTGGTCGAGATCGACGAAGCTCAGTGCCACACCCGGAGTCGACGAGGAGAGAAGCTGACCGAGAAGCCGAGGACGAGGAGGCCGAGCAACCCTACTCGATCTCGATAAAGCCGTGGTCGAGATCGACGAGCCTCCCAGCGCCTGCCCGAGTCCATGCCGAGGAGAAGCTACTCGACCAGATAAGACCACGCCCTACTCGACCTCGACGAGACCTAGTCGAGATCGACGAGCCTTGAGTCCAGATCCGAGCCTGTCGAGTAGAGCCACCCGAGAAGACCCAGTCGACAAAGCCAGTCTACTCGAGGTCGACGAGAGTTACTCAACATCGACGAGCGCCAGGAGCCCAAGTCCGAGCCACATCGAGCAGATCTAGCCGAGAAGCCAAGTCGACAATGAATCCTACTCGAGGTCGACTAACCCTTGTCGATGTCGAGTAGCCCAGTTTCCGCAGACGAGTCGACTTGAGCAGTCCGAGTAGACTTGGAGTTGCTTGGGCGTGAAGGAACTCGAGATGGCCGAAGATCTATTCAAAGTTGATCAATTCTATCCAAGGAAAGGAGATCTATCAAGACATGAAGACTTACCTAGTTTAGTTTTATCTTTTCCTTTTAGATTTAATTCCATTGAACAATTTATTTATCTTTAAAGCTTTTAGATATAATTTTAGATATAGATAGATATTTCTTTCCTAGAATAGCTAGGGAATGAAGCCTATAAATAAAGCCCTAGGGGCTGGTTTTTCAATCATTCAATTTCAGTCGGAGAGAAGTAGTAGGAGAGAGAGAGAGAGTGAGTGGCCAAGAGGAGTTTTGTGAAGCGAGAGCGGAATTGACTTCCTTTGGTTGTAAGCTCTATTTTATTTTATTAATGCAAGTTTATTTCCTTTTATTATTGATGTCTTTAATTATGATGAAGCGCGAGTAGTCTACCCACTTCTAGGGTTGGGGCGAGCCTGACGATAGCCGTGCATAATTGAGGTAAAGATCCGACCTTTATCATGTTTTAAGCATTTTCCTACTTGTTGATGTGTTTATTGCCCATCTAATGGAGATCCATGCTAACAACTTGGATTATAAACATAAAATCGGTAGAGACAATTAGGGTTTCTTGAGAGAGTTGTCTAATTGCTGAAAAAGGCGAAAGCTTAATCCTTTAATGCAAATTACATGATTATATGTTTGATTCTACCTTATGCATGCTTGGTTATTGTCGTTGCAAACCCCAATCTTGGAAGTCTTTTTACATTAAGTTTAGTTCGAACACAAGGCATTTGTTTTTACTTTCTTTTATTTCGTTTTTACTCCCTGCCCTCGTCGATCTCGACCAGCCCCTGGTCGACCTCGACTACTGATCTTCGACCTAGAGTCGCCGTAGCTTAATTGTGCAGGAGATCGACAAAGACAAGCCGAAGTCGACAAGACCTTACTCGATATCGAGTACCCTCTGGTCGAGATCGACCACCCTTTGCTGAGCTGCTGCGCCGTGTTCGACTGTCCGATCTTCTGTCGACTAACCCTTAGTCGAGATCGAGGACCCTGTTGTCGACTTCTGTTCGTGAGATTCCACCGCTGCCTTGGATCCGCTGACACGCTTCCTCGTGGATCGATCCTGACTTTCCGCTGCTACATCAGGAGGAGGTCTTGTAATTATTTGCAAGGGACGGAATCTGGTTTGCTGTGATTTATCTATATTTTATTATTTGCAATCTCGATTTCCTCCTACAACAAATTGGCGCCGTTGCCGGGGAAGCTATCATTCGCGCCTTAGGTAGTTAAATCTCACGTCTGCTTTGAGTTACTTTACAGGTGTATGCGTCGTTCTGGTCAAATACCTGAGTTTGACGCCTTAGACGAACCGGAACGCCTTCTACACATCAGAGCTAAACTACAAAGAGCCATGGCGGCCGCTGAAACACAAGAACAACTGATTGCCAGGCTTACAAGGGAGCTAGCCGAAAAGGATACCACTATCGCCAATGAAAGGGCAGCGAAGGAGCAAGAGAAAGCAGCAAGGGAGCAAGCGGAAGCTGAGCTTGCCCAATATCCAACTACAGCAGAGGATTATATGCATCCAACTCTCGTCGTGCCTGAATCGGCGATTCTAATCCCTGAGAACTCTTTTGAAATTCGCACTCAGTTTCTTATAGAACTTAAAAATAATGCTTTTCATGGAAGATTTAATGAGTGCCCTCTTGAACATATTACCAATTTTCATGACATGTGCCGTACTCTTGCTGAAGGTACCACTCTGGAATATGTCAAGATGAAAGCTTTCCGCTGGTCGCTCGCTGGACCTGCACTGAAGTGGCTAGAAGGACTGAAACCAAGATCCCTTACAACATGGGCACAAGTAGAGCAAGAGTTTCTCAACAAATTCTTCCCTCCTGCCAAGACAGCATTCCTCCGCCAAAAGATCACAGCTTTCAAACAAAAGCCTGGGGAGCCGCTAGCAAAGGCATGGGAAAGGTACAAGGAACTACTGCGATCTTGCCCTACTTATGGACAGCCACCCTACGTCATTCAGGAGATCTTCTTCAACTCTCTTGACCAAGTCACTAAGGACAGGATCAATCAGTACACTCGATATGAGTACCTGACGATGCCACCAATTGACGCATGGGGTGTGCTAGACAAACTCACGGCATATGACAACAAGTATGGGACTTCTGCAAACTATGATGAGAATGCCTGTGCTAGGCCAGCACCATCTATGCCACTCTATGAGCCAGCAAAGGAGATTGACCCAGATGTCAGGGAGCAGTTCTACAGGGACCAGAATCGCAAGCTCCTCAAGCAAGTCAAATATCTATCTGTCAACCAGCCTTGCATCGAATGCGGATCACAGAGGCACACCACTACTGAGTGCCCACACACTGAGCAAGTCAGAACGGCAGAGACACATGAGGAAGCAGCCTATGCTGGGGGTCCAAATCGCTATATGGGAGATCAAAGGTTCTATCAACCTTAGTGGAACCAAGGTCCTCCTAGGAATCCCCCACCCTACAGAGCCCCAGGACATCCAAAAAGGGGTCAAAAGAAGGATGATCTGCAGCTGATCCTTGAGGAGATGCGTCGGAATCATGCACAGAACCTGCAGGCTACAAACACCATCAACAATCAGCTCCAGCATGTCAACACAAAATTTGTAGAGCTTGATATTTAGAAGAAGGGAATAGAGACACAGATGGGTCAAATCACTGCACAGATCCCACGACCATCCGGACAGCTCCCTGGGCAAACAGAACCAAATCCTAAGGGGAAAACCGGACATGTCGCAGCTATCAAACTCAGGAGTGGGCATCAACTACACGAGCCAGAGGTCGGAAAACAGCAAAACAACGCAGAGCAGCAACTCGAGACAGAGCAGAACGTGGTCGATCTCGAGGAGCCCGTACTCGATGTCGACAAGCCTCTACTCGACCAAGACCAGAAGCTGAGCTCGGACTCCGCTGCGCAGACCAGCAACCCGAGGTCGACAACCCAACTCGATGTCGACAAGCCCCTAGTCGATGTCGACAAGCCTCTGGTCGATGTCGAGGAGCAGCAAGCTGAGGTCGACGACTCTGCAGCATCTCCGACAGCTGATCTGGCTCCGAAGCAGAAAAAGCCACTGCCTTTCCCTTCAAAAGCACAGAAAGATCCCACTGCAGGTAGGTTTACCAGATTTGTTAATATGCTGCAAGAACTGAATGTTTCTATTCCTTTTACAGAAGCCCTACAAGAGATGCCTGGATATGTCAAGTTTCTGAAGGAAATCCTGAGCAAGAAGCGATCTATCTCAGAGATCGCAGGCGAATGCAAAGTACTCCACTTCCCTGAAAAGAGGCCTGACCCTGGTAAGTTTTCTGTTACTGTGGGTTTTGGACAATATAAATATGATTCTCTATGCGATTTAGGAGCAAGTGTGAGCATCATGCCTTTATCAATCTGGCGGAAGGTCAAGATAGGATGCATAGAACCTGTGGATGCTAAATTATACATGGCTAACAATATAGTGGTCATCCCTACAGGTATAGTTGAAAATGTCCCCGTCCAGGTTGGTAAATTCTTTGTTCCAGCGGATTTCCTTATCATTGATTGTGCTGAAGATCCTACTAGCCCTATTATTCTTGGTAGACCATTCTTAGCTACTGCAGATGCCCGAATTAGTGTCAAGAATAGGTCGCTCACCTTCACCATAGGCGATGAGGTTTTGGATTTCTCTTTTGGCCCTGCAAAGGAGGAAGTTTCATGGCTGGAGGTGAAAAGCATCAGCATCGACAGGACCAAGCAAACAGCGGAGGAAGGAGCCAAAACTGTACTCGAGGTCGACAAGCCCTACTCGACCTCGACAAGCGCTCTACTCGACCTCGACAAACCTTTGTCGATCTCGACCACCATCACTGAGCCAGAAACTTGCCAGGAGCCTAAGTATGGGGTCCCTGTACTCGATCTCGACCAGCAGTACTCGACATCGAGTAGACCCAAGCCCAAAGATTTCTGTTTTGGGTCCGAACAGGTAAGTGCAGGTATGAATTCTACTCCCCCTCAGTCCATAAGTAAAATTTTCAATGATTTAAAGGGAGCTAAGACACCATGGCGAGAGAATTTACAGAAATTAAAGGCTACAAAGAAGAAGAAGAAAGGGAAAGGAGATGATGCAAGCAACCACCTGTCAGCTGAGCTTGCATACTATCATCTGGACCTAGATGATCCAGGAGAAGGGCCAAGCATGGGTGGGCCCCATAATAATGGTCCTTGAGCGCAAACGGAGAAGTCGGCCTAGCGACTCTAAAATCTAGAGCATGTACATAGACATTTATTTTTTGGACTTTTGAACTTTTTAGTCTTTGGTTTTTGTTTTTGGTTTTTGGTTTTAGGTCTTTTAGAATACTTCATGTGGATAGTCTTGTTCTTTTGGGCAATCTAACACTCTTAGGTCAGCAAGAATATAAGGATCGCGAAAGGTGGAAAGAAGAAGTCCCTGAAAAACAGTCAGAATCGACGAAGGCCAAGTCGACGATGACAAGGAGGAGAAGCCCAGAAGTTACTCGACCTCGAGTAGACGTACTCGACATCGACTAAACCAGATGCTCCTCGACTTCAGAAAACCACCAGATGCAGACAAAGCTACTCGATATCGAGTAGGGTACTCGATATCGACAAGCTCACCTACTCGACCTGCCCAGTTTTTCTTCTCCTCGATGCATTATCCTGTGAGTTCCTTCCTTTACTCTTTATTTTATACAGTGAGGACACTGTAAATTTTAAGTATGGGGTGGGGGAAGGGCTTACTTTGTGCATATTTGATTTATTTGATCATATTTGACATATATGTGCATTATTACTTTGAATTTCTACATAACCATTTTGGAATTCATTATTGATTTATGTGCTTATATGCATGATTTCCAAAAATTTAGAAAAATGACCCCCATTGAAAAATTTTGATTAATGTCATGGAAGCTTATATTGAACTCGACGATGCAAAATTAGATTTATTAGAGATATAGCATGAAATTGCCTAGTAAAGGGAAGTCACAATGAAGTGCATTATTTCTTGAAAACCATGAAAGGAGGTAAATTTTGAAGTTGCTTTTGACATGTTGCATGATAAGATGATGGAGGACTTTATATTTCCATATAATGCTCATATTGTTTATATTCCTAGCCTTACCTATGCTTATGCATTACACAAAAGCCATAATATGCCTTATTTCATATATTGCTCCACATGATCTAAATATTTGCCATTCTTTACCTTATCCGGGGATTATGTTGAGAATGATGTTACATTATGGAAATGTTATATGGTGTTTGTGTTGTGATTATTATCATTATTGGAGTTTGGAAGGAAATTGTTTGAAATATATGGAAAATTTAATGAGTGAAAGAAAATCCAATCACCTCAGGAGATAAAGGTAGATTGACCCTGCTCTCTGAGATAATAGTTTGGAGAGATGGGACACCAGGTGAGGAGTCCAAAGCACTAAGTATCCGGGGCCATTCATGACACCCATGTTTGCGACTCGCGAGAAGGCAGTGCTGAGGTTAGAGAGGTAAAAGCATTATTATTGAGAAAAGCAATATGAAAGGTGATGAATCTTATGAGAAAGAATGTGGTATGAAAGTTTGGAAAGTACTCCATTTCCCCGGATCATTAGCACCACATTGCCAAAAAATTGCCCACCTTTAGCCTTTTACCAATCTACTCCTTATTTGAGCTTAAATTAAAGTCCTCTTGATTATCCATGCTTTGTCACATAAATTGTTTTTGCATAACCCTCCTTTTGTGAGTAGATGTTGCTTTGATATATTTACACATGCATGGATCTGTGACACTAGTACCTTTTCGAGGATGGTAATTTATTGCAGGGTCATATAAAGAATGAATCTAAGATGTTGAGAGTTTAAATTCTTCCCCTGAATGACAATTAAAAGTATTGCTTGAGGACAAGCAAGCTTAAGTATGGGGTGTTTGTTGTGAGCTGAATCTGCCATGTTTTACAGTAACTTTTATATTGATTTCTGCATACATTGCATTCATTTGGGCTTAGATAGTACAGAACCTATGTAGTTTATGTTTATTTGCCAAATTATGGAATCTACACCAGTTTCTGTTTAATTCGCAAAATTCGAAGCATTTTACAGCAATTCTAAAGAAGGTCGGAAAAGCTCGGAAAACAGCTACAGAAGTCCAAAGTCAAAGCAGCAACGGAACCAGTCGAATCGAGCCGAGAAACCAGACTACTCGACCTCGAATAACTCCTACTCGATCTCGACGAGCATGTCCGAGCAGCCTTGGTCGACAGAGCCTGATCGAGAGAGACAGACCAACCCAGCTCCGGAAGTTACTCGATCTCGACAAGACCCTGGTCGAGATCGACGAAGCTCAGTGCCACACCCGGAGTCGACGAGGAGAGAAGCTGACCGAGAAGCCGAGGACGAGGAGGCCGAGCAACCCTACTCGATCTCGACAAAGCCGTGGTCGAGATCGACGAGCCTCCCAGCGCCTGCCCGTGTCCATCCCGAGGAGAAGCTACTCGACCAGAGAAGACCACGCCCTACTTGACCTCGACGAGACCTAGTCGAGATCGACGAGCCTTGAGTCCAGATCCGAGCCTATCGAGTAGAGCCACCCGAGAAGACCCAGTCGACATAGCCAGTCTACTCGAGGTCGACGAGAGTTACTCGACATCGACGAGCGCCAGGAGCCCAAGTCCGAGCCACATCGAGCAGATCTAGCCGAGAAGCCAAGTCGACAATGAATCCTACTCGAGGTCGACTAACCCTTGTCGATGTCGAGTAGCCCAGTTTCCGCAGACGAGTCGACTTGAGCAGTCCAAGTAGACTTGGAGTTGCTTGGGCGTGAAGGAACTCGAGATGGCCGAAGATCTATTCAAAGTTGATCAATTCTATCCAAGGAAAGGAGATCTATCCAGACATGAAGACTTACCTAGTTTAGTTTTATCTTTTCCTTTTAGATTTAATTCCATTGAACAATTTATTTATCTTTAAAGCTTTTAGATATAATTTTAGATATAGATAGATATTTCTTTCCTAGAATAGCTAGGGAATGAAGCCTATAAATAAAGCCCTAGGGGCTGGTTTTTCAATCATTCAATTTCAGTCGGAGAGAAGTAGTAGGAGAGAGAGAGAGTGAGTGGCCAAGAGGAGTTTTGTGAAGCGAGAGCGGAATTGACTTCCTTTGGTTGTAAGCTCTATTTTATTTTATTAATGCAAGTTTATTTCCTTTTATTATTGATGTCTTTAATTATGATGAAGCGCGAGTAGTCTACCCACTTCTAGGGTTGGGGCGAGCCTGACGATAGCCGTGCATAATTGAGGTAAAGATCCGACCTTTATCATGTTTTGAGCATTTTCCTACTTGTTGATGTGTTTATTGCCCATCTAATGGAGATCCATGCTAACAACTTGGATTATAAACATAAAATCGGTAAAGACAATTAGGGTTTCTTGAGAGAGTTGTCTAATTGTTGGAAAAGGCGAAAGCTTAATCCTTTAATGCAAATTACATGATTATATGTTTGATTCTACCTTATGCATGCTTGGTTATTGTCGTTGCAAACCCCAATCTTGGAAGTCTTTTTACATTAAGTTTAGTTCGAACACAAGGCATTTGTTTTTACTTTCTTTTATTTCATTTTTACTCCCTGCCCTCGTCGATCTCGACCAGCCCCTGGTCGACCTCGACTACTGATCTTCGACCTAGAGTCGCCGTAGCTTAATTGTGCAGGAGATCGACAAAGACAAGCCGAAGTCGACAAGACCTTACTCGACATCGAGTACCCTCTGGTCGAGATCGACCACCCTTTGTCGAGCTGCTGCGCTGTGTTCGACTGTCCGATCTTCTGTCGACTAACCCTTAGTCGAGATCGAGGACCCTGTTGTCGACTTCTGTTCGTGAGATTCCACCACTGCCTAGGATCCGCTGACACACTTCCTCGTGGATCGATCCTGACTTCCCGCTGCTACATCAGGAGGAGGTCTTGTAATTATTTGCAAGGGACGGAATCTGGTTTGCTGTGATTTATCTATATTTTATTATTTGCAATCTCGATTTCCTCCTACAACACCTCGACATTTTCATTTGATCCCCGTCTTTTTGACTTGGAAATTTGTTAGTTTCGCACAAAGACAAGATTCCACATGAAGTATTCAAAACCAAAAACAAAAACCAAAACCAAAACCAAAAGTTTTAAAAGTCCTAAAGAAAATTTAAATGTTTTATGTACATGCTCTAGATTTTAGAGTCGCTAGGCCAACTTCTCCGCTTGTGCTTAGGGACCTTCAGTGTAGGGCCCTCTTGTGCTTGGCCCTTCTCCTGGATCATCTAGGTCCTGATTGTAGTATGCAAGCTCAGCTTCTAGGTTGTTGCTTGCATAGAGTCCTCTGCCTTCCTTCTTCTTCCTTCCAGTCCTTCTCCTGCGTAGGTTAGCTCTCCACGGGGCCTTGTCTCCTCTAAAAATCATTTTTTTTATTAATGGACTGAGGAGGGATAGGAATTGTACCTGGACTTACCTTTTCGGGCCCAAAACAGAGATCTTCGGGCTGTGGGTCAGTCCATATCGAGTGATAGGGGTCGATATCGAGTGTAGGGACCCCATACTTAGGCTCCTAGCAGGTTCGGGGCTCAACATAGGAGGTCGATATTGACAGGGAGTGGTCGATATCGAGTTGGGTGGTTGATATCGAGCTGTGCTTGTCGATATCGAGCTGCTTTCTAGTGCTTCTGTTGTGTGCTCGTCCTCCTGGCTGCCTATGCTCTTCACCTCCAGCCATCGAACTTCCTTCTTTGTAGGGCCAAAAGAGAAATCTAAGACCTCATCGCCTATCGTGAAGGTGAGCAATCGATTTCTGACGCTTATCTTAGCATCTGCAGTAGCTAGAAAAGGTCTACCAAGAATAATAGGGCAAGTAGGATCTTCCGCACGGTCTATAACTAGAAAATCAGCGGGAATATAAAACTTACCAACCTGGACAGGGACATTGTCAACCATACCTGTAGGGATGACCACTTGATTGTTTGCCATGTATAGCTTGGCATCCACAGGCTCTATTGCTCATATCTTCACCTTTTGCCAGATTAATAAGGGCATGATGCTCACGTTTGCACCTAGATCACACAATGCCTCATATCTATATTGTCCAAATCCCACAGTGATAGAAACTTACTAGGGTCAGGTCTCTTCTTAGGGAAGTCCATTCTTTTGCAGTCACCGACGATTTCAGTGATTGATCGCTTGTTGCTAAGGATCTCCTTGAGGAATTTGACATATGCAGGCATCTCTTGAAGAGCTTCTGTAAAAGGAATTGAAACATTCAGTTCTTGAAGCATCTTAACAAATCGTTTAAACCTACCTGTAGTGGGATCTTTCAGCGCCTTAGAAGGGAAGGGAAGCGTCTTCTTCTGCTTCGGAGCGGAATCAACTATCAGAGGCGGTGCAGACTGGCCAATATCAACTAGGGGGGACTCGATATCGACCACATGTTGGTCGATATCGACCTGGTTTTGGTCGATTTTGACTTCCTGGGTCGAGATCGAGTTTGATGGTGCTGTAGGGTCAATATCGACCTGGGGGTGGTCGATATCGACTAGGTGTTGGTCGATATCGACTTGTTCTGCAGTTCCGTCTTTTGCTTCTTCGACCTGTGGTTCGTGCAGTTTGCGTCTACTCCTTAGCTTTAAAGCAGCGACATGCCCGTGCTGCCCCTTGGGATTTGGTTCTGTATGCCCAGGGAGCTGCCCGGCCGGTCGTGGAATTTGTGCCGCGAATTGACCCATTTGAGTCTTAATGTTCCTCTTCCAGATGTCCAGTTCTCCAAATCTTGTATTGATGTTTTGGAGCTGATTGTTGATGGCGCTATTGGCTTGCTTGCTTTCTGCTTGATTCCGGCGCATCTCATCGAGGATCATTTGTAAATCATCCTTCCGCTGATCCCTTTCTGGATGTCTTAGAGCTCTGTATGGTAGGGGGGTTCCTAGGGGCACCTTGGTTCCACTGTGGTTAATGGAACCTTTGGTCCCCCATATAGCGGTTGGGACCCCCTGCGTAAGCTACCTCTTCGTGAGTTTCTGCCATCCTGACTTGCTCTGTATGTGGGCACTCTAGAGTGGTGTGCCGGTGTGAGCCACATTCAATGTAGGGCTGGTTGACAGAAAGATACTTGACTTTCTTGAGGAGCTTGCGATTCTGATCTCTATAATACTGCTCCTTGACATCTGGATCAATCTCTTTAGAAGGCTCATAGAGGGGCATGGATGGGGCTGGCCTGGCATAGGGGTTCTCATCATAGTTTGTCGGAGCCCCATACTTATTGTCGAAGTTGGTGAGCTTTTCGAGAATAGCCCATGCGTCAGCTGGTGGCATCGTCAAATACTCATACTGAGTATATTGGTTGATCCTATCCTTAGCGGCCAGATCAAGAGAATTGTAGAAGATCTCCTGAATGACATATGGTGGCTGCCCATGTGTAGGGCAGGATCGCAGTAGATCCTTGTATCGTTCCTGACGAGAGGGTTTCTCGACCAAATAAATTTATAGTCAAGACCCCCGCTATAGTATAGGGGAGTCAGGTTCGTCCTCAGGAGAGAAGTCAGCAGTTCTAGGTTTAGTGTGTTTTGGGGTTCAGGAATAGCAGGAAAAGGTGATGAGGGTGGCTGTCAACAAATAATAGAGGGGTCGATGTCGAGGGATGGAGAGAGAATGGTGGTTTGATATCGAGTAGAATATGTTCCGAATAAAAATAATAAAATAAAACAAATAAAGATGCAAACTTCCAAGGTTAGGGATCACCACAACAATAAACATATGTGAAGATCATAAATCACATAAAGATGCATGCTTTATATCAAAGAATCGACTTTCGCAAATTCCAACAATTTAGGTGATAGAGGCTCTCGCATAAAAACTTAATTTGTTTATACCTTTTCTTAATTAGGATTAGTCGGCTCTCGCAAATAAACCCTAATTACTATCCAAATCATAATAAGATCACTTTCGCTTCAATATCATGAACAAGGAATTTTCTCAACTCTCGCAAAGGATTAAGCACATAGGTAGATGATGAAAACGAGATATAAATTCATGGATTTATAAATCAAACACACATATCTATGTTGGGATCACCCCAACCCTAGAAGAAGGAAATTAGAAACAAACCATAATGAAAGAAATTAACTTTAACATAAAATAAACTAAAACTTACAACCGTTCGTCTCCTTCCTTCTCCTTTTCTCTCGCCTCCTCCTCCTCTCTCTTTCTCTCTTTGCGCCCTAAGACGACTTGACTTGAATCAATGAAAATCAGCCCCCTAGGGCTTTATTTATAGGCTTCATTCCCTAGCTATTCTAGGAAAGAAAACTATATCTATATCTAATTCTATCTATCTTTTATCTAAAGATAAAACATGGTAATAAATAATTAAATCAACTAGGAATATATCTAATGTGGATAAAATATCTTCTCTCTTGACTTGATAGCACTTGATAGAATTTCATCTCGAAAATATCACCATTGGATTCGGGATAGAAACTTAACAAGAATCGGATAGCTCGACGTCGGCCACTAGGGATTTCCTCGATATCGAGTAGAATTGCTCGATATCGACTAGCACTTTCTTCATCTTCCGCTCAACAACTCGATTCCGGCCAACAGGAGCAAAGTCGACTTGGATTTTTACTCGACATCGAGGAATTTCCTCGACATCGAATAACTTTCCTTTGTCTTCAGCTTCTTCGTCGATCTCGGCTCCAGGACGTGAAAATCGACTAAGTGTTCCTCGATATCGAGTAAATTCCTCGACATCGAGTAAAAACGTTCAGCTCCCAGCTTTCTTGTCGATGTCTGGTGTTTCTGACTCGATTTGGCTTACTCGATATTGAGTAAAACAACTCAATATCGACTAAGTCTCTCAGCTTTCTGCTCTGTTCTTGAAACGCACTTTCCTGAGTCCTCGTTCGTCCGATTGACGGATATGACCATGCGTTGGAAAGCTCTTTTTGAGGGCTACAACTCTCATGAAGACATAAAAGCTTGATTCAGAATGATGAACATCGAAAAATGGTCTTTTCTCCAGCTGCACCATCCTTAGCTTCTTCATGGGTTTCCTTTAAGCTCCAAAGTGCGTCCGATTTTTGCGAAATATAACAAAAACTTGTGTAGACCTCCATATATTGAAAATAAACATAAACTACACAAATTATGTATTATTCTAACCCAAATGTATGAAATGTATACAGAAATCGATATAAAAGTAGATGTAAAACATGGCGAATTAGGCTCACAACAAACACCCTATACTTAAGCTTGCTTGTCCTCAAGCAATACTTTTAATTGTCATACAGGGGAAGAACTCAAAACTCTCAACATATTAGATTCATTCTCATATGTCCCTGCAGTCAATTACCATCATCGAAAAGGTACTGGTGTCACAAATCCATGCATGTGCAAATAAAAAGCAACATCTACTCACAAAAGGAGGGTTATGCAAAAAATTTCATAAGTGACAAAGCATTAATAATCAAGAGGACTTTAATTTAAGCTCAAATAAGTAGTAGATTGGTAAAAGGCTAAAGGTCGGCAAATTTTTGGCAATGTGATGCTAATGATCCGGAGAAATGGAGTACTTTCCAAACTGAATTTCCACATTCCTTCTTCCTTTGATTTCTCACCTTTCATAATGCTTTTATCAATAATAATGCTTTTACCTCTCTAACCTCAGCACTGCCTTCTCGCGAGTCGCAAACATGGAAGTCATGAATGGCCCCGGATACTTAGTGCTTTGGACTCCTCACCTATGTGTCCCATCTCACTGAACTATTTTCTCAGTAAGCAGGATCGATCTACCTTTATCTCCTGAGGTGATCGGATTTTCTTTCACTCATTAAATTTTCCATATATTTTTTTTCAAACTTTCCTGCCAAAATCCATATAATGACATAACAACACAACAACCATATAATAATCTCCATAATGTAGCTTTCATTCTCAACATAATCCCCGGATAGGAAATAAGGTAAAGAATGGCGATATTTAGATCATGTGGAGCAAATATGAAATAAGGCATATTATGGCTTTTGTGATGCATAAGCATAGGTTAGGCGACTTGGCTCTCCACACGCCTAGTATATGGCATAGCTGGTGTGCTCAGAACCACCTGAGGGGTGTTGATGTTTGGGATTTAGACCCCAAGGTGGATGACAGCTGGTTATGGAAGAGTATTCTGTATACCCGAGATGATGTCAAGAGGGTAATCCATGATGATAATCACTCCCATCTCTCTCTTGACCCAGTTCTGAATTCCAAAGGAGGTATCTCTTTCTCTAAACTCTATGAGTTGCTGCGTGATAAGGGCCCGGAGGTTATGTGGGGTGAAATGATCTGGAAGAAGCTTCAATGTAAGAAGTGGGCGTTCATTGTCTGGCTTGCTGCCAGAAACCGGCTTCAGACGGGTCACATGGTTAAGCATTGGAAGGGAGCTGACGCGGCTGTGTGCGTCCTTTGTAATCAGGAGGAGGAAACGGTTGACCATCTTTGGTTCAGCTGTCCGGCTATTATGCTTGTACTAGAGCGAGTTATGATCTGGGTGGGCACTGGATGCAGATTTCAGACTCTTACGCATTGGCTAGACTGGTTCGCATGTGAGTCGAAGACGAAGAAGAAGACACTACAGTTTCAGGCGAAATTGTTAGTGCTTCAGGCTCTAGTTTACTTCACTTGGTTAGCTAGAAACAAAGTGATTTTTGGAGATGAAAAATTTGATCCGAATGTATATGCTTCTCTCATTATAGATAGCTGCAAGTCCCGTATTTCTGCTTTGTGGAAGTGCAAGTCGCAAGCAGACTATATGTGGAAGTGCAGGCTTGTGGGTACATAGTGATTCTGGGGTTGTGCAGTTAGTGCAGTTTGTGTTGTTGGGGTTTATGGAGTGCTAGATATAGTTTGATGTTTTAGAGGCTTTTTGGAGGGTATAGGGGCCATTTTGGGTATACGGTTCCCTTTTACATGAGATCCTTGTTTTGGTCTCATCTTTTGTATTCTTGGTGTTTACCACCTTATCTCTATATTTACCTTTTCAGGCTAATGAATAAAAACATATGAGCATTACATGGAAATATAAAGTCCCCCATCCTTTTATCATGCAACATGTTAAAAGCAATTTCAAATTTTACCTCCTTTCATGGTTTTCAAGAAATAATGCACTTCGTTGTGACTTCCCTTTACTATGCAATTTCATGCTATATCTCTAATGAATCCAATTTTGCATCGTCGAGTTCAATAAAGCTTCCATGACATTTATCAAAATTTTCAATGGGGGTCATTTTTTTCAAACTTTGGAAAACATGCATGTAAGCACATAAATATATAATGAATTCCAAAATAGCCATGTATAAGCAATTCAAGAATTAAGCTTTAAATATGCACACATAATGTCAAATAGATCAAATATGCATGAAGTAAGCCCTTCCTCCACCCCATACTTAAACATTACAGTGTCCTCACTGTATAAAAAAGTAGGAGTAAAGAAAGAAACTCATTAGATAGGTGTGCAGATCGTCGGAAATCGAGTGCTTATGCTGTAAGGCCCTGTCCGATTTTAGCTTGCTTCGATCCCCATGGACTTGAAAAAATGTAGAAGAGAAATACCCACAATAGAAAAACTAAAAGTTCAAAACCAACAAAAAGCAACAATGTCCAAAAGTCCCAAAAATAAATGTCTATTTACAAGCTCTAGATTTTATAGTTGCTAGGCCGACTTTCTTCATTAAGAATTAGCCTGGCTCATCTTTGTTCGGAGGTATAGGTGGATCTGGTGGTTCCTCTGGTGGTGGGAAGCGTGGGATGTCATCCGGGAGCATCATGTGAAGAAGCTTAAACCTCCCCGAGTGGACGCTCCATGGCTCCACCCATTCATCTTTCCTGGCTTGAGCTAGCATGTATAAGGGAAGATATATTGAAAATATACATACCTCATCATCATACCTCTTCCGCTTCATAGGTTGACTTGGTTGTGTATCTCCACCACAGCAGAACGGTGGAAAGGGAAGAGATATTTCCTCCTCATCTTGCGGAGCTTCATGCCACTTTGCTAGGACCCCATACTTGAATATAAACATCGGTTGCTCAAAATCATCGGGGATAGCCTTCACCTTGTAAGGTAAAAGCGATCTTGGAATGCCCTGGTCAACAATGTCCAACTTCTTCTCTTCTAGTGCTATTTCGCCTTGGTATCCTTCATATGATTCATCAACAATAGGTAGCAAAGTAGGAATGAAATTCGAGGAAGGACATACTTGGTTGTCGACATCGAGTGGGTCAATTGGCTCGTCGAGAGGAGAGCATGGTCCTTTAGACTGAATGGAAGCCTCAAGCCTTCGGATTTCATCTTCCAGCCGAGCTATTTCCCTTAATCATGACTCCTCCACTGCGATCCTATTTCTCCGTCTCAAATCTTGAAACCATTCTTCCCATGCAGGATTCCCTTCGACAAAGTCTTCCATCTTTGTACCTAAGCTTTGAAATTACAATCAAGAACACAAATTAGTGGCAAAAGCTTGGCACCCAGTTGGTACCGGTGAGGTAGGTGGTGGTAGGATATGTGATAGGGTAAGAAAAAGGGATGGGCTTTTCTGAACCTTAAACACAATTAAACTAGGCGCGATTGATATCTCCCCGGCAACGGCGCCAATTTGACGAGAGGGTTTCTCGACCAAATAAATTTATAGTCAAGACCCCCGCTATAGTATAGGGGAGTCAGGTTCGTCCTCAGGAGAGAAGTCAGCGGTTCTAGGTTTAGTGTGTTTTGGGGTTCAGGGATAGCAGGAAAAGGTGATGAGGGTGGCTGTCGACAAAGAATAGAGGGGTCGATGTCGAGGGATGGGGAGAGAATGGTGGTTTGATATCGAGTAGAATATGTGCCGAATAAAAATAATAAAATAAAACAAATAAAGATGCAAACATCCAAGGTTAGGGATCACCACAACAATAAACATATGTGTAGATCATAAATCACATAAAGATGCATGCTTTATATCAAAGAATCGACTTTCGCAAATTCCAACAATTTAGGTGATAGAGGCTCTCGCATAAAAACCTAATTTGTTTATACCTTTTCTTAATTAGGATTAGTCGGCTCTCGCAAATAAACCCTAATTACTATCCAAATCATAATAAGATCACTTTCGCTTCAATATCATGAACAAGGAATTTTCTCAACTCTCGCAAAGGATTAAGCACATAGGTAGATGATGAAAACGACATATAAATTCATGGATTTATAAATCAAACACACATATCTATGTTGGGATCACCCCAACCCTAGAAGAAGGAAATTAGAAACAAACCATAATGAAAGAAATTAACTTTAACATAAAATAAACTAAAACTTACAACCGTTCGTCTCCTTCCTTCTCCTTCTCTCTCGCCTCCTCCTCCTCTCTCTCTCACTCTCTTTGCGCTCTAAGACGACTTGACTTGAATCAATGAAAATCAGCCCCCTAGGGCTTTATTTATAGGCTTCATTCCCTAGCTACTAGGAAAGGAAACTATATCTATATCTTATTCTATCTATCTTTTATCTAAAGATAAAACATGAAAATAAATAATTAAATCAACTAGGACTATATCTAATGTGGATAAAATATCTTCTCTCTTGACTTGATAGCTCTTGATAGATTTTGATAGAATTCCATCTCGAAAATATCACCATTGGATTCGGGATAGAAACTTAACCAGAACCGGATAGCTCGACGTCGGCCACTGGGGATTTCCTCGATATCGAGTAGAATTGCTCGATATCGACTAACACTTTCTTCATCTTCCGCTCAGCAACTCGATTCCGGCCAACAGGAGCAAAGTCGACTTGGGTTTTTACTCGAGATCGAGGAATTTCCTCGACATCGAGTAACTTTCCTTCGTCTTCAGCTTCTTCGTCGATCTCGGCTCCAGGACGTGAAAATCGACTAAGTGTTCCTCGATATCGAGTAAATTCCTCGACATCGAGTAAAAACGTTCAGCTCCCAGATTTCTTGTCGATGTCTGGTGTCTCTGACTGGATTTGGCTTACTCGATATCGAGTAAAACAACTCGATATCGACTAAGTCTCTCAGCTTTCTGCTCTGTTCTTGAAACGCACTTTCCCGAGTGCTCGTTCGTCCGATTGATGCATATGACCATGCGTTGGAAAGCTCTTTTTGAGGGCTACAACTCTCATGAAGACATTAAAGCTTGATTCATAATGATGAATACCGAAAAATGGTCTTTTCTCCAGCTGCACCATCCTTAGCTTCTTCATGGGTTTCCTTTAAGCTCCAAAGTGCGTCCGATTTTTGCGAAATATAACAAAAACTTGGGTAGACCTCCATATATTGCAAATAAACATATACTACACAAATTATGTATTATTCTAACCCAAATGTATGAAATGTATACAGAAATCGATATAAAAGTAGATGTAAAACATGGCGAATTAGGCTCACAACAGTTCCCATGCTTTTGCTAGTGGCTCCCCAGGCTTCTGCTTGAAAGTTGTAATCTTCTGGCGGAGGAGCGCTGTCTTGGCAGGAGGAAAGAATTTATTAAGAAATGCCTCCCTTACCTCAGCCCATGTTGTGAGGGATCTTGGAGTCAGTCCTTCAAGCCACTTCAATGCTGGACCGGCAAGAGACCATCGAAAAACTTTCATCTTGACATATTCCAGAGTAGTACCTTCAGCAAAAGTATGACACATATCAGAAAAATTGGTAATATGTTCAAGCGGGCATTCATCAAACCTTCCATAAAAAGCATTATTTTTAATCTCAATAAGGAAGGCAGTGCGAATTTCAAAGTTATTTTCACGGATTAGAATAGCCGATTCAGGCACGACAAGAGTCGGGTGCATGTAGTCTTCAGCAGTGGTAGGGAATTGGGCAAGCTCAGCTTCCGCCTGCCTCCTTAGTTCTGCTTCATGCGCAGTGCGTGCTCTCTCAGCGGTGAGAGTAGTATTTTTGGCTTCTATCTCCGCTTGAAGCCTCTCTATCAGCTGGGCTTGTGTTTCTGCGGCCGCCATGGCCCTTTTCAATTTAGCGTGGATGGGTAAAAGGCGTTCTGGATCGTCTAAGGCGTGAAACTCAGGTTGTTGACCAGAATGGCGCACACACTGCAAAATCAAAACTTAAAGAAAAACGTGAGATCTAACTACCTAAGGCACGACTGATTGCTTCCCCAGCAACGGCGCCAATTTGTAATGGTCGATATCGACCTCCGTTTTCCTTGCTCAGCTTCTCAGGTCGATTTCAGGGTTACTCGATATCGACATGGTCAAGTCGATATCGACATGGTCAAGTCGATATCGACTTCTGCTCTTCTTCTTCCTCGATTCTGGCTTGTCTGAGTGGAAATCGACTGCTTACTCGATATCGACCATGTGGTGTCGAGTCGATTTTCTTGCTTCCAGCTCGATTTGTCCTGGTTCCACTACTCCTTGACCTCGGACTTCTGTAGTTGACTTCGAGCTTTTCCTCATTTCTCTGAACTGCTGTAAATTGCCTTGATTTCTGCGAAATTAAACAGAAACTAGTGTAGACTCCATAATTTGGCAAATAAGCATAAACTACATAGATTCTGTACTATTCTAACCCAAATGTATGAAATGCATGCATAAATCAATATTAAAGTAAGTATAAAACATGGCACAAAACATGGACATCAGTTCATAACATGCCGGCCCTGCTTGCCCACGAAGACGGACACAACAACCTGCACAAAATGTCGCAGGCAAGCAGGATGGAGATTGTTTGTTCTTACACATTTTAACCCCAAAACATGCACAAAAAACGGGGCAACAGTTCAAGGACATTTTATCTAAATGGTACAGCAAGAGTAGAGGCCAAATAGATCTAACAAAAAATGTCTTCATCACAGGGACTAGCTACGCCCTGAACCACAGGCCCAGGATGACCATCATCGCCAAAACGAGCAGCCACCCTCGAAGCCTCACCACACGGCCCAGCTGAGCGCCTCGGACTTGCTCCGCAGCGTGGTCGACCCACCTGGCGCACAGGTAGGCGCAGAGGTCAGCAATCCTCTGGACCAGGTGGTCGTTGCTCGCCTTAGAAGTGACAAGGCGGGAGGCAAGGCTCGAGTTGTGCGCCCTCTCTACCTGGAGTTCCCCCCTGGCCGCGTTGAGCTCACCCCTTGTAGCATGGAGCTCCAAAACCCATGTAGCGTCCCAGGCTATAAGCGTCCTGTTTCGTTCTCTAACAACAGCAAGCTCCTCCTTAGCGAAGTCGACGAGGGCATTCGTCTCCTCGGCGTCCTCTCTACGATGTGACGAAGTGGCGTCGTCCTGGACATCCTTGTCGTCGCGGTCTCGGCCATAGGTGTAGTCAGAGTTTAGCCAGAAGTACTTCCTTGGGTTGCTACTCTGGTAGGAGGCATCGGAGTCCGAGTCGGTGTCCGAGTATGGATACATGCTGCAAGAGAAAGGCAAAAAATTAATTGGCACAAAATAACCAAAACATGCACAAAGTTGCACAAAATAAACAAAACATGCAGAAAATAAACAAAACATGCACAAAATATCACTTGATCTTGAAAAGGGTGCATGGATACATGACTCGAATGTAATACAAACATTCATGAAAACCATCTGTCCCAGGTACTGAAACAAATAATTGGGCCCTCAGGTGCAACAACCTCATGGTACAACAAGAGTGCATGAAAACATGCACAAAATAACAAAAACATGCACAAAAAGTAATGGAAAAAAAAGCAGTTGAAACATACCAGAAAAAAGAGCAGTTCAAACATACCAGACCAAAAATTGCACCCAACAGATGAGTTTAATAGGAATACTGTAAAAGGTAAAGAGGCAAACATCATTGGGCCCTCACTAATGCAGCTTCAAAATTGTAATGAATAGGCATACTGTAAAAGGTCTCCCCATAGTTGAGAAAACGTTGTGAAAACATCATTGAGCCCTCAGGCAAAGGCAATAGAAGGTGGAGGAAGAGAAGATGGAAACAGAATAGCCATATTGCAAGTACTTGACAATGTGACAGGTGAAATGCACAGGTTACCTTGAAGAGGCAGTAATCCCACATACATGAGGTGAAGTGGCAATGACCAAACAGTAACTCGAACTGAACAAGTGCATTTCACATGAAATAAACAATGTGACAGATGACTTGAATAGACCCTCAAGCACAAATAAGTTGACATGCAACATCATAGGGCCCTCACTTCATATAAAGAACTGAAATGAACGAGTTCGTGCAACAATAGCAGTTCAAACAAGTTCATGAAAACATCATTGGGCCCTCAGGCAACTGTGAAAGGTAATGACAACATCATTGGGCCCACAAGCAACAATATTAGCGACCTTGCCATCAGTTGATCAACAAAAGAAGTTGGCAGTGAATGCCAGCTTCTCATGTCAATTCAAAATTGAGACAGGGAAACCAAGAGAAAGGCAACATCATTGGGCCCTCACTGCATATACAAGTAATGAAAACATCATTGGGCCCTCAGGCAAGAGAAGGTGCAACATTTAGAAATGCAAACATAATAGGCATAATGAAAACATCATTGAGGCAATGAATGCCTACTTCATATGTCAATACAAAACTGAGACAGGGAAATCAAGGGAAAGGAAATATGAAATCACAGCATCATTGGGCCCTCAACTCATATGCAAATCAACCAGTTTCTCAACCAACAACATTGCAACAGAAACATGAATGAAGAGGCAGACTGTAAGCAATTTCAAGCATCATTGGGTCCTCAACTCATGACAAAGGTAATGAAAACATCATTGGGCCCTCATGCAAATAACGAGGTGCAACAATAGAAGATGCAACCAGAATAGGCACAATGCAAGTACAACGATCCTCGTACATAAATAAAGGCACAAGTTACCTTGGAAATCAGCTGATCAACATGAGGTGAAGAGGCAATGAATGCCAACTTCATGTGTCAATTCAAAGCTGAGTCAGGGAAACCAAAGGGGCGGTAAAAATTGACTACATCATAGGGCCCTCAACTCATATGCAAATCAACCAGTTTCTCAAGCAAGCATATTGCAAGAGCTCCCGAATGAATAAGCATATTGTTAGCAATTTCAAGCATCATTGGGTCATCAAGTCAGATACAAGTAATGAAAACATGTATAGAGGAAAAGAGGTAAACGACAAGCATCATTGGGCCCTCAAATCAACCAGTTTTTCAAGGGACAATATAACAAGCAACATGAAAGCAGAGGTTTGCCAGGGACAATCAAAGGGGGATTAATGTCAGTAATTTCAAGCATCATTGGGCCCTCACTTCATATACAAGTCCTGGAAACATGTGAAGAGGCAAAGGGGTAAGCGACAAACATCATAGGGCCCTCACTTTGTACATATATATACCAAAACCTACATTTCTGTTACAAAGCAGTTCATAAAGGCAACAAATTCTTTGCATATTCATGAACAAAGGCAAAGGGGTAAGCGACAAACTGACAGTGGTAGATGGTGTGCAGTCACTTGTGATTTTTTGGTAAAGGACAAAACTTCAAGGGAACAAGTTTCCAATTAGCAGCAACCCTAACATGGCGTCAGTAACCCAGCAATGTCCGATAAACATGGTTCATAAAAGGAATAACAACAGCAACTACAAAGTCTAGTTTGTTAATAAGGCAAAGAGTTCAAAAATGGAAATGGATGACAACATCAACCCTAAAATGGCAACTGAATGACAAGAGCATGGGGCACGAGCAACAAGTACATGCCTCTAACAATGACTTCACACGAAAACTCCACGGTGAAGACAAACTGACCAAAACATGCATATGAATAAACGAACGGCCTACCTCTAAAATGCCAGAAGAAATTCAAAAATCCCCAAATATCATATGAATAAACCCTAAAATGTCAGAAGAAATTCAAAAATCCCCAAAATCATATGAAAAAACCCTAAATCGAAAAGTGCAAGAGAACAATGGTGGAGTCTGCACACACACAGTCGAAGAGAACAATGGTGAAGGGCGTCGAAGATACCTGATGATGACAACGGAGGAGGACTGGTGGTCTAGATTGTCGGAGATAGGCAGTTTCGATCGCTTCGGAATCATCAGGTTTTTTATCGCCTTCCAGAATGCGTGTGAGAGAAGAGTGAAGAGAAATGGAGGCATTTATGAGGGCGATGGGAAGCCGAATGGGCAAATTGGGGGATTTCGGATTTGCCATCCACCAAACCTTGGTGGAGGAGGTGCCAAAACCCATCCGCTTCCATCCTCCAAACTCCCCATTTCCCACCCTTCAAACCCAGCAAACACATACACCCAAACGACGTGGCGGGAAAACCGAGGCATATTTGCCATCCCCCAAACCCTTTAAATCCTACACCCAAATACACCCTAAGGTGTGCAACATTATCAGCCACTCTATTGCGAAGACGGGGTACATGAATGAAAGAAATTTCTTTCATAGTCGATAGAAGAGATTGTACGTCAAACAAGATGAGTTCAATTTCCCATGGGCATTTGGCCTTGTTGTTGAGATGATTAATAATTATGCTGGAATCTCCTTCAATATGGATTTTGTCAATCTGTAGTTGTATGGCCAGTTTTACCCCAAGTTTGAGTGCTAGGGCTTCAGCTTGAAGCGCACTTTTAATACCTAATTGTTTATAGCTTATGTGTATTGGGTGTCCATTCCAGTCCCTAATAACCACACTAGCGATACTACGGTTATCAGCGAGAGTCAATCCGTCAAAGTTGAGTTTGAATGTACCTGTCGGTGGTTTGCGCCACTTGGTATGACGGGCTTTGTTCCTCTTTACGGGTTGTTTGACGCTTCGTGGATGAGGGGTGTTGTTATCATCTAATGTACTATCATATTGGTGAGTGTTACTCCAGTTTATCTCGTGTGTAGTAATAAGTTTCAAAGCGGCGTCCCTAGGAGGGATTGGTATCTGCCTAAACACATGCTGGTTACGAATATACCACATCGTCCACCAAGAAAAAGCAAGTTTATCTAGAGTAGCCTTTGGTAGGCTATTTCCAATGAATGACAAGATTGGGTTTATATCCCTTGATAGAGTGATTTGGCTGCCTATTGTGGAGTTTATGTGCCCCGGGAATTGAATGAGAGATCTCGAATATTGACATTCGAACAGTAGATGAACATCATCTTCCATAGAGCAGTTACGAAAATTGGATATAGAGGGGATAGGGACCCCTGGTTGGACGAACCTATCAGTTGTGGGAAGGCCATTTTGAAAGATTTTCCACATGAAATTTTTGATCTTAGGTGGGATGTCGAGATGCCCGATCCAGGAGTTGTTGTCTAAGGGAATTGAGGATTCAGCGGAAACCAATTTATATGCGCTTGACGTAGTGAACCAGCCCTCTCGGTCCGGCCACCAATATAATCTATCCACAAAATTTGAAACTGGGAGCGGAATGTCAAGGATTTCCTCCACAATGTTGTGTGGGAGAACAGTAGAGAGTTTCTCCTCCCACCATTTACCTCCCAGGATATAGTCACTGACTTTATCATCGATGTTATCAATTCTTGGGTAGTCATCCCTAGACTGAATAGCATATGTTGTAATCCAGTTATCACACCAAAATTTGATAGCGGTCCCGGTGCCAACCGACCAAATAAGCCCCTTTTTGAACTTGTAAATTAGAGTTGTAAGTTTCGCCTGTTGCCACGAAGCGGCACCACTTTTCTTGTAATGGAGAATATCATCCGCTCGAAGATATTTATATTTGATAATTTGGACCCAAACCTTATCCGGCTCATCCAGCGTTTTCCATAGCAGTTTCATTTGTAGCGCTTCATTCATTTCTTTGGATTTTCTAATCCCCATGCCCCCGCATTTCTTTGCTCTACAAACCCTATCCCAGCTAATCAACGGGCGGTGTTATAGATCTTTATTCCAGAAAAATGTTCTATTAATCTGATCAAGTTCTTTATGAATTGAAGATGGCAGTAAGAAACTTTGCATCGTATATAGGGGCTTGGCCGATAGATTTGAGTTTATAAGAATAGCTCGACCTTGTTGAGATAGAGAGTTAGCACACCATTTACTAAGTTGTTCTCTAGATTTACAGGCAATATCTTCGAAGGTTTCTTTGGTTACTCTACCGTTGATAATCGGACATCCAAGATATTTTTCCAGGGAGTTGACGATGGAAATAGTTAGGCAGCTATTGAGTTCCAACAGTCTGGATTGTGTGATTCCTTTAGTAGCTTGGAAGCATGATTTTTGGTAGTTTACTTTTTGACCCGATACTTTACAATAGGATTCAATAATTGTTTTGACTCTACTACAGGCATCCATGCTGCCTTTCGAGAGGATGATAATATCATCAGCAAATGATAGAAATGGAATTCTCGCCCATTCCTCCCAAATGTGAAACCAATTGGGCTTCTATCACTATTTTCCTCAGCCGACAGGTGGCGTGCCAATATTTCTGCACCTAGGATGAATAGAAATGCGGAAAGGGAATCCCCTTGACAAAGGCCTCGTGAAGGAAAGAACATATCTGTATGGTCGTTATTTACAAGTATAAAATACGAGACTGTTGTTACACATTCCATAACCCAGGAAATGAAAGTGGGGTGGAACCCAAATTTTCCAAGAATCTTTTTGGTGAAGTTCCAATCAACCCTGTCATATGTTTTTTCCATGTCCAGTTTGATTGCCAGCCACCCTTCACGACCCAAACGTGATTGAAAAGAATGGAAGATTTCGCGAGCTATTAGGACATTATCTTGAATTGACCTATCTGACACAAACGCTCCATGTAATGGATGAATGAGCTTACCAATTACTACTTTAAGTCTTTCTGTAAGAATTTTTGAGATGATTTTATATAGGTTGGAACACAAGCTAATAGGCCGGTAATGATTAGTAGTGGAGGGGTTATCTTGCTTTGGTAGAAAGGAAATAAATGTATAATTTATTTGTTTAAGGATTTTCCCGGAGTTGAAGAAGCCTTTAATGGATTTGATAATCGAGTTCCCTAGAATGTCCCAATAATGCTTGTAGAATTCGGCCGTCATCCCATCGGGACCTGGTGATTTATTTTTCCCAAGGCTGAAAACGGCGGACTTAATTTCACCATTTGTTGGAACTCGTGTAAGGAATTCATTTTTAGCAGGGGAGATTGAAGGGTGAATTATGTTAGTCATTTCATTAAGAAGTCTATCATCAATTGTTTCCTTACTAAAGCGTTTTTGGAAATCATTTTTAATTTCTTGTTTAACATATTCTTCTCCAATTATCAGGGTACCTTCTGTAGTGGTAATGCTACGTATTTGTTTCTTATGTCTTCGGCCAAAAGTGACACGATGAAAGTAGGATGTGTTAGAATCTGTAAGCTTAAGATGTTTTGTTTTAGCTTTTTGATTCCAAAATGTTTTTTTAAAAAGTAACAGTTTTTCCCTTTTATGTAGAAGGCGACTTTGTTGACTGTTGTTTGCAGGATGGTTACTAACAGGAATAGCCGATTGGATTTGTAGTAAGTCGTTCTCCACCTCCTGAAGTTGACGAAAGATGTCTTCCGAATGAGTGCTTGTTCCAATTTTTAGCTTTTTGCTTGAGGATTTTTTGCTTGAAAATTAATTGAAACATAGCAGATCCTGGGCAAGAAGCGCGCCAGGATTGTTTAACAATATTACGGAAGTCCTTGCGCTGAAGCCATGTGTTCTCAAATTTGAAGGGAGGTGCTTTAAATGTGGTGCTACAGTCCAATGTAATTGTTATAGTGCAATGGTCAGAAGACGAGAACGCACCATTTTTAGTGATGAGATTGGGTAGTTTATGAAGAATTTGGGGATGAACAAGTACGCGATCCAATTTATCGTGGATGTTACCCGTGGCCTCAGGAGACTTTCTCCATGTGAAAGGGTTTCCGAAGGTTGGCAAATCCAACAGAGAACAGGTATTCTTGAAGTGAAGGAGACGAGTGAACTTAGCCGGCAGAGTGTTAGCGCCGCCAAGTTTATCCTCTCTACACAAGATTTCGTTTAGATCCCCCATAACGATGCAAGGTATGGGAGAATCGTTTACAATTGTTGTTAATTCGGTCCAGAACGGATCCTTATCCCGAGAATCAGGAGGAGCGTATACGAACAAAAGCAAGATCACGAGATTATCACTAATATTTTCATAATGTAGTCCAATGATCCTAGGCAAATGAAGCGCAATTGATAAGGTTTCATTTTAGAGTTGGTGGGTTTTCCATAAAACACCTATGCCACCCGAACGGCCAATGCTAAGAGACTAGATTGCCATATCGAATCCTACATGTTTCCATAATTTTTCGTCAGGCACAGATTCCGACTTAGTTTCGGCGAGGGCCATCAATTGTATGTGTTCATTTCTGCACAAAGCATCGATTTCAGTCCAAAACGTTGTCTTTCGAATGCCTCTACGATTCCAATAACTTATTATCATGAGCAACCTAATAAGATATGAGGAGAAGATGTAAACATCCTCATATCAAAAGGCTTTTCAGAATGGATTTGGAGGGGAAGGTAATCATAACAAGATACACCACTAAATTGCCATGGGGTTTTTAGCATAAACAATGATAGAATTAACATTCTGAATCTGGGAAATAACAGCAGCTTGCGAGCAAGCATGAAGAAGCAGGGTTTTTTGTGACGATAGCACTCAAGCAAGGCAGTTATTTCACATTTAGATTTATACATTAAAAACCCATAGAGGATTGCACAATGTATAGCCGGGGTTCTGAATTCGTAGGCTCCACCTGAGAGTACAAAGCAGTGCATTCTCCAAGAGTACATTAAGTAATCTGAACACACACTTTCTACAAGGCAAGAATTTACACATAGAAATAGAGAAGACTCATAAACCCCTCTATCCCAAGATTTATCGGTGCGTAATAAATAGGCAAACAAAGAGATGATCCATCCGCCCAGATGATATAAGCAAACTTTTTTCCTCAAGCCGAGATCATCCAGTTCGGTCCAACGCAAGCTGTAGCTAAAATAGTTATATATGAATACACTGTTACATAACAACAAGCTGCCCTGCAAAGAGCGAGGAACACTAGTGGGTTGCATCATAACAATTTTTAGGCCCTTAAGAGGGATGTGAGTGTGACTCGAAGTCACTGTTTTAGATGCATTGTATGAATGATTATCAGATTTCACTAATCCTCGTTTAACAAACCATAGGGACTTCTTCTCTGATTTTTTTCTCTGAATGACACTTAATTTTTGGTTGAAGATTGATTCAAGCTGTAGCTTAAGATGATACCTGGGTTTGTGAAGCATCATTGATGCCCACCATTTGGAACGCCTGCACAAAGATGAAGCAAGGCAACCGAAGTAGTGTTTCTTCAACATATTACCGAAAAAGACATTTAGCTGAAAAGGCAGGTATATAAAGGCCGCTATAACAACATTTTGTTCTGAACCCTTTCGGGAGGTAAGGGGTGAAGAAGCATATATCTCGTTCACGGTTTTGTACGAACACTAGTAAAAGGTGCGATTTAGTACACAAGGATACTTTATATATTGATCAAACCACACAAAAGGTTGAACACAACCAAAACCGTGGCTGATTTTATCAATAGGAGCAAACATGAAGCTGCAAATGAAGAACATACCATAGCATTTGAACTTACAAATTCTATTGGTAGCCGATCCCAACAGAAGGGATGAAGCCGGGTTGGATTCGTATGGGCTGCCTGTGAACAATCCGGATTATGAGTAGAAGAGGTTCACAGGAACGCGGTCATCGATGGTTTTCACTTTAACCAGATTCTCAGTGAGCTTCATGGATCTCTTTCCATCCGTGTATTTGCGACTCTTGTTTCCATCATCGTCGAGATCCGAGGATCCTGCCGAGAGTTTTACCTCAGTAGAGGGTTTAAGGCCCTTTCGGGGGGTGTTTGATAGGGGCTCGGATGAGGAGACTCCTATTAAGTTTCAGATTGACTCCCATTAAGTTTCAGATTTGTTAGTCTTTATTATTTTGTTTAAGAAATGGTAAAGAAAAAGAGTAAAAGATAATGTATCTTACCAATATTTTCACAATATATTTTAATGCTATTCAAATTTGGATTGCATTGTACTCTTTAATTTAACTTGATATCTATTGGGGTGGTTCCATTTGGACCGATTCTAGTTTTTAAGATTCGCATGAAAAAATACTATCTCATTTTAACAGTTTTTAAACTGTTAAAATGGGTATTCATACACACCCATGTCCTTACTTACACTAGCCACTAGTTTCTCAATAGGTAAAAGTTCGATTTTCAGTGTTACACCAAGCAATCCTTCTCCTAGTGGTAGAAATGATATAGGAAAAATGACTAAAAATAATACCAACTATGAGATATGAACCAAAAATAATACGAACTAAAAAAAGTCTAAAAATAATACAAACTATCCATCCATAAACCAAAAATAATACAAACTTTGAAATCAACCAAAAATAATACAAACAATGAAATTTGGACTTTAAATAATACAAACTTTTGAACTTAAATTAGGATAAGATTTTAAATAAAATTTTATTTATTAAAATTAAAAAAATCTATAAATATTCATACTTTGCACAAATCCACCTTTTATAATTTAAATGCATCAAACCCACTATTTGGTTGTCCAACTTTGTATAATACAACCCAATTTTTAGAATTTACGCAAAATTACATGAATTCTAGGATATGATTCCCTTTTTTTTTAATAATTATGGATAAAGTGGATGTGATTTTATTTAATTTCAAAATAAAAGTGGTTTTTTTGTAAAGTTGAATAAATATATAGTGGTTTTGGTGTATTTAAAAATAAAGGGGGTGCATTTGTGCAAAGTGTGACTATATACACATATTTTTGTAATTTTGGTAAATAATATTTTGTTTTAATTCTTCTCCTAGTCCAACTTCAAAAGTTTGTATTATTTTGAGTTAAAAGTTCATATTTTGTATTATTTTTAGTTGAATTTAAAGTTTGTATTATTTTTGGTTTATGGATGGATAGTTTGTATTATTTTGAGACTTTTTTTAGTTCGTATTATTTTTGGTTCATAAGTGATAGTTGGTATTATTTTTAGTTATTTTTCCAATGATTATATATATATATATATATATATATATATAGGGAAGAGTTAAAATGTAAAATTGTCTTAGGGTCTAAAATCCTTAAAGTGTAAAATTTTGGGTTTAGTGCAAAACCGGACACGCGGGTGGTATTTTAAAAAAAAAACTGAACCGGTTTCTCGGATTAAACCCAAAACCGTTCCTCTCTCATTCCCTCTGTCTTCCGTCCTCAACTCACCCAAATCCAAGAGCTCCTTGAGAGATTGCCGCCCGCCAGTGGAGAAGGAGCGGCGAGGGCTGAGCGAAGGGAGGATTCGACTCCGAAGAAGGCAGCCTCGTGGAGGAGCGAAAGGAGTAGGACGGAGAAGATGTCGGGGTCGCAGTGCCGGTCGATGAAGATGGATTTGTGATGAGGGGCGGATGTGGAGAGGGCGGCGAGGAGGGAGTCGGTGCCGGCGGAACAGACTCAAATCATCAACCGCGTTCGCCGACCAACAACATTCCACCAGGTATCTGTCCTCTTCCTTCTCCTTGCACTTTTGTCAGAATAGGGTTTTTGCGAGGGTGCCTGTGGTTCCCGAGTCCGAATTTGTTCTCGTATCTGTTGTGTTTGTGAAGTTTTGGTTAAAATTTCCTTGAATTTGTTGCCATGTGATGTGAAATTAGGGATTATGTGATGTGATTGTGCGTGCTGGAGTTCACATAACCGAATTTTGTTGGATTTGGAAGGGTTCATTGAAGGTCTTGGATGATAAAGACTAGAGCCTGGGTCTTGGATGGATTTCAAACTGCAAATCTTAATTCAAAAGTTCATAATTTGGTATTGATGCATTTTTTATTTATCTATGCACAAAGCATTTGTCTGTACAGTTGTTGCTTTTTTAGTCTGAACCATTTTCTTCCTTTAAAAGCCATTAGAAATTAGTAACTGATGTATCCCAGTGGCTTTGATTCCTCATCCTTTTCTAATTGTCTTATATGTATATAGTTCATGTCTAGATTGACTTGATGATGTAGCATGATTAGTAGCTAGACTACTTGGAAGGTAGCGCCCTTCCGCTGTTGAACGAAAACAGGATAGCAGACGCATTGACATGCCTGTTATGGCTGCTATAACTGGATGATATGATTTCGTTGTTGGGTTGATTTAGAGCTAATTTCATGTTCATAACATTGTCAAATTGTTTATGGATCATGAGCTAATTTGATTTTAGAATTTTATTGCGATATGCTTTAATTTAAGTCGATTAGGTTCTTCTATTTTAGCATGAAAATTATAATTTAGCCTATTAGCTCAATTGGTAGAGCAATGTGCATTTGCACAAAGATGTGGGTTCAAATCCCACATAGGTTCCATAATAGACAACAACGCAACAATCGTAAATTGCTAATCATGCACATCATAATCTTAGTTATGCACTTTTTAACCTTAATTATGCACATTTTAATCTTATTTATGCACTTTAATTTAATAGTCTATTATATATACAAACCATAATGTTATATTTGCACAACATAACATTATATTTGCACATTTTAATCTTATTTATGCACTTTAATTTAAAAGCCTATTATATATGTACACCATAATGTATATTTGCACAACATAATATTATATTTGCATATTTTAATCTTATTTATGCACTTTAATTTAAAAGCCTATTATATATGCACAACATAATATTATATTTGCACAACATAATATTATATTTGCATAACATAATATTATATTTGCATATTTTAATCTTATTTATTCACTTTAATTTAAAAGCATATTATATATGCACAACAAAATATTATATTTGCACAACATAATATTATATTGGATTTTTTAGCTAAGTGTCCATTTTTGACAAGGCCTTTTGCAAAATGTCCACTTTTATATTTCCTTTTGCAAAATATCCTAATATTACACTTTTGCCAATCCTTCCCATTTTTATTTGACTCCCTTCCTTCCTTCCCATTTTTATTTTGACCATTGACCAGTCAAAATCAATGAATTTGGTGACACAACTTTGGTGACACATGTAGGATGATTAAAAAAAAAATTGTGACAGTTTTTTTTTACGAGATTAATGTCACCAATTTTATAACTGGTGACACCGGTCAATGACTTTGATGACACAACTTTGGTGACACATGTATAATGATAAACAAATTTTTTGGTGACAGTTTTTATTTTATTTTACGAGATTAGTGTCACCACCCTATCGCTGTCACCACCACCCTTGTCACTGTCACCACCACCCATATTGCTGTCATCACCCTTATTGCTGTCACCACCTCTATCGTTGTCACCACCCTATCGTTGTCACCATTCCTATCGCTGTCACCACCACTCCTATCGCTGTCACCACCACTCATATTGCTATCACCACCTTTATTACTGTCACCACCTCTATCACTATCACCGTCCTATCGTTGTCACTACTCCTATCGCTGTCACCACCACTCCTATCGCTGTCACCACCACCCCTATCCCTGTCACCAGCACCCATATCACTGTCACCAACACCCATATTGTTGTCACCACCCTTATTGCTACCACAGCCTCTATCGTTGTCACCGCCCTATCACGTACTGTTACCACTCCTATCGCTCTCACCACCACCCATATCGCTGTCACCACCTTTATTGTTGTCACCACCTCTATCGATGTCATCGCCCTATTGTTGTTGCAGTCACCACCACTCATATCGCTGTCACCACCACCCCTATCACTGTCACCACCACCCCTATCAATATCACCACCCCTATCGCTGTCACCACCCCTATCGTTATCACCACACGTATCGTTTTGTCACCACCTTTATCACTGTCACCACCTTTATCGTTGTCACCATCCCTATCACTGATAGCTTCTTTTGGTGACAACTTTGTTTTTAGAGTATAAATAATGGCGTAATCAACCATTATTGTCACCAAAAGGAAAATTCTATAAAAAGGGGGAGAAAGCATCTAAAAACAATATTGTCACCAAAAGAAAAACATTTGTTGTTTAATTTCAAACGAAAATCGGTTTGTTATGAATGAATCACCTACACAAGACTAACCATAACCAGGTTGGCATAAAATAAAAACCAAAACAAGGCAACAATCGAAACAACACTTAAAAGCCTAAAATTGGCATATCCCTTTCAATATTTCATCAACGAGAGACCATCCCCAGATGGTTAAACTTTGAATGTCATTAGAAAAATGATTACTAATAGTTAAGTCAAATGAAAATAGCATTTACCTTTCAATATTTCATGTACAAGAGCATGCATACACCACCCTCCGCAAACCAACTAAACAAGGAATAAAATGCCAACCAATGTATGACAGATAAGTTATGCTCCAAAACTGGCCTCTATCGAAAGAGAAAAGGTTTCCGAACACCCTAGAGTTCCTCATCTGCAATTTCCGCAGGATGTAATTAGAGAATGTAACACTAAAAAAACTACATATTCCACACATGTTGGAATTCATCAAACGAGCGAGCATAGGTACGTTCAGCCTAAAATTGGCACTACTGTCACCAAAAGGAAAATCGGTTTCAACCGGGCTTGATTACACAGCAAACAAGCATAGGTTCCTTAATTGAGTTCGTTTATAAACCATGTAATTCTTAATTCTAATAGCATATTAACAACAATTAACACAAGAATTAAAAATTTCAATGGTGGAATTCGTCAATCGTTGAGGAGAATTGAAACTGAGACACTGTCGAAGTCGAATCGAAATTGAAACAACAACAAATTTTTAGATCAAAAACCTAATAAATACCAGGATATGAGCGAGATCGAAGTCGAATCGAACGGAATTCGTTGTCCATGCCTCCCAGCCTCGACTCCAAGCTCGCTGAGCTTCTGCATCGCCGCCGCGAATGCATAGAATAACACCTTCTGGCCATTCTCGCTGCCGGCGAACTCGCCAACGAACGGTCTCGTCCTTGCATCGGCTTACATCGCCCGATCTGAGGCGAGCAAGCCTAATCCCCTCTAGATGTTCGTGTAGTAGACATAGTCGAACTTGTTGGGAGTGATGATGTCGTTGAACACAGAAATCATTGGATTTTGGGAGTAATCCTTTCAGGCGGACCTCAATCCCTACGCGACGGATCTGACGGCTGGGAGCGGCTGTAATCGTAGATCTCGGGGGCGAACACCTTGCAGTGGAGAATCCGATGGTGTGAGCAGGGATGTAGAGCGACGATGTCGCGATCGGTGAAGCCATGGGAGCTGCAGAGGAGGTGTGAGGAGGAAGACCGGATCGCAGATCTGGACGCGTTGAATTGGGACGAACAGAGAAGGGAAGGAGGGACGAGATAGTAGAAATGGGGTTAATTAATAACAGGGGTAGATTGGGGTTTCCAAAATGTTTTTGGACATTTGACAAAATGGTAGTTTAGGTGGACAATTAGCAAAACTAGTATACAAAAGTGGACATTTAGCTAAATTTCTTCTATTATATTTGCAAATTTTAATCTTATTTATGCACTTTAATTTAAAAGCCTATTATATATGAACAACATAATATTATATTTGCACAATTTAATCTTATTTATGCAGTTTAATTTAAAATCCTATTATATATTCACAACATAATATTATATTTGCACATTTTAATCTTATTTATGCAGTTTAGTTTAAAATCCTATTATATATGCACAACATAATATTATATTTGCACATTTTAATATTATTTATGCACTTTAATTTGAAATTGTTATACGTGAAAAAACATATAGACGATAAGTACGTTTAAAATAAACATTGTATACCGTAAAGGTGGGGTGGCGCTTCCCCCCTAACCCCCCCCCCCCCCGCCAGGGGCGCGTCGCCCCCGGACCCTTGACTCGCTAATCGGTCAGCGAGACCCCCCGATGTGACATCGATCAAATATGATTCAAAGCAAATTAACAATAATCTTAATTGTGAATTTCATATTATTATTCATACACAATCTCATTTTATGTTGCCACTTTATCATTTTATTTATGCACTTTATATTTGTACAACAAAAAGTGTTGAAAACGAAAAAAAAAGTGCATTTACCCATAAAATTATGCCCATTGATAAATTTACACATAAAATTAGGCCCATTTACCCATAAAATAAGCATATTTCAATTATAAATTTTTATAATTGAAATAAGTCCATTTACCTATTTACCTATAAGGAATTATTATGTCTGCACAACATAAAGTTATATTTGCATAACATAATTTTATATGTGCACAATAGCAAGTTATATTTGCACAACAGAAAGTGGTTACACGAAAAAATCCTGGGACATAAAAAAATTATATATAAAAAAAAAAACTAGCCCGAGAAGGGGGGCACATGGCAGGGGCACACGCATGAGACAAGAGGGGCACATGTGATTAACATTTTTGCTCATTAAATTAGGCCCATTCTACACCTTAATGATTTTACACCCTAAGACAATTTTACATTTGAACCTTTACCTATATATATATATATATATATATATATATATATATATTCATGCTATATTTTTTCAGCTTTATGCATTGTGTTTCCCCTTAAGTTTCGTTCTTCTAATTGGTGACTACTAACCATGGTCCATGGATGTTTGCAGGTGTGGGGTACATCACTATATTTGGAATTGGGCAGTTAGGAGACATTCTTTTTACAACATTTGTGTAAGTTTATTCTGCATGATTTTTTCTATTAAAGGGAATTTATTAAGTTGTGACGTACATAGGTTGTTGATGATAAATGGGAAGATCTTAAGAGCTGCTCCACAACCCCGAAAACCTACTCTCAATTTTAATGGCATATTGGCTTGACTTTATCCTATACAAATATGTAGTTTTCCTTATGAATTTGCATATCTGTTACTCCTGTTAGTATTTTCTTGTATAAGTAAGAGAATTCTAAAATCTACATCATTATATTGTCCGGAATAGATGGGAAAGAGGGACAAGCCTTCGCAACATAATGAATGCATGCCCGAATATGACAAATAAAGGTTGAAATGAGTACTATCCAATGTTGAAAAAAAAGGAAAGCTATTGGTTGTGATGCTAAGTCGTTAATAGCGAATGAAGCACTGCGAAAAAGGTTGGAACAATGCAGAATGAAGGCAAATTAGCCGAAGAAGTTGAAGATAAAGTTGAAGATATGAATTGTCAATTGGAGGTACAATGATTCTATCAGTAGACTTGTTAAGATTATGTATCTGCTTTAATTTTAATTGTATGGATGCATTATGTTGTTCATATATTGATCCTCTAAAAATGCTATACTTCTTATTTGTTCTCATCTTCTTGTTATACTTTTGGTCATTTGCTATTGATCATTTTATGTTATGATTTTGCTGGTTAAATATTCAACTTTTGATAGGAAAACATGTTAGTTGAGTATTCATTATGCCCATTCTAATATAGTGATGTTTAGAAGGGGTTCCGTATGACCATTGATGTACATCTTTGTCTTACACACTTACTGTGAGGTATAGATTTATTGAATGTGCCAATGGATTTCTGGGCGTTGATTGGAACTGTGAAGCATATTGGCAGTTTTGTAGTCTTGGTAACTGCAACAACTTGACCGGATCGACCTATCCTAATAGAGTGGATCTCGAATTCTCCATGTTCTTAGAAAAGTAGCTATATTTTTATCCAAAAATGATAATTATGTAGGTATATTAGTAGAAAATCTTCTCTTTGGTCGATTGTTTGAATAATATATATCCTTATTTTTTTTTCATGGAAGGAATGAAGATTGATAATGTATTTTGGTCAACCAATCAAAGGCAACTGTACATTTGATCCCTTTTGAAGATGATGACCCGTTTTGTTATTATGTAACGACGGCGTGATGGTTGCTTATATGGTGTGGGTACGTACATATACATATAGTTGGCTAGATAGCTAGTTTGTGTTAAGCACTTGGCTCCATTTTGTTAAGGTAAATTTGTCCACATAAACACTGTTGGTTTGTGCTTTAGCTGAAATTAGCATAGCTTCTCCTAGATTCAAGTACTTGCAACTAACCTATTCAAGTGTAAATTTTGTATGAAATCTCTAAGGTTGATGGTAAACTTTGTAAGGATGAGTACTCTTTTGTATTTAATTAAGAATGAATGATTTTATTCTGAATGTATGCAGGTATTATATATACGTTATTTTTTATTATAAAATATATAATATTGAGTGTGTGTGTGTGTGTGTATATATATAGGGGTGCACTCCGGTGAAAACCAAAATTGCGGTAAAAACTTGTGATGACCGACTTTTTAGTCCGGTTCACTTGCTTTATAGTCTGGTTCTGAATAGAAGCGATATATAAAGTCACAAATTTTAGCCCGGTTCTGAATAAAACCAAGCTATAAAGTCACTATGTAATTTTAAAATATGAGTTTTTTAGCAGGATTTTTAGGCTTGACTGAACTATAAAGTCATGTGTTATTTTAAAACTGGAGTTTTTAGCACGAATTTTAGCTTGAACCGAGTTGTAAAGTCACCGGGTGATTGAGGTTTTTAGCACAGGTTTAAAATAAACCAAGCTATAAAGTAGTCCTCGCGATTTTTACCATAATTTGAGGTTATATATATATATATATATATATATATATATATATATATATATATATATATATATATATATATATATATATATATTGACATGTCAAATGAATAAATTAAATAAATTGCCACTTTCAAACCCCATATAAATTGCTAGCTAAACCTGCGACAAACCCCTCACTTGTGAGTCTAAAAAACGCCACCTAAGCTTTTAAAAACTGCCACATATAACTCCCAAAATTGCCACCAAAGCTTTACAAACCGCCACCTTAGACAATTTAACAACTTGGACAAAACCACCACATTAGGTCATTTGGTAGCGGTTTTTTGTCTTATGTGGCGGTTAATTACATTGTCTAAAATCCGCCACATTTGCTTTAAAAACCGCCACATTTAAGCTAAGGTAGCGCGAGCTGATGTAGCGATAAAAAAAAAGCTACCTTAGACTTTAAGGGGCGGATTTGACACTTTAAGTGGCCGTTTTTGAGCGCCACAATAGCCTCTTCATGTAGTAGTGGAAAATCCTCTCGATGTTCTTATTTTTGCTTTGATGTATCCGGTGGAGATTTTATGATATAAATGTCAATATTTGATTTGATGCTTGTATATGGAATTGAGGTGAGTGTATGCTTAAAGCCTAAACACATGAGAGCGTGATGCAGGACGAACGTCGTTGGCACTTTCGCCCTTTGCCAAATAGTAATATAATTCAAACTCAAACAGAAAACCAATAGATTAATCCATCAATCACTTGATAAACCAAACAACTACTAGTATAGCAATTAAGTTCGGAGTCGAACCCACGGGGAGAAGCGATTTCCTATTCAATAACTCTTAACAAGAACTCTTATGACCTAACAATTATTGAGGACAAATACCCAAGATGTAAAAGTAACCAACTTTATGATTGCAAAGTAAATTGATAATAAGGTAGAGGAACTATTTCACTTGTAATTCTCTGACAATGGTTGGAATTCATGGTCCTAGGATTGATCTATCAATTATTCATAAACACATGTTTACTTGACTAAAGTTGAGAGATCCACAAGGATACAATCACCTTATTCAATATCACTAAAGAATAGCATTAAAGACTCAAGTAATTAGACCAATTGGCATATTGATTCAATGTAATTAAGACAAACCAGAACAACCCTATAATAAGCCCTAATCGACACATCCACAACATAGATCAATTGAAATCATCCACTATAAAGACAAAGAAATATCACTTCTTCAATACTTTGTTTGCTATCAAGAACATAATAACGAATTCATAGCTAAGATGCAATTCCTAACATGGTGATCAATCATAGAAAGGAACACAAATATAATCAATAAGCACAAGATGATAACTATGAGTATGAATAATTACATAGAATTAAATCCTCACAATCCAAACAACCATGTCTTCGAAGCACATGCAAAACTATGAGTTTAGCAACACATAGGCCAAATCTCTCTATCTTTAATGGTATTCATAGTCTCACACAATAGCCACACACACTGAATGAACTAAATAAACCTAATATAAACCCATAAGGAGTCGGCAAAACCCTAATATAAATAATATTATAATAATAGGAAATATGATCTTCGGATCCAAAATCACAATCGCTGGAAACTAGCCCACGGCGGGCGCCGCCCTTACAGTGACGGGATTTCCTCGATTGTCTTCAATTATCTTCAATGTCGTGCTTCCTTGCTCCTCTCTAGCTTCTTCCTCAGCCTCCATATGCTCTAAAACATGTCTCTTAAGCTCTTCCAAAAGTCCCTTCAAGGTCGGAATGTAATTCTGCAGAATAACCACTAAAAAGGCGTAGATTCTGAACTCGAATACTTCACAAGGAATATACGAAACTAGACTCAAACATAAGCAAAACCACTATCTAAATACAATAAGAAATACCTATAGTGCCTATATGAAATATGCCTTATCAAATCCCCCCACATGAGATTATTTCACAATTTTACTCATCAAAAGCAACATCATCAATACTACAAATATAATCAAGGCATATAAACGTCACAACATGTATATATGGGATCAAGTTGCTTGCATGCTCAAAAATCCAACTTTACCAAGGATAAAATGGGTATCTCTCACTCTCATGTGTTTAGGCTTTATGCATACACTCACCTCAATTCCATATACAAGAATCAACTCAAATATTGACATTTATATCACAAAATTTCCACCGGAGACGTCAATGCAAAAATAAGGACATCAAGAGGACTTTCGCTCAATGGAAACCTTCATAGAAGATTCTATTCGACGGGGTTGTAATGGAGCTTGGTAAAGAAACATAAGGGCAAGGAATTGTATTTGGTTATGTGGTGCTATAAATTCCGGGAAAATAAGATTCCAACAACTCCCAACATAACACAAACCAACTCAATAATACTCAAGCTCACAACTACATAACATCTCTCAAGATGCCATAAAAACTCCAAATATCATCTCATAATATCATCACATCATCATCTCATCATCACATATCATGCAATCTCCAACACCCAACCAATGTAACTTCTAACCCACATAAATTCAATTCTTCCTCATTATGCAATAATAAAATAACTTGGCTCTTGATTTTCTTTTTTTTTTCCTTTTTCTTAACTTACTTTACCCCTAGGTGAATTTTATCCTCCCTATGTCCAAGCTTTTTATTGTTCTTTCTTTGAGATGAAATACATCTAAGAACAAATGCATAAAAATGAGGAAATAACTAAGCACATAACATTACATCTTCTCAAAATTATAAACCATAACATCACAATTTAGCTTCATTCTCCTCAACTCCAAAATAGATTCGATAACCCACTCAAAATCTTAATTCTCCTAGAATAAGGGTAAGGCTTATCATAGGCTAGGGATAATATAATTTTGTGGAGCTATCAATAAAACAGGTTAAAGGCTCAAATTGGCTTCAAATCAAGATATAACATAAGGTAGACATGGATAAATACGTGGCTAAAATGTTGCCTCTATCATTTGAACTTATCAAGCAATGAACATGTATATAATCAGTCTTGAAAATAGATAATCATGGCAATACTCAATGATAAATGCATAAGAAGAGTAAATCACACAAGAAAAGAAAAAGGAATATGGATGTATCCCTTATAAGGCAAAAAATATCTCATTTGAACAAATTTTTATTGAATATCAAGCATGCTCACAAACTTAGATCAAACATGCTCAATTACCTATGTCTAATCATATTTCAGATAAAAACCAATTTTAAAGACAAGGTCCAATCACTCCAGAACTCCATGGGATTTATAAGATCATGCATGTATAAAGTTAAATAGGACAAACTCAAATTAGATGGAAATCTTTGATAACACAATATGCAATGCATGAAAACAAAACACACATTTTTTTTCTATTTTTGACATTTTCTAAAAAAATTTCATTTTTGACATTTTATATAACATAAAAGAAATAATATAAATAAAATAAATAAAACAACTAAAAATCAAAACACGAAACAAAAAAAATTAAGCATGAACTAATCTAACTAACTAATTCACTTCACTTCTCTCTCTCCCCCCCCCCTCCCCCACTTACATGTTGCATTGTCCTCAATGCATAAAAATACACAAAAAGGAACAATGAAAAATAAAATAAAAGGTTTGAAAGAAACAAATGACTAACCAATTACTGTGAATGCGGGGTCTGGGGTCCAGACCACTAATTGATGTCCTGTAGAGGAATCATAATCGCGTTTTGAAGACCAGAGTGCTTATCTGAAAGGCTAGCGAGCTTGTCAGCAGTGCTCGCCTCAAATTTAGCAAATCGACGCTCAAGATCATCCAAAGTAACACATATAGGACTAGCGTCATCTACAACAACTTCTTCTCTTACTACTACCTCTTCTTATGGATTTTCAACAGGCTCATCCTGAGTTGCGTCATCAACAACCTCAGAACATCGTCTCTCCAAACTATGCTCATCTGGATCCAAGGGAAATATGGTGTGACGGATATGAAAATCTGATATCCTAAAGCAATGTGGTAGCTCCACATGTAGATAAAGGTGATGCTCAGAAGTCTCTCCAGACATCCATTTAAAACACCATGTTCCATTCGGACGCTGGGCGTGCTCAGTAATGCCCCACCAATTCAGGTTGGCAATATTGTAGACCTTTTCTCCATCGAAAGAGTGCAGATCATCAAGAGAAACACCTACTCGGCGAGCAATCAGCGACATCAAACCTCCGAAAGCAATAAGGCGCTCATGCCTCACATGAGTAGCTCTAGTCACCTCCATACAACTCCCCAGAAATAGCTGAACCCAGTCAGAAATATGCACTCCCTCATGAATCAAGCAACAAATATAGCTCTAGGCTCTTATAGTAACCATAGAAGAATTCTCCACGCCCAAGAAAGAGTTACAGAGCACCAAATAGCACAGTCTCAACGCAGGATGAGTAATCATGGATTCGTAGTGGTTACGACTCCACTCAAAGAATTGTTCTGTAGCCTCCTTCCACACGTCAAGAGGATTTGGAGTAGCCATCTCGTACCCATAGGCGTCAGCAAGCGTCTTGGTAACATCAAAAGTTTGAGAAATGAGATCCTTAATCACCACGAACTTCCGATTCCTCAACTGTAAACGAATCTCCATATTAGAACGGTAATCCAGGGTAGCCAAGAACTCTCTCACCAATGCCAGATAGGTAAAATGAGCCAAATCCAAGAAATCACCCAAACCTTCTTTCCCAAGGAGTCGAGAGACCTCCTCAAATAATTCCAAATGCTTCAACGTTGGGGGATGAAAGAATAGGGTGGAGACATACTCCCTCTTTTCAAGATTGAGCAAGTGATCCTTCTCTTCGCAATACAAAAGACTAGGCATCTCTATAGCAGGAACTGAAGACATGATGCAAACTTGAGGGCAAAATCAAAGGATTCCAAAAAACGACCAAAAGAGGACCTCTCAGCAGTAACAGCGGGCGTCGTGGATGGGGCAGCGGGCGCCGTGTATACCGAGCATGAATCTGAGTGAAAACGTTGGATAACCAACATCCACACTCATCCAAACTTGAAACTTTGACGATTAACATTGTTTCAATAGCTTCTTAGGTGATAGTTACGGGAAATGGTATGGAAAAAGATTGATTTTTGGTGGATGTAGGGTAATGGTGGAAAGTGTTTTGATGGCAAGAACTCAATGAAAACACAAGGTTTTAGATTTTTGGAGTCGATTCAAGTAGTCTTTTGGGTTTTGTAGGTTTCCTTTGGAGAAAAGCTTAGTTGATCCACAATAAGGAATGGAAATATATGGTGAGATGGAAATGAATATCTATCAAAAAGAAACTAAGAAATATTAAAACTAGATAAATAGAAAATAGGAAATAGAAAATAAATAAAAGATAAAGGATAAACCCTATAACTAAGATAGATAGAAACTAACCTAGATAGATGATCTAATCCTAAAATAGATGAAAATAGATAAAGATAAATAGACTAACCTATGATAGAAAATAAATCTAACCTAAAGATGGATAAAAATAATCTAATCCTAAATATAAATAAAAAGAAATAAATATAATCCTAATAATATAGAAAATAAATAAACTATCCTAAAACAAACGGAATTAACCAAAAATAAAAGATAGAATTGTTTCCCTTCCAAGTTTACCAAAAATCCGGAATCGTCAAGAACACAGGGGCGGCGGGCGCCGTGTGAAGGGCGGCGGGCGCTGTGTCATCAGAACGTGAGACCGTATACAAATCAAGCAAAACTTAACTCCAACAAAGGTTCTAACTTACCATCACTCCGTTATTCAGTGAAACGATTGATTCTACTTTATTGAATTGAAAAACTAAATGCGAAATTGAAATAATATTACCTAAATTACCTTAGGTTGCTTCCCAAGAAGTGTCTTTGTTTCACGTCTTTGGCTCGACGTGATACATTTCTTGATTAAGTTATCCCATCAAGATCCTCCACACTTGTCCTTTTCAAGACAAGAGGGGGAACTTTAGGAACTTCTCCAACATACCCATCAATTGTACCAATTAATTCCTTATTGAAATGAGTTACTCTTGGAGGTTGCCCTGAAATTGCAAAAACCTCAACATTGTTAGTAATCGATTTCTCATAGGGAATAGCAATAGAATCATTTGAATTAGACACATTGTCATGTGACTTAAACAAATTCACAATTTTTCTTTCAATATCAACTTTCCCTAGATCAATTTCATTTTTGTTAGAAGACTCAATATGCAATGATTCAGTTTCAACAGAAGCATCTAACAAACTATTTGATTCATTCCTGTGATCACTTTCATTAGAGTCAAGAACATCTGCAGAATTATTAGTAGAAGAAACAATAGGCTCAAATATAGAAAACTCAATCTTTCTACCATCAAATTCCATAGTCAGTGAATCTTCAAAACAATCAATCTTAGTCTTAGCCGTACGCAAGAATGGCCTTCCTAAGATAATTGGGGTTTTAGGTGTACCTTGTTCCATGTCCAGAATAAAGAAATCAGCTGGAAAAATCAAATCGTTTACCTTAACCAAAACATCCTCAACAACTCCTCAAGGCTTAATACTAGAACAATCAGCGAGTTGTATAGTAACACCAGTTTCAGATAATGCATTGACACCCAAAAACATGTACAAATTATAAGACATAACATTGATTGAAGCACTTAGGTCTAACATAGCTTTGGTGAACTTAGCATTACCTATTGCACATGGGATAGTAAACATACCTGGATCTCTGCACTTTTCAGGCAATCTTTTCTGAAGTAAAGCAGAAACATTTTCACTTAAACTTACCTTTTCTTTTCTTCACAACCTTTGCTTGCGTTTCATAGTGCATAGTTCTTTCAAAAACTTTGCATAGCGAGGCACAATTTTAATCAAATTGAAAGGTGGAATATTTACCTCACAATGAGCAAAAGTGTCATAAAGAATTTGTTCATCTTCCCACTTACGATCAGATGCTAAGGCATGAGCAAAGGGTGGTGCAGGTCTTGAAACCTCAGAAGACCACTCCTTGGAATATCTCTTTGGCGATTCAACAACGTCAAAAATCGGTTCCGTCACTCGAGGGGGCGACGAGCGCCGTGGTGAGGGGCGGCGGACGCCATCTTTACAGTGTGTCGCCAATTCAGTTTCATCCACTTTGCCCGCATTAATTTCGTCCCTAGGCCTCTCTTCAACATTCCTAATGGACACATTCACTTGTTTACCTTCTCTAACGATCATGACACTCACATTCTCCTTCAGATTCACTTCCACTTGTGATGGTAACTTCCCCGAATCTTTCGCTTTCAATTCTCCAATATCCTTAGCCATTTGACTCAACAACTTTTCTTGAATACCCATCTTATCCAACAATAACCTCAATGTCTCATTTCTATCATCTTGTTGAGTGTTTCTCTGACGATTCTCAAATTGTCCTCTTTGAAAAGGAACTTGTTGTTGCTGGCCTCTACCATTGAATCCTCTTTGAAAAGGAACTTGTTGTTGCGGCAAGGTCCATAGTCCATAGCATTCACATCGGCGACTTTATCTTGAATCAAGGGACACTTATCATTCGGATGAGTTTGATCTCCACAAACACCACAAGGTCTAGGCTGCTGAGACTGATTCATATGCATAACCATCTTGTTCACTATCTCCTTAAGCCTATCTATGTCGTCCTTGTGACCATCTCTATAAGTATCCAACTTATGAACTCCTCTAACTCCTTGGTGTCTCCCATATTGTTGCGATGCATCAGCCAACCCTTCAAAAATTTGCATTGCTCCCTGAGGTGTCTTATCCAAAATATCTCCTCCGCTAGTAACATTGATGAAACTCCTATCGGTGTCAAGCAAACCCTCATAAAGATATAGCACTAGATCATCTTCGGGTATACCATGTTGTGGACAACTACCCTTAAACTTCTTGAACCGCTCAACATACTCATAAAGACTCTCCGTAGGTGATTTCTCCATATTGGACAACTCCTTCTTAAGTTTGTTGATGCGAGTCGCGGGAAAGTACTTTTGCAGGAAAGCTTTCTTCAATTGCACCCAAGTAGTAATGCTTTTTGGGGGTAGGTAATAAAGTCAATCGCTTGCAGAATCTTTCAAGGTAAAGGGGAGCACTCTCAACATCAAATGATCATCGGTAAGGCCTTGGGGTGTAAGTCTATCACACACACTCACAAAGGTAGCAAGGTGCTTGTTTGGTTCCTCCCTAGGCAATCCATGAAAGTAGGGTAAAATAGAAGACCAATTCGACTTGTACTAAAATCTTGAACCGTCGGGGAGATCAAGAAGGCTAATTGCAAGTGGTTGAGCACTCAAATTAGGTTCCTTTAGGTTTCTCAGGGTTCTTTTTGGCGGATCAACAACTTCGTCTACCATCTCCTTATTTGTATCAAACTCGAGCCTCCTTTTCAACCTAAGAGATCTTTCAATCTCATAATCAATAGACAAAGGAAATGAATTAGAAGATCAAGTTTGAACCATACAAGGACACAAAAGACTCAAAGAAGAGAATGAAAACAAAAACAAAAGAAAGAGTAAATGAAAGAGATAAAGAAAAGCAAACTTCTTTATTCTCCCCGACGACGGCGCCAAGAATTTGACGTGGGACGAACGTCGTTGGCACTTTTGCCCTTTGCCAAATAGTAATATAATCCAAACTCAAACACAAACCAATAGATTAGTCAATCAATCACTTGATAAATCAAACAACTACTAGTATAGCAATTAAGTCCGGAGTCGAACCCACGGGGAGAAGCGATTTTCTATTCAATAACTCTTAACAAGAACTCTTATGACCAAACAATGATTTAGGACAAATACCCAAGATGTAAATGTAACCAACTTTATGATTCCAAAGTAGATTGGTAATATGGTAGAGAAAATATTTCACATGTAATTATCTGACAATGGTTGGAATTCATGGTCCTAGGATTGATCTATCAATTATTCATAAACACATGTCTACTTGACTAAAGTTGAGATATCCGCAAGGATACAATTACCTTATTCAATATTACTAAAGAATAGCATTAAGGACTCAAGTAATTAGACCAATTGACATATTGATTCAATGCAATGAAGACAAACCGGAATAACCCGAATCAACCCTAATCCTTCTTCCTGCTTCGAAACCGACGGCGCTCCGCTCCGCTTCCTCCTTCAAGCAAGGATTCTCATCCGATCCCCCATTATTAGTGAACAAAGGTAACTTCATTGATTTTGCCTTAATTTGCTGATGCCTAATGGTGAATTGTTCATTTACTGTTTTACTATTTTAGTTGGCTACTAGTTTTTCAGATCACAGTTGGTTGATTGAAAGACAATCATATATTCCCTCTTCTGCTAAAGAAATTGAAATTGATGTGTGTGATATTGTTCATTGCTGTGTGATCTGAATGTGAATGCATTCAAGTGCTAATGATGGACACTAATTAGCAGTTATAGAAACTATGATTAATGTCTTTAGCATTTTCTATTGTGAGTGAAAGGAGAAAAAGGAGAGATGGTGGCTGATGGTTGATACAAGGTATCCCCTACAGGCTACAACTACAATGGGACTAGTCATGTCTTGTACTATTTAAACTAGTGCACTGTATATAGTTAATAGTACCTACATATATAATATATACATGAATTTGCTTACAACTAATTTTCTTCATTCCCTTGACTTGCTGTGATAGAAGGAACGGTTTAGAGTGATGTGTATTTGTCTAAATGAAGGTTTAGCAGTTGTATATATTAATATGAATGTGCACCCCATACCATTTGTGATATGTCTAAATGAAGGTTTAGTAGTTGCTAATGCTTGCATCATTGTACATCTGGATGTAGTTGTCTGCACCATAAATTCCAGATTTCATGTTTAAGCTTTGGTATTTTCTTTGTTATTCTCAGTTAATTAGATCGATCTTTGCTTCCGAATGTTTTCCTTAGAGTTGCACAGCTCGAGCTTAGAGTTGCACAACTCGAGCTTAGAGTTGCACAACTCGAGCTTAGAGTTGCACAACTCGAGCTAAGAGTTGCACAACTCGAGCTTAGAGTTGCACAACTCGAGCTTAGAGTTGCACAACTTGAGCTTAGAGTTGCACAACTCGATCTTAGAGTTGCACAACTCGAGCTTAGAGGAGATTGTCTTTTGAGGGTAAATTGTTCTCCAAACAAATTTTCTCTGATTGCTTACTTGTGAATTTCACAATAAACTAATTCATAAAAGTTTATCAACTTCTGTTAGATCTGCATGCTTTTTGGATTATGTGTGAGAGAGCATTATTGAAACGAGGCCCGAGAGTTATGCTTCTAACTTTCCAAAGCCTTTAGAAAATAGAGAATATATCAAGAATATGTGATAGTGTTATGTCCTTGGTGATGCTAGAATTCCTTGATGTGTTAGCCTGATTGCCTGACCATGATTGATGTTCTGGATTTTACCATTCCATAGATAAGCATTTCAAGAAAACAGTGAAGAGGGCCGAACACCATTTAAGAAACAATGAAGCATATTTAACTATATCATAGGATGGGACTCTCAAAGGACAAATTTTTTTCTTGTGCATGCATGTGCGTATGTGTGTGAATCTATTTAGATATAAACCTTTAGAAGGATGCTGGCATTTTGGAAAATCTCCTTATGTTAATTTTTTTTGATATTAATTACTTCTCCATTTTGCAATAGGTGAATGAGGATTTTAAGCTGGTGACCCGTCTCAGAGATGCATTTTCAACGATCTAATATTCCTCGGCAAATCATGTCTCTAACCCGATGCAACAAAGCCTCCAAAAATGTTGCATATGGTTTGGACTTTTTTCTTCCTATTCTCTTTATCTTGGATAATTCCTCTGTGTACTTGCATTTGTAGAAAGCTAAGTATCTAACTTCTATTTCCTTCTTTCCCAGCTAGGCATAGGCATGCCTTTGAGTGCAAATATTCTGCATGGATGTCTGGTTGACCTGCAAAAACTGTAATGTGGGGAAACACATTTGCCCTATGTATTCTACCGTACTCTTCAACCTCTCTGCCCTAGGTGTTTTTAGTTTCTGGCAAATAATGCTTTTGATTACTGATGCAATACTCATATTATTCACAATGGGCAAGCACATGAACTATCTTCTTTACTACTTATTCGGGTGGTTGGGACTCCATTGAGTTCTTCTTTACTACTTATTCACAATGGGCAAGCACATTGAGTTCTTTTTCTTTGGGGGGTTTGCATTTTATATTAGTGGATTACTTTTATAATGCTCCACCATTGCTTTTGTTGTGGATTGACAATTTTATTTCTTGTCTGTGTATAGGATGGGGAGCTATATGTATGGAGAAGGAATTTTTGTTTTTCCTGTATATTTAATCTTAGGGAGGGGGATGGTGCAATAATGTCACTACTTGTCTTGCTCGCAAGAATAGTGGTCTAGGATCTTCAAGGAAGATGGTGACATAACTCGCTTTCTTTGGGATACTGAGTAACAATCCAGGTGAATGCCATACCCTGGTAAATTTGAACCAAATTTGCGGGTTTTTCCATTCTTTACAGTAAGATGCGTACTTGAACTGAATTTCATGGTGCAGAGTTCTAAAACTGGAATAGGGTGAAGGTTTGGTACTGTGACAGATCATCTTTCCCAGAAGATATAGAAGCTGTCAATCCTGTGAGCAAATTGAAATTCATTTGAACAAGTTTTTTTAAAAAAAATTGGTGAATCCTTTTTTATTTATTTAATCAGAATAGTTCCTTCTTGTTTTTGTTTTGGGCAGTGTAGGTTACTAAGCTTCACTTTAGAGGAGCGAGGATTTGGCTTGCAGTCATAGAAGAACTACTTGCAAAAGGAATGAACTCTTCTGAAAATGTATGGCTTTTAAAATACCAAATGCTTCATTCTCTTTTATGTGCTTTTGCACCGCATTTCTTTATGGTGATCATTACTGAAGAGTTTCCACATTAGGCTATTCTTTCTGGATGTTCAGCTGGTGGAATGACTTCCATTTTGCATTGTGATAGCTTTCGAGCTCTCCTACCAATTGGTACTAAAGTGAAGTGCCTTTCAGATGCCGGCTACTTTGTGAATGTGTCGTGCGTCAAATGACGATCAACTTTGCAGCTGGATTAGTGGTCTTCTGTAGCTGCTGCAGGGACATTGCCTTCTCCCTTAGTCTATCATCATCTGTTGGAACTTGAATCACCATCTGCTCAAGCGCCACTGCATTTTTCAATACATATATTGCAAGCTCCATCTCATTCCAACTGTAAGTGATTCTGGTAACCTCAATTTTCTACATGATATATGTTAAGAGTTGAGTCATGCATCTTCTATAAAGCTTCAACATACTATTTGTTAAGATCAATAATGTCTTTTCTTTCATTCTTTTTTATTTTTTGAAAATTGTATTCTATTTAGAATCTTAGATCATGCTTTGATAGATTTTGATTAGGTGATTATTAGAACTTGAGGTTTATTATTATTATATATTAGTGCTAGTGCTATTTAGAATCTTAGTCTGCGCCAGTGCAAGTGTGTGTTAGAACTTGAGGTTACTAATTATGTGATTCGAAGTGGCTAGATGTTAGAAGTGCATCACAACAAGTTTGAAATAGAAATAGTTTTTTCTGCATGATATAATTAGGTTATTTGGGTTTATTATTATTATTACCTTTATATATTAGTGCTTACTAATAATTAATAGGGGAAAACATTGTTGCTGACACACCTACTAACGGCGTCAACACCCACCTCAAGCTCTATTGGAGAAACTGGCAAGAGAACTTCGTTGCCGACGGGTAGGCTTTCTCTAATTTCTAGTTTGTCCAGAATTGTAATCTTGTGAATGTGTGGTGGTTACTTTTTTTGGCCTTGCATTTCTGAGTGGAATAAAGTAATTTTAAGATGACAAATTCTTCTTGACATGTTTTGGGAAAATGCCAGGCTATGAGCATATATTCATAGACTTCCTGCTGAACCTGACAGAAAGCAAGCACAAAGAAGCACCAAGAGACCTCACCAAAACCATATCAGAGGTGAAGATGCCAAATTTGAAAGTGTGGATGGCACTTGTAGCTAATAACACCTTGTTTTCATGGCTGTTCATCTATGTTTATGAACCTTTATTCGCAGATCAAGGGGTCCGTTGAGAAAAAATCGGAAAATTTGGATGCAGACAAGAGGCTGGAATTGCTACAGAAGGTAATCTGAAAGCAATTATGATTGTTCTTAATATTTCGTCGTTTCTCCTGTTTCCAGTCTTATATTGCTCGAGTTATATGCTTTGCTATTGGTGCTAGAAACCACTGCTGTGAACAAGTGGGAGGCTCTAGAGCTTTAAATGTTTACAATTTTGTACATCTTTCATGGTGAATGCAGGAGAACATTGATTTGCTTGAAAGGCTAGAAGTCCTGAAGCAAGAGCTCCAGACTGAGAAGTTGAAATGCAGTACCCAGTAAAACTCCAGCCTTACGCCTAGAGACTGCTACATAATCGCATACAATCACTTGCAAGTTGCAAGAAAGAGGATTCCCCTTCAACCTGACCCAATATATGAGATGTATTCGTGAAATCACAATGCTACTTGATTACTTACACATGCTTGTAAAATTCACACATTAAAATTACATTTACCATGCAATAGCAATGTTTTGACATGGTTTTTTTGAGCTATGGTAAAAGCAATTGCACTGTTGGTTCTTTAATGGTGTTTTTTGATACATAGGGGAAAACAATAGTAGTACATTTTCAGATATGGGAAGTTCCAATTTCTACCTTTATAAAGAAAAAAATTGAGGAGGTTATCTGATGCCAGGATTAACACTTGTATTAGAACATTCACCGCGCAACATGTTTACAATCGAGTCATCTTCCTAAGTAATAACTTTGTAGTTCGGTATATATTTTTTCCGTATCAGCACTTTTTTTCTTCATGTCAGCACATTTTTTAGAGTTGCACAACTGTATTTTAGAGTTGCACAACTTTAGTTACAATTAGTGGTGAAAATTTGCACGACTCTGTTTTAAGAGTTGCACGACTCTGTTGTAAGAGTTGCACGACTCTGTTTTAAGAGTTGCACGACTCTGTTTTAAGAGTTGCACGACTCTGTTTTAAGAGTTACATGACTCTGTATTAAGAGTTGCACGACTCTGTTGTAAGAGCTGCACGACTCTTGTTTTAAGAGTTGCACGACTCTCTTGTAAGAGTTGCACGACTCTATTTTAAGAGTTGCACGTCTCTGTTGTAAGAGTTGCACGACTCTTGTTTTAAGAGTTGCACGACTCTCTTGTAAGAGTTGCACGACTCTGTTTTAAGAGTTGCAAGACTCTGTTGTAAGAGTTGCACGACTTTGTATTAAGAGTTGCACGACTCTGTTTTAAGAATTCATGTGTCTCTCTACCTTTATAGGTTAATTTGCATGAACCAAAGTGAATGGAGGATACAATTCATGAACCAAAGTGAATAGATCATCTTTTTAGAAATTAAAGGTTGTGTCAGCGGTGTTTGCAATTTTAGTGCTGACAGAGTTATAAAGAAATAAAATTGATCAATACATTTTCATCACTAAAATTGCAAACACCATTGACACTAGTTGTTTTCTCTGATTAACAAAATAGAAAAAGATGCTGACACTACAGTTGTGCAACTCTAAACTACGGTTGTGCACCTTTAAAATACAGTTTAAGAACCAAATTAGATTAAAAAGTGCAAGAATAATATTATAATGTGCCCAAATTAGATTTTTAGTTTAAGAAGAATCAAATTAGATTTTAGTTTGTATGAATACAACTATAAATTTCATGAATAACACTATGAAATTTTAGAGTTGCATGACGCAGTTGTAACAGTTGCACGACTCTGTTGTAAGAGTTGCACGACACTATGAAATTTTAGAGTTGCACGACTCTGTTGTAAGAGTTCCATGACTCTTGTTATAAGAGTTGCGCGACTCTCTTGTAAGAGTTGCACGACTCTGTTTTAAGAGTTGCACGACTTTGTTGTAAGAGTTGCACGACTCTGTTTTAAGAGTTGCACGACTCTCTTGTAAGAGTTGCACGACTCTGTTTTAAGAGTTGCACGACTCTGTTGTAAGAGTTGCACGACTCTTGTTTTAAGAGTTGCACGACTCTTGTTTTAAGAGTTGCACGACTCTCTTGTAAGAGTTGCACGACTCTCTTGTAAGAGTTGCACGTCTCTGTTGTAAGAGTTGCACGACTCTGTTTTAAGAGTTGCACGACTCTGTTGTAAGAGTTGCACGACTCTGTTGTAAGAGTTACTCTATTTGAAGAGTTGCGCGCCTCTTATTATTGCACAACATGCTCTTATTTTTGCTCATCAATACTTTATTTTTGCACAACATAGGGATTGATGGAAATGTGCTCAACATGATCTTACTTTGTGTAAATATAATTTTATATTTTTTTAATAGATTATTGCACAACATGATCTTATTTTTACTCATCGATAGACAATAATTGCACAACATTGGGGATTGGTGAAATTTTGTTCAACATCATCTTATTTTTGCTCAATATAATTTCATACTTTCTCAATAAATTATTGCACAACATGCTCTTATTTTTGCTCATCAATACTTTATTTTTGCACAACTAGTGGTGAAAATTAGTGCTGACACTGATATTAGTTACAATTAGTGCTGACACTGATATTAGTTACAATTAGTGGTGACACTGATATTAGTTACAATTAGTGCTGACACTGATATTAGTTACAATCGAGTCAGCTTCCTAAGTTTTAACTTTGTAGTTCGGTATGTATTTTTTTCGTGTCAGCACTTTTTTTTCTTCATGTCAGCACATTTTTTAGAGTTGTACAACCGTATTTTAGAGTTGCAAAACTTTAGTTTAGAGTTGCACAACTGTATTTTAGATTTGCACAACTGTATTTTATTTGTGTCAGCACCTCCAAGAAACACTTTTCATTCTATTTGTCTCCAATTCAAGTGGCTCAGTGCTTCAACCAAAGTTTACACAACCAACAACACGATAGCCTATATGGGATTTGAACCCGTATCTTTGTGTTTGTACACAACGCTCTATCGATTTGAGCTAATAGGCTTCACAAAATAATAAAATAAGATGGGTGGAGATATGGGTTCGCAAGTAGAACATCAATTTGATGATTCTTACCAAGTTACCACCCAAGATATAAGGATATTTTGGTGATTCTTAACAAGTTACTGATTAAATTTGCAGCTCAAATACAAGGTTCGCAAGTAGAACATCAATTTGATGTGTAAATAGCTTATGAATCTCCTTTTTCAGTCCATGTCCATCTTTCTAACCCCCAAACCCTACTCTGAATTTTGCCAAAAGGAAATCACACAGGTATTTGGTTCAATATTCTGGGAGACTTTAGTTTTGCAAGCCAAGTCATTTACTTTTTAATAAGAAAATCACCAATAATTGAACTGATTAGCCTTAACCTGCATTTTGATATATCAGGAGTTGTAAAGCTTTAATTGTTTTGCCAAGGAAACATCTTAGCAAACCTAAAGGCCTCTGGAATAAAATAAAAAAACAAAAAAAAATTTCTCAAAAATATTTTAAGACAATCAATGTTTGATGTTCACTTTTTCCATAAAATCAATCAAGGTGGGGCTTGGACAATCACCTGAGAAATTTGCTTTGTATGCAACAGCTTTATCAAGGTAAGCGCCATTGAATGTTGAACCGCTGAAATTTGATTCCCTCATATCAGCAGATGTGAAATTTGCTCGTCTTTACAAAGTAGAAATTCTTAATTGTGAACATGAAAACTGCAAACCCACTTTAGGATCAAAATTTGAGCTTTCAGAGGCAACAAGAGCACCCAAAAACACTCGACAACAGCACTCGAAATCAATAGAGAGGAAGGGAATCAGCAGAAGCAACAAGCGCTCAAAATTCAGAAGCAACAACCCTCTCAAAATTTCAGAAACATGAAGAAACAACACTCGACAACAAGCAAAATCAGTAGAAGAAACAACACTCGACAACAAGAAACAGAAATCGAGTGAAGCAATGACAACAATTGAAATTCAGAAGCAATGATAGCAACTCTCGAAACAGCAAAAATTCAGAAGCAATGACAGCAATCGATATCAAAATCTAGCAAAAAAGGGGCAAGAATAATCGGAAATTAGAACCGAAATAAGAAATCACATGCCTTCAGGGATTTTCATGAGGAAAAGTTGTGAACAATCTACCATGGCGGCTACAGTAGCATCACTGAACATGAATCAGATTCTCCAATCAAAGAAATAAAGCAAGGGATCAATCACTGAATCAAAAGTTCAGGCTTGTTTAGTTGAGGTTACAAGCATGAGTCTCATAAATTCATAAGGGGTGGCATTGCTACACACTATTTAGCTGAATGCATATTGTAGGCAAATGAATCTGCAGTGATCTATGAGTTCATTATCGATTAGAAGAGAAAACATTCGATTCCTATGCAAATACATTCCTATGCAAATACATTCGATTCCTATGCAATCAGATAACAATCGATCAACAATTGCAGCAATCACAGCAATTGCAGCAATATGGTCTTATTAATCGATCTTGAACCTAGCAATGAAGAAATCTAGCAATAGATCGGATGCGGTGAAAAAAGAGGGGAAAATATGGATATGCAACGAGATTTCTAAACCCTAGTAAGCTTCCCAATGGTCGGCGACGCCGGGGAAAACAGGAGGCGAGGGCTGCGAACTGGTGGACAGATCTGATCGAGACGTATGAGAACGAGAAGCCACGACGGGAGACCAGATCGGAGCGAGGAGATCGCCGTTGAGCAGTGCGAGAGAGAGTGTGGAGAGGGAGAGGGGGGAGGAGAGAGAAAGGGTTTATATTTCGGACATTTCACAAAAATGTTGTAACACACAGGGACAAATATCGGAAATGGATATCTATATGACAAAAGGCGAATCAAGTTCCTGGAAATCTTATGAAGCTTAAAACAAAATCATATGGTAATTAAGAGCTTAAAAACAAAATCATGGTATAATTCGATTAGAGTGTGTTAATTTGTTTCCAAAGACCGAACTAATATCCATTTCCGATACCGGCGCCGAACAAAAATCCGTCACCACCGCCACCGTGCCGGTTGGAGAAGCGCAGCGGAAAGTAAACACCTAGCCATAAAAACCACCCTTTACACACGTGCACGCCCGCACGCGCGTGCGCGTACACACACCCACACATATATATAGGGGAAGGTTCAAGTGCAAACAACCCTTCCCATAAAAGCCCTCTTACTATGGAAACTTTTAATCTCAGACCTTCCTTTTAGATCAATGGTTCTAATAAAATGATGACAATTTTGAAATTTATGCTCCTTTTAGGCTTTTATGCCCTTTTAGAAAAAATACTCCATCTCAAACCTAACCTGTGTTACCCGCCCCTCTCAGTTCTCACACACAACTCTTCTCCTCCGATGGTATAGCGTACAATCCTCCCGTGATTTCCGCCGTCGTCGCCGCCTCTTACTTCCCGTTAATCGAGCGTCGGCGTAGCCTCCTCTTCCTCTTCCGCTTCCTTCCGCTCACAGCCACTACATCTTTGTTGTTGGACTCCGCCTCTTCCTCTATTTTACTATCATCGGTTCAATTTAGGGATGAGGACCCGATTCGATTTTTGGATTGCTTATGATTTTGGGAGATGAAGACTGTCAATAGATCGGCGATTTTGATTTCCTAGATCGCTCTCCCGATCGCTCTCTGTAAAGGCTCGTAATTTCAAATCCTAAATTCTCGGAAAACGGGAATTAAAAATGAACTTAAACTGAATTTAAAACTCATTTAGCGGATTTCGACCGAAATATAAAATTTGATGAATAATTTCCGTCGTTTTATCTCGAAAATTCAAAATAATTATTGGATGGCGATATCCTTGTCGATTTTAAAAATCTAATTGATCGAGTAAGCGAGTGTCGGGAAAACTAACACTTGGGAACTAATTTCGGGATTTCTTTCGAGTGTTTATTTGACTAAGGGTTTAACCAATTCCACACTTACCCTCCCTTACCTTTCACTACCTTACCCTGCAACCCATCCCTCTCCTAACCTTCCTTTTAAATCACAATTTCCATCATCACCCTCCCCATGCCATCACCATTCCGAAACCATCACCTCTCTCTTTCTTCCATCTCCGTTTCATCCCTCATGCTCACCATCATCACCACATACTCTCCTCCACCATCACCCCAGTAATGCCTCCACCACCAGCCCCCATCTCCATCCTTCTCCCTGCAGAAGCCGCCGCACCCTTCGTCCCCATCTCGCCCCTGTTTTGCCAAGAGGAGAATCCAGCGCCCACTACCTCCTCATTCAATCTTCTCCGTCGAACCCAGAAGCAGTAGCAGCCTCAAAGCCTCCCCGGAGCCAGCATCAGCAGCTCCACCAGGAGTCTGGAGACCGAGCCCGAGCGCAACCATCGTCCTCTTCTCCCCTGTTTCGATTTTGGATGGTAAACACCCCTTTCTCCCTCCTTTCTCTTCCTATCACCTACAAACCGCTTAAAGATGAATCCTTGCTCACCTTCTCATCCTGATAGGCCATCTCCGGCGATGTCCCAGCTCCGACGAAGCCACACTGAAGCTCCGAGCGTTCCGGCGAGACAACCCTCCCTCGGTGAGCACACCCCCATTTCTCTTCTTCCTTCTTGTCGAATTCCATGTCCATGGGTGTCAGGTGGGTGGTCGGAGCAGTTTTTTGTCTCCGGCGAGAAGATCCCTCCTCCCTCATTCCCTTTCCTCCAGTCGATCAAAGCTTTGGAAAGGATGAGAGTGCAGTAAGGGTTTGGTTTATGGTTATATAGTTTGGACTGGTTCAGATGGGTTTAAATAAAATAAAAAGGGTTTGGTTCACTTAAAATCATATTTTAATGGATGGGCTGGATGGGATCCGAACTTTTTAAAGGAGATTGGGCCTAATTTTATGTTGGAAATGTGTTCAAATGGAAATAAAGGGATTTTAAAGATTTGTAAAAATATTTTATGAAAATATTAAGTAATGGGTAAATATATCATATCATATTATAATTGAGGATTTAAATATAAAATATTATTTTGGGGATTTTATAAAGGGTTGGTTTTATTAAATAAGAATGGGTTGGAATTATTTTATAAAGGACTTAGGGATCTTTTATAAAATTATTTAATAAATGGTGTTTTAAAATATAACATAAAATCTTTTGGGAGTTAAAAATAAGTTATTAAGACTCGTCAATTTAAAAAGAGAATTTTGGAAAAGAATTTCCAAGTTGGAAAATGATTTATTAAATAACTAAAAATGGAGTTTTGCTAACACTTTCAAGGGTCGGGATTCTAACTCGGATTTGAAACAGATTTGGATCTAAACTTGAGGATTTGACTTGCTCGGTGACTGACTAGCATGGTGTTCTGATATGTGTGACTAATAGCATGACTTGCGGCGATTTACTATAAGAGATTAAATGTTAGATATTTTGATGTTGATTATATATATCTGTATGGCAAGTGTGAGTATGAAATAGTAATATGCGAATTTGGCTATGTATGATATGGATGTTATCTTAGGTTGATGAGGTGGCAAGTTGTGATGAATGGTATGAGATAAGAGATGGTTGATCGTGATGAACTAAAAGTATGGCAAATGTGAACTTGTTTATTAATATGTGATACGAGTGTCTGATATATGTGTTCAGAGTGGATATAGAATTATACTCAGTGTAATCTCGTTATGTAATTAGGGGATATTCTGTGATCGTGACTACTGTGTGCTGGATTCTTCTTTTGCTGATCTTCTAGCCAGTTAAGTACCTCCGGGATTTACTCAGTGACCAGTACCTCCTACCTGATGTGTCATATAATATGTAGGTGTTGCATATGCATAAAAAGATGTCATGTAGTATCATGCTTAGGAATTGCACTTACGAATGAGCATTCTTATTCTGTATGCGATTGAATACAGAACGACCGTTATCTGTGAGTCCAAAGTCCTTGCTAGGTTCATAGGGCACCCCAGCCTCATCGGGTGTTGCCCTCCTCGAGTCATTATATATATCATGAGATACGAGATGAGCATGAGATACGTTACGATGATGAGATTTGACATGCTATAGTATCGAACTGGCCAATCTCCACCCTACGTGGAAGGGGGTGGTGGTAGAAGAGGGATATAACGCTTGGTATTCTTTGTTAAGGCCTTAATTGATATTCTGCATATATGAATTAGGAGCATGATCGTGTGGTTAATATTTCAGTACTGCATGAAGGCATCCTTTATTCTAGGTATAGGCGTATTATATGTCCTCAGCGCGGTCAGAGGACCCACGGGTGGACTCTTGGCTTGACTTGGTGGTATAGTTTCAAGCACTGTTCTAAAAATCGCGCCTAGGCGCCGCCTGGGCACCGCCTAGGCGCTAGGCGACCTCCCTCCGCCTAGAGCTAAATGGCCGCCTAAGCACGCCTAGGCATCCAACTTGACCGCCTGGGCGCCGCCTAGGCCCTAGGCGGCCCCTCACCGCCTAGGATCCGCCTAGCGCTTTTTAGAACACTGGTTTCAAGTACCCGATACACTGCTTGATTTTGTGCTATTATAACGGGGTCTATTCATATGGCGGAGAGTGAGTGTTTGAAACCTGGCTTCACCAGATTCATGCTTTTAAGATTTCTCCCTACTTATACTCTGTTTTGACCCGGCTCTGCCGTGGCACTAGTTGTATCATTTTCAGAACTTATGCCATTTGCATGATAAATGATTTCCCGCGTTGTAGACTTAGGACAGGTACAGGGGTTTACCCCGGGGTCTCCAACGGACCTTTCAGATTTGGGTGCGAAATCCCACTTCAAACTACACATCTTCGATTTCAAACCTTCAACCTGTACTCGGGATGCAAGAACCCAACGAGGGGTTTCATCCCTCGAAACGTAACTCGAGAATCATAATCTCGGGTCGTTACAAAGGTGGTTTCAGAGCTGAGGTTTTGCAATCCGAGTACAATAGATTGAAGAGGTTTTGAAAATCTCCCAATGTTTTCAAATGGTTTTGGAAAATATTTTATGAAGGGCAAAATGAATTTAATTGGACTTAAAACCTAAAAGGAATAAAGGGGAAACAATCTCGTGGGTAGATACCCAAGCGGTAGACATCCCTTATGGATGTAGAATTCGGGGAACGGTAGGCAAAATACTAGATTTTATTTACAGATGGGCCTAGAAGACTCCAAGGAACACCACGGAGGTTGGAGTGTTGAGCTAGAAGGCCGTGACGTTTTTGCCCCTCTGGCCAGCCGTCCCTCGAAGGACGGCATAGATCGTCTCTTTGCTTACGTTTATATATATACCTATAGGCAATTGGGCCCGAGAGCGATTCTCCTCGAAGAAGATCATATTAATCTTGTTGATTGCTTCCGTGATGAGTGCTCTATTGTGCTTAGGATAGCGAACTAATCAATATGCCTTGACTTGAATCATGTGTTGAATAACTGTGCAAACGGGATAGTGGGAGAATAATTTTTTCTTAGGTAATCGGAATTCCTATCTTGTCGGAATACCCTTCAATAATTCAAACACCCTGATGGTTCTGACTCCGTCTTCTGCCCCCACCAAAACATCTAGGCATGTTAGCAAGGGTCGAGAAGTATCCGCTCTCCCTGTTTTGAGTATTGTTTTGTATCCCACCATCGATGCTTCTATCGAGTCTCGTACTTTTGGTTGGGGTCTTTCACTGGAAATTTGGGTCGGTCAACTAAATACCTTCGGAAATCGTGTCGGATTTGAGGGTTACCTGATTATGTTAGTGGGAGTGAGGATTTAAATCCTTTCGAGATAGAAGTGAGTTGTCTTATGGAGTCAGCCCTTTCGATCCACGTAATGGCCAACCACATCTTCTTGCCACAAGAGTCTAAACACGACTTCTACCCTCACCTCTTGGAAACAGCGTGAATGTCCTTATGTCCAAGGAGTCATACTAGCGTCCCATGGGGAAACGGGGTGTTTAGTCAGTGATTGTCCTTAAAGAATTCTGTCAAGTTATAATGATAGCCTCCTTGTGATTTCATGATATGCTATATTGGTATAATTCAGCATGACTTGCTTGGTACCTTGCATGGTTGCACTTATGAGTAGATGTATGTGTCGTATGTATTGAATTCTCGTGATTACTGTCTCCCTATGAACTAGGTTCATGATATTGTGGCCAACTCTCGTTGCATGTTTAACACGTGAATCAGATGAATTAGCATGCCTGATTAACCTAATTGGACCTCATTGATTGTGTACATGTTTAATGAGTATTGCTAGTATCATGTAAGACATATACCTCCCAGTTTTAGGCCCTCGTATGATTGTGTGACGCCCTAGTTATACTATGTGAATATGGATGTATGTGATGAGATAGTTGTTATACCAACCCTGCATGAACTAATCATACCCTTAGCATGATTTTTAGGGTACATCTTAACATGCTTTCTGTAATATTATGACTTGCCTAATTGTGTATCTAAATGAGTGATAAGTCGTGCATATGATATCATGTGATGTTTGCTAGATCTTGCATAACTTATGCCATATATGTCCCATGTCAGTCTATGCATACATGTTCTTACTCTATCAAACATGATTGGTGAATGAATGATATGTTGCTAGCTTGTTCTGCGCACATATAAAGATGATTATATGAACATGTTATGAATGCATAAATCGATATTCCTTGAGATAGGTGCATACTAGTGTGAAATAATGTGATGATATCTCTTGATTTTTATGTGTTTGCGTGCCATAATTAAAAGGGCATCGTTGTAACTCTTGGGTTAGGATCTTCTGCTTCGTCTCATCGTACCTAGTCCTGGTCCATGTCTAAACTCTTAAGAAAGCTGTGTTGTCCGCCCTTGTCTCTCCCCTATCTCCGTAACTTCTAACCCTTATGATCATTCGATGAGCGCCGATATGCAAGAAAGGACCGACAACCAAGTGGAACCGGAGCGGCGCAACAGAAGTGTGATGGGTCCATGACCCCTAGGCCCTAGGAACAACGTCACCGATGGCAAAAAGGATAAATATGCTTCAATGATGACAATCACGAACAAGTTCCTCCCAGCTGACATGAGGAAGAGCATTCTTAATTCAAATCGTGGATTCTTCTATACTAATCGGAATTGATGTTGTGTGATAGGCCTAGAACTGACATAATTGAATGTGTGATGACGGATGTGCTGAATTGGTAGCAATGATTGCCTGACTAACTTGTTTCTATGATGATGTGCCTTGGTGCTTGGTATACTGACTTGTTGGTGAGTAGGTTATGGTTTATATGTCTGGTGGTGCTTCTTCTTGGGCATGAGTCGAGAGATTCTTCGGTAAGCTAGGTCGGAAAGTGGCAGAGGGATTGAAGTCTTTATTCTTGGTCATGAGATGAGTGAGAGGGTGTGTAGGATGGATGCATTAACTTAGGTAGAGCCGAGTGAGTTAGGATTGGTAGGAGGTAGTAGGTAGTGGGGTTCTCAAATGAGCTTCTAGGTAGATCTTAGTTAGAGGTGGAAGTATAGGCAAGTAGTGTGTACGGGTAGTATAAGAGAGTGGTTGGCTGAGGTCTGGACTAGTTTCATTAGGGTAATCTTAAGATTGGGTGTGGGTAGAGGTAGTTAGGATAGTTCTAGAGGTGGATGGGCGAGCTAGGAGTAGATCGGGGGATTCTTGAGGAGAGGTGTTGTGAGACAGATTGGGGTGCCAAGGAAGAGTAGTATGAGGTTGCTTGGGAAATTGTTGATCGGGGATATTAGGTTGTTCATATCAGGGTTGTTCGTGTGATGAGTATTTGGGGTTGTTTAGATAGGATTGGTAATGCTTGGGGAATTTATGAGTGGAGGTTATTGTGGCTATTGAGGTATTTGAGGATGTGAGATGAGTCTTCGAGGAAAGGCTAGCAGCTAGGCAAGGATGTAGTTGAGATTCCTAGTAGGACTGTGGGCTTAAGGTTGAGATAGAGAGATTATGAGTAGGGATTTGGGAACTAGGCAAAGCAGAAGGTATTGAGGACGCTAGAGGATAAGAGATTTTAGAAGGTTGGTGAAGTTGTGGAACTTGTGAAATTCGGACGAGGATGTCATAGGAGTTCAGTGGGAATTCTATCGGTTGGAAAATCGTGGGAGAATTGGTCAAGTTGCAATGTTATGGGTAATTTGAGCTAGGGTGACATAAGGTTTCGTTGGGGATAATGGTTGTGGTTAAGGAGTGGTAACTTGAGGTAAATTCGGATAATGATGGGAAGAGGATCTAGGGTAGGTTAGCTTGAGGAGTCATGAGTGGTTCAGGTTTCGTGAGTTCTGGAATGGGATGAGTAGGTAAAATCAGTGGTTGGTCTTTGAGGATAGGCGTTGGTGATGAGGGTCTTGGTAATTCGTGGTTGGGAGTAGCACGAGATGGATTTCTGCATTAGAGTTGGTCGAGAGTGACAGGTGTGAGATGATTAGTATGAGTTGGGTCCTTAGAGGTGGATGGTTAGTGAGAGTGGTTAGTGGCGTGGGAAGTATGATTAGGTTAGCAAGGTGATTCGAGATGTCTCTTTAGGAGATGATGGTCGGGCAGAGTCTTGAGAGCCTAGGAAGAGTAAGCGAGATTGTTAAGAAGTGTCTAGATCAATCGTGAGAGCGGTTCAGTTGAGGACTCGGAATTTTCTATTAGAAGGTAAATATGGGACCGATAGAGGACCCCCTAGGGCAAGGATGTGTTCTATATGGAGTCTTGGCAGTAAATCGAGTTGTTCCGCTTGTCGAAATGAGGGAATTTTGTGATTTGGCAACTCCGAGAGATAGTTTTAAATAGTCGAGTGGAAGGTAGGACTTGAGATCGAGATGTCGAAGTGGATTGGCCCTTAGATGGCTTGATGGCATAGTAGTTGGGATACCTAGTAGTTGGTTTGGGTATTTGGCCTTGATTGCGGGTAGTTATCAGGCTACAAAGGTTGTATGTGAGAGGGATGCAATGGTGTCTAGAACTAGTAGTGGTTTGAGTTGGTAGACCTCGGTGAATTTGATCTTAATGCAAGAGCTGATAGGTAGTTATAGGCATGTTCTCTTGAGTGTGTGATATTGCGTATGCTTTACTTGGGGGCTGAATGTGGGGCGAATTTTATGCTATAGACGATGTTGATTCTATGATGTATTGCCGTTGACAATAGTGAACTGTTAGTACTAGGAAAGTTATTCCCTGAACTCGATGGAATGCTAGTGTATGGAAGTACTTGTTTGCCTCTAATGCGATGATGCTTGGCAGTAGCATAAGTATGATGTGATTATCTGATTGATATGATGTGTTTATATGTTTTATATGATGTGCTTATCTAACTGATATGGTGTGTAACTTCTGTGAGATGATGTGATAAATCCTACCATGAACGATACGATGCTAGATATGTTATGGTATGTGAAGGTTCATGATATGAGTATGACCTGGTTATGAATGGGTGATAAGATCGCTATGTTGAACAATTACTATGATATATGATGCCTTGAATTGGAATTGCTAGGATTATAGAACCGAATTGATGAGATTTGATTCTGACTTGGAACCTAGGAAGGAAATATGGGATTAGCTCTTAGAGGTGGATGATTCCACCTCTTGAGACTTGAAAATTGCTTGACTAACGCCGGGTTAGGAAATTTTGAATGATGTTTAAAAATTACTAAGTTTGATTTTGAGAAATCGAACGGGATCGATAACTTAAATGATTTTGAGACCAAACATTTTCAAACTAAGGACCCCTCTTGAAATTTTCTAACCGAGCTTGCATTATGACGCCCCACGAAGTGGATACAAGCATTTTATAGGGGCCCTTATAGATTGCTTGCTAAAACCTAGTGGAGATGTTGTAATGCTTTTCGAGTTATGATATAGCCGAGAAGTCGGAGTAAGGATGTGGTAAGGGCCCATATTACATTGTTGCTACGATCTATTGGAGATATTATGATTATGACAACGGCACTGTGAGGATCTCATAGGGGCACTTATGAGGTGCTTACGGGATCATTGGCATGATCCTTGGACTCACCAATTTCAAACTTCATCCCCTATTTTAAGATTATATTAGTCTCGGTTACGAGACTTGTTTTAGAGGTAGATGATATAAAGGCTCGGAATTTCAAATCCTAAATTCTCGGAAAAAGGGAATTAAAAATGAACTTAAACTGAATTTAAAACTCATTTAGCGGATTCCGACCGAAATATAAAATTTGATTAATAATTTCCGTCATTTTATCTCAAAAATTCAAAATAATTATTGGATGGCGATATCCTTGTCGATTTTAAAAATCTAATTGATCGAGTAAGCGAGTGTCGGTAAAACTAACACTTGGGAACTAATTTCTGGATTTCTTTCGGGTATTTGTTTGACTAAGGTTTTCACCAATTCCACACTCAACCTCCCTTACCTTTCCCTACCTTACCCTGCAACCCATCCCTCTCCTAACCTTCCTTTTAAATCACAATTTCCATCATCACCCTCCCCACGCCATCACCATTCCGAAACCATCACCTCTCTCTTTCTTCCATCTTCGTTTCATCCCTCATGCTCACCATCATCACCACCTACTCTCCTCCACCATCACCCCAGTAATGCCTCCACCGCCAGCCCCCATCTCTTTCCTCCTCCCTGCAGAAGCCGCCGCACCCTCCGTCCCCATCTCGCCCCTGTTTTGCCAAGAGGAGAATCCATCACCCACGACCTCCTCATTCAATCTTCTCCGTCAAACCTAGAAGCAGTAGCAGCCTCGAAGCCTCCCCGGAGCCAGCATCAGCAGCTCCACCAGGAGTCCGGAGACCGAGCCTGAGCGCAACCATCATCCACTTCTCCCCTGTTTCGATTTTGAATGGTAAACACCCCTTTCTCCCTCCTTTCTCTTCCTATCACCTCCAAACCGCTTAAAGATAAATCGTTGCTCACCTTCTCATCCTGATAGGCCATCTCCGGCGTTGTCCCAGCTCCGACGAAGCCACACCGAAGCTTCGAGCGTTCCGGCGAGACAACCCTCCCTCGGCGAGCACACCCTCATTCCTTTTCTTCCTTCTTGTCGAATTCCATGTCCATGGGTGTCAGGTGGGTGGTCAGAGCAGGTTTTCGTCTCCAGCGAGAAGCTCCCTCCTCCCTCCTTCCCTTTCCTTCAGTCGATTAGAGCGTTGGAGATGATGAGAGTGTCGTAAGGGTTCGGTTTATGGTTATATAGTTTGGACCGGTTTAGATGGGTTTAAATAAAATAAAAAGGGTTTGGTTCACATAAAATCAGATTTTAATGGTTTGGCTGAATGGGACCCGAACTTTTTAAAGGAGATTGGGCCTAATTTTATGTTGGAAATGTGTTCAAATGGAAATAAAGGGATTTTAAAGATTTGTAAAAATATTTTATGAAAATATTATGTAATGGGTCAATATTTCATATCATATTATAATTTAGGATTTAAATATAAAATATTATTTTGGGGATTTTATAAAGGGTTGGTTTTATTAAATAAGAATGGGTTGGAATGATTTTATAAAGGATTTAGGGATGTTTTATAAAATTACTTAATAAATGGGGTTTTAAAATATAACATAAAATCTTCTGGGAGTTAAAATTAAGTTATTAAGACTCATCAATTTAAAAATAGAATTTTGGAAAAGAATTTCCAAGTTGGAAAATGATTTATTAAATAACTAAAAAAGGAGTTTTGCTAACACTTTCAAGGGTCGGGATTCTAACTCGGATTTGACACAGATTTGGATCTAAACTTGAGGATTTGACTTGCTCGGTGACTAACTAGCATGGTGTTCTGATATGTGTGACTAATAGCATGACTTGCGGCGATTTACTATAAGAGATTAAATGTTAGATATTTTGGTGTTGATTATATATATCTGTATGGAAAGTGTGAGTATGAAATAGTAGTATGCGAATTTGGCTAAGTATGATATGGATGCTATCTTAGGTTGATGAGGTGGCAAGTTGTGATGAATGGTATGAGATAAGAGATGGTTGATCGTGATGAACTAAAAAAAGTATGCCGGATGTGAACTTGTTTATTAATATGTGATATGAGTGTGTGATATATGTGTTCAGAGTGGCTATAGAATTATACTCAGTGTAATCTCGTTATGTAATTAGAGGATATTATGTGATCGTGACTACTGTGTGCTGGATTCTTCTTTTGCTGATCTTCTAGCCAAGTAAGTACCTCCGGGGCTTACTTGGTAACCAGTACCTCCTACCTGATGTGTCATATAGTATGTAGGTGTTGCATATGCATAAAAGCATGTCATGTAGTATCATACTTAGGAATTGCACATACAAATGAGCATTCTTATTCTATATGCGATTGAATATAGAACAGCCGTTATCTGTGAGTCCAGAGTCCTTTCTAGGGTCATAGGGCACCCCAGCCTCATCGAGTGTTGTCCTCATCGAGTCATTATATATATCATGAGATACGAGATGAGCATGAGATACGTTATGATGATGAGATTTGACATGCTATAGTATCGAACTGGCCAGTCTCCACCCTACGTGGAGGGGGGTGGTGGTAGAAGAGGGATATATCGCTTGGTATTCTTTGTTAAGGCCTTAATTGATATTCTGCATATATGAATTAGGAGCATGATCGTGTGGTTAATATTTCAGTACTGCATGAATGCATTCTTTATTCTAGGTATAGGCGTATTATATGTCCTTAGCGCGGTCAGAGGACCCGCGAGCTGACTCTTGGCCTGACTTGGTGGTATAGTTTCAGGTACCCGATACACTGCTTGATTTTGTGCTGTTATGACGGGGTCTATTCATATGGCGGAGAGTGAGTGTTTGGAACCTGGCTTCACCAGATTCATGCTTTTAGGTTTTCTCCCTACTTATACTCTGTTTTGACCCGGCTCTGCCGTGGCACTAGTTGTATCATTTTCAGAACTTATGCCATTTGCATGATAAATGATTTCCCGCGTTGTAGACTTAGGACAGGTACAGGGGTTTACCCCGGGGTCTCCAACGGACCTTTCGGATTTGGGTGTAAAATCCCACTTTAAACTACACATCTTCGATTTCAAACCTTCAACCTGTACTCGGGGCGCATGATCCCAACGAGGGATTTCATCCCTCGAAACGTAACTCGAGAATCATAACCTCGGGCCATTACACTCTCCGCCCCTTTCCCTACTTCTCAGGTTCGGATTTTGATTTTAATGTTGTCAAATTTGGTTCTGCATGTGGTTTGGTTTTTATCTCTTAATTGAGAGGAGGACCAGGCTGAGATTTTGATTCTGAATTTGATTTGGTGAGACTACGATTTTAATGTCTGTCAATTTTGTTTCCGCTTGTAGGTCCGCTTGTCAATTTTAGGTCGCTTGTGGTTTGGCTTTTGGCAGGTTTGGATTTTAAGGACTGATTAGCAGCTTCCTTTGGTAATTTAAAATGATTAGTTGTCTATTTGTTTTGCATCAAATAGAAGAAGTGAAACTAACTTGCCAAATAGACTGACTGATAAAAAAAATTTGGCTCTATTTGAAGCTATTGAGAAGTTAAATGGAGTTGTGGGTACTGAAACTGAGAAGTGAAATTGAGAAGTGCAATTTGGTTTGATTTATTGAGGAGTGTAATTTTGAGATTCCTTACTTGTTCCGTTTGACTGAACTAGGCAACAATTCTGATAGCAAAGGGATCTATGAATTTATGACAGCAAAGGGCAACAATTATGATAGCAAAAGAGATCTAACGTGAAGGTCTTTTAAAGTCTATTAGCTCAATGGAAGAGCAATGTGTTATTATACACATGATGTGGGTTCGATTCTCATATAGGCTTTCTCTAAACCTCATTGGCACTAATCGAGTTGTTAGTTTTCCATCTTCTTTGTTATTCATAAGCATAAAATTAAGAGCTGAAAATTGGGGCAAGAATAACTCAATTAAGAGCTAACAACATCAATGTTAGAAGCAATTTTAACAAAACAACAATCCGAACAAAGTTGTCCTATACAATAATCTGACAACAAAGTATCACAAAACACATAAAAACAATCGAACTAAAAAACAAGAAAAAAAGACAGTTTGCTGATCACTTCTTTGAACAAGAATTTTTCCATATTTGATCAAATTTCAATAAATCTGAAACGATGTCTAGCATGTTTGATCACCATTAAAGTTGCTTCTGTTTCAGTTTTCTTAACATACTATTACTTCTATTTCAGTTCTCAGATTTGCTTTTGTTTGAATTTTCAAAACTTAAATTTTTGTATTTGTGTTTCTTACATCTATAGTGTAGAGAAAGCCTATTTGCACTTGTTTATGTATTTCAGATTGCTTCTATTTGATTTTTAGATCTATTGTGTAGAGAAAGTCTATATGGGATTCGAACCCCTATCATTTGTGTAATAACACATTGCTCTTCCTTCGAGCTAATAGACTTGAAAATATAATCATAAACCCATAACTCATGTTGAACTTCTCAATTTCACTTAACAATCTTCTCAACTTCACTTCTCAATATGATTGATGGGCAAAATAAAAATTATGATGACAATAAAATAAGAAAGGGACTTGATGGAATACTGGACTGCAATATGATTGAAATAATTGATAGGTAAAAATAAACTTGGTGCCAATATGATTGCTACTGCTAGTGCAGGAGGTGCAACAACGGTTGCAATAAATCCTCTTGGAGCTTCACATTTTTTTCACTTTAGATTTTAGTGCGTTCCATTTCACTCCAAACTAAGTAATATTTTGTGTACATCTCCTTATCCTACAGCTAAGCCAAAAGAATGCTAATCAACCACAATAGCTAGCACTAAATAATAAGAAACAAAATCTATCATCAGCTGACCAAAAAATTAAATAGATATTTTGATCACTCCAATCTCCCTAAAGTGACGGTTTACCAATTTTTGTTCTAATCTATCATTTGCAGACTCAAGGATTGAAAACAACCACAAACCTCTATATCGGCACTCTATCTTCTCTAAGGTGAATAGGTCACTGACAACATCTAAATGAAATCAGATTCGAGCATACTCAATAATCATAGCCCTAATCGAATCCAACTATTTTTTTTATCAAAATCAAAATCCAAAGCATACCTTGCTCTCGCCCCGTAATAAGAACCTTGCCCTCGCCCTTGAACAGTACCGTGCTCTAGTCCCCTATCAAATCCCACTAGTCTTCGTCCTTCGTCTTCAATTGAACCCCCTGGACAATCTTCTTCGGTTGAACCTTCAATTGAACCTTCTGGATCGATAATCGGTCTTCGTCTTCAATTCGAGTCGTCCGACTAATCTGGGCGAAAGGGAAAAGAGGTTGAGACCGACCAAGGGGAAGAGGCGGAGGGCGGCCGAAGGGAAGAGGCATGCCGAAGGGAGGGCGGCAGCAGGTGCGATCTGATTTGATTCGAAAGGAGCCTGATGCCTGAGGGGACCATCCGCAACCATGGAGTATCCTCTTTCCCCCCCCCCCCCCCCTTTTTTTACCATCTTCCTATCGCAACTTTATAACTCATTTATTTTTTTGTTTAAAATCATTTTCACTTTTTATACCTATTTCTAAAAGGTTTCATCTATAACCATGGGAAACCTCTTTTACCTCTTTTTAAATTTATTTTCATTTATATATTTCCCTTTATTATATATGTATCATCATATATTGTTGTGAATTATTTTTATTTATAATTTTATAAATAAATAAAAATAGAAAGTAGTTAATATAAATATATTTTATTACATCTAGATTAAAATAAAAAAAGTTAAAAACATTATAACATACGTAAATACTAATCGAACTACTTATAAATTCGGATCATAGCCTTGGAATTGGTTCCACAAGTGCTCAACCAAATCATTCTTCAAATCCATATGAGTTTCCACAAGGGCTAATTCTACTAATGTTGTTGATTTGGGAAAAAAGAAGATGATTGTACACATTGGTAGGATTATGTGGGGTATAATTTGGATATTCGGGTGTGGGAGAATTGTTAAGCATTTGTAACATCACTTGAAATTGAGGATTTTTGAGAAGATTTGGATCAAAAGGCATATTTGGAATGGGTGGAGTATTTGGATTATTGTGATCCATGGTTAAGAAAATAGGTGCAACTACAATAGATCAAGATGAGGGTATATATAGGGTAAAATTAGGCTCAAATTATAGAAAAAAATAAAATTAAATCAATGAGATATTTTATTTTAAAAAATAATGAAATGTAAATATATTTTTATTTCATTTTCAATCCTATCACAACTAATAAATCTAAATGGAAAAGATATCATCCTACTTTATCATTAAAAAAAAAAAAGGGAACAGGTTACCTCTCTCTACCAATGTAACCCCTTCTCACCTCTTACCTTAAGGTAAAGGTCACAACCATGGGCTTACCTTTTAGCAACCTTAAGGTAAGTAAAACCCATGTTTGCTCATGCTCTTGAGACCATCTGCAACCATGGGGTAACCTCTTTCCCCCTTTTTTCTCATCTTCCGTTCACAACTTTACAACTCATTTATCTTTTTGTTTAAAATAATTTTCACTTTTTCTTTTCCTTTATATATCCTTCCCTTTAATATATATGTATCGTCATATATTATTGTGAATTATTTTTATTTATAATTTTATAAATAAATAAAAATAGCAAGTAGTTAATATAAATATATTTTATTACATTTAGATTAAAATAAAAAATAGTTAGAAATATTATAACATACATAAATACTAATCGAATTACCTTTAAATTCGGATCATAACCTTGGAATCGGTTCCACAAGTTAGAAACATTATAGCATACGTAAATACTTGTTGTAGGAGGAAATCGAGTATGAAATATAACAAAATAAATCAAACCAGATTCTGCCCACGCAAATAATTACAAGACCTCCTCTTGATGTAGCAGCGGGAAGTCAGGATCGATCCACGAGGAAGCGTGTCAGCGGATCCTAGAAAGCAGAGAAATCTCACAGAAGTCGACAACAGGGGTCCTAGATGTCGAGTACAGCAACTCGACAGAAGATCGGACAGTCGAACACAGTGCAGCAGCAAGCACAGGGTGGTGGTCGATCTCGACTAAGGCTTCCTCGAGATCGAGTAAAGCTTTGTCGACGTCGAGTTGGGTCTTGTCGAGCACCTGTACACAGAAGCTACAACGACCTGGGTCGAAGATCAGTAACTCGAGATCGAGGAGTGCTAGTCGATCTCGAGGAAAACAGAAACTAAAATGAAAGAAAATAAAGTAAAGGCAATTACTTTGGGATTTCGAACTAAACTGTATGTAAAAGACTTCAAAGATTGGGGTTCGCAACAACGATAACCAAGCATGCATAAGGCAGAAATAAACAGATAATGATGTGAATCGCATCAAAGGACTAAGCTCTCGCCTTTTCCAACAATTAGACAACTCTTTCAAGAAACCCTAATTGTCTCTACCGATTTTATGTTTACAATCCAAGATGTTAGCATGGACGTCCATTAGATGGGTAATAAACACATAACAAGTAGCAGATGCTCAAAACATGATAAAAGTCAGATCTTTACCTCAAACACGCAGGGCTATCGTCGGGCTCGCCCCAACCCTAGAAGTGGGTGGACTACTCGCGCTTCATCGTAACCTTAGACATTGATTGATTTAAAGAAACTAATTGCATTAAACCAAACTGTAGAAAGTACAAACCGAACAAAGGCAATTTGCTCTCGCTCCTTTGCTCCACTCGGCCTCCCTTTCTCTCTCTACTACTACTTCTCCTACTGAAATTGAATGACTAGAAATCAGCCTCATGGGCTTTATTTATAGGCTTCTAAACCTTGCTACTCAAGGATAGAAACATCTATCTATATCTAAATCTATATCTAAAACATTAAAGATAAATAAATTTCATAACATACTTAAATCTAAATAAGGGAATTATATCTAAAGTCTTCAAGTGGATAAATCTTCTCCTTCATGATGTAACTTGATAAAATCGGATAGAACTCGGCAATCTTCGGCTCCAAGTAATCCCAATCCGAGTAGGACAGCTCACAACGCGTTACGCGGCTTCTGGAAAGTTCCTCGATCTCCATTAAGTGTAAGTGTAGGAGTAGGGTAGAAAAAGCTTGGGTGTGAAGATTGATGAGTTAGAGGGGTTGGGCACATACAGTTTAGAGAATTGGGTGTAAAGGGTGGTGATGTTGATAGATATTCTTGAGAGAGGAGTTTTTTGGGGACACTTTTGCGTAGTCTAGTCCGTTGTATTTTTCCACGAGACCCTTGGTATGGTCTCCGTGCTTTTGTAACTTGGTTACACCCATCTTATATATATTTACCAGTTCACAAAAAAAAAAGTTCCTCGATCTCGAGTAAGTCTACTCGATCTCGACTAGAACTGGCGTCGACTTGGCTGGCTCGGCTTCTCGGGTTGCTGGTCCTCGAGGTGGCTCGGCCGGACTCTGGCTCCAAGGTGTCCTCGATCTCGAGGAGTGGTCCTCGATCTCGACTAGTGTGCTCGGCAGTGTCGGGTAGATCTTCTCGACATGCTCGGACATGGGCTTGGCTTTGTCGACATCGAGTTGTGTGTTGCTCTGTGTCCGGGCGCTAGGTCGGGTAGTCTCTCCTCGGCATCCTCGGACATGCTTTCCTCGACTCCGGGCATGGGCTTCGGGACTTTGTCGACATCGAATTGGGTACTCGATCTCGAGGAAGGTGTGGAGTCGGGTTCTTCGTCTTCAGCTTCTCGACACGGTCCTCCTCGATCCTGGTAGGTGTCTAGACATGGGTTGTCGAGATCGACTATGGTTAGTCGACATCGAGTAGACTTGGGCCTCCGTCCTTGCTTCTTGGTTTTCTCCCGAAATGACTCCATATTCTGCAATATTAAACAGAAACTTATGTAGATCTCCATCTCTGACAAATAAGCATATACTACATAAATTCGACATATTCCCAACCCAAAATATGCAAAGTGTATAGAATATGGAACTAAAATATGCATAAAGACATGGCTACTTTAGAGACATCAATACTAAAGGCATATTTGGAATGGGTGGAGTATTTGGAGTTATTGTGATCCATAGTTAAGAAAATAGGTCAAGATTGTAACGGCCCGGGATTATGATTCCCGAGTTACGTTTCGAGGGATGAAACCCCTGGTTGGGATCTTGCGCCCCGAGTACAGGTTGAAGGTTTGAAACTGAATATTTGTAGTTTAAAGTGGGATTTCGCACCCAAATCCGGAAGTTCCGATGGAGACCCCGAGGTAAACTCCTGTACATGTCCTAAGTCTACAACGCGAAAAATCTTTTATCATGCAAAGGGCCTAAGTTATGAAAATGATACAACCAGTGCCACGGCAGAGCCGGGTCAAAACAGAGTATAAGTAGAGAGAAATCCCAAAAGCATGAATCTGGTGAAGTCGGGTTTCAAACACTCACTCTCCGCCATATGAATAGACCCCGTTATAACAGCACAAAATCAAGCAGTGTATTGGGTACCTGAAACTATACCACCAAGTTAGGCCAAGAGTCCGCCCGCGGGTCCTCTGACCGCGCTGAGGACATATAATACGCCTATACCTAGAATAAAGAATGCCTTCATGCAGTACTGGAATATTAACCACACTATCATGTTCCTAATTCATATGTGCAAAATATTAAGTAAGGGCTTAACAAAGAATACCAAGTGGTATATCCCTCTTCTACCACCACCTTCCTTCCAGGTATGGTGGAGACTGGCCAGTTCGATTCCATAGCATCTTAAATCTCATCATCATATCGTGGATCTTGCGAAAAGAAAATAATAATGTAATAATGTTGATAATAGTAAAGGTGTTCCAACGACTCGAATGACTCAGGACGAAACCCGATGGGACTAGGCTGTCCTATGACCCTAGCAAGGACTTTAGGACTCACAAATAACGGTCGTTCTGTATTCAAACGTATACAGAATAAGAATGCTCATTCATAAGTGCAATTCCTAAGCATGATACTACATGACATGCTTTTATGCATATGCAACACCTACATACTATATGACACATCAGGTAGGAGGTACTGGTTACTGAGTAAGCCCCGGAGGACTTACCTGGCTAGAAGATCAGCAAAAGAAGGATCCAGCATACAGTAGTCACGTTCACAGAGTATCACCTAAGTATATAACGAGAATACACTGAGTATACGTCTCTAGCCACTCTGAACACATATATCACACATTCATAGAAGCAGATAATTAACAAATTAACAAACTCGCATCAACCATACTTTCAGTTCACCACGATCAACCATCTCTTATCTCATACTATTCATCATAATTTGCCAACTCATCAGCTTAAAATTACCCCCATATCATACTTAGTCAAATTTGCATATTACTATTTCATACTCATACTTTTCATAAGTATATATATCATTATCATCATGAGTAACAAATATTTATCCTCTTATAATAAATCACCACAAGTCATACTATTGGTCACACATATCATGTCGTTAGTCAAACGCTCATTTATCATGCTAGTTAGTCATCGAGTAAGTCTTATTATTAGGTTAGTTTCAAAACCGTTTCAAATCCGAATTAAACAGTTAAGAATTCCGACCCTTGAAGGTGCTCGTCAAATCTCTTTTTTTTCTCAATTTGTTTATTAAAACATTTTCCAACTTGGAATTATTTTTCAAAATTCTTTTAAAATCTTCAAGTCCAAATGATATATTTTAAGTCTCAAATAATATTATATGATATTTTAAATACCATTTATTATATGATATTTTAAATACCATTTATTAAACCAATGAGATATTTTGTTTTAAAAAATAATGAAATATAAATATATTTTTATTTCATTTTAAACACCATTACAATTAATAAATCTAAATGGAAAAGAGAATATCCTACTTTATTATTAAAAAAAGAAGGAAAATAAAATTAGAAAAGGGAAGACGTTACCTCTCTCTACCAAGGTAATCCCTTCCCGCCCCTTACCTTAAGTTAAACCCCACAACCATGGGCTTACATTTTAGCAACCTTAAGGTAGGCATGGGGTAACCTCTTTCCCCCTTTTTTTCTCATCTTCCTATCATAACTTTACAACTCATTTATTTTTTTGTTTAAAATAATTTGCACTTTTTCTACCTCTTTCTAAAAGGTTTCCTCTACAACCATAGGAAACCTCTTTTCAAATTTATTTTCACTTTTTTTTTTCCTTTATATATCCTTCCGTTTATTATATATGTATCATCATATATTATTGTGAATTATTTTTATTTTTAATTTTATAATTAAATAAAAATAGCAAGTAATTAATATAAATATATTTTATTATATCTAGATTAAAATAAAAAATAGTTAGAAACATTATAACATACATAAATACTCATCGAATTACCTTTAAATTCAGATCATAACCTTGGAATTGGTTCCACAAGTTAGAAACATTATAACATCCGTGAGTGAAGGATCTTCTCTTTTCCATTTAGATTTAGATGTGTTGTTGGAGACTTTCTAGACACTCTCTCCTGGCACACTAACCCGTCTATCAACACATCCCTTAAAAATCCTTCTGATCCACTCTTAACTCACTCATCCATCTCTAGAACTACACCAATTCCAAGCCTTGAAGCTCTCTATCTTACCCTCAAGGACACAGTCTTACTAAAAATCTCAACGACATCCTTGCCTAGCTACCAACCTTTCCTCGAAGACTCATCTCACATCCTCAGACACCTCCATAGCCACAATAACCTCCACTCATAAATCCTGTTTCATTCCCTACGCTAAAACTCTCCAACAACACATCTAAAAATCCTTCACTCACGGATTCTCCAAGCACTACCAATTCTATCGAATAGGGGAGGTTCAAGTGGAAACACTCATTCCCATAGAAACCCCCTATGAAAACTTTTAATCTCAGCCCTTCTTTCTGAATCAAGGTTTACTAATATGCGGTGGCAATTTTGAAATTTTTAGGATGTTTAAGCGTTTTTATTTAAAAAAAGAAAAACAAACCCTTCCCCTCATTAAATGGAATCTCTTATCGTTCTTGAAGGCTTTTGCTTCAGAGCTTGAGCAACCATGGGTTTTACCTACCTTAAGTTTGCTAAAAGGTAAGCCCATGGTTGAGGGGTTTAACTTAAGGTAAGGGGTGGAAAGGGGTTACCTTGATAGAGAGAGGTAACCTCTTCCCTTTTCTAATTTTATTTTCCTTTTTTAATAATAATAAAGTAGGATCTTCTCTTTTCCATTTAAATTTATTAATTGTAATAATGTTTAAAATGAAATAAAAATATATTTATTTTTCATTATTTTTTAAAATAAAATATCTCATTGGTTTAAATTTATTCCCTACGCTAAAACTCTCCAACAACACATCTAAAAATCCTTCACTCACGGATTCATTCCCTACGCTAAAACTCCACTCATAAATCCCGATTCATTCCCTAGGCTAAAACTCTCCAACAACACATCTAAAAATCCTTCACTCACGGATTCTCCAAGCACTACCAATTCTATCGAAACAATCCTCAAATACTCATCACACGTACAACCCTGATATGAATAACCTAATACCCAAGATCAATAATTTCCCAAGGAACCTCATACTACTCTTCTTAAGCGATTCTTCAACCTCATCCTTTACCAAGACCGCTCCCAATTCACCGCACATACAACCCAATCCCAAATTCTACGATTCCTTAGACATTCCTTAACCGATAATCCTCAACGCCGCCCACTATTCGCTCCTAGACTTTGTAGACACTCTCTCCTGGCACACTAACCCGTCTATCAACACATCCCTTAAAAATCCTTCTAATCCACTCTTAACTGACTCATCCACCTCTAGAACTACACCAACTACCTATACTCACACCCACTCTCAAGGTCACCCTAATGGAACTAGTTTAGACCTTAGCCAACTACCCTACTATATCGCATGCTCACACCACGCTCCCACACTTACCGACACTTCTAGCTAGGACCTCTTCCTCTAAATCTCTCCATACTAACTCCACCCCTCACCTAAGACCTTCTTGGAAGCTCAACTATACTCGTTGACCACTAGCTCCGACTAATCCCACTCGCTCAGCTCTACTCAAGCTAACACATCAGGTATTATCACATCGAATTAAGTCAGTTCTAGGCTCATCGCACTATGCCAATTCCGATTGATATAGAAGAATCCACGATTGAATGAAGAACGCCTTTCCTTGAGTCAACTTGGAGAATCTTGTGCACGCCTGCCGTCTTGAAAGCATATTCGCCCTTTTTGCCATCGGTGACGTCGGTCCTGCAGCCTAGGGGTCATGGACCCATCACACTTTCCCTGCGCCACTCCGGTGTCCTTCGGTTGTTTGCTCTTTCTTCCATGTCGATGCTCATCAAAGGGATCGCAAGGGTTAGAAGTTACGAAGATAGGGGAGAGACAATGGCGGACAACACAACTTCCTTAAGGATTCAAACACGAACCAGAAATAGGGTTGACGAGATCAAGATAGAATCCCCACTCAAGGATTACAACGATGTCCTTAGGGTATTCTATGAGGTTATAATTGTGACACACAAACACATAATACTCATTAATATCATCACATCATTTCACACTAGCATGTATCGATCTCAAGGGATAACGATCTATACATTCATAACATATTCATATAATCAACTTTTCATGCACGCGGAACAAACTAGCAACCTATTGTCTCATTCACTAATCATGCTCGATATGTATTAAGATCATATATGCACAAACCGACAATAGACATATACAGGATGAGTTATGTACGAAATAGCGGCCATTGTAGAATGTCACAGGTATGATTCATCACTCATTTTAGGAATGCTGATAGCATGCATTTATGTAGGCATATTAGGTTGCATTTAGCATGATTTAGATGTGCATAATGCTTAGTTTAAGCTATATTTGCATTTATACTTGTGTTGTTGGTGGAGTCGGAATCTACACGCTTTTATGGATTATTTCAGGTATATGTAGATCCGACGAGGATTGAGGAAGCTCATGGATGAAGGAAGAGTGAAGAGGAGGAGGAAAAGTAAGAGCCCGGGAGCAGTTTCGAAGTTAGAGAGCCTAAGTGAAGAAAGCAGAAGTTGTTGACAGACATGCTGAACTTGTTTCGCACTTTCCGGAGGCCTCGGTTGTCCGATTGACTATTATAAGCATGCGTTGGAAAGCTCTTTCAGAGATCTATAACTATTGTGTTGACATCGGGACCAAATTCGAAGAAGAAAAATCGCTGTGAACAGTAAAAGCCGCCCCGCGGCCAGAAGCTCTGACGAAGGATTTCGCTGATCGCCTGGCTGCCCCGCGGCCTGGGTTGGCCGAATTTGCTAAATGAGCTTTTTATCTCTTTAATTAGGTTTTTAGAATTATTATTTTTCCGACTCTTCTGAGGCTATTTAATGACTATTAGGGTTATTTTCTTAGACATCTAATTTCATAACTCTTACACACTTGGAGACTATCAATTGAGAGAACCCAAGAGGAGAGCCTCCATGACCATGGAGTGCTAAACTCTTCCGTTTCGTCTATGGATTGAAGCTTTGGTTTGATAAAGTTGTGAGATTTCTATTCTTGTTTTATTCCTATTGATTCGTATTGATTCTTTTGCGAATATTGTTGATTTCTTCTAGTCCGTACAACTAGTTGAGATTATTACTAGGATTTTGTAGATTCCTCGTAGCGAACCTTAATCCATAGTAGCAATCATGCCTTTTTAGGACTCGTAGGACTAAACTGGTGTGTAGAGAATCAATTACATGTTGAATGTTGACTCGTAGATTGGTGTTGCATGTATCCTGGTTAATCCTTAATCTTAATGCTACTATTAGGTTGAATCTTGACCGTGTTAGGGTTATCTAATTAGTAAGGGTTACTAGGACTCGTTAGTAATTTACACAAGATCAGGACAGGAACAATAATAGGATGAAAAGAGAACTTGAAGAAGAATCAATGATCAATCAACCAAACTAAAGTGGATATTTATAGATGGAACTATTTTCTCAATTGTTATCTCTACTAACTTGTTTATAGTTTCTCTTCTCATCTTCAATCACCAAAACCCCTCTTTCCTACTAATTGGTAAATATACATTGCTTAGGAATACTTGATTCTCTGTGGGATCGACCTCTTACTTGCTTACTATACTAGTTTGTAGGTTTGAGTTATACTTTGATAGGAACAACGACAGTTTCCTCCTGTCAAATTTTGGCGCCGTTGCCGGGGAATCAAAGTTTATTTCTTAGTTTTGTGTGTTTATCAATTTTTGTATATATCTAATTTGTTGTGAACCTATCTTACGGTTCATAACACCATTGCTACTAACTTTTAGAATGTTGAGGTTATTGCAGTTTGAAGGTGAGAACTTTCACCAATATCTTACCAGATTGCAGAGATATGTTGACATTCGTAATTCAAGGGGTTATCAAGACAGCATCCGAGATATGATTATTTGCATAATTGACGAGATGACTGCCGAGACACGAGCGCTTGTTGAGTATATGAGTAACGGAGGCCTAGCACGGTTAGGTTTGTCGAGGTTATGGGATTTTTTCTGTTACATGGGTTACCATGTTGCACAGGAAGAGTTGCTCACCACGTCTTATCCACCAATGGAGGACTCTGTCACACACCTGGATGATGCGATTCAGACCCTTACACAAGCGGTGCAGGAGAATGCTGAGAGGATACAAAACTTAAGGGAACAAATTAGCCAACTTACTCAAACATCAAGCGAGATAATAGCAGAGCAGATGGCCACCCCTCAAGTTGATAAAGAAAGCCAACCCATTCCGTCATCTCCCGAGACAGTGAAGGATGCAAGAATGGAAGATCCTGTCGAAGTCATTGTGCTTAATTCATTCCCTCCTAGTTGGTTCCATAACGAGGAGGAATTGTCAGAGACAACGATTGTTTCTTTGCCGATGGAGAAGATGGTCCAGTGCTTCCTGACATGGAATCTCATGAGTCGACGCATGAGGTTTCATGTGTTGTGTCTACTACTCCATCCGATACATTCATTCTGAGCTCCCTCGTTGATGAACCATGTCTAGAGCCACCTGATGAGGCTCAAGAGGCAATAAAGGTAAACTTTTGCAATTTGGAAGGTAATAGTGATTATGTTGATCCTTTTAATTGCTATTTTGATAAGCCACCAGTGGAACTGAACTGGTGGTATTAGTTCCACTGGTGGTATTATATTCCTTCATCAGAGAGTCATGCTCAACTCTTTGATAGATTGAAAAGATATTTAAGTCTTATATTATATAGTTTCAATTTATTATTGGGGTATGATGTCCTGTTTAAGATGTGTGCACAGGAATATGATAGGCTATTGAGGGCCTTGACGATGTCTGATAGGAAAGGAATTGAGATTGAGAATAAGTCATGCCAATGACATAAAAGAAAGGCGCTGCTTGGGAGGCAACCCAAGGTAAGTAGTTTTAGATTTAATTTTTCTTAAATTTCATTAAATTAGTATAGTTTTGGAATTCTTCGTGGGGCACCTAACACTGCAGACCGAGATGATGCCACAGGCTACGGATCTTGCTAGTTACTCTTTGTTCATCCATGAAGGTTCATAAATCCACCTTTCCACCACATTGTGAGTATTCCATTTATCTCTTCCTTTGTGTTTTTATAATTTTATCTTTAATTTTCATTGAGGACAATGAAAATTTAAGTGTGGGGGAGGGATTGCATTGCATATAGATAGATTTTGCATATCATGTTTATTTATGTTTTCATATTTATTTTTACTCATATATTGCATTTGCTAAAAAAATATCCAAAATATCATGCTTCTCATACACTTTAGGTCTTATTTTCCCATCTAGGCTACTTGTCCTCTATATTTATCTTATCAATCATGTGCCCCATGACTTGCTTGAAGTGTTTGAAACTTTTGAATTGTTTTATAGACTTTTTGGGAACAATATTGATGAGAAAATTGAGCATGTATAGTCTTTGGAATTTAAGTGGTATTGAAGTTCTAACAATTTGACCTTGTGAGTTATTTTGGCCTTATTGGGACTACACATATATGTCCTCTAGTTTCTTTGTGTGTGAATACTCTCCTTGATTACTTCCTCTTTAAATTGCGTTTAGATATCTTTATTGAGGCTGCGTTTATATGATTTTTGCATGTAACCTTAAAGTGGTTGAGGCATGATTTTCTTTTAGCCATATTATAATCTATCCACCCATACACATTATCATTTACTTTAAGCCAATTTGAGCCTTATAAGCCTATTTTGTTAGCTCCACAAAATCTTCCTAGCTGATTATTAGCCTGACCCATCCGGGAATTAGGAGAAGAATTAGTGAATATCTTGATGTATTGATGGAGTTGCTTTGAGTTGAGAAATTATGTTGGGTGATTCATCTGTACTTCATAGAGATGGTTTTTATGTGCTTATTACTTGGGACCTAAGGAGGATAAAATTCACTTAGGGGTAAAAGTCAAGAAAAAAAAAAAGAAAAAAAAAAAGAAAAAAAAAGAAAAAAAAAAGAAAAAACATCATAACAAAAAGAAAAAAATGAATGAGTTTGTGTGGATATTTGAAAATTGTGTGCGAATTTGTATTGTGAAGGAGTACTTGTTATTGGAATGGCATATGAAGTATTTTGGTGTTGGTGTTTTTTCTGGTTGTTTACTAACCCTTTTTCCCGGATTTTTAGAACCACATAACCTAAATAATTTCCATACCCTATGTTCCTACCATGACCCCATTACAACCCATACAAAGACCTCATGATTTTGGTTGCATGTGAAGTCACTAGCGGCGGAGATTTAGACCACTGGTGCAATTTTGTTGTAGCTAAGTTTTCAAGGGTTGAGTTTGAGCGTGAATGTTTAACCCTAAACACATGAGCAAGAGTGAAAACACATTTTCCTGGTGAGGTTGAATGAATATGCTTGCTTTATTCCTTGGATTGCACCTATATATGTTATGACGTTAATTGTCAATCTTCGTTTCCCTACTTTGAGCTTTTAAGTGTTATACCAAAGTTATTACATGAATTGCATGTTTGTGGGGTGTTGATTTGATTTTGGTTTTAATTTCTTGAGGACAAGCAAATGCTTAAGTGTGGGGGAATTTGATAGCATGCATTTATGTAGGCATATTAGGTTGCATTTAGCATGATTTAGATGTGCACAATGCTTAGTTTAAGCTAGTTTAAGTGTGGGGGAATCTACACGCTTTTATGGATTATTTCAGGTATATGTAGATCCGACGAGGATTTAGGAAGCTCATGGATGAAGTAAGAGTGAAGAGAAGGAGGAAAAGTATGAGCCCGGGAGCGGAATCGAAGTTAGAGAGCCTAAGTGAAGAACAAGTTAGCAGAAGTTGTCGCCAGACATACTGAACTTGTTTCGCACTTTATAGAGGCCTCGGTGGTTCGATTGACTATTATAAGCATGCGTTGGAAAGCTCTTTCAGAGATCTATTACTTTTGTGTTGACATCGGGACCAAATTCAAAGAAGAAAAATCGCTGTGAATAGTAAAAGCCGCCCCGCGGCCAAGCTAGCCGCCCCACGGCCCGAAGCTCTGACGAATTATTTCGCTGATCGCCTGGCCACGCCGCGGCCTGGGTTGGCTGCCCCGCGGCTTCTGCAGAAACGCCGAATCTGCTAAATGGACTTTTTATCTCTTTAATTAGGTTTTTAGAATTATTATTTTGCCGACTCTTTTGAGGCTATTTAATGACTATTAGGATTATTTTCATAGACATCTAATTCCATAACTCTTATACACTTGGAGACTATCAATTGAGAGAACCCAAGAGGAGAGCCTCCGTGACCATGGAGTGCTAAACTCTTCCGTTTCGTCTATGGATTGAAGCTTTGGTTTGATAAAGTTGTGAGATTTCTATTCTTGTTCTATTCCTATTGATTCGTATTGATTCTTTTGCGAATATTGTTGATTTCTTCTAGTCCGTACAACTAGTTGAGATTATTCCTAGGATTTTGTAGATTCCTCATAGCGAACCTTAATCCATAGTAGCAATCATGCCTTTTTAGGACTCGTAGGACTAAACTGGTGTGTAGAGAATCAATTACATGTTGAATGTTGACTCGTAGATTGGTGTTGCATGTATCCTGGTTAATCCTTAATCTTAATGCTACTATTAGGTTGAATCTTGACCGTGTTAGGGTTATCTAATTAGTAAGGGTTACTAGGACTCGTAGGACTAGTAATTTACACAAGATCAGGATAGGAATAATAATAGGATGAAAAGAGAACTTGAAGAAGAATCAATGATCAATCAACCAAACTAAAGTGGATATTTATAGATGGAACTATTTTCTCAATTGTTATCTCTACTAACTTGTTTATAGTTTCTCTTCTCATCTTCAATCACCAAAACCCCTCTTTCCTACTAATTGGTAAATATACATTGCTTAGGAATACTTGATTCTCTGTGGGATCGACCTCTTACTTGCTTACTATACTAGTTTGTAGGTTTGAGTTATACTTTGATAGGAACAACGACAGTTTCCTCCTGTCAAACACACATAAGCAGATCGAGACAATGCGAAGTCAATTACGAGCATGTTGAGGTGCACCCTAATAATCATGCTAGAGGATATGGTAAGGTCATATGGACATAGTAACTATCACATAAAATACAACCATGTTCATATAACAAGACAAGATGGCACACAATCATGCGAGGGCCTATGATTAGAAGGCATACGTCCTACATGGTACTAGAAACACTCATTAAGCATGTACAAAGTCAACGAGGTTTAATTTGATTAACTTAGCATGTTAAGAATTTATTTAATATGTTAATCATTCAACGATGGTTGACCACACTATCATGGACCTAATTCAAGGGAGAGCAACAATCATGGAAATTCATACATGCGGCACATATACTCATTCACAATTGCAATCATGCAAGATATCAGACAAGTCATGCTGAAATATATCAATGCATTATGTCATGCAATTAGAAGGAGGTTTACTATTATAAACGGACAGAATTCCCCAAGGACAATCACCGACTCATTACCCCGTTTCCCGTGGGACACTAGTATGGCTCGCTCGGTAGGACACATGGACATTCACGCTGTTCCCGAGAGGTAAGGGTAGAAATCATGTTTAGACTCTTGTGGAAAGAAGGCATGGTTGACCATTACAAGGATCAAAGGGGTGACTCCATGAGACAACTCACTACTAACTCGAAACTACTTCAGTCATCACACCCACTAACATACTTAAGTAACCCTCACATCCGACATGATTTTCGAAGATAATTAGTTAACCAACCCGAATTTCCCGTGGAAGACACCAACCTCTGGTACAAGACTCGGTAAAAGCATAGATGGTGGGGTACCAAACAGGACTCGAAACGGAGAGAGCGGATACTCTTCAACCTGATGCGGGACCATTCAAGACACCCAAGACACCTTCGGATGATGTCCTTCTCAAGAGGAAGAAGGCTCCACCTTGGGAGAAGATCCAAAGGTGCCAAATACGTTTTAGGCTCGTTCAGAATAATTGACAGCTTTTCGACATCTCTGTAAAATGGGTCGTACGGATTCAATATTTATCGGATTGAGGCGTGCCATACCTTGTTGGAACGAGGACGAAGAGATCTACAACTTTGCTGTTGAAGGTTTTTCCAGATTCGACATGGAGCTTGGCCGAAAATAAACATCTTTGCAAGTCTGTCACTGTTTTGACGGGAATGGATCCTATTGGGCCGAATTGGGCTATTTTAAGTGTTATTTCTAGAGACCTTATTTACTTATGTTTTTAGGTGTTTTAATTAGATGTTAGATTTATCTTTTTATCATTTAACTCGGCCCATCAGCTTATCTAAGGCCTATGTATTTCAATTCCTACATTGTAATTCAATGGGAACATAATGAATAGAATTTAGTTTTTCTCAAATTGTGTGAAACACAATGAGTGGTTGTCGATTGAATAGAGTTGTGCTCTTCAATTGCAAATATTGGTATTGATCTAGCTTGGTTTGCTTTGTGTTCATCAACTTCGCAAGACTTGGTGATCCTAGTATCCACGAGCCCCCTCTTTGTGCCTCCAAGTTGTCCGCTTGGTTGTGTAGGGTTGTAGACGCGGGTTATATAGTCATTGGTATTGGTTCCTACCCTCTTAGGAGGCCTGTGGTCTTTATCTTGTTCTATATAGATCGCATCAGTCCTTATCAGGTCATGTCTTTCAATTCTTGTCATTAAATTTTGAGTCTTTATCATTCTTTGTCGAGTCTTGCATCATCTTGTTGAGTCTTGTTCTTGTCGACATCCAACAACCTTTGGTTCTTGGTGTTTCTTGCGTTTCTTGCTTTGTTTCTTTGCTGCGTTCTTGTTTCTTGAGTCTTTCTTTGAGTTTCGTGCTTGTTGTCGAAGATGGGACCATCCTGCGGCTAACCCCGTATCAAATTGGCATCAGAGCTTTGGTTTTCGACATCAAGATTGAGTCTTTTCTTTTCATAAACACAAAAACCCACAAAAAAGAGTCCTTTTCTTGTTTTGGTTATTTAATTCTTGAATTCTTTATTGATTCTTGCACTAATCTTGAGTTTGTGATTGTTTGTGGTTGCATAGCCTAAACACAAAGCCTAGCCGAGACCGTGGAGTCGACCAAAGTGGTGCGCAATCCTCTTGTGTAGCACCTTAGCCGACGGCATACAACTGTCCCCATAGCCTTGCTTTGGCCGGTTCCATCACATACCACAAGAGAAACCCTAGTTTGCTATCTTTTCTATCTTTGGTTTATCTATTTTATCTTTGAGATATTTTGCTTTATCTATTTAATTGCCTTATTAAAAATCTGATTTGTGGTAGAATAAATTCCTTTTATCTATCATATATCTCATAAAGGCTTAGATAGATATACTTACCAAATTTATATCTAGTGTGTCTATATATTTATCTTTAGGGCTGAATTTTTTATCCTTTCACCATTACCTTCTGAATTTTCGAGTCCTATACTTTATTTTGAGTCTTTTCTTGCATTAGTTTCATATTTAAAAAAAAAATCAGATTCAAAAAAAAAAAAAAAAAGAGATTGAACTTGGACCTAGGAGGATAAAATTCACTAGGGGCAAAAGTAAGTCAAAAAAAATAAAAAAAGAAAGAGCTTGTTGATCTAGTTCAAGAAAGCTCCAAAGGACACATCTTTTTTGTGAATTCTACAGCCCTAGTCGACACACCCATATCCCCAAACACATACCTCCACAAAATTGAAACCCTACCTTGCAACTACAACATCATAACTTAAGGTTTTCAATCAAAAGGAGGTAAATTTTCCAACTTTCCTTGTTTCTTTCTTCTATTTTCTTTTGTTTCTTCCATTGTCGAGCACTTTTCTCTTCTGGTCGAGTGCCGTTTGTTCTGGTCGAGTGCCGCTCGAGTGCCGCTCGAGTGCCAGGCTTTGTCGAGGTCTTTTGGTCGATTTTGACCTTGTTGTCCAGCAGCCTTTTGTCGAGTACTCCTTGCTTGTGTTCTTTGTTCATTCTTTCATATACTTTGATTGCTTAGTTCTTTGCTTGAGTGTTGATTCGCCCAAAGCGGATTGCCCCAACAAGCGTGACATACCAATTAGAGAGGGAGTTTGAGCGAAACACATTGTGAGGTTGTTTATATTTCTCTAACCTTTACATAGTTCTTTGTTTGTTACTTTGTGATGTCTACTAACCAGGGCAATAATTGGTACAATACCTTAATGGAGAACATGGCTAAGTTGAATGCAAGCATGGCTAAGATAAACATGGCTAAGATAAATGAGGACTTGGAGAGGACGAATAAACGGTTGGCGGCCCTAGGTTATCAAGTTATCCCTGGATTTAAAGTACCATCTAATGAAAGGGAAGAAACTCATCCTATTCCTCCTAATAATGCTATTCAACATCATGTTTCTTCTAGCATAGATAATTCTCTTATTGCTGAAATTCAAGAGCATGTTGTTAATAATGATCAAGATCTTAGTTTACTTGCCTCTAAAGATGATTGCCTTGAACATGAGCATGTTGATTCTTTGATTGATGATAAAGTTTTAAGTGTTCAATCTACACCATGTGATGATAATCAAAGAGAAGATTTGTGTTATACTACATGCTTAGAAAAGGGCAAAGTTTCTAATATGATCATTGATGGTGAAAATTGTTCTAACATTGCTAGCCTTGAATTAATTGAAAATTCAGCCTTGAAAAAGAATGAAAACTTGCTAGTATTGGATGGAAACTTAGGGATCAATGACCAAGCTAAAGTGCATATTAAGTTAGAGCGTCATGACATTGATATGGAATCTGAATTATGCACTCATAAAGTTTCTTTTCTTGATTTTGTAGATGAAGCTGAGACAAAAACCATTGAGGAGTGTTCAATCCCTACATCATTCGGCCTTGAAAAGAGTTTCCATGGACATGAGGTTTTCGATCCAGGAGTTCGTGTGGAAGCCTTTGAGGAACATTCTGCGACCTTGGATTCGAGGACGAATCCTTTTCAAGAAAGGGAGATTGATGCGGAACCATCCAAGACATCCAAGACACCTTCGGATGATGTCCTTCTCAAGAGGAAGAAGAAGGCTCCACCTTGGGAGAGGATCCAAAGGTGCCAAATACGTTTTAGGCTCGTTCAGAATAATTGACAGCTTTTCGACGTCTCTGTAAAATGGGTCGTACGGATTCAATATTTATCGGATTGAAGCGTGCCATACCTTGTTGGAACGAGGACGAAGAGATCTACAACTTTGCTGATGAAGTTTTTCCAGATTCGACATAGAGCCTGGCCGAAAATCAACATCTTTGCAAGTCTGTCACTGTTTTGACGGGAATGGATCCTATTGGGCCGAATTGGGCTATTTTAAGTGTTATTTCTAGAGACATTATTTACTTATGTTTTTAGGTGTTTCAATTAGATGTTAGATTTATCTTTTTATCATTGAACTCAGCCCATCAGCTTATCTAAGGCCTATATATTTCAATTCCTACATTGTAATTCAATGGGAACATAATGAATAGAATTTAGTTCTTCTCAAATTGTGTGAAACACAATGAGTGGTTGTCGACTGAATAGAGTTGTGCTCTTCAATTGCAAATATTGGTATTGATCTAGTTTGGTTTGCTTTGTGTTCATCAACTTCGCAAGACTTGGTGATCCTAGTATCCACGAGCCCCCTCCTTGTGCCTCCAAGTTGTCCGCTTGGTTGTGTAGGGTTGTAGAGGCAGGTTATATAGTCATTGGTATTGGTTCCTACCTTCTTAGGATGCCTGGGGTCTTTATCTTGTTCTATATAGATCGCATCAGTCCTTATCAGGTCGTGTCTTTCAATTCTTGTCATTAAATTTCGAGTCTTTATCATTCTTTGTCGAGTCTTGCATCATCTTGCTGAGTCTTGTTCTTGTCGACATCCACTAGCCTTTGGTTCTTGGTGTTTCTTGCGTTTCTTGCTTTGTTTCTTTGCTGCGTTCTTGTTTCTTGAGTCTTTCTTTGAGTTTCTTGCTTGTTGTCGAATATCGGACCATCCTGCGGCTAACCCCATATCACAACCCTTGCTAACATGCCTAAATGTTTTGGTTGGATGGTTGACGAAGTCAAAATCATGAGGGGTTTAAATTATGGAAGAGGTATTCCGACAAGACAGGAATTCCAACGACATAAAAACGAGGTATTCTCCCGCTATCCCGTTTGCACAGCTATTCAATACATGATTCAAGTGAAGGCATACTAATTAGTTCTCTATCCTAAGCACAATAGCACTCAACATGAAAGCAATCAAAGGGAATAATATGATCCTCTTCGAGGAGGATCGCCCTCGGGCCTAGTTGGATATAACGCATATAATCACAGAGACGATCTATGCCGTCCTTCGAGGGACGACCGACCGGAGAGGCAAATACCTCACGGCCTACTAACCCATGCTACTCCAACCCTCGGGCTCCTTGGAATCTTCAAAACCCGTATGTAAAAGAAAGCTAGTATTTTTCCTACCGTTCCCCGAATTCTACATCCATAAGGGATGTGTACCGCTTGGGTCTCTACCTATGAGTTCGATCCTAAAGGCCGGTTAGTCTAGGGTTAGGTCTAATTAAATTCATTTTGCCCCTTAAAAAATTTTCCAAAACCATTTGAAATTCTTGGGCCACTTTCAAAACCACTTCAACCTATCATACTCGGTTTGTAAAACCTCGCTCTGATACCAACTTTGTAACGGCCCGAGATTATGATTCTCGGGTTACGTTTCGAGAGATAAAACCCCTCGTTAGGATCTTGCGCCCTAGGTACAGGTTGAAGGTTTGAAATTCCAAACTAACGTTTTCAAAGTGGGATTTCATAACCAAGTTCGAAGGGATCGTTGGAATCCCCGGGGAAGTCTCCTGTACCTGTCGTAAGTCTAAGCGTGGAAAACAAATGGTCACACAAATAGCGGAAGCAAAGCATAATACAAAGGGGGGTGCCACGGCAGAGCCGGGTCAAAACATGATCAACCATTCAAATCCGAGCCGTAATTAAATTGGTGAAGTCGGAATCTCAACTCTCTCTTTCCGCCATGTTAGACCCAGTGGTCATGGAGTCAAATCAGCATCAATAGTAGTAAGCATAACAGATACCTAAAAAAATTGATAGTGGGCGGGATCAGATCGATGCCCACTTTGGCTCTGCATCCCGGCCATAAGCACACATATACACTATACCTAATAAAGATGCTTCTAGATGCATGGCAAAATATTAACACACTAACATGCTCCTAAGATCAAGGGCAAAATAATAATAAGGCCTTAGCACATAATACCAAGTGGTATATCCCTCTCCTACCTCCACCCCCTTCCGATAGGGCGGAGACTGGCCAGCTCGTGAATGCATTCCATAATAATTGGGCGGCACGCATGCCCAACCCGCCCCACAATAAATCTCGCATGCAGCTTTCGCAATCGTGCTCATAATACAAGTAAAGGAAGTTCCATATGACTCGATTGACTCAGGACGGGACCCGATGGGACTGGGTCATCCTAAGACCCTAGCAAAGACTCTAGTTACTTCAGAGATAACGGTCGTTCTGTTTACATACGCAAAAAGAAATAGAATGCTCAATGGTCAATGCAACCTATCATGGTACTACATGGCATGCTGATCATGAATGCAAGCACCTAGTATATCATGCACCTAAAGCAGGGAATATCTCTATTTCAATCTGAGTAAGCTCCGAAGAGACTTACTTGGCTATGCAGAACAACATAATAGAAGATCCAGCATACATCGTTCATAATCACAAAGTATTACCTAGATACATATCAGAACATATATATAAGTCTACATCTAATCATTCAAGCATTCAAGCACACATCATTCAACGGGAATAGCAATCATATCGTAATCATCATTCCGTCAAGTTCAACCATTCATCATATTGCCACATTCCACGAGACCATATCATTCTCATCATTCCATTCAGCCATATTAATGTATCCGCCACAATATATCCGCATGTCACATATATCAAGAGATTATCACATTCATCATCATATATCAACATATCACATAACTCGATTTCATCATATCATCATATCTTAAAAGCATAAGTTAACAATAAAAAATCTTAACATTTTATCATGCTATTAGTCAACCAATCATGCCATTAGTCCACATAAATCATAACATCATGCTAATTAGTCATTGAAACAAATCAGATTCCCACGTTAGCTCCAAACCATTTCAAAATCCGAATCAACTAGTAATAAATTTCGACCGTGGAAAATGTTCGTCATATTCCTTTTTCTAAAATCCAAGTCTCATTATATCATATTTTTAAATCACCATATCTTTAATATCAAAATAATATCTTATATTTTAAATCCTAATGATATTATACAATATTTCAAATACTATTCACATTTAAACATTTTCATAAAATATTTTCCAATCCTTTAAAAATCCCAAATATTTTTACTTTATAAAAGTCAGCCCTTATATTTATAAAATCCAAAACCGACCCCCTCTATTTTACTGAAGACGATTTATGGTGGCTGCTGGCGAAGGCAGAGGGTGGATTTGGTGATGGAAAACCGTGGTGGAGTGATGGTGGTACAGTGATGGTTACTGGTGGTGATGGAGGCTGAGAAAGGGTGCCATGGAGCTTGGTTGCTCACGGCAACAGAGAGGGAGGAAGAGAGTTAGGGTGTGTTTGGTTTTGAAATGGAGTTGTGAAATGAGGAGAATGGGATTGCACTTCTGATTTGTGAAGATAAGGTTGTCTTCGGCTGTCCAGAGAGAAGGTGATAAAACCTGTTGCCTTTGGTCAAAGTTGCATAGGGGTTTTTGGTTGTAGTGTATCTCTGCTCAGAAATGAGGGGGGGAGAAATAGTGTTTGAATTGATAAAGGGAGGAGGGAGCATGTGTAATTGTTGAACAAGAAATGGTAAAATGAGGCAAGGTGACTCTGAATTTTCGGATAAGAGAGAGGAAAGAGACAAGGGGTGTGTGGTCCCAAAAGGAAGAATTTAAAATGCCCGGAGATAAATCCTGAAATCCGAATAGGATATCGTTGTCCGAAGGAATTTTTTAATAACGAGGTGAAAGACGAAGTCGATCTTTAAAGTTAAAAATTGGGCCGAAATCGTTTTAGAAATTTCAAGTTCGATTAATTAAATTTAGGACGAGTTTTCCTTGAATTATCCAAATTAAATCCGTTTTAAATTCATTTTTAAATTTTCTTTTTTAAAAATTAGGATTTTAAAATCCGAGCCTTTACATCTTTATGCTCATTGGTATATATAAATCAAATACATTCGAATAATGTGATTAATGAAATGAATCAATTTGAATTGATGCTCTAATTCTACACTTTCATCCACTGAGCTTGAATCCATCCTTACATTTGCATTCACATTACTTTGTCAACATTACTGATGTATGAAATACAGTCGAATCGAGTGATTACTGCAATGAAATTCCTCAAAATTTGCGCCTTTGGCGCAAATTTTGATTGTTTTTTGAAGAATAAATTACAGATTATGATTGTATTTTGGCCATATGTGTGTGATTTTCAAGTCTCTAATCAAATATGTGCTTGTTTATGTTTATTTATGCTCGTTATATATGTTACATTGCTAAACCTGGATCAAATACATTCGAATTCATTGATTACTGCAATGAAATTGCAGTAATCAATGAAACCTGGATCAAATACATTCGAATTCATTTATTTGATTTTTGATGTATTGGATAAGATTATGAAATCTCCTTTTGAATCCATGCTTCTTTATGCTCATTGGTATATGATAACTCCAATCCCTTGATGAAAATCGGAAATGGTTTCAAAGGCTTTGACACACAGCTTGTGTCAAAGGTCTTGAAGCTACGACTGTGTTGATGAAACACAAAACCTGTATTATGTGCATATTATGTCCGAATATTATTATATGTTATTATATTTTGTTTCCAGATATTTTATATGCTTTATACACTAACATATGCAGCAAGTTTTCAAATATTATCTCCTTCCTTAAGCTTGAAATCGAGAAGATTCAAATTGGAGATCATGGCTTCCGAGTTTCCACAAATAGAAGATCATGGAGATTTCTTCTCAAGCCATAATCGGTTCTAGCCATTAAAGAAGATCCTTAGGCACCGATTTGATTTGTATAAGAAGGAGATGAAGAAAAGAGGCCAGATACATTCGACGAACACAAGCTTTCATTCGCACTCAAGCCTTCAAGTCAATCTGTCTTCTTCGTGTGCTCTCTGCTAGTTCTTAAGATTCGTATATTTTGTTTCAAAGCATTTGAGAGTTACACAGTGAGCTTATATGATATATTTCGAGAGAGTGTTATAGTCGAGAGTTTGTAACTCAGGAAGTGGACACTAGGCGATTGATTCATTAAGTGTAAGAGGATTGTACTAGATAGCTGAGAGAGGTGGGGACTCTTCTAGATTGGTCTAGGACTCCAAGGGAACGTGAGTTGACTAGATTGCAATTGTATAGGAGAAAGGCTTCTCGGAGAGCTATTAGGATCCTAAGTCTTGTGAATCAATAAAAGCCAGTTGAATCCTAGGGTTTTGGAAGAACCCTAGGCGGGGACGTTGGCCAAGTTCGTGCCGAACCTCGTAAACAATTCATTGCGTCCTTTACTTATAGCTTTACCATAATTCTACACTTGTTTCGAATTGTATAACTCTGTTGTTATTCAGGTTTGCCAGAAGAAAGAATTATGTCTAATCTCAAAGGGTTTTGCAAGAGCCTCAAAAGTCTTGAGATTATCTGCGAAAAACCGGCATACTCTATTCAACCCCCCTTATAGAGTATCTTTATATTACTTTGTTATACATTATCGAACCTTCAATTGGTATTAGAGCTTTACTCACTGCTTTTGATCTAACAATCTTGTGAGTTTTGATCATGTCTGGTGAAGCAAGTGGAGGATTTGCACAAGGAAGGTATACTAGTAGACCACCACTCTTTTTAGGAAACAACTTCGTCCACTGGAGATCCTTGATGAAAATGTTCATTATAGATCAAGATCTAGAACTTTGGAACATTATAGAGAATGATCCGAAGTTTCCAGAGAAAGACAGACCAAATGGAACCAAAGTTGCAAAGACCGAGGCTGAATACATCCAAGCGGATCTTGAACTCGTCTCCAAAAACTACAGGGCCATCAACTTACTATATTGTGGTCTTAACACTGATGAGTTTAACCGTATTTTATCTTGTAGGTCAGCTAAAGAGATTTGGGACAAGCTGGTTGTCCCCTACGAAGGAACTAGCCAAGTGAAGGACACCAAGATCAGTATCTTCCTTCGAAAGTATGAACTTTTCAAAATGAAGCCTGATGAGTCTATCAAGGCCATGTTCACAAGGTTCACGGAAATCACCAATAACCTTGACTCTCTCGGCAAGACCTTTAAGAACGTTGAGAAAGTGAGGAAGATACTAAGGTGCCTCCCAAAAGACAAATGGGGTCCTAAAGTGACAGCCATAGAGGAAGCCCAATATCTCACCACTCTGCCCCTTGATGGCTAGCTTGGGAAGCTGATAACACATGAGATGATTCTCAATGAAGACGATGGAGAACTCCTAGCAAGCACTAAGAACTCGACGCTTAAGTCTAAGAAGGATGAGCCCAAAGATGTGTCTGATTCTGAAGATGAGGATGACGATGAGGATGATCGTTTTTCTCTTATCACAAGAGGCCTTTCTCGAATCCTCAAAATGAAGAAGCAATTCAACAACAAGGATGGATCAGAGTCTTCTAAATTTCGAGGTAAGTCTCAATACAACAAATATGACAAGAAGACTAAACCTTTGTCTTGTTTTGAATGTGGTGAAACAGACCATCTTGTGAAAGACTGTCCTCAAAAGACGAAGAGTCGGTCCAAGAAATGTGATAGATGGAAATAGAAAGCCATGGTGGTAACTTGGAGTGATTCTGACACAGACTCTGATGATGAGAAGGCCAATGTCTGTCTTATGGCCTCAGAAGATGAATCCCACGATGAGAAGCTTGAGGTAATTGTAAGAGAGCTTATGGCAAGTCCAAAAGAGGTATTATCGGAATTCCTTTCTAATATGATTGCCAATGAAGAAAAACTTATTGACTCAGAGAAAAGAGTCTTGGCAATGAGCTTATGGCAAGTCCAAAAGAGTCTTGACATTAGAGTCAAGACTCTTGACTCAGAGAAATCTGAACTCAAGCAAGATCTCTCCTCTCTAAGAAATGAACATCATGACTTAGAGAACGAGAAGATCTCCCTGAATAAGAAGATTCAAGACCAACAGACAGCCCTCATAAGTTTTACCAAATCCAAAGGCACTCTTGATAGGATGTTGGGTGAGCAACAAAGCTCTCTAAACAAAAGTGGTATTGGTTATAATCCAAGGTTTTTAAAGAAGCAACACATTACCACTTTTGTAAAGGCAAAAAGAAGAAGAACCTCTCCTATATGTCACCACTGTGCGAGAAAGGGACATGTAAAAGAGACCTGGCCTTATAGAAGAAAGGATCCACATATCATTCGCAATACATTTCCTGTTCACTTGAGAAAAGAACGGATAACGCAAGTTTGGGTCCCCAAAGGCACTATTTTACCAAATATGGTTTATCCCAATAATGGATCTAAATTTGCTTATTGGTCTAGCCACAAAGGTTGATGTTTGTCTTGCAGAAGATCACCAAGGTGAAAGAGAAAAATGGATTATTGATAGCAGATGCTCGAGACATATGAGTGGGAAGAGTTCTCTCTTTCATGATCTAAAGAAGCAATCCACTTGAACAATCACTCTTGGTGACAAAGGAAAGTGTGACATCGTTGGTATTGGTAGTGTTGGGAGTGATCCTAACCATAGTATTGAAAATATTTATCTTGTTAATGGTTTGAAGTATAATCTGCTTAGTGTTTCTCAACTATGTGATAATGGTAATAATGTTGGATTTAACAAGAAAAGATGTCTAGTGCGCAGAGAAGATACAAGTGAAGTGGTTCTAACTGCCTATCGTTATAACAACATCTATGTTGTGAATGCTGAGCAAGTGGCACAAGGAAGCTTAACCTGTCTAAAGGCTTTGACGGACAATCCAAAGCTCTGGCACATGAGACTCGGTCATGTGAGCCCACATACACTACAGAAGCTTGTGTCCAAAGGGCTTGTAAGAGGACTACTTGAGATGGACTTCAAAGGTATTGAGATGTGCAAAGCATGCACACGAGGTAAACAAACACGTAGCTCTTTCAAACCCAAAAAGGTTGTAAGTTCTTCTAGGCCCCTTGAATTTTTACATATGGATTTATGTGGTCCTATGCGGGTCAAATCTCCAAATGGTAAAAAGTACATGCTTGTTGTTGTTGATGATTTTTCTAGATATACTTGGGTTGCATTTTTAAAAGAAAAATCAGAGGCCTTATTTTCAGTTTTCAAAACTTTGTAAGGAGTTGCAAACTTTAAGAAACGAGCCCATAGTGTCAATTCGAAGTGATCATGGTAGGGAGTTTGATCAACTTCAGTTTAATTTGTTTTGTGCTAAATATGGCATCTCCCATAATTTTTTTGCTCCTAGGACACCTCAACAAAATGGGGTCGTGGAACGAAAGAACCGCACCCTAGAGGACATGGCCAGGACTATGGTTCTAGAAAATGCATTACCTAAAACCTATTGGGCTGAAGCTTTTAACACAGCTAACTATATTTTGAATCGTTGTCTTATTCGTTCCATCTAAATGAAAACTCTTTATGAACTTTTCAAAGGCCGCAAACCTCTTATATCATATTTTAAACCATTTGGCTGTACTTGTTTTGTTCATAACAATGGAAAAGATAACCTTGGGAAATTTGATACGCGTAGTGATGAAGGTATATTTCTTGGCTACTCCACAAGTAGCAAAGCATATAGAATCTTCAACAAAAGGACCAAGTTAGTTGAGGAAAGTATACATGTTATATTTGATGAATGCAATGACGGTTCTTTGAGTGAAAGTGTTGCAGATATAGATCTTAACATCCATGCAGAGAACGAGGATGGTGATGATGCTGCTACCAAGAACACAGAGAAGAGGAACATGCAGGATAAGATTCTCAACACTGAAGAATTGGCCTAAGGTGCTGAAGCTTCGTCGAATGCCCTTGGTGACCAATCAGAAAGTGTTGAAACGTCAGAAACTGCTGTAACTGAACTAACAGATCCACAGAGTCAGATGTATCACAAATCAATCCTGCCAGTGTGACGAATCAAGGAGTTGATAATAGCAAAAGAAAATTCAAATACTCTTCATCACACTCATTAAAGGATATCATCTCTGACCCTACATCTAGTGTTCAAACTCGTTCTAAACTTAAAGATCTTTGTGCTTTTCACGCGTTTGTCTCTCTTATAGAACCAAAGAAGGTAGATGAGGCTCTTCAAGAGCCAGACTGGATCATTGCCATGCAAAGTGAGCTTAACGAATTTGAAAGAAATAAAGTCTGGACCTTGAAGCCTAGGCCAAAGCATCAATCAGTCATTGGCACACGTTGGGTATTTCGGAACAAGCTAGATGAGAATGGTAAGATCGTGAGGAACAAAGCAAGGCTTGTTGCTCAAGGCTACAATCAAGAGGAAGGTATTTACTACGAGGAGACTTTTGCTCCTGTAGCCAGGCTTGAAGCCATTCGCATATTATTAGCATTTCCATCTTTTATGAGCATAAAGTTATATCAAATGGATGTCAAGTGTGCTTTTCTTAATGGTTTCTTAGAGGAAGAAGTCTATGTGGCTCAACCCCCACGTTTTGAAAGTTCAGAATTTCCCAATCAAGAGGAAGGTATTGACTACGAGGAGACTTTTGCTCCCGTAGCCAGGCTTGAAGCCATTTTCATATATTATTAGCATTTCTATCTTTTATGAGCATAAAGTTATACCAAATGGATGTAAAGTGTGCTTTTCTTAATGGTTTCTTAGAGGAAGAAGTCTATGTGGCTCAGCCCCCACGTTTTGAAAGTTCAGAATTTCTTAATCATGTTTACAAACTAGACAAAGCGATATATGGTTTGAAACAAGCCCCAAGAGCTTGGTATGAGCGTTTGTCAAAATATCTTTTAGAAAATGATTTTAAAAGGGGGTTGATCGACAAGACTCTTTTTTATCAAGACCAAAGGAAATAACATTTTGGTTATTTAAATATATGTTGATGATATATGTTGTAGGAGGAAATCGAGTATGAAATATAACAAAATAAATCAAACCAGATTCTGCCCACGCAAATAATTACAAGACCTCCTCCTGATGTAGCAGCGGGAAGTCAAGATCGATCCACGAGGAAGCGTGTCAGCGGATCCTAGGCAGCGGTGGAATCTCACGATCAGAAGTCGACAACAGGGTCCTCGAGCTCGACTAAGGGTTAGTCGACGGAAGCTCGGACAGTCGAACAGGGCAGAACAGCTCGGCACAGGCTAGTCGATCTCGACTGGGGTCTACTCGAAGTCGAGTAAAGCTTGTCGAAGTCGAGTTGATCTTGGTCGAGTACCTGCACGAGTAAGCTACAGCGATGCTAGATCGAGAATCAGTGGTCGAGGTCGACCAGGGTGTGGTCGAGATCGAAGAGGGCAGAAAAGTAAAAAGAAAACGAAAGAAAGTAAAAACAAATGCTTTGGGGTTTCGACTAAACTTTAATGTAAAAAGACTTCCAAGATTGGGGTTTGCAACGACAATAACCAAGCATGCATAAGGTAGAACCAAACAGATAATCATGTGAATCACATTAAAGGATTAAGCTTTCGCCTTTTCCAACAATTAGACAACTCTCTCAAGAAACCCTAATTGTCTCTACCGATTTTATGTTTATAATCCAAGTTGTTAGCATGGATCTCCATTAGATGGGCAATAAACACATAAACAAGTAGGAAAATGCTCAAAACATGATAAAGGTCGGATCTTTACCTCAAATATGCATGGCTATCGTCGGGCTCGCCCCAACCCTAGAAGTGGGTGGACTACTCGCGCCTCATCGCAAACTCAGACATCATCGATTGAAAAGAAATAACTTGCATAAATATAAACCAAAGTTTACAACCGCTTGAAGCCAACTCCGCTCTCGCTTCACAACTCCAATCGGCCGCTCACTCTCTCTTTCTCTCTCTCCTACTACTTCTCCTACCGAAAATTGAATGAATGAAAAACCAGCCCCTAGGGCTTTATTTATAGGCTTCTAATCCTCGCAAATCAAGGATAGAATATCCATATCTATATCTAAAATTATATCTAAAAGCTTTAAAGATAAATAAAAACAATAAAGGAATTAAATCTAAAATAAGGAATTATATCTAAAATGTCTTCAATGGATAAATCTTCTCCTTCATGATGTATCTTGATGATTTTGGATAGAATCGGCAATCTTCCAGCCCAAGCAACCCTATACCGAGTAGGATTCGTCAAAACCGAGTAACGCGTCTTCTGGAAGTCTACTCGATCTCGACCAGGGTCTTGTCGATCTCGAGTAGGCCTCGTCTGTCTCGAGTAGGCCTCGTCTGTCTCGAGTGACTGGTGCTCGACAAGGCTCGGACATGGCTCGGAGGTCTAGTCGATCTCGAGTAGCCCTACTCTGTATCGAGTAGGCTTCGTCGTCTGGCTGGCTTGGTCGGGTAGATTTGCTCGACAGGCTCGGATCTGGGCTCCTGGGCGTCGTCGATCTCGACCAAGCCTCCTCGAGATCGAGTAGAGGTGGTCTGCGTCTTCGTCCTCGGCTTCTCGGCTTGCCACAGCTCGTCGACTCCGGACATGGCTCCGAAGTGTGGTCGATCTCGACTAGAGCTAGTCGATCTCGAGTAGGGTTTCGGGAGTCGGGCTGTCTCTGACTCGGTGTCCTCGATCAGCTCTACTCGACCAGGTGTGCTCGACCAGCCTCGTCGAGATCGAGTAGATGCTAGTCGATCTCGAGTAGAGTTCTCTCAGCTTTCTGCTCTGTTCTTGAAACGCACTTTCCCGAGTCCTCGTTCGTCGGATTGACGCATATGACCATGCGTTGGAAAGCTCTTTTCGAGGGCTACAACTCTCATGAAGATATCAAAGCTTGATTCAGAACGAAGAATGGTGAAAATTGGCCTTTTCTCCAGCTGCACTATTCTTAGCTTCTCCATGAGTTTCCTTTAAGCTCCAAAGTGCGTCCGATTTCTGCGAAATATAACCAAAACTTGTGTAGAACTCCATATATTGCAAATAAGTGTAAACTACACAGATTCTGTATTATTCTAACCCAAATGTATGCAATATATGCAGAAATCGATATAACAGTAAGTGTAAAACATTGCAAATTAGGCTCACAACAAACACCCCATACTTAAGCTTGCTTGTCCTCAAGCAATACTTTTAATTGTCATACAGGGGAAGAAATCAAAACTCTCAACATATCAGATTCATTCTCATATATCCCTGCAGTCAATTACCATCCTCGAAAAGGTACTAGTGTCACAAATTCATGCATGTGCAAATATATAAAAGCAACATCTACTCACAAAAGGAGGGTTATGCAAAACATTCGTGACAAAGCCTTAATAATCAAGAGGACTTTAATTTAAGCTCAAATAAGGAGTAGATTGGTAAAAGGCTAAAGGTGGGCAATTTTTGGCAATGTGGTGCTAATGATCCGGGGAAATGGAGTATTTCCAAACTGAGTTTCATACCGCATTCTTTCTCCATAACATTCATCACCTTTCATAATGTTTTTTCTCAATAATAATGCTTTTACCTCTCTAACCTCAGCACTACCTTCTCGCGAGTCGCAAACATGGGTGTCATGAATGGCCCCGGATACTTAGTGCGTCGGACTCCTCACCTGGTGTCCCATCTCGCCAAACTATTATCTCAGCGAGCAGGGTCGATCTTTGATCGGATTTTCTTTCACTCATTAAATTTTCCATAATTTCAAACAATTTCCTTCCAAACTCCATATATGATATATAACAACACAAACACCGTATAACATCTCCATAATGTAACATCATTCTCAACATAATCCCCGGATAAGGTAAAGAATGGCAAATTTTTAGATCATGTGGAGCAATATTTGAAATAAGGCATATTATGGCTTTTGTGATGCATAAGCATAGGTAAGGCTAGGATTTAAAGCATATGAGCATTATATGGAAATATAAAGTCCTCCATCATTTTATCATGCAACATGTCAAAAGCAACTTCAAATTTTACCTCCTTTTATGGTTTTCAATAAAATATGCACTTCATTGTGACTTCCCTTTACTAGGCAATTTCATGCTATATCTCTAATGAATCCAATTTTGCATCGTTGAGTTCAATATAAGCTTCCATGACATTATCTTAAAATTGTTTCAATGGGGGTTATTTTTTTTCAAATTTTGGAAAACATGCATATAAGCACATAAATCAATAATGCATTCCAAAATAGCCATGTAGCAATTCAAAGAAATAATGCACATATATGTCAAATATGATCAAATATGCACAAAGTAAGCCCTTCCCCCACCCCATACTTAAACATTACAGTGTCCCCACTGTATAAAATCAAATAAAAACAAGAGTAAAGGAAGGAACTCACAGGATAAAGCATCGAGGAAGGCGAAATTGGGCAGGTCGAGTAGCTAGCTTGTCGATATCGAGTACTCTTTACTCGATATCGAGTAGACTCTCAGCGTCTGGTGGAGTCTGAAGTCGAGGAGCGTCTGGCTGGTCGATATCGAGTAACTTCTGGGCTCCTCCTCCTTGTCGTAGTCGACTTGGCCTTCGTCGATTCTGACTGTTTTTCAGGGACTCCTTCTTTCCACCTTTCGCGATCTTTATATGCCTTGCCGACCTAAAAGTGTTAGATTGCACACAAAAAACAAGACTATCCACATGAAGTATTCTAAAAGACATAAAACCAAAACCAAAAACAAAAACCAAAAACTAAAAAGTTCAAAATCAAAAACAAACAAAAGCAACAATGTCCAAAAGTCCCAAAAATAAATGTCTATTTACAAGCTCTAGATTTTATAGTCGCTAGGCCGACTTTCTCCATTAAGCATTAGCCTGGCTCATCTTTGTCCGGATGTATAGGTGGATCTGGTGGTTCCTCTGGTGGTGGGAAGCGTGGGATGTCATCCGGGGGCATCATGTGAAGAAGCTTAAACCTCCCCGAGTGGACGCTCCATGGCTCCACCCATCCATCTTCCTGGGCTCCAGCTGGCATGCATATAGGAATATATAAAGGAAATTTGCATACCTCATCATCATACCTCTTCCGTTCCATTGGTTGACTTGTTTGCGCGTCTCCACCACAGCAAAACGGTGGAGTGGGAAGAGATATTTCCACCTCATCATGCGGAGCAGCATGCCACTATGCTAGGACCCCATACTTGAACACAAACATCGGTTGCTCAAAATCGTCGGGGATAGCCTTCACCTTATAAGGCAAAAGTGACTTTGAAGCACCATGGGCAACGACGTCCGGATTTTGCGTTGGTGGCTCTTCTTTTTCTTGGGATCCTTCCAAAGATTCTTCAAAGATAGATAGTGAAATAGAGGAAGGACATACCTGGGTTTCTGTGGTGCAGACGATTTCGGCTAGTGTTTCTGGATCAGTTCCTCCAGAATGTGTATATGTCGAGTCCAGGTAGTCGCTGTCGACTGGCTCATAGAAGGGGACATTGTCGAACCAACTTGTCATTGTTGATTTGGGCGATTTAGCGTAATGTTCCCATCTACGCAACACAAGCTTAGCTTCTGCCTGCCTCGCACGCTCAGCTTCTTGTTCCCTTGCTGCTCTCTCAGCGGCGATAGTAACATCCTTGGCGGCTAGTTCCGTCCTTAGCCTCTGTATCAGCTGTTCTGGTGTTTCTGCGGCCGCCATGGCTCTTTTCAGTTTAGAATGGATATGTAGGACGCGTTCCGGATCATCTAAGGTGTCAAACTCAGGTGGTTGACTAGAACGGCGTATACACCTGCAAAGTAACTCAAAGTAGATGTGAGATTCAACTACCTAAGGCGCGAATGATAGCTTCCCCGGCAACGGCGCCAATTTTGTTGTAGGAGGAAATCGAGTATGAAATATAACAAAATAAATCAAACCAGATTCTGCCCACGCAAATAATTACAAGACCTCCTCCTGATGTAGCAGCGGGAAGTCAGGATCGATCCACGAGGAAGCGTGTCAGCGGATCCTAGGCAGCGGTGGAATCTCACGATCAGAAGTCGACAACAGGGTCCTCGAGCTCGACTAAGGGTTAGTCGACGGAAGCTCGGACAGTCGAACAGGGCAGAACAGCTCAGCACAGGCTAGTCGATCTCGACTGGGGTCTACTCGAAGTCGAGTAAAGCTTGTCGAAGTCGAGTTGATCTTGGTCGAGTACCTGCACGAGTAAGCTACAGCGATGCTAGATCGAGAATCAGTGGTCGAGGTCAACCAGGGTGTGGTCGAGATCGACGAGGGCAGAAAAGTAAAACGAAAACGAAAGAAAGTAAAAACAAATGCTTTGGGGTTTCGACTAAACTTTAATGTAAAAAGACTTCCAAGATTGGGGTTTGCAACGACAATAACCAAGCATGCATAAGGTAGAACCAAACAGATAATCATGTGAATCACATTAAAGGATTAAGCTTTCGCCTTTTCCAACAATTAGACAACTCTCTCAAGAAACCCTAATTGTCTCTACCGATTTTATGTTTATAATCCAAGTTGTTAGCATGGATCTCCATTAGATGGGCAATAAACACATAAACAAGTAGGAAAATGCTCAAAACATGATAAAGGTCGGATCTTTACCTCAAATATGCATGGCTATCGTCGGGCTCGCCCCAACCCTAGAAGTGGGTGGACTACTCGTGCCTCATCGCAAACTCAGACATCATCGATTGAAAAGAAATAACTTGCATAAATATAAACCAAAGTTTACAACCGCTTGAAGCCAACTCCGCTCTCGCTTCACAACTCCAATCGGCCGCTCACTCTCTCTTTCTCTCTCTCCTACTACTTCTCCTACCGAAAATTGAATGAATGAAAAACCAGGCCCTAGGGCTTTATTTATAGGCTTCTAATCCTCGCAAATCAAGGATAGAATATCCATATCTATATCTAAAATTATATCTAAAAGCTTTAAAGATAAATAAAAACAATAAAGGAATTAAATCTAAAATAAGGAATTATATCTAAAATGTCTTCAATGGATAAATCTTCTCCTTCATGATGTATCTTGATGATTTTGGATAGAATCGGCAATCTTCCAGCCCAAGCAACCCTATACCGAGTAGGATTCGTCAAAACCGAGTAACGCGTCTTCTGGAAGTCTACTCGATCTCGACCAGGGTCTTGTCGATCTCGAGTAGGCCTCGTCTGTCTCGAGTAGGCCTCGTCTGTCTCGAGTGACTGGTGCTCGACAAGGCTCGGACATGGCTCGGAGGTCTAGTCGATCTCGAGTAGCCCTACTCTGTATCGAGTAGGCTTCGTCGTCTGGCTGGCTTGGTCGGGTAGATTTGCTCGACAGGCTCGGATCTGGGCTCCTGGGCGTCGTCGATCTCGACCAAGCCTCCTCGAGATCGAGTAGAGGTGGTCTGCGTCTTCGTCCTCGGCTTCTCGGCTTGCCACAGCTCGTCGACTCCGGACATGGCTCCGAAGTGTGGTCGATCTCGACTAGAGCTAGTCGATCTCGATTAGGGTTCCGGGAGTCGAGTTGTCTCTGACTCGGTGTCCTCGATCAGCTCTACTCGACCAGGTGTGCTCGACCAGCCTCGTCGAGATCGAGTAGATGCTAGTCGATCTCGAGTAGAGTTCTCTCAGCTTTCTGCTCTGTTCTTGAAACGCACTTTCCCGAGTCCTCGTTTGTCGGATTGACGCATATGACCATGCGTTGGAAAGCTCTTTTCGAGGGCTACAACTCTCATGAAGATATCAAAGCCTGATTCAGAACGAAGAATGATGAAAATTGGCCTTTTCTCCAGCTGCACTATTCTTAGCTTCTCCATGAGTTTCCTTTAAGCTCCAAAGTGCGTCTGATTTCTGCGAAATATAACCAAAACTTGTGTAGAACTCCATATATTGAAAATAAGTGTAAACTAAACAGATTCTGTATTATTCTAACCCAAATGTATGCAATATATGCAGAAATCGATATAACAGTAAGTGTAAAACATGGCAAATTAGGCTCACAACAATATATTGTTTGGAGCTACTAACACATCTTTGTGCAAGGAATTTTCTGACATCATGTGCAGTGAATTTCAGATGACCTTGATGGGTGAACTCAACTTCTTTTTGGGATTACAAGTTCATCAATCTAAGAAAGGGATCTTTGTCAACCAAAGCAAGTACACTAAGGATCTCTTGAAGAAGTTCAAGATGGATCAATCCAAAGCAGCCAAGACACCCATGAGCTCAACCTTGTCTCTAGATCAAGACAAGACCGGAAAGAGTGTCAATCAAAAAGAGTATCGAGGGATGATTGGATCTTTATTATATCTTATGGCTAGTAGACCTGACATCATGTTTAGTGTTTGCATGTGTGCTAGGTTTCAAGCTGATCCTAAAGAATCTCACCTCGTGGTTGTGAAGAGGATCTTTTGATATCTCAATGGCACTAAGGAGCTTGGCTTACGGTACCCAAAGCAAAGAGATTTTACATTAATTGGGTATTTTGATGCAGATTTTGCAGGCTATAAGATGGATAGGAAGAGCACGTCGGGAGGTTGCCAATTCTAGGAGCATCCTTGATCAGTTGGCACTCAAAGAAACAAAACTCAGTTGCTTTATCTACTGCCGAAGCCGAATACATAGCAGCTGGAGCATGTTGCTCCCAAATCCATTGGATAGCTCAACAAATGAGAGATCTTGTCATCAACCTCAAAGACATTCCCATTAAGTGTGACAATACAAGTGTCATATCAATCACAAAGAATCCTGGTCAGCATTCAAGGACCAAACATATTGATGTAAGGCATCATTTCATTAGAGACCATGTCGAAGAAGGTGATGTGTCCATATCCTTTATTTCAACTGATTAACAATGGGCTGACATCTTTACTAAGCCTTTGGCAGAAGACAGGTTCACCTTCATTAGACGTGAGATCGGAATGCTTAACAGGGATGCACTTTCGTAGGGGGAGCTTTCCCTTTACGAAAGATAAATTCTACTCATTGTCAAGACCTTTGAGAATTATGTCAAAGTTTGTGAGCTGAATGGTAGAGCGCATATAACGGATCATATATTTGATCAAATATAGTTTTTATGATTTTTAACCTTCTTTATGCAGTACACATTTTATTTTCCAAAAATTCTTATATCCGAGTATTTTTTATTTATGGAAAATATATTTTCGGAAATACTCCATCTTGAAATTGAAGTGTGACAAGATGGTTTGAATTTTGAATTGTTTTTGGAAATCAAATCTTTTCAAAATGGCAGTGTGATGATTACTATCCTTTGAACCCTAAACCCGTCCCATCAACTTACCCCTCTCACCCTTTTTTAAACCACACACTTTACCCTAACTATTCCTCACCTCTCTAGAACTACCTAAACCCTCTCTTAAACTCCTTCTTCAATCTTTTTCTGTAAGCTTAGCCGAATTTCATCCATGGCACCCAAATCCAAGAAGACCTCCACACCCAAACGCCTTGGTGCTACCCCCAAGGGACGCTAGGACATTGTTACTTCCCCTCAACCCGAACCTACTCCTTAAGCTATTGTCCCAGCTACTGTCCCGAGCATCGTCCCTGAGAGCACCATTGCTGAAATCAAGCGGTCCCTGAAGCGCCCGACGAAGAAGTCTCTCAGGGCCAAGCAAAAAGGGAAAAGGAAAATCATTGCTGAGGAAGAGGAGGATCTTGATGAGATTCTAGAGCTAGATGCCGCAAAGGAGGCCGAGTAAGAGGCCCAGAGAAAGAAAAAGGCCGAGGAAGAGGCTGAGCAAGCAAGGAAAAGAGCCAAGGAAGAAACTGAGAAAGATAGAAAAGAGGCCGAGGAAGAGGCCCAAAGAGCTGCAGAGACCTCCCACTGAAGAGGAACCAGAGGAAGAGGAGGACGACGGGACTGCAAACGACGACGAGGAGGCTGAGGGAGACGATGCTGAAGGGTCTGCTGAGGACTCGGGGTCTGAGAAAGAAGAGGAAGAGGAGCCAGAACGTGTTCCCTCTCCTACTCCTCCTCCTCATCCCCCGTCTCCGAAGAAGCGCAAAGCCCCTGCAGCAAAGCCTCCATCTCCCAAGCGCACAAGGAAAGGCACTCTCAGAAGCCTTGACGCGCCTGTCAAGAGGACTGCTCCCACAAAGGCTCGTAGGAAGAACGCCGATCCGCCTGCGCTTATCCAGATAAACCAATCCTTACCCTCCTCCTGGTTTGAGAATGCTAAGATAGCTGGAAAGTGGGTAGATGAGTTTAGAACTCGTAAGATATGTTGTTCTGATTTCATTGATCTTGAGTTTTTGGAAACTTTGAACCTACCCTGCATCTCTCTCCTCAAACAAACCTCTGCCTGGACCCTTCTGAACCTTAAATCTGTTTACTATCCCCAAATCACCTGCTTATTTTACATAAACCTCAAAGCCAAACACAATGCTGATGGTTGGTCTTTGGAATCAGTCGTCAAGGGAGTTAGAATCACCTTCAACTCCATTGACTTCGCTGATCTCCTCGGCCTGCCTAGACCTTGTCCACCCTCTCCTGAAACCCCCATAAAAGAACAGTGCGTTGCTCTTGCCCGATCCAAATACCTGCTCCCCGAAGCATCTAACAGCACCACAAAATAATTTACCCACTCGTCCTTTACTCTCGAGGCAAAAATCATCTTCAACATCATTGTGAGATGCCTCTTACCCCGAATCAACTCTGGCTCCCTCCTAACTGACAATGCTATGGTCCTTCTATACCGAATTTTGAATGGCCATGATCTTGATCTGGCCAATACCATCCTAGGATCAATGGCTCACACCCGCAAAGCCAGAAAAGGAACTCCCCTCCCCTTCGCAAACCTTTTGACCCATATCTTCAAAGCTTCTGAAATCGATTTCAAAAATGAAGAACAACAGCATCATATGGGTAAATTCGACTCCAAGAGCTTTGAGAAGATTGGCATCACTCAGTCCCCCCAAGGGACTTGGAGTCTTGCCTCTCCCTCAAAAACTCTTCCCACTGCCTCTGCCATTGATGAGCGCATGGATAACCTGGAGTTGGGCTTGGAGGAAGTTCGCCTGGACATCAAGGAGCTGCATAGTGAGTTTTCGCTGGAGATGAGCGGGGTGTCTAAGCTGTTGCATGAGCTGAAGTTGCTGTTCACGCATGGTGCTCCTGATGATGAATCCTAAATCCCTACCCTATCCTACCATACCCTACCCTAACTCTTATTTTGAACACTGCTGGTTTTGGATACTGCTTTAAAACTTTTGGTTACTGTTTTACCCTCCTCCCTTTGTTGAAAGACAAGAAGGGGGAGATGATCTGATGATGGTTTAGGCTTTAAAACTGTTGTGAACCAAGGGTCTTGGAAGACCTTGTTTTGTTTTACCTTGTTGGATGTTTTTCGTTAACTTTAAAATTATGATCCAACATTTGTCTAACACCATGCAGGTACTTAGTCCGATTTTGCTTATGATATATCTGCTTGACTAAGTTGCAAGGATGCACAGGTTTTGTCTTTCATCAAGGGGGAGATTGATAACTCCACTCCCTTGATGAAAATCGAAAATGGTTTCAAAGGCTTTGACACACAGCTTGTGTCAAAGGTCTTGAAGCTACAGCTGTGTTGATGAAACACAAAACCTGTATTATGTGCATATTATGTCCGAATATTATTATATGTTATTATATTTTGTTTCGAGGTATTTTATATGCTTTATACACTAACATATGCAGCAAGTTTTCAAATATTATCACCTTCCTTAAGCTTGAAATCGAGAAGATTCAAATTGGAGATCATGGCTTCCGAGTTTCCACAAATAGAAGATCATGGAGATTTCTTCTCAAGCCATAATCGGTTCTAGCCGTTGAAGAAGAACCTTAGGCGCCGATTTGATTTGTATAAGAAGGAAATGAAAAAAAGAGGATAGATACATTTGACGAACACAAGCTTTCATTCGCACTCAAGCCTTCAAGTCAATCTGTCTTCTTCGTGTGCTCTCTACTAGTTCTTAAGAGTCGTATATTTTGTTTCAAAGCATTTGAGAGTTACACAGTGAGCTTATAGAATATATTTCGAGAGAGTGTTATACTCGAGAGTAGGGCTGGCAAATGGTACAGAAATTACCATACCAACCACTTACCAACCAACCGACTATGTTGGTAACCACACTTGTGGCAACCAATATGGTGGTAACCACATGAAGGTGGTACGGTAATGGCATTGAAATCTGAATACCATGGTTACCGAGTATGTATATAAATTTTTTTATTTAATGTTTTATTGGGACCTTTGAGTTTTATGTTTTTATTTTTTATTTTTTGTTTTGATTTTGACATAAATTGGTTATTTTTACTTTTTTCTACTAGAAAGAATAGGAACATTTTGAATGTTTGAAAACTTTGAACTTGTTTTGTTTGAACTTACAAGAACATTTTGAATGTCTTAACAATTGAACTTTGTTTATTTCTTCAAGATTTTGAACTTGGTTGGTTTAAATTGGTTTGTAATTTAGGTTGTGAACTTGATTTATTTGAACTTTTAAAACATGGTAACCATATTTTTTTTGTAACCATATTTTTTTTTGTTCGATAACTTTGATAACCGCCGAAAGGTAGCCAAGGAGTTTCAAAAAAATACAAACAAAATTAAAGCTTGGTAACCATAATAATGTATCGATGGTAACCACAAATCGTGGTTACCACATATGCGGTAACCACGAGTTGTGGTTGGTACGTGGTATGAAAATTTGCGTACCACCAGTTTGTGGTTGGTACGTGGTAATCACCATTTTTTTGTGGTAACCGTACCATGCCAACACTACTCGAGAGTTTGTAACTCAGGAAGTGGACACTAGGCGATTGATTCACTAAGTGTAAGAGGATTGTACTAGATAGCTGAGAGAGGTGGGGCTCTTCTAGATTGGTCTAGGACTCCAAGGGAACGTGAGTTGACTAGATTGCAATTGTATAGGAGAGAGGCTTCTCGGTGAGCTATTAGGATCCTAAGTCTTGTGAATAAATAAAAGCCGGTTGAATCCTAGGGTTGTAAGAACCTTAGCGGGGACGTAGGCCAAGTTCGTGCCGAACCTCGTAAACAATTCATTGCGTCCTTTGCTTATTGTTTTACCATAATTCCGCACTTGTTTCGAATTGTATAACTCTGTTGTGATTTAGGTTTGCCAGAAGAAAGAATTACGTCTAATCTCAAAGGGTTTTGCAAGAGCTTCAAAAGTCTTGAGATTATTTGCGAAAAACCGGCATACTCTATTTAACCCCCCTTCGAGAGTATCTTTATATTACTTTGTTATACATTATCGAACCTTCAGTATATAATGTTGCTATATATATAAATCAAATACATTCGAATAATGTGATTACTGAAATGAATCCAGTTGAATTGATGCTCCAATTCTACACTTTCATCCACTTTATTGCACTTTATTTGCTCATGTCAACACTGCACTTGAATCATAGAAAATTTGTTGATGTCCATTTTATAGGATTGTGTTTATAACTGGTGTATTGTAATCATATGGTTTATTTGTTGATGTCCATTCCTCACTATTGCATCCAATATTGTATTTGGCAAACTAAACTTTGACAACTTAGTATTGGATGAGATTTTGAAATCTCTTTTTGAATATATGCTTATTTATGCTCAATGATATGTCGCATTGCTATATCTATATCAATTACATTCTAATCATGTGATTAATGAAATCAATCCAGTTGAATTGATGATCCATTTCTGTAGTCTCATTCATTGAGCTTGAATCCATCAATGCACTTGCATTCACATTGCAGTGTCAGCATTACTGTACTTCAATCCATTACTACACTTGCATTGACTAAACTTTGATACATTATTCATTGATTTCTTCAACAATACATATGAGCTCCCCCATCCCTCAATATACTTTACTTGCTCGTGTCAGCACTCCACTTGAATCATTCAAAATTTGCACCAGAGGTGCAAATTTTGTAGGGTTGGGTTTATAACAGCTGCATTCTAGTCATAGAGTCCAGTTGATGACATCCATTCCTTACTATTGCATTCTATTTATTCTCTTAAATTCATATTCTACAGATTACAATGGCAGCCCACGTTATTACAGTTGTATATGGTGGGAAATGGTTATTTGATGAATCAAGTCCAACCTTTGTTGGAGACACTACTTCAAAGGCGTTTATACTAGATGACTCAATAACACTACAAGGTTTAATTGAAAAAGTGCACAACAAATTCAATGTAGACAGTATATTTGAATTACAATTCAAACATTTATACCCTTTCAAAGTGTTGATAGCTCCTCTTAATGTTGAATGTGATGCTGATTTGAAAGAATTTTTAGAATTGTCCGAACTAGAGGATGTTAAATTTGTTGTTGAGTTCTGTGTCAACATTAAAACAGATAGTGACAAAGAAAATCAATAGACATTTTCAGCTGATAGTTTGCAGTTGGTGACATGCAATCCAAATATAACCGACATTGTTACTGAGGAAAATAGCATGACATTGATCGGTGACACCATGATAAAGGGTGTATTTTTAGAAGATATTGGAGATGACATGTATTCTGGAAACAGTGATACTGCCAGTGATGAAGATTCTGCAGCTGAAATATGGAGAACACTCTATTCTTCAACATACAGGAGAGAAACTACACTAGAAGATTGGGATGCTGACAGCTCTACCGTGCCTAGTCTGAATCTGAATTCAGAAAAATTGATGTGCATAGGCAAAAGCTTTGAATCCAGAAAAGTAGTTACAATGCTTTGAGAATCTTGTCAATAACAGAGATATTTGGTTTTCGTGTGGCAAAACCAAATCCCAAGTATTATAGGGTGCATTGTGTAGATCCTAACTGCAAATGGAAAGTGCATGTCAAAACTTTTGGTCAAACTTGGCATGAGGTTATATAGTATATGATGACATGCACACCTGCACGTGGGATATGAGAACAAAACACTGCAAACAGCCTTCATCCTCAATGGTTGCAAACATCATCAAATCAAGGTGAGTAAATTTTGTAAGAAATATTATTTAAATTTAATCTTGTTTTTTCATATATTATTTATTCTAATTTTAATTTAATTACACAACGTTGACACTAGATACAAACCAGCACAAATAATGGATAAGATGAGAACAGAAAAAAAAAAAGATGACAATTACCTACTGGACAACATGGAAATCATCAAAAATTGCACACGAAATTGTTAAGGGGACACCAGAATCCAATTATGCAGATTTGCCATCATTTTGCGACATGCTCATGGAGAGAAACAATGGGACTATATCATTAATTTCCACAGACAAAGAAGACATGTTTAAATACTTGTTCCTCTCCTTTGGACAGTGCATCGGAGCATTCCCCCTCTTAAAGAAGGTATGTCTTACTCAGTGTCAGCATAAATTCTGTTCTCATTGATTTTCATAAATTCAATATGATCAGTAATTTCATTTCTTTATCTACCAGGTTATTTTTATTGATGGCACATTCTTAACTAGACAATATAGAGGCACATTGCTTGGAACAGTTGCGCAAGATGCAAACAGACATATTTATCCGCTTGCTTTTGGTATTGTTGACTCTGAAAACAACAGCTCTTGGGAATGGTTGTTGTATCGGCTGCTGAAGGTTGTGCCTCCCTCAAATGACTTAGTGTTTGTCTTTGATAGACATACTAGCATTGCAAGGGCTATATCTTTAGTTTACCCAACAGCTACACACTACATATGTATGTGACACTTGAAACAAAACATAAAAGCGACATTCAAGAAAAAGCAACTAGGAAAAATGTTCAAAAAAACAACAGAGAGTTACACTATCCCAGAGTTCAACAAATACCTTGCACAAATAGAAGCAACTTGTCCAAAACTATTAGAATATCTGGTGTCAGTAGGTTTTGAAAAATGGGCCAGAGCACATGCAAAGTGCAATAGATACAATATGATGACATCAAACAATACTGAGAGCTTGAGCTCCGTTTTCAAAGGGAAAAAGGATTATCCTATTGTGCCACTTAGAGAAAAGCTCACATCATGGTTCCAGGAGAGAAAGCACTAGAAAACCAAGACAGAATAACTCCTGAAATCCTTAAGGTGATAAGGAAATCATAAGAGCAAGTTGGGTTATACAGAGTAGAAAGGATGAATGCATCACAATTTGAGATCAAAGGCGAAGGAGCTGTAGCTATATTTGATTTATCAGCGAAGACATGTATGTGCAGGGTATTTGATGTCGAGAAAATACCTTGTGTACATACTCTATCAGCCATTACACACATAAAGGCAAATGTGTCTGATTTTGTTGCAAATTTTTATAGGAATTACCCTTGGCTTATGGAATATGCAGAAACGATATATCAAGTGTTGGAAGAAGATGAAGGGAACATCCCTGATGTGATAAAATCTATCAAATGTTATCTCCCTGTAGTAAGAAAGAGAGCAGGAAGACCGCCATCAAATAGAAAGCTTTCAATGGGAGAGTTTAAGAGGAGGATAAAGCATTCAAAATAAGGCTGTCAGCACAATTTCTGTCATCGGTATTATATAAAAGTACTAGTAGGAAAGAATAAAGCTTAGACATTATGAATGACATTTATGTTTCAAAATAAAAATTAATTCAATACTATAGAATAAAATTTTAGATTTTATCATGTAATAATACAAGTTTGTATATTCTGTTCTATATGTCAGTGCAATTTTGTCATCGGTGCTCATCAAATTTCATATTTGTATCATTTTTGTTTACTTGAAAAACAATACAATGTTGAGAAATAATCTAGTGAGCAACTATAAAATAACATTAATAAAAAATAAAATCATATTGACAAAAGTGTTGATAATTGTGCAAATATAAACTATTGTTTAGCACAAATAAGATAATGTTGAGCAAGTTTTCACCAATCACTTCATGTTGTGCAATTTTATTCTATTGATGAGCAAAAATAAGACCATTTTGAGAAATAATCTATTGAGAAAATATAAAAACGTAAAGAGAGAAATATAAGATAATGTTGAGCAAAATATCACAAGTCTCGTTGTTGTGCAAATATAAACTATTGTTGAGCAAAAATAAGATGATGTTAAGCAAGTTTTCACCAATCGCTCAATGTTGTGAAATTTTATTCTATTGATGAGCAAAAATAAGACCATGTTGAGAAATAATCTACTGAGCAAATATGAAAACATAAAGAGAGAAAAGACCAATATATATATAGTGAGTTTTAGAAATCAATTTGTATCTTTATAATCAATGTATATAGAAAGATACACATCGTTTTTTTCTCTCAAATCCGATGTTCTTTATTGAATACACCAATCATCAAATCCCTATTTATCTATATTGATCCTGTTTTAGCTAATAAAAAATTAAACATTGAAAAGACCAATATATACATTAAATTAGTGACATTATAGTAAAATATAAGAGAACAAAAGTGTCAAATACAATATAAAATACATCAATAGACATTTTCTAAGATGCTAGTCGTTTACATGACACTACAACACACTATTGCTTGTTCGCCAACAACCTTTCATAAGGTACGCACCAACAAATGCCAATTATAGTATAACTTATGAAAGGATGAAAATGGATAAAATTCAACAACATCAGGAGACTGAAAATGGATGAAAAATTCAGCAGCACTGCATTGAAATGGAGCAGCAGAAAACAACACCAACTCCCATATGTATCATCACCCTAGCTGCGACAAACAAACACAGAATCAACTCCATATTCTGAGTTATAAATGTTGAGATGTTTCAAGTAGCACCAATCAATTTTAAAAAACTACAATTCAAATCAAAGATACACCTATCAATAAAAAAACAAGATTAATGGTTGAAAATCATACCTAAATTGGGCAATCACGAACACTCTTTCAATAAATGCCAACTAAACAAAGCCAACGACATACTTAGAAACTTGCAATTCTTTGACTCCACTAGACAATAGGGATGTATTAACTTGCAATTCTCTGATATTTTAACAAATATCAGAGATAGTAATACCACAATAGCTTGGCCAATCAATGTGTCACACGTATCATAACGATCATGATGTCTACTTCAATTTCTTTAAGAACTAAGGTAAATCAATAAGGTTTTCAACCTCAATCACATAAGAATATAGAGAAGATAAATCCAAAGCAACCACATCAGTACAATGTTTTACACAAAGATACAATGAAAGCACTTGTGATACATGAAAGCAATGTTACAGATTATGAAAATCATACCTTTCACCTGAGACGCCTCCAACAACCCACCCTTCGTTCTGGGCAGAACCATCTTATTGCTTCAAGTCTAACAGAAATGGCTGGAATGTCCCACTTGTTTAGATTTTTATTCGAATGAAAATATTGAAGAATTCCACACATACCCGACAAATATAAGGAAAGCATTAATAACTGATTAACTGGTTTTACTTGAACTGTAATCTTACTTTAATAAATCACATATTTCAAAAAAAAAACAAAAAAAAAACAAAATATTGTAATTCAGATTTATCCAGTTATGACAGTTAAGAATCACCTTTCCAAGAAGAAATATATTTAGCTATGCCAGTTAAGAATCTTGAATCTGAGATGGTTTGGTTTAATTAAAAAACACAATATGCAATTTGGGTTACTCAATGTGAGAGAGAAGGGGTGAAAGGGGGCTGAGTTGTAAAGGCAGACAGAAAGAGGGAAATGGCTATCTATACCCTTCTAAACAAATTCTTTTTACTGTTAATCAATTGTAATGAATCCCCTAAAATCTTAAATAATAAATGCATACAAATAATGCACAATAACAATCAATCTTAATCACGGATTCCAGAGCTGCAAATTCTTAGCAAAACCATTACCGGTTGGAGAAGAAGTGTCTCAGCAACTTGCTCCTCATGGCTGCTGCAAGATTTGAAAACCAGTTACAATAATAATAAGTTTTCACCAAGGAAAAGGACTCAATTGTAAACCACCTTGAATTAGAAAGGTAAGAAGAAATTAGAAACTAATTGAAGGGGCTAAGGAAGTAAAAGCATGCCACGATTTGCGACACAGGAAAAAAAATATATAACAAGTTACATAAAAAAACAAAAGAGAGTAGAAAAGATATACCAAGAACTATAAAAAAATTATGGAAGGAAGTAAAGAAGCAGCAGAGCTTCAGAAGACCCATTCACTAAAGGATGCTCTCCTGAATGACCCACCAACATGATCATATTTGGCATGGAATTCCAAAATAAGACTTTATTTGTACAAAAAATACAGTAGTTAAACCACCAACAACATTAAGATGAAGAATCTGACACAACATCGTATATCTAATACCCAAACCTAAGCCACCAACAACATCTTCATAACACAACCTAAAACGAAAACTTAGGATCAAAATTGTAAACCCTAGATTGAAAAATAATTAACCAAAACGAAAACCCTGGATATGATTTGAGAAGAAGGGGAGCTAGAGAAAGAGAGAAGAAGAAGTACCTTAGAGATGGCGTGTGGAGAAGCATATGAGCAGCGAGGACCGAACAAGAAACCCTAGATCGAAAAATAATTTATCAAAACGAAAACCCTGTATCTGAATTGAGGAGATGGAGAACAATAGAAAGAGACAAGAAGTGAAGTACCTTGCCTGCGGAGAAGAAAGATGGCCTCTGCAGAAGCGGAGCAGTAGCAGACAAGAAAGGAGTCGCCGGCCTGCAATGTACCCCAAATGCTTCGGAGATTAGAAAGGGTATGTGCAGAGGAAGATGTTGCAGCGGAGGAAGCCGTGAGGGGCGGCGGTAGGTGGCGCGGTGGACATAGCCGACGAGGGAGGGATCGATATAGACGAACAGGTTAGGGTTCTTCAATCATCGCCATAGAAAGTTCAGATAGGGAGAGAGATGTGTCGGTGGATCTAAAGTGAATAGGGGAATAAGAGTTATTTGGGGATATTGGACAAGTGTTCAGTGTTTTTTAATTTTTGAAGGCAAAAATCCAAATTTTAAATTAGTGGTACCATTACCGCTTTTACTAAATTAGCCAAATGTAAACGTTTTTGGAAAATTTACAAAAATATACATTTTATATTTTTAACCCTAATCTCCCTCGATCTCTCAACACTCTCATTCCTTCCAGATCTGAGATCTTAATCTCTCTCTCCCCTGGTCACTCATCCATGGCTACCTCCAGATCTGATGCCCCTCCTTCCCTCCCCCCCCCTCTCTCTCCCATGGTCGCTCCTCTCTTCCTCGATTGCTTGCTCTCTGATCGCGTGGAGGAGTACTAGTTGCTCTTTGATCGTCCTCGATTGCTTGCTCTCTGTCCGCACTCTTCCTTCGTCTCAAGGCCGCCTCCCATCTTCCGCCGTCTCGCCTTCTCCGCTGGAATCGGCGGCCTATTCTTCGGCTACGACACCAGTCGCAGTCGCCGGAGATGTTGCTGCTGCAGCGACGAAGCAGCGACGGAGGAAGGAGGTCCAAGAATTGCAATCCCTTGCCTCTGAGAGGTCTTCGACACTTCCAGTCGCAGTCGCCGGAGATGTTGCTGCTGCAGCGACGAAGTACCGACGGAGGAAGGAGGTCCGAGCTGTGTCCGATTGCGAGTGTGCTCGGCGTTTGTCGACGAGCAAAACTCCACCGCCGACCGCATCTGGTCCAGTTTGTGTGCGATCGAGATTTTCGCTAGAAATCCTAGATCTAGGAGAGCGAGGATTGTGGTGTGTTTGGTCGAGGATCGCTCTTCAGATGGAGGAGAATCGCGATTGAGGGGGCTCGTTATTGAAGAGTTGCCTCCTGAGAACGAGGAGAGATCTATTGTTCTATTCAATCCGATTAATACTCCCCTCTACCGTTCGCCTTCACATTTCGGGGTGGATTCTGATCTGATATCTAGTATAAAAGGTAGAATCTCCCCTGCTTTGCCTCATTTCCCGATTTATTGTGTATATGTTGATGCTTAATTATTAATTTTGTCTAGATCTTGCATGTATTGTGCACCATTAAGTGATTAACAATCCTATGTTAATGGCATTAACAATCCTATGTCCGGCTGTGTTGTGCAACTTTTGAATTTTGATGTACACTGTGATGGAAAATAAGAGGGAAAAACTAAAATATGTTGGAAATTGTTCTGCTGGATTCAACTGTAACCTGTTTTAGCTAGATTTAGTTGCCAGTGTCATGTTGTTCTTTTACTGGTTTCCTCTTGAATCAATTAACCTTGATTTGGTAAATCGGCATTGATTATTAGTTATTACAGTATAAAAGATTGGCATGGTGTATGTATGTTGGAATTGCTAACAATATCATAGTTGCCATTGATGGGCTAAGCGGTGCATTTTAGCTACTGATTTTTTTAGAAAGGGAACGAGACAAATTGAAGGAGTTAGATATCTTGCTGGTGATTTGTTCAACTGAAATGAGGCCTTTTAATATTGATGACAAAGAGTAAGGGGGAAAATGATTATTTATACATTAACACCCGAGAGTTCCATGCTTTATTACCTTGTTTAGGTTGCTCTTTAGGTATATATGTATGCTTGAGTCATTAAAAAATGGTTTGTTTTTTAGTGCTGACATTGTTTTTTTGCGTATTTTTTAATGCTGACGTCATTTTTATGCATATTTTTTAGTGCTGACATCGTTTTTAATTTGATATTATATATGTAAGTGTATATGTATGCTTGAGTCCTTAAAAAATGGTTTATTTCTTAGTGCTGACACCGTTTTTATGCGTATTTTTTAGTGCTGACATCGTTTTTATGCGTATTTTTTAGTGTTGACATCATTTTTAGTTGGATATTATATATGTAGGTATATTTATATACTTGATTTCTTAAAAACAAGTTTGTTTCTTAATGCTGACATCGTTTTTATGCGTATTTTTAGTGCTGACATCGTTTTTAATTTGATATTATATATGTAAATATATATCTATGCTTGAGTCCTTAAAAATTGGTTTATTTCTTAGTGCTGGCATCGTTTTTATACGTATTTTTTAGTGCTGATATCGTTTTTACGTGGGTATTATATATGTAGGTATATTTATATGCTTGAGTCCTTAAAATTGTTTTGTTTTTTTAGTGCTGATTTTGTAAGTAAGGTAGAGTAATTGATGGAAAGTGGGCTTTTTGTTTGAATATTTGAAAGAGGTTGAGTGAGTACAGGAATTATTGTACCCTTGCATGCCTTTAATTGGTCTATACTATATATATAATATGTGAACTTTAGCGCTGACATCGTTTTTAGTTGGCTATTATATATGTAGGTATATATGTATGCTTGACTCCTTAAAATTGGTTTATTTCTTAGTGTTGACATCGTTTTTATACGTATTTTTTAGTGCTGACATCGTTTTCATGCATATTTTTGTGTAGGTATATATTTGCTGACATCGTTTTTGCAATATAAGAGATGGATGAGGAAAGAGGTCAGCATTGTCGGTGTCGAAAAATTCTTTGTTTTAATTGTTTACCGTTATTCTTTTTTTTTTGTAGAACACTCCTTTGTCTCTTTGTTCTCCCCCTTTTATATTTTTAACGACTTAATACGTCAAATATATTGATCTTCGATGTCATCATTGTCGGCGTCAGCTTCCTCGTAGAGGGTGTGAGCAATGCTGACGTCAGCATTTCCGACGTCATTGTCGTCGGCGTCAGCATTCTCGTAGACGGCTTCAGGATTGCTGATGTCAACATTCCCGTCGTCGGCGTCAGCATTGACGCGTGGAACAAAAAAACTTCCTTGTAAACGGTGTCAACATTGACGCGCGAAAAAAAAAAAACAAAAAAACCTTCCTCGTAAACGGTGTCAGCATTGTTGACGTCAACATTCCCGACGTCGGCGTCAGCATTGGCGCGCGAAAAAAAAAAAAAAAAAAAAAACATCCTTGTAAACGGTGTCAGCATTTCCGACGATGACGTCAGCACTAACGTGCGAAAAAAAAAAAAAAAACTGGCGGGGGGGCACACGGGGGAAGGGGGGGCAAATTGGGATGTATAGTTTTGCAAATTTCCCAAAATCTTGTATATTTGGCTAATTTGGCCTTCATATTTGTATATTTGGCAAATCCTCCCTTAGTAAAATTTCAACCCAAGTGTTGTGCTTTGGGTCCTTTTTTTCAAAAAAAAACTCTAAATGCCTCTGTTTTTGGTTAAGTGATTGGGAGCAAAATTATTTTGCCGCTTAAATTTCAATGAAATGTATTCTGCACGCTTTTGATTTTTTTTTAAATAAATTTTTAACATCGTCCAAAAAGTTAAATCGATGTTTCTAATTTCATGCGTTATAAATATTTTTAAAATCATGCGTTTTTCTGACCGATATAAAAGATCCGATGTCTATTAACACAATTCTAGTAGTGAGCTAAAGAGAATTTCAATCTTGTGCAAGATTGGAGAAGCACATTTGAGGTCCAGGATAATAAAACAACAGCTATGGTGATAAATAAATTGATAGCTGACACTGACTATGGTGAACAATTCCTTGTGAACTTTATTGTTATATTAGACTCTTTCTTGGTCGATACTCTAGGAAACGGGCATGCCAACCAAAGTTTAATAAGAGTAGTTCCTGAATTGGGTGACATAAAGACCGAAATTGGTGTGGTCTCGTGTTGGAAAGTTTGTTTGACGCAAAGAAAAGCTGGGAAAAGAACAAGAATGGCCATTTCAGAAGGCCTATATTATTCTTGGTTGTAAGTATTTTTTTTCAAACTTTTCCTCTGATTTTAACTTAATTTCTTTACCATGTCGGTAGTACCCATGTCAACAGGGCCTATTTTCACCTCCATATCTACAATATTTTTCATGTCAGCAATCCCCGCTCCATCATTATACTGATATATGTTTATCCCCTTGGTGTGACAGTTGTTTTATATGGATAGGGTGAAACTATTCTCGAGCACTGCACTTAGAAGAATGACTCGTTCTTTCCCAGTGTTTGTTGGCATGGATTACAAACTTTTTCGCAAACGAGAAATTGATGAAATTAATACCGGAGGGTTTGGTTGTGGCTTAGTCCAGGCTCGCCAAATTGTTCCTCCCAAACAAGACATACCACCTACAGCTTGTCCGCACACTACTGCACAAAACGATGAAGGCACTAGTCACCTTGCTGATCCACAAAAACAACCACCCCCAGTTGAGGTTTATATGAATTTTTTAAACAAATTTAATCTAATATTGGTACAGTTTAGCATGTTTTGATATTTACTGATGCTTTTTTATTCTTATTTTTCATGTGAGGTTATCTTCTAGAGTTGGATACAGTCTTTTGCTCAAAAAGCGTCTGTGCTTGCATCTGCTATATCGGATTTTGCTGAGTGGTCTACAAATGTACCGCCTGAACTACAACAAGGTGAAAACGATTCTACATGGGGAAAACCAGCTTATAGGGATGGAAGATGTGACTTCTAAGCTTGCTACAGATGCTGCTGATAGGTCTTATATGGAGGACTCTCCAAACACAATTTTTAACAACTCCCAACACCCATTCTGGTCAGATCTTGCTTTCATAGATTGGATTACTCAGATTGAGGTGGCAAATCAGAATAAGCAAAAATTAAAATCAAATATCAAAGGAGATGAGAATTTTTCCTTTGATTTGTTTCGAAATGATCCTGCTTTTGAAGAAGATACAGGCATGGCGCAGAACGCTACAGATGAAAACGAGAATGCTAATGATGCACAACATAATCCTGTAGAAGGCCATGGTCATCCTCCAATACAACAAGATGTTCAAGCTAAGACTGGAGACACATTATGCACTACTGCCTATCCCCTTCCCACTCAAACTGAAACTGATATTTCATCAGGGAAGCATTTGGGGGATAAAAGAAAATGCAAGTCCCCTGCTCCCTTGCCAACACGGAGGTCACCGCGTGTCAACGCAGCTGATGTGAATGCTGCACAACAACTTAATGACACAAAACGGGAAGAAGCTGCAAGAAGACCACATAAACCTTCTGCATCTTTTAGAAGCTCTTATTATTCACGTGTTGTTGACATTAACGATTCTATCTATAAAATTGAGCGCACTGTTTCAGCCTATTTAGCACTGAAAACACCTCATATCACGTAAGTTGATTTTAATCTTAATTTACTTAATGTATGGTCAGTTACAAGTAAAATATTATTTTTATTTAATCCATCTTTATAATGATTCGCATTGCAGGGAAGTTTTATTTAAAAACAAGTCTGTTGAAGTGGTTAGAACAGACATAGGTACACTTGAATATGAAACCCACTTGTCTAGAGTAGTTTTTGATGCTTGAACAACAGTCCCAAACCACAAGGAACAGTATAAAAGTGCTCTTTCACCATCAAGACTATTTGTGAATATCAACAAATCTGTAATATTTTTACTTTTTCATCTTTCAATTACACTGTGGGGTCCAATTCTTTGTCATTATTACAATGAGTCTGTTTTCTTACTAATTTATATTCTTGATCTAGTTTAATGTGGAGAGTGTATCATAAGGAGCTTGTGACGAAAAATTTAAAAGGTTTAACCTCCACCTTGATATTGTATTGTCAATGTCACCACACATTCATTTGAGAGATATAGACATGGTACTCCCACACAAGCCCCCAGAATAAAGTTCTCTAAATTCTGAATTTAAGATCAAAGTTAACAAGCTCCACCCCTAATTGCTATCTGTTTATATTATGGTGAATAGTTTGTATTTGGGATTCAACGCGAAGAGATTTATGTCATGGTTGCCTACAACTTGATACAAAAAGTCATCCACATCATTGATATCACCCCATCTTGTCCTGTTCAAACTTGCACCTTTGCATCCCCCTTTGAATGTTTGGTAAGTTTTGTTAATGATGTCTAAGACATTCTTCACTTGTCAAATATCATCACGGTTTGCCATTAACCATTACATGCCTTATAATTCAATTCATGTAGGGGGATATGCTGATTGAGTATCTAAATGAAAAAAGGCTTGAAACAAAGGCAAATACAATATCAAATGCACAAACATCACCTGTCCCCATCTCATGGTCTGGAGAAGAGAAATTTTTTCATTCCGGAGTATGCCTTATGCGCCACATGGAGACCTTATTTGGGACTGAGAAAGTTTACAAGTGTGGATTAGAAAAAGGCAATTTCAAGAATGTATCAAAGCTACGGGTGATGTACATAACAAATATAGTCTTCTCAAAGGTGAATGAGGTGAACACAGAAGTTGTGAAGGCAGCGAAATCCCATGCAACAATGACTGCAACGGGGATCCAAAGCCATAAACTAAATCTTGGTTGAACAACTACAACACAATTTCATGTTTTTTTTAGCAAACTTTGGAATGTATTTGGGCGTAGACAGTTCTGTATTCAACATTAATATCTTAAACTTTTGAACACAATTTCATGTCACCGCTACTCCTAATCTATGTCAGCACTAATTTTAAACCATAGACTTAACTGCTCAAAAATATGACCCATTTTTCAAAACATGATCTCCCTGTCTTAATACTCATGAGACTAATACTTTTAGATAATTCGGATGCCAACATATAATATATTAGTGTAAAAATATAAAACAGAGATGTGTCACCACTAATTTCAGCAAATTATCAATAAGGTAAAACCTTAGTTAAACAGTGTCAGCACTACTTTTACCAAAACAATCCCCAAATTACTCAATGTGGCCGCAGTATCAACCAATAATAGACGTAAAACTTCAGTAACACTTTTATAATATCAAATACGATGTATGAAATTAGTAAATATCCATATATTTAATATCATTTAAATACATTGAACATAGAAACTAAATAAGTTCTAGTATCATCATATCATTATTCTAGAACACATAGAAACTAAAAAAAAAAAATACATTGAACATATAAATATGTAGCAGTATCATCAGTTATTAATATACTAGAACTACAGTCCTAAAAATTCAGCAATCTTCCTCCTCTTTTCCATTTCTGCATCTAAAACTTCTTTAACGCACTGCATGAGGTTGTCCTTCGCCTCTTCCAACATCTGTCTTTGTTGTCCAAGTTCTCGTTCCACCTAGATAAAACATAAAATATAAGAGTTAAGACTAGAGGGGGAGGGGGGAATTAAGGATAAAACTTCAATATCACCTTTAATAGTGCTTCAGCATCTTCATCTTTGGCAGCAATGCGAATATGATATTCGTTTGCTAATATTGATCTTTGTAATTCATCATATAATGTATATTGAATCACAACGGCTTCCATCAACTCGACCCTACGATCTTCTTTGTTAGTCTCACATGCCTCATCAAGGAGGGTCATGTGATACCCACGGTATACAACACCATCCAACTCATCCAACATTTGGTGGAATCTTGTGCAAAACTCAACAATGTTGCCATATTCCATCTTTTCGGCGGGGAATGTGTTAGAAGTAAGAATACAAGTCATGGTATCCTGATTTATGTTAAAATCAGTTTGCAGAAGCCAATGGACAGAAAAGAATTATTTATGGGTATATATAGACAATAATTATACAGTTTTCTTCCTTTGACGGTTATTTGGGTCCATTCCTTAAAAAGTAACTGTAAACAACTGTAAAAACTGTAAAACTATAAACTGTAAACGGATTACAGTTATATGAGTTACAGTTGTCAATGTTGGCCCTAAAGCTCCTCGTTTTAGCACTACTTTTGCCCTTAACCACCTAGTGTAACCACATAAACTTCAATAACAGAAAACGTCACCACATACACTTCAATATCAGAAAACACAAGGCTATTGTCACCAATACTTCTAACTACTCTAACAAACAGTGTCACACAATACTTTGGGCCTTAACCACCTGGTGTCACCACATAGGCTTCAAAAATAAAAAAAAATGCATAGGTAGTGTCACCAATACATGTAATTAATATCAGTGTCAGCACTACTTTGAGTCTTAACCACCTAGTGTCACAAGATAGACTTCAAAATCAAAAAATAGAAGGCTAGTGTCACCAATAATTCAAACGACTCTAACCAACAGTGTCAACAATACTTTGGGCATTAACCACCTCTTGCCACCACATACACTTCAAAAAAAAAATACAAGGCTAGTGTCACCACTACTTGTAACTGATATCAGTGTCAACACTACTTTGGGACTTGACCACCTAGTGTCGGCGCATACACTTCAAAATCAAAAAATACAAGGCTACTGTAACCACTAGTTGTAACTGATATTAGTGTCACCACTACTTTGGGCCTTGACCACCTAGTGTCGCCAAATACACTTCAAAATCAAAAAAATACAAGGCTACTGTCCCCACTACTGTCCCCACCTAGTGTCACAACATAGACTTCAAAGTCAAAAAATACAAGGCTAGTGTCACCAATACTTCAAACTACTCTAACCAACAGTGTCAACAATACTTTGGGCATTAACCACCTCTTGTCGCCACATAAACTTCAAAATAAAAAAATATAAGGCTACTGCCAACACTACTTATAACTAATATCGGTGTCAGCACTATTTTGGGATGCACAAACACGCGGGATTTTTAAAAATCATATAAAAATCACCATTAACATTTATCGGATTCTATGATATTACGTATAAGGTATGAAATTTCGCATGCTCTCATATAGTTTAAGGGGAAATATTATATCTAAAATGTAGAATTTTTTCTCTGATTTTTTGGAAAATAAGTTCCATATTTGTTTCAAATCCAGCCACGATATATGAGCAAATTCGTAAAGGTTTAGATGGTCTTTTTCTGTCAAATAAAACTCAATGTCCTACTCAAACATCAGAACAAATATGTTAGAATGGAAATCACAAACAAATATGATCAAACATAAATTTCATTAATATTATAAATTTACATACACCTAGTACCCCCAAAAGTTACAAACTACACTGATATGATTTGTATAGGATGGAAAGAAATGTACAATATGTCTGGACCCGATGTTGGCGTCGATGCCTGTCCTTGCCACACCATGTGCATATTTCTTCCACCCAGAGTGTCTCCGAACATGGCTTACAGTTTAAGCCATTTGTCCGCTTTGTCGATCAGCACTTTAGCTGTAGGTCTCTTGTATATCCGTTGGGAAAAGACAGTGCAGTTGCAACTTTTTTTGGGGACATGATTTAAGCAAATGTAGGATATGAATGGAATTTTGTGTTTGACAATATTTGTATCTAATTTCCATGTGTCCATTGAAGGATAGACGACCTACACAGACAAAGTAAAAATACACTCATATAGTATCCAATCACATAATAATCAAGCATTACAGGAAAGGTAATCGAAACATTACGGTCACAGAAAGAAGAAAAAAATTTATGGAAGAGTGCATCAACACTAACCAACCACGTTTATTTTCAGTCGAAAACAAACAACAACCAAATAAAATAATGCAGTAGCCACTCAGCAAACACAAACAACAATATATGTGTTTAATCGACTGAAAGATAATGGAAAGGTAATCTAAAATCGGAAAAAAAAAACAACAATAAAAAATTTGCTGAAAAAGTGTAAAACCCCTAATCGATCACTTTAATTTTCAGAGGAACGAAAGGGAGAGGGCTACATACCAAAAGAGGGGTTGCCCCTTCTGAAGAGAAATCCGGAATGGGGAAGAGAAGTGGAGGAAGATGAAACGACTTGGGGATACCGTAATGGAGAAGAGAGTGGAGGGAGTTGAAATGATTTGGGAATTTGCTGAAGTTCAAACCATATATAAAGTAAAGAAAATGGGTCAGGGCTATTGAATCATGAATCTTACACTAAGCTCAACACATATGGTCAGAAAAATGGGTCGGGGCTCTCATATCATGAATTTTAAACTAAGTCCAACATCCATGTTGTGCAATTTTATTGTTGTGCAAAATATAACCTTTTGTTGTGCAAAAATAAGATCATGTTGAGCAAATTTTCACCAAACGTCTATGTTGTGCAATTTTATTCTAATGATGAGAAAAAATAAGACCATGTTGTGCAAATAATCTATTGAAAAAGTATAAAATTATATTGAGAAGAAATAAGATCATGTTGGGCACATATTCTCAAGTCTCAGTTGTTGTGCAAATATAAACTATTATCGAGCAAAAATAAGATCATGTTGAGCAAATTGTCACCAATCGCCCATGTTGTGCAATTTTATTCTAATGATGAGCAAAAATAAGACTATGTTGTGCAATAATATATTGAGAAAGTATAAAAAATATATTGAGAAAAAATAAGATCATATTGAGCACAATTTCACAAGTCCCAATATTTGTGCAAAAATAATCAATTGTTGAGCAAAAAATAGATCATGTTGAGCAAAAAATCCATTAATCCCCCATGTTCTACATTCATAGTCAAGAAACACAAATCTAGTGTCACCAATACTTCTAAATACTATAACCAACAGTGTCACACAATACTTTGGGCCTTAACCACCTCGTGCCACCACATACACTTCAAAAATCAACAAATACAATAATAGTGGCACCACTACTTGTAACTAATACCAGTGTCAGCAATACTTTGGAAATTATCCACCTAGTGTCACCACATAATCTTCAATAACATAAAACGTCACCACATACACTTCAAAAATCAAAAAATAAAATGCTAATGTCACGACGACCTGTAATTAATATCAGTGTCAGCACTAATTTGGGCCTTGACCACCTAGTGTCACCACATACACATCAAAATAAAAAAATACAAGGCTAATGTCACCAATAGTTCAAACTACTCTAACCAATAGTATCAACAATACTTTGGGCCTTACCCATCTCGTGCCACCACATACAATTCAAAATAAAAAAAAAATACAAGGCTAGTGTCACCACTACTTGTAACTAATATCAGTGTCAGCACTACTTTGGGCCTTAACCACCTAGTGTCACCACATAAACTTCAATAACAGAAAACGTCACCACATACACTGCAATATCAGAAAAGACAAGGCTAGTGTCACCATTACTTGTAACTAATATCAGTGTAAGCACTACTTTGGAGCTTAACCACCTAGTGTCACCACTCACACTTCAATAACAGAAAACGTCACCACATACACTTCAAAAATCAAAAAATACAAGACTAGTGTCAACACTACTTGTAACTAATATCAGTGTCAGCACTACTTTGGGCCTTAACCACCTAGTGTCACCACATACATTTCAAAATCAACAAATACAAGGATAATGTCACCAATAGTTCAAACTACTTTAACCAACAGCGTCAACAATACTTTGGGCCTTGCCCACCTCGTGCCACCACATACAGTTCAAAATCAAAAAAAATACAAGACTATTGTCACCACTACTTGAAACTAATATCATTGTCAACACTACTTTGGGCCTTAACCACCTAGTGTCACCACATAAACTTCAATATCAGAAAACACCAGACTGATGTCAGCACTACTTGTAGCTACTGTAACCATCACTGGCACCCCCACTTTTTTTATAGCATGTTAAATATGTACGCATGACTCACACATTCTTATTACAAATTCAAGTAAAACATTGTCAATGCAGAAAAGGATAACTTAATAAGCATTAATAAAACTTAATATGCGCAATCATAACAGATTCAAAGTCACCGCCAAATACAGTGCATCCAAAAATATCCCATAAAATCCATTAACTAGAAATCTACATACATGTAAACCAACTAAGCTATTTGAGCACTTAATTTGTCAAATTACATCCAAAGTATCCCATATATGCATCAACTACCTATCTAAACACTTGTTTTAAAATCTAAAACTCCAGGTCTCCTTGATCAGATATGAGCACTTGAGTTCTCTGCATCGAAAGATCTTCTCGTTATTGAAACATTTCACATCTCCCCCAAATACAGACGCTTCACTCGCTATTGTTGTGCAAATATAAAGTATTAATGAGCAAATATAAAGTATTGTTGAGCAAATATAATATGTTGTTGAGCAAATTTCTACCAATACACCATGTTGTGCAATCATAATCTATTGAAAAATAAAGAATCATATTGTGAAAAAATAAATTTAAGGTATACAATTATAAGCTAAATAATAAGAAATAAATAAGGTATTACATAATTTCCGTATTTTTACAAAAGAAAAGAAAAACTGTTTTCCCTAAAAAAAATAGAAAAAGCAACCAATGTAAATGTCTAAAACGCTTTTCTCATTCTAAAAGTTCCCGATCACCTTCGTTTGTTTCATCCTCCAGCTAAATCTACTCTCTCTTTCTCTGCGAAATTTCTTCACGCTTGCTTATAGGCTTGTGGAGACGAAATCTACCATATACATCAACATGTCATCGGATCTGAAAGGTTTGATTTCCTATTTTCCGTATACTACAGTTTAAATTAGAAAGAGTAGTGTTTATGGTTTAGTTTTGACGAAAATCAGGAAACGGCACTTGTTCAAGAGGTTTGAATGTTTATAATCAAGCATTTATTCAGCCTTCCAAGAGCTACCTTTGCTAATTCAATTACTTTCGCATTATAATGTGTAGTTAATGTGATGGATCTATCGTTCAATTTTGAAATTTATACGGTATAAACTGTCTTCTTTTACAATGTCATTACGTCCAATATTTGTAGAAATTTATTGTAAGTGTTCATTAAATAGGTAAACGTCCCCAGAGTTTAAGTGATTCACCTGTTCTACACAGTCCAAATCGAATTTCCAAGAGATCAAAAAGATCTGGAGTTAAAACTCCAGTAGTTGATTTATCTAGAGATTCACCTCCCTTCAAAGATGAACTGTTTCATGATACTAGCCTAATAGAGCCTATGAAGAAGGGGAGGGTTGTCGGTCACTTGAATCCAAAGATTCACAACCGCTTGTTCGGAAAAACAGTAAGAAAGAAGTTCCCTCTGTGACTGTTCTTCCTATTAGCATTGTTGTTGTGGAAACCCTTGAAATTGCAAGGTTGCATAACAATTCACCTAATGTGACGGTTGTTCAACAAGTAAACCCAACTGTGTATAACATAATATCTGATGAGCAAACGGATCCCACATGCATACAACCTAACAGAGAAAACAGGCAGATGATTGTGAGAAACGAGAGGAACACCAGACAAAAAAATCTCCTATCTTTGAAGGCACGTTCAAGCCCACGCTTGCTAGTGTCATCATTGCAAAAAATGAATGACAAGCAGAAGAAATTCATTCAAGATATTGGGTTTGGATTTTTGTTCAACTTGGATATTGTTTCCATACCATTGCATCTTTCATATTGGTTAGTGGATCAGTTTGATCCTAACAAGTGTTGCTTGGTGCTGGCTAATGGAGGAGAACTTGAAATAGCAGAAATAGATGTGCATATCACAATGGGGTTCCCTATGGGGAAGGTTTTAGTTGGAAGAAGAACAGCTAAAGAGAATTTCATTCTTGTGCAAGATTGGAGAAGCACATTTGAGGTCTAGGATAATAAAACAATAGCTATGGTGATGGATAAATTGATAGCTGACACTGACTGTGGTGATCAATTCCTTGTGAACTTTATTGTTACATTAGACTCTTTCTTGGTTGATACTCTAGGAAACGGGCATGCCAACCAAAGTTTAATAAGAGTAGTTCCTGAATTGGGTGACATGAAAGACCTAAATTGGTGTGGTCTCGTGTTGGAAAGTTTTGTTGACGCAAAGAAAAGCTGGGAAAAAAACAAGAATGGCCATTTCAGAAGGCCTATATTATTCTTGTTTGTAGGTATTTTTTTCAAACCTTTCCTCTGATGTTAACTTAATTTCTTTAACATGACGGTAGTACCCATGTCAGCAGGGCCTATTTTTACCTCCATATCTACAGTATTCTTCATGTCAGTAGTCCCCCTCCATCATTATACGGATATGTATTTATCCCCTTGGTGTGGCAGTTGTTTTATATGGATAGGGTGAAACTATTCTCGAGCACTGCACTTAGAAGAATGACTCGTTCTTTCTCAGTGTTTGTTGGCATGGATTACAAACTTTTGCGCAAACGAGAAACTGATGAAATTAGTACCGGAGGGTTTGGCTGTGGCTTATTCCAGGTTCGCCAAATTGTTCCTCCCAATCAAGACATTCCACCTACAGCTTGTCCACACACTACTGCACAAAATGATGAAGGCACCAGTCACCCTGCTGATCCACAAAAACAACCACCCCCAGTTGAGGTTTATATGAATTTTTTTAACCAATTCAATCTAATATTGGTACAATTTAGCATGTTTTGATATTTACTGATGCTTTTTTATTCTTATTTTTCATGTGATGTTATCTTCTAGAGTTGGATACAGTCTTTTGCTCAAAAAGCTTATGTGCTTGCATCTGCTATATCCGATTTTGCTGAGTGGTCTACAAATGTACTGCCTGAACTACAACATGATGACAAGGTGAAAATGATTCTACATGGGGCAAACCAGCTTCTAGGGATCGAAGATGTGACATCTAATCTTGCTACAGATGCTGCTGACAGGTCTTATATGGAGGACTCTCCAAACACAATTTTTAACAACTCCCAACACCTATTCTGGTAAGATCCTGCTTTCATAGATTGGATTACTCAGATTGAGGTGGCATATAAGAATAAGCAAAAATTGAAATCAAATATCAAAGGAGATGAGAATTTTTCCTTTGATTTATTTCGAAATGATCCTGCTTTTGAAGAAGATACAGGCATGGCGCAGAACGCTGCAGATGAAAACGAGAATGCTAATGACGCACAACATAATCCTGCAGAAGGCCATGGTCATCCTCCAATACAACATGATGTTCAAGGTAAGACTGGAGACACATTATGCACTACTGCCAATCCCCTTCCCACTCAAACTGAAACTGATATTCCACTAGGGAAGCCTTTGAGGGTTAAAAGAAAATGCAAGTCCCCTGCTCCGTTGCCAACACGGAGGTCACCACGTGTCAACGCAGCTGATGTGAATGCTGCACAACAACTTAATGACACAAAACGGGAAGAAGCTGCAAGAAGACCACATAAACCTTCTGCATCTTTTAGAAGCTCTTATTATTCATGTGTTGTTAAAATTAACGATTCTATCTCTGAAATTGAGAGCACTGTTTCAGCCTATTTAGCACTGAAAACACCTCATATCACGTAAGTTGATTTTAATCTTAATTTAGTTAATGTATTGTCAATTACAAGTAAAATATTATTTTTATTTAATCCATCTTCATAATGATTCGCATTGTAGGGAAGTTTTATTTAAAAACAAGTCTGTTGAAGTGGTTAGAACAGACATGGGTACACTTGAATATGAAACCCACTTGTCTAGTGTAGTTTTTGATGCTTGGACAACAGTCCTCAACCACAAGGAACAGTATAAAAGTGCTCTTTCACCATCAAGACTATTTGTGAATATCAACAAATCTGTAATATTTTTACTTTTTCATCTTTCAATTACACTGTGGGTCCAATTCTTTGTCATTATTACAATGAGTCTGTTTTCTTACTAATTTCTATTCTTGATCCAGTTTAATGTGGAGAGTGTATCATAAGGAGCTTGTGACGAATAATTTAAGAGGTTTAACCTCCACCTTGATACTATATTGTCAATGTCACCACACATTCATTTGAGAGATATAGACATGGTACTCCCACACAAGCGCCCAGAATAAAGTTCTCTAAATTCAGAATTTAAGATCAAAGTTAACAAGCTCCATCCCTAATTGCTATCTGTTTATATTATGGTGAATAGTTTGTATTTGGGATTCAACGCGAAGAGATTTATGTCATGGTTCCCTACAACTTGAAACAAAAAGTCATCCACATCATTGATATCACCCCATCTTGTCCTGATCAAACTTGCACCTTTGCATCCCCCTTTGAATGTTTGGTAAGTTTTGTTAATGATGTCTAAGACATTCTTCAGTGTTCAAATATCATCTCAGTTTTTCATTACCCATTACATGCCTTATCATTCAATTCATGTAGGGGGATATGCTGATTGGATATATAGATATAGTTTGCTCAAAGGTGAATGAAGTTAACACAGAAGTTTCGAAGGCAGCGAAATCCCATGCAAAAATGACTGCAAAGGGGATCCAGGGCCAGAAACTAAATCTTGGTTGAACAGCTACAACACAATTTCATGTTTTTTTAGCAAACTTTGGAATGTATTTGGGCATAGACAATTCTGTATTCAACATTAATATCTTAAACTTCTGAACATGATCAATGAATGAATATTACCAGTTACAACTTTGTATCTGTCACCACTACTCCTAATTTGTGTCAGCATTAATTTTAAACCATAGACTTAACTGCTCAAAAATATAACCTGCTTTTCAAAACATGATCTCCCTGTCTTAATACTCACGAGGCTAATACTTTTAGATAATTCGGATGCCAACATATAATATATTAGTGTCAAAATATAAAATAGAGATGTGTCACCACTAATTTCAGCAAATTATTAATAACATAAAACCTTAGTTAAACAGTGTCAGCACTAATTTTACCAAAACAATCCCCAAATTACTCAATGTGGCCGCAATATCAACCAATAATAGACGTAAAACTTCAGTAACACTTTTATAATATCAAATACGATGTATAAAATTAGTAAATATCCATATATTTAATATCATGTAAGTACATTGAACATAGAAACTAAATAAGTTCTAGTATCATCATATTTTTATTCTAGAACACATAGAAACTAAAAAAAAATACATTGAACATATAAATAAGTAGCAGTATCATCAGTTATTAATATACTAAAACTACAGTCCTAAAAATTCAGCAATCTTCCTCCTCTTTTCCATTTTTACATCTAAAACTTCTTTAACGCACTGCATGAGGTTGTCCTTCGCCTCTTCCAACATCTGACTTTTTTGTCCAAGTTCTCGTTCCACCTAGATAAAACATAAAGTATAAGAGTTAAGACTAGAGGGGGGGGGGGGGGAATTAAGGATAGAACTTCAATATCGCTTTTGATAGTGCTTCAGCATCTTCATCTTTTGCAGCATTGCGAATATGATATTCGTTTGCTAATATTTATCGTTGTAATTCATCATATAATGTATATTGAATCACAACGGCTTCCATCAACTCGACCCTACGAGCCTCTTTGTTAGTCTCACATGCCTCATCAAGGAGGGTCATGTGATACCCACGGTATACAACACCATCCAACTAATCCAACATTTGGTGGAATCTTATGCAAAACTCAACAGTGTTGCCATAATCCTTCTTTTCGGAAGGGAATGTGTTAGAAGTAAGAATACAATCATGGTATCATGACTTCTGTTAAAATCAGTTTGCAGAAGCCAATGGACAGAAAAGAATTATTTATGGGTATATATAGACAATAATTATGCATTTTTCTTCCTTTGACGGTTATTTGGGTCCATTTATTACAAAGTAACTGTAAAACAACTATAAAAACTGTAAAACTATAAACTGTAAACAGATTAAAGTTATATGAGTTGCAGTTGTTAGTGTTGGCCCTCAACCTCCTCGTGTCAGCACTGCTTTGGCCCTTAACCACCTAGTGTCACCACATAAACTTCAATAACAGAAAACGTCACCACATACACTTCAATATCAGAAAACACAAGGCTATTATCACTAATACTTCTAGCTACTCAAACAAACAGTGTCACATAATACTTTGGGCCTTAACCACCTCGTGCCACCACATAGACTTCAAAAATAAAAAAAAATACATAGGTAGTGTCACCACTACTTATAATTAATATCACTGTTAGCACTACTTTGAGCCTTAACCACCTAGTGTCACAACATAGACATCAAAATCAAAAAATACAAGGCTAGTGTGACCACTACTTGTAACTGATATCAGTGTCAACACTACTTTGAGACTTAACCACCTAGTGTCGCCACATACACATCAAAATCAAAAAATACAAGGCTATTGTCACCACTACTTGTAACTGATATCAGTGTCAGCACTACTTTGGGCCTTGACCACCTAGTGTCGTCAAATACACTTCAAAATCAAAAAATACAAGACCATGTCCCCACTACTTGTAACTAATATCAGTGTCAGCACTATTTTGGGCCTTAACCACCTAGTGTCACAACATAGACTTCAAAATCAAAAAATACAAGGCTAGTGTCACCGATACTTCAAACTACTCTAACCAACAGTGTTAACAATACTTTGGGCATTAACCACCTCTTTCCGCAACATACACTTCAAAATCAAAAAATACAAGGCTAGTGCCAACACTACTTGTGACTTATATCAGTGTCAGCAATATTTTGGGATACACAAACACGCGGGATTTTTTAAAATCATATAAAATTCACCATTAACATTTATCGGATGTTATGATATTACGTATAAGGTATGAAATTTCGCATGCTCTCATACAGTTTAAGGGGAAATATTATATCTAAAATGTAGAATTTTTTCTCTGATTTTTTGGAAAATAAGTTCCATATTTGTTTCAAATCCAGCCACGATATATGAGCAAATTCGTAAAGGTTTAGATGGTCTTTTTCTGTCAAAGAAAACTCAATGTCCTACTCAAACATCAGAACAAATATGATAGAATGGAAATCACTAACAAATATGATCAAACACAAATTTCATTAATATTATACATTTACATACACCTAGTACCCCCAAAAGTTACAAACTACACTGATATGATTTGAATGGAAATTAGATACAAACATTCTCAAACACAAAATTCCATTCATATCCTACATTTGCTTAAATCAAGTCCCCCAAAAAAGTTGCAACTGCACTGTCTTTTCACAACGGATATACAAGAGACCTACAGCTAAAGTGTTGATCGACAAAGCGGACAAATGGCTTAAACTGTAAGCCATATTCGGAGACACTCTGGGTGGAAGAAATATGCACATGGCGTGGCAAGGACAGGCATCGACGCCAACATCGGGTCCAGACATATTGTACATTTCTCTCCATCCTATTCAGGATGATATATCTCTTTTAAGGCGTCACTATGTTCTGTAGTTGCTGGATGATCAGGGTGGTCGACATCCATGTCAGAGTCAGAGCTTATGTCAGATTCACAGCTTGAATAAGACGAAGAGTCGTCAATGAAGTGTACATCCACAATGATGTTCGGGCAGAGACCATATTCAACAAACTTAGCATCCCCCGGAAACCAACTGCTGGTATATTCCATTAATAGCTGGTTGGCTACTTGATTTCGAACCACACTGGTGATTCCTGCTTCACTTAACACTTCATTGCAGTGTGCTAAAGTCATTGGCACACCTTTCCAAACCGAGCAATTATTAATGGTCAGCAATGGAGGCTATCAGAATGGGTGGACACCACTAGTTGGCTCGGTCCATACCAATACGCCTCAGTTGCTGAGATTTGCACTTCAAAAGAACCAACAGTGTAATCATACCCTACTTCAGTTACAGTTGGAAATTCCATTGAAGGATAGAAGACCTACACAAACAAAGTAAAAATACACTCATATAGTATCCAATCACATAATAATCAAGCATTACAGGAAAGGTAATCGAAATATTACGGTCACATAAAGAGGAAAAAAAATTATGGAGAGTGCACCAACACTAACCGACCACGTTTATTTTCAGTCGAAAACAAACAAAAACCAAATAAAAAAATGCAGTAGCAACTCAGCAAACACAAACAACAATATATGTGTTTAATCGACTGAAAGATAGTGGAAAGGTAATCTAAAATCGGAAAAAAAAAACAACAATAAAAAATTTGCTGAAAAAGTGTAAAAACCCTAATCGATCACTTTTATTTTCAGAGGAACTAAAGGGAGAGGGCTACATACCAAAAGAGGGGTTGCCCCTTCTGAAGAGAAATCCGGAATGGGGAAGAGAAGTGGAGGACGATGAAACGACTTGGGGATAATGTAATGGAGAAGAGAGTCGAGGGAGTTGAAATGACTTGGGAATTTGCTGAAGTTCAAACTATATATAAAGTAAAGAAAATGGGCCATGTCTATTGAATCATGAATCTTACACTAAGCCCAACACCTATGGTCAGAAAAATGGGTCGGGGCTCTCACATCATGAATTTTAAACTAAGCGCAACACCCATGTTGTGCAATTTTATTCTAATGATGAGAAAAAATAAGACCATGTTGTGCAAATAATCTATTGAAAAAGTATAAAATTATATTGAGAAGAAATAAGATCATGTTGGGCACAAATTCTCAAGTCTTAATTGTTGTGCAAATATAAACTATTGTCGAGCAAAAATATGATCATGTTGAGCAAATTGTCACCAATCGCCCATGTTGTGCAATTTTATTCTAATGATGAGCAAAAATAAGACCATGTTGTGCAATAATATAATGAGAAAGTATAAAAAATATATTGAGAAAAAATAAGATCATATTGAGCACAATTTCACAAGTCTCAATATTTGTGCAAAAATAATCAATTGCTGAGCAAAAAATAGATCATGTTGAGCAAAAAATCCATTAATCCCCCATGTTCTACATTCATAGTCAAGAAACACAAATCTAGTGTCACCAATACTTCTAAATACTATAACCAACAGTGTCACACAATACTTTGGCCCTTAACCACCTCGTGCCACCACATACACTTCAAAAATCAACAAATACAATGATAGTGGCACCACTACTTGTAACTAATACCAGTCTCAGCAATACTTTGAAAATTAGCCACCTAGTGTCACCACATAATCTTCAATAACATAAAACGTCACCATATACACTTAAAAAATCAAAAAATAAAATGCTAATGTCACCACGACTTGTAACTAATATCAGTGTCAGCACTAATTTGGGCCTTGACCACCTAGTGTCACCACATACACATCAAAATCAAAAAATACAAGGCTAATGTCACTAATAGATCAAACTACTCTAACCAACAGTATCAACAATACTTTGGGCCTTACCCACCTCGTGCCACCACATACAATTCAAAGTAAAAAAAATACAAGGCTAGTGTCACCACTACTTGTAACTAATATCAGTGTCAGCACTACTTTGGGCCTTAACCACCTAGTGTCACCACATAAACTTCAATAACAGAAAACGCCACCACATACACTGCAATATCAGAAAAGACAAGGCTAGTGTCACCACTACTTGTAACTAATATCAGTGTAAGCACTACTTTGGACATTAACCACCTAGTGTCACCACTTACACTTCAATAACAGAAAACGTCACCACATACACTTCAAAAATAAAAAAAATACAAGACTAGTGTTGATGTCTCCAAAGTAGCCATGTTTTTATGCATATTTTAGTGCCATATTCTTTACATTTTGCATATTTCACATTGGGAATATGTCAGATTTATGTAGTATATGCTTATTTGTCATAAATGGAGATCTACATAAGTTTCTGTTTAATATTGCAGAATATGGAACATTTCGGGAGAAAATCAAGAAGCAAAGACGGAAGCAGCAGGTCTACTCGATCTCGACTAAGTTCTCATCGATATCGACAAGTGCCAGACCACATTCCCCGAGCCATGTTGAAGAGATGCTGCTCGACAACACCAGGCCGAGCCATGATCAAACTTTCTACTCGAGATCGACAAGACTGTCGTCGAGATCGAGGAAGCCTAGGAGCCTGTGTCCGAGCATGTCGACAAGAGGCTACCCGATACACCAAGCTGGCCAAGTCGATGATCCATTGTCGTCGAGATCGAGGAGCGTCTTCGAGGTCGACAAGGCTGAGAGCCCACACCCGAGCCTGTCGAGAAGGGTTGCTCGATAACCTCGGAAGACCAAGTCGATAACACACCACTTGTCGAGATCGAGGAGCTCTCCTCGAGATCGACTAACGCCAGGAGTCATGTCCGAGCCTGTCGAGGACCAGCTAGCCGAGACGACGAGCCACGCCCAGTCGACAACAATTCTACTCGATCTCGACTAGCCTTACTCGAGATTGATGAGGACTCCAGAAACCGCGTGACGCGTTTTGGGGCAGTTCTACTCGGATTGGGATTCCTTGGGCTCGAAGTTTGCCGATTCTATCCGATCTATCAAGATACATCAAGGAAGAGAGAGATCTATCCACTTTGAAGACTTTTAGATATATTTTCTTTATTTAGATTTAATTATGTTGTTACTTTATTTATCTTTAATGCTTTTAGATATAGTTTTAGATATAGATAAAGATTTCTATCCTTGAGTAGCAAGGTTTAGAAGCCTATAAATAAAGCCTTAGGGGCTCAGTTTTACAATTCAATTTCAGTAGGAGAAGTAGTAGGAGAGAGAAAGAGAGAGTGAGTGGCCAAGAGGAGTTGGTGAAGCGAGAGCGGAATTGGCTTCCTTTGGTTGTAAGCTCTATTTTATTTTATTAATGCAAGTTTATTTCCTTTTATTATTGATGTCTTTAATTATGATGAAGCGCGAGTAGTGCACCCACTTCTAGGGTTGGGGCGAGCCCGACGATAGCCATGCATAATTGAGGTAAAAATCCGACTTTTATCAAGTTTTGAGCATCTACTACTTGTTTATGTGTTTACTACCCATCTAATGGAGGTCCATGATAACAACTTGGATTGTAAACATAAAATCAGTAGAGACAATTAGGGTTTCTTGAAAGAGTTGTCTAATTGTTGGAAAAGGCGAAAACTTAGTCCTTTGATGCGATTCACATGATTATCTGTTTTATTCTGCCTTATGCATGCTTGGTTATCATTGATGCAAACTCCAATCTTGGAAGTCCTTTTTATACAGTTTAGTTCGAAATCCCAAATTTGCATTTATTTTCTTTCGTTTTATTTTCTGTCCCTTTACTCGATCTCGAATTGCACTACTCGATATCGAGTTCACTGATATTCGATCTAGCATCGCTGTAGCTTCTGTGTGCAGGTACTCGACGAGACAAACCGACGTCGACCAAGACTCTACTCGATCTCGAGTAAGGCCTTGTCGAGATCGACGAGACCCAGTGCCTGTGCCTGCTACTCTGCTCGACTAGTCCGATCTACTGTCGACTAACCCTAGTCGAGATCGAGGACATCTGTGGTCGACTTCCGTGAGATTTCTCCACTGCCTAGGATCCGCTGACACGCTTCCTCGTGGATCGATCCTGACTTCCCGCTGCTGCATCAGGAGGAAGTCTTGTAATTATTTGCAAGGGACGGAATCTGGTTTGCTGTGATTTATTTATATTTTATTATTGCAAGTCTCGATTTTCCTCCTATCAACAAGTGTCAACACTACTTATAACTAATATCAGTGTCATCACTATTTTGGGACTTAACCACCTAGTGTCACCACATACACTTCAAAATCAACAAATACAAGGCTAATGTCACCAATAGTTCAAACTACTCTAACCAACAGTGTCAACAATACTTTGGGCCTTGCGCAACTCGTGCCACCACATACAGTTCAAAATCAAAAAAATACAAGACTAATGTCACCACTACTTGAAACTAATATCATTGTCAACACTACTTTGGGCATTAACCACCTAGCGTCACCACATAAACTTCAATATCAGAAAACACCAGACTGGTGTCAGCACTACTTGTAGCTACTGTAACCAACATGTTAAATATGTACGCATGACTCACACATTCTTATTACAAATTCAAGTAAAACATTGTCAATGCAGAAAAGGATAACTTAATAAGCATTAATAAAACTTAATATGCACAATCATAACAGATTCAATGTCACCGCCAAATACAGTGCATCCAAAAATATCCCATAAAATCCATTAACTAGAAATCTACATACATGTCAACCAACTAAGCTATTTGAGCACTTAATTTGTCAGATTACATCCAAAGTATCCCATATATGCATCAACTACTTATCTAAACACTTGTTTTAAAATCTAAAACTCCAGGTCTCCTTGATCAAATATGAGCACATGAGTTCTCTGAATCGAAAGATCTTCTCGTTATTGAAACCTTTCACATCTCCCCCAAATACAGACGCTTCACTCGCTTTTAATGTAAAGACCCCACATGAAGCCCTGCCAACACAAAAAGACATCATGTAATGTGAGCACATAAATAACAAGTATCTTATGCTAACCAACAAACATAACAAGATAAAAACTACATACCCGGTAGAATAATGCATTAACCCAGGAACCATGTTTAGCTGGAAAGGAGAGGAAGTAAAGTTTTGATATAGCCCAGCCTTAGACAAATGACTTGGGAGCCAAATAGCAAACGGTTGTAATTGTTCTTCAAGTACACCAGCCCTAACAACAGGCACATTGCAATCGTGCACGTTGATTACCCTCTCCTCAATTTTAATCTCCAACGCCACCCAATGCTTGTTTATCACATTGAATATTGTGTAGATTTTTTTTATAGAGTCCCATGACTTCCCATAATCAGCAGGGCACATACCAACAAAATACTCTTCAGTATTATCTTCAATAGGTATGTCTTCCCCATAATTTGCAGCATAATCAGGCAGATACTTTATGTAAAATAGCTAATCAAGAACAAGAACCTCTCCATATTTGAAAAGGTCCTCAGAAATGCGCCTCCTAATATGAATCAAACCTGCTTCCAGATGCTACACAACATAGTAAAAAAGTGATATCAGCAATCAACTAATACAATAAAATCCAATCCACATACATATATCTATTTAAAAAACAAGCAGTTATTACCTGACAATCAAGCCACAGATTCTTCGCTAGAATGTGATGGAAAAACTTTTTGTCCCACCTTGAAATTGGACCAGCAACAGAAAAACTCCTAACCAAAATTACACAAAATACATAAAAATATATCTCGCATAAGTTGCTGTAACTAATACAAAGATTGAACAAAAAAAATAAAGCATACCTTTTCTTCTTTAAAATTCCATACATAAATTGATGATCTTCCAAGCTGATCAATGACTTGTTAGGGGCATGCTTTGGTATCCTCACCTTATTCTCAATCTCAGTTGGGCCAAACAGGAATGTACTGGTTGATGGGATAAGATTCGAAGTCTTTAATTGTTCAACTTCAATTATAGTTGCAGGATCCTTGGCTACCGAATCCCAATAAACACCTACCACCGTGTCATCTTCATCATCAGACAGAGAGATATACTTTTCCAAGGATGAGTGAACTCCAACTGCAGCGACTTTAGGATCAACACATTCACCTTCACACTTGGTAGATCGAGCAGATTCAGCAGAAGTTGACGGAATTCCAAGCTTATCTCCAATCCTGTTGGCATCATCAACTTCATCCTTCATTAATGAAATATCACCTTTCAAATCCTTCACACACTTCACATCTGCACCTACCACCTCAAATTTAGTGTCACCGACAACAGTTGAAAATACAGGAGGAATTTCAGTAGACAGAATCTCCTTATCCACAGTTGGACCCTCAGATCTTATTGATGGCAAGGACACATCCCCAACATTAACAGAAGGGGGTGATGATTTCAACATTAGCTACTCAGCAGAGAAACACTTCTGAAGATCAGCAACAATATCATTCACAATTTTTGTGCTGACATCTTCATCATCAACCTTCACATGAGTGCCCTGGGACTTACCACCCATGTGCTTATCATCAGGCTTGATAGGATTTGCCTGCAGCCTCTCAACCAAAGCCTCATAATTAGCAACCCTAAACTCAAGCTCATCATACCTCTTTGCCATCTCACCGACAACTTGAAGCATCCCTGTCAACTCCCCAATTTTTGATTCAATTGCGTCAACCCTCGCAGACAACAGATCCATACATTTAGGTACCTTTTCAAGCTTCTCAATCCTTATAACAATCTCCTTCACCCAATCAGAATGAGATGGGAGAGAAGAAGAAAAAGCATCAGCATGGGTTTTTGGAGGCAACTCTCCGGTTGAATCATTCTTGGCCTCCGTTTGAGGAGATAGATCTTCAGTACCTACCACTTTCTCTGCGTCCCCTCCTATTTTCCTGCTTCAAAACTTGAAACACGAATTTCTTCCTTCCCACAAGCATCAGATGTTTGACCAAACACATACCCCCCATCAAAACAATCATGTGCTTCATCACTCCCCAAAGGTGACCTCTGCACACAAGGTATTGCTACATCACCCTCTTCCTCTGCTGCCTCCACCAAAACAGAAAGCCCAACAGTAAGGGGAGTAGGCAACTCATCAGAGCTAGAAGAATGGTTATCACCAGTACAATCATCAACCTTGTCATCACCATCACTGCCTTCACCACCAGATTTAAAGCCTGCGACATCAATATCTTCTTTCTCCACTCCATGAGCACTCTGATTATCATGAACAGAAACTGAAAGAAGAACTGAAGACCTGTCAGCAGTACTATCATACAACGACCTCACACTACATATACCATCTTTCTTCATGTTAGACCTCCGCTGAAAGATAAAACTCAGCGGGACATCATCATCTGATTCATCACATGAATCATTACCCAGCCGACCTCTCTTTGAAGGTGAAGCATCCACATCGACCTCATGCAAATTTATGTCAACAGTAACTCTCTTCGCCTTCTTAGAAGGAACATCCCGAATCTCATCCTTCCCTGTCGCAGCATCATCTCCAGCATCATTTTTCCCTACACGATCCTTCTTATTAAGCACACCAACCACCTCATCCCCCTCCCCGTCATCATTAGTTTTAGCAACAAATGTACCAACTTTCCTCACTGTTGAAGCCTTCTATCTAAGCTTCTTTACTTCACTTATAACACGGCTTGCAGAACGACCCCTCCTCACATACACCAGCCCCTCAGGAGTATCACTGGACGCAGCCTTCTGTTTCTTTTTATCACCAATTAATCCAGTCACGGATTTCCTCTTCTTTGAGATATCTACAACACCATCTTTCTCCCCCTAAGGGATAACTTCAAAAGCAGAATCAAAAGACTTCCCATCATGTTTCTTTTCAGCAACCTTGCCTCTCTTCACATGCGTCTTCTTCTTCGAGGTATTTCCTTCATCATGTTTCTACAAGACATTAGCTTCTTCACCACCAACTTGTACATCCCTCTTTGAAAACCTATGTTCATATGCCCTTTTACGAAGACGACGCGACTGACATCCAATGTATCATCAACAGGTCCAAAAACTACTTCATCAACTGATGCATCAACTACTGGATCAACTTTTTCATCAGCCAACCCCATCTCTTCTGTGTGTGCAAACTCCCCAAAAATAGGGAACAACGGAGTCTGTACAAAATGCATGTATCAGAATATTGAAAAAAAAATCCAAAAGATGCATCAAATAAAAATGTTCGTAAAGAGGAAAAATATAAAATTATTACCAAATCACCATGAAAGAACTTCTCAGCCTCAACATACAGATGACTGTAATCACATGCCCAGTGCAATGAGTATGGATCTCTATCAGGCATCATAAAATTACAGTCAAACTTTGCAGAGAGAGCTGGAAAAGCTTCTAATATCCAAGCTTGTTACAAAAGAAAACTAATTATGACACTACAAACAATATTAAAAAAATGCTCACATAAACAATACAATTGTGCTGACACAAACAAAAAATGCTGACATAAGAGATGCAAACACTAAAACACAATACCTAGAATACAAGGCAATGCCTATACATTTGATATGAACCCCTCACCCCATTCCGATCTGCAACAGAAGAACTCTTCAATGGCTTCAACAAACGGGTGTATGAGTCTCTACCCCAAGGATATAGTTCAAACTCCTTCTCGTTGCACGCAAGATATAAGAATTCTGCACTAACAACTTCTGACCTCCTATAAACAATTAACCTCTCAATGAGCAACAACTTTTCCATAATCAACTTCTTTTTAGAGTTCTTTCTCTCAGATTTGAAATGGGCAATTAACTCTTCATGAGTCATTTTCTTCTGCCCAAAAAATTCAGATATCGACACCTTCTTTGGGATATTACAAACACGGTCTTCACAAGGAAGGCCGGTAATAACATGGAACTCAACAATTGAAAAGCGTGCAAGATATCCACCAACTCTAAACCACAACTCATTCTCCTTTTGCGTTTGTACTTGACGCAGCATCATTTGATGCATAAGCTGAAAATTCGTAGCCATTTTGGTGCCCTGCGTCAGCACCCATCGAACGCAACTTTTTCGCATAATATTTTAATGAGAAGAAGACAGATGCTCCTCAATCATATCATAAACAGAAGGATGTGAATATATATATATATATATATTGGATCTAGAATGAAATCGCTCGGAAACAGGAATGCAATATTCCATGCCCTGATCAATCACAGACAAGTATCCAAAAAACCAACATCAGATTAGGAAAAAGTCAAAACTTGCTCATCAACAAAAGAATTCCAAATGGAAAACCAAAATAACTTACATCAGAATCACTATGAGAGGTGGATGAATCACCAGATTGAGCTGCTACTAAAAACAAAATAAAGAATAATGTAAAAATACAATAACAAAAAGCATGATAAACCAAACAACCATAAACAATAACAATAAAATGTCACCAATACATAGTAAAAGAACATAAACATCACAAAGACAACACAGAATACCCAATCCAAGTACACACGTTGTTGAAACTACCATAAACTAACACAGCCATATATAAAAATATACATTATCAGCGCCCCTACACATGAGCATAACTGCAAATATCTACACTATGAACAACACAAACAATACAAGCATCGCAAACAGATTTACCTACACGAATAACGCTAAAAAAGCACATACAAAGTGCTGCATCACAAAAATTGAAGCAAATAAACAGTTAAAATAAAAGGATTTAAACATGCAAATTACTTAAACTACTTACAACACTTAAAACTGCACACATTTATGCATATCAAGCATCGATTTACCCATAGATGATCAAAATTGAAAGAAGAAATCAATAAAATCAACATAAATCAACTTCATCCAAAACCCTAGCACGAAACATTTAGCAAAAACAAGCGAAATCGATACCTGAAGAACTGCTAGAAGACGACATTGAACCAGATAGCACAACAATGAACGACAATCGGTCAAAAACTCACTACTTCCCCACAGATTGAAGGAAGGAGGACGAAGAAACCGAACAAACCAGACGAAAAACCGACGAACAATCAAGAGCGCGAAGAGAGAGTTTGGAAGAGAGTAAACAGATGCGAATGTCCATACAATTGAGAATAAGTATTTATAGTGGAAATTTTGCTAATTTGTCCAAAAAGGTAGACAATTCCCAAATTTGTCCAAAAAAAATGCATGTTTGGCATAAAAATTTTCTATATATATAGGGACGTGCTTCGATGAAAACCATAATTGTGGTAAAACCCGTTCTTGCAAAATCGCGTCAGACTATAAAAAGAGTTGTGCGTGCTGGAGCACGTGGTGTGATATTAAATTTAAAAAAAAAATTTGCGCGGGTACTATGTATAAGAAGAATTGAACTCGGAACTAATTGTACCAAGATATTCAGTCCACATGCCCCACACCAACTAACCCGAGAAGCATTAATTGTTAGTTGCATCTGTTTACTTTTACTGTAGTAATTAGCCAACTAATCTTTATTTATATTTTTTTTAATCCTAACTGGCTATCAATTTTACGCTTTATTATTTTTCAAATAAAAAAATTTGCCAAACAGACACTCTTTTTGGACAAATTGGTGAAATGTCTACCTTTTTGGACAAATTAGCAAAATGTCCACTCTATATACTCACACAATAAATCCCCAATTCATCCTCTCTCTACACCTTTCTCATCGCCTCTGTCGCTCAATCTGATCATATATTCGGTCCTCTTCTCCTCTCTCGCTCTATCTAATCAGATATCCTTCCCATCTCGCCGATCGAAGATCCGCCGGATTCCTGCACCTTTGTTGTGAGGAGGAAATCAAGTATGAAATATAACAAAATAGATCAAACCAGATTTAGGCCCACGCAAATAATTACAAGACTCCTCCAATGCAGTAAGAGAAATTCAGGATCGAATCCACGAGGAAGTGTGTCAGCGGATCCTAGGCAGCTGTAAATCTCACAGAAAAGCAAACAGAAGACAGAAACAAAGGAACAAAGAAAGAAAGACAAACGAAGACAAGAAATAGCAAACGAAAGCAAGAAATAAAGTAAAGACAGAAGCTAACTCGATCTCGACCAGTAGTAACTCGAGATCGACGACAGCAGCAAAAGACATAAACTGAGAATCGACGACAGAAACTTGACTCAGACAACACAGTACTCGATCTCGACAAGATGCTACTCGAGATCGACTAGAAATAGTAAAAACAGAAATTGCAGAATCGAAAACAGAAACCGAAACTCAACTCGACGTAGACAAGAGCCAACTCGAGATCGAATAAGGTCTACTCGATCTCGACAAGTCCCTCCTCTGTATCGACTAAAAATGCAGAAAATATAAATTCCAGATTCGAACACAGATTTCAGAATTTCGACAGAAATAAACTCAATTTATGAAAGACTTCCAAAGCCAGGGTATCAACGCCACAACGATAACCATGCAAAGTAACACATAAAGGCATAAAAGATCATGCTTTCCATCAAAATAACTTTCGTTACTAACAAATAGGCATATAGAGGCTTTCGCATAAACCCTAATTGTTACTAACCCTTTTTCACATAATTAATCCAGGTTGCATTAAGATCACTTTCGCTTCAATAATACAAACAAGGATCACCTTCAACTCTCGCAAAAGAATCATGCTCATAGGGATAGAAGACGAATTGCATAACAAGATCTGACCTTTACCGCATCACCTCACATGGCCACCGTCGGGCTCACCCCAGCCCCAGAAGTGGGTGGACTACTCGCTCTTCATCATCAAGAAAGACATTAAATAACAAAAAAAACTAACTTGTATTGAATTAAGTAAAGAAAGCTTACAACCGATCAAGACAAATCCGCTTTCGCCTTTCCATCTTGCTTGCCACAAACTTTCTCTCTCTACTCCTACTTACTTGAATGGAATTGTGTGTATAATTGAATCAATGAAAAACTAGCCCCTAAGGCTTTATTTATAGCCTTATATTCCTTGCTAATCAAGGATAGAAATATCCATCTTTATCTAAATCTATATCTAAAGGCTTAAAAGATAAATAAAAGTAATTTAGGAATTAAATCAAAAAAGGGAAATTCTATCTAAAGAGCAAAATCTTCCATGTGTTGATAGGTGTGGATAGAATGTTGATAGATCTCGGATATCTCAGACTCCTTCAGCCCCAAGGAAAGCCAAACCGCCTCAGACAGCAAACTGCGTAACGCGCTCCCGGACACGGCTCGTCGATCTCGACCAGGGCTACTCGAGATCGAGTAGGACTGGCGTCGACTTGGGCTGGCTGGCTTGGTCGGGTAGCTCTGCTCGACAAGGCTCAGACTGGGCGCTGGTGGTCGTCGATCTAGACTAGCTGTACTCGAGATCGAGTAGAGTTGGCTCGGCTTCTTCGTCCTCGGCTTCTCGGCTTGTCACAGCTCGTCGACTCCGGACATGGCGTCGAAGTGTGGTCGATCTCAACAAGAGTTACTCGAGATCGAGTTGGCTTCCGGAGTCGGGTTGTCTCTGACTCAGTGTCCTCGATCAGCTCTGCTCGACTAGGTGTGCTCGGACAACCTTTGTCAAGATCGGGTAAGTGTACTCGAGATCGAGTAAAGTTCTCTCAGCTTTCTGCTCTGTTCTTGAAACGCACTTTCCTGAGTCCTCGTTCGTCGGATTGACGCATATGACCATGCGTTGGAAAGCTCTTTCTGAGGGATACAACTCTCATGAAGACATCAAAGCTTGATTCAGAACGAAGAATGGTGAAAAATGGCGTTTTCTCCAGCTACACCATTTTTAGCCTCTCCATGAGTTTCCTTTAAGCTCCAAAGTGCGTCCGATTTCTGCGAAATATAACCAAAACTTGTGTAGACCTCCATATATTAAAAATAAGTGTAAACTACACAGATTCTGTATTATTCTAACCCAAATGCATGCAATGTATGCAGAAATCGATATAAAAGTTACTGTAAAACATGGCAGATTCAGCTCACAACAAACACCCCGTACTTAAGCTTGCTTGTCCTCAAGCAATACTTTTAATTGTCATTCAGGGGAAGAATTCAAACTCTCAACATCTTAGATTCATTCTCATATAACCCTGCAGTCAATTACCATCCTCGAAAAGGTACTAGTGTCACAGATCCATGCATGTGCAAATATACAAAAGCAACATCTACTCACAAAAGGAGGGTTATGCAAAAACATTCATTCGTGACAAAGCATTAATAATCAAGAGGACTTTAATTTAAGCTCAAATAAGGAGTAGATTGGTAAAAGGCTAAAGGTGGGCAATTTTTGGCAATGTGGTGCTAATGATCCGGGGAAATGGAGTATTTCCAAACTGAATTTCCACATTCCTTCTCCATAAGATTCATCACCTTTCATAATGCTTTTATCAATCATAATGCTTTTACCTCTCTAACCTCAGCACTACCTTCTCGCGAGTCGCAAACATGGGTGTCATGAATAGCCCCGGATACTTAGTGCTTTGGACTCCTCACCTGTGTGTCCCATCTCTCCAAACTATTATCTTAGAGAGTAGGGTCAATCTACCTTTATCTCCTGAGGTGATTGGATTTTCTTTCACTCATTAAATTTTCCATACTTTTTCAACAATTTCCTTCCAAACTCCAATAATGATAACAACACAACAACCATATAACATCTCCATAATGTAACATCATTCTCAACATAATCCCTGGATAGGGTAAAGAATGACAATTATTTGGATCATGTGGAGCAATATATGAAATAAGGTATATTATGGCTTTTGTGATGCCTAAGCATAGGTAAGGCTAGGAATTACAACAATAAGCATTATATGGAAATATAAAGTCCTCCATCCTCTTATCATGCAACATGTCAAAAGCAACTTCAAATTTTACCTCCTTTCATTGTTTTCAAGAAAATATGCATTTCATTGTGACTTCCCTTTACTAGGCAATTTCATGCTATATCTCTAATGAATCCAATTTTGCATCGTCGAGTTCAATTAAAGCTTCCATGACATTATTCAAAAAAAATTCAATGGGGGTGATTTTTCTTCAAATTTTTGGGGTGATTTTTCTTCAAATTTTTGGAAAACATGCATATAAGCTTATAAATCAATAATGCATTCCAAAATAGCCATGTAGCAATTCAAAGAAATAAATTCTAAATATGTCAAATATGGCAAATATGCATAAAGTAAGCCCTTCCGCCATCCCATACTTAAACATTACAGTGTCCTCACTGTATAAAAAACAAGGGTAAAGAAAGAAACTCACTAGACAGGTGTGCAGGGCCTCTTGATGTCGAATGAAAGAATTGACTAGGCCGAGTTTGAATATAGCTTGCTTCTATCCATGGACCTGAAAAGTGCAGAAGACATATATCCATAATAGAAAAACTAAAAGTGTTCAAAACCAAAAACAAACAAAACAATGTCCAAAAATAAATGTCTATGTACAAGCTCTAGATTTTATAGTCGCTAGGCCGACTTTCCATTTATGCTCAAGGTGGCATCTGCAGGGCCCATGTAGCTGGGGCTTCAAATAGGACTCCATTCTTGTCCATCAGCTGTAATCCTCCAGAATGGATTTTGTTCACCACGAAAGGTCCCATCCGCTTCTTTTTGAATTTTTTAGGGAACCAATGATCCTTTGATTTGGAGACATAGAGCTTGTCTCCAACTTCATATTCCTTGGGCTCATCATTGGATATCCTACATAAGCGCACATACCAAGGCAAACCTCTCCCATGTATAGATAGATCTTTAATGGATATGGGAGAAGAAAGATCCATACCTTGGCTTACCTTCGTGGAGACGGAATCGGGGACCACAGTGTTTGGTCGATCTCGAGTAGGAGTACTCGATCTCGAGTAGGATTCAGATTCTGGTGGAAAGCTGCTCGTGGGTGCAGGAGCTGGTGAAGGTTGGTCGACATCGACAAGCCTGGTCGATCTCGAGTAGGCACTAGTCGAGATCGAGTAGCCCTGGCCGTCTGGTGGAGTCAGTGTCGAGGAAGGCGAAGTCGAGGCAGCGAAGTCTTGGTGGTCGATCTCGAGTAGGGTACTCGATCTCGAGATGCCTGTCGTTTCAGTCTGGCTGCTCGACGACGCTGGTGCTGGTGGAGGCTCCTGGCTTTGGTCGAGATCGACTAGAGTCCTCGATGTCGAGGAGTCTTGGTCGATCTTGACCCCATACTTGGTTCCTGTCAAGGCATCCGAAAAATAGTTAGTCCATAACGACGTACCTTGGTTTGTGTCGATTGGGTTCTCTGTGTCCTCCTTTAGGATTGCCATAATCTCCTCCACCTGGGCCTCCTTATCCCTCTTTTCCAGCTCCTCAGGGGTCATATTTCTTACCTTGGGTTCCCCGCAGGTGATGTAGCCAGCTGAGATAGATTTTACCTCTTCCATTGGACCTGTATGCCTTTCAGTTTTATTAAAGGAATACTCAATTACCTCATCGCTGATGTTGAAAGTGAGCACTCCTTTCCTTACGCTTATGTTGGCATCCACCGTTGCAAAGAAGGGTCTTCCTAGAATAATTGGACAAGCAGGATCTTCTTGCATATCGACAACTAGGAAATCAGCAGGGACAAAGAATTTACCTACTTGTACTGGCACATTGTCCACCATGCCTGTTGGAATGACCACCGTGTTGTTGGCCATGTAAAGTCTAGCATCCACAGGCTCTAGGGCACCTATCTTAATCTTGGACGAAATTGTTAATGGCATTATACTCACACTAGCTCCAAGATCATATAAGGCATTAATTTTATATGGACCAAATCCAATGGTTATAGCAAACTTACCTGGATCTGGCCTCTTCTCCGGTAGGTCCAAATGGCTGCATTCCTCTGTAATCTCAGCCATTGATCGCTTTTTGCTCAGAATCTCCTTCAGGAACTTGACATAGGATGGCATTTCATTGAGAGCTTCTGTGAAGGGGATGGTGATGTTGAGCTTCTGAAGCATCTTGATGAAGTGCTGAAATTTCTTTTCTGACGGGTCCTTTGGAGATTTTGTGGGAAAAGGCAGCTTCTTTTTCTGACTTGGAGCCAGAACAGACGTCGGAGGTGCTGCAGTTTCCTCGATCTCGGGCAGACCGTCCTCGATGTCGAGTACACCCTTGTCGATCTCGATCAGATTGGGTGATGTCGAGTTGTTGTGTAGTGTAGACGATGGTTTCTGTATTTTCTCCTCGAGATCGAGCAGGCCCTCCTCGAGATCAACCAAGCTCTGGTCGACGTCGACTAGCTGCTGGTCGACTTGCTGGTCTCCTTTGTTCTGCTGCTTTCCAACTTTTGGCTCTTGCAGTTGATGGCCGCTTTTGAGTTTTACAGCAGCGATGTGTCCAGTCTTTCCCTTTGGATTTGGTTCTAAAGATCCTGGGAGTGACCCTGTATGTCTGGGGACTCCTGCTGCTAGCTGGCCAATCTGTGTATCAACTGATTTTCGCCATATATCAATTTCCCCAAGCCTAGAGTTGACGCCCTGAATCTGAGTATAGACTGAATTGAAGGATTGCCTGGTTTCTGTATGATTCCTCCTTATTTCCTCTAAGACAGTCTGCAGATCATCCTTTTTCTGGTCCCTTTCTGGAGGTCCTGGAGCTCTGTAGGGCGGGGGGTTCCTAGGGGCACCTTGGTTCCATTGTGGTTGCTGAAACCTTTGGTCCCCCATGTAGCGATTGGGACCCCCTACGTAAGCTGCCTCTTCATGGTATTCTGCCAGCCTGACTTGCTCTGTGTGTGGGCACTCAGTAGTGGTGTGCCTCTGCGATCCGCATTCAATACAAAGCTGGTTGACAGAAAGGTACTTTACTTGTTTGAGGAGCTTCTTATTCTGGTCTCTGTAGTACTGCTCCCTAACATCTGGATCAATCTCCTTAGGGGGCTCATATAGGGGCATGGATGGTGCTTGCCTGGCGTAGGGGTTCTCCTCATAGTTGACTGGAGTCCCATACTTGTTATCATAGTTGGTCAGCTTGTCTAGAGCAGCCCATGCGTTAGGAGGCGGCATTGTCAGATACTCATAGTGAGTATATGTGTTGATTCCGTCCTTTGCAGCCAAGTCCAGAGAATTGAAGAAGATCTCTTGAACTACGCAGGGTTGATGTCCATGTGTAGGGCAGGATTGCAGCAGATCCTTATAGCGTTCCCATGCCTTTGCTAGCGTCTCCCCAGGCCGCTGTTTGAAAGATGTGATCTTTTGGCGCAGGAGTGCTGTCTTTGCAGGAGGAAAGAACTTATTCAGAAATTCCTGCTTCACTTGAGCCCATGTCGTGAGAGATCGTGGTTTCAGCCCTTCCAACCATTTCAGTGCAGGCCCAGCCAGAGACCAACGGAAAGCTTTCATCAGGATGTACTCCAAGGTGGTACCTTCAGAAAGAGTACGACACATGTCAGTAAAGTTGGTAATATGGCGCAGAGGGCATTCATTAAATCTACCATGAAAAGCATGATTTTTAATTTCAATAAGAAATTGAGTGCGAATTTCATAGTTGTTTTCAGGGATTAGAATGGCCGATTCAGGCACGACGAGAGTCGGGTGCATATAATCCTCTGCAGTGGTTGGGTAGAGGGCAAGCTCATCTGCCAGCTGCCTCGCACGTTCAGCTTCTTGTTCCCTTCCTGCTCTCTCAGCAGCGAGAGCAGCATCTCTGGCGGCTAGATCCCTTGTGAGCCTCTCGATCAGCTATTCCTGTGTCTCCGCAGCTGCCATGGCTCTTTGTAGTTTAGCTCTGATGTGTAGAAGGCGCTCTGGTTCGTCTAAGCCGTCAAACTCAGGTGGTTGACCAGAACGGCGCATACACCTGTAAAGTAACTCAAAGAAAAAGTGAGAACTGACTACCTAAGGCGCGAATGATAGCTTCCCCGGCAACGGCGCCAATTTGTTGTGAGGAGGAAATCAAGTATGAAATATAACAAAATAGATCAAACCAGATTTAGGCCCACGCAAATAATTACAAGACTCCTCCAATGCAGTAAGAGAAAGTCAGGATTGAATCCACGAGGAAGCGTGTCAGCGGATCCTAGGCAGCTGTAAATCTCACAGAAAAGCAAACAGAAGACAGAAACAAAGGAACAAAGAAAGAACGACAAACGAAGACAAGAAATAGCAAACGAAAGCAAAAAATAAAGTATAGACAGAAGCTAACTCGATCTCGACCAGTAGTAACTCGAGATCGACGACAGCAGCAAAAGACAAAAACTGAGAATCGACGACAGAAACTCGACTCAGACAATACAGTACTCGATCTCGACAAGATGCTACTCGAGATTGACTAGGAATAGTAAAAACAGAAATTGCAGAATCGAAAACAGAAACCGAAACTCAACTCGACGTAGACAAGAGCCAACTCGAGATCGACTAAGGTCTACTCGATCTCGACAAGCCCCTCCTCTGTATCGACTAAAAATGCAGAAAATATAAATTCCAGATTCGAACACAGATTTCAGAATTTCGACAGAAATAAACTCAATTTATGAAAGACTTCCAAAGCCAGGGTATCAACGCCACAACGATAACCATGCAAAGTAACACATAAAGGCATAAAAGATCATGCTTTCCATCAAAATAACTTTCGTTACTAACAAATAGGCATATAGAGGCTTTCGCATAAACCCTAATTGTTACTAACCCTTTTTCACATAATTAATCCAAGTTGCATTAAGATCACTTTCGCTTCAATAATACAAACAAGGATCACCTTCAACTCTCGCAAAAGAATCATGCTCATAGGGATAGAAGACGAATTGCATAACAAGATCTGACCTTTACCGCATCACCTCACATGGCCACCGTCGTGCTCACCCCAGCCCCAGAAGTGGGTGGACTACTCGCTCTTCATCATCAAGAAAGACATTAAATAAAAAAAAAACTAACTTGCATTGAATTAAGTAAAGAAAGCTTACAACCGATCAAGACAAATCCGCTTTCGCCTTTCCACCTTGCTTGCCACAAACTTTCTCTCTCTACTCCTACTTACTTGAATGGAATTGTGTGTGTAATTGAATCAATGAAAAACTAGCCCCTAAGGCTTTATTTATAGCCTTCTATTCCTTGCTAATCAAGGATAGAAATATCCATCTTTATCTAAATCTATATCTAAAGGCTTAAAAGATAAATAAAAGTAATTTAGGAATTAAATCAAAAAAGGGAAATTCTATCTGAAGAGCAAAATCTTCCATGTGTTGATAGGTGTGGATAGAATGTTGATAGATCTCGGATATCTCGGACTCCTTCGGCCCCAAGGAAAGCCAAACCGCGTCGGACAGCAAACCGCGTAACGCGCTCCCGGACACGGCTCGTCGATCTCGACCAGGGCTACTCGAGATCGAGTAGGACTGACGTCGACTTGGGCTGGCTGGCTTGGTCGGGTAGCTCTGCTCGACAAGGCTCGGACTGGGCGCTGGTGGTCATTGATCTAGACTAGCTGTACTCGAGATCGAGTAGAGTTGGCTCGGCTTCTTCGTCCCCGGCTTCTCGGCTTGTCATAGCTCGTCGACTCCGGACATGGCGTCGAAGTGTGGTCGATCTCGACAAGAGTTACTCGAGATCGAGTTGGCTTCCGGAGTCGGGTTGTCTCTGACTCAGTGTCCTCGATCAGCTCTGCTCGACCAGGTGTTCTCGGACAGCCTTTGTCGAGATCGAGTAAGTGTACTCGAGATCGAGTAAAGTTCTCTCAGCTTTCTGCTCTGTTCTTGAAACGCACTTTCCCGAGTCCTCGTTCGTCGGATTGACGCATATGACCATGTGTTGGAAAGCTCTTTCTGAGGGCTACAACTCTCATGAAGACATCAAAGCTTGATTCAGAACGAAGAATGGTGAAAAATGGCGTTTTCTCCAGCTACATCATTTTTAGCCTCTCCATGAGTTTCCTTTAAGCTCCAAAGTGCGTCCGATTTCTGCGAAATATAACCAAAACTTGTGTAGACCTCCATATATTGCAAATAAGTGTAAACTACACAGATTCTGTATTATTCTAACCCAAATGCATGCAATGTATGCAGAAATCGATATAAAAGTTACTGTAAAACATGGCAGATTCAGCTCACAACAACCTTCTCCGTCTTCTCCGGTCTGATTCAGAGTGACCTTTTCAATCCGACGGTCTTCTAGTTGAGCGATGGAGCCATTCGTCGTTCGTCCTTGCGTTCTCCTCTCTTTCGCTCTCAATCTCTGAGATCTACAGTCAACAATCGACTATGCGATTAAAGTAGAAGACGAATCGAAGAAGAAGAAGGCAAGGCAAACTAAAATTAGAGTGGATCGCCTGTAGTTGCATTTCGCGGTGGAATTCGTTCTCCCGAAGTCGGCCTCCGCTACTTCCTTATCCTCCGTTGTGGCTTCCTCCAATTCAGATCTGTAATTGCAGGTTGTACAAAGATCGGCTCCGTTGTACAAAGCGAGGGAGCGAGCGGCGAAGCGAGCCGGAGGCGGAGCCGGCGGCGGTGCGAGCGCCGGATCTGATTCCAGATCGGGGGAGGAAGAAGAAGAAATTTTGTTAAATTACAAAAATGACCCCATAAATATGGTAATAAAAAAATCTATATTTTATTATGTTATTCACATCTACTATATTTTTATTTCTACATTTGCACAACATAGATGTATATTTGCACAACAAATTGTTATATGTGCACAACGTAAAATTAGTTTTGCACACCAAAAACTTCTGAAACAAACAAAAAAAGCAGAAAAAAAATATTACAATTTGCACAACAAAATGTTATATTTTCACAACATATGATTATATTTGCTCATCATATTCTTATATTTGCACGACAAAATGGAAAAAAAAAACTAGACTTGGGTCATATTTGCACAACTTACGGTTATATTTGCTCAACATACGGTTATTTTTGCACATGCACAACATACTCTTATTTTTGCACGACAAAATGTAAAAAAAAAAAGCTAGACTTGAGTCTTATTTGCTCAACATGCGGTTATTTTTGCACATGCTCAACCTATACTCTTATTTTTGCACGACAAGATGTATAAAAAAAAACTAGACTTGAGTCTTATTTGCTGAACATGCGGTTATTTTTGCACATGCTCAACATATTCTTATTTTTGCATGACAAGATATTAAAATAAAAAAAAATAAAAAAGAAAAAGAAAAAAGAGTTAGACTATAGGCAAGATGAAAAAATTGCTATGGGCAAGATGTGGACGTTTCACTAATTTGTCCCAAAATGTGGATGTTTCACCAATTAGTACAACTTTTTAGGACATTTCACCAATTCCCCCTTTTCAAATTCATATTTTTTTTAGGGTAGTTCAAGATTTTTTTATAAATTTGAGTTCAAGATTTTTATTTTTTTAGATTTAAAATTTATATAAAGAAAGGTTCAAAATTTTATAACTGTGAGTCATTATATAACAATATATTTTCAACCTACATAATAAAATTTTAACCTTTTTTTGTTTGTCATAATTTTCTTTATATAACTAGTGGTTCAAGATTTTTATAACTATAGGTTAATGATTTTATAAGTATAGGTTCAAATTTTTAATAATGGTATGTTTATGATATTATAACTAGAGGTGCAAGATTGTTATAACGGTAAATGCAATATTTTATAAATATAAGTGTAAGATTTTTTAACAGTACTTTCAAGATTTTTGTAATGGTTGGTAAGTCATAATTTTATAACTATATGTTTAAGATTTTTTAAAATCTTGAACCCACTTAATAAAATTTTAAACCAATTCTTTACAAGTATGGGTTTAAGATTTTAAAAACTTGAACTACTTAATAAAAGATATAAAAATATTCAATATATAAGTATAAAATCTTATAGCATACCTTCTAATTATGGTTTCAAAATTTTAAAAATTTGAACCTACTTATATCAAAAAAATATTTCCAAAATGTTTATTATAAATGCAAGTTCAAGAATTTTTTTCAAAACTATGGTTTAAGATTTTTTTATATTATCTTACCTATCAAATTGTTAGTTGGGAAATATGTTAATATAATTTTATTATAATATCAAAATGTTTACAAAATTTTTATTATAATATCAAAATGTTTATTATAATTGTAGGTTCAATATTTTATAACTACAAGTTTAAGATTTTTTAATTACAGGTTCAAAATTTTTGTAATGCTAAGTCATGATTTTATAACCATGTGTTCAAGATTTTATAAATATTGGTTCAAGATTTTAAAATCATGAACCTGCTTAATAAAAAGATATAATTATAAGATGTTAAACCTATATTTATAAAAATCTTGAATCTATAGATAATTAGATATAAAATCATAAACTAGTGTACGTTATAAAAAAAACTTGAACATACTTTAAAATATTGAACATATTGTTTGTTTTATAATTATGTGTTCAAGATTTTTAAATGTTGAACCTACGTATAAATATTTCCAAAATGTTAGTTGGGAAATATGTCAATACAAGTTTATTATAATGTCAAAATATTTACAAAATGTTTATTACAAAAAACGTTGATTACAATTATAGGTTCAAGCTTTTAATATAAGTTTAGGATTTTTTAACGGTAGGTTCAAAATGTGTGTCACATTAAGTCATGATTTTATAACCCAATATTCAAGATTTTAAAAAGGAAATTTTTGCTAAATGTCCATTTTGTATATGTCATTTTGCAAAATGTCCATTTTTAAAAGCTATTTTGCAAAATGTCTCATAATGACATTTTTACCCCTGCTATATTACCCTTCCTTTTTCTAACCTGCGAGAACATTGGAGACGATGGTGAGCGGCGTGATTCAGCAGTGGTGGCTCACAGCGATGAACGATGGCCCAAGTTTCATCCAAAAGCGATAACATCAAAGTGGATGGTGACCGGCGGGATTCAGCAGCGGTGACCCACAACAATGAACGATGGCGCAAACGTCGTCCACCCATCGGAGGCGATGGTGAGCGGCGCGATTCAGCAACGGTGGTTCACTACGATGAACGACAGCGCAAATGTCGATAGTGGACGATGGAGCTTGATAATTCTGTCGATTCTGCAAAACACTATCTTTCGATTGATTAATCATATCTCTCGATCTGAAAAGAGATTGAAAAAATTACAAAAATAAATAGTTCAAAACTTGGGAAGCTTTGAATGAGAAAAAGAGATTCAAAGAAGCAGGGGTAGTGTCGATCAAAAAGAAGAAGCAGCAGGGGCAGTTACAAACAGGGGGAGATTGAAGAAGATGAAATGAAATGAAAAAAAAATCAATAAAAAAAAACTTACCAAATTCACTCAAAACACGTGCCATCTTGTTTTGGTTGTATTTACAATAATTAATTAATTAAGCTCAGATCAGTATGTAGGTAGTATATTACTCTAGTTTTGGGGTTGAGATTGCTAATAGTTTTGGTAGTGTCACTACCATAAAAACAGTGTCACCACAAGCATACAAAGTGTCACCACCCATGTAACAATGGAAAAAATGGTCAAGTGTTATTAGTGGTTTAACCAAGGAAAAATAGTATCACAACTGCTGTCACCAAAAGAAAAAAACTCTAGGATAAGGAAAAGTTTTATTAGTAGTGTCACCACAATTAAAAAAAGTAACTACTACTGTCACCAAAAGAAGAAGAAAAACCTAGGACAAGCGAAAATATTATCAGCGGTGTCACCACAATTAAAAAAATCACTACTGTCACCAAAAGAAAAAAAAACTAGGACAAGGGAAAGTGTTATTAGTAGTGTCACCACAACAAAAAATTAAAAATGTAATCACTATTGTCACCAAAGGAAAACTCTAGGACAAAATAAAATGTTATTAGTAGTGTCACCATAATAAAAAAAATGTAACTGTTGCTGTCACCAAAGAAAAACAGTACTCCATTAAGAGATGAATGATTAAGTGTGTTAATAGCGGTGTCACCACTATGAAAACAATTTCACCACGAGTGTACCAAGTGAAAGAATGGCCAAGTGTTATTATAGTGGCGTCACCAAAAGGTAAAAATTGTGTAATAACTACTGTCATCAAAGGAAAACTCTAGGACAAGAGAAGCACATACCCTAGAAGGAGTAATGCTAAGCAACACATTATTCGTTTTTACCATTGACGATGGCACAAATGTGGCGTCACCTTAATAAAACATGCGGTGACACTATTTTTTTAAAAAGGTAAGTGTCACCATCATAAAAATAGTGTCACAACAAGCGTATAAAGTGGTCTCACCACCAGTGTAACAAGGGAAAGAATGATCAAGTGTTATTAGTGCTGTAACCAAGGAAAAAATAGTGTCACCACTGTTGTCACCAAAGGAAAAACCCTAGGACAAGGAAATACATTATTAGTAGTGTCACCACAATTAAAAAAATAACCACTAATGTCACCAAAAGAAAAAAAACATAGGACAAGAGAAAGTGTTATCAACAGTGTCACCACAATTAAAAAAAAAGTAATCACTATTGTCACAAAAAAAACCTAAGACTGTGGAAAGTGGTATTAGGAGTGTCACCACAACAAAAAATTAAAAATGTAATCACTATTGTCACCAAAGGAAAACTCTAGGACAAAATAAAATGTTATTAGTAGTGTCATCACAATAAAAAAAATGTAACCAATGTTGTCACCAAAGGAAAACAACACTCCGTTAAGAGACGGATGACTAAGTGTGTTAATAGTGGTGTCACCAACACAAAAAACAGTGTCACCACAAGTGTTCCAAGTGAAACAATGGTCAAGTGTTATTAGTCGTGTCACCCATTCAAGGTAAAAACAATGTAATCATTGTTGTCACCAAAGGAAACCTCTAAGACAAGGAAACACCTAGAGAGGCTAATACTAAGCAAAACTATTGTTTTCATCAAAGAAAACCCTAGGATGAGTGTTATTAGTTGTGTCACCACCATTGATGACAACGTTTTTTTAACGATGACAGTGTCACCACTCTTATATATCAATGGTGACATTTTTTTTATAAATTTTTTGGTGAGACTAATAAATTTTAAAATTGTGTCACCGACAAACACTTAATAAAACACGTGTCACCACCCTTGTAACACTCTTGGTGACACATGTGGTGACAACTTTTTTTACAACTTTTTTTATAAAAAAATTTGGTGACACTAATAAATTTTAAAAATGTATCGCCTACAAACACTTAATAAAATACATGTCATCAACAGTGTTATAAGAGTCACCACCAGTTTACCAAGTGAAATAATGGTAAAATTTTATTAGTAGTGTCACTAAGGTAAAAACATTGTAATCACTGTTGTCACCAAAGCAAAACCTATGACAAAGAAAAATGTTATTAGTAGTGTCACCAAAATAAATAAAAATGTAATCGCTGGTGTCACCACTATAAAAACAGTGGCACCACAACTGTCACCAAAGGAAAAACCTAAAATAAGGGAAAGTGTTATTAGTGGTGTCACCACAATAAAAAAAATGTAACCACGGTTTGATGACAACTTTGTTTGTACATGTTTTTTATGGGTTCACACTGTCACCGACTCACCACCCTTGTATCATCCATTACAAATACAAGGTCCAGTAAGGAAAGCAATAGACAGCCAAATAGCCAATCTCTACCTTGCCAAAGGTACCCATCCCACCCGTTGCTAAAAGTAATACTCCCCACAACACAAAAGGTGACTCTGTAATCACTAACTTTTCATTTTTAAAACCCACCCCCTCTAAAAAAGCACTTCTTCCTCCTCCTTCCATTCACAGTGTCACAGAGCATAAATTGAATCCCCAAGCAACATAGATCAAAATCAATCACCATGAAACGCAAAGATGGCAAAGAAGCACCTACGCCGGCCAGATCAAGGTCCGCCCTACCAAGCACCAGGTTTGTCGCCGTCTGTCGGAACGGGCAGTCCGTCATGGAGGAGATCGAGCGGATAGGAGGAAGAGCCGATCCACCAGGGCCGAGGCGCTTGGCTTCAACGGTAACAATTCCGATGACTAATCAATCGATCCAAACCAGATTTCATCAATCAATTCCGTCGAAATTGATTAAATCAGGAATGGCGTTTGGCGGCGTGAATTCTCCGATTGAACCTTTGTGGAGTGGCGTTTGGTGGTGCCATTGTTTTCGCAAAATCAAGGCTATGATTCGCAGGTGAAATCGTAGCAATCGTGCCTTGTTCTTCGATTCGTTTTAGAAATCGAGGGTACAGAGAGGTCAAGGTCGATTGAAAAGGGAGAACGATAGAGGGGATGAGGGTGAACGCAGAGAGCAAGGGAGGTCAGCCAGGAAGGGGAAGAGGACGGAGAAGAGGTATTAATTAATAACAGGGTAGATTGGGGATTACAAAAAATATTTGGACATTTAGCAAAAGGTAGTTTTAAGTGGACATTTAGCAAAAGAGGTATACAAAAGTGGACATTTAGCCAAATAACTTCTTTTAAAAATATAAGTTCAAGATTTTAAAATCATGAACATACTTAATAAAATTTTAAACATATTATTTTTTATAATTATGAGTTCAAGATTTTAAAATCTTGAACCTAATTAATAAAAGATATAATTATAAGATGTTAAACCTATATTTATAAAAAAATCTTGAATATATAGGTATAAAATCTTAAACTAGCGTGCGTTATAAAAAAAAAATTGAACCTACTTACTAAAATTTCGAACATATTGTTTTATAATTATGAGTTCAATATTTTAAAATGTTGAACCTACTTATAAATATTTCCAAAATGTTAGTTGGGAAATATGTCAATATAAGTTTATTATAATGTCAAAATGTTTATTGCAAAGTGATTATTACAATTATGGGTTCAAGATTCTAAAAACTTGAACATACTTGATAAAAGATATAATTATAAAATCTTAAACATGTAGTTATAAAAATATTGAATCTATAAGTATAAAATCTTGAACTAGTGTTATAAAAAAAACTTGAACCTACCTAATACAATTATGAAGGGGTGATTACCTCGATTGTAAAGGCTCGATGCTTTAAAGTATTATTTTATAAATTATGATTTAAATTCGATATTAAATGTAGGGGATTTCGACAATTTTGAAAACCTTCGTCCTCGATCAAAATGATTTTATCTTATTCGAAACAAATTCCGGCATAAAATTGTATGCGATTTAAAAACAAATATGTTACACTTTCCTATATCAGAATCTAATTGGGTTAAATTTGGTATTTAATGTGATAATATTTATATAACTTAACAATAGCGGATGAATTTTGTGAATTTTCATAATTCTAGCTAACCCTAATTCACGGTATATATATGTCCTCTTCAGCTCCACTTGCACTGAAGTGCCGCCCTACACCCCAAATTCAGAACCCTCTCTGAGCTCTCCCCCTTTCACGTTTATCTTCATCCTCCATGGCTCTCTTGAGCTCAAATCGAAGAGCCCTCAAAGCTCCCATGGCTTCCATTCCCATCTCCTACCTCCACCTTCCTCAAATCGACCTTCTTGCTCCCTCTCCTTCCCCTTTTCTTCTCGCCTCCAACTTCACCGGCAAAGACGGAGGAGACTGAGGATGCTCCTCGCTCCTTGTCACACTTGCGCCCACCGGAGATCGAAATCGCCGCCCCCTCTAGCCTCGTGTCGCTTGAGCTGGTCGGACCTAGAGCTCGCGTCGACCGTGAAACCGGAGCCCACACAAAGCCGGCTCTGCTCTCTCATCCTCCTCTTCGCATCTCCCTCCTCCCATTTTCTGGTAAACCCAACCACTCGAGGCGCTGGATTCGCGCGAAGCAGACGCCGACCTCGAAGCTGGCCCCGACGATTTCCTCTCTCTTCTCGTCATCGGTTCTGTCCTCCCCATGAGTGAACCAGCTCGGTGCCATACCTGCAACCTCATCCTTCATGGCCTTCATAGCTCTGATCAGAACTCAAGGGCAGAGCACCTTCATCCGGTCACCTTGTCCTAACCCTCACACGAGCACCAAATCTGAGCCCTCCTCGACCGCTGCGGGATTGGGTATAACTCCTTAGATCCCTCTTGGCATGCCTTTCGATTTTAAGAGCCTGTTGAAACTAGTTGAAATTGTTGAACCGATTGAGATGGATTGATTTCATATGTTATCGTGTCTTACTGTTGTTTTTTGGCCTTTTAAGTCTTATTTAATTTCTTATTTATTCTGTCCTTGTTTTATCAATCAAATTGGGGGACACAAACCGGCTAAGTGACCGCTATCAGTAATAAGTTTGGCTAAATTAATGATTACTTGTGAGATGGAGTACAAAGTAAAAGATAAATTTCCCTTGTACTGTGAAGTTGATGTTGTTAATTGATAAGAAGAAAACCTGTCGTTGTTCTTGCCAAAGAATACTCAAACTCACCACTAGTATAGTGTGTAAGCAAGAGATCGATCCACATGGAAATCTATTCAATTCAAGTGTTAATTCTAATCGCTAGTAAGAGTATGGGGTTTTTTTTGGTGTGAAAAGATCCGCCTTTTATCAAAGCGGAAGCAGACAGATAAAGTAAATTGATTGTAGAATGTCGTAGAGACAAATAGGTTCACCTACAATTTATCACTTCGATTGATGAATTCGATCCTTGTTTCAGCCTCTAGTGTTGTGAGGAGGAAATCAAGTATGAAATATAACAAAATAGATCAAACCAGATTTAGGCCCACGCAAATAATTACAAGACTCCTCCAATGCAGTAATGGGAAGTCAGGATCGAATCCAAGAGGAAGCGTGTCAGCGGATCCTAGGCAGCTGTAAATCTCACAAAAAAGCAACAAAAAAGACAGAAACAAAGAAAGAAAGACAGAAATAATTAAACGAAAACAAGAAATAAAAGCAAAGACAGAAACTAACTCGATCTCGACAAGCACAGTACTCGAGATCGACTAAGGACAGCAAAGACAAAAACTGAAAATCGACGACAGAAAGTAGAAACTCAACTCGACCTAGACAAGAACCTACTCGAGATCGACTAAACCCTACTCTATCTCGACAAGCCACTGCTCTATCTCGACTAAAACTCAGAAACTTCAAATTTCAGATTTCGAACACAGAATTCAGATTTCGACAGAAATAAACTCGAATTATGAAAAACTTCCAAAGCCAGGGTATCAACACCACAACGATAACCATGCAAAGTAACACATAAAGGCATAAAAGATCATGCTTTCCATCAAAATAACTTTCGTTACTAACAAATAGGAATATAGAGGCTTTCGCATAAACCCTAATTGTTACTAACCCTTTTCACACAATTAACCCAAGTTGCATTAAGATCACTTTCGCTTCAATAATAGAAACAAGGATCACCTTCAACTCTCGCAAAAGAATCATGCTCATAGGAATAGAAGAAGAATCGCATATCAAGATTGTACCTTTATCGCATCGCCTTACATGGCCACCGTTGGGCTCACACCAACCCCAGAAGTGGGTGGACTACTCGCTCTTCATCATCAAGAAAGACATCAAATAACAAAAGAAACTAACTTGCATTGAATTAAATAAAGAAAGCTTACAACCAACAAGACAAATCCGCTTTCGCCTTTCCACCTTGCTTGCCATAAACTCTCTCTCTCTACTACTACTTACTCGAATGGAATTGAATTGGAATAAGATGGCTAATGCTTAGCCCCTAAGGCTTTATTTATAGCCTTCTATTCCTTGCTATTCAAGGATAGAATATATCTATCTATATCTAAAAAGCTTAAAAGATAAATAAATGCCATAAAGAAATTAAATCTAAAAAGGGGAAATTAAATCTAAATAGGTAAGTCTCTTCATGTTGATAGATCTTGTCTTCCATAGATAGAACTTGATGGATCTCGGATAGACTCGGCTTCCTTCGGCCCCAAGGATTCCCAAACCGAGTAGGATAGTCAAACCGCGTAACGCGGCTTCGGAACGCGGCTCCTCGATCTCGACCAAGCCTCCTCGAGATCGAGTAGAGGTGACGTCGACCATGGTTGGCTGGGCTTCATCGAGCAGCTGGTGCTCGTCATGGCTCGGACCTTGGCTACTGGGTCCTCGATCTCGACTAAGCAACTCGAGATCGAGTAGCTTTTCTTCATCGACTGGGTGGCCTGGTTTGTCGAGCAACCTCTCTTCGACATGGCTCGGGTGCCGGCTTCCGGGTTCCTCGATCTCGAGTAGGTTTACTCGATCTCGAGTAGAGTGTAACCCGGCATGTCTTTGTCTTCGGCTTCTCGATCAGCTCCTCCTCGACCAGGCACTCCTTGGACATTTTTGGTCGATCTGGAGTAAAAGTACTCGATATCGAGTAAATCTCTCAGCTTTCTGCTCTGTTCTTAAAACAAACTTTCCCGAGTCCTCGTTCGTCGGATTGACGCATATGACCATGCGTTGGAAATCTCTTTCCGAGGGCTACAACTCTCATGAAGACATCAAAGCTTGATTCAGAACGAAGAATGGTGAAAAATGGCCTTTTCTCTAGCTGCACCATTCTTAGCTTCTCCATGAGTTTCCTTTAAGCTCCAAAGTGCGTCCGATTTCTGCGAAATATAACCAAAACTTGTGTAGACCTCCATATATTGCAAATAAGTGTAAACTATACAGATTCTGTATTATTCTAACCCAAATGCATGCAATGTATGCAGAAATCGATATAAAAGTTATTGTAAAACATGGCAGATTCAGCTCACAACAAACACCCCATACTTAAGCTTGCTTGTCCTCAAGCAATACTTTTAATTGTCATTCAGGGGAAGAATTCAAACTCTCAACATCTTAGATTCATTCTCATATGTCCCCTGCAATCAATTACCATCCTTGAAAAGGTACTAGTGTCACAAATCCATGCATGTGCAATTATACAAAAGCAACATCTACTCACAAAAGGAGGGTTATGCAAAACATTCATGTGACAAAGCATTAATAATCAAGAGGACTTTAATTTAAGCTCAATAGGGAGTAGACTGGTAAAAGGCTAAAGGTGGGCAAATTTTTGGCAATGTGGTGCTAATGATCCGGGGAAATGGAGTATTTCCAAACTGAATTTCATACCACATTCTTTCTCATAAGATTCATCACCTTCCATACTGCTTTTTCTCAATAATAATGTTTTGACCTCTCTAACCTCGGCACTGCCTTCTCGCGAGTCGTAAACATGGGTGTAATGAATGGCCCCGGATACTTAGTGCGTCGGACTCCTCACCTGGTGTCCCATCTCGCCAAACTATTATCTCAGCGAGCAGGGTCGATCTTTGATCGGATTTTCTTTCACTCATTAAATTTTCTATATATTTCAAACAATTCCGCCAAACTCCAAATAATGACAACAACAACACAATCACCATATAACATCTCCATAATGTAACATCATTCTCAACATAATCCCCGGATAAGAAAAAAGGTAAAGAATGTGCAATATTTAGAGCATGTGGAGCAATAATTTGAAGTAAGGCATATATATGGCTTTTGTGATGCATAAGCATAGGTAAGGCTAGGATATAACAATATGAGCATATATGGAAATATAAAGTCCTCCATCCTTTTATCATGCAACATGTCAAAAGCAACTTCAAATTTTACCTCCTTTCATGGTTTTCATCAAAATATGCACTTCATTGTGACTTCCCTTTACTAGGCAATTTCATGCTATATCTCTAATGAATCCAATTTTGCATCGTTGAGTTCAATATAAGCTTCCATGACATTATCAAAAATTTCAATGGGGGTCATTTTTCTCAAATTTTGGAAAACATGCATATAAGCATATAAATCAATAATGCATTCCAAAATAGCCATCTAGCAATTCAAAGAAATAAATTCTAAATATGCACACAAAATGTCTAATATGGCAAATATGCATAAAGTAAGCCCTTCCCCCACCCCATACTTAAACATTACAGTGTCCTCACTGTATAAAAACAAGGGTAAAGAAAGAAACTCACTAGACAGGTGTGCAGGGCCTCTCAATATTGAATAAAGTGAACCACCTGGGCCGAGTTTGAACATAGCTTACTTCTATCCATGTTCCTGAAAAGTGTAGAAGATATATACCCACAATAGAAAAACTAAAAGTGTTCAAAACCAAAAACAAACAAAACAATGTCCAAAAAGTTCCAAAAAACAAATGTCTATGTACAAGCTCTAGATTTTATAGTCGCTAGGCCGACTTCTCCATTAAGCTCAAGGTGGCATCTGCAGAGCCCATGTAGCTTGGGCATCAAATAGGACTCCATTCTTGTCCATCAGCTGCAATCCTCCAGAATGGATCTTCTTCACCACAAAAGGTCTCATCCTCTTCTTGTTGAATTTGTTAGGGAACCAATGATCTTTTGATTTAGAGACATAGAGCTTGTCTCCAACTTCATACTCCTTGGGATCATCATTGGATATCCTACATAAGTGCACATACCAAGGCAAACCTCTCCCATGTATAGATAGATCTTTAATGGAAATAGGAGAAGAAAGATCCATACCTTGGCTTACCTTCGCAGAGACGGAATCGGGGACCACGGTGGTTGGTCGATCTCGAGTAGGGGTACTCGATCTCGACGACTTGTCAGGTTTTGGTGGTGAGCTGCTCGAGGATGCAGGAGCTGGGGAAGCTTGGTCGATCTCGACTACACTGGTCGATCTCGAGTAGGGTTCAGCTTCTGGTGGCTTCAGCGTCGAGGAAGGCGAAGCCGAGGCGATACAGTGGTGGTCGATCTCGAGTACTGTACTCGATCTCGAGTAGTGCTCGGCTTCTGTTCTGTTCCTCGACGACGCTGGTGCTGGTGGAGGTTTCTGGTTTTGGTCGAGATCGACTAGAGTCCTCGATGTCGAGGAATCTTGGTCGACTTTGACCCCATACTTGGTTCCTGTCAAGGCATCCGAAAAATAATTAGTCCATAACGACATACCTTGGTCTGTGTCGATTGGATTCTCTGTGTCCTCCTTTAGGATTGCCATGATCTCCTCCACCTGGGCCTCCATGTCCCTCTTTTCCAGCTCCTCAGGGGTCATATTTCTTACCTTGGGTTCCCCGCAGGTGATGTAGCCAGCTGAGATAGATTTTACCTCTTCCATGGGACCTGTATGCCTTTCAATTTTATTAAAAGAATACTCAATTACCTCATCGCTGATGTTGAAAGTGAGCACTCCTTTCCTCACGCTTATGTTGGCATCCACCGTCGCCAAGAAGGGTCTTCCTAAAATAATTGGACAAGCAGGGTCCTCTTGCACATCAACAACTAAGAAATCAGCAGGGACAAAGAATTTACCTACTTGTACTGGCACATTGTCCACCATGCCTGTTGGAATGACCACTGTGTTGTTGGCCATGTAGAGTCTAGCATCCACATGCTCTAGGGCACCTATCTTAATCTTGGACCAAATTGTTAAAGGCATTATACTCACACTAGCTCCAAGATCACATAAAGCATTAATTTTATATGGACCAAATCCAATGGATATAGCAAACTTACCTGGATCTGGCCTCTTCTCCAGTATGTCCAAATGGCTGCACTCCTTTGTAATTTCAGCCATTGACCTCTTTTTGCTCAGAATCTCCTTCAGGAACTTGGCATAGGATGGCATTTCATTTAGAGCTTATGTGAAGGGGATGGTGACGTTGAGTTTCTGAAGCATCTTGATGAAGCGCTAAAATTTCTTTTCTGCTGGGTCCTTTGGAGATTTTGTGGGGAAAGGCAGCTTCTTTTTCTGATTCGGAGCCAGAACAGATGTCGGACTTGCTGCAGCTTTCTCGATCTCATCCTGTCCTTCCTCGATCTCGACCACGCCTTCCTCGATGTCGACCACTGTTGTTGACTTTGAGTTGCTGTGTACCGCAGACGAAGGTTTCTGTATTTTCTCCTCGAGATCGAGATGCCCCTCCTCGAGATCGACCAGGTGCTTGTCGATGCCGACTTGCTGCTGGTCGACTTGCTGTTCTCTTTTGTTCTGCTGCTTTTCGACCTCTGGCTCTTGCAGTTGATGGCCGCTTCTGAGTTTTACAGCAGCGATATGTCCAGTCTTTCCCTTGGGATTTGGTTCTGAAGATCCAGGGAGCGAACCTAACTGTTTGGGGATTCCTGCTGCTAGCTAGCCTATCTGTGTATCAACTGATTTTCGCCATATATCAATTTCCCCAAGCCTAGAGTTGACACCTTGCATCTGAGTCTAGACGGAGTTGAATGACTGCTTGGTTTCTGAGTGATTCCTCCGTATTTCCTCCAGGACTGTCTGTATATCATCTCTTTTCTGGTCTCTTTCCGGATGTCCTGGAGCTCTGTAGGGCGAGGGGTTCCTAGGGGCACCTTGGTTCCATTGTGGTTGCTGAAACCTTTGGTCCCCCATGTAGCGATTGGGACCCCCTGCATAAGCTGCCTTTTCGTGGTTCTTTGCCAGCCTGACTTGCTCTGTGTGTGGGCACTCAGTAGTGGTGTGCCGCTGCGATCCGCATTCAATGCAAGGCTGGTTGACAGAAAGATACTTTACTTACTTAAGGAGCTTTTTGTTCTGATCTCTGTAGTACTGCTCCCTAACATCCGGATCAATCTCTTTAGGAGGCTCATAGAGGGGCATGGATGGTGCTGGCCTGGCGTAAGGGTTCTCTTCATAGTTTGCAGTAGACCCATACTTGTTGTCATAGTTAGTGAGCTTGTCGAGCACACCCCATGCGTCTATTGGTGGCATCGTCAGATACTCATAGCGAGTATACTGGTTGATCCTGTCCTTAGTGACTTGGTCAAGAGAGTTGAAGAAGATCTCCTGAATGACGTAGGGTGGCTGTCCATGAGTAGGACAAGATCGTAGCAGTTCCTTGTATCTTTCCCATGCTCTTGCTAGCGGCTCCCCAGGCTTCTGTTTGAAAGCTGTGATCTTTTGGCGGAGGAGTGCTGTCTTTGCAGGAGGGAAGAATTTGTTCAGAAACTCTTGCTCTACTTGGGCCCATGTTGTGAGTGATCTTGGTTTCAGCCCTTCAAGCCACTTTAGTGCAGGTCCAGCGAGAGACCAGCGAAAAGCCTTCATCTTGACATATTCCAAAGTTGTACCTTCAGCAAGAGTACGGTACATGTCAGAAAAATTTATAATATGTTCAAGAGGACACTCATTAAACCTACCAAAAAAGGCATTATTTTTAAGCTCTATAAGAAATTGAGTGCGAATTTCAAAAGAGTTTTCAGGGATAAGAATCGCCGATTCAGGCACGACGAGAGTTGTGTGCATATAATCCTCTGCCGTGGTTGGGTACTGGGCGAGCTCAGCCTCCGCTTGTTCCCTTGCTGCTTTCTCAGTGGCGATAGCAGCATCTTTAGCGGCCAATTCCCTTGTAAGCCTCACAATCAGCTGCTCCTGTGTTTCATCGGCTGCCATGGCTCTTTGTAGTTTAGCTCGGATATGTAGGAGGCGTTGCGGTTCATCTAAGCCATCAAACTCAGGTGGTTGACCGAAACGGCGCATACACCTGTAAGTAACTCAAAGAAAAAAGTGAGATCTGACTACCTAAGGCGCGAATGATAGCTTCCCCGGCAACGACGCCAATTTGTTGTGAGGAGGAAATCAAGTATGAAATATAACAAAATAGATCAAACCAGATTTAGGCCCACGCAAATAATTACAAGACTCCTCCAATGCATTAATGGGAAGTCAGGATCGAATCCACGAGGAAGCGTGTCAGCGCATCCTAGGCAGCTGTAAATCTCACAGAAAAGCAACAGAAAAGACAGAAACAAAGAAACAAAGAAAGAAAGACAGAAATAATTAAACGAAAACAAGAAATAAAAGCAAAGACAGAAACTAACTCGATCTCGACAAGCACAGTACTCGAGATCGACTAAGGACAGCAAAGACAGAAACTGAAAATCAACGACAGAAAGCATAAACTCAACTCGACCTAGACAAGAACCTACTCGAGATCGACTAAAGCCTACTCTATCTCGACAAGCCACTGCTCTATCTCGACTAAAACTCAGAAACTACAAATTTCAGATTTCGAACATAGAATTCAAATTTCGACAGAAATAAACTCAAATTATGAAAAACTTCCAAAGCCAGGGTATCAACACCACAACGATAACCATGCAAAGTAACACATAAAGGCATAAAAGATCATGCTTTCCATCAAAATAACTTTCGTTACTAACAAATAGGAATATAGAGGCTTTCGCATAAACCCTAATTGTTACTAACCCTTTTCACATAATTAACCCAAGTTGCATTAAGATCACTTTCGCTTCAATAATACAAACAAGGATCACCTTCAACTCTCGCAAAAGAATCATGCTCATAGGGATAGAAGAAGAATCGCATATCAAGATTGTACCTTTACCGCATCACCTTACATGGCCACCGTCGGGCTCACCCCAACCCTAGAAGTGGGTGGACTACTCGCTCTTCATCATCAAGAAAGACATCAAATAACAAAAGAAACTAACTTGCATTGAATTAAATAAAGAAAGCTTACAACCAACAAGACAAATCCGCTTTCTCCTTTCCACCTTGCTTTCCACAAACTCTCTCTCTCTACTACTACTTACTCGAATGGAATTGAATTGGAATAAGATGGCTAATGCTCAGCCCCTAAGGCTTTATTTATAGCCTTCTATTCCTTTCTATTCAAGGATAGAATATATCTATCTATATCTAAAAAGCTTAAAAGATAAATAAATGCCATAAAGAAATTAAATCTAAAAAGGGGAAATTAAATCTAAATAGGTAAGTCTCTTCATGTTGATAGATCTTGTCTTCCATAGATAGAACTTGATGGATCTCGGATAAACTCGGCTTCCTTCGGCCCCAAGGATTCCCAAACCGAGTAGGATAGTCAAACCACGTAACGCGGCTTCGGAACGCGGCACCACGATCTCGACCAAGCCTCCTCGAGATCGAGTAGAGGTGACGTCGACCATGGCTGGCTGGGCTTGATCGAGCAGCTGGTGCTCGTCATGGCTCCGACCTTGGCTCCTGGGTCCTCGATCTTGACTAAGCAACTCGAGATCGAGTAGCTTTTCTTCATCGACTGGGTGGCCTGGTTTGTCGAGCAACCTCTCTTCGACATGGCTCGGGTGCCGGCTTCCGGGTTCCTCGATCACGAGTAGGTTTACTCGATCTCGAGTAGAGTGTAACCCGGCATGTCTTCGTCTTCGGCTTCTCGATCAGCTCCTCCTCGACCAGGCACTCCTTGGACATTTTTGGTCGATCTGGAGTAAAAGTACTCGATATCGAGTAAATCTCTCAGGTTTCTGCTCTGTTCTTAAAACGCACTTTCCTGAGTCCTCGTTCGTCGGATTGACGCATATGACCATGCGTTGGAAAGCTCTTTCCGAGGGCTACAACTCTCATGAAGACATCAAAGCTTGATTCAGAATGAACAATGGTGAAAAATGGCCTTTTCTCCAGCTGCACCATTCTTAGCTTCTCCATGAGTTTCCTTTAAGCTCCAAAGTGCGTCCGATTTCTGCGAAATGTAACCAAAACTTGTGTAGACCTCCATATATTGCAAATAAGTGTAAACTACACAGATTCTGTATTATTCTAACCCAAATGCATGCAATGTATGCAGAAATCGATATAAAAGTTATTGTAAAACATGGCAGATTCAGCTCACAACATCTAGTTCTTGTCTTTTCCTATCAATGTCCTTGTCCAGATCTTAGGTAAATTACTAGTCCTACGAGTCCTAGCAACCCTTATCTCTAAATAACTCTAACACGGTTAAGATTCAACCTAGAGATAGCATTAAGATTATGAATTAACCAAGGTACACATAATATCAAGCTACGAGTCGATATTCAACATGTATTCAACATCCTACACATCCAATTAGTCCTACGAGCCCTAAAGGGATATGATTTCCACTTGGCTTAAGGTTCACTACGAGGAATCTACAAAACCCTAGCAATTGAATGAATCTACTCTAACTAGTCGGCCAGGCGAGAGAATAAAACACATTCAAGCAATTAAGCACAAAGAAGTCAAAACATTGGAATAAGAATAAAAACTAGATTAAGAAACTCACGATTCAACAATCAAAGATCCAAACTGTCGGCGAAGCCTTAATAGTTTATTTGCTCATGCTCAACGGCGCTCTCAACAATGGAATAATGTGCATAAGGTGAATGAAATAATAAACTAGAAAAGCCTTAAATAGTATTTAGAAAGTCGGCCAAACAACTCAATTAAACCCTAATTAAAATCCCGGATTGAATGTTCAGTTTCTGCACGGGCCGCGGGGCGGCCAGGCCAGGCCGCGGGGCGGCCAGCGATTCATCGAAGTTCTCCGTTTCCGTTAGAGCCGCGGGGCGGCCAGCGATACTGCGGGGCGGCCTGCGATTCTTCCAAATTCTTCTTCCGTTACCTCAGCAGCTCTTATGTATCTTCTTTAGCTTGTTTTCGCTCTTTTCAAATCCAGTTCACCTCCAATCTACTTTACCTGAAATAAACCATAAAATCATGTAAATTCCGCCTCTTCTAACTCAACAAGTGATTATGTAAACTCAACTAAATATATGCAATATTCACAATTAAACCATGCTAAATGCAATCTCTTATGCAACACTAAATATGCTCTATCAAATTCCCCCACACTTGAACCTTTACTTGTCCTCAAGCAATAGAAAAACTCAACTCTGCAGCCCCACAGAATAGCAATTCATGTATCGACACCTCAATATTTTTTAAGTGCATGAAAAACTAGCAAACACAATAGATTAACAACATCATAGCACATAATTGGAGTAATCACTGAAATCAAGCAACCATATCCATTCTAGACCTCACAAAGGATATGTGTTTCACTCTCGCTCAAGTGTTTAGGTTTAAATGTTTACGCTCAAAACTCAATCTTTAAAAACTTAGCTACAAGAGTCTTGCACCAGTATTCTAATTCTCCACCGCTGGTGACTCTACAAACAACAAAAATCATGAGGTCTTTTAATTGGGTTGTAATGGGGCCAAGGTAGAACATATAAGGTATGGAACAATTTTGGACATGTGGTGCTCATAATCCGGGAACTAAGGAAGCTACCAAATCATAAAACCACTCATAAACTTCTCATACCATATCTCTATAATGCCAAACAACACCAATCTCAAGCTTAAAACTTTACAAACCATACTCAACTCATTCCTTTATTTTTGTCTCTTTTTTTTCTTTTTTTTTCATGCTATATCAAATGATTTTCCTTGACTTTTGCCCCTAAGTGAATTTTATCCTCCTTAGGTCCCAAGTAAAGAATGTACTAGCAAGAACCAAAAATTCCCGGATGGGGTCAGGCTATCATTAGCTATGAAAAAATCTTGTGGAGCTATAAAAGAATAGGCAATCAGCCCCAAACTGGCTTCAAGCAGAAGATAATACGTAAGGTAGGAATAGAGTCAAATAGGGCTAATAAAGGTGCCTCAATCATGTTTAAGTCATGTGCAGAAATCATAATATGCAGCCTTGAACAAGATATCTAAATGCAAGTCAAAGAGGAAGCAATTGAAGAGAGTACACACAACAAGCAAGAGGACTCAATAAAGTGTAGTCCTGAATAGGCCAAAATAAGCTCACCGGGTCATGTCTAGAACTTCAAAATCACCCAAAATTCCAAGATTTTATGTGCTCAATCATTAATCAATCATGCTCACAAATAGTGTAGAAAACATATATCGAAGGCTTCAACAATCCAAGCACATCATGGGGCATAAGTCTTAATAGATAAAATGGAGGACAAACGGCATCCATATGGGGAAATAAGACCTATTCCTAATAATGCAAGAACTAAAACTTTTTTTTTCTTTTTTTTTTCTTTTTTTTTCTTTTTTTTTCTTTTTTTTTCTTTTTGGAATAGGAGTAACAATGGTAGAAAATTAAACATGCATACTACCCACAGAAATAAACATGCAAACTTAAAAATCAAAATGCAGTGCAAACTTAGAACCAAAATACAAACGTGACATGCAAGTTTTCTCCCCCACACTTAGTTCTGACATTGTCCTCAATGCAGAAAAGAGAACAAAAACATCAAAATAAAAGAAAAGGGAAAAGAAATGAAACAACTGACATGCTCACTGATGAGGTGGTGGCGGCGACAGGTAAGGTGGAAACCGTGGATAGGCGAATCGATGGAAGTCCTCCTGCCTCTGCCACATCTGCTCCTGCATCCGTCTGATTCCTGCCTGGCTCTCAGAGATATCCTCCAGATGAGAAGTCAAGCCATGTATATCCCGACGAATGTCGCCGACATCCACGTATAGCTGCTGCTGCTGGTCCCACATCACGTCCTAGCGCTGGGACATCTACTGCTGGTGCTCCCACATGGCGTCCTGATGACGCGACATCATCTGCTGATGCTCCCACATGGTGTCATAACGGAGACACATATCGGCCATCCTCTGCTCCAGCGTGCAGTAGCTCGGACCAGCACCAGCTGTGCCAGAAGATCCAGCACCACTACCTCCTAGATCCGTCTGAACTCCATGTACATCATCAGCACCTTCCTGTTCAGCATCAGGAGCACCATCCTCATCATCATCATCATCCTCATCCATCTCATCCCCCATGTAAAAATCAGCTGCTATAGGGCCAAAAGGGAGAGGTCGGGGCAATCTCAACTGAATCTTCCCCTGATGGCCTGTCCTCCAGATCCACATCGGCGACGTGCCCTCCAAGTGGCCAGCTCTTCTCAGCTGGGCTTCATCATATAGAAACGAGCCATGCTGAACATCATAGGCAACGCTTACATCGATGCACGCTCGGGCTATGAGGGTGATAAGACCCCCAAAGCCGATTGTCGCCTTGTTGCGCTTGTCTAGGATGTCCTTGCAGTTAATCAGAAACAAATCCACCCAACCTGGAATCACTGGGCTCTCTGCCGTCAGACACCAGAAAAATGACATATCCTTAAGCGAGATCTTGTTGACCTCAGCATGTGCAAAGAAAGTGTTCGCCAGAAACTTGTGAATTAGCCGTAATGCAGGATGGCGAATGCTCGAATTGTACTGGCCCTTCTTGGCCTCAAAAGGCACCCTAGTAGACGCCATCCAAAAAGCCACAGGGCCCTCTCCCTTACACACATCAAGCCAACCAACAGTAGGTACAGCAGCAATATCAAAAATCTGCCCCAATCTCTCCTTCGATATCGTGAAATCCCTCCCGAGCAATCGAAACTCAATATACGTACGTCCCACACTCAAAGTTTCTAAAAAATCCTTACATAAGCTCAGATATATGGAGCATTCTTCCATAAAAATTCTCCTAAGCCCACATGCTCTAACAATTGCCTAGTGCATACATCCATCTGACTTCTATTCCGAGTGTTGAGAGCATTCCACTTCTCCTTCTGACTTCTATTCATTCCATGTGGTCTAGACATTGCTAATTCAAGCTAAGGAAATCACCCAACAAGAATGAAAGTGAAGAAAACTCATAAATGGCGAGTCACTGCAGAGGCCGCGGGGCAGCCGAGGGTGGCGACGGGGCGGCCGGCGACAGGAATGGCCGTGGGGCGGCTCGATTGGTGATGGGGCGGCCGGAGATTTGCCGGATCTGCGCACTCCGATGTCGGATCTGCTCTCCGACGTCCCAAATCTTCCTTTTCCATCGTGGATCCGAAAGAACTCTCTTGAAAGACCTTGGGAGGAGCGATTATGTTGTAGATCTAGGAGATAGAGGTGATTTGGTGGATTTGGTGTAGAAGGATGATGGGAATAATGGAAAGGGGGGTGATTTTGTGGGGTTTAAAAGCTTGGAATGTGGCTTCAATGGGGGTTTTGGAAGGTTGAAGAAGGAGAGAAGAGGGGTGGGTGAGGCGGCTGATAGAGATAGGAAGAAGAAGAAAAGGGGTGGATAGGGTTAATTTACTGTAGCAAGTGGGGGCCCACACGGGCCCCTTTTAAATTTTCTATCCGGAAAGGGCCACGGGGCGGCCAGGGTGGGCGACGGGGCGGCCGGCGATTCCGCGAAGGATTTCGCTGGGCGCCTTGGCCGCGGGGCGTCCCATGCTGGCGATGGGGCGACCCGTCCTTTTTCACCCTCTTCCTTCTTTTCTTCCTTCCTGCAGCGTTAGTATCCCAAGCCAACCTAAAACTAAACAAAAAAAAACGTAATGTAAAAAGAAAATAATACCTAAACTATTACCTTGGGTTGCCTCCCAAGCAGCGCCTTTGGTTACCATCGTTGGCTCGACGTTATGGCTCCCTAATGATCCTCAGCACTTGGTTCAGTGAGAACCAACTCATCACCGTCATGTTTGATAAAGCTTTCAAAATATGGTTTCACTCTATGACCATTTACCTTGAATATGTCTCCATTTCTCTCATTGAGTAGCTCTATTGCACCATGAGAAAAGACATTAGTGATCACATATGGCCTTGTCCATCTAGAACGAAGCTTACCTGGAAAGAGTTGTAGGCGCGATTGAAATAGAAGGACCTTTTCCCCAACTTTGAGGTCCTTTCGCAAGATATATTTATCGTGTTATACCTTTGTCTTCTCCTTATAGGTGACAGAGTTATCATAGGCATCCAATCTCAATTCTTCCAACTTTTGCAGTTGTAGTTTCCTGAACTCCCCAACTTCATCAATCTGCATTGATAACTCCACTTCCTTGATGAAAATCGAAATAAGTTTCAAAGGCTTTGACAGTCTGTTTCTGTCAAAGGTCTTGAAGCTTTAGCAGTGTTGATGAAACACAAAACCTGTTCTCCATGATATTATGTTCGAATATTATTTTATGTTATTATATGCTTCCAAATATTATTATATATATTCACTAACATTTCAGGAAGCTTTTTCGAATATTATCTCCTTCCTTAAGCTGTAAATCGAGAAGATTCAATTCGGAAGATCATGGCTTCAGAAGTTTCCAAAGATAGAAGATTGTGAAGAATCCAGCTCAATCCATGATCCTCTCTAGCCGTTGGTGAAGATACTTAGGCGCCGATTTGTTTCAATATAAAGAAAAGAAAGAAGAAGACAGCCATACATTTATTGAACACAAGCATTCATACATTCAAGCCCTCAAGCGAGATCTGTCTTCTTTATGTGCTCTCTGCTAGTCCTTAAGAGTCTGTTATTTCATTTCAAAGCATTTGAGAGTTACACAGTGAGCTTATAGGATATATTTCGAGAGAGTGTTATACTCAAGAGTTTGTAACTCAGGAAGTGAACACTAGGCGATTGATTCACTAAGTGTAAGAGGATTGTACTAGATAGCATAGAGAGGTGGGGCTCTTCTAGATTGCTCTAGGACTCGAAGGGAATGTGAGTTGACTAGATTGCAATTGTATAGGAGAGAGGCTTCTCGGTGAGCTATTAGGATCCTAAGTCTTGTGAATCAATAAAAGCCGGTTGAATCCTAGGGTTATGGAGGAACCCTAGGCGGGGACGTAGGCCAAGTTCGTGCCGAACCTCGTAAACAATTCATCGAGTCCTTTATTTACTGTTTTACCTTATTTCCGCACTTGGTTCGAATTGTTTAACTTCGTGATACAGGTTTTCAGAGAAAAGACTAAGTCTAATCTCAAAGGATTTTGCACGAGCTTCAAAAGTCTTGAGACTATCTGCGAAAAAACCGGCATACTCTATTCAACCCCCTTTCTAGAGTATTTACTCACTGCTTTCGATCTAACAATCTTGTGAGTTTTTGATCATGTCTGGTGAAGCAAGCAGAGGATTTGCACAGGGAAGGTCTACAAGTAGACCACCACTCTTTGTTGGAAACAACTTTGTCCACTGGAGATCATTGATGAAGATGTTCATTATAGATCAAGATCTGGAACTTTGGAACATTATAGAGAACGGTCCGAAGGTTCCAGAGAAAGACGGACCAAATAGAACCAAAGTCGCAAAGAAGGAGTCTGAATACATCCAAGCGGATCTTGAACTCGTCTCCAAAAACTACAGGGCTATCAACTTACTTTATTGTGGTCTTAGCACTGATGAGTTTAACCGTATTTCATCTTGTAGGCCAGCTAAAGAGATTTGGGACAAGCTGGTCGTCACCTATGAGGGAACCAGCCAAGTGAAAGACATCAAGATCAGTATCTTCCTTCGAAAGTATGAGCTTTTCAAAATGAAGTCTGATGAGTCTATCAAGGTCATGTTCACACGATTCACGGAAATCACCAACAACCTTGACTCTCTCGGCAAGAGCTTTATGAACGTTGAGAAAGTGAGGAAGATATTGAGGTGCCTCCCAAAAGAAAAGTGGGGTCCTAAAGTAACAGCCATAGAGGAAGCCCAAGACCTCACCACTCTGCCCCTTGATGACTTGCTTGGGAAACCGATCACGCATGAGATGATCCTTAATGAAGACGATGGAGAACTTCCAGCAAGCACTAAGAACTTGGCGCTCAAGTCTAAGAAGGATGAGCCCAAAGATGGATCTGATTCCGAAGATGAGGATGACAATGAGGATGACCCTTTTGCTCTTATCACAAGAGGCCTTGCTCAAATCCTCAAAATGAAGAAACAATTCAACAACAAGGATGGATCAGAGTCTTCAAAATTTCGAGGTATGTCTCAATACAACAAATATGAGAAGAAGACTAAACCTTTCTCTTGTTTTGAATGTGGTGAAACAGATCATCTTGTAAAATACTGCCCTCAAAAGACGAAGAGCCAGTCCAAGAAGAGTGATAGATGGAAAAAGAAAGCCATGTTGGCAACTTGGAATGATTCTGATTCTGACTCCGATGATGAAAAGGCCAATGTTTGTCTTATGGCCTCAGGAGATGAATCCCACGATGAGAAGCTTGAGGTAACTGTAAGAGAACTTATGGCAAGTCTGTTGTGAGCTGAATCTGCCATGTTTTACAGTAACTTTTATATCGATTTCTGCATGCATTTCATTCATTTGGGCTAAGATAGCACAGAACCTATGTAGTTTATGTTTATTTGCCAAATTATGGAATCTACACCAGTTTCTGTTTAATTCGCAGAATTCGAGGCGTTTTACAGCAATTCTAAGGAAGGTCGGAAATGCTCGGAAAATAGCTACAAAAGTCCAAGGGCAAAGCAGCAACGGAACCAGTCAAATCAAGCCAAGAAACCAGACTACTCGACCTCGAGTAGCTCTTACTCGATCTCGACGAGCATGACCGAGCAAGCCTTGTCGATCAGGAGCAACGTCGAGAGCCAGACCGTCCCAGCTCCGGAAGTTACTCGATCTCGACAAGACCCTAGTCGAGATCGACGAAGACCAGTGCCACACCCGGAGTCGACGAGGGACAGAGCCTAAAGAGGTATTATCGGAATTCCTTTCTAATATGATTGCCAATGAAGAGAAACTTATTGCCCAGACTAACACTCTTATTAAGAAAACTGTGGACCAGGAAAGAACTATTGAGGATCTGTCTATGAGGGTCAAAAGTCTTGAAGCTTCTTATTCAGGTCTTGACATTAAATTCAAGACTCTTGACTCAGAGAAATATGAACTCAAGCAAGATCTCTCGTCTTTGAGAAGTGAACATCATGACTTAGAGAACGAGAAGATCTCCCTGAATAATAAGATTCAAGACCAACAGACAGCCCTCATAAGTTTTACCAAATCCAAAGGCACTCTTGATAGGATGTTAGGTGAGCAATAAAGATCTCTAAACAGAAGTAGCATTGGTTACAATCCAAGGTTTTTAAAGAAGCAGCACATTACCACTTTTGTAAAGGCAAAAGGAAGCAGAACCTCTCCTATATGTCACCACTGTGCTAGAAAGGGACATGTAAAAGAGACCTGCCCCTATAGAAGAAAGGATCCACATATCATTCGCAATACATTTCCTGTTCATTTGAGAAAAGAACGGATAACACAAGTTTGGGTCCCCAAAGGCACTATTTTACCAAATATGGTTTACCCCAATAATGGATCCAAATTTTCTTATTGGTCTAGCCACAAAGGTTGATGTTTGTTTTGCAGGAGACCACCAAGGTGAAGGAGCAAAAATGGATTATTGATAGTGGATGCTCGAGGTATATGAGTGGGAAGAGTTATCTCTTTCATGATCTAAAGGAGCAATCCACAGGAACAATCACTCTTGGTGACAAAGGAAAATGTGACGTCATTGGTATTGGTAGTATTGGGAGTGATTCCAATTATAGTATTAAAAATGTTTATCTTGTTAATGGTTTGAAGTACAATTTGCTTAGTGTTTCTCAATTATGTAATAGTGGCAATGATGTCAGATTTAACAAGAAAAGATGTCTAGTATGCAGAGAAGATACAGGTGAAGTTATACTAACTGCATATCGTTACAACAATATATACGCTGTAAATGTTGATCAAGTGGCACAAGGAAGCTTAACCTGTCTAAAGGCTTTGACGGATGATCCAAAGCTCTGGCACAGAAGACTCGGTCATGTGAGTCCACATACACTACAGAAGCTTGTGTCCAAAGGGCTTGTAAGAGGACTACCTGAGATGGACTTCAAAGGTATTGATATGTGCAATGCGTGCACACGAGGTAAACAAACACGTAGCTCTTTCAAACCCAAAAAGGTTGTAAGTTCTTCTAGACCTCTTGAACTTTTACATATGGATTTATGTGGTTCTATGCGAGTCAAATCTCCCAATGGTAAAAAGTACATGCTTGTTGTTGTTGATGATTTTTCTAGATATACTTGGGTTGATTTTTTAAAAGAAAAATCAAAGGCCTTATTTGAGTTTTCAAAACTTTGTAAGGAGTTGCAAACTTTAAGAAACGAGCCCATAGTGTCAATTCGAAGTGATCATGGTAGGGAGTTTGATCAACTTCAGTTTGATTTTTTTTGTGCTAAATATGGCATCTCCCATAACTTTTCTGCTCCTAGGACACCTCAACAAAATGGGGTTGTGGAACGAAAGAACCGCACCCTAGAGGATATGGCTAGGGCTATACTTTTAGAAAATGTATTACCTAAAACATATTGGGCTGAAGCTGTCAACACAGCAAACTATATTTTGAATCGTTGTCTTATTCGTTCCATCTTAAAGAAAACTCCTTATGAACTTTTCAAAGGCCGCAAACCACTTATATCTTATTTTAAACCATTTGGTTGTACTTGTTTTGTTCATAACAATGGAAAAGATACCCTTGGGAAATTTGATGCGCGTAGTGATGAAGGTATATTTCATGGCTACTCCACAAGTAGCAAAGCTTATAGAATCTTCAATAAAAGGACCCAGTTAGTTGAAGAAAGTATACATGTTATATTTGATGAATGCAATGACGGTTCTTTGAGTGAAAGTGTTGCAGATATAGATCTTAACATCCATGCAGAGAACGAGGAAGGCGATGATGCTGCTACCAAGAACACAGAGAAGAGGAACATGCAGGAACAGATTCTCAACACTGAAGAATTGGCCCAAGGTGTTGAAGATTCGTCCAAAGCCCTTGGTGTCCAATCCAACAGTGTTGAGACGTCAGAAACTGCTGTAACTGAACCTAACAGGACCATGGAGTCAGATGTACCACAAATCAATCCTGGTGGTGTGACGAATCAAGGAGCTGAGACTAGCAAAAGGAAATTCAAATACTCCTCATCACACTCACTAAAGGATATCATTTCTGACCCTACATCTAGTGTACGAACTCGTTCTAAACTTAAAGATCTTTGTGCTTTTCACGCGTTTGTTTCTCTTATAGAACCAAAGAAGGTAGATGAGGCCCTTCAAGAGCCAGATTGGATCATTGCTATGCAAAGTGAGCTTAACGAATTTGAAAGGAACAAAGTCTAGACATTGAAGCCTAGGCCAAAGCATCAATCAGTCATTGGAACACGATGGGTATTTCGAAACAAGCTAGATGAGAATGGTAAGATTGTGAGGAACAAGGCAAGGCGTGTTGCTCAAGGCTACAATCAAGAGGAAGGTATTGACTACGAGGAGACCTTTGCTCCCGTAGCCAGGCTTGAAGCCATTCGTATATTATTAGCATTTGTATCTTTCATGGGCATAAAGTTATATCAAATGGATGTCAAGTGAGCTTTTCTTAATGGTTTCTTAGAGGAAGAAGTATATGTGGCTCAACCCCCAGGTTTTGAAAGTTCGGAATTTCCCAATCATGTTTATAAACTAGACAAAGCGCTTTATGGTTTGAAGCAAGCCCCAAGAGCTTGGTATGAGCGCTTGTCAAAATATCTTTTAGAAAATGATTTTAAAAAGGGGTTGATCGACAAGACTCTTTTTATCAAGACCAAAGGAAAGGACATTTTGGTTATTCAAATTTATGTTGATGATATATTATTTGGTGCCACTAACACATCTTTGTGCAAGGAATTTTCTGACATTATGTGCAGTGAATTTGAGATGAGCTTGATGGGTGAACTCAACTTCTTTTTGGGATTAAAAGTTCATCAATCCAAGAAAGGGATCTTTGTCAACCAAAGCAAGTACACTAAGGATCTATTGAAGAAAATCAAGATGGATCAATCCAAAGCAGCCAAGACACCCATGAGCTCAACATTATCTCTAGATCAAGATAAGACTGGGAAGAGTGTCAATCAAAAGGAGTATCGAGGGATGATTGGATCTTTACTATATCTTACAGCTAGTACACCTGACATCATGTTTAGTGTTTGCATGTGTGCTAGGTTTCAAGCTGATCCTAAAGAATCTCACCTCGTGGCTGTGAAGAGGATCTTTCGATATCTCAATGGCACTAAGGAGCTTGGATTATGGTACCCAAAGCAAAAAGATTTTACTTTAATCGGGTATTCTGATGCAGATTTTGCAGGCTACAAGGTGGATAGGAAGAGCACATCAGAATGTTGCCAATTCTTAGGAGCATCCTTGATCAGTTGGCATTCAAAGAAACAAAACTCAGTTGCTCTATACACAGCCGAAGCCGAATACATGGCAACTGGAGCATGTTGCTCCCAAATCCTTTGGATAGCTCAACAAATGAGAGATCTTGGCATCAACCTCAAAGGTATTCCCATTAAGTGTGACAACACTACTGCCATATCAATCACGAAGAATCCTGTTCAGCATACAAGGACATAACATATTGATGTAAGGCATCATTTCATTAGAGACCGTGTTGAAAAAGGTGATGTGTCCATTTCTTTTATTTCAACTGATTATCAATGGGCTGACATTTTTACTAAACCTTTGGCAGAGGACAGGTTCACCTTCATTAAACGTGAGATTGGGATGCTTAACAAGGATGCACTTTCGTAGGGGGAGCTTTCCCTTTACGAAAGATAAATTTTACTCAGTGTCAAGACCTTTGAGAATTATGTCAAGGTTTGTGAACTGAATGGTAGAGTACAGATATCGGATCTTATATGTGGTTAATATCTTTTTAGATATTTGATCAAGTATATTTTTAACTGATTTTAAAATTCTATATATGTCACATATTTTATCCGTTGAGATAGTTTTGGAACAAAATATTTTCGGATATTTCTCTCCGATTTTAAATGATTAAGAGAAGATTTGAATTTTGAATTGAAATTTTTTTCAAATTGGCAATGTTATCATTACCATCCTTGGAACTCTAAACCCGTCCAATCAACTGCATCACCTCACTCTACTTAAACCCCAATCTGTACCCGATTCTTTCCCCACTTCAAACTTATCTAAATCTTTCCGATTCTTCGTCTCCTTCAATCTCTCAACTGTTCTGAAACCCTAGCCAAAAATCTCCATGGCTCCCAAATCTAAGAAAGCCTCCACACCCAAAAGACTTGGCGCCACCCCCAAGGGACGCCAGGCCACTGCTACTTCCCCTCAACCTGAATCCACTCCACAAGCAATCGTCCCTGCTGTTGTCCAGAGCACCATCACTGAGAGCACGACTATAGTAACCAAGAGCTCTAAAAAACGCTCAGCGAAGAAGCCTCTCAGTGCAAAGTAGAAAGGGAAAAAGAAAATCATCGCTCAGGAAGTGGATGATGAGGAGGAAGAGGAGGATCTCGACGCTATTCTGGGATGTGATGCCACCAAGGAAGCCGAAGAAGAAGCTCTTAGGAAGAAAAAGGCCGAGGAAGAGGCCGAACTGGCAAGAAAACTGGCCGAGGAGGAGGTCGAGAGAATTCGAAAAGAGGCTGAAAAGGAGGTTCCCACCGAGGAGGAACCAGAGGAAGAAGAGGAAGACGAGACCGGCGATGACGAGGATGCTGAAGGAGACAACGAGGACACTGAAGGGTCCGCTGAGGACTCGGGGTCTGAGGACGAGGAGGAAGAGGAGCCTGAACCTGTTGCCTCTCCTTCTCCTTCTCCTCCTCCCCCGTCTCCAAAGAAGCGGAAAGCCCCAGCAACTGCCAAGCCTCCATCTCCCAAGCGTACCAGGAAGGGCACCCTCAGAGGCCTTGAGGCGCTTGCCAAGAGGACTGCTCCAACACAGGCTCGAAGGAAGAATGCTGATCCACCTGCCTACATCCAGGTAAACCAATCCTTACCCTCTTCATGGTTTGAAAATGCTGAAACGGATGGAAAGTGGGTAGATGAGTTTCGAACTCGTAAGATTTACTGTTCTGATTTTTTAGATCTTGCGTTCTTCGAAGCTTTGAATTTACCATGCATATCTCTACTCAAACAATCCCCTGCCTGGACCTTTCTCAACCTTGAAGCTACCTACTATCCTCAACTTACCCGCCTGTTCTACATAAACCTAAAAGCCAAACACAATGCCGACGGTTGGTCTTTGGAATCCATCGTCAAGGGGGTTAGAATCGCTTTCAACTCCATTGACTTTGCTGATTTCCTTGGCCTACCTAGACCTTGTCCACCCTCTCCCGAGAACCCCACAAAAGAACAGTGCCTAACCCTTGCCCGATCCAAATATCTCCTACCCGAAGCATCTAACAGCACTTCCAAGCAGCTCACCCACTCATCCCTTACCCTAGAGGCAAAGATTATTTTTAACATCATTTTGCGTTGCCTCTTACCCCGTCTAAACTCTGGCTCTCTTCTTACCGACAATGCCATGGTCCTACTTTACCGAATCCTAAATGGCCTTGATCTTGATCTGGCCAATACCATTTTAGGATCCATGGCTCACACTAGAAAAGCCAGGAAAGGAACTCCCCTCCCTTTGCCACCCTTTTGACCCATATCTTCAAAGCTTCTAGAATCAATTTCAAAAATGAAGAACAACAGCGTCATATGGGTAAGTTCGACTCCAAGAGCCTTGAAAAGATTGGCATCACTCGGTCCCCCCAAGGGACTTGGAGTCTTGCCTCTCCTTCAAAAGCTCTTCCCACTGCCTCTGCCGTTGATGAACGCATGGACAACCTGGAGCTGGGTTTGGAGGAAGTTCGCCTGGATATCAAGGAGCTGCACAAGGAGTTTATGATGGAGATGAGCGGGGTAACCAAGCTGTTGCAAGATCTGAGGTCGCTGCTCACTGATGATGCTCCGGACGATGAAGCTTAGCCTTACTCTACCCTACCCTAACCCCAAATCTGAAACATTGCTGGCTTTTGGAAACTGTTTCAAAACTTTTGGTGACTATTTTACCTCCTCCCTTTGTTGAAAGACAAAAAGGGGGAGATGATCTGCTGTGGTCTAGACTTTAAAAACTTTTTTTAACTGCTATGAAGGTCTTGGAAGACCTTGTTTTGTTTTCAGTTGGATATTTTTCATACTTTAAAATTACGATCCAACATTCGTCTAACCCATGCTGGTACTTAGTCCGATGCTGCTTATATTATATATGTTTGATGTTGTGAGCTGAATCGGCCATGTTTTACAGTAACTTTTATATCGTTTTCTGCATACATTTCATGCATTTGGGCTAAGATAATATAGAATCTATGTAGTTTATGTTTATTTGCCAAATTATGGAATCTACACCAGTTTCTGTTTAATTTCGCAGAATTCGAGGCAAATTACAGCAATTCTGAGAAAGGTAGGAAAATCTCGGAAATCAACTACAGAAGTCCAAGGTCAAGAAGCAGCGGAACCAGTCGAATCAAGCTAGGAACCCAGCTTTACTCGATCTAGAGTACATTCTACTCGATCTCGACGAAGGTGTCCGAGCACAGGCCTTGTTGACTAAGCACTGATCGAGAAACTGAGTCAAAGACAACCCGACTCCGGAAGCCAACTCGATCTCGGGTAAATTTTGTTGAGATAGACAAAACCTTGACGCCATGTCCGGAGTCGACGAGTTGTGCCAAGTCGATAAGCCTAAGACGGAGAAGCCGAGCACCACCGTACTCGATCTCGAGGACCACCACAACACTTGTCCGAGCTTGTCGAGGAGAAATTGCCTAACATCACCGAGCTAGCCATCCTCGACGCCAGCCCTACTCGATCTCGAGTTCTTTACTCGATCTCGAGGAACCAGAAGCACACACCCAAGCCATGTCGAGCAGCTGCTACCCGTGAAGCCCAGCCAAGCCATGGTCGACGTCAATCCTACTCGATCTCGAGGAAGCTTAGTCGAGATCGAGAAAACCGCGTCCGAAGCCGCGTTACGCGGTTTTGCTGTCCTACTCGGATTGGGAGTCCTTGGATCCGATTCTATCCAATTTGGCCGAGATCTATCCTACATCTATCAAGTTCTATCTATGGAGAAGACCTATCAACACATGGAAGATATTCTACCTATTTTAGATTTATTTCCCCTTTTTAGATTTAATTCTTTAATTACATTTATTTATCTTTTAAGCATTTTAGATATAGATAGATATATTCTATCCTTGAATAGCAGGGAATAGAAGGCTATAAATAAAGCCCTAGGGGCTAGTTTTTCATCATTCAATTTCAGTCAGAGACAAGTAGTTACACATAGAGAGAAGAGGTTGTAAGTTTGGAGTTTATTTAATGCAAGTTAGTTCTCTTTCATCAAAGATATCTGCTATTGCGATGAAGAGAGAGTAGTCCACCCACTTCTGGGGCTGGGGTGAGCCCGACGGTGGCCATGTAAGGTGATGCGGTAAAGGTACAATCTTGTTATGCAATTCGTCTTCTATCCCTATGAGCATGATTCTTTTGCGAGAGTTGAAGGTGATCCTTGTTTGTATTATTGAAGCGAAAGTGATCTTAATGCAACTTGGATTAATTATGTGAAAAAGGCTTAGTAACAATTAGGGTTTATGCGAAAGCCTCTATATGCCTATTTGTTAGTAACGAAAGTTATTTTGATGGAAAGCATGATCTTTTATGCCTTTATGTGTTATTTTGCATGGTTATCGTTGTGGCGTTGATACCCTGGTCTTGGAAGTTCTTTATATATTGAATTTATTTCGTCGAAAATCTGAATCTATAGTTCGAAGTTGCAATTTACAAGATTTTGTTTTTACTCGATCTAGAGCAAATCTTGTCGATCTAGAATACTGTGTTTGTCGATCTCGAGTAGGTTGTTGTCGAGATCGAGTTCTGTTGGTCTGGATCGAATTTTTGTTTGCGATTCTGAAGTTTTTATTTCTGCTGAGTTTTGTCGATCTCGAGTTAGCTTTGTCGAGATCGAGTAAGTTTCTGTCTTTGCTTTCGTTCTTGCTTTCGTTTATTATTTCTGTCTTTGTTTCTGTCTTCTGTTTGCTTTTCTGTGAGATTTACAGCTGCCTAGGATCCGCTGACATGCTTCCTCGTGGATCGATCCTGACTTTCTCTTACTACATTCGAGGGAGTCTTGTAATCATTTGCTGGGGAACGAATCTGGTTTGGTTTATATCTTTATATTTTAAACTCGATTTCCTCCTTACAACAAATTGGCGCCGTTGCCGGGGAAGCTATCATTCGCGCCTTAGGTAGTCAGTTCTCACTTTTCTCTTGAGTTACTTTGCAGGTATATGCGCCGTTCTGGTCGAACACCTGAGATTGACGCCTTAGACGAACCGGAGCGCCTTATAACAACAATACAGTGGAAAAGGGGTAAGAGAACACCCACAATACCAACTAAAAACCATTTATTCTAGCCTAAACACTTTGAAGTGTATACAATGCAAGTATGCTCATGGCCAAAATCATATTCCCTGAAAGCATGACAACAAGTAGCATGTCATACTTTATGACAGAAAATTCAAACTTATTATACGATGTTTATATGGCTTCTTAGGATTCGAACAATAGGTTAATAAAAATTCCGAAAACAAAATTGGTCAGCTCCATCAACAAAGGGTTCAATCTTATAAAATTACGCACTTACAGAACAATTTCGCCCTTCCAGGATCAAAGAATTTTAGCTAGTAACTTGCGAAATAGCGAAATTCAACAACAATCAAATAAATCAACAAGGAAAAGAAGAACAGGGAATCAAGAAATTTTCACAAAATCCACACAGAAACATGAAAAATCTAAGAAAGAAAAGGCGGAAATTAAGCGCTCACCGTTGTTGCGAAATCGGAAGTGGGAAGAAACACCCGTCCAACTGCGACTCCTTCTTCCATCCACTTTGCAGGTACCAAGCGCCGGAGAAATCGAAGAAGTAAGGTTTTTTTAATAGGAATCGAAGGGCAGATATGTGAGGCAGCGACTGAGCGAAAGTGAGAGACCGATGCAACAACTCGGCGTGCACAGATGAGCACAAAAGAAGGCGAGATCTGAGAGGGGAGGGACGTTGGCGGTTGCGAGGAGGCGAAATCTGACAGCGCGTAGCTGTACAGTATATAATATGTGGAACTAATTTATTATATAAAGAGAGATAAAATACTAACCATGAGTGCTACTCCGCATATAATAAACTAGTATAAATACTTAATATAAGATTATAAATTTATATTATTTATAATCTTATATTAAGTATTTATACTAGTTTATTATATGCGGAGTAGCACTCATGGTTAGTATTTTCTCTCTCTTTATATAAATTATCTATACTAGTCTAAAATTCTAAATATGGGAAATATTTGAGAGGCTTTTGCAACAGTTCGGTTTTCATCTTTCACCTAAAAAAGAGAAAGTGGACTTTCATCGCCAGGCAGTCTCTCCGGCTGCCAGCTCTCGTCGATTCACAGACGAGGATGCTCTTTTTTGCAGATTGATGTCTACGGCTGGCCGAGACGGAGGCCAGGTATCCACCCCGCTCAGTGGCTGACTGTTGCTCCTCTTCGGGGTGGTGGCGACGACGCTCAGTGGTTGGCTGCTGCTAAGTGCTGCTCCGAGTCCCCGCTGATGCGAACATCAAGTCCTTCTCCGATCGAAAAGGTTAGTTTTTTGCACCTTATAACTTAAATTTTGTTAATCTGTGCTCCAAAATTTATTTTGAGTTTCAATTTATAAGTAGGATACGAGAATTGATTTAGGGTTTTTATTTTGGAAACCAATTTTGTAAAATTAGGGATTGTGATTTTGAGAATCAATTTCGAGAAATTTTGATTAGGGTGTGTGAATTTGTTAACTGAATTTTGTGTTTGTGAATTGAATTTAGCATCCACCCCTTGCATTGATATCTTGGTGAAGTGATGAAAAACTCATAAGTGGTCACCGCGGACTCCCATAATAAATTTTTCCTTCCTTGAAACATCATAAGTGGTCACCGCGGACTCCCATAATTGTATTAACTCATCGATCAAAGATTGCAGACACACATAAATCAACTTCTTAGGATTTCGAGGACCTGGCACGACCAATGCCAAAAACATATATTCTGTTTTCATACACATATTGGGTGGAAGATTGTAAGGAGTAACAATAACTGGCCAACAAGAATAGTTTTGATCCGATTTAGTAAATGGGGCAAAACCATCTGTGGTCAAACCAAAACGAATATTTCGAGGCTCATAAGCAAAACTAGGATGCATTGTATTCAGCCTCTTCCATGCATCTCCATCTGAAGGATGACTCATCATCCCCTCCTCCGGTACATGATTCGCATGCCAAGTCATATGGCCAACAGTAGCCTCATATGCATATAACCTTTGCAGCCGTGGGGTTAGAGGCAAGTAAGATAGTTCTTTACACGGAGTGCTCTTATTCTCATTACTTGTGAACCTGGAATACCCGCAAAATTTACAAGATTCTTTCCTGACATAATCCTTTCAATATAACATACAACCATTGGGACACATGTCTATTCTCTCCATCGGCAAACCTAAATTACTAACCAACTTTTCTGCCTGGTAGTAATTGGCCGGAATCTTATGACCAGGAGGTAAAACCTCGTCATACAATTAGACGAAACCATTGAAGATGCTTTGAGGCACATTATATTCACATTTCAAACTCATAAGCCTTGCAGTAAAAGATAATTGTTTATGTGTAGAACATCCAGGCCACACCGGTTCCTCGGCTGCTTTAAGCACATCCCAAAAACGTTGGGCCATCCTATCAATATTGGTTGCTCCCGCGTCTTCTTCCATGTCATTGACATCGCTTATTGTCTCAGAAGGTTCCGTTCCTAGATTTCCTTGGTAGTCATCTCTAGCTCTACAACTATTAGGTTCATTAAACCACGGGGGGGTAACAAAATTAGGCCCAGCCAAATCAAATACCATTCTTTGTTCTGGATTCAATTCTCGTGGGTTACTCTCACAAAGTTCTTCCTCATTTGATGCACCAATCGACTCACCCTATGCAGTCCATCGATAATAATCACTCACAAACCCATAGTGATATAAGTCATCCTTAACTTTACTTGCAACCTTAAATTTACAATTTCGACACCTCTTGCATGGATATTTTATCTTGTCTCCATACATGTAATGTTCTTGAGAAGCAGCAAGTTCCACAAACTCATCAACCCCTTGATAATATTCAAGTTTGATGCCATCAAGATTCGGCAAGTACATATCATACATACATCCAAGCACGATTATTCAGTTTTTCTGCACATATATAACAAATTCAGTCTTTTTAATAAGTATGCAATTGAGTATTATTATAAAACCCTGCCATGATCCATTTATTTTGATCATATAATTCAAACATTCAGATAATACATACGCGTATATCATCCGGAAGAATAAATAGATACAGATCTTAAGGTACATATACTTACTTACATTGAATTATGCAAAAAAGGATGTATGCTTGATATAGAATACCGTCATTTTCTCAAAAAAAAGAATACCGTCATGAAATTATGAGAAAGACTGGAGTTAAATTGGAGGATTTGTGTTATATATTAATGACCTAATTAGAGACGGATTCGGGGACGAATTCAGAGACGAATTCGGGGATGGCTTCTGGGACGAAATCGGGAGCGGTTTCAGAGACGGATTTGTGGACGAAATCAGGGGCAGCTTATCAGGGACGAATTCATGAACAGATTCAAGGCCGAATTCGGAGACGGATTCATGGACGGATTCGGAGACGCATTCAGATACAGAATCATGAACAGATTCAGAGATAGATTTAGGAACCAATTCGGGGATGGAATCGGGATTTGCTTTTGTAACCAACTTAAGGTCATGACTATTCACCAACAAATATTGTAACGCGTGTTTATTTTGTTAATCAGGTTGCGTCAAACGCTCATTCATCCCCATATTCTTCAGTAATTAGAGAGAAATTTAGGCACATATTTCAATTCGTCTCTATATAGAGACGGAATATAAATTGGTTGCTATATTTGTTGCTATATAGAGTCAAAGATAGACACGACATTTCACCATGTTCCCATTAGGTATGGATTTAGGAATCTATTATCGGATATTGCAACTAGCAACAAAATTACTGACGCTGCGCTAATGTGTTTTAAATTTAGCGTCGATTATGACATATTGTTCCAAAACTCATCCCTAATAGGGACATAATTAGCTACAAGTGAAATACGTCTCTAATATCCGTCCTTATATCAAACTATTTTAGTAGTGGAATAGAGTGCAGTTCAATGACCGAATAGAGAGTGGATCAGTGACCAAATAGAGTGTGGTTCAATGACCGAATAGAGTGTGATTCTGTGACCGAATAGAGTGTGATTCAGTGACCTAATAGAGTGCGGTTCAGTGACCGAATAGGCTCATGAACCACTTCTTATAGGCCCATGAACCACTTCTTTATAACTCGATGAACCACTTCTTTATAACTTGATGAACCACTTCTTGATAACATCTTTATAGCTTGATGAACCACTTCTTGATAAATATATATTGGTTCATGAATTAAATAGAAGTGGTTCATCAATTTTATAGTAAATGGTTCAGCACATATATAGAGAATGGTTTAATGACTAAATATATAATGGTTTATTAATTAAACAGAAGTGGTTTATGAAGTAAATAAAAGTGGTTCATGAAGTAAATAAAAAATTCAGTTATAAAAAATTCAATAATAAAAATGTGAAAATTTTTACATTAATGTATTTATTATCCTTTTTTAAATAAAATTCCAATTATAAAAATGTGAAATTTTAAGTGTGAAAGTCTGAAAGATGTATATTAACATATCTTTTAATATGTAATTTATATATTGATAAAAATATGGAGTTAAAAAAAATGAAAAGGAAATAATTACGGAGTGGAAACTTAATTAAGTGCTTTACCAATCAAAGAAGTTCTTTGGTCTAGTGGTTTGACGTGTGGGAAGGGAGCTGCTGGTTATAAGTTCGATCCCACCAAGACTTCCAAATTACTTACATAAGATGCTGGGGTTGCCTTTTTTGCAATAAACTATAGATCAATCATTGTTCATCGGAGATACATGTTGATGGGTGAACCGGATCGAATCGGGATGGAATCGGAAGAGAACGAAAGCCTCAAATGCGTCTTCTCTACTTGATCCACACGAGCTCGGTGTCTAGATCTCCTTAGTCTTCGACTGCTAGGACGAAGTTTAAAAGACTAGCATACGAATTGCTTGGATGATGATTATGGGTAACCTTATCAAAACCAATTTTGATATTCTGATGCTTTAAAAAAGGTACGGAATGAACCTCAAAGCCGACGGCTCTCTTTTCTTTGTTTACATATATGTCAAAAGCCCTTTAGCCTTACTTGTTCCCACAGTTACGTGAGTCACCACTCACTCAATTAGGAGGCCAGTTTAGACCGATCAATTAAGGAAAGACCAAAGGGGTTATGCTTACCGTTAGCTAGCAATTGTAACTCCCCGTATTGATTGGTCATATTGTAACTCCTCGTTAAATCCTTTAATTATTTATTTCTTAAATAAATAATATATTTTATTAATAATATATAACATTATATATTACTAATCAATCATCAATCCTGTTGATCTATTCCATAAACTCAAAGTGTGTGACCTCCTAGGACCCGTTTATAATAGTCATAGGATTAAATTGTTTAACCCATTAATCGTAGTTCGCTTCTAGCAAAGCATTACGACTCCTAAAATAACCGGATTGAATATCTCTATCAATTGTCCTATTACATGTTTAGTCATTGCACATTAAATTAAAGGACATAATTCCTTCAATCTCCCACTTGTCCTTAAACAAGTGTGCAATATAAGATACCTTTGTCTCTTAATGTCTTATTTGATGATATGTTGACATTCATATCTATTATCACATACGTTTCTTGAAATCCGAATTTGAACTGTCCATTAAACGGATGATTACAAATAATCCATCCGAGCATGGCCATGCATTTTCAGTTCTCGCTCTTCAAGTGGCCTAGACACCATTCCTTTTCGATGCATCACAGTATGAACGAAGAAGGAAGACTTCTCCAATCTTGTATGACTATGGCTCCCACTCAACTTTTGGCAATTCCAACTACGACCTTTATAACTCCCTGTTGCGGAAAGCGTTTAGCCGTGTCAAAGAAATACCAATCATCAAGAGAGACCATAACATACTCATGTATGAGGAATCTACTAACCATGGTTTAACTTAAAACTCTGCAATCCATTTTGTGGAGTCTTAAGGTGAGTCTATCTTATATGTATCATCCATACATATATATGTAATTGACTAGACATCTCCATGTCCCTATAGCCCATGAAACCTGGCGCTATGAGTCAACTTACAATATAGTCATTAATAAAATCACCTATGTCCAAGTTGATGATTTCAGACCATGGACTTGCGATAATTCATAACTGCATTTCACTTAGTGGGGTTTCATTTACCAGAACACTTAAGATAAGCCCATTTGCGAACTATGAATTATTTGGACATTTAAGACACGCGATTGCTTAATTTATTCTTCGTAGAGGCTTATTTGCACATCCGTGTTTGGAAGACACGCGATTGCTAAATTTATTCTCCTTAGAGGCTTGTTTGCACATCCGTGTTTGAAAGACACGCGATTGCTAAATTTATTCTCCTTAGAGGCTTATTTGCACATCCGTATTCGAAAGACACGCGATTGCTAAATTTATTCTCCTTGGAGGCTTGTTTGCACATCCGTGTTCGAAAGACAAGCGATTGCTAAATTTATACTTCTTGGAGGCTTGTTTGCACATCCATGTTCGAAAGACACACGATTGCTAAATTTATTCTCCTTAGAGGCTTATTTGCACATCCGTGTTCGAAAGACACGCGATTGCTAAATTTATTCTCCTTAGAGGCTTATTTGCACATCCGTGTTCGAAAGACACGCGATTGCTAAATTTATTCTCCTTAGAGGCTTGTGCACCCGTGTTCGAAAGACACACGATTGCTAAATTTATTCTCCTTAGAGGCTTATTTGCACATCCGCGTTCGAAAGACACTCGATTGCTAATTTTATGTGTAACCAAAACCATTTTTTTGGGTTTGGAACTTTTATTTATATATATGAAGAGGTGTACCCAATCGGGAATCCGGCAACCCCTATACATGGAAAATCTAAGTCACCAGTTTTTCAATCATATAACTTTACGCAAAATAAGCCTTGAGATTTCTGGCGTTCCATGACTTTGCGAGGATGGCTCCTTCTGAATTTTGAAGTTTGAAAGAACCTCTGCCTACTTCTTTATGGATGACGTAAGGGCCTTCCCATTTTGGTTCAAGTTTTCCCCCTACTGCTGCTTGTCACAGTACTAGATCTCCTTTCTGTATTGGACGCAGGAAGACGCGCTTGTTGTATCCCTCAGCTAGTCGACGTTGATATTCGCTTGCTTTGAGACAAGTTGTGTCCCTTCTTTCTTCTCGCAAGTGGAGTTCCAATTTGAGGTCCTCGTCGTTGATGTCTTTATTAAAGTCGACTATTCTAGCCGATGGCACTAACAATTCCACTGGAATGATCGCGTCGACCCCAAAGGCCATTGCGAATGGTGTTTCTCTCGTTGGGCTCTTGTCCGTTGGATTGCGAGTAAGCCACTGATGAGAATCAGAAATCGATGTGGAGCCCGGCGCAGAAGTCGCGTATCCCCTCGTAGTCGAACTAGGGGTTGTGGTCGGTGATGATGGCTTGTGGGATTCCAAATCGGCAAATCATATTTTTCCAGAGGAATTTGCGTACTTTCTCCGCTGTAATGGTGGCCATTGCCTCGGCTTCTACCCATTTTGTAAAGTAATTGACTATTACAATGATGAAGCGGAGTTGGCCCGGGGTTGTTGGGAAAGGGCCCAAAATATCCATTCCCCACATCGCGAAAGGACAAGGTGGTGATATGCTTTTCAAATGATGAGGAGGCCGATGATTGAGCGATGCATGTCGCTGGCATGGATCGCATATATGAATAATCATCTCGGCGTCAGCTCTAAGAGAGGGCAAGTAGTACCCTAACTGTGTGATCTTAGCGGCTACAGCTCTCCATCTTTAGTGATTTCCGCATACGCCCGCGTACAGCTCACAGATGAGATTGAGGCCTTTTTGGTTTGATACACAGAGGAGGTCGGGGATATTGAAACCTCTTTTATAGAGTCGTTCGTCTCTGACTCGGAAACGGGCCACTCGTTTTTTGATGTTTTGGTCATCCAGCGATGTATTCATCATTATGCCTTCAGTTATGTACTATAATAGGGGTGTGCGCCAATCTCCGAGATTTGATATCTTGAAGACTCCTTTGTGGATACCCTGGGCATACTTTTGCTCGATTACCATACAGTCACTCAATCTGAGGGGCAACGTCGCTCCAATTATGGCTAGAATATCGACGCGCTTATTTTTCTCGTGGGGAATGGATAAAATCGAGCATTTTCCAGAAGCTGCTGTGAGTGTTTGTACACGGGTTAGGTACCAGGTAACATCCATGTCTTTGCCTCGTATTCTTCTTTTACTTGTAGAGTGACTACTTCGGAGTCTATGAAAATTTGGACTTGACGAGCTCTGTTGATCAGTGCCTTTTTAATACCCGCGATCAACGCTTCATATTCTGCTTCGTTGTTGGTAACTTCAAACAAAAGTTGGAAAGATAAATCAGTTACCTCTCCATGGGGACTTGTGATCGTGACTCCTTCTCCACATCCTCCTGCTGATACAGAACCGTCCATGTTGATGACCCAATCTTCTCCGTCGCGATCCTGGGAATCTGTATAAACAACTTAGACAACAAAACCGGCCAATGCTTGGGCGAAATGAGACTTTCTAGGTTTGAAATGAATGTCAAACTCTGAAAGCTCTACTGCCAACTTAACCATTCTCTCTGAGAGGGGCGGAGAATGGAGGATCTGATGCAGAGGTAGATCAGAGAGTACTTTGATGGTGGGAACATGGAAGTAAGGCATCAATCTTCGCGTAGAGAAGACGACGGATAGGGCCATCTTTTCTATCGGGGTATACCTGGATTCGGCAGGCTGCAAGACCCTGTTGGCGAAACAGATAGGAAATTTGGACTCCCTTGTGAACACTATACTGATGGTAGTTGACCCAACCACGAGGTACATTTGTAGAGTTTCGTGCTCATGTGGGTAATGAAGAGTGGGCAGTGCCGCTAGATACTCCTTCATATTCCTGAAAGTTTTATCCAGAACATAATTCCATTCGAATGGACCTTTTTTTTCAACTGTTAGAAGATAGGTATGGAATGATCAGCCACTCGTGAGCAAAATCTGCTCAGATAGTTGACCGATTCATTCAACTTCTGGATGTCATTCAATGTCCTAGGGGAGCCATGTCAAGTATTGTCTGAACCTTTGAAGGGTTCATATCTATCCCGTGATGACTTATCATGAAAGCTAGGAATTTCCCCTAATCCACCACGAAAACGCACTTCTCTGGATTTAGGCAAACACGATTCTTCCTTAGAGTGTCGATGGTTTCATGGAGGTCATTGGAGTGGCTCTCTTTTATCAAACTTTTGATCACAATATCGTCGACATAAACTGCAATATTTCTTCCAATCTGTGGCATGAAAACCTTTTCGATCATTCGCTATAAGGTAGCACCGGCATTTTTTAGTCCGAAGGGCATCACCTTGTGGCAAAAGGTGCCCTACTTGGTGATGAAGGCGCTGCTTTATTCATTGCGGGGGCTCATCTTGATCTGATTGTAGCCCGAGTATGCATCGAGGAAACTTAGAGTCGCATGTCCTGGTGTGGTATCTACTAGTTTATCGATAGAAGGCAAGGGGTAACTGTCCTTTGGGAAGGCCTTGTTTAGATCTTTGAAATCCACACACATTCCCTATTTGCCACTGCTCTTTCTTACCAATACTATATTTGACAATCAGGTTGAGTCATTGATTTCGCGGATGAATCCCGCTTGTAGAAGTTTATCCACCTCCTGCTTTGCTGCTTCTGATTTTTCTGTGGCCATCTTTCTTTTTCTTTGGCACATAGGCTTTGCATCGCAGTTGAGTCTCATAGAGTGCTCCGCGATTTCTCGAGGGAGACCCTTCAAATATTGGGGTGACCATGCAAAAACCTCTCGCGATCCTTTCAATATATCCTTGATGCGATCTAGAGCGGGGTCGGTCAAGTAGTGGCCGTGGTAAAGGGCTTCGGTTTTGTTTGAGAAGGGAAAGAAAGCGACCATCTCTTTGACAATTTTATTTGTCGTTTTCTCAGGTCGTACTTCCAATTCTGCTTCCTGTTTTTCAAATGTGGCTTCCTGGTCGCTATCATCAGTTGCCTCTACCTTTAACGACCCTTGGCTGAGTTTATCAATCGCGAACACTCGTCCGTGCCCCTTTTTTAGTGAGGCCAAATAACAAACTCTGCTTTTCGCTTGTTCCCCTCGGACCTGGCCTACCTTTCCGTCGGCGAATGGGAACTTGACGCTAAAATGATAGATGGATCACATGACTTGGAATTTAAATAGACTAACTCGGCCCATGATGGCATTGTAAATGGATGGTAGTCGGACTATCGTGAACTCAATCATGTGAGTTCTTCTATTAGGAGTCGTCCTTAGCGTTAAAGCTAATTCGATGGTTCCAGCCACCTCGACTTCATCTCCCGAGAAAGAGACAAGCTTTCATGAGTAGCGACGCAGGGCACTTTCTGCGATTCCAAGCTGCTCAAACGCGTTCCAGTAGAGGACGTCTACCGAATACCCGGTATCTATCATTACTCTCTTGATCGCTTTGGTTCCTAGCTGCACATGAATGACCATTGGGTCCGAGTGTGGCATCCTGAGGTCACGAGCATCAGAAACAAAAAAAACTTAATACCGCGTGCTCAGTGGAAGCTTGTCTGATGCTGGCCTCAGAGGGGGGTCGTCTGGTCTCTCTTTCATAGTTTTTCCTCTCCTGATTGTTGGTGCCAGATGAAGTAGGTCCTCCTACGATGGTATTAATACATCCATCCGGGGGTGGTGGGTTCCGGTTGTCCCTGTTGGAACGTTCAGGTCGGTTTGACGAGGACCTGGCCTTATGGCCGTTTCTCACGTCTCTTGGCGGGGACCGGTACCCCCCTCCTCTATTCCCATTTTTCCCTCCTCAGCCTCGCGGGTAAGATCCTCCTCCTCTTCCCCTAGCTGCGTATTGGGGATTGTATTGTCGTGGTGGAGCAACAGGAGGGTTGTACCGTTGTGGTGTCGCGACCGGCTGACTGGTATTTACTAGGGGGGAACATATTTGTAAGGGCACATCTTTTTGAGGGAGAGCTGGTGGAACCCCATAAACAAGGGGTGAAATCTGGTCGGGGTGTGCTATCATTACATTCGTCAGGGCACTATGTGGGCTTGGTCCCGTTCGCTAGTTGTATTGTACTTCTTGTTGGGGAGGTCGCGGTGGGGCGACGGGGTACTGCCAATGAGGGTTATTGCGTTGCTGATTCTCAAACCCTCCATTCCTTCGGTATTTGTTGGGGACCTTGTGGTAGAAAGAAGGCTTGGCCTCAATGGGTCGCGAACTTGAACTAGCCACCTCCATAGCATGGATTTGCTTTGTGACGAGTTCTCGCAAATCGTCATAGTTTTTTGGCTCTTTTCGGAATAGACAGATCTTGAAATCGCCTTCGGCCAGGTTGCCCATTAATATGGTGCTAGCGGACTTTTGGTTAAACTTTGGGATTTGTACCACCATATTGGTAAATCTGTTGAAGAAGCTTCCCGAAGTTTCAGATGGTCCTTGCTTGATGGAATTGAGGTCCAGCATGGTTCTTTTCCTCGTGCGGGAACTACCAAAATGGGCGACGAACGTGCTTGATAGATGTGCAAAATTATTGATGGATGATCGGGCCAGATTGATGAACCACGTCAAAGCCACTTCGCTTAACGTGGATGGAAACGAGCGGCAAAACATAGCATCATTATCGTCGTTCATTCCCATCGATATTGTGAACTGGTTGAGATGATCGTTAGGATCAGTGTCTCATTTGTACTTGGCAATGGACACATCACTCCATCTCTTAGGAACAGGTGCCTCGCGTACCTCTCTGCAAAAAGCAGATGGGAAAGTTGGTTCACCTTTGTGAATTTGGCCAGGTGCCCACAGAGAATATGAGCGCGATGACACATCCCAAGTGTTGCAGTGGCGGGGCTTCTTACGGACGCTGTCATTGTTGTGCTTTAAACCCAGATTGAGAGGGCCGTCAGTGGGGTTAGGGAAATGGTTGACGGTTATAGGTACGGGACCCTGCTGTTGATAATAATCATGGGGATCGCGCTGCCCTGGTGCTCCGTGCATTTGTGGTCCACCGTAACGGTTTTGCGGGTATGCGCCCGGGAAGTATTGATATGGGGGGTATCCACCCCACATCCCGTAGGGAGCAAAAGGGGGATGCTGAGCTGCGTCCCATGGAGGTTGTTGCGGGACATTCTCGTCATGGTGAGGCTGAGCTTATTCGTTGGGGGGTTGTTGAGGTTGAGACTGTTGGTTTCCTCGGCATCATGATGCTGGTTTCCAAACTCTTCACCGAATAGCGTAAAATTCATGATTCCTGCGAGTTAGCACTAAAAGAAGTAAAAATAATGCTTGTTGCTTTTCAAGCAGGGTTCATAGGAAAAAGGAGAAGAAAAAATAAGAATTTAAAAAACAAAATAAGAATTGAAATGACAAAAAAGAATGCAATATAAAAAGGCGTATTGATACGCGGAACCTCTCGTCGTGAAAGATTCCCACAGACGGCGCCAATGACGCGTTTTTGGAATTTCACCTATACTTATTACCTCAAGGTGACGAAAAATGTCCCAATTTACATTCGAGCCCAATCAGGGTGGATGGTGATCAGTTTATACGCTTATTAGTCCAAGCAGTCTTGGTGATGCTTTCGGCTCGCGAAGAGGCAGTTACTGTTCAATTGTCGTCTTTAAAGGAAGTGAGATGATATTCTTATTCCAGATACATTCTTATCCGACCAAACACCTTAAGAACTCGACTCCAAGGGTTTTAAGTCTGGGAGATATGCAGAGCTCTTCTTCTTCTCTCTTGAATCGGACCCTTTGCTTGGAGGGTGAAGGGGTGTATATATAAGGAGGCTAAGCGAGCAGCTTGCTGGTGACCTCGTGGGTTAACAGTGGACACATGTAATACATGCCCTCATGCCAGAGGGTAAGGTATTTACAGGTGGCACCTTTAGCGGGGAGGTGCTTGACCAGCGAGCTGCTCATCTTTGACCTAAGGAGCCACGAGGTATTCGTGGGCTCCGGTATGGGATTTACACTTTACCAGTGTTAGAATATTCATCGCGATACCCACATATTTATAACACTTAGGGCATTGAGTTTGGTCAGGGCCTGGCTAAGTGTTTGCTCGCGATGTATTTCGTAGAGGGCCAGATGTCTTTTGCATTGGGTGGTCTACTTATGACGTCATATCCCTGTTAATTAATAGGGCTATTTTCTATGGAATCGTCAAAAGCATCTTCTTTCTTTCTAAGTACAAGTCTGTTTTCACCAACTAATAGCGCTAAAGCCCTTTCGAGGGTAAGGGTTATTCCAACTGGTTGAGCTTGATTACATGTGCAGTGGTAAATAAAAGACCGCAACAAATCTCGATGCAGCACTGATGTTCACAGTGGTTCGTCCTCCAAGACCTTCTTTGGCGAAAAGACTGGAGGGGCTTATTCCCACAACGGATTCCTGATAACCTTCCATGGGGAAAGAGTCCCTTATATCCCTAGTCGTTTTTTAATTGGAAATGGAAAATCACCTGATCTACGAGCACCCTTTCCCTCTTTCTTTGGCTCTTTGTCTATTAAGGTTAAACAACTTTGTAGACTAATTATTCTAGTTGGAGTTTGTGATTCTAGTTCAAATTAATTTAACTGGAGAATCGATTTCCACATTTCTGTTCTAGCTCTTTCTCAAATCTCCTTGCTGTCTTTTGAGGCGGGAAAATTGTCTTACTTTGTAATAGAGGACGATTTTCTCACTAGTTAACTTTCTTTAGGATGCTAAAGAGACGCGTCTTTCCAGTTCTTTGCGCCGAAGAAGGAAGGGTGGGAGTAGATCAGGATCTGACTGATATCATTAAGGCATTTCCATTCTGATTGTCCTAGGAAGAAAGAAAGGATAAAAGATCCCACGAATAGGGGTAGCCTAGCCTATAAGGGCGTCGTTCTCAAATGGAGTTGTTAGAAAGAATTACCGATCGTCGGAAAAAGAAAGGGAATGCCTTTTTTTGAATAAGCACTTTTGTCGCGTCTGAAGTTATAGATAGTAGGGGTAATCACCTTTCGAGTTTTTATAAAAGACACTGTTTTGAAGACGATTTTTTTACTTTTAAATTAAGAAGAATTCTCCCAGAAAGGGCTAACCCAGAGAAGAAAGAAGCAGCGAAAGAACATTGGCGAGGAACGTAGTAACTCGACTGGTTGGAGAGGAGGGGAGTGACTGAGGAGAGGAACGAAAGATAGATGGTCGTGGGACTATCAGAATAGACTGTTTGAAAGAAGGACGTTAAGCTACTAGTGATTGAATATCTACTGCAATGCAAGAGGAAGCGCTCGTGGAAGAAAAAAGAAAAGAAGGGTTGGTGCCTTGATATGCATTGGATGACAGAGTGAGGGAGGAAAGCCCTTTGAAACCATTAGCAAGAATGCAATCTTCACTTATTGAAATTTTTTAAAAATATATTCAACCTGATCGTAGACTACCTTTTGCCTGGAACTGGCTTACTATGCGAGCGAGTGAAGTTATTCCCCTCTCCGTTCAGTCGAGTCACTTCGTACCTCGATTACAATAATGAACATTTTTTAAAAGGCCTCGCTACCTGAACAAAGAAGATTTTGATCAACACTGGATACCAAAAAATGAAGAAAAACCTTATCCACTAGTTAGGAACTAATTAGGAACGTACATCAAAGTATGACATTGTAATGACTTTCTACTATTTGTAGTCTATATACCGTTTTGCTAAAGTTAGTAATTTTAGTAGAAATATGTCTTTTGAGATAGTTTACCGTTTTTTATAATGAATTTCTATTGTTTGTGGGTCGGGAGCACAACATATATAATTGGACAACACATGTTATATGCAGTGCGCCCATAATCGCAACCTCTCAACAACTGAAGCAGGGGCGGAGGGAGGGAGGGGGCATGCGGTGGCTCGAGCACCCTCCCCCCCCCCCCCCCCCCCCCCCCCCCGCGGAGAAAACTAAATCGGTATATATAGTAAATAAGGTGGTATAGTTACAAGGTAAAATTGTAGCTTAGTTGGTTGAGGCCTGTGTTTGGGTGTTAACTGAAGCCGAGTTCGACTCCCCAAATCCTCCACCTTTCTTCCATTTTTTTTTCAAAAAATCCTTCCTTCAGACCAAGCCCCCCCGGGCATATTCCTCCCTCTGCCACTGAACTGAAGGTCCATCATGGTGCTACGATCGGACATGATCACCCAATTTCTTGCGTTGGCTAAAGATTGAAGACGAAGATACAATGTTGCACTGCATAGTGAAAATAACAATACTACTTATATAAAATTAATTATACATCCTAATTACATAAAATAACATCATATCTTTGGATTAGTGACATCAAGTTTGTCATAAAATTACATAATTATTTACAAAAAAAAAATTCAACCTATTTCAACAACTTAAAATTTTCATCTCACAAATTTGAATTTCAATTCCAATTGCAACAAATCAAAATCTGAAAATGTAACGTTATACACTTACCTTCTCGCACCCCTTGATCAATGTCATGAAGGGGATTTGGTACTGCCCGTGGGATATCTAGATGACGATTTCGGATGCTCTAGGATTTTGTCATGCTTTTGAGTGTGTCCTCTTCTCAAAGACCTTCAGGGAGGGGAACCAAGTTGCTGATAGGTTGGCGCATCTTGGTCTCTCCTCACCATTTACCGAAGAGTGTGCCCCAACGAGGATGTCATTTGCCAGGACGTGCTTGGGCGATGGGTCAACCGCGTTTGATCTCCCCCAAATCTTTGTCTTGTATCAATAAATAAATAAATAAACAGGTATAACATATTAGACTTATATACGATATATTGTATACGAGTATAGGACACGAAATCCAAAGTTTTCGGATTAATACTTCAAGTATATAATATATACCTTATTTCCATTATATGCTTCCTCATCTCTACTTAGTCTATATACTAAAGTTAGTACATGTCATCCATTTATCTATAGCGAGATTTTGTCAAGATTAAGAACGGACTTTACACTCAAATATAAGCAAGACAATTGGCGGCGCGTAGATGGGTTTCGGGGGTGTTGTAACGGTTGTTCAAGAAGGGAGGTGCAACCAAGATCTCTTACTTCACACCCTACACCACCCTCTACACCACCAAATTATTATTATTTTTTTAAATATATCTTATAAAAAAAATGAAACATTATATTCACATTTTAAACAACTATATTTATATGTTTATAAACTTATATTTTGAAAATTTATATTTTAAAAAAAATTAAAAACATAATTTGGAAAAAATTGTCTTTTTAATTTTAAAAAAATTGTAATACAAATTTTTTCAAATAAAAGTTTATAAACATATATAAATAGCAGGTTGTTTAAAATGTGAAACATAATTTAAAAGAAAATAATTTAGTGGTGTAGGGAGTGGTTTAGGTTGTGAATTAGGAGATCTTTATTGGTCCATACGTTTGGTGGATGATAGGTATATTTTTTTTGTTTACATGAACAAAGTGAAAAAAGGCTTAGTGTAATTTAGTACTCCCTCCGTCTCAAATTATAGCCCGTTTGACTTTTTTGACATGTTTTTCAAGGAACTAAAAATATTAAATTTGTTGACAGATGTAGAGAGATTAAAGGAAAGTCACACATTTAAAGTTGAGCATAACAAGTCTTAGTACATAATCACTTAACTTATGTGCTAGGCTACTATCGCACAAGTGTCCTATATATGCACACGACCCCCGATCACGAGTCCTAATGGACTGCAGTATGGTATCAGACCGATAAAGCCAAACGGTCCGACTCTCGTTCCTAGACTAGCTAAAAAAGAGAATAAGATGCTATACTTGTTGTTCAAGTGTCAACTAGAGGCAAAAAAACTGCCTAGTTGTAGTTGCGGGGGCATGTTGAGAGATGTACAGAGACTAAAAGGAAGTCTCACATCTAAAGTTGAGCATAACAAACCTTAGTATGTAAGTCGATAGACTACTCCTCCTATAGCCCATTGGTTGGACGGGATCGGATCGGACCAGAATCTCCAAGAACTTGGACCACGGATCGGACCAAAACCAGAACTTATGGTCCCACGGGTGTTCCGTTTTGCGTTAAATCAAACACCTATAAACTAAAAATTCGTTCATTCATGAGATTTCATTCATTCATGGCCCATGCATGATCAAATCCACAAAAGTACAACATTTAACAGTTAAACACAATGACAAATCCAACCCGAATTCAACGTACAAAATGATTCTAGTTTCAACTTAAAATGAACACATCCATAAAAAAAAAATTTGAAAAGCCATTTGATCCTGAATAATTAGAGCCAGAACCCCTACTATGGCTCGTAAAAGGTGGAGGAGGTGTCGGAGGACAGTTAAGTGGTGGTCGTGCGGCTGCAGGGGGAACCTTAGACGGCATCATATATATTGCTCAGCTATAGTGGGATTACTCTGTTGCCAATGTTCATGCTGTGTTGGGCCTCCATAATAACCATCTAGCAGTAACACAAACAGTATTTCACAGTTGATGAGCAATCTAGGCTCAGTTTGTGTAATTTCTTAATTTTTTCAAGCATAAAGTCTAGGCTAAAATCAACATTTAACATCGAATGTAAATCTAAAAATATTACAAATGGAAATTTTTTAACCCTATATTTAAAATCGGGACGAGATTCTTCAATCTTACTCTAGAACTTTATGATTTCTCCAAATCTATACTAAACTCGACATTAATTTGTCAAAATATACACAAAAAACCTAGATCTAAAAGTGAAACTGATAAAGAGGGACGTGACTTACTATCGCCGAATGGAGAGACTAAAATAGAGGGCTAGTGGCTACTGGCGCCAGCGGTGGCTTCTATCGAGCACGGAGCACAGGGCCGGGGTTGAGGCTGGGAGGTGCGCCAAAGTTAAGGACTGAGGAGTGGGAGTCTGAGAGAGGACTGAGTGAGATACTGAGATGTGAGAGCCTGAGAGGTGGCGAAGAGAAGGGCTGGGAAGAAAGGAAACCCGTACAGAAAAAAAAAAGCACGCCTCACAGTCACCTCTTCTTTCTTCTTCTTTTTTATTTTATTTTTAAATGGTGGGAAATTCGGTCCGGACTGAAAATTCCGGTCTGGTCCCGGTCCGGACCGTAAACCGAAAATCAAATTTTTTTAAGACCTTGGGCCGGAACGTAATATTCCGATCCAATCCAAAGACCGCAATTTCCGGTCTGGTCCCGGTCTGATTCTGATCCGATCCAAATTTTTCCCACCCCTACCCTTGATCACAAGTCCTTATGAACTTTAGTAAACTTTTTTATTAATTTTTAAAATAATATTCTGCGTACTTGTTATTAATAAACATAATATTATTATAAAAGAATTAATACAAAAATTAATATTTTATATAATTTTTAGCTCTTTAAAAATAAGTCAATAAGTCAAAGATCTATCAACATTTCAGCTTCAGATGCTTAAAAAAAACACATTTCAACTTCTTTTTCTTTTTTTTTTATCTCAAGTTTTAGTTTATTTATGGGAAATTTACAGAAAACCACCCGCTAAATGTAACATCTTACACTTAACCACCCGTTAAACAAAAAATTACAGAAAACCACCCATTAAATAGGTTTTGTTTTCAAATGACCACCCATTGTTTATTTTTATTAGGTTTTTGTCAAATATATATATGATAGTACATTATTTTAAGTTTTATATTCTAAGTTTTATATTTAACTTAAAATCTCAAATACATACCAAAATATATTTGATTAAATTTAAAAAAAATATTTTTTACAAGCATGATGTATATATGAACAAATTTGTTCTATTTTATTCCTAAAAATGGTTAAAAATTTTATAGACTTCTTTTTAATCAAAATTAAAAATTAGTTTATAAGTAATTAGCATTGTTTAAATTTAATAATTATTTTGATACTAATAATTAATTTCTCATTTTCTTTCATATTTGTAAACACCTATAATATACTAAAAATGAAAAAAAAATCTAAATATTGTTTAAATAATATTTTTCTAGGCTCAAAAGTATTTTTTATTAAATGTATCTTTATTAAAATTTGTTTGACTTTTTAAATAAAATTAAATAATATTTTCTACATTTAGAACCTCCACCCCTTCAAATAAATTTAAAATTTGTACACGCTTTTCCCCTTAATATATTAATATAAGTGTTTACCCCTACATACAATAAATATAATTTAAATATATTCAAGTTTAAACTTTAAATTTTAAGTATAAAATATTAAAATATACTATATTTAATGGAATTCTAATGGAATTATGTGGTGAGTGGTGATTTGAAAACAAAACCCATTTAATGGGTGGTTTTATATAATTTCTCTTTTAGTGGGTGGTTAAGTGTAAAAGGCTATATATAATGGGTGGTTTTCTGTAAATTTCCCTTTATTTATTATCCTATTAAAATGCTAAAAGTATAAAGTGAAATAAAACAACTCTCAAATCGTCCGAGGTGGAGGATAGACATTCACATTTCATATCAATTGAACTTTTGATAATTATCAAAGGCCAGAAAATGAGAAAAGTGTTCTTAAAATAATAATTATACAGACCAAAAGGCACGAATTTTCAAACGGCCCCTTTTTTTTAACAGTAGGCAAAAGATTAGATACTACCGACATCTATGATTATCTCGCAAGGTGATGTTCTGAAACTCACAACAACAGGCACTCAAAATAAAATTGCAATTGAACTGAGATTTAGCAATAAAATCAGCTGCACCATTTGCCTCTCTATAGCAATGCTGAAAAGTGATGCTCTCAAAATCTCTTCTTAATGAATGGATCTCTTGAACTATTTGAATGACCTCCCATGGAATATTGTTTGCATGATTGATGGCGTCAATGATAATAGTACAATCACTCTCAACTATCAATCTTCGGATCCCCATCTCTACTGCCAGTCTTATACTTGTATATACAGCAAATGCTTCTGCCAAAATGACAGAACTCATCCTAACGTTACATTTATGTATCCGAATAACTTCGACAACGATAGATGTTGGTTTGTTCATACACAAATTAAGATTATTTATTTCCAATTGGTATAGGTTATTAATTTATTTTTCGATGTAAGAATAAACTAATACTCCGTAAAGTATACTAGATACGTACTATGTGGCACGGATCTGATGGTAGCCTAAAGGCATAAGGCACATATCATGGGTTTTATAGATTAGTTATATATGCAATTGAAGCCTTCTTTTTCTTTTCTTTTTTTTTCTTTTTTTTTTTTCCCTCATGATCTCCAATTGAACTTTTTTTGCACAAGGTTTTGTACATGTCCTGTATGCTATCACCATTAGATAATATACATTATATTAACAATAAGTCATGCTACTTTTAAGTTTAAAGAAACTAAACTATAATTAGTACAAATTGCATCACCAAAGCATTTAATTTTAGAAAAAAATTGCAAAATAGGCATTTTATTTGGACGATTTTGCAAAATGGTCACGTCTTTGGACAATTTAGCGAAATGTCCACTATATAACCCCTAATTAATTGTGTCTCTCTCCTTTCTCTCATTCTCTCGCTCGCTCAGATCTCTCGCTCTCTCGATCTCTCCGACTACCTCGATCTCTCCGGCCGCTTCCTCGAGCTCGCTCGCCCTCTCGCTCTCTCGTCCTCGCCCTCTCGCTCGTCGCCGGATCTGGAGGCGAAGCTTCTTCGGCGTTGGATCTGAAGAACTGGAATGGATCGAGGTCGGGTTGGACGGATCTGGACGGATTGACAGATTGAGGAAGGGTCTGACCTCCGGTCTCCAGGTCCCTCATCGTCGCCTTCATCGGATCTCCGGTCTCCAGGTTTTGTCATCGTCTCCTTCATCGGATCTCTGGTCTCCGGGTTTTGTCATCGTCGCCATTCTCTTCCCATCCCACTCTTTTTCTATTTCGTTTGATTTCATTCGCCATAGGTTTTGTCCATTTCGTTCGATTTCATTCTTCCTAGGTTACAATTGGATTTCTGAATAGTCGATGGTGTAAAAAATTGAGCGATGTCGAGTTTCCTTCAATGCTTTCTATATTGAATTGTTTCTAATTGCTCACTAATATGCCTTTGTTGCTTACTGATATACATACACTGTTATATTGAATTTGATATGCAACTCTTTGATTTTCACACTGTTATACACTGTTAATTTAGGAACTTGGAACTTTGTTTATTTTGAAATTAATTTAGGAAGAAGCATATACTGTTATACACATAAATCAGGTACTGACATTGAAGCACCTTGTATCCATGTATGCTAAATGTGGATTTTTTGCCCAAAGAGTGGCTGTTTTTCACATAATGAAGCACAAAGATATAGTTACATGGAATGCTATGATTCATGAAAGCAAGTGAGGTTTGATTCATGAAAGCAAGTGAGGTTTGGTGTATAATGCTTTGATTCATGGAAATATCTATTAGAAGCTCTTGTTTCTGTTGTAGTAATATATTTTTTGTAATGCAATGAAGGAAACAATTTCCTTTTCTGCTACATGAATTTCTGAGTTTGGTTGCTGGTTTTACCTTGAAAGGGAACAAGTGTTCTTTTTTTTTCCCTAGTTCTATTGAGAGAAGTTCCCATTTGAATTACAGATTTTGGAAATCTGTTTTACAGAAAACAGATTTTTGGAAATCTGTTTTACAGAAAACAGATTTTTGGAAATCTGTTTTAGAGAAATATGTTTTACAGAAAACAGATATTTGGAAATCTGTTTTACAGAAAACAGATTTTTGGAAATCTGTTTTTACAGAAAACAGATTTTTGGAAATCTGTTTTACAAAAATCAGTTTTACAGAAAACAGATATCTGGAAATCTGTTTTACAGAAATCTGTTTTTACAGAAAATAGATTTTTTGAAATCTGTTTTACAGAAAATAGATTTTGGGAAATCTGTTTTACAGAAAACACTTGATCTCTGTTGTGTACTTGATGATTCTTATCGGCCAGACTGATCTGTTTGATTGTGCTGAATGAAGGGTCCGGTTGTTGGTGTTATTGGTGGAGTCGTAATTGAGATGGATTTGTGCACTGGTGGTGCTGTCATGAACCATGGAGATATGCCATGGTGGTGTTATTGGTGGAGTCTGCAGTTTTGGTTGTGGAGTTATTGAGTTTCCTAGTCGAATGCTTTTAGCCTATTAGCTCAAACGGGAGAGCATTGTGCTCATGCACAAAGATGTGGGTTCGAATCCCATGTAGGCAAATTGAATTGTGATTAAAATGTGCAATTTTAGTTTGAATTTTATTTTTTAGTGTTTGAATTGTGATTTTTTCTTGAATTGGTTTTGTACACTAGATGAATGTGTTTTTTGATTTTGAAGTGTATGTGGTGACACTAGGTGGTTAAGGCTCAAAGTAGTGTTGACACTGATATTAGTTACAAGTAGTGGTGACACTAGCTTTTTATTTATTTATTTTGAAGTGTATGTGGTGACACTAGGTGGTTAAGCCTCAAAGTAGTGCTGACACTGATATTAGTTACAAGTAGTGGTGACACTAGCCTTGTGTTTTCTGATATTGAAGTCTATGTGGTGACGTTTTCTGTTATTGAAGTTTATGTGGTGACACTAGGTGGTTAAGTCTCAAAGTAGTGCTAACATTGATATTAGTTATAAGTAGTGGTGACACTAGCCTTGTACTTTTCTATTTTGAAGTGTTATGTTGCACAGCATTGTCTTATTTTTGTTTAATAATAGATTATATTTGCACAATAATCGAAGAGTTGTGAAATTGCGCTCAATAAACTATGATTGTAGAACATGGGGAATTAATTAAGTTTTTGCTAAACATGCTCTTATTTTTGCTCAACAATTCTTTATTTTTGCACAACAATCGAGACTTGTGAAATTGTGTCTCAACATTATCTTATTTTTTGTAAATATAATTTTATACTTTTTTAATAGATTATTGCACAACACGGTCTTATTTTTGCTCATCAATAGAGTAAAATTGCACAACATGGGGGGATTGGTCAAATTTTGCTCAACATCATCTTATTTTTGCTCAACAATAGGTTATTTTTGCACAGCAATCGAGACTTGAGAATTTGTTCTCAATATGATTTTTTTTTCTCTCAATATAATTTCATACTTTCTCAATAAATTATTGCACAACATGCTCTTATTTTTGCTCATTAATACTTTATTTTTTCACAACATTCGAGACTTGTGAAATTGTGTCTCAACATGATCTTACTTTTTGTAAATATAATTTTATACTTTTTTAATAGATTATTGCACAACATGATCTTATTTTTGCTCATCAATAGACAATAATTGCACAACATGGGGGATTGGTGAAATTTTGCTCAACATCATCTTATTTTTGCTCAACTATAGGTTATTTTTGCACAACAATCGAGACTTGTGAAATTGTTCTCAACATGATTTTATTTTCTCTCAATATGTTTTCATACTTTCTCAATAGATTATTGCACAACATGCTCTTATTTTTGCTCAACAATTCTTTATTTTTGCACAACAATCGACACTTGTGAAATTGTGTCTCCACATAATCTTATTTTTTGTAAATATAATTTTATACTTTTTTAATAGATTATTGCACAACACGGTCTTATTTTTGCTCATCAATAGATTAAAATTGCACAACATGGGGGGATTGGTCAAATTTTGCTCAACATCATCTTATTTTTGCTCAACTATAGGTTATTTTTGCACAGCAATCGAGACTTGTGAATTTGTTCTCAACATGATCTTATTTTCTCTCAATATAATTTCATACTTTCTCAATAAATTATTGCACAACATGCTCTTATTTTTGCTCATCAATACTTTATTTTTGCACAACTAGTGGTGAAAATTAGTGCTGACACTGATATTAGTTACAATTAGTGCTGACACTGATATTAGTTACAATTAGTGGTGAAAATTTGCTCAACATGTTGAGAAATACCATGTTGAGAATACCATGTTGAGAAGGAATACCATGTTGTTTCTCAACATGGTATTGTTTTTTTAAGTAAACAATAATGATAAAATCTAAAATTTGATAAGTACCGATAACAGAATTGTGCTGACGTATAAAAAAGAATACACAAACTTGTCTTATTACATGATAGAACCTAAAATATTATTCTATAATATTGAATTAATGTTTAATATGGAACATAAATGTTTAAGATATAATCTTTCCTAGTAGTACTTTTATATAGTATCGATGACAGAATTGTGCTGACAGCCTTATTTTGAATGCTTTATTCTTCTCTTGAACTCTCCTATTGAAATCTTTCTATTGCAGTGTGGTCTTCCTGCTCTCGAAAATCAGTAGGCGGTCCCTCTGTCGAGCAAAGAAGAAATCCAATTACACATTGGAAATTAAGGCAAATGAAGAAAAGGAATGAACTAAAATAGGGATGTTAGACATACTAATAAGCTATCAAATATGAATTTCAGTTTGATAGCTTTTTAGTGAAGGAAATAAGAGTGATGACAACATCAACAGTTCAAATACAAGAATAGTGAATATGTAAATACAAGATGGAAGTGGGCAAATACAAGAAGAGAAAATTTGTGGGCACAAATTTTCAGCAGCAAAAAACAGGATCATTAAATCAACTAGATGAATAGAATACACCATTTATGAACACAATTCTACAAAATTTGCACCTCTGGTGCAAATTTTCTATTATTCAAGTGCAGTGATGACATGAGCAATGAAAGTGTAATAAGGAATGGGTACTTCATTATAATGTCAAATGCAATAATGGATGCAACAGTGAGGAATGCATATCATTAAATCAACTAGATGAATATAATACACCAGTTATGAACACAATCCTACAAATTTGCACATCCGGTGCAAATTTTCTATGATTCAAGTGTAGTGATGACATGAGCAATTAACTATATGAATAAAATACACCAGTTATAAACAAAATCTATCAAAATTTGCACCGGAGGTGCAAATTTTCTATGATTCAAATGCAGTGCTAACATGGAGCAATCAAAGTGTAATAAGGAATGTGGAGTTCATTTTATTGTCAAATACAATAATGGATGCAACAGTGAGGAATGCATATCATTAAATCAACTAGATCAATAGTGTAAGCACATTATTCGGGATGTATTTGATCTAGGTATAGCAATGTTACATTTAAAGTGCAAGCACATTATTCGAATGAGCATAAAGAAGCATGGATTCAAAAGGAGACTTCAAAATCTCATCCAATACATCAAAAATGAAATAAAATTTACCAATGTAACATATTAACGAGCATAGATAAGCATAAACAAGCACAGATTCGATTGGAGACTTGAAAATCACACACATATAGCAAAAAACGATCATAATCAGTAATTGATGCTTCAAAAATCAATCAAAATTTGCGCCAAAGGCGCAAATTTTGATGCATTCCATAACAGTAATCACTTGATTCGACTGTATTTCATAGAGATATAGCATAAATAAGCATAAACAAGCACATATTTGATTGCAGACTTGTAAATTACACATATATAGCAAAAAATGATCAAAATCAGTAATTGATGCTTAAAATACAGGTTATGTGCAAAACATAAAACAACATATCAATCACAAACATAAAACAACAAGGACAAGATTTCAGATTTTATTAAGCAATTGCAGCCATCACAAACAAAATCGAGTTTCTTATTAATCGACCTTCAATCGATTGATAAGGAAAACAGTCAGCAGCAAAGATCGATCAGTCGGAAGCAAAAATCGAGTTCCTTATCAATCGATCTTCGATCGATTGTTAAGGAAATCTCGGCTAGTAAAAATACAATCACTCGACCTATTGGGGCATTTCATCAAACAGGTTATGTGCAAAACATAAAACAACAAAATCAGAAAAATTAGCAACAAAATCTCTCAGCAGAAGCAATGTTCGATTTCCTTATCAATCGATCTTATCAATCGATCTTCGATCGATTGATAAGGAAATCAACAGGTAGAAGCTTTTTAGGCTCCTTCAAAGATCCAGTAGCTTGCTAGCGCCATTGCTAGTGATAGGAATCCACAGGCGGGAGCAGCGCCTTCGCCGCTCTTCTTTTCGCCTTCGTGCTTTTCAGGCTCCTTCTGCACACAAGAATCGGCAACAAAATTAGCTAAATTAGCAACGAATCACTGGATTCTATTGCAGTAATCACTGGAGACTTCAAAATCGACTCCGACACTTCAAAAATCAAAGAAAATTTGCGCCAAATTTTCCTTGAATTCAAGGCAGCGTTGAGCAGTGCGATAATTCAGCATAATCAAATGCTGTACTTACCTGATTACGTAGAAGACACGCCGAAATCAGTGGTTTTGATGAGATCGGAGAGATGATCGGCAATATTCCTGTGAAATCGACGTTGAGTAGCGAGAGAGAGCGTGCGGAGAGGGAGAGCCGGAGGAGAGAGAAAGGCGCTTGGGAGAGAGGGTGGAGGCTTTTATTTAGGACATTTTACAAAAATGTCCCAAAACGTGGATATTTCGCAAAATAAGCCCATTTTCGTGGCTATTTTGCAAAATCCCCCTTAATTTTAAACCTATGTTGTATGCTTGCAGATTGCCTAGTAACAAGAGTTTACCAAACAATATAAAAGAATATAATATAATGTCATTCAATACAATATTATAGTTGATAAATATAATAATAGTTGATAAATATAATCCAAGACATGACATGTTATATTTTCCCTTTGTACATCCATTGTGGCCTATTTTTTTTGGGGCGTTTACCATACATGTCAAAATTTTTTGGACTATATTAGGAATGTGGCTTCCAACCTCTCCATATTAGGGAATTGTCCACCGATTTTTTTTTGATGAAACTGAAAACCTTGCCACACAAGCATCCTCCTCTTCATCCTACCTGTTGTAAATCGATTGTTTTTTGCCTATCAATCAATCTATCTACTATAAATGATCGATCTATTACTCAATCGAACAATCTGTTGCTGAATTGCTTCAACTACGTACGCATATCAACGAAGTAAGCATTATCGATCGTTATTTGCTGTAATTTTGGACTATTCTTCAAAAATGTTCTTCGAACTTATGATTATGATATTGATTCACTACAGATCTATTGTGATCGTTGATTTAACGTTGCTGTAAAAATTTTGATTTTACAGTACCAGATCTGCTGAAGGAGATTTTTCGATTTGCTGCTACATATACACACATGCACATGGGATACAAGAACAAGACACTGCAGGCAAGCACCATCCAATGTTATTGCCAGCCTCATAAAATCAAGGTATATACTGTTTCAGCAGTTAATTTCAGCATTTTTTGTTTTTTTTGGATCATATTAATTTCAGCATTCATTTCAGCACTATATTTATTATTAGTTTAAGCAAACAATAAATCAATTTAAGAAATCAGTTTAAGCAATCAGTGTTAGATCATTCATAGTTTTATCAATCTGTTTCAGCATATTGATAGTTTTAGCAATCATTTACTAATTACTGTGTTTTTGACAATGGATACAACCCAAAACAAATTATTGATAAGATGAGAACGGACCATAAGATCTCAATTACTTATTGTAAAGCATGGAAGGCGGCACGGATAGCACAAGTGAGGGAAAAAGGGTCACCGAAATCAAATTTTGCTGCCTTGCCGTCATATTGTCACATGCTTATGGAGAAAAATCCAGGGACAGTAGCTCTCATTAAAACAAACAGTGCTGAAAGGTTCAAATACATGTTCCTGTCTTATGGACAATGCATTAGAGCATTCCCCATCTTTAAAAAGGTATGTATATATGCATAATCATTTATAATTTAGCAAAATTATGATGATTTCAGCATTTAACTTGATCCTGTCTTATTGTAGGTTGTTGTTGTAGATGACACATTCTTAACAGGGGAATATAAGGGTACATTGCTTAGAGCAGTTACCCAAGATGCAAATATGAAATTATACCCGCTGGCTATTGGGATTGTTGACCCAGAAAATAATGCATCTTGGGGTTGGTTTTTTCAGCAACTCAGTAAAGTTATACCACCTACAGATGATTTGGTGTTTGTTTCTGATAGGCATTCTAGCATTGCTAAAGCTATCAAAGAGATATACCCCAATGCTACCCATTGCGTGTGTATGTGGCATTGGAAGCAGAACATACATGCAACTTTCAAGAAAAGGAATCTTGCGGACATGTTCCAACAGGCTGCTGAAACCTACACTGTTAGTGATTTTGTCCACCAATTTGACCGTATAAAAGAAGAATGCCCAACCCTTGCAACCTATTTGATATCTGCGGGGCTGGAAAGGTGGGCAAGAGCACTTGCAAAGAGTAATCGGTATAACATGATGACATCAAACAACGCTGAAATCTTGAAATCTATTTTGAGTGGTAAAAAAAATCTGCCCATTGTTGCACTATTGGAATTTGTTAGAGATAAGTTCACAGAGTGGTGTCAAGAGAGAAGGCAGTCTGCAGCACTGAATACACAGAGTGTCGCCCCTGCAATAATGAAAATGATCCAAGAACTGCAAAAGGATGTCGGTGCATACACTGCAAAACACTTGAATGAGTATGTCTTTGAAGTTACTGGAGAAGGTACGCGGACTGTTGTTGATCTTTCAGCAAAAAAATGCACATGTAGGGTGTTTGACATTCAAAAAATCCCATGTGTACATACTCTGTCAGCAATAGTGGCTAAAAAAGCTTGATGTGTCACATTTTGTTGCAAGTTTCTACACAAATGAAGCTTGGAGTTTGGCACATGATGAAACCATATATCCAGTCCTTCCTGATGATGAAATAAACCTTCCTGAATATATTAAACAAATTAAATGTTACCCCCCCTTGTAAGGAAAAGTTGTGGTCGACCTCCTTGGAAAAGGAAAATCTCCAAAGAAGAGTTTGTGAGAAGATCAAAATATAGTAAGAAATGGCTTCAAAGGGAGCACGGGAAGAATTCAAAAGCTCAACACCAGCTGGCTACAGAAAAAATATGATGATTTTAATTTTTAGTTCAGTTTTACAATGTTTCAGCAAATTAGATATGATTTTTAGTTCAGTTTTATATTTCTATGTTTCTCTAAAATATGGCACCTTAACATTATATATTGGTGTCAACTTGAACAAGATGCTGCATAACATGCTGAAACAAAATGCTGAAACAAGAAAACTGATCAATTTACATTATACCATTAACTAGATGTCAATTTTAAAAGCTCAACACCAGATAGATACAGACAAATAATGATGATTTTGATTTTTGGTTCACTTATAAACTGTTTCAGCAAACATATATGGTTTTAATGTGATGCATTCTATTTTGTTTAACAAGTTATACTTTGTGTCATTGCTATACTATATCATCTTATTTTTAGTTCTTATGGTTACCAGTTAACATTTCTGTTGGACAAAAATGCGCAATAATCGTACAACACATTTTATTTGATTTTTAATATTTGAGTTCGACCCCTTTTGGTTATCCTCTTGATTCGAAGTCGTATTGATACCAAGATTTGAGCGGTTTTGGTGATTTGGGCTGCACCCGAATTTTAACGGGTTGCCTACGTATCTCTTGGAAGAGAATCAAGCCTTACGTAGTTCAGAATGTTTTGGATTTTGTGTTTGGTTTGGATTTGGTTTCGTTTCCTTTTATGCATCATAGGATGAAGTTCAAGCCCACCTTCTAGGAAGAGTAGCTCGAACAACACTCCACCCGAGTAACCTGAGCCCACCTTCTCGGAAGGGTAACTCAAGTAACCCGCCTATCATTTGCATAGAAAACGATTTAATGTGGTGTTTGATTTGACTTAGAGGTTTGACTTAAAGGTCAATTTGGGGACGGTGGAATTTGATTTTGAATGTTGGTCATGACCAAACTCGACGAGCAGAAGCTTTGTATCGAGTTAGAGTGGGCACTTTGATTTTGATGGAAGCTTTGACATTTGAGACGACTAGAGTCGACCAATGAATTTGGAAAGATTTGTTTGAAAGATTGGGTGTGACTGGACTCGGTGAGAATTTGATTTACGCCGAGTTTCCTACGTATCCACATGTTTAGTGGAATCAAGTCACCGTAGTTCTAAAACGAACCAATTTAATTTATTTGGTTTTGACCTCATATTCATTTAAAGGGAATTTAGAGGTTGACGACTGTACCCGATATATTTTTAGAATTTAGTATCGGGTTACCTACGTAGCCGATAGGAGGCGTCAAGTCTTTACGTAGTTCTACCTAGGACCGATTTTAATTTAGGAAAATTCGGTTTAGGCTTTTGACTCCGTTTTTGTTTAGGAGCCGACTTGAGATTGACCCACTCGAATTGATCGGCAAAGAATTTTTAACGAGTTTAATTTTATATTTTTTTATCAAACTCGAATTCTTAACTTGTGCCAATTATAATTCGTATAATTTAGTGGGTTGGTTTTGCAAATAAATTCATTTGCTCTTAAAATATGACGAATGCAAATAGGTCCCCTTTCTCCTTTGTTTTCTTTTGAACTTTCTTCAAGTAATGGACCACTTGATTAATGATCTTAGGTCCGAAATTACTTGAGGCCAAATTGTTTTAACATTTGATTCGGCCCAACTCAAATCAATTTTTTTTAGTCAAGCCTCATTCTTCCCCTTCATTTCTTTTTTTTTACTGCTAACCCCTCCCATTCACTAAGAATCGTAGGTGGGACTCCGAGTTGGCCGCCGTCAAATCCCTAATCAACTGAGGGCGAAGCTTCGGAGATCTGAGACCGGAGTAAAACGTCGGAGACGGTGGGAGACAGAGAGCGAAAAGCGGGCACCAAGGAAGAACAAGAACCTATGGAGGGGGTGAGGATCAAGGGAAGCTGGGAAGAAGACGCTCTTCGGCGGAGCGGATGACGCCTGACCGAATACATCTTTCTTATGCCTAAGGTTTAGTTCTTCCTTTGTTTTTTTTTTTCTATTTGACCTTAATTTGGGCTGATTTTGAGTTTTTTTTAATTTGGGAAAATCAGCTAAGGATAAGTTTGATGATTTGTGATTTGTTTCTGGGAAATCGACAGAGAAAGCAAGCAACTCCAAAGCTTGGGAAATTTGAAACAGGCCAACGGAGTTTCGAATCGAGCAATTGGAAAGGATGGCGGCACTGCAAGGGTCCATCCAAGCCCTCAAATGCGCCATGGCTAACCTGAGAGCGAACACAAGGGTCGGCCTCTCTGATTAGGTAGGCTCAGCAGCTTCTTTTTTTTCCTTCCTTAACTTGATTCCTCCTTGAGTAAAATTTAAACACTCCTTTGTCTAATTTAGGTTTCAATTTGTTTGCCTGAACATGCTGACTGAAAATCTGAATTTCAATTTTCTTAATTTGTGTCAAGAAACACATGATTTTAATTAGGGTATATTAGTTTTGGATTCATCAGTTTGCCATTTAGTGGTTTCTGATTGATTTTTTTTAATACCCCATTCATGCTTGTTTTGCCTTTGTGGCTGTTTGAGGTAGACAACATTTTTTGCTCAAAACGTTAATTAAGCAGTGAAACATCATCTGTGTCTGCATTTGTTAAATACATCCTGGTAGAATTTTGGCAGCATTTCGCCTATGTTTAGGGCGATTTGATGATCCCGGAGCCCAAACCCTTACTTAAAGCCCATGCTTTGTAAGAGGGGATTCCGAGGATCGAGCTTCTGCAACGATCGGGCTCTTCTAGGCAAATTTATGATTCCGAAACCCAAACCCCTACTAAAGCTCAATGCTTTGCAAGGGGGGGTTTCAAGAGCCATGAAATCTACCTTGTTTCTTCTTTTCTGCAGCAGCTTTGTTGTTGGATTTGTTTGCTGAATATGTATTTGTGTTTGCAGGTTTCTCCCATGAGGCAGAAGAAAAATCAGGAAGGAGAAGGAAACTGCTTTCTTTCTATGCAGTTGAATAGGCCAAACGAAGAAAACCCCCCTGCACTCATGGCCTTGTGTCTTTTTATATAAGGGACCTAGTAGTAGCAGTTACCTAAACCTCCCCCACTCTTATCCCGTACAGTTTTTTTTCTTTGACAACTGCAAGTTTGAGCAGTTTGTAATTTTTTTGTTAACTGCAATGGGTACATCTATTTGTAACCTCCCATTTCAGCCTCTTTTTATTGGACTTGCTTGAGCTTGACAACCTTGACGTGTGGGCTTGTGATGGAATTTTCTAGGTCCAACTTTGGACTTGTAAGTCTTGTATATTTTTTTTCAAGGAAAATTCATCACATTTTTTTTGACATTTGACATATTATGAATTTGATGATTTCAAATCATGAATCCTATAAAATAAAATTCATGAAATTTTACCCTCCAACAATTTCTTTTTATAGCTATTCTGAAACTTTAATCTATACAATCCTCTCTGTTTTTACATGAAATATTTGCTGAAACAAACTTGCTGAAAACAATGCTAAAACAGGAATACTGACACATCAGTTGTCAATTTACATTAAACCATTAGATAAATGTCAATTTCACTGGCTTCAAAGAGTGCCATTGAAAATGCATCCAAAATGCTTCAAAAAACATCAGTTGTCTATAATATTACCCCGGAAATACATCTACACTACAAAATACATTAGAATGTCCTGAAATCCCTAAATCTGATAGATGGTGTTACACACAAGATGCTATTGTCTAGAATTTAAAGCTCCATCTCTCTTGAATCAAGTCTGAGACCATAAGTTCTCGGTATCGAAAGATTCTTTCATTGGTAAACTGCTTGACATCTCCCCCAAACACCAGTGCTTCAATTGCTTTGAGTACAAAGACCCCACAAGATACGCTGCAAAAAATGAAACAAAACATATTAATATCAAGCACAACAACAAAATGCTTGTAAATGACTTTGAAAACATTATAAATGTGGGTTTCCATACCCAGTTGTATCATGCATTGTAAATGTGGAATATAGACGGTTGAAAATTTGGGATCACACCAGACTTATCCAAATGAATTGGCAACAACTCAGCCATCGGGCGCAGATGTTCAACAAGCTTTTCAGCAGACACAATGTAGTGGTTGAAATCATAGGCATTTATAACCATTTCAACAAGATCTATCTCCAATGCAACCCAATGCTCATTGTTTATGTTAAATGGAGTGTGAACCTTTTTTACAGACTCCCAACTCTTGGGATAATCGCTAGGATATAAGCCTAGGAAGTAGCTAGCAGTGGATTTTTCAACAGGGCTTGATTCTTCATATGATGACGAGTATTCTGGAAGATACTTCTGATGAAAAATAGGATCCATCACCACAATGCCTTCAAAGCTGCTAGGATCCTTACTGACTCTCTTCCTCATGTGAACCAATCCAGCTTCAAGGTGCTGAAACAGTAAACAGTGTAAGGTATTTTTTTAAAGCAGATCATAATAGCATAAATACATACATAGTTACTTTACTCGAAAACATGCTGAAAAAAAAACAGTTTCAGCATACTTACATCTATATCAAGCCAACCATCCTTCCTAACAATGTTTCTAAAAGATGACTTCTCTTTTCTAACTCCCATTAAAAGTACTAAAAAATCCTTGCACATATTATTACAAGATTAAAAATTCAGGTGAGCGTATATAGATATTACTAAAGCACTCGAAAAACACATGAAAAATTAATATGGACATACCTTGAGCCTTTAACATAACCATACATGAAGTCATGATCAACCTTGCTGAGCAATGATTTTTTTTCAACATGCTTCGGGATCCTTACCTTTTCAGCAACAAACGGGCTCAACAGAAAACTGCTTGGTTTTGGAAGACGCTTTGAACGCCTGAAATCTTCAATTTCTTGTACACATTTAGGATCTTTGGAGATTGTATCCCACTGAGTACGTGTCTGCTTCAACAAGTTGTCATCATCCCCTTCGCCATCACTTACATGTATTGTTTTTCCAGGAGGCGGGGTCATTAAATCACCAGCAGCATCTTTGCTTGCAGCAACTTTTGTTGCATCAGCACCGCCTTCTTCACTTTCCAGACATGCAGGTTCATCACCATCGTTGGCTACTTGGCCATGAGTTGATGCGGCTTCAGCATCAACCATTTCAGCATCTTCTATATCATCAACTTTGGTTTCAGCATCTTCTATTACATTAACTTTGGTTTCAGCAACTTTAGTTTCAACAACTTCAGTTCCAGCCACTTTAGTTTCAGCAACCTTGACTTTAGGAACACCCACCACCTTCCCCACCCCCAAAGAAATGCCATCATCTAACCACTGATCCCCACCTTTCAAATCAACATCAGAGTTACGCCCTAAATCAACAGCAAATACCTGCCCTGAAGATGAATCTAATGACCTCTACCCTTCAACAAATGTAATAGGTATAACCTCATTTACAGATGCTGAAACCTCTGTACCAATTGGTTGACCTAGAATCTCAGTAGGTTCCTCTTCCCGAATATCCACCACACCCTCTACTGGTATATCTTTCTCAATTTCATCCAAAACATCATTCACAATCTTTGAAATCACTGGGTCACAAGGTGCAACATTGGATGAATGAGTCTTAAACTGCATTGACTCTTGCATTGTAAACTTATTTTCTAAGGAATCTACCTTCTTTACAAGATCATCAACAACAGCCACCAATTTTAAACATCCTGACAAACGTTCCTCAAGCATTTCCACCCTCGCAGCCAAATCAGAAACTCTTTGAGGCAACTCTTCAAGCTTATCTAACCTCATATGTATTTCTTTCAACCAGCTATGATGTTCCCCTTGTTTGCTGAAATCATCAGTCTGAGCACCAACCACATTTTTTCCCGCTCCTTTCAAGTGATCATCTTTGACAGATCCCATAACAACGCTCTCAGTGCCTTCAATGTTTAAGTACTCATCAGTTTCAACATTCATTGCATCCTCCCCTCCTTGAGCCACATCCCCCCAGAACCCTCTGCTACTCTATCATTAGCATCATCATTCCCATCCTTAAATAACAAAGAATCCTTTACATGTGCATCTTCAATGGGCGGCCTCAATCCAGTTTCAGCAACTCGATGAAAAGATGGACATGCAACTTCAATTGGCATAAACAAATCACTGGAATCTTCAGAAGCAGAATTACCTCTCTTGCGAAATACAAATCTAGGTCTCGCAATTGCATCTTCAATGGTTAGTAGTTTCTTTGCAGCTGAAATTTTCTTACCCCTTGTCTTTTTTTTAGTAGAACCAATTTCACAGGGTGGTTTGGAAATGACATCAGCTTGTTGAGCTGAAACTAAACCAGCAGACCGACCCCTCCTCGTTGTGGTAGGTTTTCTTGTTTCAATTTTCTGTTTCTTCACCAATGACAAGGACTTTACTCGCAGACTTACGCTTCTTCGAACCTGCATCACCTCCACTTTCATTGCCACCTGACTCTTCATTAACTTCTTGTTGTTCTTCCCCTTGGGTTTCAGCAGAAGGCATATCCAATGATAAATCACTTTCTGCAAAGCAATTGAACCGTCTCTCATATGCTTTTTTCCTAAGTCTCAAACAATCATACAGCTTATCATCCTCAGGTTGTGAAAATACAAGTTCAGCTATGTGATCAAGAATGGGGTGAGCAACTTCATCTTTAAAGACCATCCCTGGGGACCTTGCAAACTCGCCAAAATTTGGGAACATGAACCTAATAAAAAAACAGCTGAAATTATAAAAATGAACCTAATAAAAAATAGCTGAAATTATAAAAATGAACCTAATAAAAAAAAAGATTGTAGCAAGATAGAGCTAAGACAAAAATAATACTAGGTCACCATCAAACAACTCTTGCGCTTCAATATAAGTATGACGTAACTTACACTCCCAACGAAGAGAGTATGGATCACCCGCACGAATCTTGAAATCACAAAGAAACTTATCAGAAAGCACCGGGAAAGCCTCCAGTATCCAAGCCTATAAATATAACCAAGCAACACTTTATATCATACAAAAGAAAAAAAATTGCTGAAACACAAATGCTAAAACATATATGCATGAAATTAATTACCTGAAAAGCATAAATATATCCAAACAATTCATATGATGGTCTCGGATCTGATCGATCACAAAGCAGAACCTTCTTTAAAGACTTCACCGCCAAAGAATAAGACAATCTCCCCCATGGATACAACTCACATTTCGCTGGATTGCATACAAGAGCATCATGATTTTTCTTAACACTTTCCGAACGCTTGAACATTAACATTTTCTCGATAATCAACAACTCTGCCATCTGAAGCTTCTTTGGAGACGAATTTCTACATCTTTTAAATACCTCCAACAACTCATCGTACGTACACTTTGACTGATTCTTCCCAATAAAATGAGACCACGCAAATTTCCCGGGTGGTTTAACTGAAGTATCTATAATAGGAAGCCCTGTATTTGCATGAAACTCTACCAAAGAGAACCGAGCAATAAGACCATCAACCTTAAACCACAATTCATGCAACTTATCACTCTTAATCATACGAAACATCATTTGATGAATCAGCTGAAAATTAAGTTTCATCTTATTTCTTTGAACAAAAAACCATCCAAAGCAACTTCTCCTCAGCAACTCAAAATCAGATTTAGACAAATGTTTCTCTATAACATCACAGACATCTGGAGCACAGTAAACATTGGATTTTGCACACAATCTAGCCTTTACAGGAATGCAATACTTCAATCTCTGTTAAAAAGACACATTCATAAGCATGAATAAACATAAAAACACACTGAAGGGCAATAAGGTATGAAAAAAATATACTCACATCAAATTGACATTTATATTCTTAAAGATCACTTGCAGAGGCATTATCATCTAAAAACACACACACAAAGCATACACAACAACAATGTCAGCATGAATAACAAAATCTGCTGAAATAGGTATTTTACAGATTATGCTGAAATAGGCATTTATGATAAAAATCAAAGAAACAATACCAAATGCATGTATACATTTGATAGAAAACACAAAAAAAGCCTGGAAAAACATGAACACAAAACCTTAGAACAATAACAACACACCTCTGCTTGAATAACCGGTTGAACTGCTACCTTCAACTGAAGAAACCTTCTCCGAAGAACTTTTGGTCACTGCAAATCAGCCACATTAGATATCAAACACAATAATAAGGGGGAAAAACGAAAAACATGGATAAAAGACATAAACACAAAATACAAACCTTCATCTGAGGGATCGCTTGCAGTTTTACTGTCCATTTCAGCAACATCCCCGACATCACCCTCGTCAGATGGTTTATCCTCTGCCATTCAACATATAATCAAAGTGAAGGTCGAATAAAAAAAAGGCATAACACTAAAACAACACAAAACAAAACCCCCACTTAGAGGATCGCTTGCAGTTTTACTGTCAATCGCAGCAACATCAACTGCCTCCATCTCGTCGGACTCCTTATTCATTGAAATTCAACAAAAATAAAAGAGAAATGTCGGATTCAACTTCAAAACAGGTATAAAACTGTAAACACAGAAAACACACCGCCATTTGAAGGATCGCTTACATGTTTATCGTCGATTGCAGCAATAGCAACTCCCTTAATGTCGCCCGAGACTTTGTTCTCTGCCATTGAAACAGAATCAAAAAGGAACCGCCGGTTTCAACTGCAACAATCGCTCGATGAAGATGGAGAGAAGAGAGAGCGAATCGTCTCAAACAAGCCAACAGAAGAACCAAATGAGGAGAGAGAGAAGTGCGGTTTACAGCATAAAGCCTTATATATGGAAGGGTAATTTTGTCCAAAAAATTTTAGGTGGACAAAACCCCAATTTGCCGGACTTGGGGGACAATCACTAAATTAGGGAGAAAATTTGAAGGGATGGAGATTATTTTAGGGAATGGAGATTATATATAGGGATTAAGAGGATGACAATTATTTTGACAAAATAATCTCGTATACGTTTGGCAAATGGAAGATTATTTATTGAGGTTATAATGTGAAATACCGTTTTTATCCTCAGAGCCTGATTTTGAACCTTAGCCAAACTTGTCGCTCTCTGTGCTCCATTGATTCAGCTAGAAAAAGGAAAGAAAAATCTAGACCTTATCAATGAGGGATGAAGCCTACTATTAGCAATGGAGCACATCGTCAGATCCTCATACTCCTCCTCGCCACCGCCTCAATCATCCTGATCCTTTGACGAATCAGCACTCAATGCCTCAAGGAGGACCGTTAGATCACGCAACTGAACACCACCACCAACTTCGGCAATGCCCCCATGTACAACGCTCCCAAGTGGCCAGCTCCACCATCGTCGTTCGCTATCGACCTTCTCTACAGTGACACTTTCTCCTCCAGAACAAAGGCAAATCCATCCACACATGGTCGGGATTGCTAGCTAGTGGAGCGACCCCTGCATGCCTAGTGTGGGTCGTCGTCGGCGATTTCGAGCAACTAGAGGAGGGCGCCTTCGAATCCTCCATGTGGTGTGACTGGCTAGGGACGACGGAGTAGAGGGGCAAATGTGGATTAGAAGGGGGGGGGGGGAATATTCCTCCACCCCCACCATCCTCGCATCACAGGGTGGGAAAATTGAAAGATTCCCACCCCTTTCCACTTGCTCTCCTCCACCTCCTGTATCCCACCCCAAACAGCCGTGTCCAAATCTCGGGAAACAACCCCCACCCCAAGTACCCTTTCCAACCCCTAAAAAAAACATTGGAAAACAGGGCCTTGATATGCATGGATAATTCTTCTAATCTTATTTAAGGAATTATTGTCTTTCATAGAAAATAAAGTCACACCGGAGGGTGATTGTTTAGTGGTCATTAACGTCTTTAAAGGCGTTTGCAAATGCCCGTGGGAGATCGAGATTCTTCCATCAGAATTCCTCCTCCTTCTACACTCATTTAAGGTGACTACTGTCTCCCACATTTTCAGGGATGGTAACAGAGTTGCAGATCGGATGGCGCATCATAGACTAGGCTCCGACGTTTCTTCATGGAGATCTGACTCGGAGCTTTTGGCTCTAGTCCGCAAGGAAACCCTTGGGTGGTGGTAAAATCGAGGTTGAAACCACCCAAACATTCACCATGCAATAAAAAAATAAAGGCACACTAACTTCTATAATTTAAAAATAAAAGTTATTCTTTCGATTTCAACTATATATTATAAATTAGAATAAGTAACATTTGCATGTTATACGGACACATACAATAGATCATATGTACACAATCTTTATGGTGTATTATGTTAACAAATTTAGTTCATTGAATTTGTAAGATCAACTAATGAGATTAAAAGTGACATCGCAATTACTAGTAATGAGTAATTATTTGTTAGAATAAAATTATTTGGTGGTACTTAACAATTCATTAGAGTGAAAGTTAATTATTATTTTTTACATTTTTTTGTACATACGAATAATTATATATTGTTATAGTTTTATAGATGAATAATCATGTGCAAAGAAACGAATAATCATGAGAAAATACATGAAAAAATACATGAAAATTTTTTACTACACAATAAGACATGTGTATCATAATAGATGTGTACACCGAAACCATCCCCTCACTTGGATTGAACTGTACAATGTGTCAAAATGGACTAAATTAAGGAGATTTAGACATACGTCTCAGATTTGGGAATACAATAGGAGAAATTAAGCTCATAAACAATACTCATTGATACTTTTTTTCCTCTCGGCTGTACTTGCACATTTGCTAAGGTCTAACAAAGAGATGATAACTTTATACATACTATTTTAAAATTTTGCGGATTGTGAATCAATTAAATTATGTGATTCCATGCAAGATTATTTTTAGTTCATTGGCTCGTAGAAAATTGACATGGAGTATCAAAGTGAATAACATACACAATCTCATAATTGAATTTGAGAGGGATAAGAGAGAGCTATGAATAACTGCAGCCCCAAAAATTTCTCATTATTGAATTTGCTTGAAGGAAATGTCTATATAAATAGATGGATTTTCTTGTAACTATCTCACAAAGTCTATTATATGTATTGTCCTCAACTCCATCACATGTCACGTAATAAATATGGTAGTGTGTGTCTACGTTATAATATCTCCACCGCATGATACAATGGTGGAGGTGAATTAGGAGATGCTTAAGCCACCGCTTGGTCTAATGTACGTTAGACCCATTATCGTCTATGATTTAAATTCTCGTGGAGGAACACATCAAACTATGTTAGATAGATTGCACCTACCAAATCCGAAATAGGTATGTAAAACTAGTTGATAGGAGGTTGCGTTAGTTCTACTAGTAAACTAGGTGGAAAAATCCCACAACAAACAAAAGCAAAACAGGTGATTTATAGGGAAAACCATCAAAATACACGCAAATAGTGTGTGATTAAAACCACCACATTCCTTTGACTTGAGAAGGATTTCGAATAGGTTCACTTTTATTGAAAATGAAACTTAAGACTTCACTAGTAGAACTACAAACCCTGGCCCACATGCTAGCTAGGTTATTGACCATAACCTTACAAAAAGCCTAAAGTAGATCTACTCAACCCAACCCGTAACAAAACAATCAAACAAAACCGAGAACACACTTGTTTAACTCGACTCACACACAAAGAAGTCACCCTTGGATCGGAACAGAAGAACACAATGAACTTGGATGCCTGCAACGTTGATCTTCTCTTCTTGATTCATCACTTAATTATTGCCTCTTCATTTTTGTTTTTCCTCTTTTTCTTCCCTTTTGAAGCACCTCGGCTCTCTCTCTCTTTCTCTCATAGTCTAGAATGTGTCGCATTTCTTCAAGCAACAAAATCATCCTAGCTTACAAATAAACAAATCAATTTCTTCAGGTGTAATCTTTCTATCCCAATCTAATGATATCCATAGAAAAAAAGATCTTCAATCTTTTTAAAACAACCTATAATCAGATTTTTCCATCTTAGAAAAAAGCATATTCTTATTAGAGATGTGAATGAGACCAAAAAGTGTCTCACATCGGAAAGTTAACATAACAAGCCCTAGTATATGAGTCGGTGGGCTACTCCATCTAATGTCAATTGGTTTTAGAATGGAACCACGTCATTCGGCTTGTGTGCTAGGCTACTAGTGCATGTGCGCCCGTGCACATGTCCCCCACATTCGGCTTGTGTGCTAGGCTATTAGTGCATATTCTTGTTAGAGATGTGAATGAGACCAAAAAGTGTCCCACATCGGAAAGTTAACATAACAAGCCCTAGTATATGAGTCGGTGGGCTACTCCATCTAATGCCAATTGGTTTTAGAATGGAACCACATTCGGCTTGTGTGCTAGGCTACTAGTGCATGTGCGTCCGTGCACACGACCCCCAGTCATCGGTCCGAGTCGGACTTTGATATGGTATCAGAGCGGTTAGCTTAACGGCCCGTGTCGATGCTGGTCTGGGGGGGCGTGTGGCTACTTCTTCTAATGCCAATTGGTTTTAGAATGGAGCCCCATTCAGCTTGTGTGCTATGCTACTAGCGCATGTGCGCCCGTACACACGACCCCGGGCCAATTTCGACGCTTTAAAAAAGCGTCGGTATTTTTTGCGTCACGAATGGCAATCTGTCATTTTCAATGTTAAATTGCGTCGGAACCCATTTCGACGCCTAAAGCGTCGAGATTGGCATGCCATTTCCGACACCCTAGGGTGTCGAAAATGGCTTGTGTCACTGCTTAATCTACCAACCTTTTTCGACGCCCTAAGGTGTCGAAAATGGCTTATATTTGTGGTATTGAATAATATATTGTCATCCTTGATCCCATCCATACACTTTTTTTACATATTTACCTAGATCAATCCAGAAGGTGAAAAAAAAATAAAATGTGGGAGAAATATTGCTTTCAAAACGGTGATCTTTCATTAGACATAAAACAGACCCAAGAAAAAGAGTGGATAGTAACACAAAAACACTTGTGCTTTAGGCTTAAGCCATACAGTTTCAAGCTGACAAAATTAGGTAACCATACATACAAGCAAGCATATCTCTCTCTAATCTCTATCCATATCACACAGCTTCATCTTCCGAAGTTCGATTGCTACTCGTTCAACAGCATTCCTCCCTTTCCCCAAACCCTTGACAGGCCAATCCGAAGAGCAAGCAACACAATATTTAGTATGTTGCAGCAACCAATTCTTGAATACATTACAAAAAAGAGGATCAGCAAGAATCGTTCAAGAGTGTAGACTCTAATGACTCACTTCTTAGTGTGGAGAGTTCGGAGCTCTTCAACACGCACAACCTCTTCACATTCGACACAAACATCCTACAAAAGGAAGGGAGATGATAACGGCGACATTTAACAAATACGGATAAGTTAAGATTAAAAGAAATGACCAATTGAGATGACATTACATAAGCTTAGACGGATCAAGATCCGAAGAGGGGGCAAGGGGAAGTTGTTCAAGGAGATGCTTATTGCCATGGGACATCCCCTGCGAGCATCCTGTCGCCTTCGTTATCCTCATACACAAGGAGATGCATAATTTACATTGCTTGTCATTTCAGCTTCTCACATTAGACCCATTTTACAGCGACTCTCATCTCTTGGACCTGAAGTGGTTTAGCATATCCTTCCATTGAGCTGCATTAAGTGACCAGGGTTAGACCTTGACAAACTTTTCTACATGAAAACAAATAAGCTTCTAACTATTTCGACAATGTACTCTATTATGGGAAATTTGCATTCTAGGATCAATTGATTCAATTCTGATGCATGTATAGAAATCAGACCAATCATCACCACCGATTAGTATTACCAAGAAACACTGGTACAATCAAAATCGGCATCATGATATTGAACAAATAAACTAATAAGATGGGAGAAAGCCATCTACTAACTCAGTTAAGTCAGTTTGGTCTTGACTCTCGAGGAATTTTAGTCGCAATTTCCTATTTACATATTACAGTTTGGCTTAAATAACCCTAGTCTTTGCAAAATATCTCAACCTTTTCTAGTCTCATCACGCGTCGTCGTCATGCTGAAGGTTCAAAGACATTTATACAATTTCTATTTTACGAGTGAAGATGTAATGAGTTAAATACTACCTGCATTTGAATAACGCTCCTCAAAAGCAGCAATCAACATGTTCTGTACAAGGAAAAACTCTTCAGTTTCATGACATGGATGCCCATCAGGCCTGTTATATCAGCAATTAAAGTATACTATTAAGAACAGAACATAAAATTATAGTTAATGTGCAAGTGTTAAATACAGGAAGAACACTTCAATGATCAAAAAAGTATAAATTACCTATCCATCTGCAAAGACAAAGAATTACTAGACCGGGGAGCTCTAAAAGATGTACTAGTAGTCTCCACAATCTTCAACCCATCACTGTATACCAATTTCTTGTTAACTTGTATAGGAGCCTACAAGCAAGATCAAAGTACATTAAGCTAAGATGAATAAGGAAATGCAATGCCATTTATAGACAAAAAAAGTACCAACAAATGCAAATGCTACTTGAAAAGTATAAGCAAAAGTTATATATAAGAGCATGTTTTTTTCATAGAAATGATAATGATTAATACATATATGTTTTTCCTGTTGTATTAGATCATAAATCAATACACACATTCACATGTGAAAATTCTATGACAACGTACATAATACATACAACATATAACCTAACTAGCATTCATATGATATAGGGCTCCATCTACTCATGCCTGATGTTTATTGTGATGTAAAATCTTGCAAATCAATGGAAAGTTAGAAGGCACAATATATTAAAAAATACAAAAATGGAAGAAAAAATAGAAGTAATTACACGAATTGATGTTCTTGAACCATTTATTTCTGGAGGCTACATGCCAAATCCACACCATCTCCTCTCCACACTGTTGAGACATAAAATTCTGTTAGGATCGATATGGATAATGAAAGCAGCAATGGATACCAAAATCAGTGACAAAACAACTTTACTTGATTCAAGCAATGGATACCAAAATAAGTGACAAAACGATTTTTGTGAAGCTCTCTCCCATTCATATTAGTAGGAAGAAATCAAAAGTACCATCATTCAAGTAAAAAATACCCAACGTCCATTTGGATAAGAGTAACATCAATCTTCTTCATCTTTTTTGCCTTAAAAAAACTAGCAGTTTTGCTACATATGCAAAATATCCAAAGTGGAGGAGCTGGCTACCAATTGGTTCAAGTTATAATATCAGCCTTGATCATTGCAGTAAACTCAAAAACACAAACAAAGATAGTTGAAGTTACCTGAACAGGAAGCTTAATAACAGAAAAATCAATCCTCTCACTCCACATGGGGTTCAAGTTATAAAATCAGCCTTGATCATTGCAGTAAACTCAAAAACACAAACAAAGATAATTGAAGTTACCTGAACAGGAAGCTTAATAACAGAAAAATCAAACTCCTCACTCCACATGGGGTTTCTTGAACCAGGAACCATTGAACTGTGATGTAAGGAATAGCAGCAATATATTTAAGCAAATCAGTCAATAAAAAAAGACTGAAAAAAAATAGTTGACAAGTTTCTGCTGTTGATCATTCATTACATGGGCCAGGTCACAATAAAATGAAGACTAATCGTAATATTCCAAATAAACAAGTGTTGGAGAAGTCCGTACTCCATACTATGAATCAAAATTGTACAATCACTAGCCTACGCCCTCTTATCAGCCACTGAGAAAAAAAAGAAGGATTTAAAATAAAATAGTGGAGAGAGAGCCTCTCACAGACAAGGTGGTCTCTCGAATGAATGTTTTTTTTAAAAAAAGTTTCCTCTTGCTGGTAGATGGAATAAGAGCTAGCAATGCAGCATAAAGAAAAATGCTGAAGCAAACACTAGGACAGGCAAAAGGTCCCTATCCGATTTATTTGACAATTAAAGACATGGCATAGACCAACCAAACTTTTGTAAGAAATGAGATAAAATTATAAGCAACCTATAAGTTGAACTTCAACTTGAATGAATGATTTGCATTTGTATTTGGCATCATATTCATTCTGCTAGAAATGAAGCTGATAATGACTATTCTGCTTCCAAAACAAGTTTCAATATATAACCATTCCCTGATGACCATAATGGAGACAAATTTACCTGTCTCAAAACTTACCTTAACCATTCCCCGATGACCAGAATGATGACCAGAATGTATGGGTTCTTATTGCTAGCTCGTTTGTTTAACCTCGATATAATAGAAGGGCAAGACAGGGCAAACAAAAGGTAAAGTTGAGCATTGGATGAGCTAGACATTAATCTCAAGCGCTTATCCTCTCTCTGTAAATCTATCCTTCTATTCCATGTGAGTTCAGTTAGTGTATAACACAGTCAACAAAATGAATAATGTATGCATAATCATCTTTGACAATTAAGAATAGCCAAATGAAATAAGAACCCAAAATCAAGGTAAGGTAAGCACTAACTATTTAAGTACTGTAAAGAGCAAGGCTAAGTGGCTATAGGGAATTATGCATTTTGGGTTTCTCTCATTAAAAAAATGATAAGGGGAAGTATTCATCATGTTCGGCCTTTCTGCATATTTTGCAAATTTTCTATGTAAGGTTTCTCCTATGGTGATAACAAGCAGTAGCAATATATGCTAGCAATTCATATTCAAATACAGTACAACAGAAGATACAAAATTAGTAAGGTTATCACCTGATTCCAACTTATGGTGATGATTCGAACTTCTGAACTCCCAGGAACTTTCTGTAGCAACCTGATTCGGCAAACAAAAGCTCCTTAAGTGATTAAAATCATAGAAAGGGACACCAGAAGTGATACGAACTCAAAAAAATCCAAAGACAGAAGAAGAAGAGAAACCCGACTCAAAACTACAACTGAGAAAACGAACCTCTTCTCTCCAATCCGTCGGAATTCACACGCTTCTCTAGTACAAATCAAAAGGAGGTCTTTCAGACAATGAACACTTCAACATAATCCGCAGGGGAAAAAACCTAGAAATGTGCTCTTTACAAAATCACATCCAGATCTCATTGATTCAAATTTGAGATGAATTCTAACTCGACATCAGCGATGACAGATCCACGCTCCAAAAATCTAGAAAGAGAAGAACGGGAATATCTGATTTGGATTTCCGACTTCGGTATCAACCTCAACTGCGAAAACAAATCTCCAATCTAGCGACTGTCGAGACGATGTTGAGATGACGAAGCGAGATGGCGAAGTAGAAGCTCTAGCAAAGCGGGAGAGACTCCACACTCTGAATCGTCAGTTGAAGCTCTGGCCAAGTTGAAGCGAGATGGCGAAGCGCTCTGAAACTTGAAAGGGTTTGGTTCGGGAGAGACAAATAGTATCAAGCGAAACTAAATTTATTTTTTACTAAAACCATTATTGACGCCTACAGCGTCGAGAACATGTTAATATAGACGGCTAAAACCGTCGAAAATTTTCGACACCTTATAGTGTCGAAAATTATCGACGTCTTTGAAAAGCGTCGCAAATAAGACGTCGAAAAAAACACACTTTTCTTGTAGTGTGAATTCGCTCCACTCGTCATTCAGCATTAATTCATCCTTCAACAAGGGTCATCCGGACCACCTAGGTAGTCCTTAACACAAGAATTACCTGTGATCGTCAAGGTTGCCTCCTCAACTTGTTAATTTCTGCAGAAACACTTAACACAAGAATTTAACATCCATAATTTTACAAGCACTAAAACAAGTCTACTTCCAACAAGGTATCCAACAACTAGATGGCCATTTTTTTTGTACCAACCGATGCATAGACCAAGCAATATGATCTCTTTTGAGAGCCATTTTTGTCATTAACATCCAGATAATAATCCTTTATTGAACTCTTCAAAATATATTAACTCTGAAAAATGGCAATGTAATTAATTCAAGCTCACATTTGACGATTTCCCAAGAATACGTACATAGTGTGGTATGTTACATTATCTCAGTATATGTTAGAAATTAAAGAATAAATATGTACCAATAACTGAAATTTTTTTACGTCCTTGGGTTACTTTTTACAAAAATAATATTTTTAAAAAAAACGATAAGGAAAAAGAGATCGAAAGAAATGTTCTTTGAGGTTCACATCATTCCACAAAGAAATTTGTAATTGTTTTGTCGATTTTATTCAACATATGATTTTTAAAATTATAGTCAGAGCCTTTTAAATTAGGAAAAACAGGAAAAGATTTTGACAAAGTTTAAAGAAATTTTTTGCAAAAAGGCACTTTTTTGGACAAATTGGCGAAATGTTCACGTTTTTAGACAAATTAGTCAAATGTTCATTATTTATACCCTAATTTGATTAGCAAACCCCCAAATCGTGTCCCGCAGAGAAGGTCGAACAGGAAACTCTCGATCTCAGATCTCCCTCCACCGCCTCTCGGCATGCTTCGAGGAACTCTTGCGGCTGGCTATGGTTGAATCGTTGGCGGCGAAGCGGCGACGGAGGAAGGAGGTCCAATCTGATGGCGCAATTTTCGACCTCGCGCATGGCTGCGTGCTCTCAGTTTCCAGATCTGGTTGAATTGGCGGAAATTGTCGGCATCGAGGAGGATGTGGCTTGGATAGTTGTCGATTACGTCACCGGATCTATGGCGAGCGAGGGAGGTCGAGATTGGAGTGAGATCTGGACTCAGATCTGGACTCGGCATCGAGGAGGAGAGGTCGAGCTCGGAGATTGATTCCTCTCGCCAGATCTATGGCGAGCGAGGGAGGTCGAGCGAGGGCGGATCTTAGATCTGAGCCGAGATCGAGTGAGGCAGCGGAGGCGGAGGCCGGAGCGAGCGAGGGAGCGATGGAGGGAGGGAGGCGGTGGCGAGCGAGCGAGGGAGCGATGGAGGCCGGAGCGAACCGGCGGCGGTGCGAGCGCAGGATCTGATTCCAGATCGGGGGAGGGAGAACAACGATTTACCGAAGGTAGAAGAAGGAGTTTTTAATAAATTACAAAACATACCCCATAAATATGGAAATTAAAAAAAACTATTTTATTATATGATCCATAATCTATATTTTTATTTTTATTTTTGCACAACAAAATGTAATAAATTACAATGTACTCTTATATTTGCACGACTAAATGTAAAAAAAAAACTAGACTTTGTGAAATTGTTATCCATGCTTGTGATGCGTTATGCAGAGTCGTGTTTAGTTTGTATGATGTTACGAGTCCAATTTTGACAGGAAATGGTATGTGTGTTCCTGTAAGTATCTCCTTTAGTTAGTCATCAGCCGACTAAAAATGGTATATATGTGTGAGCCAACAAGTTTACTAGCTCAAATCGGTAGAGCGTTGTGAAGCTTATTAGCTCAAATCCTATATTGCATTTGGTCAAATGACATATATATATATATATATATATATATATATATATATATATATATATATATATATATATATATATATATATATTGGTAATAAATCTCCACCCATCTTGTTTTATTATTTTGTGAAGTCTATTAGCTCAAATCGGTAGAGCGTTGTGTACAAACACAAAGATATGGGTTCAAATCCCGTATAGGCTATCGTGTTGTTGGTTGTGTAAACTTTGGTTGAAGCACTGAGCCACTTGAATTGGAGACAAATAGAATGAAAATTGTTTCTTGGAGGTGCTAACACAAATAAAATAGAGTTGTGCAACTCTAAAACTAAAGTTTTGCAAATCTAAAATACAGTTGTGCAACTCTAAACTAAAGTTGTTCAACTATAAAATATGGTTGTGAAACTCTAAACTACAGTTGTGCAACTCTAAAAAAAGTGCTGACATGGGAAAAAAAGTGCTGACACAGAAAAAAGTGCAACTCTAAACTAGACTTGGATCATATTTGCACAATTTACGGTTATATTTGCACATCGTACTCTTATATTTGCATGACAAAATGTTAAAATAAATAAATAAAAAAAACTAGATTTGATTCATATTTTCACAACTTACGGTTATATTTGCACAACATGCTCTTATTTTTGCTCAATAATTCTTTATTTTTGCACAACAATCGAGACTTGTGAAATTGTGTCTCCACATAATCTTATTTTTTGTAAATATAATTTTATACTTTTTTAATAGATTATTGCACAACACGGTCTTATTTTTGCTCATCAATAGAGTAAAATTGCACAACATGGGGGATTGGTGAAATTTTGCTCAACATCATCTTATTTTTGCTCAACAATAGGTTATTTTTTCACACCAATCGAGACTTGTGAAATTGTTCTCAACATGATTTTATTTTCTCTCAATATTATTTTAAGAGTTGCACGACTCTGTTGTAAGAGTTGTACGATTCTGTTGTAAGAGTTGCACGAATCTGTTGTAAGAGTTGCACGACTCTGTTTTAAGAGTTGCACGACTCTTGTTTTAAGAGTTGCACGACTCTTGTTTTAAGAGTTGCACGACTCTTTGTAAGAGTTGCATGCCTCTATTGTAAGAGTTGCACGACTCTTGTTTTAAGAGTTGCACGACTCTGTTTTAAGAGTTGCACGACTCTGTTGTAAGAGTTGCAGGACTCTATTGTAAGAGTTCATGTGCCTCTCTACCTTGATAGGGTAATTTGCATGAACTAAAGTGAATAGAGGATACAATTCATGAACCAAAGTGAGAAAAAGACTGAATCTTTATTTGAGAGAACTCATTGAATTGACAATCGAGACTTGTGAATTTGTTCTCAACATGATCCTATTTTCTGTCAATATAATTTCATACTTTCTCAATAAATTATTGCACAACATGCTCTTATTTTTAGTCATCAATACTTTATTTTTGCACAACTAGTGGTGAAAATTAGTGCTGACGCTGATATTAGTTACAATTAGTGGTGAAAATTAGTCCTGACACTGATATTAGTTGCTCAATATCATTTTTATAGTTGCTCAATAGATTATTGCACAACATGGTCTTATTTTTTGTTATCAATAGACTATAATTGCATAACATGGAGGATTGGTGGAAATTTGCTCAATATGTTCTTATTTTTCATCAACATGATCTTTTCGTTGTGCCACTATAACGGGATGTTGAACTCATATAAAAAATTTTTGTGCAAATATAATTTTATGTTGTGCAAAATGTAATATTGTGGTAAAAAGTTTACAATACAAAAATAGCAGACAAATTTTGTAATTTCCCTGAGTTAAACTAATTGATGATCGCTCACTGCCTCCATCTGTAAACTTCTCCCCGTCCGGCCGCTCTGGCCTCTCGCTCTTCGGCGCTCTCGATCCCCGGCGCTCTCGAGAACTTCAAGAGGACGAAGCAGAGAAAAACAAAGAAGACGAGCCACTCCGGCCTCTCGCTCTTCGGCGCTCTCGATCCCTGGCGCTCTCGAGAACTCAAATTTCGCCATTGATGAATGTACAAGTATGCAGATCCCCGGCTCTCTCGAGAACTCCAACATGCTCTCTCCATATCTGAAACCGCCACCGCCTCCGGTGCAGATCTGTTGTCGATCTCGCTCGATTTCAGATTTGAAAGAGGCGTAGATCTGCTCGATCTCGCTCGATCTACTGCCACCAGACAAAATACATTGGAAACTCGCTCGATCTTGCTCAATTTAGCCATAGATCTCCTGTCGCCATAGATCTTCGGCGTGGGATCTGAGAGAGAGGAGTTTGAATCCGAAGAACTCGCGTCGGATGAGCTCCGATTGGAGGTCATAGTCGCTCCGATTGAAGGTCGGAATCTGCAACTGAAGAGGGAGAAGGCGACAATGTCTCCATAGATCTCGGTCTTGCTTCAGATGAGGAACACGGAGCCGATCTCGGCCTTGCTTCAGACCCCACGCCGAAGGAGCTTGCAATCGCCGCCGAGCAGTTCGCGAGGGAGAAAGAGAGAGCGTGCAGAGAGGGAGATCCAGAGGAGAGAGAAACGCGCGTGGGAGAGAGGGAGGAGGTTTATATTTAGGACATTTCACAAATTTGTCCCAAAACGTGGACATTTCACAAATTAGGCCCTATTTTGTGGTTATTTCGCAAATTGCCCCAAATTTAAATATGTGAAGTAAATCTATCAAAGATTGTCAATGAAAATGAAATCAATCCAACTGTGATCCACGAGAACCATCACATGCGAAATCGGATTGCCACATTTTCAGATTTTGTTTATCCTGATAAATATTTTAAAAAATAAGTTTTAGAGAAAGAATAGTATTTATATTTATTTTTTATTTTATTTGAATAAGTGTGAAGATCCATTGCATTTGAAAAGGTACAAAGGGAATCCGGTTAAGTGTAGATAAAACAAAAATAAAATGATGAAAGGTAGATTATATAAATTAAAGGGAAAATTGCATAAAATAGCACGAACTTTAGGGGTGGTTGCACTCAGTGGCACAAACTTAAAAAAATACAAAAATAATCACCAACTTTGGGGTTTAGTTGCGATCAGTGGCACATACCCCATATCTCGCTAATGTGGACTAGTGGGGGTGCTTACATGGTTTTTTTTAATTAAAAAGACATATAGTGAGATATAAATTAGTGGGAATGCTTACATGGATTTTTAAAAAAAAATTATAAGACATGAAATATGTGCCCAAATTTTGAAACTAGCTAGGTTCCATTTTTTTTATTTCATGTAATTTCAAATCAAAGATAATTGTGACAAATATAACATTTGCAAATTAAAATAACTAGTACCAAATTTTAATTTCCAAATGTTATATTTGTCACAATTATCTTTGATTTGGAATTACATGAAATAAAAAATAAAATTGGAACCTAGCTAGTTTCATAATTTGGACACATCTTTTATGTCATTTTTTTAAAAATCATGTAAGCATTCTCACTAATCCATATCTCGCTCTATATGCCTTTTTAATTAAAAAAAATCATGTAAGCACCCCCACTAGTCCAAATTAGCGAGATAGGGGGTACGTGCCACCGACCACAACTAAACTCCAAAGTTGGTAATTATTTTTGTATTTTTTTTAAGTTCGTGCCACTAAGTGCAACTATGTCTAAAGTTCGTGCTATTTTATGCAATTTGCCCTAAATTAAATCATGTATATTTTTTCACAATTTTATCTTTCATCTTTTTTACTTCCTCCGGTCAGAAATAAACGATGTTTGACTTTTATGACCGTAGTTTTAGGAGTTAAAAATTATATGAAATCTTATGTATTTTAATTATTTTTTCACAATTTAATGCTTATTATTAATAATTATAAAATTGTGAAAAAATAGTTAAAAAATAGAGGGGAATGCACAATCTAACCCAAATATCCGGATTTATTGCAAGGTTAACTCGATCCGGAAAAAAATTGCAGATCCGATTACCTGTGTACCCGGTAGACTGTTGCAAATGAGAGAAAGGGAAGACAGAAGGAAGGGGATCGGAGACGGGGGCAGGTGGAGGCATCTCCCTCGACGGTGAATTGATCGAGGCGAGACGCAGGCGGAGGCATCTCCCTCGAGGCGAGGCGCAGGCGACTAGAAGGGGATCGGAGGCGGGCGAAAAAGGAGGGAGAAGGACCTCTCGGCCGTCAGTGCCAACCCTAATGCTCTTCCTCCCTCACGCAACTCATTCCTCTCTCTTTCTTCAAGCGATTTTAAGCCTCACCGGGGAGAATCTCCATAAATTGGCTTCGATTCCGCGATTCTAGGTACAGTCCTTCACCCTTCTTCTTCTCTTCTCTATCTTCCAAGCTTGTATTCACTGGCTTGGTGTTCAATTGACCGTTAGAGCCAAGATTTGGACTTTTTACGGTTAGGGTTTCAGGTTAGGGCCAGAATTCAGATTAGATTTGCTTGTTATGCTTGCAAATTCTTTGAATCCTCAATTTATAGGACAAGATTAGTGATTAGCAGTGTGTTAATGTTGTTTATTTGGTTCTGTAGAAGTGGAGTAAGGGAAAGCAAAAGAAGAGAAGTCTCGATAAAACATGAACTAATTGAATCTTCTCCTGGAGGGTCAATGAGTTCTCATCTTAAATCAATCCCAACTGATACAAAAGAGGTATGTCCTAGTAGGATATCACTTGGGTTTCCTCATGTTGTACTCCAAATTGAGCAAGGATTAAGGAAAGTGGTATGTCCTAGTAGGATCAAAGTTGTCGTATCTGACATTTGTGCTGCCGAATTATCCAAAATTACAATGCGACATTTAACCTTGTTGTTTTAATTTGTATGTGAATATCTGTTATGATTGTTTTACTCAAGTGAAGTTCTTGGATCTCAAGGACAAACGTTTCTAGTAGACAACCGAATGGTGTCCAGTAGGATACCATAGGGTGGACAGTTAATATTGACTATTGGCATGGGCGTAACAAACATGGTAAATGTTTCTTTGTGATCTCACTACTGTTAAGTTTGAACCTTGAGCGTCTAACCGGTGCAGAACTACTAATAACTACAGGAACATATAATTTTTATTTTTTTCAAATTGAGTGCTATATGCAGCTTTCCTTCCATACTGGACACGCATACCCAAGCATGTGCTCTATGTTGGATTGATTAATGATCAGTTCAGTTTATGTGGATGGTTATGAACAACGATGGGTGTTAGTAGTTTTGTACTCTTGTCTGAATCAAATATGAGAGGAATATACATTAGAAGTTTTTTTATTTTGGATCTTGATCACCGAATAGGATAGTCTTCCTTCTTTTGCCCACATAGAGGAGTGGAACATATCATCTTCCATTATTGACTCTTTGATGTGGAATATTTTAGGTTGGATAAAGCTGGGAAGTAATTTTGGGAAAGATCACCTTGCACAGGTGGACAACAATTGACTTTTTGATGTGGAATATTGCAAGGGAATAGGTGGACAACAATTGCATTTTTTTTAGAAAGATCACCTTGCACAAGATTGCTTATGGTCATGGCAAAAGGCTAAACTGTACACGGCAAAAGAAAAATAAAGGTCATTTTTTTTAGAAAGATCACCTTGCACAAGATTGAACCATTTAGGCATGTTTTGACATAAATATTCTTCACATATAGCCTATTAGCTCAGTGGGAGAGCATTGTGGTCATACACAAAGATGTGGATTCAAGTCCCACATAGGCTTATTATTCATTAATCAACGCCGACTATCAACTTATGTTTAGAACAAGTCAAGCTTGCTACATCACCAAATTATAGATAGTTTCATATCAAAATAAATCAAAAGCCATGACACTTCATCTTCCATGTGTGTTGAATTCATCATAAGATGGGTTTTTAACATGACGGGTAATAGGTTTGACAGGTCACTTACGTCAATTCACATGACAGTCACCTGTTATCCTTATGTCGATATCATCAGAAAGAAGCTGAAAGCCTACTGACAAAACCTACAACAAAAACATCTGTGAAAACATAAAAATAAAACAAAAACACAATAAGTTGGCAAAAAGTAGTTAAAATTATCACCAAGGACATCTCAGACAGATTATCAAGGCCATCAACGGATGAAAAAGAGGGGCACGTGGCGGACATGCCCACTCCCCACGAGTAGAACACGTGTCGAGCAACAAACTCCACGTGGCATGTCATTTGAAGATCACCTAATACCTATAAAAGCGAAAAGTGACATAAAGAGAAGGGGACTTTTGAGGGGGAGAAGAGGAGAGGAGGAGGAAGGAAAGGAAGGAGCGGATCAAAACCAGCCAAATCTGAGAAATAATAGGACAAGAAAGAGCAAGAATAGAGAGAGTAAGCTGAACACGGTAGAAGAAACCTCTTCTCAGGAAGGAGGAATTGATCCGCGGACATAGACCTTTTTTCGCCCTTTGCAAACTTGACGCTTGAATCAAGATTTTGTTGCTATTGGTCCCCTAGACAACCAACGGCGGCAAGCAAGTATCTGATCCCCAAATTGTCTGAGGAAAACTCGATAAGGGAGTGGCGCGTCAGAACTCCGTGCCAAGATTGTTCCCGCGGCATAGGTTGGGCCGCATCGATTGTTTCAATGCGGGTCAGGTAAGTCCGTCGGGAATATTGAAGGCCCCACTGGGCACATTCCCGGGTCCCACTAAAAATGGTGGCCTTTTGACTTTGAGTCTTTTCACTGGCGCCGTCTGTGGGAACCCCCTCACGCTAAGGGGTTCCTCTAAAAATTCTTTTTGTTCGATAAAATCAGGCAAAGACCCTCAGAGCTTTGAAAGAAACAAGGGTCCACGTCTGAATTTGGAAATATGAATATGTGCATGTGAAAATAAATCTTTCACTGTGGCAGAATTACGACGCTGAAGAGATGAGTGATAACCAAAACACCGCGACACAAAGCATGAGCCATGGAATTCACCAGGATCAGAAGGCCTCAAGCATGTATGTCTCGTTGACACCTCAACCTAATCTTGCTGACGAAGTGGGGGACTTACACCTCGATACCCCTCCGTATCACCATTACAATCAGCACGGACTGGGAGGAGAACACATACCACAAAATTTCTGGTATTATGAAGCACATTGCGAGCAGCCTTACCCCTTTCAGCAAGAACAATCACAGTACTACTATTATGATCACTGGGGGCAGAATCCGCATCAACAAGGGAATTTCCATCATGAGGAGCAGCGTGGAAATTTCGATAGATATTATACTGCATACGACAACCCAGGCAACTTGAATTACGGTTTCCAGAGTCAGGCGATGCCGCGCCAAGCATGGCAGAATGATCAGTGGCGGCATGAGAACAAACACCGGCGTGGAGAGAAATCCACGGATGTTTCTATCTCTACAAGGTCCGACTTAGTAGAGAAAAGAGCAGAAGACATACCAGCAGTTTTTCCATCAGTATTCACTAAGGAGATCTGTTCCGCGACAGTGCCAAAAAGGTGAAAGGACGTGAACCTCATGAAGTATGATGGAACGACTGATCTCGAAGATCATCTCTGCCATTTTACAACTGCGATGGGGATAAATGAGTATAACGGATGCTATGCTATGTCGAACGTTTCCCTCAGCCTTGACAAAAATCGCCCTAACCTGGTTCACCAAACTGCCAAAAAACTCCGTGTCCAGTTTCCTCCAGCTTTCCCACATCTTTACATCTCGTTTTGGAAGTGCACGGTCGAGAAAGAAGACCATGTTTGATCTGAATTCCATTAGGCAAGGAGCTGGAGAGTCCTTGGGACACTTTTTCACTCGTTTTACCAGTGTGGTGGTGCAAATCCCAAACTTTAATCATGAGTCGGCAATTGTTATACTCATGAGAAATCTGGCAAAGGGAGATTTCAAGACATACCTGTTTCGGAAGAAGCCAACTAGTTTCGACGATTTGAGGGAACGAGTGTCAAGACAGATTGAGGCTGAAGAGGCAGCCGCGTCCAGTTCAAGAGCAAACACGGGGAATCAGGGTCTCTTTGGAAAAAATGCTGGAAAGTTCAAAAAGGAGAAAGCCAAACCACCTAGACATCAGTCAGAAGCAGTTGACTTTCGACCCCATCGCGACGAAGTACACATGAATTCTGAAAGAGGCCACGGGTCTCATCGAAGAGAGGATCATCCGCGGTCTTATCATCCAAGGGAGAACCCCTATAAGGATCAAGAAAGGAGGTTTCCACCAAGGAGGGAAGATCGACCCAATCAGAGGCTGGATTGGGAGGGCCGCAACCCCAGATTTGACGACCCTCGTGAAAGATAGAACCGTTACCTGGGGTATCAGGACCAACGCAGAGATCCTCCTCTTTACAACCAAGGAAGAGGTAGGGGATGTAGAGGGCGCGGAGGTAGGCACAGCCGTGTACCAACTGTACAGAGATCCGTTAATCAAAGAGAGGCTCGAGAACAAGGAGAATGTCACATACCCGAACCCGAGGGTTTCATCAATACCCTCGCAGGAGGGTACTCCATGGCAGGATCGAGTAGACAAGAGAAGAAGAACTAAGAGCGAGAAGGGAGGCAACCGCCCTCCGCGTCAAGTAGAAGGATTGCTCTGTCGCAACATGAAGACATATCCTTTTCGCCAAAAGATGCCGAGGAAGTGAGGATGCCCCACTCAGACCCTTTGGTAATTCATGCACAGATAGCCACCAAGACAGTTAAAAGAGTGTTTGTTGATACAGGTTCATCTGTTGATATTTTATCATGGGAAGCATTCTCTCAGATGGGGATTTCCGCGGCATCATTGAAACCCTACTCAGGCACATTGATCACATTCTCGGGGGGAGAAGTACAGGTGGCAGGAACGATCAAATTGACAGTAGTTTTGGGAACAGCCCCAAAGAGGTGCATGGAAAATATTATATTCACGGTAGTAAAGGTTCCAACCATGTACAATGCTTGGCTGGGACGCGTCTCGCTCTACAAATTTTAAATGATAGTGTCGATTTATCACTTCGTTGGAAAGTTTCCCTTGCCAGGAGGGGGAATCGGCGATGTTCACGGCCAGCAGCCAGAAAGCAGGAGCTGCTACTTGACTTCCATCAAGAAGAGGAAAGAAGTAATGTGCATTAGTGAGAAATGTGAATCCATGATGGGAAACAGCGACCCACCAGAGCTCTCAGAGGCCGAGCTTGAGGTAATACCAACAGAAGCAAAAATACCGACCGCGGATGAAAGAATTGCCTATACCCCATTTCCAAACCCTGAAGAGAAGGTCTATTTGGGACAGGCGCTAGAACCAGAAGAAAGAGACCGAGTCTTGGAGATCATAGCAAGATCAAGAGACGTTTTTGCATGGACTCCGCGAGATCTGTTGGGAGTCCCATCCGCAACTGCTTTGCATACTTTAAGAATTCGTCCAGGAACAAAGCTCATAGTACAAAAAAGGGGAAAATGGCTCCCGAGAAAGCTGCCACGGCAAAAGAAGAAATTGACAAGCTGTTGGAAGCAGGATTCATAGAAGAAGTGGAAGACTCAGATTGGCTCTCAAATGTGGTTCTAGTGAAGAAGTCTAATGGGAAGTGGAGAATGTGCATCGATTTTACTGACCTTAATAAATCTTGCCCTAAAGATAGTTACCCTTTGCCTTCCATAGACGAGCTTGTTGATGGGACCGCAGGTAACAAGGTCCTCAGTTTTCTTGATGCTTACTCTGGATACAATCAGATAAGCTTGGACCCGCTAGACAAAAAGGCAACTACTTTTATCACCAACCAGGGGATATTTTGCTATCGCGTCATGCCCTTTGGACTCAGGAATGCCGGAGCTACCTTTCAAAGAACTGTTGACAGGATCTTTTGTAAACAGATTGGGAGGAATGTGTCGATTTATGTGGATGATATTGTAGTCAAAAGCAAGAGAGCAGAAGATCACGCGGCAGATCTACAAGAAACATTTATGTGGATGATGTTGATTCCGGAAAATTCCTTGGCTTCATGGTTAGCCATCAAGGAATTGACGTAAATCCTGAAAAAGTGGTGGCAATCCAGAATCTTCAACCACCGCGGACGATCAAAGAATTGCAGTCTTTAAACGGAGCGGTAAATTACCTAAGCCGATTTTGCTCATGCCTAGCGGACAAGTCATTACCTTTCTTTGCTTTACTTAAGAAAAAGGGACCAATTCGGTGGACTCCAGAATTACAGGAAGCGTTCGGGGGTTTGAAAAATTTCTTATCAACACTCCCCACTTTGCACCAACCCGAGAAGCAGGAGGCTCTACACTTGTACCTATCAGTAAAGAACATTACCATCAGCGCGGTTTTGACACGAGAAGAAAAATACCTGGTGTACTATGTCAGTCGCGTGCTACAGGATGCTGAGACACGGTATGAACCAGTGGAAAAAATGATTCTATGTCTGGTATTCGCGACAAGAAGATTGAGGCCCTACTTCCAAGATCACATCATCAGAGTAATGACTGACCTACCGTTGCGTCAAATCCTTCATTCTCAATGCTTGTCCGGAAGGATGATGAAGTGGGCAGTTGAGTTGACAGAATTTAAAGTAGAATATACCCCACGGAAGGCAGTACTGGCACAGACTTTAGCCGATTTCATCAGCGAAACAAGTTTTAAACTAGGTGCACAAATAGAAAGGAGCGAGTGGACGCTCAGAATTGATGGCGCGACCAACAAAGACGGATGCGGAGCAGGGGTTACTCTCACTGCACCTGATAAACAACAGTACAACTACGCTTATAAACTAGACTTTCAAGCTACGAACAATGAAGCTGAGTACGAAGCCCTGCTCGCGGGCCTGGAGGTAGCTTTGATTAAAGGCGCCAGGAAGGTGTCAGTCTACACTGACTCAGAAGTGATGGCACGACAGATCACAGAAGAGTATGAGGCCAGAACTGGTTTAATGCCTGATTATCAAAGAAAAGAACAGGCATTATCTAAAGCATTTTTGAGTTTTTCCCTGACGGTCGTTTCCAGAAACGACAATCAGCGAGCGGACGTGTTGGCTCACCTAGGGGCAGTTATGCCTGAAGAGGTAGGAAAGGAGGTGATCATCGAAAGAATGAGCAGTCGCAGACTCATCCAGGAGTTCTATCAGGTCCAGGGGATTGAAAAAGAAGACTGGAGAACGTCACTCGCGGAGTATCTGGGGAAGGGTATTCTACCCGAAGAAAAAGATGCGGCCAGGAGGGTGATCACAAAATCTTCTCGATTCACCATCAGAGAGGGAAGGCTTTACAAGAGGGGTTACTGTCTCCCGGATCTACTATGCATATCAATAGAGGAAGGAAATCTCATCATAAAAGAATTACATGACGGAGTTTGTGCACATCACCAAGGGTGGAGAGCCATGGCGGCCAAAGCAACCAGACTGGGGTATTACTGGCCGACTATGAAGCAGGATTTTCAAAATTATATTCAAAAGTGTGACGCGTGCCAGAAATTTGGAAACTTGATACATTGCCCTTCCGAAAGAATGAAAAGCATCACTGGTGCTTGCCCTTTTTCAGTCTGAGGAATGGATATCCTTGATCCTTTTCCCACTGCCCCAGGACAGTTAAAGTATGCGCTTGTCTTGGTCGATTACTTCACAAAATGGGTTGAGGCCGAAGCAATGAGACTAATCACCGCGGAAAAGGTTAGAAGGTTTTTGTGGAAGAATATCGTCTGCCGTTTCGGAGTACCCAACTCGATAATCACAGATCATGGACCTCAGTTTGATTGTGAAGCAATCAGGGATTTTTGTGCGGGATTGGGCATAAGCTTCAAATTCTCATCTGCGGCCCATCCACAGACGAATGGACAGGCGGAAACGACCAATCGACATCTACTACATGGGATTCAAAAGAAACTTGGGAGCACAGCAAAAGGGCGATGTGCTGAACTTCCACCATTAGTGCTCTGGTCCTACCGCACTTCAGTAAAAACTCAAACTAGTGAAACCCCGTTTTCACTAGTCTTTGGCATGGATGCGGTTATACCGATCGAAAGGCTGATCCCCTCGGCGCGGATAATAACATACAACCAGGAAACCAATGATGAAGCGTTAGAGCTCGAACTACATCTTATAGAAGAGCGCAGGATGGCCGCGGCCATAAAGGAGCAAGAATATAAAAGGTGGCTATCAAAGTACCGGGATAAGCGAGTTCGTCCGCGGCATCTCATGGAGGGAGATTTGGTGCTCCGACAAGCCACCACTGGAGGAAAACTGGACCCAAACTGGGAAGGGCCTTATGTGATCGTAAAAGAAGTCCAGGAAGGGGCGTACAAACTCAGCACCCCCGGAGGCACTGTTCTGAATAAAACCTGGAATACAGATAATATAAAGAAATACTATGTGTAATAGCCAGAGCTTGCATGTAACAGGAAACTTAGTCGCCCCCGCAGAAATTAAATAAAGCGGTTAGAGGGCGCTATTACTATCTTCCTCTGAATAAATTCCTAATTAAAGTCCCAAAGACGCTGGAGCTTGGCTCCGTGTCGGGCCTTCGATCGAAGCTGCATTCTCGGAGATGAAGTTTTATTAAGTCCCAAAGACGCTGGAGCTTGGCTCCGTATCGGGCCTCCGATCGAAGCTGCATTCTCGGAGATGAAGTATTATTAAGTCCCAGAGACGCTCGAGCTTGGCTCTGCGTTGGGCCTCCGATCGAAGCTGCATTCTCGGAGTTGAAGTTTTATTAAGTCCCAGAGACGCTGGAGCTTGGCTCCGCGTCGGGCCTCCGATCGAAGTTGCATTCTCGGAGAGGAAGTTTTATAAAGTCCCAAAAACGCTGGAGCTTGGCTCCGCGTTGGGCCTCCGATCAAAGCTGCATTCTCGGAGATGAAGTTTTATAAAGTCCCAAAGACACTGGAGCTTGGCTCTGCGTCGGGCCTCCGATCGAAGCTGCATTCTCGGAGATGAAGTATTATTAAGTCCTAGAGACGCTGGAGCTTGGCTCCGCGTCGGGCCTCCGATCGAAGCTGCATTCTCGGAGATGAAGTTTTATAAAGTCCCAAAGACGCTGGAGCTTGGCTCCGCGTCGGGCCTCCGATCGAAGCTGCATTCTCGGAGATGAAGTTTTATTAAGTCCCAAAGATGCTAGAGCTTGGCTCCGTGTCGGGCCTCCGATCGAAGCTGCATTCTCAGAGATGAAGTTTTATAAAGTCCCAAAGACGCTGGAGCTTGGCTCCGCATCGGGCCTTCGATCGAAGCTGCATTCTCGGAGATGAAGTTTTATTAAGTCCCAAAGACGTTGGAGCTTGGCTCCGCGTCGGTCCTCCGATCGAAGCTGCATTCTCGGAGATGAAGTTTTATTAAGTCCCAAAGGCGCTGGAGCTTGGCTCCGCGTCGGGCCTCCGATCGAAGCTGCATAACGCTGGAGCTTGGCTCCGCGTTGGGCCTCCGATCGAAGCTGCATTCTAGGAGATGAAGTTTTATTAAGTCCCAGAGACGCTGGAGCTTGGCTCCGCGTCGGGCCTCCGATCGAAGCTGCATTCTAGGAGATGAAGTTTTATTAAGTCCCAAAGACGCTGGAGCTTGGCTCCGCGTCGGGCCTCCGATCGAAGCTGCATTCTTGGAGGTGGAGTTTTATTAAAACACAAAAACACCTGGACCCTTTATTAAAAATTAAAAATTACAACCATAGAACCAACAACTTAACATAAAATAAGCAACAAAGTGGCGAAAGTACGCCATCGCATTTGAAGACATTGTTTGCTTATACGGGGAACACACAAGCTTACGCCCGCCTGGGTCTGGCCGGGATTAAACGAGTCCTGCCTTGACTCAAGCGGAACCCATTCGAAGGTGGACCCCCTGTTTCTGGCGAAGCCCACTCAGCGTCCACTTTATCTCCCGCATCATCTAAAATATGAACATCAAAGCGGTTTCCTCCCTTGTATATGAAAGTCACGGAAGAACCCACATTTATGCTGTGTGATTCGGCAAAGTCATTCCAACCGCCTCTTAGAAAGAGAACTCCATAATCGCCGCGTATGACTTCCACCGGATAGTCACGGAGAATTCTAGTGGATAAAAGAACATTCCTCGGGAGATCTGGACCCAACTCATCCGCAAAACATAACGGCAGCGACTAACAAGATACAAAAATAAGAGATTATTGAAGAAAAGATAAACCCAAAAAGAAGAAAATTCGGCGAACATGAAACCAACCAAGCGGAAGAGTTGCTCAGGAAAGCTGATGCGCTCAAAAAATGACCAAGACGGACTTACAGGAGAAGGCATGTTGAAAGCCAAAAATCAAGTTTAAAACCTCTCCCCCTACATTCTCTCTTTTATAGAACGATTGAACGAAATTGAACACGTGTCAAAGATAGGGATAAGAGAGCAATAAGTTCGAGGGGTCAGTCACTAAACCTAACCGTAGGCACGCCATGCATGAAACAACAATGAACACTATTGCTGATAAAATTCAGAAGACTCGTAAACAAATACATCACGACAAAATAGCATCAAAAGACTAAAAGCCATTCATATGGTTAGCATGCATGACCTCATATGGTTCACAATTAATGAAGTCTGTAACCGATCCTTTAATTTCCTCCGTCTAGAAGTTAGGCAGCTCGCGTCCGAAAATAGATCAGTTCAAAAGCTATAAGAAGTATTGACGGAACTACAAACACATCCAAGGGCTAAATAAGGTTGACAACCAAGCCCTAAGCCTTATTCTATTAAAACATCATAAGAGACAAAGCTTAAAAGCCGTTCGAAGTTGAGCCACGGGGAGAAGGATCATTATGACTAGTCTCATGCTCACCCCCGCGTGAGTCCACCACCTGAACTTCAAAACACCCCTCTCCTATGTGAGTAAAGATCATAGAAGCCCCCCTCTCAAAGCCGTGCGACTCTACAAAATCTCTCCATCCGCGGCCCAAATAGAGAAGACCACTATCTTGACGCTCAACACAAACCGAGAAGTTACGCAATTGATGAGAAGTAAGCGAAACTCGACTAGGGGCAGCATCCGCGTACACCTCCTCAAATCTAAGTGGTAGCAGTTGGAAAGTAGGAAAAAATGAAAGCAAAGAAAGAATTCGTAAAAAGAGATGTGGGAATTGAACACAAAAATCCTGCCAAGCGCAGGAACTGTTCGGGATAATCAATTGCTTGGAAAAAAGCCCATTGAGGTTCTCGCCCAAAAACCCTGTCAGCCCTAAATGCTAAGGGAGGAACTATAATGGATCCCCGCATCTCAAGAAAAATTAGAGGAACATAGTAAGTTCTCCCTCTCCTGTCTCATCACTCACGAGGGAATAGTTAAGTAAAGAAAGAAGAATTGCATGCATGGCGCGCAACAGGTGACACAGTCACCAAGGACACGCGTCCTCTTTTTTCTAAATTCAAAATTAATTGACTCAGGAAGAAGTTTTTTAAGCAACCAAAAGTAAGTCGAAAAAGAAAAAACTAAAAATTGCTTTTCGGCGATAAGACCGAGGGCGAGAAAGCCTCCCTCAGCGGATATAAAGCACGCTAGAACAACCTAAAGTGATGAACATCCTAAAACAAAATGGATCCAGGGTTGCCACCAAGGGCTTTCTACAGAGTCATCATGAGGGAGGAGCAACTTCAAACACTTCGGCTCCCTCTCATGTACGTCCTAATCGATGAAGATGCTCACACTCAAGCCAGGCTCTTGTCCCGCTCCAACCAGGAGCACGAAGTAAAGGTAGAAAGAGATAGAGATGGCCTCTTCTGGTTAACACAAGGATGGCGCGACTTCACACAGGCAAATCGAGTCAATGTAGGATCAGCTCTGATTTTCACCTATATGGGAGACTCCATCTTTGAAGTCGATGTTGTCAGTCCTGACAGCGAGGAAAATGGAGAAGTAGGGCATCCTTAAGCTTCTATTTAACCCATCACGTTACCATCTCCAATATAATGTATCAGGTTTAAATAGATCCGACCTCTAGGAAAGTTTTTGTATGTTACTCCGTATTATGAATAATAAAAGACCCCCCTTTAAGTTTATTTAGAAATCACAAAGATACGATAGGCAGTGAAGATCGTGGATCCTTTTTCTTCACTCGCGGAAACATAATCCATAACCAAATTACAAACCCTCAAAGTACGACGCGGAAGAAGCTCAATTTGAACTACACGAGGAAGAAACTGAGTTAAGAGTAGTCTCATGGTCATCCCCAGTTTCGCGACGCGGGCAAACTTTGAAAGAGACATTGCCCCTATGAAAAATCATCATAGCGCTCCCTATCCCAAGATGGTGAAGAATAAGAAACTCGTCCCAACCGTTGTCGGTCTGAAAAAGACCGTTCTCACTCCAGGACACAGCCACTGGAAAGTCGCGGACAAGATACGATGAACGAAAGGCCCATCGAGGCAGAAGCGGCCCATATTCAGCTTCAAATTGAGGAGGCATAACCTGCACACATATAAAATCAAAGCCCAATAAAGATAGCCCAAGTTTATCGAATAAAAGCAAAAGGAACTCACCAATCGAGAAAGCTGATCCACATTCTCAATCTTTTGAAAAAAGGCCCAAGGGTTGAAGCTCCCCGATGACATAACGCATACAACGGTGCGTTTAGTTATTAGCATATAAGAAACAACGAAAGGGATGAAAGGATTGAGGCTTTAAAAAGGAAAAAACCGCGGGAAAAATATAAAGACAAGTGGAAAAAGACTTCGTACATTCGGACTAACCTTTTCGACACTTGGAAAAAAGGTCAAAACATTAACAGGTAGAAATTTACAGCGGGCAAATTATACAGCGATACCAAACCTTGTCCAAAGAGATCTCAAACCCAAATTCCCAAAAAGAAACAAGTATCTCAATGGAGTGCCAAAAATAGGCAATGAACGCAATTTCCCAAATCCAAAAAAGTTTCGTCCAACTAAAACCAAAACATCAAAAGATCAATTGACAGCGGATGTTTTTTCAATATCGTTGCCAGCGTCCTCGACATATTTATCCTCAAAGTAGGATTCTTTCGCGGTCATCTCTTCCTTTGAAAGCCCCCAATCAGCACTAATCATACTAGGCTCGAACTTCTCTAGGGGAGCTCCGAGATTAATCGCCGAACGCGCAACACTCTGATTGATCCCCGCCACCATTCCCTTCCGAAAGTTGCTAAAACACTTATCTTTTAAAATACTGGCACCTTTCGGAGTCTGGAGACAAGCTTTGGCTACGGAAGACATGAAAGAAGTGCCGGCCTCAGTCTTTATCCACTAGGAGGACAGATAGGCCAAACCCTCCGGACTCTGAAGCCATTGAAAAGCCACATCTCCGTCTGAACGCGCCTTGAGGGTATCAAGTTCTTGCTTGGTAATAGACGCTTCCTCGCGAAGGATGGAGAAATCTTCTTCCAGCTTATCAATGCTGGCCTGCCTAGCCTGGAGAAGTTCCCTCGAATTCCCTTCCGCTGCTTCAAGCTCTTTGATGCGAGAGGTGGCAACATCCAGAGAAGCCTTCAGATCATCATATTCCTTCTTCAAAACCGCCATAGCTTCCTTCTGTGCCTACACTTCTTCGTGGAGTTCCACAGACCTCTTTTTGAACTTCTCCACCAAGGCTGGGTTGCCAACAGTGTTCCCATGATCCGCAGCTGATGAGACAATTTCTTAATCTCCTCATCTTTCTTTCTGAGACTCTCTTCACCACACACCAAACGCTTTTCAAAGTCCGGTTGAATCACCCTCAACTAAGACAAGAATAAGAAGGGGAGGAAGGCCAAAAGTTATACCGCGTCAAATTATTACAAAAGAAAAGACAAAAGGCAGCCAGCAAAGTGAACTTACCCATTGGATAATACGATCAAGGTTGGTCGAAAGAGTAACAGGATCCAATCGACTGACATACCCCTGCTCCGAAAGAGAACGCTTTTTAGCCGGAAAGGCAAGGCCTTGCAGATCAATCAAGTTGAAGCCTGGAATGGGAAACTCGCGGAGAGTTGCCTCACCCTCCAAGAAGAGTCCCCTTTCGGCTAACCTTCTTTTTCTTCGATTTAGAGGTCCCAGAAGCAGACGGACGAACGCGTTTTTCCCGAGACACAGGAACCAGTGAAGAAGACCCTCCCAGAGCGCCAGCCTCTTCCATGACAGTCATGTCAATAATCGGCGCCACTTCCGATACTGGCAGAGGAGCGGGAGGATCACTGATCTCCAAACTCGTTTTCTTCTTCTTCTCAGACTTGGCTTTATGTCGCTTCAGAAGTGAGTCTAAATCCATTTTATCTGAGTACAAAGACATCCAATAATAAGTTAACCATCAAAACAAGACAAAACAAGAAACATAAATCCGAACACCCAAAGAAACAATAAAACAAGGAGAACCACCTAGTTGCGGATGAGGCAAGCTCAAAACAGCCATCTCAAGGCGAAACACGGATAGCATTTTATCCCAAGGAAACCTAGGTGTATGAGAAAACGATTGTTTGAACTCGGGAAGATTGGGAACATGTGGTTTTTTCACAGAGCAAAAACGCCCTAGAACGGTCCGGCAATTGAAACCCTTTCCATACCTGTCGCGGACCAGAAACCACTTATACTTCCAATTAGGCTTGCTAGATAACCTCTCCATGTATCCACAACTCGAGTTATATTGATAAAATCTCGAATCCTGGGTCCCCTTTTTTAAGGAAAAGATGCTAAACATCAACTTCAAGAAAGGAGCTACTCCAATCTCCTTACACCTCATAATAAAACGGGTAAAAAGCATCCAACCATTAGGGACAATCTGAGCAGGGCTTAGATTGTACTCATTCAAGAACCCTGAGAAAAAGGGGTGTAGGGGAAGTCGAAAGCCTTGAGACAAACTTGCCGCGTAAACAACTAAACAGTCCTCATAAGCATCCAAACAACCTCCCCCCTCATTAGGAAGGCAGAACTCTACTCCCGCGGGCCATGGAAAGATACGAGAAATGGCATCAAGATCCTCCAATTTTAAAAAAGTGGTACAACCCCTCAGCTCTTCCGCAGGAGATCTCCACGGGTGAATCCTATCAGTTACGACTAATGGACGGACAGATGGAGGCGGAAGAGGTTTAAAATCTCCCAGGAAGAGGCAAGTGTCCAGATCCCCTAGGTCATACACTAGGGTATCCAAATCAGTCAAATTCTCCTTAGAGCGGATCTTCTTCGGATTTTCCGCGTCCACTAAAGAACAAGCACCTGATTCATCCGCATCCCTCGAATTTTCATCTCCCGGGCATCCCTTCGAAGAAGAAGAAACTGTGTAAGGAGAAGAATAGTAATCAGGGTCAGTACGCTTCCGGCGCCTTCTCACCTTAATAGGACTGCCCGTAGGACCAACCCGATTTGGAGTCGACGCGGATGTGGCGGAAGACGACTCTGATGAAGAACCACCAGAGCTAGAAGAGGAACTCTCAGAAGAAGAAGAGAGGATCTCTTGAGCATGACGCGGTTGAGAAGATGAAGCGACATCACCTTTCCACCCTTCGCCTCTCTCAAAGTCTTCTAACGGGTCATGCTCCCCATTGAGACTAGCCATTTCAAAAGAAGCTAGAAGAAAATCGTATGAAGATTTACTTACACAAAGCAAAACCTCGTCCAAAAACACATTCAGAGACGAACTCACACCCTAATCTTCGATCTATCCATCAAAAAATCAAAGAATTGAAAAGGAAAATCAAGAACAGCTTAGAACAAGAAGAATTACCTTGAAGATCTGAAGAACCTTGTCGGAAACTTCAAACGGGCAATCGGAAACCTAAGAGACTGCTGCTGGAAAACCAAGAAATGGATAAGGACAGGAATCTTTGGAAGGACAGAAGAAGACAAATATGAGATGAAAAAACGGAACGGGGTAACTTATAGGAAATTACCGTCGGTTGAACTTCCAGACATAAATGGGCCTAATGGGCCCTAAATGGGCCAAAACTCGGAAGAAAGAGGCCCATCATCCCTAACGAAAACCAAAGTTGAAGCGGCCACAAAAGTACAGATGTTTTCTTAAAAATCTTTATCGACCCGCGTCAATCCCTGAGAGGAATCGACCCAGCCCGAGGAGCTATGACAAAACCTACAACAAAAACATCTGTGAAAACATAAAAATAAAACAAAAACACAATAAGTTGGCAAAAAGTAGTAAAAATAATCACCAAGGACATCTCAGACAGATTATCAAGGCCATCCGCGGATGAAAAAGAGGGGCACGTGGCGGACATGCCCACTCCCCACGAGTAGAACACGTGTCGAGCAACAAACTCCACGTGGCATGTCATTTGAAGATCACCTAATACCTATAAAAGCGAAAAGTGACATAAAGAGAAGGGGGCTTTTGGGGGGGAGAAGAAGAGAGGAGGAGGAAGGAAAGGAAGGAGCGGATCAAAACCAGCCAAATCTGAGAAAAAGGAGGACAAGAAAGAGCAAGAACAGAGAGAGTAAGCTGAACACGGTAGAAGAAACCTCTTCTCAGGAAGGAGGAATTGATCCGCGGACATAGACCTTTTTTCGCCCTTTGCAAACTTGACGCTTGAATCAAGAATTTGTTGTTGTTTGTCCTCTAGACAACCAACGGCGGCAGGTAAGTATCTGATCCCCAAATTGTCTGAGGAAAACTCGATAAGGGAGTGGCGCGTCAGAACTCCGCGCCAAGATTGTTCCCGCGGCACAGGTTGGGCCGCATCGATTATTTCGATGCGGGTCAGGTAAGTCCGTCGGGAATATTGAAGGCCCCACTGGGCACATTCCCGGGTCGCACTAAAAATGGCGGCCTTTTGACTTTGAGTCTTCTCACCTACTTCTTTTGAAAGCAAACTTAATTTGGCTTGCTTATTTTGTTCAAGCAGTTGTGTCAAAATTTCATGCAAAGAATGGCCTAATAATGTTGAAGAGGTTTGACATGTCATAAGATGTGTTTTTAACATGACGGGTAATAGGTTTGGCATGTCACCTACGTCACTTCACATGACAGTCAGAGTGAGTGGGCTTACCCCATAAATCATTCAAGGCTGAATTTGAAAAAATTAATCTGGCTTCAGTCTCTTAGTACCTAATTTCTATTGAGATCTCTCTCAATGTGCATTCTTCAAAGTTAGGTACGAAGTTTAAGGACCAATCTAATTTGGGCACAACACCATGATCAGGGAGCAAACTAAAAATGGATCCATCCCTCCAACTTGTAATTACAAGGAGACATTCCTCCATGATGAAACTAAAAATAGATTATGGGAACTATAGCATTTGAGATTCAGTCTAAGAATCAAAAGCATTCTGATTTAACCTTTTAAAAGCTAGTACATTCTGCCTTATTCACTTATTTATATCAACAGCCAGATGGCCTATGTAGGAAACTATGGAAACTCCGTTTTCTTGATTTTAACAATGTATTATGATCATTTTTATGTGAGCCTGTACCAAAGCTATGCAGGATTTCCTTTGACAAGTTAATGTCATGTATGCAAAATTTGAATGACATGTTAATATAAGTTCATGTCATGTATGTAGGATTTCCTTTGACATGTTAATAACAGCTCAATAACTCAATATCCAGATGGCATGTGTGGGATTCGAACCTACATCTTTGTACCAAAGCACATTGCTCTACCGATTGAGCTAATAGGCCAAAACACTAAATCTTTGAAAATATGACATGAAAGATATCTTAGGTACGAAGGAATTACATTGCCTATACAGAGAAGCCAACCGTACACAAGAATTAAAAAAAGGAAACCAACATTGAAAAAACAGGTGAAAGACAATGAATTTTCGATCATTTTCATGACAACAAGGCTCTCACTATGAATGCTCTAACTAGGTCCTTGAACTAATATGACTGCTTAAAATTCTCACCACTCATTATAAATGCTAGCAAAGTTAGCAAACCTCATCTTGTTTGTTACATTACAGTATATGATAATCCATGTTTCCTGAACCCATAATTGCTTTCAACTAATCACTTAATCAGGTATGACAAAATACAATATCTGGTTTGAGCACTAGACATTGTTCCAAATAAATCAGCATATCAATCTTATCTTCAAAGAGATTACTCAGCAGCCACATTGCAACTAGAGGTGATTGAGAGAAATCACTTTACTTACTTATCAGCTAGTGTAATCAGCTTAAATACTGAAGTTTGGGAATCAAAATTCAGCAAGTTCCCACTAACTATAAATATAAAAATAAACTAGCTCATGTTCTAAGTGAGTTGCTCGGATTAAAGAGATTAGGTTCTAAGTGATTTGCACAACCAAAGCAATATCCCTCCAGGTTGTGTTTTATACTCTTTCTGTCTCTCATTAAGGAGATTCAACTCATACAAAATGGACATATGTGCATAGTGAGTGAGAAAGAATCAAAGTATAAAAAACAATGAATAAGAATTCACCTTGATCTGCAATCCTCCAACATAAGACCAACTTTTATCTTCTTAGACAATTCCACAACTTCAGTATGACTAAGCAACTCATCACTCATCAAACTGATGGCCTGATCACGGGACAACAGACCACATAAGAAAATTGGTTTCTACTTCCAAGTGTTCTTTCTACATGACACTTACTTTAGCTTTACATGAAACTTAATTTAGTTTTACATGATGCGCAAATCTCCTTTGATACGCCCAAATCTCCTTTCACATCTAGTAGAGATATGGAAACATACTAAATTCTAATCTATCAGCATCTGGATTATCACCTAAATTGAAGGATACATCTTCCTTTAGGATTCCATCTAATTGTATTGTAAGGTCTAGATCCAAGCTGGAGAAGAGGATTGCACTTCTGAATTTTTAGACTCAAATAGATAACAAGTGAATCAGTTCGGAGAGGGGAAACACACCTATCTAACAATATTTCAGACAAGTTCAACTTCAATCAGGCATAGCAAGCAAAGGAAATATCAAATTCAATCAAAATGAAGGACAAAGCAACAACAAGCAAAGGCAATTCCAAATTCAATCCAAATGAAGGATAGACGCACTGACTGTCAATGTCGATGCGGGATAAGTAGAGGAAGATGAAATTCAGAGGGCACCGACTGATTGAAGTTGAAATTCCTCTATCGATGCGGGATAAGTAGAGGAAGATGAAATTCAGAGGGCACCGACTGATTGAAGTTGAAATTCAGAGGAAGATGAGGATACCTGGATCGATGGTAGGAAGATAGAGTGGAGAGGAAGAAGACGAGGATACCTGGATTCGAGTTGCTTGTTCGCCTATCGCCTCCAATTTCCGAGAGAGCACAACGGAGAGGAAAGAAGATGAGGCGACTGCCGGGCAAGAGCGAAGGGAAGAAGTGGGAAGAGAAGGTGACTGCTTGAGCCCTCTCGCCTGCGCCTCGCCTCGAGGGAGATGCCTCGCCTGCGTCTCGCCTCGAGCAATTCACCGTCGAGGGAGATGCCTCCATCTGCCCTCGTCTCCGATCCCCTTCCTTCTCTCTTCCCTTCCTCTCTCACTGTTGCTTTTCTCTCTCTAACCGGCTGCAACCTGTGAGAAACCGGGTACAGTAGGGTTACTTTGCAAATTTTTTTTTTGAGGTCAACCCCCGCAAACAATCCGGGTATTTAGGTTAGTTTTGCAAATGTTCCTAAAAAATAAGATGTTATATAGTTTTTAGCACCTACAACTACGTGCATAAAGTCAAATACTCCATCCGTTAATTAAAACTTGATATTTTACTATTCACGCATGCTTTTTGAGGTGTTAAAAAATATATAAAATACTAACTTTTTTAATAACTTTTTTAAATAATTTCATAATTATTACTATCAAGTATGAATGTATAAAAACAAATGTTGAAAAAAGTTAATATTTTATATAGTTTTTATCATTCTAAAAAAGCGTGCATAAATAGTAAACAACAAGTTTTAATTAACAGAGAGAGTATCATTTATGACGGAAATGCACATACTAACCCAAAAAACCGAAAGTATTGCAAGGTTAACCCAACCCGGATTATAATTGGGTGAAACCGGTTATCCGGGAAACCTGGGCAGGAGGTAACAGGTAGGGAAAGTGGGGACGAGCTGGGCATTGTGTGGGGGCCAGCTGTGACACCTCAGAGAGAGAGTGAGAGAGAGAGAGAGAGAGAGAGAGAGAGAGAGAGAGGGCATAGGCGGACGTCCATTAGAGGAGAGAGGCAAGAGAGCGAGCTCTTTGAGTTTGATTAGACGAAGAGAGAGAGAGCTCATTGAGTTTGACAGAGACTTTGTGAACAGTATGGGGAATGCAATTTCCCGCCAAACCTTTGTGCCAAAAAGTCCTGAAGAGGAAGAGGAGGGAGGAGGGGGAGAGTATATAAGCATTGAAACTCCACCTCAGTCCAATGATTATTCCACATTAATGCACTGCAGTAGGAGAATTAAAAGGAGGAAGGAGAAGCGTCGGCAAAGATTGAAGGAGGAGGGTTGGTGGCCAATGATATGGGGATCTATATAAGGGTATGGGAGGGAATGATGGGGGTGGCATTTAATGGGTACCAGGTGGAAAAAAATCTGAAGATTCAGAAAGTAGCCATTGTAGAAGAAGCAAGTGGGTAGGGGTTTATCTTAAAGTTGAAGCGTTACGAGTTAATATTAACTGGACAACCGATAGAAAATAACGTGACAACCGACAGCAAACAACGTGACAACTAGTGGAATAGACTGGACAGAGTTGCGACCGCCTGCAGATAGAAAATGGGTAAGTAGTCTCTCTATGAAGTTGACGAGAAGAAAAAATTTGCTACATCTTAATGTAAACTTACTATATCCCCTCTCTATGTAAATGAACAGGGGATAAGACAATCGTATGTCTGACAGTGGTGTTCGGAGGATGGTGGGCTTGCGAAGTAGGCGGTTGGGTCTTCAAGTGGTCACGGAGCCAGAAGGTTGTGCTGGTGGACGAACGTATCGACTACATCGCCTTAAATAAACTCGTGATGGAAAAGTTTAACGTCGATGGGAGAAGCCATGCGGTGCAGCTCACATATGGGAAGCTGAAGAAGGGCGGGTGCAGACCATATGCAATAGGAGATGACGAAGACCTGCAGGCCTTCAAGTTTGTAAACGGTCTAACTGGAGAACGATCGTGGCCTGTCAACCTCCATGTCTCCCTACGAACCAAGCTTTGTGGCAGCACTGTGGCACCTACACAAGGATCGTCAACGGGTGGCTCAGTGGGGGTGGGTATCTCTGTGGCGGAAGGTGAGGAATTTATACTGCCATTAACCGGGCCGTCGGTGACCCAAGAAGATCACGCACATACGGGCCTTCAATTGGCTGGTGGTGAAGAAGACGAAGTCCTGATAGCCGGAGGTGTCTAGGCAAAACAAACTGGTGTCCAGTTAGATAACCAATGCGTCCAGTTAGATAATAGTACCGACGAGTTAGGGCTAAATGAGGAGTTGGAGTTCGAGTTGGCGTAGAAGGCAAAGAAAGCCGAGGAAATAAGACGCGGGAAGCAAGTCATTTCTGTCAGCAGTGAGCCGGAAGATGAAGTTATTCCACCTAGTGGAGATGGAGGGGTGCCCATTGACATCGGCAGCTCCTCCGACGACGATGAGGTACTCCCAAATGCGGTGAAGATGGAGCTCGGGTGCGCAGTTCTGACCAAGTCGTGGTCATAGGATATTGAGGCCGAGCAAGCTGTGAGGGAAATAGAGGAAGCATATGCATGCGGAAAAGAGAAGTTGGGACCAAATCCGGAGGGTGTGGAAAGTGAACCAATGGTTGCAGTGAACCCATTGGGTCCCCGTCAGCACACCGTTAAGCTCCGGGAGGGAAAAGTGTTTCGGTCGAAGGAGGATGTCCAACAGATAATCAATTGGGTGGCCCTAGCTAGGTGTTTCACGACCAAGGTGAACAAGTCGACGAAGAGCTTGTATGTTGTGCCCTGCGGTGATCTCAATTGCAAGTGGGTATGTCGGGTTTCCACATACAAGAAAACACGGATTTGGATTATCTCGAAGCTTGTGGACGAGCACACGTGCGACCTGACCGACATTATGACACAAAAGCGTCGTGCGACATACACCGAGATGGGGCAACACATAGTGGACAGGTATGTCCTTCGCTCTAACCACAATACGTAACAATAACTGTGCACCCTAACCGACCGAACTGGACACTATGATGTTTAAAACTGGACTCTAGTTAAATATCACTAGACATGCACTAGTTTAAAACTGGACATACGAAGAAAAACACTAACCCAATGCGCTTGTCCATGCGCAGTTTCCTTGGTTCAAAGAAGGCCCTTGTGCCGGAGCAAGTGCAGGCTCTCACGAAGTCCCATATGGGGGTGTCGTCCAGTTACTAGAAGGTGTGGCGAGCCGCCATGAAGGCGAGGGACACCACCTATGGGATGGACGAGGAAAGCTACTAGAGGATGTACTTGTGCATGCACATGCTGGAGCAGTCCAACCCTGGCACGTACACCCGGATAGAACGCGACACAGATGGACGATTCAAGTATGCGTTCGTCAGCCTTGGAGTGTGGCGGAGGGCGGTCCCCCATCTAAGAAAGGTCAGTCCCTCATTCTATCTACCTTGTGTGTCCTTTAATGCAAAGCCGTTAAACCCATACCGTTACTACCATTACATCGACCCATAACTCTGCATGAGGGCGTCAAGTAATAACATGACATAAAGGTCTTATGACATGACAGTAGTTAATAAACACATGACAAAGGTAACCATTGCGGTTGTTGAATGTCCAGGTGGTGGCAGTGGACGGGGAGTTCTTGAAGGGGAAGTTCCGAGGGTGCCTCCTGTTCGCGTCTACACAAGATGCCGACCACTCTGTCTACCCAATTGCATTCGCAATGGTTGACGGAGAGAATGATGGGTCGTGGGGGTTCTTCTTCAGGCAGATGCTGCATGTTGTTGAAGACATGACTGATCTCATGTGGGTATCTGACCGCCATATTAGCATCGAGAAGGGAATACGGGACAGCTACGTCTTCGCCAAACACGGCATATGCACATGGCACTTATTCCAGAACGTCCGGTTTCGGTTCAAAATCAGCGCTATGAAGGACCAATACTTCTTCATGGTCAAAGAATACACATACGGCGAGTTCCAGTCGTTATATAAGGACTTCTGTGCGATTTCTCCCGCAGTGGGCCAATACCTAAGGGAGGCCGAATTCGAAAAATGGGAAAGGGCGTGCTACCCGAGTAACAGGTATAACATCACAACCACGAATAACTCAGAGTGCTTGAACTCGGTTTTCAAGTATCCTCGGGACTTGCCGCTCACAGCGCTGATGGATGCCATTCTTGAGACCGTCGGGGAGTGGTTCGTGAAGTGGAGAGAGATCAGCTCAAATCCTGGGAAAGTTGTCAGCGATTGGGTCGCTAAAGCCATTAAAGCCAACTTCACTGAGTCTCTGTCGATGTTGGCCAGGCCGCTCAGCCCCCACGAGTTCGAGGTACGCAATGGTCAGTCCACATGGCTTGTCAACCTCACGGGACGTTTATGCAGCTGCAGACGCTTCAACGTTGACCAATACCCCTGTGCGCACGCACTTGCTGCTGCACAATTGCACGGGGTGGACGTCCACTCCCTTGTCAACGACTTCTACAAGGCAGAGGCGTGGCGTGCTTGCTACGCGGAGGTTGTGTACCCAGTTCCGTCTCGAGACACATGGAGGGTGCCCCCGGAAATTGCCAAAGAGACCTGCCTCCCCCCCCCCCCCCCCCTCCCCCGCGTTAAGGCCCGTCCGGGTAGACCCTAGACTAGACGTTACCCCTTGCAGTGGGAAAGGAGATACAAGTGCCGGACGAACTAGAGGATGGAAGGCACAAGACATGACGATTAGGTAGGATTAACATGATGTGAATGCATCTGTGGGTTTTGGGTTGTAGTCAGCTGGACATGAATGCATCTGTGGGTTTTGGGTTTTAGTCAGATGGACATGAATGCATCTGGGGGAACTACTGCGTCTACGTATGTAAGTGTGTTAATGTGTGTGTGTCGTTGTCGCATTTTGGGTGTAACTGTTATGGCAACGACTTTAAACTTGACGAGTTATGGTTATGACAAGACGGGTAATGTTTATGACATGACGGGTAATATTTATGACATGACGGGTAATGTTTACGACATGACACCGTCTACGTATTGTTGGATAAGTCTGTATGAAGCATGTCTGTAATGAACGTAATGGTAACACTTAAAACATCCATATAAAACGACAGAGGAAATGAAAGAAGTTGAAAAGTAACCATATCAATAATCCATCTAAAACAACCATCTAAAACATCCATTCCAAACAGTGCAAAAGTAGGTAGAAATGTCAACCAAAAGCGGAATCCAAAGACAGTATTAATGTTAACGGCAACTACAACCATGCCAACCAACATTGTTCACTCCTTAACATAAGGACCAAGGGACTACTGAGGATCGTTGCTGACACCGAAGCCAAGGTGGAAGATAGAGACGCATAGCAGCTTCCAGTATGCAGCAATGAAGTCGTCGTCCAAGCCATCGAAGACGCGGTCCCCCATAGCGAGCTGTTGCATGTACCGGATCACGTACGGGCCACAGTATCCCCTGCACATGGTCATCATTTCCGTCAATGGATATGCGGGGATATTCGGGAACATTAGAAAAAACGAGGAGGGAAGCGGGACAGGCACTTACGATTGTTTGTTTTGCGGGATCCCCTTCACGCGGGTGAGGGTGAGGGTGCGGGCAACATTGGCTTTGTGCTTGGCATGCATCTCCTGGTGGACGGCGAACATGGTGGGCAGGACGTGCGTAACGGGCTTCAGCAATTGGGTCAGCTGGCGCTCCCTTATCAAGTTGGTGTCGGGGTCAAACACAAGCACGGTCCATTCGGCGAAGTTGATCTCGAGAGCCACCCAGTGCTCGTTCTTCAAATTCCAGGGGAGCAGGATGCGGTCCACGGAGGCCCAAGGCTTGGGAACACGCTCTGGCAGCACACCATCCATGTACAGCTTCAACTCGTCATCGACCACTAAGCCTGTATGGCGCTCCAGCAATACCTGGAAGAAGTTACCGAGCACGGCTACGGATGCGAACATCGGGTCGGTGAGTATGGCCCTGTGAAGGATTGCGTATGCCTGCTCGATGTGGTGTGGTACAGAACTCATATGTCAGAGGTACATCAATCACACAAGGAGCTCGAAATGTGATGAAAAAAAAAAAGACTCGCGCATGGAGGAGCTTTACCTCAGAGGTTACCCAGTTCGTCGGCGCCTCGAGATCCTAGAAGAACTTCTTCTCGAGGAGGGTACCCTCGATAGACCGTGTAGGACTTGTGCCCTCTTTCATCCAAGCGTCATAGGCGTCCACCTCTGCCCTAGTCATAAGTCCACGGTCAACGGCGTCCAATTTGGTCTTCGACTTGCTCACCCGCGGCTTCTTCAGTGGCTGAGTGACCTCGTGCCCAGCAAATGTAGCAGGAACCTTACGGGCTCTTGTCCCCCTCCGTGTTAGCGGCTCGACCTGGGAGGTTTCCTTCGTGTCTCTGTCACCCTGCACCCATATGACAACGGGGGGAATATTTGAACATGTCACATAGCAACCGTAACATGACGGTTGCACAACCATAACATGACAATAATAAGAGTCAGAGGGAGTTGACATACCTCACTTGTTTTCTGGGTGGGTGCATCGCCGGTCACCGCTTTCCCCTTCTTGTCCACGCGTCCACCTTTGGCCTGCATCACACCCTGGGCATCCCGTTCACCATCGTCCTGCACCCACCATAGTACATTACATGACAACTGGAATATTAGAACATGACACGTAACAACCATAACATGACAGTTGCACAACCATAACATGACATATTCAGGGAATTGACATACCTCAGCATCAGTCTGGGTGGGCACGTGGGCAACGTCAGCTATCCCCTTGCTGTCCTTCTTCCCCGGCTTGGGCTTCTTGCCCTTCTTCCCCACCTTGCCCTTCTTCACCTCCTCGTCCTTCTTCCCCCCCTTGTCAGCATCCCCTTTGTCCTGCTCCTTGTCCTGCTCCTTGTTGTCATCCCCTTGGTCCTTCTTCTCCCCCTTGTCCCTAGCTACGTCAAAGGTTATCTCCTGGTCTTTGGTCGCCTCCCCTTTGTCCTGCTCCTTGTTCCAAGCTAATGTGTTTATCTCCTGGTCCTTGCTCGCATCCCCTTGGTCCTGTTTCTCACTATCCTTTGACTGTGCTTCTTCATCCCCTGGGTCCTGCTCGTCACTCTCCTTTCTCTGTGCAGCGCTATGAACCTGCGAACGTCGTACGAAGTACAGTAATGGGTAACCAACAAAATGTCTTTGAGAAAAAATGTGCTATCCAAGGCTGAGGAAACTCTTACCTCCTTCGCCGCAGAGGGTGCGTCCTTTCCCAGCGAGACTGCGTGGTTGGACTCGACAAGCACCCCCCTCCTCCCAGTCCTCCGCAGCTGGTGGATGGCATCCTCATGGGGCTTGATCCTCGTAGCGAAGTTAGCCCGTAATTCCCTTGCCAGGTCATCCATCTTCGACAAAATCAGTGAGACATGAATGGCCGATGGGCCATGTATCTCTTCCTGCGTGGGGGGTGCCTGGGTGGGTTCCTGGGTGCCGGTCTCAGCTGCCGCCTCTCCCTGCGCAGTCTCCTTGTACTCACGGCGGAGGTTGTCGAAGAACATGTCGGTCTTCTCTCTAGGGTAAACAGCACCCCGGATCACCCGGGTGTTAACCTCAACGTCATCGGGGATTAACACTGTCTGCACACTGTCAGCAAGGTCGAAGCTTTTCAACTCGTCCCTCTCCTCCACCATGAGGTTCACGATTGACTCATACTTGATGTTGTGCTCTTTCGACGCGTACCGCATGCACCGAGGGTGGGCATTCATGTCAAGGATGGCAGCAAATTGGCATCTGATTGGATAGAAAGCTTCGTACGCCCACAACTACAAAAAACAGAGTGCATGGTTGTCAATATCTGTCCAGTGTAAATATAAGCGTGTCCAGTTTAAATATAAGTGTGTCCAGTTGACATACTTAGTATGTCCAGTACCATAAAAGTCAATACCTGAAAGGCAAGGGGGAAGCCAGCTAAAAAGTATGACGGCCGAGGGCCCTTCGCCCCATGCTGGAGCTTGCGCTCAACAGCGTTCTTTAGGAACTCGTGGGTTCTCTCGTAGCAGTGCCTGCCCCACGGGAAACGCAAGAAAGCGTCGATGTCGGCCACCATTTTCACAACCCATCCATGAATGTAGTTGCGGGGATCCTTCCTAAATAGCACCCCCTCCACCAGCATCAGCAACGCATACTTAAATTTCAACGCGGGCGAATGCTCTCTGCCCTTCATCGCGACTAGGAAATCCACCTCGAACTCTTCCATCCTCAACTTCTCCACCCCAAAGAAGTCCTTCACGGCCGACCTGTCCCTATCATTCTCCTCGGGCAGCAACATGAATGAGCACTTTAGCCCGGTCACCATCGCGAACTCTTGGATGGAGAACCGAGCTATTTTGCTGTGTATCATGTACCAGCTCTCATTCTTCTTTCTCGTCCGCTGCTGGCGTTGCAGGACGTAGTGCACCAGTTTGGCTGAGAACTGGACACGCGAACCAAGCCTCGTAATGGCGGCCAACGGGCTTGCCATCAACCGCTTCTAGTCCCCCTCGCTTAGGTAGTTGTCCAGGTTTGCAAGTATTGACGGCCGTCCGTACTGATTTACACAGCCCCTATAGTGCTGGTCGTCGGGGACAACATAGATGGCCTGCAACATTAGGTACAAATGTCAGTCGCACATCGACACTACTTTATTCCGTTGATCAACACTACGCACACCATACCTCGCCTGTTGTCTGTGACAGGGGAACCCTTTTGAAAGTGCGGGAAGTCGACATGTTCGCTTGTCCTTGATATCCTGCACAATTGGGAAGCATTACCTTAGGACCATCAACACACATGACAGTAAATGTTACAAACATGACATTTGACTACTACAAACATGACAGAAATCAAACATGGCATGTAATCAAAATGCCGGCAACTAGGCCCAATGTTCGAAGGTATCTCAACATTAAACATTTCGAACTTCCACTACTCCTGGTATTTTCATAATCCGCAATATCCGTTCCCCATTTTCCCCAATCCCCCCAAAATCCCCAAATCTTCCAATTTTCGCAAATTCCCCCAAATCCCCCAATTTCCCCATCCAACTAAAACCATTATCTCCATTTTCCTCCATTTAACCCCAGCCATCCCCGATTTCACCCACTTTTGAAGACCAATTGTTATTTTCCCCCAATTTCCCTTCTATTCCCCTCTTCAAAACCCTGTTTCGGAAACTCTCCATCCCTTGATTTCGACATGCCGATGGTTGCAACTTACATGACAGAGGGAACCAGAAATAGAAATTTCTTTCTTCACCCCATTCCAAACAATGGCAAACACATTTGGATCTACCACTACAGTTCTCGCCCTAATATTTTGTTCAATCGGTAATTATTCGGGGGCTTTAGGGTTTAGGCTTTACTTACTTGTTATCGTCACTTTTATGCAGGGGCGTTAGGGTTTGATGTCCGCTTCTTCATCGTCTCCTCTGCAGCCTTGCTTTAGTTCTTCTTCAAAACCCTTCCGCTTCTTCCTTCCGTTTTGAAATGTATGAGAGAGAGAGATGGAGAAACAGTCGGGCTCAACCTCCCCCTTTATTAAACCTCTCTCCCCTAGGCAGTTTTGAAAAAAACTGTCAACTCTCTCCCCATCCACACGTCTCCCTCTCTCTCCTCCATCAATGCAACCGGTCTCTCTCCCTAACGTAACCGGCTGGGCTACAAATTTGGAAGGGTTTGGGCTAACTTTTTGCAAAAAATATGGATAAGGGATAAGGAGTGCAACCCAACCGGATTTTTAGGTTAGTTTTGCAAATAGCCCATCATTTATTTCCGACCAAATGGAGTTCTTTATATTGAGGCTCTATTAAAAATGGAACACCACCCTCATTTTATTAATAAAACGTTATATTAAAAAATGTAAAACATTTAAAATAAATTTTATTAACATATTGAATAGGTTTATAT